>CM035147.1:35502649-36892649 GCA_020205605.1 Panax ginseng
CAAGGCTTGGTATTGGCGTCGCGACGCCAGTGCATGTCATTTGTCTGTTTTGTCCCCTGAAAGCTAGAAAAGCCCTGTAAAGCCCTACAATACGCCCGTTAAACATAATAATACAATAATTATATAAAATAATATAAAATCTACGAAGATCAAGCAACCATTTAAGCCATAAAGTATCTGATTCACAGGTATAAATCCCACTCATCAAATACCCCCAAACTTAAGTCTTTGCTTGTCCTCAAGCAAACTATCTAACACAAAACTAACAATAATAAAACATACGCGAAAGAAATATAAAACTATAAATTAGTATCATGACTTCTAAGCTCGATCATAGCTATTCCTAGAGAACATAGCAAACACAGATATGAGTAAGGGTTCATTCAATTTCAAGCATAAGACTATATTTTGATCCATTCTATGTGTGTGTGTGAAGACCAACCATCCTAACTAATCATAGCTCAAATAAGAAAGCACAGTCGATTGTTAATACAAATATACACACTCCGCAACTTAAACATTCAACAAGCATTAAGAATAAGACGCTAGTGCAAGAAAGGATCAAAAGACTCTAGCATGAAGACATTAAAATCTGACTCGGACAATCATTAATTGTCGTAGGCTATTCAGAACTAGCCATTAATGAGCTTTTGATCAGTGACTCCCAAGACAGATGACTTTAGGGCACTAGGTGTAGAACACCCCTATAATCTAATCACTCGAGCAGTAAAGGCCACGTAATCAACATAAGCCAACTAAGACTTTATGATAAAAATCGAAGATTATTAGGCGAGTGCATTTTATGCTCCATCTCAACATCGACCATGCAATTATGGGCGAGTGCGTTTTATTCTCCATCTCGACCCACCGCACAACTTTCGATATTAAATCTTCTTTTCTTTTTATTCTCATGTTACTTTTTTTTTATATGTCAACATACCAGAATCTAAGATCCAAAATTGTATAAACGTCTAAGTCTTTTATTACCTTGTAAAAATGAAAGTTTATAAGACTGGACATGCTCTCAAAGCAATAAACAAGCGAACTAAATTCAAAAAATAACTTGTTAACACAGTTGGTCGGTACTTGATAAGAAGGACGGATCAATAACAGTCTCAACTTATCGATTGGACAAACCCCTAGCTCATACTTGCTTGACACGACTCTAAGAGATAAACATAATTACTTAGCACTTGTCATTAGCCACAATCAAAAATTAATGATAAATATACCACCCTAGCTTAATAACAACTCAAAATAGGGTAATAAGGCCAACAGCATGGCACAAACATAAAAATATATATAAGCCCCAAAAAGATGGCTATATCCACAAGAATGCTAATAATAATTCAAACATTCATTAATAAAAACCAAAACTGTATATGGCATCCAGAATAAAAAACCCAAAACATAATACCAAAGTTCAAAATGACTACACTACAATCCTGATAAAAACATAAACAAAGTACTAAAATAGCAACCTAACATGGCAGTAGACAGAAATAAACAGATAATAAACAAAAATGCCCCACAAACATAAGGTGAGCAATCCCCTCATTGCTAAACATATATCAATCCATACAAGAGGGCTTCCCTGAAGTTCGCTGACTCGGCAGCAACATCGTCCTCGTCAGCTCGGTGGACGGTGATGGTGGAGGGTATGGTGGGAAGAAATGAGGCTTTGGGAACTGGAATGGCATGAACTCAACATCCTCGCCATTATACACGGTGTATATGCTCTACATCGTGTTGACCAGCTTAACCTGATACTGCATAGCTATGTCCTGCCTCTGGGCCACTACTGTAATATGCCTCTGTTGCCTCTGAGCCTCGGCGTCGTGTTTCTGATGTAGTAGGGTGAGGGATGCCATAATATCTACCAGTAGTCCCTGTGAAGCTGGGCTTGCATCTGGTGGCTGCGATGGCTCGGGCTCAGCTGTAGGAGGTGGCTCAGTGGGTGGCTTATATCCTTCGCCTCTGACATAAGAAGTAGCCACGTCCCACGCATTGAACCGTGAGATGGTCTGATGGTCAATGACGGACATGGGTGAAAAAGCTATCTCTTCTGGCCCCTAATGTATACATGTCCTCTTGAACAGCCGGGTGATCAAAGATGGATGTGGAAGTCCCAATGCAGTGGCGCTCTTGATCGCCTTCATGATCGACTCATGGATGAGAACTCCAATATCTATGATCAGGCCCGTGACAATGACGAATAGGAGGATCGTCCTATCCTTAGTCACGTCGCTCAGGTGACGGGTCGGAATCATGTTAGCAATAATGAAGCTGAACCATGCCTTCCCATAGCGACTGAGCGCAATATGCGGGAAACTAGTCCTCTCACCCGTGAAGTCATTTTTCTTCTATGTAGTCCCAGGTTTTCATAGCCTTCTAAAAATATCGTCGAGGTCATAGTTGGGGAGTCCCGGCTCCATATAGTCCCTGCCCTCAAAACCAGGCATCGCTAATAGTGCGTTGATAGCTTAGCTTCCAAAAGCTACTGACCGCCCCCTAATTATGACAACAACAGGACCCTCAGCGCTAGCATTGGCGTAGAACTCATGAACCACAAAAATGATGGCCGATTCGGGTGGTTTTATGAAGTGGATCCACTGGCGTCCCGCGATCATGGCCACCAACTCGCCATCCTTTTTTTTGGCCTCAACCCCCGCTCAGGAATCAAATTTTTTGTGGTAAAAGAGCTTTTGTACCTTTTCTATTCCTCCTCATTCACGAATTTGGTGTTGTCCCATGCCGTTGGTGTTGCGGACGATGAACCGCCGACGTTCAGTCGTTGCCTTTTTGAAGCCATGTCAGAATTTTAGTTGGATCGACAGAAATAGAAGGCTCAATTCCAATTTCCCCCGAACTTAGGCTAGAGTAATCCCCAATGAAATTTGAATGTCAAAACTGCCCCCAAACAGTCAAAAATCTCTCACAAGCAATCTATCAAACACCTTGCGTGCGCTCTTGAAACCAAACTAGATAGCCCTTTGATCGTAAAAGCTCTAGCCAAATTTCTATTAGTGGATATCACCCAAACAAACAACAAGAGATGTACAATCCAAAAAATTTGATCGAAATACGTTGCTAATGAATGAAATCCAAAATTACCTCCGGTGGGAAACCATTGCTTGATTCTAGTTTCCACTAGACAGACCTTAGTTTTGTAATCAATTAGGGCCAATTTTTATGTTGGTGGGTGTGGAGAAGAAATTTTCTCGAGAATTTAGGAGTCGTGTTGGTAGATGTGAAGAAGAGGTAATGGTTGGATTTGTCGAAACTGCCGAGAGAGAGGGGAGGTGAATGGCGAAAATGTTGGCCTCAATCTGCTTTTAAAAATGAAATCACGCGTGTGGCGCCGCGCCGCGGCCTGGCCTTCTTTGCTTGGCGTTGCGGTGCAAGTTAGCAGTGGGCAAGGTGTTGCGGCGTGACATGTCCTTTGTTTCTTCGCGCTACAGCGCAAGGTGTGAAATGGAGATAGTGAGTACTAGTGCACAAGCGGCCGAGATCCAATGTATCTCACTGGTGTTTATGGCCACTTTTTATATATCAATTTTTCCCTATACATACTAAGCCATGTATTAGCCACCATATTAACAACTATATATACCTATATTAATCCACATGATATCTAGTTTAATTATACTACCATATATAAAATATCAACACAAAAGGAAAACATGATGTCTGCATTCTATAGCCACAAAAACATGCATATGAGATTATAATTAAACTAGCAGCAATGATAACACACTAAGGCAAAAAAACTAAATATAAACTAGACATAAGTAAGAAAACAGAGAAAAAATGATAATGGGATGGAGTTGCCTCCCCACCAAGCCCTTATTTTAAAGTTGTCGGCTTGACTATATTGATGTCGCTCAATCCAGCTCATAAGAGAAAATGACCATTTCATGTCGCCTATTCGTCAATTCCTTAATTCCTTTAAATTTTTGGCAGACATGGATGATTGATCATCCCCGTTTTCTTCACCCACTAACACAAAGAATCTTTCACCACTTGAATTATCCACTAATTCACCTTGTTCATTAATTTGAAAACGTTCTTCGTGCGCTAGCAGGCCCTTCAGGGTTTCCACAGTCGTGAGCGTGGTTTCTAACTGTTGATTACTTTTGACAGTGTACCCATTGTTGATCCTCTCTTCTTCTAGTTCAGCCTCCGCAGGTTGGTCAATTTTCACCTTGACATTACCCTCGACAACTTGGTGAGACTCATCGCCTTCTCCTCGCATATCCACCATGCACTGCTCTACTACTTCATCGTTGAACTTAATTTTGACCGGTGGATTTGTAATGGCATTGACAAGTTTCCCCAATTGACTTTCGAGGCTCTGCAATGTTATTTCTTGGCTTGCCATCCGAACCTCATTTCTCTCAATAAATTTGGTGAGAAGCTCTTCAAGCCTGTTATCTTCTTCTTGTGTTGAGTACTCAGAAAAGCTCTCATTGGGTCAAGACGTCAACTCATATTACGGCGGAGACTGATATTCAAATCGATTTAGATATGAGTAATTCGGATCATGATATTACTCTTGACTGTAGTCCCAAGAGTTTGGATAACCCTGACAGTTTGGATGATAGCAGATCGATTCAATGTCAGCTCGTTCCTGACAGTAGGCATTCTGAGTGGACTGACACTCAAGATTGTCAAAAAACCTCAAGACATTTGCAATTTGAACTTGCAATTGCTCGATTCCTTCTTCCGAGCTTGGTTGTGTCGTCCTCTCGTAAGGCCATTAATAACATTGATTGTCCATAACCTGTAAACTTAAAAGCAAAAAGGAAGATCAAATAAATAAAAGAAATATATATATATATATATATATATATATATACGTTCAAATTAAGACTATATTGATTTAAATCAATATTGGACAATATTAGAATAATAGTTCCCCGGCAGCGACACCAAAAAAATTTTGGTCAGAAAACCGATCATTAAACACGTGCAAGTATACGCGGTCTAACAAGTAATACAGTTATAAGGAAAGTGTCGAACCCACGAGGAATTATCACTAATATTTACCAAGTACCGACTTTGTATTGCTAAAGTCTTATTCGAACAACAATCAATGGAAGTGTGATTAATCTAGTTATAACTAATTATCAAAGCAAGTAAATGGATGAAAAATGTTAATTGGAGGAATTACAAGCTAAGGTTACAACTTTTCCCCACACAGGCATTTTTTCGAACACCTGGTGTGCTATACTTCACCAAACTACCTACCCTTCTCTCTTTATTCTTAATGGTCACGACAATTTGTCGACCAAGACCACACAAGTGCTCATACACCTCTGTCGAGAAACACACAAACATATCCTCTCCAGTTCCACCCGATAGAGAATATAACAGGCAAGAACATCCAAGCTAGGTGATAATCTTACATATGTCTATGCGAATTAACCTAACAAGGATTTATGCATAAGTTCTCAATTAGGTCGAACGTGGCGCACATATTTATGTCTATTCTACGCACAACTTATGCAGTCAAAACCCATAATCACATGTCAATATATTTAGGTGTAAATCTACAATCCTTCTTTCAATATCATGTAGACTACCAAAATCATCACTAATGTCTTAGCGAGAATCATTAAGCATGAATATATTTAACCAAACCATATGGTGCCAACCAAAGAGATAAGACAATAATTTTAAATAACAAAGGGTTCCATTATAACCTTAGAGCCAATACTTAGATCATAGCTATTGAACAAAATATAAGTAGCAATAAAGACAACATTTATGGACTACAAAATCAGAGGAAATAAATAAATAAGAATAAACTTTGTCGAGGTTCTTCAGTCTCCAAGCATTTCGCTTCTCTCAAGCTTTCCAATCTGTTAGCTTACTGCTCTTGATGCTCCAAAAAAATCCCAGACTTCTCCCTAATCTATCTAATCTATATTTACATATATTAACTAAGAACTAGAGAGAAATTATAGAAGAAAATAATGAATTATTCTATTATATATTAATCTATCCTAATATATCTCTCTATATGTATTACAGAGGTTGGCCTTCATATATATATCTGTTTTCTTCTTTAGCTAGGTCAAAAGCTAGCCTTCTCTACCTGGGCACCGAAGGTCATGCTGCGGCGCCACGTCAACTTGGAAAACACCGGAGCTCGCACTGCAACGCGAGTCCATGAAGGAACCATGGCGCTGCAGCGCTAGGATGACATCAGCAAGATAGGAGGGTGGCACTGTGGTGCGAGCACAAGGCTTGGTATTGGCGTCGCGGCGCCAATGTATGTAATTTGTCTGTTTTGTCCCCTGAAAGCTAGAAAAGTCCTGTAAAGCCCTGCAATACGTCCATTAAGCATAATAATACAATAATCATATAAAACTATATAAAATATACGAAGATCAGGCAACTATTTAAGCCATAACGTATCTGATTCGCGGGTGATGTTAGATCCATAACATCTAGAGGCTCGAATTTGGTGTTTTTGAAAAATATGGAAATTTTTGTTTTGTCGACTGACAACCAAATGTCAGATCTTGTAGATCTCTGGCTGTTAATGATTTTTGTGTTTTTAATGTTTGAACATGTAGTGTGCTATGAGATCTGTGATCTAGAACTTGTAGCAGGACCAGATGATGCTTAGAATGTCACATAATCATGGTCAAACACCGTTGTTTTTCGAAAACTATCTATCATCTAGTATGTAGGCTAGGATGGAGGTAAAATTTCTGAAGTTAAAGTAGGAGAACATGACAGTTGCGGAGTATGTTGCAAAGTTTAATGAGTTGGATAGGTTCGCCCATCGTCGTAGATCTGAGGCTAAGAAGGCAAGGAGGTTTGAGCCGAGATTAAAACCACGGATCTACAATAAGGTGGCGAGTGTTGCGGATAAACACTTTTGCAAAGACTTTCATGGAAAAGGCTATCATAGCCCAGAAGAGGGAGTGAGGCCATGAGCCTCTATAACTAGGAGAAAAGGAATAAGGGCAAGGTCAAGGAGGCTGTGAAGGTGGAAAGTAATAGTGGAAATAGGGGTGAGAAAAGGAAGGGGAAACAATTTTAGGAATATTCGGGTGAAACAGGAAGGTGTAAAAAGCGGGGTAGTTCAATTAGTGGGAGCTGTGGGAAGAATCACTCTGGTGAGTGTCTCAAGGGTAAGTTTGTATGTTACAACAAGTGTGGGCGGAAGGGCCATATCTCTCCCAACCGCCCCCAACCCAAGGATGAACAAATGGGTATTTTCTCGTGGGGGTCTAAGGAGCATAAGGTGAAGGATTGTCCAAAAAGACAATAGAGGCATGCCGGTAACCACTTGAAAAAAGGCGGTGGGACTCACGGCTATCATCACAGACCAACTTCATCAAACAAGCCAACAAAATCAACCGCGATAATGTTCAACAAGGCGGTCCGAGATACCGTGGTAGCTGGTGATGGAACTCCAAGTATTATAAGAATAACTTTTATTTTCGTATATATATGATTTTCCTATATATAGCAAATTATTTTATAAAGAAATTTTGAAGGAGCAATTTGAGTTTTTTTAGAAATCAAATTTATGTTTAATCAGATAGACAAGCTTTGCGTTAAATATTTAAAGATCATTCTGATGGAATCTAATCAAGATCTGCTTCCAATGACTGTGTATGCTATGTACCCTTATATGTATGAGTTTTAAAATGGTGATTCTGGGGACGGAATCTTTATAAGGGAGGGTGAATGTAATAACCCTATATTTTCTATATAAATAATTAAGAAAATTTGCATATAATTTTTTTATTATTATTATTTTAAATGTGAGAATTTGTGCCAGATAATGTGTATGTATATTTGTGATAAATAAAAATTTATTTATTTCCTGAATAATTACAAATAAATTTTAAAGAATTATTTATCAATAGAAACAATTTTTTTATAGTAATTAATTTTATAGTAGAAATGATTTTAGTACTTATTTTCCATGAATTTTTTTTTATATATTATTTAAATAATATATGAAATGATTATTAGAGTTATTATAATAAATATTTTATTATTTGAATTTATTCAAATTAGTTAAGTTAATTATTTTAATTTAATTAATTATGGTACGTATTTGAAAGATATATCAGATATGGAATTCAAACCCTACTTCTGGAGTTGGAATAAGGAGAGAGATTAATTAATATAAATTATTTTTATTTCACTGCTATAAATATATATTGTATGTACGTATTGATAATGGTTGGTCAATAATGGTGTGACATGTCAAAACCCTAGCATTAATTTGTTAAACCCTAACTTGAAACTCAAACCGAAGTTTACGATTGGTAAGAAATTGTGGTACGTGATTAATGACAATTATTATATTATGCTAATTAGGTAAACCCTAATTATTAACTAGAAACCCTAATTCCCAATTTAAAACCCTAATTGCTAAAATGGTAACCCTAATTATTATTTTAGTAAATTATAATGTTAATTAGGAAATCCTAATTGATAATTTGGGGAACCCTAATATTATCAAGAAACTCTATGTGTTTAAAACCCTAATTTTCTATTAAAAATCCTAATTTTAATTAGTAAATTCTAATTAAAATTTTATTAAACTTTAAACTTAATTTTTCAAACCCTAGAAATTATTTGGGAAACCTTAAGGTTTAAAATCTAGTGATTAAACCCTAGATTCAAGTACCATGGACAAGAATACCATTAAAATTGCAAGAAAATGACCTAATTACCCTTTTTGTCACATTCTTAGATTTATTGCTTGCAAATCTTGCCATATCTTGGAAAGTCACCAACTCTAGATATCTTATGTGCTCAAATCTCAGCAAATCTTATCCACTTTGACACCTTGCAAGTTTAGATTCAATGCATTTAAGTTATATAAATAGGTTAAGACAGAGAAAAGTGCACATTTTTGCTCATTCAAGACCCTCTTTCTCTAACCTACGAATTCTCCTAGCATTTCAGTCCCTAAACCAAGCCCAACTAACACCCATATCAAATCAGAGGCTTAGATTCAAGAGTTTGCTCATAGAAGGTATAAACCCTAATTGAAAAATATGACCTTGATCCTATGTTAGATGTTGTGTTTTAATGTTAAAACATGTTGTATGTAGGGTATAATGATGATCTGGGTTGCTAGATGTTAGATCCATAACATCTAGAGGCTCGAATTTGGTGTTTTTAAAAAATCTGGAAAATTTTGTTTTATCGATCGACAACCAAATGTCAGGTCTTGTAGATCTCTAGTTGTGAATGATTTTTGTATTTTAATGTTTGAACATGTAGCGTGCTATGAGATCTGTGATCTAGAACTTGTAACAGGACCATATCATGCTTAGAAAGTCAGATAATCATGGTCAAACACCGTTGATTGGAAGCTTGACCAAAGAGTTTCTGGGTAACCCAGAAACTCAAAATTATTGTCTGACAAGATTTTGTCAAGCCATGATATGTCAGTTGTTTATTGCTTTGATTATGTTCTTGTAGCCATGTTATAGTATGTTAGTTTATCTTTAGATCCATGCTTTCAGAATCTCTAGATATCATATATACTGAATTTGGTGGCTAGTCAAAGGAGGTCAGACGTTCATGAATTCAGTTTTCTGGGTAACCCAGAAAACTGATGAACATGAACACTGACAGACTTTGATAAGCATATATCGACTTGATGTGATGTTGTTATGGTGAGTTTAAGCAATGGATCCTTCCTTGTCATGCTAGCTACACACTGCACCCATTAGATCACATATATATTACAAGAACAACAAGTTGTGGAAGCCCAGTAGGCCTCACGACCGTTTCTTCATTTCTCGAGTAACCTGAAATGAAGAACAACTCTGACAGCTACTTTGTGGGCCTAGATCTCTCTGGTTTTATGCTTGGTGGCCATGTTTGTTGTTGGATCATGTAGTCTGACATTAGTACTATAACCTCTAATCATTACCTTGCCCAGAAACAACATGATCAATGTTTAGTGCTGGGTCAAAGTAGGTTACCCGAAACTGCTTATGAATGTTCTTGAGGAATCAAGAACACCTAAGACGACGCTTTCTATCGCTAAACGCTATAGCGACAGATTTAATAATTTTATTTAATTTATGTTCCAAAAATCATTTAAAAATAGAAATTAATTATTAAATATTCTAAAATAGTTTTAAAATTATTTGAAGTTAGAAAATTAACTTTTAATAATTTGACATATTTTTCATAAATATTAATATTTAATTGGATATTATTGATATTTTACTTATTTAATAAATGCATTAAATAAATTAATTAAAAATGATTTTATTATATAAAAATCATTTTAAATGATAAAAAGGTATTTAATAATATTTTAACTTATAAAATATAACTTTTAATATTTTGAGAAAATTTTTATTAATTATTTAATATTAATGATACTAGATTAAAAATGATTTTAGTATTATAAAAATCATTTTAAATTAAAATAAATAGTTTAAAAATATTTTAAGTTATAAAATATAAATTTTAATCTTTAAAGGTAAATTTCATTAATAATTTAATATTAATGATATTAGTTTTATTTCATAATTATCTTAAAAATAGTTTAAAAATGGTTTTATTGAATTAAAAAATCATTTAAGAAGGATATAAAGGAATTAAAAATATTTTAAGTAATAATAAATGACTTTTAATATTTTGGTGAAGAATACATTAATATATAAATATTAATAGTAATTATTTAAAATGATTTTAATGTTTTAAAAATCATTTAAGGGTAATAAAATGTTTTAAAAATATTTTGAGTTATTATAAATAACTTTAATATTTTTACAATGGTTTCATTAATAATTTAATATTAATTAAATATTAATAATAATAGAATTAGTTAGTATTTAAATCATTTAAAAATAATTTCAGGTGTTTGAAAAATCATGATAAATGTCGACGTCGGGATTTTTATTTGTCCTTTTAGATTACTTGTTATTTGGTGTTCTCATGTTAGGTGAGATTTGTTTGAAAAAAACAAGTGAAAAGGTCCGACGTGTAATCATGTCGACGATGGAATTATTAAGAGCTCAAGCTTGGTCTTTTATATGGTTGTACCAATACAACCGAGAAAAGGTTTGCACATTGACCCAGTGATATTGTAACGCCCGAGAAAATCAGATTTTTGAGAATTAAATTTTTATTTTTATTAAATGAATTTAATCGATTATTTATGGAGCAAGCTAATCGAAGGTCGTTATATGACCTAAACATATCAGAACGTCGTAGTATTTTGGCTACGTGGTAGAATTAAAGTGTTTGAATTTCCAAGACGAAAATAAAAGCTTTCCGAGAAATTTTCTGAAAAACACTATTCACGCATTTCTGCTCGGGAATTATTTTTGAACTTCCGAGAAATACGTAACGATAGAATATTGAGATGAGATGGAATATCCAATAATATTTCAGTTATGGAAAATGTAATATTTCGCCATTTGGACTTAAAACCTAATATTTAAGGAAAATGATTTACGAGAAGAAAATGTAATGTGATAAAGGAATTAAGCGATGATCGTATACTACGTAGGTATTATATGAGTAATGAATACAAGTATGATACGGGGTATTATACGAGTACGTATAAATTATGGTATGTCGTATATGTTGAATTAGTATACGAGTTAGAATACGAGAATTATACGTAGATTATACGTTAAAAGGCTTTAAGCCAAAAGAAATGAATTGGTAGAATTGTGTAGGAAGTATTAAAGTCCAATATGATTTATTGGTTAAGTCCAATAGAATTAATAAGAAAGCCTAAGGATTTGTAATGTAAAGCCCAAAGTATAATAATGTAAGCCCAAAATGATTAAGTTAAGTTAATTAAGCTAAAAAGCCAAAGTAAGAGCCAATATGGGTTATGAGATGGTTTCAACCCATGGAGCAAACTATGGATGATCCAAGGTGATAAACAAGTAAACTTAGAGGCTAAGTAAGTGTGGTGAGCACACAAAGTGCTTAAGTGATAAACAAGTAGCTTAATGGCTAAGCAAAAAGTGTGGGGAGCAAGATAACTTAAGGGCTAAGTGTTGTGATGGCCAAGTAATTTATTTGGAGAGCAAGTTTACTTAATGTCTAAGTTAGGAATAGTAAGGAGGTGGAGTGGCCTTATGACCATTATACCCTCATCTAGGATTTTCTATAAATAGTAAGCTTGCCTTTCATTTTGTGTGTTGTCATTTCATCCCACTTATAAGTTGAGAGCTTATTTGGTAGAGAGAATAAGGACATATAAAGCTAGACTTTCTTTGTTAGATTTTCCACCAATAACTTATAGCTTATTGGTTAGAGAGAGTAAGTGAGAATAAACTAGCAAGTTAACCTTTGAAGTTCAAGAATCAAGAAGGAGATTAAAGATTTACCAAGTGTTATTCAAAAGTAAGTGATCTTAAACCATGTTTCTTTCTCTCTTATGTTGATAGAGAAGGGGGTATTGGTAGAACAAGCAAGCTAAGAAGAGGTTGGAATAATGAATCAAAGGGCTTAAGTCTTAATAAGCCGGATAAGTCATGAATAAGAAATTCATTCAGTAAATAAGTTATGAACTTATAATGAAAGTATAAGAATTTGTAACATGTTTACATTAATAAAATTAGTATGATTAATAAGATGTAAGAATAATGATTAAAGGACTTAACTCATTAATAAGTCATATAAAAATAAGACATAAGTCATGAAATGGAAATATAAGTATTTTATACTTTAATACGTTGCAAAATCATTAAGAATAGGTAATAACTTATCATGAATATGAATTAACGAAGCATGTATGTCAAGATGATAGTATAATGGATTGAATCCAAGTGAAATGGTTTAAAAATCTCAAGTATCGAAGTTTCGCCTGAATTCACACGATTAGACGACGATCGTTGAATTCGTGAAATTCTCGGAATGGAAGTCCAATTTTGATATTGAGCTTGAAAACATTGGTTTCCAATGGAGACAAGTGGTATTTTTCATTATAGAGTTGCGGACTCGAAAAAATTGCGGATTCGATTTAGAAACGAAGAACGAGCGCGTTGAACGTTCACTTAACGTTTATCGCTTTTCATTAAAATGGACTAATAGGTGAAATTTTAGCAAACAAAGTCGAATAGATAAAATTCTTGCATGAACACATAGAGTACATGATTTGTGAACCGTAGGCTCTTGAATGAGCCAATTCGGACTTATAACGAAGAAGTTACGAAGTCGGAAATCTCACATAATGAAAAAATCATCAAAAATGTCTCAGCCACAGAGTCAGTGGGCCAATCAAGCCAATTAGCCGAAGCCCGCAGCGCAAAAGCAAGCCTCAAATTTATTAGTTCACACCGCGGTCAAGAGATAACACGAGGACTCACGCCATTGCAAAGTCCTCTTTTGATTCTAAGGCATGGCGTCATGATCAAAGCGTGAAAGAAGAAAAAAAGGCTGGTATGAAACACCAAACCTAGGGTTTGCACAGAGAGGATTGGTTATGAAGATAAAAAAAGAAAGGCAATGGAGTAATACAAACTTAATGAGCGTGAAGTAACATTGTTAAGTCATGATTAAACCCCAAGTAAGATCACTTAGGGTTAAAATAAGTCAATTGAAGATAAATGCAAACGATGTGAAATAAGTCCTAAACCAATGACGATCAAACTTTGATTAATAATAAAGTTAGTAAGCCGCGATGAAGGACACTTAACTCGAACCAAGTTGTATTAATGAAATAATTTCACTTAAGTATTATAAGAGAACGAAGTTGGTAAGGACGATGTAAAAGAATGACGAAAAGCCGGAACCAATAAATAACAAATCTAATACGGGATTAGATTGAGAAGAAGGGTAAGATTCTTTAGGAACTATGTATGTTCATTCATGACCTAATGTTTGAACATGTAGTGTGCTATGAGATCTGTGATCTAGAACTTGTAGCAGGACCAGATCATGCTTAGAATGTCACATAATCATGGTCAAACACCGTTGTTTTTCGAAAACTATCTATCATCTAGTATGTAGGCTAGGATAGAGGTGAAATTTCTGAAGTTAAAGTAGGAGAACATGACAGTTGCGGAGTATGTTGCAAAGTTTAATGAGTTGGATAGGTTCGCTTCGCATCAGGTAGATACAGAGGCTAAGAAGGCAAGGAGGTTTGAGCTGAGATTAAAACCCTGGCTCTACAATAAGGTGGCAGTGTTGCAGATAAACACTTTTGCAGCACTCATGGAAAAGGCTATCATAGCCGAAGAGGGGAGTGAGGCCATGAGCCTCTATAACTAGGAGAAAAGGAATAAGGGCAAGGTCGAAGGAGCTGTGAAGGTGGAAAGTAATAGTGGAAATAGGGGTGAGAAAAGGAAGGGGAACAATTTTAGGAATATTCAGGTGAAACAGGAAGGTGTAAAGAAGCAGGTAGTTCAGTGTGGGAACTGTGGGAAGAATCACTCTGGTGAGTGTCTGAAGGGTAAGTTTGTATGTTACAAGTGTGGGCAGAAGGGCCATATCTCTCCCAACTGCCCCAACCCAAGGATGAACAGTGGGTATTTTCTGTGTGGGTCTAAGGAGCATAAGGTGAAGGATTGTCCAAAAAAGACAATAGAGGCATGCCGTGTAACCACGGGAAAAGGCAGTGGGACTCTGGCTATCACAGGACCAACTTCATCAAACAAGCCAACAAAATCAACCGCGATAATGTTCAACAAGACGGTCCAGGATACCGTGGTAGCTGGTGATGGAACTCCAAGTATTATAAGAATAACTTTTATTTTCGTATATATATGATTTTCCTATATATAGCAAATTATTTTATAAAGAAATTTTGAAGGAGCAATTTGAGTTTTTTTAGAAATCAAATTTTTGTTTAATCAGATAGACAAGCTTTGCGTTAAATATTTAAAGATCATTCTGATGGAATCTAATCAAGATCTACTTCCAATGACTGTGTATGCTATGTACCCTTATATGTATGAGTTTTAAAATGGTGATTACGGGACTAATCTTTATAAGGAGGTGAATGTAATAACCCTATATTTTCTATATAAATAATTAAGAAAATTTGCATATAATTTTTATTATTATTATTTTAAATGTGAGAATTTGTGCGAGATAATGTGTATGTATATTTGTGATAAATAAAAATTTATTTATTTCCTGAATAATTACAAATAAATTTTAAAGAATTATTTATCAATAGAAACAATTTTTTTATAGTAATTAATTTTATAGTAGAAATGATTTTAGTACTTATTTTCCATGAAATTTTTTTATATATTATTTAAATAATATATGAAATGATTATTAGAGTTATTATAATAAATATTTTATTATTTGAATTTATTCAAATTAGTTAAGTTAATTATTTTAATTTAATTAATTATGGTACGTATTTGAAAGATATATCGATATGGAATTCAAACCCTACTTCTGGAGTTGGAATAAGGAGAGAGATTAATTAATATAAATTATTTTTATTTCACTGCTATAAATATGTATTGTATGTACGTATTGATAATGGTTGGTCAATAATGGTGTGACATGTCAAAACCCTAGCATTAATTTGTTAAACCCTAACTTGAAACTCAAACCGAAGTTTACGATTGGTAAGAAATTGTGGTACGTGATTAATGACAATTATTATATTATGCTAATTAGGTAAACCCTAATTATTAACTAGAAACCCTAATTTCCAATTTAAAACCCTAATTGCTAAAATGGTAACCCTAATTATTATTTTAGTAAATTATAATGTTAATTAGGAAATCCTAATTGATAATTTGGGGAACCCTAATATTATCAAGAAACTCTATGTGTTTAAAACCCTAATTTTCTATTAAAAATCCTAATTTTAATTAGTAAGTTCTAATTAAAATTTTATTAAACTTTAAACTTAATTTTTCAAACCCTAGAAATTATTTGGGAAACCTTAAGGTTTAAAATCTAGTGATTAAACCCTAGATTCAAGTACCATGGACAAGAATACCATTAAAATTGCAAGAAAATGACCTAATTACCCTTTTTGTCACATTCTTAGATTTATTGCTTGCAAATCTTGCCATATCTTGGAAAGTCACCAACTCTAGATATCTTATGTGCTCAAATCTCTGCAAATCTTATCCACTTGGACACCTTGCAAGTTTAGATTCAATGCATTTAAGTTATATAAATAGGTTAAGACAGAGAAAAGTGCACATTTTTGCTCATTCAAGACCCTCTTTCTCTAACCTACGAATTCTCCTAGCATTTCAGTCCCTAAACCAAGCCCCACTAACACCCATATCAAATCAGAGGCTTAGATTCAAGAGTTTGCTCATAGAAGGTATAAACCCTAATTAAAAAATATGACCTTGATCCTATGTTAGATGTTGTGTTTTAATGTTAAAACATGTTGTATGTAGGGTATAATGATGATCTGGGTTGCTAGATGTTAGATCCATAACATCTAGAGGCTCGAATTTGGTGTTTTTAAAAAATCTGGAAAATTTTGTTTTATCGACTGACAACCAAATGTCAGGTCTTGTAGATCTCTAGTTGTGAATGATTTTTGTATTTTTAATGTTTGAACATGTAGCGTGCTATGAGATCTGTGATCTAGAACTTGTAACAGGACCATATCATGCTTAGAAAGTCAGATAATCATGGTCAAACACCGTTGACCGAGCTTGACCAAAGAGTTTCTGGGTAACCCAGAAACTCAAAATTATTGTCTGACAAGATTTTGTCAAGCCATGATATGTCAGTTGTTTATTGTTTTGATTATGTTCTTGTAGCCATGTTATAGTATGTTAGTTTATCTTTAGATCCATGCTTTCAGAATCTCTAGATATCATATATACTGAATTTGGTGGCTAGTCAAAGGAGGTCAGACATTCATGAATTCGTTTTAACCTGTAAAACCGATGCGAACATGAACACCTTGCATGCGACTTTGATAAGCATATATCGACTTGATGTGATGTTGTTATGGTGAGTTTAAGCAATGGATCCTTCCTTGTCATGCTAGCTACACACTACACCCATTAGATCACATATATATTACAAGAACAACAAGTTGTGGAAGCCCAAAGTAGGCCTCACGAACTGTTCTTCATTTCTGGGTAACCCAGAAATGAAGAACAACTCTGACAGCTACTTTGTGGGCCTAGATCTCTCTGGTTTTATGCTTGGTTGCCATGTTTGTTGTTGGATCATGTAGTCTGACATTAGTACTATAACCTCTAATCATTACCTTGCCCAGAAACAACATGATCAATGTTTAGTCTTTGGTCAAAGAGAAGTTACCCGAATCATATGAATGTTCTTGAGGAATCAAGAACACCTAAGACGACAACTTTCGTATTAAACGCTATAATGACAGATTTAATAATTTTATTTAATTTATGTTCCAAAAATCATTTAAAAATAGAAATTAATATTTAAATATTCTAAAAATAGTTTTAAAAATTATTTGAAGTTAGAAAAATTAACTTTTAATAATTTGACATATTTTCATAAATATTAATATTTAATTGGATATTATTGATATTTTACTTATTTAATAAATGCATTAAATAAATTAATTAAAAATGATTTTATTATATAAAAATCATTTTAAATGATAAAAGGTATTTAATAATATTTTAACTTATAAAATATAACTTTTAATATTTTGAGAAAATTTTTATTAATTATTTAATATTAATGATACTAGATTAAAAATGATTTTAGTATTATAAAAATCATTTTAAATTAAAATAAATAGTTTAAAAATATTTTAAGTTATAAAATATAAATTTTAATCTTTAAAGGTAAATTTCATTAATAATTTAATATTAATGATATTAGTTTTATTTCATAATTATCTTAAAAATAGTTTAAAAATGGTTTTATTGAATTAAAAATCATTTAAGAAGGATATAAAGGAATTAAAAATATTTTAAGTAATAATAAATGACTTTTAATATTTTGGTGAAGAATACATTAATATATAAATATTAATAGTAATTATTTAAAAATGATTTTTAATGTTTTAAAAATCATTTAAGGGTAATAAAAATGTTTTAAAAATATTTTGAGTTATTATAAATAACTTTAATATTTTTACAATGGTTTCATTAATAATTTAATATTAATTAAATATTAATAATAATAGAATTAGTTAGTATTTAAATCATTTAAAAATAATTTCAGTGTTTGAAAAATCATGATAAATGTCGACGTCGGGATTTTTATTTGTCCCTTTTCGTTACTTGTTATTTGGTGTTCTCATGTTAGGTGAGATTTGTTTGAAAAAACAAGTGAAAAGGTCCGACATGTGTCATGTCGACGATGGACTGTTAAGAGTCGGCAGTTGGTCTTTTATATGGTTGTACCAATACAACCGAGAAAAGGTTTGCACATTGACCCAGTGATATTGTAACGCCCGAGAAAATCAGATTTTTGAGAATTAAATTTTTATTTTTATTAAATGAATTTAATCGATTATTTATGGAGCAAGCTAATCGAAGGTTAGTTATATGACCTAAACATATCGAAACGTCGTAGTATTTTGGCTACGTGGTAGAATTAAAGTGTTTGAATTTCCAAGACGAAAATAAAAGCTTTCCGAGAAATTTTACGAAAAACACTATTCACGCATTTCTGCTCGGGAATTATTTTTGAACTTCCGAGAAATACGTAACGATAGAATATTGAGATGAGATGGAATATCCAATAATATTTCAGTTATGGAAAATGTAATATTTCGCCATTTGGACTTAAAACCTAACATTTAAGGAAAATGATTTACGAGAAGAAAATGTAATGTGATAAAGGAATTAAGCGATGATCGTATACTACGTAGGTATTATATGAGTAATGAATACAAGTATGATACGGGGTATTATACGAGTACGTATAAATTATGGTATGTCGTATATGTTGAATTAGTATACGAGTTAGAATACGAGAATTATACGTAGATTATACGTTAAAAGGCTTTAAGCCAAAAGAAATGAATTGGTAGAATTGTGTAGGAAGTATTAAAGTCCAATATGATTTATTGGTTAAGTCCAATAGAATTAATAAGAAAGCCTAAGGATTTGTAATGTAAAGCCCAAAGTATAATAATGTAAGCCCAAAATGATTAAGTTAAGTTAATTAAGCTAAAGCCAAAGTAAGAGCCAATGGGTTATGAGATGGTTTCAACCCATGGAGCAAACTATGGATGATCCAAGGTGATAAACAAGTAAACTTAGAGGCTAAGTAAGTGTGGTGAGCACACAAAGTGCTTAAGTGATAAACAAGTAGCTTAATGGCTAAGCAAAAAGTGTGGGGAGCAAGATAACTTAAGGGCTAAGTGTTGTGATGGCCAAGTAATTTATTTGGAGAGCAAGTTTACTTAATGTCTAAGTTAGGAATAGTAAGGAGGTGGAGTGGCCTTATGACCATTATACCCTCATCTAGGATTTTCTATAAATAGTAAGCTTGCCTTTCATTTTGTGTGTTGTCATTTCATCCCACTTATAAGTTGAGAGCTTATTTGGTAGAGAGAATAAGGACATATAAAGCTAGACTTTCTTTGTTAGATTTTCCACCAATAACTTATAGCTTATTGGTTAGAGAGAGTAAGTGAGAATAAACTAGCAAGTTAACCTTTGAAGTTCAAGAATCAAGAAGGAGATTAAAGATTTACCAAGTGTTATTCAAAAGTAAGTGATCTTAAACCATGTTTCTTTCTCTCTTATGTTGATAGAGAAGGGGGTATTGGTAGAACAAGCAAGCTAAGAAGAGGTTGGAATAATGAATCAAAGGGCTTAAGTCTTAATAAGCCGGATAAGTCATGAATAAGAAATTCATTCGTAAATAAGTTATGAACTTATAATGAAAGTATAAGAATTTGTAACATGTTTACATTAATAAAATTAGTATGATTAATAAGATGTAAGAATAATGATTAAAGGACTTAACTCATTAATAAGTCATATAAAAATAAGACATAAGTCATGAAATGGAAATATAAGTATTTTATACTTTAATACGTTGCAAAATCATTAAGAATAGGTAATAACTTATCATGAATATGAATTAACGAAGCATGTATGTCAAGATGATAGTATAATGGATTGAATCCAAGTGAAATGGTTTAAAAATCTCAAGTATCGAAGTTTCGCCGGAATTCACACGATTAGACGACGATCGTTGAATTCGTGAAATTCTCGGAATGGAAGTCCAATTTTGATATTGAGCTTGAAAACATTGGTTTCCAATGGAGACAAGTGGTATTTTTCATTATAGAGTTGCGGACTCGAAAATTGCCGGATTCCGATTTAGAACGAAGAAACGAGCGTTGAACGTTCACGAACGTTTATCGTTTTCATTAAAATGGACTAATAGGTGAAATTTTAGCAAACAAAGTCGAATAGATAAAATTCTTGCATGAACACATAGAGTACATGATTTGTGAACCGTAGGCTCTTGAATGAGCCAATTCAGACTTATAACGAAGAAGTTACGAAGTCAGAAATCTCACATAATGAAAAATCATCAAAAATGTACATAGCCGCAGAGTCCGCCCTTGTGGCATGAATCCAAGCCAATTAGCCGACGCCGCAGCGCCAAAGCAAGCCTCAGCCCCTATTAGTTCACACCGCAGTGCGGCAGATAACACGAGGACTCACGCCGCTGCGCCGAGTCCGGTCTTTTGATTCTAAGGCATGGCGTCATTGAGATCAAGGCACAAAAAGAAAAAAATGGCTGCAATGCCCATTTCTAGGGTTTGCATAGAGAGGATTGGTTATGAAGATAAAAAGAAAGGCAATGGAGTAATACAAACTTAATGAACGTGAAGTAACATTGTTAAGTCATGATTAAACCCCAAGTAAGATCACTTAGGGTTAAAATAAGTCAATTGAAGATAAATGCAAACGATGTGAAATAAGTCCTAAACCAATGACGATCAAACTTTGATTAATAATAAAGTTATTAAGCCGCGATGAAGGACACTTAACTCGAACCAAGTTGTATTAATGAAATAATTTCACTTAAGTATTATAAGAGAACGAAGTTGGTAAGGACGATGTAAAAGAATGACGGAAAGCCGGAACCAATAAATAACAAATCTAATACGGGATTAGATTGAGAAGAAGGGTAAGATTCTTTAGGAACTATGTATGTTCATTCATGACCTAATGTGGTATGTTATGTGATTATGTATTGTAGAGACTGTAAAGACTCAAAGAAAACGTAATTATACTATAGCAGACGCTGAAGGCAAGTTTTTCTTAAATGCTTGTCTAACCTTCGTGTTAGCTAGGTTTTCAAATAATTCAAGATATGAGATGCATGTATGGTTTTAAAAAAAGAGTCGATGCCCGTTTTAACTCGGCTAGACTAATCTTGATAGATTGATTGAACTGTTTACAAGTCTTTCAATATAGAATTGCTAACGCTATCCTACGGATTCAAGGTAAGCCTGTATATGAATAAACAAATATATTTTCATCGAGTATTCGATGGGCACGTGAGGTTGCCACAACTTAAACGTATACACGTTTAATGGATGTAGTGTTGATCAACATAAAGTACTATAGGCTGATCACCTAGAAGTGCTCGTAAGATATGCCGGACTTACGGACTTCGTGCCGGGTTATCCTTTTCAAAGAAACTATAAGACGTTCATGTCTTGAACCTGAATTGATGAATATTGTTATTGTAAAATGTTTTGAAGGAAAAAAAATGTTATTTTAAGTTATTGATAGTACTTCGTAACTATCATCGAGTTATTGAAGATATACGATTCCTATGTTTCAAGCATGCTTTTAAAAATGAAATTATTGTACTTGCTGAGCGTGTTATGCTAACACTTGCTTGAACAATATGATTGCAGCTTAGAAGATATGACCAAAGGATTCGACAAGGATAAAGTGAAGGCTTAAGAGAACTTGTAGCGTACCTATGTAATAGTATAGGTTTGTAATGATAATATTTGATATTATGACAAGAACAAATGTAACGGTTATAAAGAACCTGGGGAATGGTAGTATTGTTTTGGAATATATATAAGACAGATTCGTTCTTTTGAGGCTTTTTCAATTGAATGTTTGTGTGAACTATAGCACCGTGGAACACCATCTATCGGGTTGAAAGAGACCAGGATTTGGGGGCGTCACAGATATGACACTGCTAAACGGGTCGGTGAAATCGAGATTCATTAGGGTCCGGGGACTTGATTATGCAGAGGGAAGGTGTTAGGCACCCCCTCCAACATCCGTGTTACCACGGTGATCGCCTCTTCTCAAGAAACTGTTATATGAATATGTGTGTGTGTGTGTATGTGTGGATCAATGTGCAATTATTTGGAAGTAGTGCGAGGACTCGTTCGCACCTATATATACAGGGTTTTAATTTGTATAAAAATTCAATTTTAACAAGATATGATAGTGATGTTTTATAAAAGAGGTTTTTCAAACCTTGTGCTCAATAGTAATTGAGACCTTTTACACTCCCATTTTTATTAAGTGTTCGGCTTGATTGTTTTTAATTTTTGAGATGCGAAACATCTTCAAGAAAATAATATACAAAATAGTGCCGAACTCGTCGTGGGTATTATAACCATCTGAGGAAATCCGAACACCGTGAATAAATTTACAAGCTGCTTACAGATGAAAATGTCCATCACGGGAACCGAATCTAGATCCAGTAAACTGAATCTATTATCACATGATTCCTAGGCTCACATGATGATGCAATTGATAATAAAGCAGTAAGCAGGTGTATATATATATAAAAGTTGTAAATATATATATACAAACATGATCAGCCACCACGAAACACCTCCATGGGGGATCAAAAATGTAAGTAAAGCTGTAAAAAATAATCAACCGCCACGTAGTAAACTCCAGGACAAAAGTAAATAAAGTTGTAAAGACGGTCAACCGCCACGAAGTAAACTCCAGATGGGAATGAATTAATATATATATATATATATATATATATAAGCGATAAACGCACCGGATATAAAATCCAAGCTCATCGAATAGAGTTCGACACACGCTTCATATATATATATATATATATATATATATATAGATGTAAAATCGTGCTCATCGAGCGTAGTTAAACACACGATTCATACATATAAATATATATACAAATATATATATATATATATATATATATATATATATATATATATAAAAAAAAATAAACGCCTGCATCAGTAGTTCAGGCTCAATCGAGGCATAACTCGATAATGTTAGTCCATAATATATATATATATATATATATATATATATATATGTGTGTACAAACTTAAATAAAACCACGAACCAAAGTTCGGGGAAACACACGCAACACGACTCTCAACGTAAAGAAAAGTGTGTGCAAAGATGAAGAGAGGCTTTAAAGTGTGTGAGAAGGCTTACAGTGGGCTGCCAAAGAAGACTTCTATATCTTTAAAAGGATTAACACTCGGCTCCCGCCGGTACAAAAGTAACTATATGTGAGCTCACAAGTGTTTAAAATGAGAAAGCACTCACTATAGGGTGAGTACAGAGCAAATTTGACAAGGTTTCCTCGCCTTTTTCTCTCACAAAATGGCCACCCCAAGCCCTCTATTTATAGAGAGGGGAGCTGTAGGTGTACCTGTGGATATCCGTAGTTGTACCTACGGCTGGCCGGGTTGCCCCGGGCTTCGTGGGTCCCGTTGTCTCGAAGTACATGCATGCATGCATTGTAATGTCTGCTCGAACTTTCATAATAGCAATCCGAACATCCGACTGAGGTATGTAAGACCTATTTCGGACCGCCGTTGTCGAGAGTTACGTAAGCTTGGACCATGCCCTCCGGTCTTCAAGCTTCAAATTCTATACGTTATCCTGCGTAATAGTCACTCGGGATTGGACATCCTTGGTTCTTGTGGGACATTGCTGTGTAGAAATGTATGTATTGAAATTTTGAGACGACGTGATGTGGCGTCAAGGTGGCAAGATGACGAATTTTCCCCTAACCGGGGTTATTGCCAGTTTGGGCTGATAAAGTAGAAGTTGCTCAGGGTTATCTCTGAGATTGGATTGCTGCAAGCGTTTGAAGGTCCTCAATGTCATCTCTGAGGTGTGCCTGTCTTCCCGGTGTTATCTCCAGGTCTTGTACTGAGTGCCTCAGTGTGAGTGCCGAGGTTGACAATGATTTCATTTGAAATAAGCATTTACAGGGTTATCTACGGAACTGCATTCCTTGGGGTTATCTCCAAGGTTGGTAGCTGCTACTCCCAGTGTTGGGACTGAGACTGAATATCTCGGGGTTATCTCCGAGATGGATCGGTCTTCTCCGGTGGAATTTCCGGTATTGGAACTGCATGCCTCGGGGTTATCTCTGAGGTTGGACCTGATATTCTTGGTGTGTTTTTTGGGGTTGAGGTTGAACTTCCGGTAGTATCCGAACTGGATGTGAGCTATCTTCTAGGGTTATGTCTGAAAGACGAATCTACCCTTCTGTAATGTCAGTAACAGGTGTGCATAAAATTTCGAGTGTATATAATAAATTATAATAATTATTTAAAAATTATTATAAGGCTAAGACAAATAATTTGACTGATATTTAAATTATCTAAACGAATATTGAACTACACGATAGAGTCTTAGACTCGATAATTACCCGATAAAGTCGTCGGTACACCGAAATATTTCAGAAATTGATCCGGACTTAGATAACTGGACTAGATATGTGTTTGTTTATGATTCAATGACTGCTAAACATATGTGACATTGTGATTAGGTTATGTGTTGACTGCAAATAGCAGTACTATATGTTATAGTATGTTATTCTAATCAAACAAATGATCTTATTAATGATAGGTCTTGTTATAAACGATAAAACTAAGTTGCATTATTGTAAGCAGTAGATCAGGCAAGTATCCTACCTTTGCATTTACTTTATACATTGGACATTAGTAAGAAAGTTTCAGAATCATATTATTATTATGCCAGATTATTAACTCTATTATTATCGATTACGTATCAAATCTTTTGTATTCATACAAGTTCTTAAATTATTCGATCATTGTTTATCAATACAGTACTATTGTACAATCCAGTTATATAGTATGTTCGTTAATTTCTAAATATGGTTATACCAGTGTCCTCACTTGGATAATCATTGTATTTAATAACATGTTGATACATACTTATTGATTTCCAGTATGTATACGTTGACTTAAAAGTCGTCTAAGCTATTTGATCTGGCTAGAGACAAACTTAATAATATTGTTGAACAAGATAGAACTTTACTATTATCCAATCAAATTATTTTGGTTTGGATTCTCGACTAAGTATGAACATCCCGTACATGGGAAACTTTTGTGCGCCAAAGGAGGATAAGATGAACGATAATCTCGTTCTTGTATGTAGTATTGATCAATACAGGGCATAACGGGCTGATCACCCCCCGTGCCTGTAAGTTATGACGGTTTACATATGAAGTTCTGGTTAACCTTTTCAAAAATAGAAAACAATGTTCATAGTCTGTCGACTGATCTCCAGTTATAGTCAGTACGTAGTTTCAAAAATTTGATATAGATTTGATATGTTGTTATTATTGGTTCAGCTTACTTCACAACAGTTGATTCATTGTAGAAGTGTCATTCAAAGAAAACATTTAATTCTTTCAGCTAATATTTATTGTTATTATTACTTGCTGGGCAATCAACTGCTCATTCTTGCTTAATTTAAATATTTTCAGTTAAATGTGATCAACCAGAAAGCTCTGTCAGGAACAAAGGAAAAAGAAAGGTTGCAAAATAAGTTCTATAATATCTTATGTAATAATTAGTTAGACTTTATTAAGATAATGATACTTATTAATTAGCATGTAATGAATGTTTAAAGGTCGCGTACCTGGGGATTAGACTCTGATATGTAAATTAAGTTTAATGTTTATATTATTGTTATTATTATAATTATTATTCCGCTCATAGAAATGGTATCGTGAAGCACCGAGTTCGGGTTTCAAGTACCTGAATTTGGGGGCGTCACATATGCCCTAATTATCATGTTTAATTAGTGAATACTTAAACCTAATTATCATGTTTTATAGAAAACCTAAGTTAATTAAAGAATCCTAATTTGGAAATTAAGAAACTAAATTTTCATTTTTAAACCTAATTTCAAAATCCTAGAAAAGTTATATATGTATTTTTTGTTTTATAAACCCTAAGGGTCAAACCCTAAGGGTTGGGACAAATGACAAGCTCACCATTAAAATTTTAAGGTTAATGACCACAATGCCCTTTTTATCACATTCTTGAATTGGTTGCTTGCGAATCTTGCCATATCTTGGCAAGTCACCAACCCTAGTCTAGCTATGTGCAAAAAAACTCCAGCTTTCAGCCATTACCCCATCCAAATACATTGCATCCAAGTAATATTTATTGATAAAGAGATAGAAAATGTCATATTCAAGCTCATTTTGCTCTTTCACTCAACATAACTCTCTCAAGCTCAAAACCCACGAAATTTTTTGTTAGACCAGTTCCAAACCAAGCCCCACTAACACCCATAACAAAATCAGAAGCTAGAATCAAGCATTAATGAAAGTGAGGTATAAAATCTAAACAAAAAATTTGATCCTTGAATTTTTGTTAAATGTTATGTTTGAGTGTTAAAATATGTTGTATGTAGTGTATATTGATGATCTGGGTTGATAGATGTGAGATCCATAACATCTATAGGCTCGGATTTAAATTTTTTAAAAATCTGGAAAATTTTTATGTGTTTTCTGACAACCAAATGTCAGATCTCTTAAATCTCAGTTTGTTGATGTTTTGGGTTGTTTAAAGGTTTGATCTTATAGTATGTTATGTGATCTCTGTTCTAGAACTTGAATCAAAGTTAGAGCATTAACAGATTTGCAGTTATTCATTGTCAAAGGACGTTGACTGACCATTATTGGACAATTCTAGGTAACCCAGAAATTGCCTAGAAAGGCTTGACAAGATATTCGTGCGTCTTGATCATACAGGTGTTTGTTGTGTTGTTCTTTTTTTTTGTAATAGAATTATAGTATGTTAGTTTAACTTTAGATCCATGCTTTCAGAACCTCTAGATATCATATATACTGGATTTGGTGGCTGGTCAAAGGAGGTCAGACGTTCATGAACTCAATTTTCTAGGTAACCTAGAAAACTGATGAACATGAACACTGACAGACTTTGACTGGCATAGATCTACTTGTTGTGATGTTTTTATGTTGATTTTTGTGTGATAGATCTAGACCTTGACATGCTGGCTAAACACTACAACATTTATATCACAAAATCATCACATGGATTGCAAGTTGTGGAAGCCCAAATATGCATAGTCGAATTGTTCTTCATTTTTGGGTAACCCAGAAAATGAAGAACAACTCTGACAGCTAGTTCAATGGCTTAGATCTTTCACCTTGTTGATTTCTAGGCATTTTAAGTGCTCGAATCATGTTCTATGTTAGTTTCTTTACACAGCCCGACGTCTAGAACACCTTTACCATGATCAGATTGTTAGATTGAAGGCCATGAATAGCGTTGACCGACCATGACTTAAGTTTCTAGGCAGCCCAGAAACATGATGAACACGTCTGACAGAAAGTTTAAGCATCTAGATCTTGCAACTATGTTATGTTATGAACCAGAAAATTTTATGAACTTGTAGTATTACATTACTACTACAATATTTGATCAATAGATAGCCCATACACATCATATACAGTAAATTATTCATGGTCAAACTAGTTAGCTCGAAACTAACTTTGAATGTTCTGGATTTCTCAAGAACACCTAAGGCGACACTTTCTGTCGCGAAAGGCTATAACGACAGATTTAATAATTTTATTTTATTTATTTTCCAAAAATCATTTAAAAATAGAAATTAATTATTAAAAATTCCAAAAATAGTTTTAAAAATTATTTTAAGTTATAAAAATTAACTTTTAATAACTTGACATATTTTCCATAAATATTAGTACTTATTTAAATAATATTAATATTTAATTTATTTAATAAATGCACTAAATAAATTAATTAAAAATGATTTTATTATATTAAAATCATTTTAAATGATAATAAGGTATTTAATAATATTTTAAGTTATAAAATATAACTTTTAATATTTTAAAGCAAATTTCATTAATTATTTAATATTAATGATATTAGATTTATATAATAATTGTATTAGATAAATTAGTTTTAAAATGATTTTAATATTAGAAAAATCATTTTAAATGAAAATATAGAGTTTAAAAATATTTTAAGTTATAAAATATAACTTTCAATATTTAAAGGTAAATTTCATTAATAATTTACTATTAAATGATATTAGAGTTATTTAATAATAATATTAAATAAATAGTTTTAAAATGATTTTATTAATTTATAAATCATTTAAAAAGGATATATGTGTTTTAAAAAATTTAAGTTATATTTAATCACTTTTAATATTTTAATAAATAATACATTAATATTTAAATATTAATAGTAATTATTTAAAAATAATTTTAAATGTTTTAAAAATCATTTAAGGGTAATAAAATGTCTTAAAATATTTTGAGTTATTATAAATAACTTTAATATTTTTGTAATGGTTTCATTAATAATTTAATATTAATGATAATAGAATTATTTAGTATTTAAATCATTTAAAAATGATTCCAGTGTTTGAAAAATCATGATAAATTATAATAATTATTTAAAAATTATTATAAGTCTGTGAAAAATAATATGGCTGATAATTACATAATAGAGTTTTAGACTCGATAATTACCCAATAAAGCCGTCGGTACACCGATATGTTTCAGAAATTGATCTGGACTTAGATAGTTTGACTAGATACGTGTTTATTTGTGATCCAATAACTGCTAAACTTAAGTGACAATGTGATTAGGTTATGTGTTGACTGCAAATAGCAGTACTGTATGTTATGATATGTTATTCTAATCGAACGAATGATCTTATTAATGATAGGTCTTGATATAAAAGTTAAAACTAAGTTGCGTAATTGTAAGCAGCAACTAAAGCAAGTATCTTACCTTTGCATTTACTTTATGCAATGGATATGAGTAAGAAAGTTTCATAATTATATTATTATTGTGTCAGATTATTACCTCTATTATTATCGATTATGTATCCAATCTTTTGTATTCATACAAGTTCTTAAATTATTCGATCATTGTTTATTAATACAATACTATTGTACAATCCAGATATTTATTCTGTTCGTTAATTTCTAAATATAGTTATACAAGTGTTTTCACTTGGATAATCATTTTATTTAATCACATGTTGATACATACTTAATGATTTCTAGTATGTATACCTTGACTTAAAAGCCTTCTAAGCTATTTGATTCGGCTAGACACAAACTTAAAAATAATGTTGAACAATATAGAACTTTATTATTATCCAATCAAATTGTTTTGGTTCGGATTCCCGACTAAGTATGAACATCCCGTATATGGGAAAACTTTTGTGCACCAAAGGCGGATAAGATGAACGATAATATCATTCTTGTATGTAGTATTGATCAATACAAGGCATAACGGGCTGATCACCCCCCGTGCTTGTAAGTTATGACGGTTTGTAGATGAAGTTCTGTTAAACCTTATCGAAAATTGAAAATAATGTTCATAGTCTGTCGACTGATCTCCAGTTCATAGTTATGTTAAACCTTATTGGTTCAGCTTACTTCACAACTGTTGATTCGTTGTAGAAGTGTCATTCAAAGAAAACATGTAATCCTTTCAGCTAATATTTATTGTTGCTATTACTTGCTGGGTACCCAAATGCTCATTCTTGCTTAATTTAAATGTTTTCAACCAATCGTGATCAACCTGAAGGTTCATCCAGAAACAAAGGAAAAGGGAAGCAAACAGAATAAGATTTATGGTATTTTATGTAATAGTTAGACTTTATTAAGACAATGATATCTATTAATTATCATGTAAGGAATGTTTAATGGTCGCGTACCTAGGATTAGACTCTGATATGTAAATTAAGTTTGATATTTATATTATTGATATTAATTTTAGTATTATTCCGCTCATAGAAATGGTATCGTGAAGCACCGAGTTCGGGTTTCAAGTACTTGAATTTGAGGGTGTCACAAGATCAGATTTAGAAAGAAAGGGAAATTGAGTCTGTGGTGTTTGGAAATTGCATATTTAAATTTGATGTTGAAAGTAATATATTCATGCTTATATGTAAAGTCCTTATTGGAATACATGTACAAGGACTTAGTGGTAGATCAAACTTGTTAGGTTGATCTGAGTTTTAATGTTTATCATTCTGTAATTGAATGTATAGAAGAAAATATCAGAGCTATTACGTTGATCTATGCCTTGAGATGTAATAGATATGCTTCAACAGAATCGTAGTCTGTCAAGCTAGTCAAGTGATTGCAGAAGCCAAGGCAGAATCATATAGCATCGAGAAATCGTAGTCTGTCTGCTTTGGAGGGCCTCTCCCAGAATCGTAGAGTGGTCGAAACTGTGACGCCCCCAAATCCGGGTATCTTCCAACCAGACAATTGGTGTTACACGCTGTTACAGTTCACACATACATTCAATTGAAATACTTCAAAAGAACGAATATGTCTTATATATATTCCAAACAATATTACCATTCCCCAGGTTCTTTATAACCATTATCTAAGACCCCAACTTTTTATAAATAAAATTAAATTTCCTCTATTTATTATTTTGAAATAGTAAGGGTTGATTTGATTAATGTGGTTAGTTATGGGTAAAATGCGCAAATATTTTAAATAAGCAAGTGGTTATAAAATGTTCATTGTTGTCGGGGAATATTCGTTTGGTCGTGGAATATTCTTATTGTCGGGGAATATTCATACGACGGCGCAACCTTGTGTGGGCCCCATGACGGAAATCGATTGGATGAAGAAAATGATAAGTTTGGGTTTTTTTATAAATAGCGGCGTAGTTGTTACCATTAATATTGTTGGAAAACCCGGTGGTTAAAGCACAGTAATACAAGGTGTTGCACAGTAGTACACGATATTGCACCAATTATTGATTCTTACGTAAGAAGGCACTACTCAATAATTGTTATAATAATTACTGTTCAATATTTTATTTTATTGATTCAATAATTGCTACGTTGATATTTTATATTATTGTTGTTTCAATAATTGTCAGTGCACAGTATTTCCCATTATCAGATCAATAATTCATATTATTTGAATAATAATATTAGATAGCATTATTGGCAATATCTAAGGAAGTTCTCATCTAAGGAGATGTTTGGTCACCTAATTGCGCCGTCAAGAAGGAGAAATCCTTATCTGAAAAGCCCCTCTTTCCGGGAACGACTGTCATTATTCAGATTCCGTAATATTATTTTTGAATAATTAATTATTGATTTATATGATAAAGAAAATATTTATTTATGTGGATATAAATGGAGGAATTTTTAGAAAAGTGTCAATTGTTGAAAATTGATATTTTTATCTTTTTTGATAAAATAATTCATTTAAATATATTATTATATTATAATAATATAATAATTGTGTTATTTTTACAATGAATGTATGATTTATGAATAAATGAGGAGGAGGAGTATTTTTGTTACAATAAATACTAAAAACAGGTTAAACATGTTGGTGGACCCCATTTTTGACTGAAATTTGATTATAGCCTGCAAAATCGTCCGTATGTGGATTTCGGTCAATTTCTACTTGGACTTTGGAAAAACTTAAACTTACAAAGTTGTAGAGAATTGAATTTCCTATGGAATGGATATAAAATTCAATTTTTTCTGATAAAATGGCTATTTATTATGAATTATTGAAGTTCCGGAATAATTGATTTTTGAAGTTTTAAATATTTTTTAAAAGAAAAACGTTTTTTTTTCATTTTGGTGGGCCCCACATGTGTGGTAAATGAGCTGATTTCAGCTGTCAAGAGGTGGGCGTGAATTTTTTTATAAAGATTATTATTTTATTAAATTTTCTGCTTTGGTGTTTTATGCATTTTCCTAAAAATAGGGTGCTTAGGTTAGAATTCAAAATCACACCAGAAACTGAAGTTTTTTTTCTCTATATTATCGAGCGTATTTTTGTGAGTTTTTTGATACTTTGAGTGTTGCTATACGGTGCAAGTTTCCTTCTGCACTATATCTGGTATTTCAGTCAGAAGTACTTTCCTTTTGAGGTAAGGTTTTGTTTTTTTTATAAACGATATTATTTCTTTCAATATCATTATGCCGGAATATTGGTAAGATTTTTCTTGTGAAATTCTTGTCTTTCTGTGTCGAGGTTACTATTCACGTATACGACACTATTCACAGAAAAAATGAAATTTTATTTTCTTTGTCCAAGTTGTCTATTATGGTTACTATCTTTGTTTGTATCCACGTTTTGATCTTCATTCTTGAATTTTTCTCCACAATTGATTATTATAATGTATTTTTGAACTTGGATAAACTAAAGTACGAATCCCTAATCTTTGATCTTTTATCTCACCGGATTCATTTTCTTTAAGATATTTTCGTCATCCTCAGTCCTAAATGATGATATTACTGAATATCTTTGGCTTGTAGTGCAAAGATAAATGATTAACTGATGAATATCTTTGGTCTGTAGTGCAAAGATGAACAAGTGTTGAGATGATAATGACCAACTGGTGATACAAATGAATATCTTTGGCCTGTAGTGCAAAGATGAATATTTGATTCAAGATGTATATTGATTGATGTTACATGGATAAAATATTGATGATGGACTTTTAAATCTTAGAAGATAGTTCTCTACTTGACTCTTCTAATGGATTGTTGTTTCCACTGTAGTTGTTGATCTAAAACTTATTGTCTATTATATTCTATCAGGTTTTTCCCTGTTGAAGACTAATGATAATTTGTTGTATATTATCTTAGTCATAATATTCTTTACTGGGCTAGTTGAGCTCACTCTTTTCCTTTTTGTTCCATTTTTCTTCTAAGGAGGTGAGAACATAGCAGGAACTAGTCGGGGTATGGAGTGATGGTTCATTATAGTTGTTTTAGTAAGCCTCAATATTTTGTAAAATAGTGTATCAATAATTGTTATGAGGACTCCTTTTGAGTTTGTATACTGTCTATTAGACAATATTTTTATTTAAACTCACAGTATATGTGCTATCGTGTTTTGCACGACAATTGTATTACTGAAGTTATATTTGTTTCTGTACCATGTATTTGGCGACTCAGAATGGGTGATGTATACCTATTTTGGGGGCGTCACACATTACATGTGTTCTTGTCATAATATCAAATAATAACAACATTAACGTATACTATTACAAAGGTAATCTATAGGTTCGCCTTAGCCTTCCCTTTATCTTTACTAGATGCTTCGGTCTATTCGGTCTTAGCTTCAGTCATATGGTTCAAGTAAGAATGAGCATAACTAGCTCAACAAGTATGACAATTTCATCTAACAATATGCTTGAAACATACAAATCGTATATCTTCAATAACTGAACAATAGTTATGAAGTACTATCGATGATTCAAAATTGCACTTCTCTTTTCTTTAAAACATTTCACAATGAACAATATTCATTAAACATCAATATCGGTCTAAGACCTTGAGCATTTCATTCTTTCTTTGAAAAGGATAACCCGACACCAAGTCCGTAAGTCCGGTATATCTTATGAGCACGTCTAGGTGATCAGCCTATAGTACTCTATGTTGTACAACACTACTTTCTTTAAAAGTATGTATGTTTAAGGTCTGGCAACCTCACGTGCATGTCGTTTGACGACAAAACATTTGTTTAGCATACTCAGTCTTCTTTTGAAAACCACACCAAATAGTTTAGCAAAACTTAACAACATTTACAATAGTTCGATATATTATAAGAAATCATAAAACATCTTAAGTCTAGCCAAAGGAATTGGCTTCGACTTCATCACACGTCAATTCATGCGTAAGGTACATGAGGTACAAGGCTTGTCCAAAGAAGTTAGACAATGGTCAGAATACTTGCCTTTAGCGTCTTCTACAGTTTTAATACTTTTCCTTTGAGTATTTAAGGTCTCTACAATACATGATCACATAACATACCATATTAGGTCATATATAATCAAGTATGTTTACTACTATATCTTACCCTTCTTCTCAATCTAATCATGCTTTAGATTTGTTTAACATTATTTCTTATGTTTACGTAATCATCCATCAACCTTTAGTTGAGTTCTAATCATCTTTAAGGATGTCATGTCAAGTTAATCAAAGATATAGTTCATAGTTAATTAGCTTCCTTTCTTCTTTATACACTTAGTCATTCTTCTTTGCCTCTTCTCTAGTGCTGGCGCTGCGGCGCCAGCTTCTTATACACAACTCGCGTTGCGACGCAGTTCATCAATGCCTATGGTCCGGACTTGGCTCTGCGGTGCGAGTACTTTTGTTAATTGTCGCGCTGCGGCGCCACTCTTCAATGGTTGTTGGTCAAGTCTGGTGCTGCGGTGCCATCCTTTAAGCCTTGAAATTAGTATTTCTGACCTACCATGCTACACGCATAACTTTGACAGATAATTTCTTATGTGAGATTCCCGGGCTCATAACTTCTTCGTTATAAATCCGAATTGGCTTGTTCAAAATCCTTTAGCTCACAAATTACATGCTCTAAGTGTTCATGCAAGAATTTTACATTTCTGAATCTTTTAACTCGGAATTCACCGATTAGTTCATTATTACGAAAATGATAAACGTTCGTGAACGTTCAAAGCTCATTTCTTCGTTCTAAGTCTAAATTTGGTCATTTTTGAGTCTGCAACTCTAGAATGCCAATTGAGACTAATCTCCATCGAAAACCAACTTTTCCGAGTTTAATGTCAAAATTTGTCTTCCATTCCGAGAATTTCACGATTTCGACGATTAACGTCTAATCTCGTAAATTCTTCCATAACTTCATTACTTAAGATTTTTACATCGTTTCAAATGGATTCATTACATCATACTAACATCCAAACTAAACATATTTCATTATGTATACATGTTAAATTCTTTCATGTATTTCATGAGTTCATAATTTATATAAGTATGAATTACTTATTCATGATTTATTAAAGCTTAAGTCATTTGATTAGTCATTCTCATCACTTCTTAGCATACAAGTTCTACCGCTACTCACTTCTCTAAAAATTGAAGAGAGGGAGAATCATGGTTTAAGATCATTACCTTTGATGATCTCTTAGTTGATCTTTGTTCTTCCATCTTGCTTCTTAAACTAACAAAGTCTAGCTTTTCTAACTTTTTCTCTCTAACAAATAAGCACTTAAGTTGTTGGTGGAAAATTTAACAAGTAATTGAACTATCAAGCTTCTTCTATTTATAGAAAACACAAAGTGAGGGTATTCTAGACAATAAACCACCCCACCTCCTTAATCCATCTCCTTTGCCACCTCTTTACTATTCATCTCTTGGTCACCAAGTAAAACCACTTTACTTGGTCACTAAGATGGTGCCATGTGATCATGGGGCCCACATGGGTTGCCCCAAGGGTCATTCTTACCCCTTGGATCGATCCACGGATCCGATTTTTAATTTGGGCTTTAGGTTTAATTAACTTAACTTATTCTTTAGGCTTGCATTTAACAAACATTTTGGCCTTCACAATACTTACCATTGGACTCTAACCATTCCTACACTTGGGCTTGTGTAATTCCTACCAAATCCTACAACTCCAATACAATTGGCTTAAAACCTTATAACGTATTATACATGTATTCTTCTCGTATGCTAACTCGTATACTCATTCATAATATATGACATACCATTATTTATACATACTAGTATAATACCTCGAATCATACTCATATTCATTTCCTCGTGCAATACTTACGTATCACACGATTAACGTTTATTCATTAACGTTTTACTTTCACTAACATTCTCAAATTTAGTACGCAGGCGAAAAATTGCGTTTGCCATACTTGAATTATTATTACGTAATCCATCATCCCTCATTATTCTATCGTTATGTATTTCTCGAAAGTTCAAAAATAATTCCTGAGCAGAAAACCGTAAATAGTGTTTTTTCGGAAAATTTCTCAGAAAATTTTTATTTTTGTCTTGGAAATTCAAACACTTTAATTCCCTCACATAGCCAAAATACTACGACATTCCGACATATCTAGGTTATAGAACAAAATTCATCTTACTAACACATAATAATAACATATAATATAATTTAATTCATTATTTAATTAAATAAAATTATTTTACAATAAATCCTATTTTCTCGGTCGTTACATCCTTCCCCCCAAGGATTCTGTTCCCAGAATCTCATCTTACATTAAACATATAGCTGAGGGTAATTCTTCTTTATCTTTTCTTCAAGTTCCCACGTTGCTTCCTCAGCATCGTGGTTCTTCCATAACACCTTTACCGAAGGTATAACTTTTTTCCACAGAACTTGCACTTTCATATCCATGATTTAAATAGGCACTTCTTCGTACGTCAAGTCCTTCTTGATATGAATGGGTTCATATTCTATCACGTGCTTATAATCCGGCTTATAAGGACGTAACACAGAAACATTGTGACGCCCCTAAAAATAGGTATACATCACCCATCTTGAGTCACCAAATACATGGTACAAAATTCAAATACAACTTAATAATACAACTATCGTGTAAAATACGACAAAACATAAACTAAGAGTTTTAATACGAATATTGTCTTCTAGACAGTACTCAACTCAAATGGAGTCCTCAATACATTTATTATCACACTATTTCATAGAATATTGAAGACTACTAATGTTATCATCTGGACCGTCACTCCGTTCCCCGAGTAGTCCCAGCTATGTTCTCATTTCTTGAAGAGAACAATGAAAACAAAAGGGTGAGCTCAACTAGCCCAATAAGAAATAATATGACTAAGATAATGCAGAATAAATTATCGTTAGCCTTCAACAGTGTTAAACTGATAAAATATAATAAACATAAAGTTTAATTGCAGCGGAACAAACAATCCATTAGAAGAGTCAAGTAGAGCACAAAATCTACTATCTTCTATGATTTAAGAGGTTTTTTTATCACTTTTATTGCTGAGACTAAGGTTAATAAATAATCCACATCATCGAATCACCCCTGCACTACGGCCAAGGATATTCTTTAGTATAACGACCACAAATTATCCATGCACTATGGGCCAAAGATATTTGTGTATTCATCAACGGTCATGATCATGCCAACAACTATCCATCAATGCACTATGGGCCAATGAGGACTTTTACCACATCATTTATAACATTACGGTCATGATTATACCGAATAATTCTTGGTCATAATCATACCAAGTACATCTATGCACTACAGGTCACGGATGACTTTCAACATAATATAAACATGAGGATGATGACAATGATATAAGAATTCAATAAAACAAGTTCAAGGATAAAATTTTAATGATTTATAATTTAATTTATCCAGAATTCAATATTGTCTAAATTGTCAACATGATACTGCTTTGTGGAGTAAAATTCAAGAATGATAATGTATCAAAAATTATTTGGACCGAAAAGAAATCAATTTTTGTTATGAATAGTACTCCGGGTGAATAGTATTCGAGTGAAAAATACCCTGTGAATAGTACTTTGTGAATAGTAACCATATAATGAATAGTACTCATGGACAGTACTCCGGCATGAAAAACATAAAATTTAACAAGAATGTGCAAAAAATATCCTTGTGAAGCGATACTAGATGAAGTGCAAATTTCAAGGATATTCTACTAATTTCACGGAATATAGAAGCAATACTTTAACCGAATGATGGTATAATCAGGAATACGAGACGAAATAATATTACTCACATACTACAGAGTATGGAAGAAAATATTATTCCTATGAATACTGAACAAAATAATATCCCTTACCTCAGAAGAAGACTGTATACTGGAATAGTGAGGTAGCAGACTTCTCATCTTCTTTCTCTCTATAGATTCTCTCGCTATAGCTTCTCTCTCTATAATTGCTCTTGTGATACTTAGTGAATTCATGAGAATGAAAGAAGAATGAGCTTCTATTTATAGGAAAATATAGTTTCGATAATTGCACGTTTTGGGGCTCGAAATATTACAGTATAATACATTTATCTTTTCCTTCATTTTTAATTTAGTCATGCAAGTATTATCAAACTTGCACCACCTCCCCTAATAGTACATCATGTGAATTAATAGTTCAATCATGTGAATCAATAGTTATATACATGTAAAAATATGAATTACAGTATAATACCTCCATCTATACATTCATTTTTAACTTAGTCATGCAAGTATTATCAATCTTGTACCACATCCCCTAATAGTACAAGAATGTGAATCAATAGTACACACATGTGAACAAATAGTTATAAGCATGTGAATTAATAGCAATTAATTGCTCATTTATCCGATTAATTACCCGATTGGTCAGTATAACTTCCAGACATAAATTATTATCGAAATAAATGTCGATTTCCACTAACACTAATAATCCCAACACAATGGAACTATCAATTCCATCTTTAATCAACACGAACATATTCATCATTAATATTATAACTCATAATATTTAATAACCAGGTCGTTCCCAGGAAAGAGGGGGCTTTCCGATAAGGATTTCTCCTTCTTGGCGTGCAATTAGGTGACCAAACCTCTCCTTGACAGAACTTCTAGACATTGTCAATATTGCAAATAATAATATGAATAACTTTATCATCTCAAATATTGATTTAATAATATAACATATTATGTAGATGATACTGTGACAATAATTGAATCAAAAATATGAGAGATATGATGCAGCAATTACTGTAGCAATAATTGAGTATAACTGAGTGACTTCTCACGTAAGCAACAATAATCAATATCGTGTGCTACTATGCAACCACACGTATTACTGTACTTTTACTACCGGGTAGTTCAACAGTTTAACGATAAAACTTTCGCCGTTATTTTTATAAGAAGATAATTTTATCGTTTTCTAACTACGACAATACTTCTGTTGTGGGGTCCACTAATGATTGTGTCGTCGTACGAATATTCCCTATTAAAATGAATATTCCCCGACCAATCAAATATTATATAACCACTTACTTACTTTGCAAAATTTGTAAATAATACCCACAACTATAACATTATATCAAATCCACACCATAATATTCAAAATTATATTTAGAAAAAATTAATCTTTATTCATAAAAGTTGGGGTCTTACAAACATGAAACACTATATGTATTCGTTCTAGGTCTTGAGGTAATGCTACTACGTAAGCTACCTCTTCTACCCGTTTTAATACCTCAAAAGGTCATATAAACCTTGGGCTTAACTTTCCCTTCTTTCCAAAGCGTATCTTTCCTTTTCCAGGGAGATACCTTTAGAAATATGTACGAGCCTACTTCAAATTCTCTATTCACTTGATGTGAATCCACATATTTCTTCTCATGCTGTCTTGAGTCGCCACGAGACGATCTCAGACGCGCTTTTACTATATCCGATGTCCGCCGCACCACCACCGTCCTAGCATTCTGAGTTCTCCCACTTCATTCCAACACAATGGTGTTATCCATTTCCTTCCGTATAAAGCTTCGTAAGGCGGCATGCCTATGCGCGCATGATAACTGTTATTATACGCAAACTCTCCTAGTGGTAGATGATCATCCCAGCTACCCTTGAAATCCATGACACAAGATCTCGACATATCTTCTAGCGTCTGAATTGTTCTCTCGCTCTGCCCATCAGTTTGTGGATGATAAGCCGTACTCAACTTCAGTTACGTTCCTGTGACACCCCCAAAATAGGTATACATCACCTATTCTGAGTCGCCAAATACATGGTACATAATACAAATACAACTTTAAATATACAACATGAGCTGTGAGTTTTAATACAAATATTGTCTTCTAGACAGTATTCAAACTCAAAATAATTCCTCAATACATTTATTATCACACTATTTCATAGAATAGTGAGGACTACTAATGCTATCATCTCGACCGCTACCCGTTCCCCGACAAGTCCTCGCTACGCTCTCATTTCTCAAGAAAACAATGAAAGCAAAAGGGTGAGCTCAACTAGCCCAAGAAGAAATATTATGACTAAGATAATGCATAATAAATTATCATTAGCCTTCAACAGGTTAAACTGATAAAATATAACAAACATCAAGTTTAACTCAGAAGGAACAAGCAATCCATTAGAAGAGTCAAGTAGAGAATAAAATCTACTATCTTCTATGATTTAAAAGGTTTTTCATTACTTTTATCGCTGAGACTCAGCTTAATAAATAATTCACATCATCCCTGCACTACGGCTAAAGATATTCATTAGTATCACGACCACAAATTATCCATGCACTACGGGCCAATGAGGACTTTTACAACATCATTTGTAACATTACAGTTATGATTATACCGAATAATCCCTGGTCATAATCATACCAAGTCCATCTATGCACTACAGGCCACAGATGACTTTCAACATAATATAAACATGAGGATGATGTCAATGATATAAGAATTTAATAAAAAAAGTTCAGGAATTAATTTATCCAGGAACCAATAACGTCCAAATTGTCAACATGATACTTCTTTGTGGAGTAAAATTCAAAAATGCTCAGAAGAATATTTCCATGAAAAGATACTAGATGAAGCGCAAATATCAAGGATATTCCACTAATTTCATGGAGTATAGAAGTCAAAACTTTAACCAACTGAGTATAATAAAGAATGGAATAACAAAAGAAATCACCAAACCTGCGATAGATCAAGACATACAAAAGTTATTCCAATGAATAATAAATAACGGAACAAGGTCATGCGTAAACGCACAGATAGGATATTCCAACAGAATAATAAATAATGGAACCAGGTCATGCATAAACGCACAGACATGATGTTCCAACAGAATAATAAATAATGGAACCAGGTTATGCGTAAACGCACAGACATGATGTTCCAACAAAATAATAAAGAATGGAATAACAGAAGAATTTCACCGAGTATAGGGTATCCCGCGTATACAAGTTATTCTAACAGAATAATAAAGAATGGAATAACAGAAGTTCTCTTCATGAATAAGAAAGAAAGAATACCCCTTACGAGTACAACAAATAATATCCCTTACCGTAAAATAAGAGTATTCTGACTGGTAGGGCGATGATATTCTTGAAGAAAACTTGCACTGCGATCAAAGCTTCTTAAAACTCTAAAGAAATACGCTCAAGATTATAGAAGAATTCTCTGAACTTCTGGTGTGGTTTTCAATTCTAACTAAGCATCCTATTTATAGGAAAATATAAAGGATACTATGCTGCACTATGCAATAAAATATAATATATTCTATATATATATATATATATATTATTTAAAATCTAATAAAACAAATAACTTTATAAAAGTATTCTGTTTTATATAAAAAGATTTTACTATGCAAAACACTATGCAGGCACTATGTAACACTATGCATAATAAAATATAATATATTCTAATTATTGTCTAATAAAACAAATAACTTTATAAAAGTATTCTGTTTTATATAAAAAGATTTTACTATGCAAAACACTATGCATAATAGAATATTATATATTCTATTTATAGTCTAATAAAACGAATAACTTTATAAAAGTATTCTGTTTTATATAAAAAGCTTTTCTATTTTATTACATTAATAATACTAATAAAACAAAATGCATCATCATTATTATAATTCACACTATTAATCAACCAGGTCGTTCCCAGGAAAGAGGGGGCTTTCCAATAAGGATTTCTCCCTATTGGCGCGCAATTAGGTGACCAAACCTCTCCTCGATGTAACTTTTAGACATCGTTAATATTGCAAATAATAATATTAATAACTTTTGTCGCCTCAATTATTGATTTAATAATATATAAAATATTGACAATAATTGAATCAAATAACGTGAGATATTATGCAACAATTCAGAGAGTAATAATTGAACAAAACCGAGTGACTTCTCATGTAAGCATCAATAATCAATACCGTATAAGCATCGTTGCACTACGCCATTCATCGTACTTTTTAACACCGGGTGTTTCAACAGCTTAACGGTAAAACTTCCGCCAATTATTTTCATAAAGTATTTTTGTCGCTTTCTCAATCGACAATAATTCCGTTGTAGGGGTCCACCAATGATTGTGCTTGTTGTATTTAATATTCCTTGTTAAAACGAATATTCCCCGACCAATCGAATATTATATAACAACTTGCATACTTTTCAAAATTTATAAATATTACCCACAACTATAACATTATATCAAATTCATTCCATAATATTCAAAAATGATATTTATAAAAAATTTATCTTTATTTATAAAAGTTGGGGTCTTATAGTTTCCATCTCTTCTTGTAGACTTCTCCAAAAGTTTGTTGTGAATCATGGATCATGATCTGACACTATCAAAACTGGTACTCCATGCCTGGAAATGACTTCCTTAACATAAAGTTAAGCTAATTGGTCTAAGTTATACTTAACCCTGATTGGCCAAAAGTGAGCCAACTTCGTCAATCGGTCCACTATTACCCAAATCGCATCATACCCCTTCTGAGTAATTGGAAGTCCCACAACAAAATCCATCGTGATATGCTCCCACTTCCACTCCGGAATCTCCAATGACTGTAACAAGCCACTTGGTCGTTGATGTTTGACCTGAACTTTTTGACAAGTCAAGCACCTACTCACGTACTCTGCTATCTCTATCTTCATGTTTGACCACCAAAAATTCTGTCAAAGGTCTTAATACATCTTAGTACTACCAGGATGAATCGAGTACCTCGAACTATGAGCTTCTTGTAACACTTTCTCCTTTAATTATATTTTATTTGGAACCCAAATTCTTCCTTCAAATCTTAATAATCCTTCATTATCAAGACTACACTTTAAATCTTTTTCATCGATTAACCGTTTCTTCATCTGGTCACACTCCTCAGTTCGGAGTTTCACCTCCTCGACTCTCTCTACAATGTTAGATTGAATCTCTGTTGTAAACAATCTCTGCCCCAATTCACTCGGTAACTTCACCTCCAACTCCATCCTAGCCATCTTTGTTATTAACTAAGTTTGAGCCATTAACATAGACAACTTTTCCTGACTAGTAATAACTTATCATGTTATAAGTTAATGAATCATGTATTTCAAGATGTAAGTATGTTGGAAGGAATCCATTTAGAATGACAAACAAATGTTAAGTAATGAAGTTTTGCCGGAATTCAAACGATTAGACTATAATCGTTGAATTCGTGAAATTCTCGGAATGGAAGTCGTATTTTGTGTTTGAGCTTGGAAACGTTGGTTTTCAATGGAGACAAGTCTTATTTGGCATTATAGAGTTGCTGTAGCGCCCCCAAATCCGGGTATCTTCCAACCCAACAGATGGTGCTATACTGTACAACATTCATACATTCATTTAATTGAAAAATCTCAAAGAACGAACATAACTTCTATATATTTAAAGTAATATTTACATTTCCCAGGTTCTATACCCATTATAAAGGTTCTTTGTCATAATATCAGTTACATTACAACAATAGACCTATACTATTACAAGACAGCTTAGTAATCTGCCTTATCTTTTCCTTTATCCTTTTTTGATCCTTCGGGATGTTCCGTCTTAGCTGCATTCATATGGTTCAAGCAAGAGTGAGCATAACTAGCTCAGCAAGTATAAAAATTTAATAACAACATGCTTGACACATACAAATCGTATATCTTCAATAACCGAACAATTGTTATGAAGTACTATTGATAACTCAAAATAGCACTTCATCTTTTCTTTCAAAATGTTTTACAATAACAACAATATTTAGTAAAACATTCACTCCGGTCAGAGACCTCGAGTATTCATTCTTTATTGGAAAAGGACAACCCTAAGCAAGTCCATAAGCCTGATATTACTTATGAGCACTTCTAGGTGATCAGCCTATTGTACTCTATGTTGATCAACACTACATCCATTAAACGTATGCACGTTTAAGCATTTGGCAATCTCACGTGCCTGTCGTTTTACCGACAAAACATGTGTTTAACATTTCAGTCTTCTTTTGAAAACCATATCAAGTAGTTGACAAAAGATAACAACATTTGATAATACATGAATAGATTATCAATACATCAAGTCTAGCCAAAGGAATTGGCTTTAACTTCAATATACCTCAATTCATGCGAAAGAATACATGAACCTCAAAAACTTGTTCAGATTGAACTAAGACAAGAGTTAGAATACTTGCCTTTAGCGTCTGCTATGGTATATTAACTTTATGTTCAAGTCGTTCAAGTCTCTACAATACATGATAACATAATGCCTTACATTAGGTCAGATATAATCAAGTATGTATATGACTATGTCATACCCTTTATTTCAATCTAATTGTGTATTAGATTCAGTTACTATTCGTTCCGATTTATCATTGTCCTTGCATTTATATTCGACTAGGTTTTCTCATCCTTTATACAACATCCTCAAGGTTTAACAAAGTTTAAACAATGTTACATTACATTCCTTAAGTTGTGTTTACTTTTAAATTAATTAGCTTTCCTTTATTTTTAATTAGAAACCTTCATTACTATCCTTGTTCTGAGATTGGCGCTGCAGCACCAGCTTTATACTTACATCTCGCGCTGCGGCGCGAGCTTATAGCATCACTATTCCGGACTTGGCACTGCGACGCGAGTCCTTACTTAATGGGCCGCGCTGCAGCGCCAGTCTCCAGAAGATTTTTGTATTGTACTATGGTTCGCTCTGCGATGAACTCTTACTGACCATACTTCGGACATCATTATTATATGCAAGCATACATTTGACTCGTTTTGCCTAGAGTCTGTGCACTATAAAACAATTTCAGTTTGCGAATTTTGTGAATTTCCCGGACGCATAACTTCTTCGTTATAAGTCCGAATTGACTTGTTCAAAAGCCTACGGTTCACAAATTACGTAATGTAAATGATCATGCAAGAATTTTATCTATTTGACTTTGTTTGCTAAAAATTCACCAATTGGTTCATTTTTTAACGAAAACGATAAACGTTCATGAACGTTCAACCCTCGTTTCTTCGTTCTAAGTCAGAATCCGGTCATTTTCGAGTTTGCAACTCTTGAATGCCAAATATGACTTGTCTCCATTGGAAAACAATGGTTCCTAGTTCAAACACAAAATTTGACTTCTATTCTGAGAATTTTACGAATTCGACGATTATCGTTCAATCGTGCAATTTCTGGCAAATCTTCATTCTTATGATTTGTTCAACATTACAAATGACTTCCATTCATCATGTGAACATCTCAACCTACTTATTACAACAACTTATAGTCATTGTTGGATTTTGGACTTATTCTTCATGAGCTTATAACTTGTCAAATTATAAACTACTTAAGATTTTATTGTTCATGACTTATGACAATTAAAGTTTCTTAATCATCATTCTTTATATGTTATCAACATATAACTTTACTTATGATTCATAGGTTCATACAAGTTCTTTTACATCCTTATTACTTCTCTTGATAAACTTATTACGAATTCATATTTTCATACTTAACATTCAAGGTTAACTTATAATAAGTTTATAACTTTTATAAGTTCAAATGACTTATTGCCAACTTATGTGGCTTAAGTTCATGACTTATTCATTCTTCTTGCTTTTTATCATTCATGTTTCTTAATCCATATTTTCTTATCAACCTATCATGGTAGAGATAGAAGATAATGGAGAAGAAGTCTTACTTTTGTGTAGTCTTGGTAAGGTAGCTTGCTTTTTCTTCTTACTTATGGAATGACTTGTTTGTAGCTAATTCTCTCTAACACTTAAGCACTTGCAATATGTTGGATTAATTGAACAAGATTTAAATCGCTTGTAAGTATCCTATATTTATAGAAGTTGCAAAGCTAGGGTAGTTTAGTCTTTAAATCATCCCAACTCCTTTAAGCCACCTCCTTACTATTTATTACTTGTTAATCACAACACTTATCCTATACTTGGTCATTATTCATTTAACTTGGTCATTACTCTTAATACTTGGTCATTACTCTTAAGTCTTGGCCATTACTCTTAACTTGATCACCGCATATTAACCATATTGATATGGTTTGCCCCATGGGTCATACAACTCAAGGATTCTAGCTTGGGCTTGCATTAATTCAACCTTTGGGCTTTGCATTAATAAACACTAGTTGGTTCATTAACTAATAGTTGGGCCTCTCCCTTTAATTCATATTGACTTGTATATAATTGTTAACCAATCTTCCAAGTCCATTAACATTTCTTAATACATATACTTATAGTTTATGTACTATTTTCGTATTCTAATTCATATAGAAAATATATACGATATTTCATCCTTCATACAAACTCATATAATACTTAGTATTATACTCGTTTTCATTACTTTTCACAATACCAAGTATCATACAATTATTACTTATTCCTTAGCAATTCGCCTTACTTAAAGATTATAAATTAAGTCCACAAGCGAATTATTACATTTTCCATAACTAGATTTTTATTACATAATCCATCTTACCTTGTTATTCCATCATTACGTATTTCTCGGAAACTCAAAATTATATCCCGATCAAATATCGATGAATAGTGTTTTTCGGAAAATTTCTCAGAAAACATTTATTTTCGTCTTGGAAATTCAAACACTTTAATTCATCCACGTAGCTCAAATACTACGACATTCTAACATCAATAGGTCATACAATGACAACCATCTTGATCACACATAGAATATGATTTTATTATTATTTAATTTAATAAAATCATTTTACAATAAGATCAGAATTTCTCAGTCGTTACAGTTGTGGACTCAAAAATTGCCGGATTCTGACTTTGAACGAAGAAATGAGCATTGAACGTTCACGAACGTTTATCGTTTTCGTTAAAAATTGACTAATAGGTGGAATTTTAGCAAACGAAGTCGAATAGATAAAATTCTTGCATGAACACGTAGAATCGTAATTTATGAACCGTAGGCTCTTGAACGAGCCAATTCGGACTTATAACGAAGAAATTAGGAGCTCGGGAATCTCACTTAAAAGAAAATCTGTCAAAAATTATCTAATACACAGTCAGTCAACACATGACGACGACTCAATGCAGAATGGCGGCCGCAATGATGAGACCGCACTCTTAGCCCTCATAAATCAGCAGCAGCCACGCCAATTACACTTAGCATGGTGCCACAATGCTGTGACCAAAATTTGGGAACCAAAAGCCTGTAATGTGCCGTCACAAGCCCCTAGAGGAGAAGATGAAAGCAAAGAAATACAAATTATTAGGTTATGCACAGTAATAAAATATTACAAGTAAGGAAATAAAGATAAGTGATTAGTAATGAACTAATACATTAATAAACTTAATGTAGCATCATTGTAAACCTTAAGTAATACACTAAAGGTTAAAGATATGTTGGATTTGAACATAAATGGTATGTAATGAACGTACTTAACCAATGCTGATTAAGTGTCAAGTTAATAACATAAGGACGTTAGTAAGCCGTGAGGAAGGATAATTAACTAGAATTGAGTTGTATTAATGAAATAATTTCAGTTAAGTTATAAAAGAGAACGAAGTTGGTAAGAATGATGTAAAAGAACGACGGCAAGCCGGAACCAATAAATAACAAATTTAATACGTGATTAGATTGAGAAGAAGAGTAAGATTCTTTAGGAACTACGTATGTTCATTCATGACCTAATGTGGTATGTAATGTGATTATGTATTGTAGAGACCGTAAAGACTCAAAGGAAACGTAATTTTTCTGTAGTAGACGCTGAAGGCAAGTTTTTCTTAAACACTTGTCTAAACTTCGTGCTAGTCAAGTTTTCAAATGATTCAAGTTATGAGGTGCATGAATGGTTTTACGAAAGAGTTGATTGATTTCTTTACAAGTTTTCCATATAGAATTAATAACGCTATCCTACGTTAATTGTTTGGCACGGATTCAAGGTAAGCCTGACTATAAATAAACAAATGTATTTTCATCGAGTATTCGATGGGCACGTGAGGTTACCACAACTTAAACGTATACATGTTTAATGAATGTAGTGTTGATTAACATAGAGTACTATAGGCTGATCACCGAGAAGTCCTCGTAAGATATATCGGACTTACGAACTTCGTGCCAGGTTATCCTTTTTAAAGAAATTATAGAACACTCATGGTCTCGGACCATAATTGGTGTTTTACTGAATATTGTTATGATAAAATGTTTTGAAGGAAAAAGGAACGCTATTTTGAGTTATTGATACTACTTCGTAACTACTATCCAGTTATTGAAGATATATGATTCTTATGTTTCAAGCATGCTTTTAAAAATGAAATTGTTGTACTTGATGAGCTTGTTATGCTCACTCTTGCTTGAACCATATGAATGCAGCTTAGACCGAATGGACCGATGGATTCGTCAAGGATAAAGTGAAGGCTAAAGCGAACTTGTAGATTACCTATGTAATAGTATAGGTTTGTAATGATAATATTTGATATTATGACAAGAACAAATGTAACGATTATAAAGAACCTGGGGAATGATAGTATTGTTTTGGAATATATATAAGGCATATTCATTCTTTTGAGGCATTTCAATCAATGTTTGTGTGAACTGTAGCACCGTGGAGCACCATATGGCGGGTTGGAAGAGACCTGGATTTGGGGGCGTCACAGGTTGGTATCAAAGCGTTAGGTTATAAAACTTAAGGGGGAAGAACCTTAGGCTAATAACCTCGTTAAGGAAGGAGAAGTCCGAAGAAAGTAAACTTGAGCTTTACTTAAGTCGAATCAGTTAATAAGGTATTGAGGAAACTCAGTACCAAAAGATTTAAAAGATGGAAAGTAACCTTAAATAAATTAAATGTGATTTGTGCTTATACTATTGTGTGTTATGTACTAATCAACATGTTATGTGTTATTATAGGATGTCGATCGATAGCTTGATGTATAGAGATATACACGCGGTGAGCGAAGAGCTTAGAACCAGTAGAGCTGCACTCCATGCCAAGTCAAGCGAGGGTACCAATAGTGATTCTAGAGGAGTCGGAGACTGATGAGTACTTTTCTGAGGAAGACTACTCCGAGGGAGATATGGATATAACATCATACCTTAGTATGATGAATGAGGTGGAGGAAGAAAGAGAGGTAACATCGGTTACTACGGTGGTACCTACACTAGAGTCATCGCCTCTAGATGCAATGGAAGCATTGTATCTGGCAACGCTTGACAGGAATGTGCAACTGAGTGCAGTTGTGCAGAATCAGAATGAAGAGATTAGTGCTCTTTATATAGCGAATGAGTTTGCAGAAGCAGATTTTAAGTCAGAGCATGATGAGAAGGTGCTCATGATAAATAAGGCTAGAGACTATAAGAACGAGGCTGATGAGATTTGTAAAGAACTGGGGGAGAAGAACCGGAAGATAGCAAGGATGTCTTACATCCATGAGAGTGCTCATAATGATTTCAAGCTGAAAGTTGCTTGTTATTCCAATGAGTCAGGAAAAACCCGTCATACTATTAGTCGAGATACTGTAGTGGCGATTACGAATGAGAAACACGAGGATGCTGTTATACATTATTAAGAAATCTAAAGTTATAAGTATGTGTGTAGTGAAGTAAAACCCTCTTCTGTATAACAGGGTAGTCTTTTGTAAATCTCAACTTTTGTGAAGTTCAATTTCGGGATAGAAATGTAATAGTTATTGGCTATAGAAAATAAGTTGTAAATAGTTTTAAACTATGAAGAAGTATATGAATATAATGAAGTTTTCATGGAAATGATTTGTTATGGTGCGAGTTGGTATATGGCGATTAATAACGAAGTAAGTAAATAGATAATAATGACATTTTATTTATTTTATTAGAAAATGCCGTCAAGAAGAAGATAACGTAATCAAGAAACAAAATCACGTAATGATAATAAATGGGGTCAAAACAACCCTATGCAAGAGTTCGTTAATTTATTAACGGATGCATTTAACCAAACCGGGGGAAGAGTACCCTGAAACCTAGAATAGTCAGAACGACTACCTTTAAAGAGTTTAAAAGCGTAGATCCAGCAGAGTTCATCGGAACGATGGACCCAATAGAGGCTCATGCAAGGTTAAAAGAAATAGAGAAGGCGTTTATTATTACAAACGTAGGTGAGGCGCAAAGGAATTCTTTTGCAACTTACATGATGAAGGGGGAAGCCAACTTTTGGTCGGAGACTTACTAGGGTGGGGCTAGAACAGATGCGGTAATGTGGGAACAATTCAAGAAGGTTTTCTTTCTAGAATTATTTCCCTACAAGCATGAAAGGGAGGATAAAGACTAAGTTCTTAGAACTTAAACTAGGGGACATGACAGTTCCCCAGTACGAGGCAAAATTCGATTGGCAAGGTTTGTTTCACATAAAGTGGACACTGAGGAAAGGAGGGCTCGTAGGTTTGAGCAAGGCCTGAAACCCTGGCTCTATGGTTGGATTTCTATGTTCCTTAGTGTTTCCTATGGGACCATTCTAGAGAAGGTAATTATAGCAGAGGATGGTAGTGAGGCGTTGACTCAATACCACAAAGAGGGAAAGAATGAGAGCAAGGGATAGGGAGGAACCAAGTTTAACTCCGGGAATACTGGAGTGAGACAAGGGGATCCTAAAATTAGGATCAAAGTGTGTCAGACATGTGGAAAGACTCATATAGGAGTCTGTCTAAAAGGGATTAAAAATACCTTTAAACATTAAGGCAGAGGAAGAGGAAATAACTTTCGTTAATTTATCTGTGGAAAATTTGTTTCATGAATAATACAGGTAAGCAGGTATCAGTAGATAAGTACCGTTAATGTTGAGAAAATTTGAAGAAATTTTCGGTATAAATGGGTTGATTAACCATAGAGCTGTAATAAATTGTTATAAGAAAAGTGTGAACCTCTAGTTTTCTTAGAAAATCTAAGGTAGTAATGTATATTAATAAAACTTTGTGACGCTCTTGTCGTCTAACCTTAACGTAAGTTAGGAAGATGTTAGGGAAGAGGATGAGTCGTTACGGTTGCGTATCAACTATCGTAATATGAGTAATTTAGCAGTTAAGAATAAATACCCAGGGCCCAGGATCGATGATCTATTTGATCAGTTGAAGAGGGCAAATAATTTTTCTAAGATAGATTTGTGTATGGGGTATCGTCGGTTGAAAATAAAGAAGAAGGAGGAGGTACCAAAGATGACGTTCAGAACTCGTTATAGTTATGACAAGTTTCTGGTTATGCCATTGGGTTGACTAATGTACTGAAGTTAGATTTTTCGTAAGGGGAGCCGAGCAAGCCGGTGGCAAATTGATAGGTACCCTTGTGAGACGCTATGGTTGAAGGTATCATTAGCGTCACAGTTAGAGGATGGTTAAACGAAGCACCTGTATTATCTTTATCAGATGATACGGGGAATTTTGTAGTGTATCTCGATGTTTTGCAGGGATGACGGAGTTGCGTGCTCATGTAGCATGGCAATGTCATTGCGTATGCATCACACCAGTTAAAGGATAATGAGAAGGTCTATCCTAGTTATGATCTAGAATTGGCAATTGTAGTTTTTGAATTAAAAATCTAAATATAGTATTTATACAGGGAGAAAGGTGAGATATACACGGACTCTAAGAGTCTGAAATATATCTCCACATAGAAGAAGTTGAATATGCATTAGAGAGAGGACTGGGATATCTTATATCATTCAGGGAAGGTAAACATTATAGCCGACACGTTAAGTATGAAGGGTAGGGAAAGCTATCGATGTTAACAACTCAGAATGAGTTAACAACGGAGATGGCAAGAACGAAGTTAGAAGTTAAATTACGGAAGGAAAGGGTAGAAATATTATTCACAAGGTAGACTAAATCCATGATAATGGAACGAGTTAATTAAGTACAACTAGGTAACGAGGAATGCAAGCAAATGAAGAAGAAGACGCGAGATAAATAGAAGACTAGGTATAGTCTTATTTTGAGGGAGGAATTTGAGTTTCCAATAATTACGAGTTAAAAGAAGGACTAATAAAAGGAAGATAGTGTAATATGTTAGTAAGTGTTTAACTTCCAATTCAAATTGTTAATATGAATTGATAAGTCATTTGAGATAAGATAATACCTTCGGTGAAGGTGAATGTAAGAACCACAATGTAAGACCCCAACTTTTTATAAATAAAATTTAATTTCCTCTATTTATTATTTTGAAATAGTAAGGGTTGAATTGATTAATGTGGTTAGTTATGGGTAAAATGCGCAAATATTTTTAAATAAGCAGGTGGTTATAAAATATTCATTGTTGTCGGGGAATATTCGTTTGGTCGTGGAATATTCTTGTTGCTTGGGAATATTCGCATGACGGCCAAGTAGCGATTTTAATGGGACCCATAACTTGAAAGCGATTGGATGAAGAAAAAAAGCAAGTATAAGTTGTTTATAAATAACTGGCGTAGTTGTTATCAAGTATCATTGTTGGAATACTCGGTGGTTAAAACACAGTAATACGCGTTGTTGCACAGTAGGACACGGTATTACACCAATTATTGATTCTTACGTAAGAAGGCACTACTCAATAATTGTTACAGTAATTATTGTTCAATATTTTATTTTATTGATTCAATAATTGCTACGTTGATATTTTATATTACTGTTGTTTCAATAATTGTCACTACACAGTATTTTCCATTATCGAAGCAATAATTCATATTATCTGAATAATATTATTAGATAACATTATGGGCAATGTCTAGAAAGTTCTGTCTAAGGAGAGGTTTGGTCACCTAATTGCACGCCAGTAAGGAGAAATACTTATTGGAAAGCCCCATCTTTCCTTGAAACTGCCTGGTTGTCAATATTGTGATTCTGTAATATTATTTGTGAATAATTAACTATTGATTTATATGATAAGGAAAATATTCATTTTATGTGGATATAGATGGAGAAAAATTTTTAAAGTGACAATTGTTGAAAATCGATATTTTATCTTTTTTAATAAAATAATATTTTATTAAATTATTATAATATAATAATGATGATATTTTTTACAATGAATGTAGGATATATGAGTATATGAGGAGGAAGAGTATTTTTGTTGCAAAAGTTGTTTAAAACATTTTAAACATGTCTGTGGGCCCATTTCTTGACTGAAATTTGATTATAGCCTATAAAATCGTCCGTTTGTGGATTTCAATCAATTTTTGTTTGGAATTTGGAAAAACTTTCTTCTGCAAAGTTGTAGATAATGGAATTTCCTATAGAAATACATAAGGTTTGAATTTTTTTGACAAAATGGCTATTTATTATGAATTATTGAAGTTTCGGATTAATTAATTATTATTATTTGGAGTTTTAAATAAATTAATTGAGAAAAATGTTTTTCTTATTTATTGTGGGTGGGTGGCTGATGTTGTGAGCTGGTGGTATGCGTAGGAAAATTTAATATATATATATATATATATATATATATATATATATAAATATTTTATTAAATTTTCTGCTTTGGTGTTCTAAGCATTTTCCTATAAATAGGGTGCTTAGGTTAGAATTGAAAATCATACCAGAAACTGAAAACTTCTCTCTCTTTCTCACTCTATATTATCGAGCGTATTCTTGTGAGTATTTTATTACTTTAAGTATTGCTATACGGTGCAAATTATTTCAGCACTATATCCAGTATTCCAGTCAGAAGTACTATCCTTTTGAGGTAAGGGATGTTATTTTCTTCATAACTGATATTATTTCTTCAATATCATTATACCGAAACATTGGTTAGAACTTTTTATCAAATTTGGAACTTTTTCATGTCGGGGTTACTATTCATGAGTTACTATTCACGAGTACTATTCACGAAGCATGATGATTTTTTGTGTGAAATTTCTATCTTTTAGTGTCAGAGTTACTATTCATGTATACGACACTATTCACGTATATGGCACTATTCACGAATGCGACACTATTAACAGAAAAATTAAATTTTCTTTTCTATGTCCAAGATTGTCTGTTATGATTCCTATCTTTTATTGGATCTATGTTTTGGTCTTCATTCTTGAATTTTACTCCACTCTAGTTATTTATGAAGTATTTTTGAACTTAAATTGTTTAAAGTACGAATCCTTAATACTTGTTCTTTTGTTTCACTAGATTCGTTTTCTTTTAAATATTTTTCATAATCCTCAGTCTTAAATGATGATATAACTGAATATCTTTGGCTTGTAGTGCAAAGATGAATGATTTCTGATGAATATATTTGGCCCGTAGTGCAAAGATGAACATGTGTTTAGATGAACATGACCAACTGATGAATATCTTTGGCCTGTAGCGCAAAGATGAATATTTGATTCCAGATATATATTAATTGATGTTACAGGGATAAAAGATAGACGATGAGCTTTTAAATTCATATATAGAAGATAGTAGATTTCATTCTCTACTTAACTCTTCTAATGAATTATTATTTTCGCTGCGAATATTGATTTAAAACTTATTGTCTATTGTATTCTATTAGATTTTTCCCTGTTGAAGACTAACGATAATTTGTTTTATATTATCTTAGTCATAATGTTCTTTACTGGGCTAGTTGAGCTCACCCTTTTCCTTGTTGTTCCATTTTTCTTCTCAGGAGGCGAGAATGTAGCGAGTACTAGTCGGGGTGTGGAATGATGGTTCTAGAAGTGGTTCTAGTAGTCCTCACTATTCTGTAAAATAGTATATTAATAATTGTAATGAGGACTTATTTGAGTGTGGATATTGTCTAGATGACAATATTTGTATTTAAAAACTCACAGTTTAAGTGTTGTTGTATTTTGCACAAACAATTGTATTAATAAAGTTGTAGTTATTTCTGTACCATGTATTTGGCGACTCAGAATGGGTGTTGTATACCTATTTTGGGGGCGTCACAGTTGGTATCAGAGCTATAAGTAAAGAGCCTCGAGCCTCTATCTGGTGACTTCCTGTTGATGATGGATGCACCGAAGCCAGACTCTCCGTAGGGGATGTCGTTCTGGTGTGGCAAACTGATAGGTATCATTGTAAGGTGCTGACACAAGTTGGTGTCCAGAGTTACAGTTTGTATCAGAGCATAGGGATATGGTCTCTAGCAGAGATTGGAGAATAGTACTAGGAGGGGAGAGACGAGTAATTCTTCGCTAGTGTGTCATACCTAAGCTTATTTGTTAGTCAAAGCATATGGTTAATATGTGATATGTTAACTTGTTTAATTAACCCTTGTTTTATGGCAGTATTTAAGAATGCCAGCTGAGAATATTAACGGTGGAGTTAGTGAGACCGTGGAAACACCTTTAATCACCACCCAGGGGAACGTGCAACAAGAAGGCAATATTCTTCTTGTAAACAACACCATTGAGCAGACAATGAACGACGGGATGTTTAGGAGCTTTTTGTAGTTCATGCAAAACCAGACGAGGGAGACTCATGTACAGAATACGGGTGGAAATGATAGCAACGCGTGGCTTATCACAGCTAAGCAGTTCAAAGAGTTGGGACCACCAGAATTCATTGGAAAGCCGGATCTGATCAAGGCAGAGACGTGGGTTAAACAAATTACCAAGATATTCGATGTCTTGGGATGCACGGAGGAACAGAAGGTTCCATTCGCCACCTTTATGTTTCGTGGCGAAGGCGGACTACTTGTGGGAGTCTGCAGAAAGCGTACTGACTACTTTTCTCAAAGCATGTCTTGGGAAATATTTCAGAAACTTTTCAACGAAAAATACTTTCCTGAAAGTATTCGCCATATGAAGGAGGTAGAGTTTATTAGACTAGAACAAAACAACATGATGGTGTCCCAATACGAGGCGAAGTTCGCAAAGTTATCCAGGTTTGCACCTCATTTGGTAGAGAATGAGGAACGAATGACGAGGATGTTCCTAAGAGGTTTAAAACCCGAGATTCGGCAATATCTTATCTCTCATAAATTTTCTTTATATTCAGATGTTGTCAACATGGCTCAATTATTAGAGTGAGATAACGAGTACGTTCAACCAAGGGACTGCAACCAGGGTCAAACCGGTGGCAACAGTCATCGGAGCAATGAAAACCAGCGGGGAGGAAAACATTCAGACAAAAGCGGTAACCACTCTGGTGGTAATCGTGGCCATGAAAATAAAAGATTATTGGATATTCCATCTCACCTCGATGGGTCATGGATGGTTTAAACCCATGGGTTATGGATGGTTTAAACCCATGGGGCAACCCATGGATGATCCAAGGTGATTAATAAGCAAACTTAGAGGCTAAGTAAGTGTGGTGAGCACACAAAGTGCTTAAGTGATGAGCAAGTAGACTTAATTACAAAGAGACTTAAGGGCTAAGTGTTGTGATGGACAAGTAATTTATTTGGAGAGCAAGTTTACTTGATGGCTAAGACATAAATAGTAAGGAGGTGGAATGACTTGTTGACCATTGTGCCCTCATCTAGGATTTCCTATAAATAGAGGACTTGTGCATTCATTTGTTGGTTGTTTCATTTCATCCCAGTTATAAGTTGAGAGCTTATTTGGTTGAGAGAATAAGCACATATAAAGTTAGACTTTCCTTGTTAGCTTTTTCACTAATAACTTATAGCTTATTGGTTAGAGAAAATAAGTTAGAAAAGCTAGAAGCTAGTCTTTCATATTTCAAGAAGCAAGAAGGAGATCAAAGGTTAAGCAAGTAATCATCAAAGAGTAAGTATTCATAAACCATGATTCTCTTTCTCTTTCATTGTTAGAGAAGGGGGTATTGGTAGAACTAGCATGCTAAAGAATGGTAAATAAAAAAGGGCTTAAGTCTTAATAAGCCGTATAAGTGATGCATAAGTAATTCAATCATAAATAAGTTATTAAGTTATAATAAATGTATAAGAACTTGTGAGAACTTGCAACATGCTTACATTAATAAAGTGAGTATGATACTAAGAAGTAAGAAGAATGGTTAAAAGTCATTAACCATAATGAGTCATATAAAAAGAAGACATAAGTCATGAGTAATGAAAATATTAGTAATTTATATTTGTATAAGTTATACACTCACAATGAACTAGTAATAACTTACCATGTTATAAGTTAATGAAATATATATATCAAGATGTAAGTATGTTGGAAGGAATCCATTTAGAACGACGAACAAATGTTAAGTAATGAAGTTTTGCCGGAATTCAAACGATTAGACGATAATCGTCGAATTCGTGAAATTCTCGGAATGGAAGTCATATTTTGTGTTTGAGCTTGGAAACGTTGGTTTTCAATGGAGAAAAGTCTTATTTGGCATTATAGAGTTGCGGACTCGAAAATGGCCGGACTCCGACTTAGAACGAAGAAATGAGCATTGAACGTTCACAAACGTTTATCGTTTTCGTTAAAAATGGACTAATAGGTGGAATTTTAGCAAACAAAGTCGAATAGATAAAATTCATGCATGAACAAGGAGAATACGTAATTTGTGAACCGTAGGCTCTTGCACGAGCCAATTCGGACTTATAACGAAGAAATTAGGAGCTCGGGAATCTCACTTATAAGAAAATCACAAAAAATTATCTCGATACACAGTCAGCCTGGCAGCCGACTAAAAGCGAGAATGGCCATTGCCAATGATGAGACCAGAACCTTAGCCCACTGATTAACTGAGAGCAACAATACGACCAATTACACTTAACAGTATGATGGGTACAATACGCCAAAATTTAAGAACCAAAACGTGGCAGAAATGCAAAACAGGGAGCCTAATTTGGCCTAAGTCACTTGAAGAACAAAGATCGGGTCATACGATAATAAAAGATTACAAGGAAATAAAGATAAGTTATTTGTAATGAACTAATACATTAATTAACTTAATGTAGCATCATTGTAAACCTTAAGTAATACACTAAAGGTTAAAGATAAGTTGGATTTGAACATAAATGGTATGTAATGAACGTACTTAACCAATGCCGATTAAGTGTCAAGTTAATAACGTAAGGACGTTAGTAAGCCGTGGGGAAGGATAATTAACTCGAACTGAGTTGTATTAATGAAATAATTTCAGTTAAGTTATAAAAGAGAACGAAGTTGGTAAGAACGATGTAAAAGAACGACGGCAAGCCGAGACCAATAAATAATAAATTTAATACGGGATTAGATTGAGAAGAAGGGTAAGATTCTTTAAGAACTACGTATGTTCATTCATGACCTAATGTGGTATGTTATGTGATTATGTATTGTAGAGACCGTAAAGACTTAAAGGAAACGTAATTTTTCTGTAGCAGACGCTGAACGCAAGTTTTTCTTAAACGCTTATCTAAACTTCGTGTTAGTCAAGTCTTCAAATGATTCAAGTTATAAGGTGCATGAATTGTTTTACGAAAGAGTTGATTGATATCTTTACAAGTTTTCCATATAGAATTAATAACGCTATCCTACGCCAATTGTTTGGTACGGATTTAAGGTAAGCCTGAATATAAATAAACAAATATATTTTCATTGAGTATTTGATGGGCATGTGAGGTTGCCACAACTTAAACGTATACACATTTAATGAATGTAGTGTTGATCAACATAGAGTACTATAGGCTGATCACCTAGAAGTGCTTGTAAGATATGTCGGACTTACGGACTTCGTGTCGGGTTGTCCTTTTCAAAGAAATTATAAAACACTCATGGTCTTGGACTATAATTGGTGTTTTACTGAATATTGTTTATGATAAAATGTTTTGAAGGAAAAAGGAACGCTATTTTGAGTTATTGATAGTACTTCGTAACTACTATCCAGTTATTGAAGATATATGCTTTTAAAAATGAAATTGTTGTACTTGATGAGCTTGTTATGCTCACTCTTGCTTGAACCATATGAATGCAGCTTAGACCGAAGGATTCATCAAGGATAAAGTGAAGGCTAAAGCGAACTTGTAGATTACCTATGTAATAGTATAGGTTTGTAATGATATTATTTGATATTATGACAAGAACAAATGTAACGGTTATAAAGAACCCGGGGAATGATAGTATTGTTTTGGAATATATATAAGGCATATTCGTTCTTTTGAGGCACTTCAATTGAATGTTTGTGTGAACTGTAGCACCGTGGAGCACTATATGTCGGGTTAGAAGAGACCCGAATTTGGGGGCGTCACACTTCATATCCAAGATTTGAACAGGAACCTCTTCATACGTCAAATCTTCCGCTATTTCATCTGGTTCTAACTCAATAATGTGGTTCGGGTCTTCCACATATTTACGTAACATGGATATGTGAAAAACGTTATGAACACGAGACATACTTGGCGGTAAAGAGAGTCTATAGGCCACAGTTCCTACTCGATCGAGGATTAAAAATGGGCCGATGAATCGAGGATTGAGCTTTCCTCTATTTTCAAATCTCGTAACTCCATTCCATAGAGCAACACGTAACAACATATGATCTCGTATATCGAATTCCACGTCCTTTCGATGAAGATCAGCATAACTCTTTTGTCGATCTTGTGAGGTTTTTATCGTTGTCGGATCGTTTGAATCTTTTCTTGTAGTCATACGTACCAACTCCGGTCCCAACAACGTTGCTTCACCCACCTCATCCCAACATACTGGAGAACGACACTTTCTTCCATACAACGCCTCAAATGGAGCCATACCAATACTTGCTTGATAACTGTTGTTGTATGAAAACTCCACCAATGGTAAGAACTTATCCCAACTTCCCTTGAAGTCAAGGACACAGAGTCTTAATAAATCTTCAAGAGTTTGAATAGTCCTCTCCGACTTCTCGTCCGTCTGAGGATGATATGCCGAGCTAAATCGTAAATCTGTGCCCATAGCTTTCTGCAAACTAACCCAAAATCGTGAAGTGAATCTTGGGTCTCGATCAGAAACTATGGATACTGGCATACCATGCAGTCTTACAATCTCGTTTATGTACATACGAGCAAGACGTTCAAGTTTATAAGTTTCTCGTATAGATAAGAAATGAGCAGCCTTGGTCAATCTATCAACAATGACACAAATCGCATTTATGCCTTGAGAAACCTTAGGAAGATCAATAACGAAATCCATGGTAATGTGCTCCCACTTCCATTATGGAATTTCAAGTGGTTGCAATGGACCTTTTGGTACTTGATGCTCCATCTTGACTCGTTGACACGTTAGACACCTTGAGATAAACAGTGTTATCTCTTTCTTCATATTGCCCCACCAAAATGTATGTTGAAGATCATGATACATTTTGGTACTCTTGTGACAACCCAAGAATTTAGACAATTTTACAAAATCTTAAATGATTGATTTAAGGTCAAATATTAGACCTAGACAGAAAATAAGTGTATGCGTTTGATGTTATTAGGATTTAATTTTGAGGATTTCAAAATTCTGTGAAGGATTTAAGTGAATTATTCAGGATTAAGGATTTATGTGATTAAGTTCTGTGAAATTTGTTATGTATGTGTACAGAATGTGGTTAAGGGTCAAGGGTTGATCAGGTAAAATTATATCTGTGTCAAACCCTAAGTATATATTAAGAACATCAACGTTTAGTTAGAAAACCCTAACGTCTGATAAGAAAACCTAAAAATCGGTTCTGGAAATCCTAGTTTCAGTTCCGTGAGTCCGAAACCCTAATTCGGATATTAAAAACCCTAGATTGGGAATGCAATGCTATATATAAGGTTTAACGTTATTAATTATAAATTAATTAGGGAAAAACCCTAATGAATTACTGGAAACCCTATTTGAGTATTAGAAAACCCTAATACCATATCTGAAAATCCTAATTTCAGATTTTGAATATTTGAAACCCTAATCTGAGAATATAACGGAGAATTATAATGCTCAAGTGATTTAGATTATAAGTTTAATAGGGTAAAGCTTAATTATTTAGTAAACCCTAAATTCCAAAATGAACCTTAATTATTCTGTCTGAAACCCTAAATCGAGATATTAAAACCCTAAGTGGGAAGCTTGAAGTTAAGTATAGAGTTTCTATGTTATTAATTGTAAGTGTAATTAGGGATAACCCTAATTGATTAATTGGAAAGCCCTAATTTCAAATATAGAAAACCCGAACATGCAATTAGAGAAAACCTAATTATTAACTTATAGAGTTTAATGTTAATTAGGAAGCCTTAACCCTAATTAGCAAGCTTGAATGAGATTAGTAAACTTTATTGTAATTAGGAAACCTAATTTCTAAATTGAAAGATTATTTTCTATGTAAAATCCTAATTAGTGGGTTATAAACTCTAATGACCAATTATGATCCTAATTGCTAAATTAGCAAATTTAATTAGGAAATAATAATCCTAATTGGCAAGCTTAATTTATGATTAGGAAATTATAATATAATTATCAAATCCTAATTATAATTTAGAAATATTTAATTTCTATTTTTGAAAGCTAATGATTATGGGAAATTACCAAGTTGCCATGCACTTTATGAGCCAAATGACCAAAATGCCCTTTTAGCATTATTTAATATGATAACTTGTGTAGGTTGCCATAACTTTAGTTGGTGACCAACCTTTGCTAGGCATGTGATCTATGGGCTAGCCTTTAATCAACCAACATGATCAGCCATTGCATCATATCATATTATATATAGATTGAGAGAGATAAAATGATCACTTTAATTTTCAACCTATCCAAGTCTTCTATCTCTCTCCCATCCGAAATTTTAGAGTGATAGTGAGTGATAAGTTAAGCTAAGATCAGGTGTTAGCTTGCCAAGAACAAACATCAAAGGTCAGAAATCAAGATCAAAGCCTAATAAAGGTATAAACCCTAAATTTTAGAAATCTGATGATTTGATGTTAAATGTTGTTGTTGATTGGTTAAAGTTATGTAATAGGGTGTCAATTGATGATCTGGGTTGTCAAAACACAGATCCATAACATCAAAGTGCTCGAAATTAAAGTTTTTCAAAATCTGGAAAATGTCAATTTTTGTGCTCTGACAACGAATGTCAGAGGCTGTAGATCTCAGCATGTTAAGTGTTTTTGATGTTTAAAGCTTTTAGCATGTAGTCTGTTATATGGTATTTACACTAAAATTGAAATCAAGCCTAGTTTATGTCTAGATCAAAAGATATGAGCAATCAAACATGGTTGACCGGCCATGACCGGGTCAAATCTGGGCAAGCCCAGAATTTGAATGTAGCGTCTGACAAGTTTTGTTAGGTCCGGATCTGTCAGTATGTTTAGCTTTTGATGTTGTTAATTGGTAAATGTTGTAGCTTGTAGGATGGACTACCAATCTGGGTCAATAGAACTCTTATAACTGCTTCGGATTGATCGTAAAGTGTGGTCAAAGTAGGCCTCACGATCTGATTTTTAAAATCTGGGAGAAACCCAGAAATCTGGGCAAACGAAATTTCTGACAGCTTTGACTGTTTGATAAGTTGTGATTTTGATGTTGTTAGACCTAGATCTTGTTATGATGTTGTTCCTTGACATAGTGACTACACAGTTGAACCATAAAACCACCAAAATAACGACTAGAACCTGTGTTAATCTTGGCTTGAAAATGGTCTTTCGGTGTTACGGGTTTCCAAGAAGAAACCTGGTGGGTCTCGACGACTTCTTAGAAGCTTTAGATCTTGCAAGGTTGTTATTGTTTGATCACGATGATGATTGTGGGTTGTAGTATTACATTTTTACTACACAATCACACTTCAAAAAAGTCCAGAAACGATTTGAGCAGAGAATTAAGGCCGGTCAAACATGACACCATGACACCATGAAAAATCATGAAAAATTATATTATAGTGTTAGAAGATATTTTAAGTTATTATTGATGACTTTTGATATTTTGTGATGAATTTCATTAATATTTATTATTAATGGTAATTGGTTTATTTAATAATATATTTGATAAATTATGGAAAAATAGAATTAATGATTTAAAAATCATATAAAAATGATTGAAGTGTTATAAAAATATTTTGAGTTATAAAATATAACTTTAGATATTTTGGCATGAAAATATTAATATTTTAATAATTATAGCAATTATCGGATAATGGATTTGATTGTTTAAAAATCATAGAAATGTGATTTTAAGGTATTAAAATACTTTGTGATGTTATAATTATATTATAATATTATGTTATGATTTTCATTAATATTTGGTATTTAATAAATATTAATGATCAAGGAATAATGTGGTACTTATATTAATATCGATTTATTGATTAATGTTTTAATTACTTTAAACACATTTAAAGGAAATAATAATGTATTGAGATATTATAAATATGATATAATATTATGGCATGTAATTCATTAATGTTTAGCAATAAATAAATATTAATGACTAAGGAATTATGTGATATTTAATTCATTTAAATACGAGTTTAATGATTGGAAAATTATGATAAATGATATTAATTATCTGAAAATTGTTACCAGACTATGAAAATTGTTTTGACTGATAATATGATTATCTAAGATTATTGTTAATTGTTTAGGCAGAGTTTAATTGAACGTAAACTCGATAATTGTCCGATTAGACCGTCGGGATGATTGAATTGTGTCAGTTTCAACTTAGACTTAATTAGTCTGTTTGATGCTAAGTCTATGTGTTGTATAGACTGATAGGATTATGTGATAATGTGTTTAGGTTATTTTATACTGTGATGATATTATTCTAATATTTGGAGATCGGTATTATCTGTAATAGGTCTTCGGATAAAGCTAAGTTATATTTCGTATCGGTAATCAACGGAACATGCAAGTTTGTTTTTCTTAACTCTACTAAGAGTGTTTCATTCAGTTATGCTTATGGTTAATCATTACTGATTACCATGTAGAATTGTACTCTGTACATCTTGTATGTATAAGTCAGGTATGAAAGGCTGATCACCTTCATTTCCAGTTGGTCCAGATATATATTGTTCATGTTGAATACTTGTTCAGTCAAATGTTTGTTCATGCTAATTCACAACTACATTGTGAATTATAGCCAGCTTATTACTCAGACTCTTTCAATCATGATATGTCCTTAAATTGTACTTAAACTTGCTGGGCAACTTTCATGCTCACCCTTGCTATATCATGATAAAACATTGCAGATTAAGATGAATGCATCGGATACAAGGAAAGTTAAAAGACAGCCCGACTTAAAGTTAATGTGCGCGATTAGTTTTGTAATAGTCTTGTATGATGATAATATCATGTGTCAGATAAGTTATGAAATGTGTATAAGTTATGGTTACTCGACCTTGGGATAGTGTATAATGTTTAATGTATAAATAATTTATGTTTATATCTTCCGCAATAGTTATAGAAATAGCGAACCGGATCCGCGGTGATTCGGGACCGCGAATTTCGGGGACGCTACAACTCCCGGGATGTATTGCAAACGGTGTGTTGTGCACCTCCATCATGATTTTATACTTTAAATCAGGGTTGTTAGGAACACAAAGTTTGGAGTTGACTCGAAGTATTCCTTCTTCATCGATTCTTGCTTCCGGCATAGCACCTTCTTGCACTTTCTTCCTCATACGCATCAGCTCCAGGTCTGTAGCTTGAGCAACTTTAACTTTATCGATTAAAGTCGTTTCTACTCGTATATTCGCCATCATCATATGGGTCCCTGGAGTCTTTAACTCTATCTCCATCCTTTCCAAGTCACACAAAATGGGCCTTTGCGTTGACAATATCGCTTTTCGTGCTTGCATATGATCTTCTACTCAATAAATCGGCTACCACGTTCGCTTTTCGTGGATGGTATTGGATGGTATGATCATAATCTTTCAACAGTTCAAGCCAACGTCGTTGTCGCATGTTGAGTTCCTTTTGAGTGAAGAAATATTTGAGGTTTTTATGATCCGTAAAGATCTCCACTTTCTCCCCATATAAGTAATGCCTCAATATTTTAAGTGCAAAGACAACATCTTCCAACTCTAGATCATTAGTAGGATAATTCCTCTCATATTCTTTGAGTTGTCTTGAGGCATAGGCTGTGAGTTTCCCATGTTGCATGAGAACACATCCCAACCCTTTCCCCGAAGCATCACTGTAGATGACAAATCCCTCCAAGCCAGATGGTATTGTCAGAACAAGTGCTGAAATGAGTCTCCTCGTGAGTTCTTGAAAACTCTTCTAACATTCTTTGCTCCAACTGAATTTTGTATCTTTTCGAGTTAGCTGAGTTATGGGGTAGCGATTCGAGAAAATCCTTCCACGAATCTCTGATAATAACCAGCTAAACCGAGAAAGCTACGTACTTCGATCACTAATTTAGGTTTCTCCCAGCTTTGAATTGCTTTAATTTTTGCCGGGTCAACAGATATTCCATGACTAGATACTACGTGCCCAAGGAATGCTACTTTCTCAAGCCAAAACTCGCATTTCTTCAACTTGGCATAAAGCTTGTATTCACGAAGCTTTTGGAGTATCAGCCTCAAGTGTTGCTCATAATCTTCACGGCTTTTGGAATAAATAAGGATGTCATCAATAAAGCCGACCACAATGTGATCCAAATATTCCTTGAATACTCGATTCATCATATCCATGAAGGCAGCTGGAGCATTAGTCAATCCAAATGACATGACTAGGAATTCATAATGCCCGTACCGAGTTCTGAAAGCCGTCTTTGAAATATCCTCAGTTCTAACCTTCAACTGATAATATCTAGAACGAAGATCGATCTTTGAAAAGAATTGTGCTCGTTGCAACTGGTCCAACAGGTCATCAATGCGAGGCAACGAGTACCTATTATTGATGGTGACATGATTCAACTCCCGATAATTAATACAAAGTCGCATACTTCCATCTTTCTTCTTCATGAATAAAACAGGAGCACCCCAAAGAGATGTACTAGGACGAATGAAACCAATGTCTAACAATTCCTGCAATTGGGTCTTTAACTTTTGAAGTTCAATATGAGCCATTCGATATGGGGCTTTGGAAATGGGTTTTGTACCAGGTTCCAGGTCGATACAAAATTCAATTTCACCCTCTAGGGGTAGGCCAGGAAGTTCTTCAGGGAATACGTCAGGAAAATTATTAACAATAGAAATATCATTCAAATCTAACGTATATTTGTTTAAATCTGTGACATGAGCTAAGAAAGCTTGACATTCATTTTTCAATAAATGAATAGTTTTATGGCTTGAGATGACAGTGATTGATTTTAATGTTTTGGTTGCTTGAATTCACATAATAGGTTGGTTAGGAATATGAACGCTAACAACCTTACGAAAATAATCAATTTTTGCATGATGAGTAGTTAACCAATCAATCCCTAGAATCACATCAAATAGAAGTATTTTTAATGAAATAAGATCGATAGATAATGTGAGGGTACCGATTTGAACCAAACAAGACTTATAAATAGTGGATATAATGAAGGTTTCTCCCAACGGAGTTTCCACAGATAAGTCAAAGTCTAATTTCTCCAGAGTCAAATTTAATCGTTGAGCGCAAGTAGGAGAAATAAAAAGAATGGGTAGAACCGGTATCAAATAAAGTATAGACTTCGCTAGAGTTTATGATAAGCTTACCCGTGATGACCTCATTCGGGTTCCTCTTTCTTCGGAGGTCACAAAAATGCTCTCCTTGAACTCTTGGTTTTAACTTATGCGGGGACGATATTTTGTGTCACCGCTCCAACTAGACTTGTCTTCGGTGCACGACAAAATCGGGCTAGGTGACCTTCTCTTCCACAATTATAACACGTTTTGGATGGCATCACGCAGTTTGGACTGATATGTCCATCCCCTCCGTATTTGAAGCATATGATAGGTGGTCGTTCTCCTTCCTTGACCACGGGTGCTGATGCTGACGTCTTTCCATCATTATTGAATCTCCTCTTCTTGAAATGTCCATTCTTATTGTCTTGGCCATTATTACCACCAAAGTGGTTACCATTTCTGGCATGTTAATTCCCTCCACGTTTGTTGTCACCGCTTCGATGACCGTTACCACTGGTATTTTCATTTTGCCGGCTTTTTTCTCTTGGTTGCGTTGACTCGTGATCGTGCTCCAATAACTGAGCCCTATTACAACATCTGAATACAAAAACAGTTTATGAGAAATAAGATATTGACATATCTCCGGTTTCAAACCTCTTAAAAACATTCACGTCATTCTCTCCTCATTATCAACCAAGTAAGACGCAAACCGGGACAACTCAGCAAACTTAGCTTTCGTACTGCGACACGGTCATATTGTTCTGCTCAAACTTAGCTTTCGGGAAAGTACTTGTCGTTGAATAGTTCTTGGAACTTCTCCTAAGACATCTTCAGTGCGGCAGGTTGAGTAAGCTTTGCCGATTCCCACCAGTAATCTGCCTATCCTCGCAACATAAAGGAGGCAAAGGGAACCTTTTGCTCCTCGGAGCATCCCAAGATATCAAATATCTTGGTGATCTACTTTATCCATGCTTCCGCCTTATGTGGTTTTAGCTCTCTAATAAACTCTGGTGGTTCCAGCTCCTTGAACTGTTTAGCGGTGACCGTCCGAGAGTTTCCAGTGTTTCCACCTACATTTTGGACAGGAGCCGCTCTCGCCTGATGTTGCATGAATTTCATAAAGCCTCTGAATATTCCATCATTCATCATTTGGTCAGTGTTGTTGTTTGCATGAGGATTGTCGCCTTCCTGATGCACATTATCCTGATTATTGATATGTGGAGACTCAACGGTCTCCTGTGCTCCATTGCTATTCTCAACATTCTTGGATGTCATTTTCAAATACTGTCACAAAACAAGGATTAATTATCATATCATATATTATCCCTATACTCTGACCGACCAATTAAATACCAAATAAACTTAGGTAGGTCATACTAGCGAAGAAATTCCCCGTCTCTCTCCTCCTAGTTCTAGTCTCACATCTTAGCTGTGGATCATATCCTAGGCTTTGATATTAATCATGGCGCCCCCAAAATAGGTATACATCACCTATTCTGAGTCGCCAAATACATGGTATAGAATACAAATACAACTTTAAATATACAACATGAGCTGTGAGTTTTAATACAAATATTGTCTTCTAGACAGTATTCAAACTCAAAATAAGTCCTCAATACATTTATTATCACACTATTTCATAGAATAGTGAGGACTACTAATGCTATCATCTGGACCGTCACTTCGTTCCCCGACAAGTCCCTGCTACGTTCTCATTTCCTGAAGAAAACAATGAAAGCAAAAGGGTGAGCTCAACTAGCCCAGTAAGAAATATTATGACTAAGATAATGCATAATAAATTATCATTAGCCTTCAACAGTGTTAAACTGATAAAATATAACAAACATCAAGTTTAACTGCAGCGGAACAAACAATCCATTAGAAGAGTCAAGTAGATAATAAAATCTACTATCTTCTATGATTTAAAAGGTTTTTCATTACTTTTATCGCTGAGACTCAGCTTAATAAATAATCCACATCATCCCTGAACTACGACCAAGGATATTCATTAGTATCACGACCACAAATTATCCATGCACTACTGGCCAAGGATATTCGTGTATTCATCAATGGTTATGATCATGCCAACAACTGTCCATCAATGTACTACGGGCCAATAAGGACTTTTACCACATCATTTGTAACATTACGGTCATGATTATACCGAATAATCCCTGGTCATAATCACACCAAGTCCATCTATGCACTACAGGCCACATATTACTTTTAACATAATATAAACATTAGGATTATGATAATGATATAAGAATTCAATAAAACAAGTTCAAAAATTAATTTATCCAGGAACCAATAACGTCTAAATTGTCAACATGATACTTCTTTGTGGAGTAAAATTCAAGAATGCTCAGAAGAATATTTTTATGAAAAGATACTAGATGAAGCGCAAATATCAAGGATATTCCACTAATTTCATGGAGTATAGAAGTCAAAACTTTAACCAACTGAGTATAATAAAGAATGGAATAACAAAAGAAATCACCAGGCCTGCGATAGACCGCACATACAGGTTATTCCAACAGAATAATAAATAACAGAACCAGGTCATGCGTAAATGCACGGACATGATAATCCAACAGAATAATAAATAATAGAACCAGGTCATGCGTAAATGCACAGACATGATGTTCCAACAGAATAATAAATAATGGAACCAGGTCATGCGTAAACGCACAGACATGATGTTCCAACAGAATAATAAAGAATGGAATAACAGAAGAATTTCACCCAGTATAGGGTATCCACAGATATCTGATTATTCCAATGTAATAATAAAGAATGGAATAACGTAAGTTCTCTTCACAAATAAGAAAGAAAGAATACCCTTTACGAGTACAACAAATAATATCCCTACCGTAGTAAAGAAGAGTATTCCATCTGGTAGGATGAGGATATTCTTGAAGAAAACTTGCACTACGCCAAAGCTTCTTAAAACTCTAAAGAAATACACTCAAGATTATAGAAGAATTCTCTGAACTTCTGGTTTGGTTTTCAATTCTAACTAAGCATCATATTTATAGGAAAATAGAAAGGATACTATGATGCACTATATAATAAAATATAATATATTCTAAATATATATATATATATATATATATATATATATATTATATAAAATCTAATAAAACAAATAACTTTATAAAACTATTCTATTTTATATAAAAAGATTTTACTATGTAAAACACTATGCAACACTATGCATAATAAAATATAATATATTCTAATTATTATCTAATAAAACAAATGACTTTATAAAAGTATTACATTTTATATAAAAAAGATTTTACTATGCAAAACACTATGCATAATAGAATATTATATTTTATTTATAGTCTAATAAAACGAATAACTTTATAAAATTATTTTGTTTTATGTAAAAATCTTTTCTGTTTTATTACATTAATAATACTAATAAAACAAAATGCATCATCATTATTATAATTCACACTATTAATCGACCAGGTCGTTCCCAGGAAAGAGGGGGCTTTCCAATAAGGATTTCACCCTTTTGGCGCGTAATTAGGTGACCAAACCTCTCATTGACAGAACTTCTAGACATCGCTAATATTGCAAATAATAATATTAATAACTTTGTCGTCTCAATTATTGATTTAATAATATATAAATATTGACAATAATTGAATTAAATAACGTGAGATATTATACAGCAATTACTGTAATAATAATTGAACAAAACTGAGTGACTTCTCACGTAAGCATGAATAATCAATACAGTGTGCTACTGTGCAACTACGCGTATTACTGTACTTTTAACACCGGGTGTTTCAACAATAAACGGTAAAACTTCTGCCGTTATTTTCATAAAGTATTTTTGTCGTTTTCTCAATCCGACAATAATTCCATTGTGGGGTCCACCAATGATTGTGTCGTTGTACGAATATTCCCTGTTAAAACGAATATTCCCCGACCAATCGAATATTATATAACAACTTGCGTACTTTTCAAAATTTATAAATATTACCCACAACTATAACATTATATCAAATTCATTCCATAATATTCAAAAATGATATTTATAGAAAATTCATCTTTATTTATAAAAGTTGGGGTCTTATAGTTCCCATCTGTTCTTATAGACTTCTCCAAAAGTTCGTTGTGAATCATGGATCATGATCTGACACTATCAAAACTGGTACTCCATGCCTGTAAATAACTTCCTTAACATATATTTAAGCTAATTGGTCTAAGTTATACTTAACCCTGATTGGTAAAAAGTGAGCCGACTTCGTCAATCGGTCCACTATTACCCTAATCGCATCATACCCCTTCTGAGTAATTGGAAGTCCCACAACAAAATCCATCGTGATATGCTCCCACTTCCACTCCGGAATCTCCAATGACTGTAACAAGCCACTTGGTCGTTGATGTTTGACCTGTGACAACCCGAGAATTTTGAATATTTTTAAAAAAAATTATTAATTGATTTAAAGTTCAAAATTAGAACCTAGACAGAAAATAAGTGTATGTGTTTGATATTTTTAAGATAGAATTTTGAAGATTTCAAAATTTTGTGAATGATTTAAGTGAAATATTCAGGATTAGGGAATAAGCGTTTATGTTCTGTGTATATGTGTGCATGATGTGGTTAAGGGTCAAGGGTTGAGCATTATCTATTTATATATGGAGTATTAGTTTTAATTTTTGGCTCTTTATGCAGTTTATCAATTAGTTTGAAACAAGTATATATGACATGATTTATATTAACTTGAAATATTAAATTTAATATTTATTATAGCATTTAATAATAATAATAATAAAAATATATATATGAAATTAGTTATTTGAAAATTAATTATAATTTGCAATTAATTTTGATTATTTATCAATTAATTTTTTATATACAAATTTATAATTTGTGAAGGATTTTACTTGAGAAATGGATTTTAATGAAGGATTATTTTCCTCACTAAATCTTTTCTAGTTAATTAGTTAGTCATCAATGAAGGATTATTTCTCTCACTAATTTGAAGATACATTCTCAATTTATAATTACTGAAGGAAAATTTTCTCTCATTAAATAAATTTGTTCTTCACAATATATTATTTGTGAGGGAATAAAGTTATTTACTAATTTAAAATAGTCCTTAAAATATTATTTGTGAAGGAAACCAATCTTTCACTAAATAACAATATTCCATTACTAAAAACAATTTGTGAAGGAAAAAGTTATTCACAATATATCCTTCACAAAAAATATTTAGTTACAACTTAGCGAAGGATACCCAATTGCGAGGAGGTCTAATGTGAGCACTCGTGTGAAGAAAATATTTCTTCGCAATAAATCACTTGTGAGAGATATAGGGTCTCTAGTGAAGGATTTGTCCTTCACTAGAGGCCATTTTTGGTGTAGTATAGGGTGTTTTATGTTTTGAATCTGTTCTATGACATGAGGACTTTGATTTGAAACTGGAAGCAGGGTCAAATCTAGTTTAGATCATCAGTTATGCTCGGTCAAACCACGTTGACCGTTCACAGAAACTGAATTTTGGTCAGCCCAGAAATTTCAGTAACCCTTGACAAGATTTTGCAAGCCTCTGATCTTGCAGTCGTTTTATTGTTTTGGCCATGTTGTTGTTTTGGTATTGTAGCCTGACATTTATATTACACATCTAAGCCATCAGAACCACCAGATCGATCACAAGATAAAAGCTAATACCGGTCAAACAACCGTTGACCGACTGCCCGGATGAAGATTCTAGAAAACCCAGAATCTTCAAGAACTTGTTTTCTGTCAGAGTTTGACCAGCTTAGATCTTTCGTTTGTTTCGAGGTTAGGCTGTTTCAAGCTTGTATACATGTACCCTGACATGTGGTCTACAATATTGAACCAATAGTTCACTCAAACAAATTATAGAATAAAGGTTATGAGGATCGAAAACTAGTACCCTTAACTGTTCTTCATTTTTCTGGAAAACCCAGAAATGAAGAACATCGTTGTCAGATTTTTGTAAGGCTTAGATTGTCTAAGTATGAGGTAGTATGGCCATGATATTGCTTAATAATCATAGTATTACACGTATACTACAATAACAACACAATTTACCAGTCTAGAATCAACTCGATCATAGAGTAAAAATCGGTCAAACTAGCAACCTTTAACACTGACATGAAGTTCTGGGCTTGGTGAAGAACAGGCCAAGAACACCTATAATGACGGATGCAGTCAAGCTATAGGCCCCTTTAGCGACAGATAAATTAGAAAATAATTATTTTAATTAAATAAATTGAAATAAATAGATTTTAATTATTAAAAATACTTATAAAATTCTGAAAATTTATTTTAAAGTCCGAAAAATAGTTTTTAATTATTTTGAGTATATTTCATAAATATTTAATATTTTTGGAATATAAATGGTATTTAATTTATTCAATTATAATATTAAATAAATGATTTAAAAATGATTTTAATACATAAAAATCATAAAAAATAATATTATGATATAAGAAAATATTTAAAAATATTTTCAAAGACTTTTAATATTTTGTGATGAATTTCATTAATTAATCAATATTAATGATAATTAGTTTATTTAATAAATAAATTAAGGAAAAATAGAATTAAAGTTTTATAAATCATATTAAAATGATTTAAGTGTTATAAAAATATTTTAAGTTATAAAATATAACTTTTGATATTTTGTCATGAAAATATTAATATTTTGATATTAATAGTAATTACGAATAATGAATTTAACGGTTTAAAAATCTTATAAATACGATTTTAAGGTATTAAAATACTTTGATATATTATAAATATATTATAATATTATGACATGTATTTCATTAATATTTGATAATAAATAAATATTAATGATAAAGGAATTATATGGTATTTAATTCATTAAATATAATTCTAATGATTGAAAATTCACGATAAATAGTAATAATTACTTAAAAATTATTACGAGCTTGTGAAAAATATTTTGACTAATATTAAAATTATCTGAGATAATTGTTAAGTGTTAGGCAGAGTTTAATTGAACTTAAACTCGAAATTTTATCCGACTAGCCCGTCGGGACGTTAGAATTTTGTCGGATTCAAGTCAGACTGAAATAGTTTTACTTGATACCGTGTCTTATGTGTGTTATAGACTGATAGAGTTATGTGTTATGTGTTATGTGTTTAGGTTATTCTATGTATGTATATATATATATATATAATAGTACTATATTGTGATGATATTATTCTAATATTGGAGATCTATATTACTAATATTAGGTCTTCAGATAAAGCGATATAAATTGCGTAGAGGTAATCAACAGTTCAGGCAAGTTTATTTTTACTTAACTCTACTAAGAGTTGTTTCATTTGGATATTCTTATGGTTAATCATTGCTGATTGCCATGTATAATTGTATTCTGTACATATTGCATGTATAAGTCACGTATGAAAGGCTGATCACCTTCATTACCCTTCGGTTCAGATATAATTGTTCATGTAAAATACTTGTTCAGTAAAAATTTTGTTCCTGCTAGTTCACAATTATATTGTTGAATTATAGCCAGCTTATTATTCAAACTCTTTCAATCATGATATATCGTTATATTGTTGAACTTAAACTTGTTGGGTAATCCTTATGCTCACCCTTGTTATATCATGATGAAACATTGCAGATTAAGACGAACGCGTCGGATACAGGAAAAGATTAAAGAAAGTTACAGCTTTAGTTTATGTATGTGATTAAGAATGTAATAGTGTAGTTTGATACTAAAGTTATGTGTTAGATATTTATGAATTATGTATAAGTTAAGGTTCCTCGACCTTGGAGAATAGTGTGTAATGTAATGTATAAACAATTTATATTTATATCTTTCGTAAATAGTAATAGTTGTATAGAATGATCGAACCAGATCCGAGGTGATTCGGGACCTCGATTCGGGGCCCTCGCAGTTGGTATCAAAGCTGTAGGTTATGAACCTTAGGTAGGAATACCTGAGACTAATAACCGCAGTTATTAGGATAAGATCTAACTCACATAGAGTTAGTTGGTCGGTAAGATTCAAAGACGAATCTCGGCGAGTTATAAGATATAGAGTTCCCTAACTCTGATAATAAAGTTGAACAGTAGTGGTGAATAGATAGAGTCTAAAATACTAAAAGTGCAGTGATAGGAGATCGTAAAATAAAACGATCAAAATATAGAAATGAATCATAATATATACGACGAGATCACCCCGTGATCTGATAAGGTTATAGTATAGAGGAGGATCAAGCGAATGATTGGAAAGTTTACAGCAAGATTGATGTGTGTCAGTTGTACTATGAATTGGTATAGATTCAGGAAAGGTTTATGAATGCGAGTTAAATGAAATTCGTATTGAAAAGGGGGGTAGTGTTAGGTGGGGATTCAATTGAGGATTCATGTCGGCGGCTTAGTTGTATGATTCCTTGTATGGGCAGGGAATTGTACTTGGTGTAATAACTACTTAGTTCTGGCTATGATAATCATTAAAATGTTTGTGTCGCGCTATTTGATATATGCATGTTAAGAGGGTGATTCATTTCTCATGTGTATAACAGATAGATAGGTTATAGGTAGAGAATATAAGGTTAAGTATGAGTTCTTAAAACTCATACTTATGTGACATTCTTGATTTATAGTTATATGAAATGTTTATGAACCTCTCAGCGAATGGACGCCAAAGGTCTAACTAGGACATGTTTTTAAACTCATATGATTGTGGCATGTAAATGAACTCATAAGTGTAGTTTAACGAACTGGGTAGAACTAAGTGTGAATGCAGTATTGAGGATACTAGGAGTAGATAGATTGTTAAGCAAATGATTATTAGTGAAGAATTAAGTTTTCCAAAAATCCTAGCTATGCTAGATTTCGAAATGATTGACATCAAGCTAAGTACGCACTATGTGCCTTTAAAAAAAATATGTAGACTCGTAATCATTTTTGAAACGGTTTAAAGTATAGTCTATGCTACTTATTTCAGCTAGACGCAAATGATTTGAAATATCAAAATTTATTTTATTTATCTCTCATGTACCATGTAACTTTATTGCGAGAGATGATATAAATTTGATGGAGTTGTAAATCTGAGGAATACTTAGTGTGAATTTGATCTAAAATCATTGTTCCACTATTGTATGATGTGTTATGACAAAGTCATACAATGACGGCATCCTCAAACGATCATTAATACTGATCACGACATCATGGCGTCATTCTTGAAAATATTTTCAAAAATTTTAATTTGTCAACGGGGTTTGCCTACATTTTAATAATTCGATTGAATTGAATTATTGATATGAGTCTATGTTATTCGATTCAGCTAGACTAATGTTATGAAAACTCTAAAGTGTTCATTCAAAGAAATTTCCCGAATCAAATTGCTTTGGTATGAAATCCTATGATAAGACTGAGGTGAACTATGTTGTTTGGATAAATAATCCAATCAAGTAGCGTAAATATTCAATATACATAATTAATACGTTATGCATGACGTAAAAGTACAATAGGCTGATCACCTAAAGTACTAGCAACGGTAGTTTACCTTCTTTGTGATTGTAAACATACCAAGTAATGAATTATTTTGCGGTATGATCAATACTGTTAAAACTATGTGTTCATGGTCTATATGACCCCTCAGCACAATTTGAAAACTTTTACTCTTGTGAGTGGTGTATTGGGTAGCAAGCGAATGTGTGTGAATGGTGTATGATGAATGGTAAATGGTTCAAGGTGTAAGGTGTAAGGTAAATTTCGGGGACAAAATTTTTAGAAGAAGGGGTAAATGTGACAACCCGAGAATTTTGAATATTTTTTAAAAAAAATTAATAATTGATTTAAGGTTCAAAATTAGAATCTAGACAAAAAATAAGTGTATGTGTTTGATATTTTTAAGATAGAATTAGGGAATAAGCGTTTATGTTCTGTGTATATGTGTGCATGATGTGATTAAGGGTCTAGGGTTGACCAGATAAACGATATCTGTAACAAACCCTAATTGTATATTAAGAACGTCAACGTTCGGTTAGAAAACCCTACTAATTAATAAGAAATCCTAGAAACCGGTTCTGGAAACCCTAATTTCAGTTTCGGGAATCTGAAACCCTAAATCGGGAACTTAATGGTGTAAGTGTAAATAATTATAGAATTAATTAGGGTTAATCTTAACAAATTGGTTACAAAACCCCAATTCAAAATTTGAAACCCTAATTACGGATTTGAAATCCTAATTTGTAAATAGGGAAAACCCTAAGTGTTAATTAAATAGTTTTAATGTTAATTAGGAAATATTAATCATAATTTTAAAGTTATGAGTAATTAGAAAATCCTAATCTATTTACGAAAATTTAATTTCTAATTAAGAAAATTATTTTTTTCTATCAGGAACCCTAATTAGTGGGTTATAAACCCTAATGACCATTTTGACCCTAGTCGCTTAATTAGCGATTTTAATTAGAAAATACTAATCCTAATTACCGAAATTTAAATTATAATTAACAAATTTTAATATAATTAGAAAATCCTAATTATAATTTAGAAATGTTAATTTTCTATTTTTAAAACCTAAATTGGAAAATTTAGAAAATTAAATTACAAACCCTAAGGGTTTCAAACCCTAAACCCTAAGGTTTTCTAAACCCTAAACCCTAACCCAAATCCTAAACCCTAAGGGTTTGGCCATTTACTAGAATGCCATTAAATTAAAAGGAAAAAGACCAAAATGCCCCTTTCTTAAAACCTAAGCAAAAGATTTTGCAATCTTGGTGAGTCATCACTCTATGTTTATCCCATGTGCTTATTATCTTAAAAGATCAGATATGTGTGCCAACTAGCAACATTAGATTCAATGAATCAAAACATAAGAGATTTAAAAGTAAGAAAATACTTACTTTACTTTTCATTTTTGCCAAGACTATTCTCTCTCTTCAATTTCGAAATCTAGAGTGAGAGAGCGAGAGAATCCAAGCTAAGATAAGTTCATAGCCTTTCAATAACAAGATCAAAGGTCAGAAGTCAAGATCAAGCACTAGAAAGGTATAAACCTTCAAAATTCAAAATCTTTAGATCTTATGTTATTTGTTATGGTTTGTTGTTTTAAGTTGTGTTAGAAGGTGTCACTTAATGATCTGGGTTGCTGTATAGTGAATCCATAACATCAAAGTGCTCGAAATAATCATTTTAAGAAATCTGGGAAAAAGTTTAAAAAGTGGCCTGACAGTCATATGTCAGAGGCCTTAGATCTTTGTGTGTTATTGTTTAACACTACACCAAAAATGGCCTCTAGCGAAGGAAATTTTGTGAAGGAATTTATTCCTTCACATGAGGAGTTGTTTAGCGAAGGAACAGTGAAGGAAAAAAGTATAGTGACAATATAGTTGTTAACGAAAGAAACATCCTTCACAATTTATATTTTTTTCTTAGCAAAATTGGGGCGATAGAAAGATTTTTGGAGCCAATTTATGATGAAAATTTTATGGAAAAAATCCATTTAGTGAAGGAATTATTACTCACTATATATCATTATTCGTAAGTTTTTTAGTAGGATAAAATTGGTCGCTATCTTGTTCTAAATAATATTTTTTTAATTAATTGTGGTGAATATAAATTCCTTAAATTTTTTACAATAGTAAATTTAATTTTAATAACACTTTTTAAGTATCTTAAAATATCAACTATTTATTTTAATAAATTATAAAGTAAATAACTTTACACTTAAACTTTAAAATTTCTCCATAAAAGTTTATTTTAATGATCATAAATAAAGTTAAAGTTAAATAAAATAAAATAAATAATCCAAAAGACTTTAAATTTTATTTTAAGTATATGACTAATGAAGTGAAACAATAGAGTTTTTGGTAATGGGAATTCCATCGGTAATGACTAATAAGGATTAAGGGATGCGTGGGCGTCTCGAAGGAAGAAGAACGCCTTCTTTATTGCTTCCGTCTGCTCAGGATTGCAAGGAATTGCACTCGATTAGGGCTGTGGTTTTCCTCTTAATCAATCCCTCCTACTCCGGACTTCCTCTTTTCCTATTTACAAGCTATGGGGGTTAGGGTTTCAAAACTATTGAAAAAATTAAAGCTATAGAAGAACTATTAGGGCTGTGAAATCAACAACTGTGCCTCCTCTTTACTACGGTTTCAGTGCCTCCACTGCCGTATGTTTCAGTCTCCTGTGGTTTCTCCACCATCGTGTGTTTCAGTCTCCCTCTCTTCTAATTTCAGGTTCAGGCTGTACGATTTGGTTTTAATTTTGATGCTAATGATTTCGATTAGGTTTTGAATTTGGTTTGATTAATCTTAGATTTGGGTTTAAGATATATATATATATATATATATATATATATATATATATATCCAACCGATTGTGTATATATATGATCATGTGATTGAAACGAATACTCTGCTTTTATAGTAGTATTTTGATTGAGTCAAATTGTCTTGCTTAGATGTATCAGTTGTATCAATATTCAGTAGTATGGCTTCCATTATCTTAGCTCTCTATGAAGTTATTGATTATATAATACCCATTATTCTCACTAAGACTTCGAAAATAATTAATTGGAAACTAAAAGTTGTACATTAAGAATTTTTCTCAATTGTACTAGACTCCTTGCTACTTAATCACATTCTCTAATATAAATATATTGAATCACTATATACTTTATTGAATCACCTTGTTTTGGTTTTCTGTAATGAGTCCAAGAGAAACCATTTTGGAAGATGGACATATATGAAAAGTTAGAAACTTGTGAAAGGAAGAAAGAAGAAAGAAATGTACTATTTAAAGCATGGAACTTTACCTCATAATCAAATTCAATTTTAGAGTCTAATTTGTACATATACGCCAATGCATTATCCTAGTTTGAATACTAATGTATGGGTAATATAGAGTATAGACTAGAAGTACCTACTTTAGATTCAGGTCTGAGGTGTCAGCTTCTTTAGCTTCCTACTTGACTCTCAGGCTGTAATTGAGAAGGGTTTAGTAATTTATCTCTAGCCTGTATAAATCTGAAAATATACTTTGTTAATTTTGTGTACAGCTCAAAGAATGCAGCTTCCTAGTGTCAACAAGGGGGAAGCAAAAAAGAGTCTACAAGGCGGAAACTCAAGGGCAGAACGAAGAGTATTTTGGTCGTTGGATTGGAGAGAAAAATATTCCTCGGGACAGTCTCGTCTACGCCACTAAGGTAGTCAACGCTCCATTGAATTCTGATCCCCTTTTAATTGATGTTGTTTATGCATTTTGAGCTCAAATCGTAAAAAGTTACTCCGATCATGTTCCCTAATCAAAACATAAATTTGCATGATACTTAATTTTTTTAATCAACCAAAATTTCAGTGTTTGAAAGCTAGACTTCCGGGTTTTGCAATTTTTTCAGTATTTTCTTGTTAATATGTTAATCTGTTCATAACCTTTGAAATGGAATAAGCTTGAGTTGAATATTACATGAACCATTATGTTACGGTGTTAGTGGCCCATCCGGATGAGATGACTTGGATTAGGAAGGGCCAACAAGTTTGGATGCCGATAATATAACACGGGCTATTGACAATAGGTTAGGCCCCAATTAGTTTGATGGGTGACTTTATCACAATATTGATTGGAAATCTATAGAAATAAACGGATATTCTTGGATCTCTTCTCTACTTTGTTATCTTTTGTTTTGATTTGTCTTATGAGTTCTGTCTAGTAATTTACATACAAGATATGTATCACTACAAGAAAAAGGTTTATCAACGAATCCTTTTAGTGATGATCAGTGAACGATCAGCAGATAGATATCAATGACGCATCCGTCACCGATAGTCGTCATATAAAATCTAGTCATTGGGATGCACATCCGCGACCACTATTAGTGACGAATCTTATTATTAGCGTAATATTATTAGCGAATCAAAATGATAAATGTGGTCGCTAAGCTGAGTCAGCATAGTCCATGGCCAAAGCTAACATGGTCCACATGGCGTGACAGCTCAGTAGCGAATAAAAGTCGGTCGTGATACCCTACATGTTAAGCCGTCATATTAATAACTATCAGTGACGCGCACGACGTCACGATATGAAATGTATCTGAAACCAGATTTTTGTTGTTTTGCAGAATTCCCAAAAACCTGTACCTGTTTTGTACCTGCTTTATCCCAACACACAATCACAATAATATAAACAGCATTCACAACAATATAAACATCCATCTCCACCAACATACACCAAAATAGTATTTAAACATTTAAAAACCAATATGAATTAAATAAATATAATAACATTTCAAAACTTGTTTAAGTAACATACAGACATTACAAAAATGAATATACAAATACAAGCTTATACTATAACTACAAAACTGATCTAAATAGATGATGAAGTGTACCTAACATGATGTACACTTCATTCCTTCTAGCTTGTTATTTTTTTAGTTTTCTTATGTTAGTAATTAAATATTGTAAGTAATATGATCCTTTGGAGATAAAGATACAATAACAAATTTTGTACTTATTGTGACTTGAGCATTATCTATTTATATATGGAGTATTAGTTTTAATTTTTGGCTCTTTATGCAGTTTATCAATTAGTTTGAAACAAGTATATATGATATGATTTATATTAACTTGAAATATTAAATTTATTATTTATTATAGCATTTAATAATAATAATAATAATAATAATAATAATAATATGAAATTAGTTATTTGAAAATTAATTATAATTTGCAATTAATTTTGATTATTTATCAATTAATTTTTTATATACAAATTTATAATTTGTGAAGGATTTTACTTGAGAAATGGATTTTAATGAAGGATTATTTTTCTCACTAAATCTTTTCTAGTTAATTAGTTAGTCATCAATGAAGGATTATTTCCCTCACTAATTTGACGAAACATTCTCAATTTATAATTAGTGAAGGAAATTTTCTCTCATTAAATAAATTTGTTCGTCACAATATATTATTTGTGAGGGAATAAAGTTATTTACTAATTTTAAATAGTCTTTAAAATATTATTTGTGAAGGAAACCAATCTTTCACTAAATAACAATATTCCATTACTAAATACAATTTGTGAAGGAATAAATTATTCACAATATATCCTTCACAAAAAATATTTAGTTACTACTTAGCAAAGAATACCCAATTGTGAGGAGGTCTAATGCGAGCACTCGTGTGAAGGAAATATTTCTTCGCAATAAATCACTTGTGAGAGATATAAGGTTTCTAGTGAAGGATTTGTCCTTCACTAGAGGTCATTTTTGGCGTAGTATAGGGTGTTTTATGTTTTGAATCTGTTCTATGACATGAGGACTTTGATCTGAAACTGGAAGCAGGGTCAGATCTAGTCTAGATCATCAGTTATGCTTGGTCAAACCACGTTGACCGTTCACGCGAATTACGGTTGACCTGAAATTTCAAAGAACCCCGACAAGATTTTGCAAGCCTCTGATCTTGCAGTCGTTTTATTGTTTTGGCCATGTTGTTATTTTGGTATTGTAGCCAGACATTTATATTACACATCTAAGCCATCAGAACCACCAGATTGATCACAAGATCAAAGATAATACCGGTCAAACAACCGTTGACCGATTGCCCGGATGAAGATTCTAGAAAACCCAGGATCTTCAAGAACTTGTTTTCTGTCAGAGTTTGACCAGCTTAGATCTTTCATTTGTTTCAAGGTTAGGCTGTTTCAAGCTTGTATACATGTACCCTGACATGTGGTCTACAGTATTGAACCAATAGTTCACTCAAACAAATTACAGAATAAAGGTTATGAGGATCGAAAACTAGTACCATTGACTGTTCTTCATTTTCTGGAAAACCCAGAAATGAAGAACATCGTTGTCAGATTTTTGTAAGGCTTAGATTGTCTAAGTATGAGGTAGTATGGCCATGATATTGCTTAATAATCATAGTATTACATGTATACTACAATAACAACACAATTTACCAGTCTAGAACCAACTCGATCATAGAGTAAAAATCGGTCAAACTAGCAACCTTTAACACTGACATAAAGTTCTGGGCTTGGTGAAGAATAAAGTTAAGAACACCTATAATGACAGATGTCATAAGCTATAGGCCCCTTTAGCAATAGATAAATTAGAAAATAATTATTTTAATTAAATAAATTGAAATAAATAGATTTTAATTATTAAAAATACTTAGAAAATTCTGAAAATTTATTTTAAAGTCCGAAAAATAGTTTTTAATTATTTTGAGTATATTTCATAAATATTTAATATTTTTGGAATATAAATGGTATTTAATTTATTTAATTATAATATTAAATAAATTATTTAAAATAATTTTAATACATGAAAAATCATGAAAATAATATTATGATATAAGAAAATATTTAAAGATATTTTCAAATGACTTTTAATATTTTGTGATGAATTTTATTAATTAATCAATATTAATGATAATTAGTTTATTTAATAAATAAATTAAGGAAAAATAGAATTAATGTTTTATAAATCATATTAAAAATGATTTAAGTGTTATAACAATATTTTAAGTTATAAAATATAACTTTTGATATTTTGTCATGAAAATATTAATATTTTAATATTAATAGTAATTATCGGATAATGAATTTAACAGTTTAAAATCATATAAATACGATTTTAAGGTATTAAAATACTTAGATATATTATAAATATATTATAATATTATGACATGTATTTCATTAATATTTGATAATAAATAAATGTTAATGATAAAGGAATTATATTGTATTTAATTCATTTAAATACAATTCTAATGATTGAAAATTCATGATAAATAGTAATAATTACTTAAAAATTATTACGAGCTTGTGAAAAATATTTTGACTAATATTAAAATTATCTGAGATAATTGTTAAAGTGTTAGACAGAGTTTAATTGAACTTAAACTTGAAATTTTGTCCGACCAGACCGTCGAGACATTAGAATTTTGTCGGATTCAAGTCAGACTTAAATAGTTTGACTTGATACCGTGTCTTATGTGTGTTATAGACTGATAGGGTTATGTGTTATGTGTTATGTGTTTAGGTTATTCTATGTATGTATATATATATATATATAATAGTACTATATTGTGATGATATTATTCTAATATTGGAGATCTATATTACTAATATTAGGTCTTCGAATAAAGCGATATAAATTGCGTAGCGGTAATCAACGATTCAGGCAAGTTTATTTTTACTTAACTCTACTAAGAGTTGTTTCATTTGGATATGCTTATGGTTAATCATTGCTGATTGCCATGTATAATTGTATTCTGTACATATTGCATGTATAAGTCACGTATGAAAGGCTGATCACCTTCATTACCCTTCGGTTCAGATATAATTGTTCATATAAAATACTTGTTCAGTCAAATTTTGTTCCTGCTAGTTCACAATTATATTGTTGAATTATAGCCAGCTTATTATTCAGACTCTTTCAATCATGATATATCATTATATTGTTGAACTTAAACTTGATGGGGAATCCTTATGCTCACCCTTGTTATATCATGATAAAACATTGCAGATTAAGACGAACACGTCGAATACAAGGAAAGGTTAAAGACGGTTCCAGCTTTAGTTTACGTATGCGATTAGATTTTTATTAGTAATATATGTATATAATGTTATTGTAAGTCAAGTAAGTTATGAAATGTGTATTAAGTTAAGGTTACTCGACCTTGGGGAATAGTGTGTAAAGTTATTGTATAAACAATTTATGTTTATATCTTCCGCAAATAGTAATAGTTATATAGAATGATCGAACCGGATCTGAGGTGATTTAGGACCTGGATTCGGGGCCCTCACATAACCTGAACTTTTTGAAAAGTCAAGCACCTACTCACATACTCTGTTATCTCTCTCTTCATGTTAGGCCACCAAAAATTCTGTCAAAGGTCTTGATACATCTTAGTACTACCAGGATGAATCGAGTACCTCAAACTATGAGCTTCTTGTAACACTTTCTCCTTTAATTCCATTTCATTTGGAACCCAAATTCTTCCTTCAAATCTTAATAATCCTTCATTATCAAGACTATACTTTAAATCTTTTTCATCGGTTAACCGTTTCTTCATCTGGTCACACTCCTCAGTTCGTAGTTTCACCTCATTGACTCTCTCTACAATGGTAGATTTAATCTCTGTTGTAAATAATCTCTGCCCCAATTCACTCGATAACTTCACCTCCAACTCCATCCTAGCCATCTCTATTATTAACTCAGTTTGAGCCATTAACATAGACAACTTTTCCGGACCCTTCCTACTCAAGTCATCAGCCACTACAATGGCTTTTCCAGGGTGATACATGATTTCACAGTCGTAATCCTTTATCAACTCCAACCATCTCCTTTGTCTCATATTCAACTCCTTTTGTGTGAAGATATATTTTAGACTCTTATGGTCCGTGTATATATCACATTTCTCCCCGTATAAATAATGCCTCCATATCTTCAAGGCAAAAACTACTGCGGCCAGTTCTAGATCATGAGTAGGGTAAACTTTCTCATAATCTTTCAAGTGCCGTGATGCATATGCAATGACCTTGCAATGCTGCATGAGCACGCAACCAAGTCCTCTATGCGAAGCATCGCTATAAACTACAAAATTCTATTTATCATCGGGTAAAGATAATATAGGTTCTTCACTCATCCTTTTCTTCAGTTCTTGGAAACTGTCTTCACATTTCTCCGTCCACACATACTTCAGGATCTTCCTTGTCAAGTTAGTCAACGGAGTAGCTATCTTCAAAAAATCTTGGATAAATCTTCGATAATATCCTGCTAACCCTAGGAAACTCCATACCTCAGTCAGTGTTTTTGACTGTTCCAAACTCATTTATGCTTCAACCTTCGCTAGGTCTACTGAAATCCCCTCACAGTCAATAACATGACCCAAAAACTGTATGCTTTCTAGCCAAAATTCACACTTAGTGAATTTCGCATACAACTTCTCCTTCCTTAGTGTCTCCAACACTACTCTTAAGTGTTTAGCATGACCTTCTGGTGTCTTAGAATAAACTAGAATATCATCAATAAACACTATGACAAACTTGTCCAAATATTGTTTGAACACTCTGTTCATCATATCCATAAATACAGCTGGTGCATTAGTCAACCCGAATGACATCACTAGGAACTCGTAATGGCTGTAACGAGTCCTGAATGTCATCTTAGGTACATCCTCACTTCTAACCTTCAACTGATGATACCCCGTTCGCAAATCTATCTTAGAAAAATACTTTACCCCTTTCAACTGATCAAAGAGATCATCAATCCTGGGCAATGGGTATTTATTCTTTACCGTTAACTTGTTCAACTCTCGATAGTCGATACAAAGTCTTAACGATCCATCCTTCTTTTTCATAAATAGTACCGATGCTCCCCACGGAAAAACACTTGGTTGAATGTACTTCCTATCCAACAGTTCTTGTAACTGTACCATCAAATCCTTCATCTCCACTGACGCCATACGATACGGTGCCCTAGAAACTAGTGCCACTCCTGGAATAATGTCTATCACGAACTCGGTCTCCCTATCCGGTGGAAGACCCAGCAATTCACTTGGAAATACATTCGCGAATTCTTTCACCATAGGTATTTTTTCCATCATTACTCCCACTCTATGGGTATCAACAACATGGCACAAATAGCCTACACATCCCTTCCTTACCAACTTCCTTGTTTTTGTCATGGTAAGACAACATGAACGTCCCGACGATTTATTACCGTAAAACACTATATGAGGTTGACTCAACGTTCTAATGTTTACACATTTCTTTTGGCAATCTATTATTTCACCATGGTTGAATAACCAATCCATTTCAAGAATCACATCGAATTCTCCCAACTTTATCAGTATCAAATCTACCGATAATTTACAACCTCGTATATCTACAAATCAACTCCGTGGATATCTTTAACATGAATTTTTTCCTCGCTCGCTACCTTGATATTCAAAGGTATAGGCAATCTTTCGGGAAGTAATCCTAAAAGTCTATCAAAATCACATGCTATGAAAGAACAATTAGCACCTGAGTCAAATAACACATAAGCATTTATGTCGTTGATCGGGATAATACCTGCAACTACATCCCCGGATGCAACTGCATCTTGGACCGTCATGTTAAAGGTGCGGGCCATTAGCTTACCCGTCTGCGCTGGACCACCAATAGTTAACTTACCGCTATTAGCACCCTTATTCCCATCCGTCCCCTTCTTTGGGAAGTTCTTCATCGTGTGATCAGTTGATCCACACACGAAGCATCCATTGTTTTTCTTCGGACTTGGAAAATTAGGCGAAATATGCCCCTCCATTCCACAGTTGAAATATACGGCGTTTCCGTTGAGACAGACTCCTAAGTGAGTCTTCCCACAGTTCTTGCACGCCTCCATCCTTCTCTTAGGATCCCATTGCTTCACTCTGGTATTCCCAGAGTCAAATCCCTTCCTCTTCTGGCCTTCGCCACTACTACTGGCTCCCTCGAGCTTTACTCCCTCGTCTACCTTTTCCTTTTTCTTTTTCTCCTTATAGTATTGGCTTAAAGCCTCGTTAGCACCTTCGGCAATTATTGCCTTCTCTAGTATGGTCCCAAAAGAATTACTTTGGAACAGAGAAATACGGATATAGAGCCAGGGTTTCAAGCCATGCTCAAACCTGCTAGCCTTTCTCACCTCGGTGTCCACCTGATGTGGAGCAAACCGCGCTAAATCATTAAATTTGGCAGCGGATTGGGGAACTGTCATTTCCCCTTGTTTCAACTCCAAAAATCGCATCTCCATCCTCCCCTGCATACTTGTGGGAAAGTAATTCTTGAAGAAAATCTCCTTGAACCGTGTCCACATTAAGTTCTTTCTTCCGACCCTAGCCTGGTTCACCTCCCACCAGAAGTTAGCCTCCCCCTTCATCATATAAGTGGAAAAAGCAACCTTTTGCCCCTCATCGACATTTGCAATTACAAATACCTTCTCTATTTCTTTCACCCAAGTCTGGGCTTTATTCTGCTGGCTGCTTTCTCTTGGTTGCGTTGACTCTTGGCATTTCTCTTGGTACTATACATGGTGTACAACACTACTTTCTTTAAACCTATGTACGTTTAAGGTTTAGAAACCTCACGGGCCTGTCGTTTGACGACAAAACATTTGTTTAGCATACTCAATCTTCTTTTGAAAACCACACCAAATAGTTTGGCAAAACTTAACAACATTTATAATAGTTTGATAGATTATAAGAAATCCATAAAACATCTTAAGTCTAGCCGAAGGAATTGGCTTCGACTTCATCACACGTCAATTCATGCGTAAGGTACATGAGGTACAAGGCTTGTCCAAAGAATTCAGACAAGGGTCAGAATACTTGCCTTTAGCGTCTTCTACATTTTTAATACTTTTCCTTTGAGTTTTTAAAGTCTCTACAATACATGATAACATAACATACCATATTAGGTCATATATATTCAAATAAGTTTACTACTATATCTTACCTTTCTTCTCAATCTAATCATGCTTTAGATTTGTTTAACATTGTTTCCTATGTTTACGTAATCGTCCATCAACCTTTAGTTGAGTTCTAATCATCTTTAAGGATGTCATTTCAAGTTAATCAAAGATATATTTCATAGGTAATTAGCTTCCTTTCTTCTTTATACACATAGTCATTCTTCTCTGCATCTTCTCTAGTGCTGGCGCTGCGGCGCCAACTTCCTATACACAACTCGTATTGCGACGCGGTTCATCAATTCCTATGGTCCGGACTCGGCGCTGCGGCACGAGTCCCTTTGTTAATTATCGTGTTGCAGCGCCACTCTTCATTGGCTGATGGTCAAGTTTGGCGTTCCGGCACCATCCTTTAAGCCTTGGGCCGCGTCACGGCGCCGACCCTGTGCCACAGACATTTTTGATAGATATTTCTTATGTGAGATTCTCGGGCTCATAACTTATTCGTTATAAGTCTGAATTGGCTTTTTCAAAAGTCGTTAGCTCACAAATTACACGCTCTAAGTGTTCATGCAAGAATTTTACATTTTTGAATCTTTTAACTCGGAATTTATCGATTAGTTCATTATTATGAAAATGATAAACGTTCGTGAACTTTTAAAGCTCGTTTCTTCTTTCTAAGTCGGAATTTGGTCATTTTTGAGTCCGCAATTTTAGAATGCCAATTGAGACTAATCTCCATCGAAAACCAATGTTTTCGAGTTTAATGTCTATTCCGAGAATTTCACGATTTCAACGATTAACGTCCAATCTCGTAAATTCTGCAATAACTTCGTTACTTAAGATTTTTAGATCATTTCAAATGGATTCATTACATCATACTAACATCTTAACCAAACATATTTCATTATGTATACATGCTAAATTCTTTCATGTTCTTCATGAGTTCATAATTTATATAAGTATGAATTACTTATTCAAGATTTATTAAAGCTAAAGTCCTTTGATTAGTCATTCTCATCACTTCTTAGCATACAAGTTCTACCACTACTCACTTCTCTAACAATTGAAGAGATGGAGAATCATGGTTTAAGATCATTACCTTTGATGATCTCTTGGTTAATCTTTGTTCTTCCTTCTTGCTTCTTGAACTAACAAATTCTAGCTTTTCTAACTTTTTCTCTCTAACAAATAAGAACTTAAGTTGTTGGTGGAAAATTTAACAAGTAAATGAACTAGCAAGCTTCTTGTATTTATAGAAAACACAAAGTGAGGGTATTCTAGATAATAAACCACCCCACCTCCTTAATCAACCTCCTTTGCCAACTCCTTACTATTCATCTCTTGGTCACCAAGTAAAACCACTTTACTTGGTCACCAAGATGGTGCCATGTGATCATGGGGCCCACATGGGTTGCCCCATGGATCATTTTTACCCCTTGGATCGATCCACGGATCCGGTTCTTAATTTGGGCTTTAGGTTTGATTAACTTAACTTATTCTTTGGGCTTGCATTTAACAAACATTTGGGCCTTCACAATACTTACCATTGGAGTCTAACCATTCCTACACTTGGGCTTATATAATTCCTACCAAATCCTACAAGTCCAATACAATTGGCTTAAAGCCTTATAACGTATTATACTCATATTCTTCTCGTATGCTAACTCATATACTCATTCATAATATACGACATACCATTATTCATACATACTCGTATAATATCTCGTATCATACTCATATTCATTTCCTCGTACAATACTTATGTATCACACGATCAACGTTTATTCATTAACGCTTTATTTTCACTAACGTTCTCAAATTTAATACGCAGGCGAAAAACTGTGTTTGCCATACTTGAATTATTATTATTACATAATCCATCCTCCCTCATTATTCTATCGTTACGTATTTCTCGGAAGTTCAAAAATAATTCCCGAGAAGAAAATAGTGAATAGTGTTTTTCGGAGAATTTCTCGGAAAACTTTTATTTTTGTCTTGGAAATTCAAACACTTTATTTCCCTCACGTAACCAAAATACTACGACATTCCGACATATCTAGGTTATAGAAAAGGATTCATCTTACTAACACATAATAATAACATATAATATAATTTTATTCATTATTTAATTAAATAAAATTATTTTACCAGAAATCCGAATTTCTCGATCGTTACAGAAATGCCTGCCGAGTCAACACAAGAATCGTAGTGTTCTCTCAGAAGCGCAGAGTCTGCAAATCAAGCAAGTTAAGATCGTAGTGTACCAGTACTTAAGAGAAATCATAGTGTTCTCATCTTCTAATACCGGATCAAGCACTAATGTTGCAAGACACCACGATCATAATCTTAGTGTATCATCTGTCTGCATAAGAAGCATCGAGCCTTATCCATTTGTTTAAGAATAAATTTTAACAAATATGGAATGGATTATAGATGTTGAGACTATCGAGAATCCCAATGACACAACATTCAGCCTTATTATATAACAAAGAGACGTATTGAAGAAGCTAAAGAAAGTATTATATGTCAGCCAAAAACACCTTTTCAAGTGTTAGGTGAGATAGCAGTCTGTTGTGTCAGTGAGCCTGTGACACCCCCAAATTCGGGTTACCTGACCCCCGAGTTTTGTGACAACCCGAGAATTTAGAATATTTTTACAATTTTTATTAATTGATTTAATGTTCAATATTAGAACCTAGATAGAAAAATAAGTGTATGCGTTTGATATTTTTAAGAAGGAATTTTGAGGATTTCAAAATTCTGTGAAGGATTTAGGTGAATTATTCAGGATTAAGGGAATAAGTGAATATGTTCTGTGTATATGTGTACAGTATGTCGTTAATTAAGGGTCAAGGGTTGACCAGATAAACGATATCTTTAAAAAACCCTAGTTATATATTAAGAACGTCAACGTTCGGTTAGAAAACCCTAGCAATGGATAAGAAACCCTAGAAATCGGTTTTGAAATCCTAAGTTCAGTTTCGGGAATTTTAAAACCCTAATTCGGTATATGGAAACCCTAAATTGGGGATTTAAGTACAACGTATATGGTTTTTATATTAATCACAAACTTAATTAGGGATAACCCTAATTCATTAATTAGAAATTCTAATAATTAGAAACCCTAATTATTAAGAACCCTAATTTATAAATTTAAAACCCTAATTTGTAATTAGGTAATTTTAATTCTTAATTAGGAAACATTAATACTAATTTTTAAAGTTATAAGTAATTAGAAAATCCTAATCTAATTACGAAATCTAATTTCTAATTTAGAAAAATTAATTTCTATTTAGAAACCCTAATTCTGGATTATAAACCCTAATGATCATTTGGACCCTAATTGCTTAATTAGCAATTTTAATTATGATATATTAATCCTAATTAGCAAAATTTAAAATATGATTAGGAAATTTTAATATAATTAGAAAATTCTAATTCTAATTTAGAAATATTAATTTTCTATTTTGGAAACCTAATTTGGAAATTATAGAATTTATGTTAAACTTAAAGGGTTCAAACCCTAAACCCTAAAGGGTTCAAACCCTAAACTCTAAAGGGTTCAAACCTTAAACCCTAACCCTAACCCTAAGGGTTTGACCATTTACTAGAATGCCATTAAAATTAAATGTGAAATGATATTTTTGCCCTTTGTTGCATAATTGTGACTTAACTTGCAAGAGTTGTTCTAGTGTAGTTAATTGGTGAACTAACCCTAGCCCTAGCTCATGACTTATATCTCACATCTCAGCAGCAAAGATCAACCAAGTGTATGTGTTAGTTCCTAGTTGGCACAATAGTTATCTAGAAGGGGGGGGGTTGAATAGATAATTAAAAATCTTTTCTTTTTTTAAACTAGTTCTTTGATAATGATTAAAACTTAGCGAAATTAATATTTGTTTTAATCTTCTTTATCAAGCAATGGAGTTATGAATGTGAGGCAGTTATGGCAGATATAACAGATATGGCAGTAATGGCATGAACGTAAAAGACACAGTCGTTTTTAAGTGGTTCAGAGAACTTAAAGCTCTCAGTCCACTCTTCTACTCAACGAGTAGGATATCCACTAAGGATGTCTGTTACAACTTCTGAATCACACAGATTCCATCTAGACCAGCAGTCTAGGAACTTCTTAGTTCACTCTTGAACTCTTCAAGTCCAGCAGACTTGGCATTCTTACAGTTCACTACGAACTCTTCAAGTCCAACAAACTTGGTACTCTTCTTTAGTTGGTTGATAATGTTGTGTTCTTGATTGTTGCTACTCAGTTGCTGTGTAAGCACTTGTTCTAAAGAACTGAGTAGCTAAACAAGCTTTGTAATATCTCAGATCGTACAGTTGAGCTTGAGAGAAATGTTCACGTTGTTTGTTTAATACTTGTTTGTTCCTCTCTCATCTGTCTGATCTGCATATATGTGATCTTGAAAACTATCTGTTGGATCCATCCGTTGAGGTATTGAATGCGTCTGAACTTTTTGTACTGTGATAGAGACATTTCTGCACATCTTCTAAATTCTGCATTCTGGCCCACTGACACTGCAGATTGCTTTCTCACCTACCACCTGAAAAGGTGTTTTGTCCCTCTTACCCATGGTACTATCCTTAGCTTCTTCGATACGCTTCTTTGTTGCATACTAAGGATATTTCATATACTCTCGAACTGATGAGTACTGCAGCATCTAGAATCCATTCCTCATATGTTGAAATCTACCTTTACACAAATCATAAGGCTCGACGTTTTCTGACATGAGACAGATGATGCTCTACGATTTGGATCATGGTACTCTACGATTCGGATCGTAGTGCCTTATAATCTTGGTGCCTTGTCTGATGTTATCAGCCGAGAGCACTACGATTCTTCTTAAACCTCTGCACACTACGATCTTCATTTGCTCGTGTTGTTGTCTCTACGTTTCCGAGAGCACACTACGATTGTTGACTTGTAAACTCCATGTTTCCTTCAGCACACTACGATCGTTGAGATGGCTCGACAAACATTGGGACCACTCTACGATTTCGAAGAGTCCCTTCAAAGGCGAGCACACTACGATCTTGAAGCTCGTTTTACGCCTTGACTTACGCAATGTTGATCGGATGATACACTACGAGTTCTTGAAGCCTATCTATTACATCTCAAAATCAACCTAACAGCTTTGATCTTTCTATCTATACATTCCATTACAGAATGATACATGTTAAGAGCTTAGATCAACATAACAACTTTGATCTATCACTAAGTCCTTGTACATATCTTACTTGAAGGACTTTACAAATAATCATGAGCATATACATTAAAACATCAAATCATAATATGCATTCTCCCAACAATCTCCCCCTATTTGATGTTGACATAACCAAGGAGATTTGTTGTCATGATTATTAGTGACTAAATGCATTTGCAGAAAATTTAAACATGACTTAGTATTTCAGTGAGCAGCTGAAATTTCTAGAGAATAAGCATGAATTTATTGATGATCAAGAGATATTACAGTTTAGCATTACATCAATCAAAAATTTCAACTTATCTCTATTTCTTTGACCTCTTTCGTGGAGGTGGGTTGGCATACTCCTCAGCCCTTCTTTTTTTTCAAGCTTCCTCGTTTCTGGCTAACTCTTCCAGCTCGCTTGGACTTAGTCTTGGATTTTCCTCATGTCTGTACATGAATGCAGGATCTCCAACTGGCATTCTTATGCATACAGTAGACACATCTTGTGAGCTGGGAGTTGACTCCTGACGACTTAAAGGTATAGCCGTTAAAATTTCCTGCTGATCAGATCGTTGAGTTTGATGGTGGAATTGTATTGCAAGAGGGCTTCGTGATGCTTGAGCATGAAATTGTCCTCTTCCCCTTTCTTGAGTTCCATGATCTCCTCTGCCTCTGCCTTGATCTCCATATCCTCCTTTAACTTATTTCCCTTTATTCTCCCCCTTTATGTCAGCATCAAGGGTTCGAATATCTGCAGACAATCGATTAACACCTTGGACAAGCTCGTTCAGTTGGCTTTGTGTCTGAGCAATGTCCTCTCTACTTTCCTTGATCTGTTTGTCAAATCTTGCTTCTTTGTTTTGGAGGGCTGTTTGAACCATGTCATTCTATTTTTCCTGATTGACATAAGATTTCTAGAAGTCGTAGACAGAAGTTTTCAAGTTGATGATATTCTCCAGCATAAGTTTATGTTGAGTGTCTTGATGTTTCTTCATTTCAAAAATAGCGTCTCTTTGCTTGGCAGCTATCTAGAAGTGAATCTTATCTCTGTCCTTCATACTCTTAAGAATTTCTTGGATAATTTCCCTCAGCTTCTTTGTAAGCTCAGTGTTCATAGTGCCAGGAAAATTATTTGCTGTTGTAATCATTTGATTCAGCTGGATATGGATGAGATCGGAGTGAGATTCTAGACTGTCTTCTATATTCTTGACCATGTTCTTGGTTGCTTCCTTCAAGTCATCCTTGGTGGGCAGGTTTGGGAAAGTATCATTGGTTTGAGGATTGTCGGTTGGAGGGGTTGTTTGCTGGGATTGATCTTGCAAGTTATAAAGAGCAAGATCAAGACTAAAGTAGTCATTTGATGAGGAGGATGGTATATCGGATGGAGGGGCCTGAGGTTCAGTATTTGGACTATAGGGCTCTATGATATCTATTTGGGACTCTACGACTGGGTTAGAGTCAGGGATCGTAGAGATGGTGGTTTGTGGGAGAAAAATAAGGTTGGTTGTATTTGGTTCTTCAGTTACAGAATTTTGGGATTCTGTAACTGGGAATTGATTCACTGGATTGAGAATCACTTCCAACCATCGACGGAATTCATAGAATTGACTAAATGAAGATGATGGCAAGTGATTAACTTTGAAGTGAGTAGGGATAGATAATACCTCAAGTTTATCCTTTGAGGAGGAGGTGTTGGTAATCAACTTCTTTGTAAAGTGGACTTTCCCTGGGAATCCATGAGCCAGAACTGAGATGGCTGGATACTCTTTGAAGCTCCAGAACATGTGATCGCATGAGTTCAGGATTTGAGCTTGATGGTATGCCATCATTGTTAGGTAAGAAAATATATGATTGTACAGATAGCTTCTATATCCATCTTTACATATACTAGTGATTTTGAGCTCATCATCATCATCATCTTGTTCTTCTTCTTTGTTCTCTTCTGAGGATTCCATTATCTCAATGGTCTCTGGATGGTCTTGCACTGGTTCATCTTTATTTTGTGCAGGGGCCTCTTCTTCTGCCATGTGGATATCATGAGGCTCCCCCTTAGCATGATTATCTTCTTGAGAGTTCAGAAACTGCCCCTCAGCCGGTGTATTCTCTATCATGAGAATTTTAGGGATCTCCCCCTCAGCTAAAGCACTGTCCTCTTGATTTGCTCGGGACAGTTCTTCTTTTGCATCCACACTCTTTTCTTTATTTTTTAGCACCTTTTCATTTTAAAGAATGTACTTCTTGACCAACTTTCTTCTTGATTTTCTGGGTTTAGCCACAACTTCAGGACTCTCTTGAATCTCAGCTTTGTCCTGTTCAATAGCCACTATACTTGAGACATCTCCTTCCTTGCCTGCTATACATGGTCTGGCCTCTGTGAACAGTAGAGACTCTACGATAGAGGAGATTGATGGCCTTTTGGACTTTGCCAGCTTTGTTCTTCTTTAGGATCTGTGATATGGTGGCTTGATCCTCATCAGCTTCATCTTGTTGCTGCTTCTTTCTTAGCATCCTCAGAGTCTCTATATCAGAGGACTCTACAGGAATATCAGTTGTAGATCCATGAGGCTCTTTTATTTGTCTAGCCCTTAGCTTCCTCTTGCCCTTGCTTTTTTCTGGTAAGGACAGAGGGTTCTCCCTTGTTGGCCTCTCCTTCTTCTTCAGCTTCCCTGAAAACAGACATGTTTCCTGGAAAGCCTGCGTCCTTCAGTTCCCCAGTTCTTCCACTGGACTCAATCATCATTCGTACATACTCAGCAGGGTTTCTCTTCTAGTTTTTAAACAACTGATGGGTCATTCGTCGATTTGGGTTTATGGCTTCTCCATCTTCATCCCCAATTTTGTTACCTAGTGCAGATTGTAGAATAATACTTAAGAAATGCCCATATAGCATCTTCTGTGGGCTTTTTGATTTCTTCAAGTTGACGATCCACTTGCCGATCCACTCGAGCAATACAGCTCCATAGTTGAGTTGTATACCATAAAACTTGACCGTCATGAGCTTAAGTTGAGCTTCATTCACTGAGTCATGACCGTAGCTCTTACAGCAGATGCATTTCCCAATAATGTCCGCCAAAAATTCGTACCTTTGTGGGAACTCCTTCTTTTTGAACCCTTTCACAGAGGGCTTTTTCTTGTGATGCATTTTTCTTAGTCCCTCTTGGAAGTCTATGCTGTCTAAGAATGGGTGCCCTTCATTCTTGAAACCTAGGGCGATTTAAAGTCTTACGCCTTTTAGTTTAATTTCTACTTCCCTTACTCTTGTAGTGATGGTGTCGTTTTCAAACACACCATTTTTGTAGAACTCTTTCACTAGCTTGGGATAGATAAGGGTATCTGTGCTTAGAGCCTCCTCGAGACCCCCTTCTTCAGCAGCGCTAGGGTCTTATGAAATTTTGGTGGAGCTGTTTTGAACTTGTCAAAATAGAGTCTGTACCCGGATACCATATTTGAAGCAGCCATTGATTCTGTAGTTGAAAGTGAGATACGTCTGAGCTTTCTGCTGATTTAGGGCTTTTTCTTTGAGAGAGAGAGAGTGTGTGAGAGGGAGATAATCTTTTGGACTTCAGATTCCAAAATTGTGATTTCAACTTGTACTTGTAACTTCCCTCTCTTTTTTTCGCTTAGTGGGACAGGTGTCGATTTTTGCTTGGCTCTACGATTTTGACTTTGCAGGAATGTACTGATTTGCCCTTGGCTTCTTTAAAGCTGAGGTGAGGAAGACTACAATCGTTGAGGTAGTCTTATGGTCGTTGAGTATGTCCTACGATCGTCGAGTCTGTTCTGTGATCGTTGAGTTTGTCTAGCATTCGTTGAGTCTGTCCTACGATCGTCATGTCTGATCAATCATTCGTTGAGTCTGTCCTATGATCGTCGAGTCTGACCAGATCCTTGTGATGAGTTTTTGACTAAGCATTCTTTTAAGGTAACTCAGGAAGGGCCAATCTCTTGGAGAGATTCAAGGGTTAGGTTTGTTCCTGAGGCACCTCTTAGAGAGATTGCTTTGTCATGAAGCTTGTCATCACAGGATACATTTTTTCTTTGTGGATGGGGCTTATGTCATCATTGAGTCTGCCCTACGATAGTTAAGTCTTTGCTACGATCGTTGAGGTAGTTTTCTTTTCAGCTCTACGATCGTGAGCTTTCCTTAATCATGTCTACGATTTTGAGTTAAGCCTTTGTATCTGTCATGGTTAGCACAATCTAGAGCATATATATCATGGTTGTAGATTTAGCATTCCTAGCTCACTTATTAACTTATTAAATCTGGATTCATCTAGTGGTTTTGTAAAAACATCAGCAAGTTGATTTTCAGTAGGGATATATTGCAAAGATATAGTTCCATTTTGCACATGATCCCTAATGAAGTGATACCTTATTTCTATATGCTTAGTCCTAGAATGCATGACAGGATTATGAGTTATTGCTATGGCATTTGTGTTATCACAGTGTATGGGAATAGATTTGAAATCGAACCCATAGTCAGCTAGCTGATTTCTCATCCACAGGATCTGAAGCACGGCCTGTTTTGCCAAAGTGAGAATATATTCAAACCTGCGGTTGAAGTAGACACTGAGTTTTGCTTTTTGCTAAACGAGGACACAAGTCTATTTCTTAGCAATTGACAGGTGCCACTGGTACTTTTTCTATCGATTTTGCATCCTGCAAAATCAGCATCTGTGAATCCTGTTAGTTCAAATGAGGATTCCTTGGGGTACCAAAGCCCCAAGAAAGGTGTACCCTTGAGATACATGAAGATCCTCTTTACAGCAGACAAATGTGACTCTTTGGGGATAGCCTGAAATCTAGCACATATGCATGTTGCAAACATTATGTCTAGTCTACTGGCAGTTAGGTATAAAAGAGAGCCTATCATACCTCTATATTGAGTGATATCAATACTTTTACCTTTCTTATCCTTGTCAAGCTTGGTTACAGGAGCAATTGGTGTTTCTATGGGAGAGGTTGATTCCATGCCATACTTCTTCAGTAAGTCTTTGATGTACTTGGCTTGGTTTATGAAAATTCCTTCTTCAGTCTGCTTTACTTGCAGTCCAAGGAAGAAGTTCAGCTCACCCATCATCCTCATTTCAAACTTGATCTGCATTAGCTTAGAGAATCTCTTGCATAACTTTTCGTCAGTAGAACCAAAGATAATGTCATCAACATAGATTTGAACTAGTAAGACTTTGTCTTAATTCTTTCTAAGAAACAGTGTGGTATCTAGTCTACCTCTAGTGAACCCATTTTCGATTAAGAAGTTAGTCAGTGTTTCATACCATGCTCTAGGTGCTTGTGTAAGACCATATAAAGCTTTATCTAATCTATAGACATAATTGGAAAGTGATGGATTGATGAAACCTGGAGGTTGTTCTACATAGACTTCTTCTTGGAGTTCTCCATTTAGAAAAGCACTCTTGACATCCATCTGAAATACTTTGAACTTCATGTGGGCAGCAAAGGCAAGAAAGATTCTGATGGCTTCTAGTCTGGCAACAGGTGCAAATGTCTCATTGTAGTCGATACCTTCTTCTTGAGAATAGCCCTTTGCCACTAATCTTGCCTTATTTCTGGTTATGACCCCATCTTCATCCATTTTGTTTCTGAAGACCCACTTAGTTCCTATCACAGGATGACTCTTTGGTCTTGGTACCAATCTCCATACTTTACTTCGTTTAAATTGGTTGAGTTCTTCTTGCATTGTTTCTATCCAGCTGGAGTCTTCCATAGCATCCTCTATCTTCTTTGGCTCTATCTGTGACAAGAAGCTTAGATAAAAGCATTCATTCTAAGTAGCAGCTCTTGTTTTGACTCTGGCACTCGGATCTCCAATGATTAGATCCTGAGTATGATCTCTTGCCCATCTGTTACCGGTTGGGACATTTATCCTGATGCCTTCCTGTCTTAAATCTTCAAGGTCTATCTCTTCTTCTTGGAGTGGAGGCACGCTGTCTTGCATGGACCTCTCTACGATCACATTCTCATGCTTTACGATTTCACTATCTGGCACTACGATGTAGTGTTGAGCTCGACGACTTTATTCGTAGTGTCTGCACTATCGATCGTAGTGTCTTGAGGTACTGTTTTGTCTAAGTCAGTTTCATCAAAGATGATGTGTATTGAGACTTCAACATTCAGTGTCTTCTTGTTAAACACCATGTAAGCCTTGCTGTCTATGGCATATCTAAGAAAGATCCCTTCGTCTGACTTGGGCTGGAATTTTGTCAGATACTACCTTCCATTGTTGAGAATGTAGCATGCACAACCAAAGACATGGAAGTAGGCGACACTTGCTTCCTTCCTTTCCACGGTTAAATAGGCGCGCCTTCTTGATCGTAGAGTGTATGAGTGATCCGCTTACAAGTGTAGCATGCAGTGTTGATAACTTCTGCCCAAAAGTATTTTGGCAAGATGGGTTGCACCTAGTAGAGTTCTTCCACCCTCTATCAAGGTTTGTTCTTTCTTTCCGCTACTCCATTTTGTTGAGGAGTTCGTGGGCGAGAGAGTTGTGGTCGATCCCATTATGCATGCAGAATCGATTCATTTTTGAGAAATCTAATTCTCTGCCATGATCACTCCTTATGGCCTTGATTTTCTCTCCTTTCTCGTTCATCACTAGTCTAAACATCTTGATTAATTCGGAGCTTATTTCATCCTTTGAAGTAAGGAAGAATACCCATGTGAATCTGGTGTAGTCGTCGACTATGACTAGAGAGTATATTTTTCCTCCAAGACTGGTTGCTGGGATTGGCCCAAAGAGATCCATGTGAAGCAACTATAGTGGCTTGTCAATAGAGTTGACAGTCTTTCTCTTGAATGAGCTTCTGGTTTGCTTTCCAAGTTGACAAGCATTGCATGGCCTTTCCTTCACGAAGTTGAACTTGGGTAGGCCAGCTACTAGGTCTTTTGATGCCAGTTTGGACATGCTTTTGAAGTTTAAGTGAAACAACCGTCTATGTCATAGCCAGCTCATTTCTTCAGATGCTTTTGCTAGAAAACATATTGTCTCATCTGAGCTTAGTTGACCAAGATCCACTGTGTAGACATTTCCTTCTCTTGTCCTGTTAGCTTTACGTTGATGTCTTCAAATCTCGACTTGACATTGGTTGTTGAGGAATGTCACTTGATGACCCTTGTCATGAGTTGGTGATACTTAGAAGATTGTGTTGAAGACCTTCCACATAGGCTACTTTGCTGAAAGATATTGCACCATTGCCAACAGAGCCATATCCTCTTGTCTTGCCTGAGCCACTGTCTCCAAAGATGACAGAGAAACCCTCCTTTTCTATGTAATTTGATAGTAGGGCTTTGTTCCCTGTCATATGCTGTGAGCATCCACTGTCCAGATACCATGTTGAGGTCGTGGAGCTCTTTTCTTATCAAAACATTTGAACCTTCATTTTGGTACCCATATTTGCATGGGTCCTTCATTGTTAGTACCTTTTGGGACCCAAATCTGTCTAATCTTGGGTCTCAAATGCATGGAGTTATAATAACATTTTGTAGCCCCATGACCATATTTATTGCATATGAAACATCTTTTATGATGCATGCCTGTGTGTGTATGATGATTCATCTTCCACTTGGACTCGTGTGGTTCCTTAGCTATCCTTCTGTTAAACTGATTCTCTTTCTTCCACGTGTCCTTAGGTTTCATAAATAGTGATGAGTGTGCCTTACCTCTACTGTACCTTCCCAGTTGATTCGTAGAGTTGATCTTCTTTAACTCTACGATTCTTCAAGGTTGGTGAGTAGAGGTTGGGTTATTCTTCTCCTTTATGAAACCCAGGCCAGCGTGAGATCCTTTACTTCTCTGAGTATAACTAGAAACAGTAAAATAAGGTTGAACTGGCTCTTCCAACTGTGAGGATTTCACAAAGGCAATGCCTCTACCAAAACTTGAGGCATTACCAGTGCTAGTTTCCATTGTCTTTTCCACACATGACTCTGAGATGGATTCCCCAAAGCCTAAACATGTTCTGTCGAACGTGCTTTCCTGACTAGAGAGCAGGAAGTCCATGGATGATGAGGATTTATTCCATGCAGAGATAGTCTTCTCTAGATCCTCAATTTTAGAGGTTAGATTAGATTCTCTTTGTGCATTGAGTGTATTTGTCTGTTTTAAAGTTTCATTCTCAGCCTCAAGTTTGGAAAGAAGATTAGTACTTAGAAGGGATGTTTCAAGCTCTGCTTGAACTTTCTTCTTCTCCTCTTAAAGAAGTGAATGATCTTTAGACAAGACTCTGAACCACTTCATATATTGAGGTGGATCAGTGGTTATGCCATGCAGTGCAGTTCTTAAGTCATTTATGTCTACATCATTTGAGTTGAAATCAAATACCTCGTCGAGACTTACATCATGTATGTTGAGGCTTTGTTTGTCCTTTGCATGTTTGGCAATGAAGCACATATTGGCCATTTGTGGTTCTTCTTCATCTCCGGAGTCAGCATTTGAGTCATTATCTGAATCACTCCACGATCCTCCAGCTACCCAGCCTTTTTCTCTTCTCTAAGGCCTCTTGTTTCCTTTGTATTCCTTCTTTGCATGTGTTTTCTTCTTTAGTTATTCTTTGATAGGTTTGTTGCAGTTGGCGATGAAGTGGCCAGGCTTTTTGCAGTTGTAGCATAGGTCATTCATTTGCTCCTGGCTGCTATAATTGTCGACCTTCTTTGGCTTGCTGATTCTTCCTTGTCGCATGAACCTTCTTAGTCTCTTAACCAGCATAGCAAAGTCTTCATCATCGTCTTCATCATAATCAGAGTCAATCTCAGTGATGACTTTTGATGCACCTTCATTTTCCTTGAGAGCAACACCCTTGTCTTTCCTTCTTCCTTCTGATAGGGTTTCAGCACGTTGGGTCAGCTCCAGCTAGTATGTCAGGAGATTGCCATATAGTTGTTGAACTGTCATCTCGTTGAGATTCTTTGACTCTCTTATTGTAGTGGTCTTGGCATCCCATCTGCTTAGTAGGGATCTCATGAACTTTATGGTCAGATCTTTGTTAGGATAGACCTTTCCATATGCTCATAGAGAGTTGAGCAGAACGTTGAATCTTTCATAGGTGGCAGTTACGTTTTCTCCTTGCACATGAGCGAACATTTCGTACTGCTGTGTTAGGAGAGATTGTTTGTTCTCTCTAACTTCTTTAGTTCCTTCATGCATGATCAGCAGTGCTTCCCAAACTTCCTTAGCTGTTTTGCTGTTTACAACATTTTCAAACGGATCGTCATCTAAGGATTGGAACGAGATGTTCTTAGCCTTCTTATCAAGTTGGACAGCTCTCTTCTCGTTGTCTGTCCACTCTTCTTTAACTTTGATCTGTTTACGGTTTGGATCGTCAGTGGTTGGTGCAAGCTTGGTTGGAATGTAGGGCCCATTTTGAACGGTCTCAAATAGATCTTCATCTATTGAGTACATATACGCTTGCATCTTGACTTTCCAGTTAGCAAATTTATCCTTGTTGTACATTGGTGGCTTGCTGCCTCCCCCGGTCCTGGATTCGCTTGGTACGAGTGCCATTGGATCTACTAAAGCTTGTAAGCTATAAAATAGAACCTGCTTTGATACCAATTGTTAGTTCCTAGTTGGCACAATAGTTATCTAGAAGGGGGGGGGGGGTAGAATAGATAATTAAAAATCTTTTCTTTTTTTAAACTAGTTCTTTGATAATGATTAAAACTTAGCGAAATTAATATTTGTTTTAATCTTCTTTACCAGGCAATGGAGTTATGAATGTGAGGCAGTTATGGCAGATATAACAGAAATGGCAGTTATGGCATGAACGCAAAAGACACAGTCATTTTTAAGTGGTTCAGAGCACTTAAAGCTCCTAGTCGACTCTTCTACTCAACGAGTAGGATATCCACTAAGGATGTCTATTACAACTTCTGAATCACACAGATTCCTTCTAGACCAGCAGTCTAGGAACTTCTTAGTTCACTCTTTGAACTCTTCAAGTCTAGCAGACTTGGCTTTTTTACAGTTCACTACGAACTCTTCAAGTCTAGCAGACTTGGTTGTGTTCTTGATGGTTGCTACTCAGTTGCTGTGTAAGCACTTGTTCTAAAGAACTGAGTAGCTAAGCAAGCTTTTCAATATCTCAGATCATAGAGTTGAGCTTGAGAGAGATGTTCACGTTGTTTGTTTAATGCTTGCTTGTTCCTCTCTCATCTGTCTGATCTGCATATATGTGATCTTGAAAACTATCTGTTGGATCCATCGGTTGAGGTATTGAATGCGTCTGAACTTTTTGTACTGTGATAGAGACATTTCTACACATCTTCTGAATTCTGCATTCTGGCCCACTGACACTGCAAATTGCTTTCTCACCTACCACCTGAAAAGGTGTTTTGTCCCTCTTACCCATGGTACTATCCTTAGCTTCTTCGATACGCTTCTTTGTTGCATACTAAGGATATTTCATATACTCTCGAACTGATGAGTACTGCAGCGTCTAGAATCCATTCCTCATATGTTGAAATCTACCTTTACACAAATCATGAGGTTCGATGTTTTCTGACATGAGACAGATGATGCTCTACGATTTGGATCGTGGTACTCTACGATTCCGATCGTAGTGCCTTATCATCTTGGTGCCTTGTCTGATGTTATCAGCCGAGAGCACTATGATTCTTCTTAAACCTTTGCACACTACAATCTTCACTTGCTCGTGTTGTTGTCTCTACGTTTCCGAGAGCACACTACGATCGTTGACTTGTAAACTCCATGTTTGCTTCAGCACACTACGATCGTTGAGATGGCTCGGCAAACATTGGGACCACTCTACGATTTCTGAAGAGTCCCTTCAAGGCAAGCACACTACGATCTTCGAAGCTTTATGTTTTCTGCCTTAACTTCTGCAATGTTGATCAGATGATACACTACGAGTTCTTCGAAGCCTATCTATTACATCTCAAGATCAACCTAACAACTTTGATCTTTCTATCTATGCATTCCATTACAGAATGATACATGTTAAGAGCTTAGATCAACATAACAACTTTGATCTATCACTAAGTTCTTGTACATATCTTACTTGAAGTGCTTTACAAATAATCATGAGCATATACATTAAAACATCAAATCATAATATGCATTCTCCCAACAGTATGTATCATCAATTTATATAAATTAAAAGGAGAGAGAAAACTTTACTTGACTTTTCATTTTTGCCCAACCTTTTTTCTCTCTTTATTTCGGGAATGGTAAGTGAGAGAGAGTGATAAGATGAGCCATGATCATATCCCAACTTACCAAGAACAGATTCACAAGGTCAGAATCAAGATCAAGCCTTAAAAGTGGTATAAACCCTAAATTCTAGAAATCCTTGAAGATTTTTGTTAATATTATGATTTGTTGTTTAAAGTTGTGTTAGAAGATGTCTATAAGTGATCTGGGTTGTTAGATCATGGATCTATAACATCTAGATGCACGATTTTGATGTTTTAAAAAATCTAGAAAAATTTCAAAAAGTGGCCTGACAATCATATGTCAGAGGCCTTAGATCTTTCTTTGTTTTAGATATTTGTTGTTTTATGTTATAAATGTGTTCTATGTCATGAGGACTTTGATATGAAGCTAGAAACAAGGCCAGATCATTAGTAGATTGAAAGATATGAGCGATTCAAATCACGTTGACCAAATACACACGACCCGATCGCTTATGGGTAACCCGGTTTGCCTGAAAAAGTCGTGATCACTTCTAGGGGCCTTGATCTTACTGTGTGTTGGTGTTTAGTCCATGTTGTTGTTTGATCCTTATAGCCTGTTGTGTAAGCTACATACTAAAGGCTTTAGATCAACCAGATTCGTAGCCGAATCGTAGTAAAGAGCAGTCAAACTAACGTTGACCAACTGGCCGTATGAAGTTCTAGGTAACCCGGAATCTTCAAAGGCAGTTTCTTTAACGCTACTTTGACCGGCTTGAATCCTCATTTTGTGATGTTTATAGACTGATCGAATGTTATAAAGTTGTACCTTGAGATATGTTCTACACGAGTGAACCACTAGATTACATAAACAAGACCTAGACTGCAAGCTACAAGAATCTAAAGTAGCACACTCGGACTGTTCTTCATTTATGGAAAACCCAGAAATGAAGAACAACCTCTGACAAGGATTTGTGAGACTTATATTTCACGAATCTGATGTTGTATGGTCATGAACTTAGTTGGTAGTTGTTGTATTACATTAGTACTACAATAGTAAAACAAGAACAAGTCCAGAAACCTATTGATCACCTATCTATCAATGGTCAAACCAAGCCCCTCGAACACTGACATGCTTTTCTAGGCAGCTTAAGAATAGGTCTGTCACTATAGGGCCCTTTAGCTACTGTTTTATTAATTTTGAATTTCTGATTTTCTGGAAATTTATTAATAAATAGATAAAAATAATTTTAATTATTAAAATACAAAATAAATTACGAAAAATTATTTTAAAGTCTCGAAAAATAGTTTTTAATTATTTTGAGTATATTTCATAAATATTTAATATTTTTGGAATATAAATGGTATTTAATTTATTTAATTATAATATAAATAAATTATTTAAAAATGATTTTAATAAATGAAAAATCATGAAAAATAATATTATGGTATAAGAAAATATTTTAAGATATTTTCAATGACTTTTAATATTTTGTGATGAATTTTATTAATTAATCAATATTAATGATAATTAGTTTATTTAATAAATATTTTAAATAAATTAAGAAAAAATAGAATTAATGATTTATAAATCATATAAAAATGATTTAAGTGTTATAAAAATATTTAAAGTTATAAAATATAACTTTTGATATTTTGTCATGAAAATATTAATATTTTAATATTAAAAGCGATTAACGGATAATGGATTTAAGTGTTTAATATGATTTTAAGGTATTAAAATACTTTGATATATTATAAATATATTATAATATTATGTGATGATTTTCAATAGTATTTAATATTAAATAAATATTAATGATAAAGAGAATTGTGACAACCCCAAAATAGGTCCATTTCACCCAACATATTCTGAGTCGCCAAATATATGCTACAGAAAATAACTACAACTTTATTACAACAATTGTCGTACAAAATACAACAATACATATGTTGTGAGTTTGGATACAAATATATACCAACTGTGACTCGTGTCCCAACCGTAATGTGACAAATGTCCCATCAGTGGACATCACCTCACAATGATACCTACATAAATGTGTAGTCAAAAACTGTTTTAGAAATTAGAATATTTGGGAAGTGCTCAAGGAAACCTTCGTACATGGGAGGCCATGCTTCCAGGTTATGATATATATCATATGGCCACAGAATTATCCTTGGTTGACCCAATAGACCCCAAAGAAAAACAAAAAGATTACTATCATATTCTTTCCAATGGTGAGTCTTCTCTTGACATATTATTATCTCCACTGTCTCTAATTGAGAATTATACTTCAAACAAACACCAAGATCATATAGGTAGTGCGCGTAGATATACTCAGTAAGTGGATGTGCACAACCATGTCTTATGATGACACGAGGTTGTATGTCTTTAGACATCTTGTATGATAGTGGCAAAACACCCTTCCAACGTTGGGTTCGCCTCACCCTATTTGATTCACCAAATATAACTACTAAATGATGACCACCGTTCTATTCCCCTATTACCCCCGCTCGACCCAACTACACTCTTATTACCTGAAAGGAATTGTGAAGCAAAAGGGTAGATGATAAATAGCCTTCATCAGTAATAAATCAGAGATTTAGAACATATGGTAGATGATAAAACTTTTCAACCATAGTTGCAGCGGAATGAGCAATCCATTAGAAGTGTCAAATAGACCATAAAGTCTATTATCTTCTCCACATTAAAAGTCCACCAACAATGTTTTATCCCTGTAACATTAATCAACAATTCCTTTCCACAATTATATGAATAACTCATAATCATAATTGTAATTCTAAATTTCTCTTCGCATCCAGGACGAAGATAATTTTCATCACATGTCTTTACCTGAAACATCAAAGATCATGGTTATACCAAATCACAGTTCCTGTTCATAATCATACTAATAAATTCATCTTTGCACTACGGCCAAAGATATTCCTCAACAGTTCATCTTTGCACTACTGGCCAAAGATATTCAACAACATGTCATCTTTGCACTACGGGCCAAAGATATTGATCAACAATTCATCTTTGCACTACATGGCAAAGATATTCCTCAACAGTTCATATTTGAACTACAAGCCCAAATATATTCATCAACAGTTCATATTTGCACTACAGGCCAAATATATTAATATCTCAAATAAATAAATAATCATTTCAGAATTTATATAAATAATAATTATAACCATGTTGATCATTTCACCTTTGCACTTAAGCTAAATATATTCAATTATAAATTCAATGGTCATGATCATACCAGTCAATAATTCAACTTTGCACTACTGGCCAAAGAGAACCCATAGTCATGATCATACCAATAATCTACCCATCTTTACACTCAAGTCAAAGAGAAATTAATATCATCATTAGGGTTATAAAAATGTTATATATGATAATAAAAAATAATATGATCAAAACACGGATTTAATTTCAAGAGTAAGATTCATAAATCAACAATAATTTGGTCAAAAAAAGAAACCAATTTTGTCGTGAATAGTAACTCGTGAATAGTAACTCATGAATAGTAATTCATGAATAGTAACTCGTGAATAGTAACTCGTGAATAGTAACCCCGACATGAAAAAGGTAGAAAATTCCACAATAAAATCCATACCAATATTTCGGTATAATGATATTGAAAGAATAAAATTTCTTAAACTTATAAACAATTTATTTTAATCTTTTACACTTTACTAAATAATGCATTTAATCATCCTAAAATGTCAAACTCATAAGATTTCATCACCAATAACCAAAACCCTCATCAAAAATCTGCATATACCTCATATAGGATTCTCAAGCCATAAAATCCTATTTTCCAATTTTCTTACTTCACATAACATATTTAATTCATTTACTCATACCTAGTCCATTTTCATGAAAAATACCAAATCAGTTCCAAAAATATTTCTTTTCTGGGATTTAGCAGAATATAGTCCCATATTGAACATATATTTTTCTCAGAATTTTTAAAATTCATTTACTATTTTTCATATGGCCAAAATCGTCAAATATTTAGACATTTATCATAAATTGTACTTTTATCCAAAAATTCCAAAATTCACAGAGTATACTGATATTATATAGATATACTTCTAATAAAAATTTCATCAATTTTGGAGTTAACCACAAGGAGTTATAAGCGGTTACTTTTAAAATAGTTTTTTCTCGTAAAATTCATAACTCTTAATCTATATATCCAAAAATCGCCATTTTTGGACACAATCAATAAAACTCATCAAAATATCATTTCAAATTTTTCTAGAATTTTTTGAATGACGGAAGAAGTATGAACTGAAAAACATAATAACCCTTAAAATCTCTTACTATCCCTTACCTCAAAAGAAGCGGACTTTCCATTTGGATATCGGATATGACACTGAAGGAAACTTGCACTGATGAATATCAACTCACCAAGTATCTAAATACTCACAAAATACACTCGATAATCTAGAGAGAAAAAGTGAGAAAACTTATGAATTCTGGTGTGATTTTCAATTCTAACTTAGCCCTCTATTTATAGGAAAATGTTAGCACGCCGAAGCAGACATGACCTGTAACCTGATGGCTTTACCTGCTACTATTCTACCCACCAAAACTCAGCCATCTTCTCCAACAACCAAAAGTGGGGCCCACCCGTTTCTAGAATTTTCCACCAAAATTATTTATAAACCTAATTTCTGAATCAGTCACCTCTTAAAATTCATAACAATTCATTCGTTCATTTTTAACGGTTCAAAATTTGTGAACATATACTCAACTTATATATGTATAACATATCCAAAAATCACAATGATGCAACGGCCAGATTAAAAATTATAACTCACACAATAAAGCTGTAAAAACACTGATTTGATCTTTTAATACCTCCAATCTAAAAAAATACTGATAAAATACCTCAACATTAATTCCTTCATTTATAACCACATAAATAAATCCATCATTTATATCCACATCAAATAAATATTTCATTATCATATAAATTAATAATTAATTATTCACAAATAATATTACAAAATCACAATAATGACAACTAGGCAGTTCTCAGGAAAGAAGGGGCTTTCCGATAAGGATTTCTCCTTACTGGCGCGCAATTAGGTGACTAAACCTCTCTTTGACAGAACTTTCTAGACATTTCCAATAATGCTATCTAATAATATTATTCAAATAATATGAATTATTGTTACGATAATTGGAGATCTTGTGCGTTGACAATTATTGAAACAACAATAATATAAAATATCAACGCAACAATTATTGAATCAATAAAATATTGAGCGAGAATTCTCAGTAACAATTATTGAGTAGTATCTTCTCACGTAAGAATCAATAATTGAAAAAATATCAGGTGTCGGTAAAGCTCTTGTGCAACAACGCCGTATTACTTTTACTTTACCAACCGGAATTCCAACGGTGTTAATGGTAACAATTACGCCAATTATTTATAAAAACTCAATTTTGTCATTTTCTTCATCCGAAGCTTATTACATTATGGGACCCATAAATGGTTGCTACTTGTCGTAAATGCGAATATTCCCAGACGAAAAGAATATTCCACGACCAAACGAATATTCCCGATAAAATGAATATTTTATAACCACTTGCGTATTTTGAAAAATTTGCACATTTCACCCATAACCAAAGCATTATATCAAATTAGCACCTTATTATTCACAATAATAAATAGTGGAAATTCGATTTTATTCATTAAAAAGTTAGGGTCTTACAAGAATAATGTGGATTTATATTAATAACTTGACTATTGAATAATGTTTTTAATTACTTTAAAAACATTTAAAAGAAATAATAAAGTATTAAAAATACTTTAAAATATTATAAATATATTATAATATTATGACATGTATTTCATTAATATTTGATAATAAATAGATATTAATGATAATAGAATATTGTGGTATTTATATTATATAAATACGATTTTAATGATTGAAAAATTATGATAAATGATAATAATTATTTAAAAATTATTACGAGCTTGTGAATATTATTTTGACTAATATTAAAATTATCTGAGATAATTGTTAAGTGTTAGGCAGAGTTTAATTGAACGTAGACTCGATAAAAGTCCGACTAGATCATCAGGATGTCATATTTGTGTCAGGTTTAACTCAGACTGCAATAGTTTGACTTGATACTGAGTCTTATATGTGTTATAGACTGATAGGGTTATGTGTTATGTGTTTAAGTTATTCTATGTATATCTATATATATATATAATATTATTATATTGTGATGATATTATTCTAATATTAGAGATCTATATTACTAATATTAGGTCTTCGGATAAAGTGTTATAAATTGCGTACCGGTAATCAACGGTTCATGCAAGTTTTACTTAACTCTATTAAGACTTGTTTCATTCATATATGCTTATAGATAATCATTGTTGATTGTCATTGTAGAATTGTACTTTATACATATTGCACGTATAAGTCAGGTATGAAAGGCTGATCACCTTCATTACCCTTCGGTCCAGATATATTTGTTCATGTTATATACTTGTTCAGTCAAAAGTTTGTTCCTGCTAGTTCACAATTATATTGTTGAATTATAGCCAGCTTATTATTCAGATTCTTTCAATCATGATATATCGTTAAATTATTGAACTTAAACTTGTTGGGCAACTTTCATGCTCACCCTTGCTATATCATGATAAACATTGCAGATTAAGACGAATACGTCGGATACAAGGAAAGGTCAAAGACAGTTCCATCTTTAAGTTATTGTGTGCGATTATAGTTATAATAGTATAATATGATATTAAAGTTATTGTAAGTAAAATAAGATATGAATTGTGTATTAAGTTAAGGTTACTCGACCTTGGGGAATAGTGTGTAAATATATTGTATAAACAATTTATGCTTATATCTTCCGCAAATAAGTAATAGTTGTATAGAATGATCGAACTGGATCCGCGGTGATTCAGGAACTCGGATTCAGAGCCGTCACAAGTTTGGTGCTCACGATCCACAATATAATAACATCTAACTACCCATTTATATAGAAATAGTATTACATATCACATTAACATATGTTGTTAATACATTAGTCTCAGTTCCACTAACCTTGACATTACAAACATACCTCTTAGATATACAAAAAGGGTTTACAAATAACGTAATAAATATGCGTCATCATAACTAATTTATCACTATGCCTTTGCCTCTATTCTTCATAGCATCTTCTGCAACTTCGTCCCTAGCTGAAAAGTTTTATTTAGCAAGGGTAAGCAACAAATTTTCCCCACAAGTTAAGACATGCAATAAATATATACAAATTAAGAGTATCAGACTCTCTAATTTGATGTAATGATAACAAAGTTCGGGGAACTTTGAATTAGCTGAATAATTTGTTAATCAATAACAAGTCTTCTCGTATTCTAGGCAACACAATAATCTAATAATGAAAGAGTACAACGCTTTCAAAGTTTCTACGATATGCTATTGAATAAACAAGAATCAATTCTACGCAATAACAAAGTGGAATGTTTTCCAGATTTATGTTGAGCGATCCATTGGATCTAAAACTTCTCTTCTCGGGTATTTATCAAAGATTTACTTTGATACATACACAGGAGTATCAGATAACCATAAAGATTAAATCATACCCCTCTGCAAGTATAACAAGTGATCAGCTTTATTATACCCTATATTATGCATAATACTTAACATTGCGCAATGGTCGAATTTACGACCTAAAATGTTCCCTTTATATAAAAGGTTGTTCTTCTCAGTCTTTGAATCAGAATTTGATTTAACAACGAAATGCAATGATTTCAATATCTAATCACTTCTCTTCTCTTCTCTTATCAAATCTATCAAGTTTTCTTTTTCGATCTAGCCGATACAACTAGCATTGATCTATCAATAATAATTAAATTCTCTTCTCTTCTCTTCTCTTCTCGAACCTATCAAGTTCTAACAAATGTTCGTCTAGCTAGAATAATTAGCTAAGACATTTCTCAACATAATTCGACAATAAACAGGAATTATCTATACTGTCAATATTAGCTTCTACGAATTTAGATATCCAACAACAGTTGTTCTACGAATATATTTCCAGAATCAGTAATTCAGTTTGAATTATTAAATATGCACTAACTGCGAATAATAAACAATAAATCCCTGGACATGGTATAATTATCAATAATTAACCACTATAATAATTGAATGAGTATAACTCAAGGTTGAGTTAGGAAACTTGCCTTCTGCGTTGATTACAGCTACACAATAAACTTATCTGCGTTTGAAAGACCTATAACCAATAATATCGGTCTCATAATTAGCACAATATTTCATAATCACGTAACACTGTATTCTACAGTCAAACTTCTCCTACACACATTACCACATAACCACATTAGTGTTTATAACCTATATAAACACTTAACAAGTCTAACTAGTTTGGTCTGGTTGGACTTTAGTCTCATCTCGGTGTTCTGGTCACCCTATCCGACAATTAACATATTGATTGTCAATTAAACTTGATCTCTGAGCTTCAATATTATTTTAGATAAGTTAAATATCATTTATAATATTTTTCGGAAGCTTTTAATAATTTATAAACAATTATTATAATTTATAATAATTTTTCAAACACTTAAATCATTTTTAAATGATTTAATTATCAAATAATCTTATTATCATTAATATTTAATAATATAAAAATATTAATTTTATACTTGTCAAAATATTAAAGTTATTATTAATAACTTAAAATATTTTTAAATCATCAATATTCTACTTATAATGATTTTTAAATTAATTAAAATCATTTTTAAACCATCACCATTAATATTTAAATATTAATGAAATTATTATCAAAATATTGAAAGTCATTAATTATAACTTAAAATATTTTTAAATCATTTTCTCATTTTTATTGATTTTTAAATCAATAAAATCATTTTAATTCATTAATTTAATATAATAATTAAATAAATCTAACATCATTAATATTAATTTATTAATGAGAATTCTCCAAAAATATTGAAAATTATATTTTATAATTCAAAATATTTTCTAACACTTTATTCTTATTTAAAATGATTTTAAATTAATAAAATAAATATTTAACTTATTTATTTAATTTAATAATTAAATAAATCTAATATCTTTAATATTAATTTATTAATTAAAATTCTTCAAAAATATTAAAAGTTGCATTATATCTATTTAAAATGATTTTTATATAATTAAAATAATTTTTTCTCTAATTTATTTAATACACTAATTAAATAAATTAAATAGCATTAATATTCAAATAATTATAATTATTAATGAAAAATATTCCAAATAGTTAGAAAGTATTTTACATAATTAAAAATAAATTTTAAAACTATTTTTGGTAATTTTTATAATTTATTTCTATTTTTAAGCATTTTCCGAAATATTCAAAAAATAAAATAAATAAAACCGTCGCTATAGGGCTTTAGCGACATAAAGCGTCGTTGTTGGTGCTCTTGAGCCTCATGAACACTGACAGCTCAGTGTTTATGGGTTCATGTTTGACCACGATTCATTCTCAGTTTAATTAGTTTCTGGGCTAGTTTGAACCTTGACCGTGTAGCTGAAATGTAATACTTCAATAACCAACCTTCATCTAGGTCATAACACAACACATCATGACGATCTGGCAGTTAAACGCATTGTCAGACGTCACCTTGGTTTTCCAGAAACCCAGGAAGTTCGAGTGGCTATATTAAAACTCGATTATCTAAGTGTTCTGATCATGGTTCATATGATCTACTGGCTCACATGTGTACTCCTTATGTCAAGGAACATTACTAAATCAATACATCAATTTATCATCAACAGGATCACCAGGAATCATACGGTCAAAGTATGTCAGACGTCCTGTTCATATGGTTTTCTGGAATTTCCAGAAACTTAAAATCAGTCTAGAATGGCTACTTTGACCATCTCTTATATCCAACACAATTGTTGTTTAAAAGTTTTTAAGGCACAGATTTATACTCCATCTAGCAGGCTATAACATGTATTCAACAACATCAACAAACAACAAACAACCGGACAGATCTGGACCTTCAAAGATCTTGTCAGACCATGTTTTACACTTTTTGGGTTACCCTGAAAGTGGTTGGTCATGCTCGGTCAACCCTTTTTGACCATGAATAACAACAAATCTAAACATCTGATGGCTATAACACCACTTGCAGATTAAAGAACTTATACCAAATTACATATCCAAAACATAAAACAACAAGAATCATTAACAAACACGAATCTGTGGTGCCTGACGTACATTAGCTTGTCAGACCACAAACCATGTTCTTGACAGTTTTTGTAAAACTCCTTTTAAAAGCATTTTGATGCTATGGATCTATGTTAGATCAACATAGATATCATAAAACATCCTCTAGCACAAATCTAAACACATAAACACTAACTCTATCTTAGCATACAAGATCAAAAATTAATTTAAGGTTATACCTTTCTTGCTCTAATCCTTGATCTTAGCTCTCCTTAACTGATCTTAGTGATATAAGGGATGTTCTAGGGACTGATATACTTGTGATTTTCGGAGCTTTTAGTGAGAGAGAGAGTTGGTGGGAGCTTGTGACTAAAATGAGCAAATACCTGCCTTTTCTCTCTCTTTAATCCATATAAAATATGCTAGGTTGCTTAGATCTGATTATTTCGGCTATTTTGCTTGAGATTTGTACTCACAAAGTCAAAGTAATGGTTCACCCACTAAAGTTTCTAGCAATAATACAAGTTACCAATTAAAGAAAATGAAAAAGGGCATTTTGGTCATTGGTAAAATAAATTTAATGGCATACTAGACATTTGCACAAACCCTTAGGGTTTAACCATAAGGTTCTAACCCTTAGTGTGATGCCCCCAAAATAGGTATACAACACCCATTCTGAGTCGCCAAATATATGGTACAGAAACAACTACAACTTTATTAATACAATTATCGTGCAAAATACGACAACACTTAAACTGTGAGTTTAAATACAAATATTGTCATCTAGACAATATCCACACTCAAATAAGTCCTCATTACAATTATTGATACACTATTTTACAAAATAGTGAGAACTACTAAAACAACTTCTATAACCATCATTCCACACCCCGACTAGTACTCGCTACATTCTCGCCTCCTGAGAAGAAAAATAGAACAAAAAGGAAAAGGGTGAGCTCAACTAGCCCAGTAAAGAAAATTATGACTAAGATAATATAGAACAAATTATCGTTAGTCCTCAATAGGAAAAAATCTAATAGAATACAATAGACAACAAGTTTTAAATCAATATTCGCAGCGGAAATAACAATTCATTAGAAGAGTTACGTAGAGAATGAAATCTAGTATCTTCTATATCTGAATTTAAAAGTTCATCATCAATATTTTATCCATGTAACATCAATCAATATATATAGTTGGAATCAAATATTCATCTTTGCACTATAGGCTAAAGATATTCACCAGTTGGTCATGTTCATCTTTGCATTACGGGCCAAATATATTCATCAGAAAATCATTCATCTTTGCACTACATGCCAAAGATATTCAGTTATATCATCATTTAGGACTGAGGATGATGAAAAATATTTTAAAGAAAACGAATCCAGTGAAACAAAAGAACAAATATCAAGGATTCGTACTTTAAATAATCCAAGTTCAAAAATACTTCATAAATAACCATAGTGGAGTAAACTTAAAGAATAAAGATCAAAACATGGATACAATCAAAACTAGTATCCATAATAGATATCTTGGACAAAACAAAAATTTAATTTTTAAATGAATAGTGTAAATATTCGTGAATAGTGTCAGATACGTGAATAATGTATGATATCGTGAATAGTAACCCCCCAACACTAAAAGACCGAAATTTCACAAGAAAAATCTTACCAATATTAAGGCATAATGATATTGAAAAAGTAATATCATTTATAAAAAAATAACACCCTTACCTCGAAAAGGCGATGATTTACGATTTGGAATATTGGATATAGTGCTGAAGGAAACTTGCATCGTATAGCAACACTCAAAGTACCAAAATACTCACAAAAATACGCTCGATATTATAGAGAGAGAAAACTTAGTTTTTGGTGTGATTTTCAATTCTAACCTAAGCATCCTATTTATAGGAAAATGCTTAGAACACCAAAGTAGAAAATTTAATAAAATAATAATATATTTTTTTTCCTAAACTTCCTACGCACACCACCATTCCCAAAACATCAGCCATCCACCCAATAAAAGTAAGAAAAATGTTTTTCTTAAATAAAACAATTAAAACTTCCAAAAATCAATTATTCCGGAACTTCAATAATTCACAATAAATAGCCTTTTTATCAGAAAAATTCAAATCTTATGTCTTTCCATAGGAAATTCAATTTTTTACAACTTTACAGAAGAAAGTGTTTCTAAATTCCAAACAGAAATTGACCGAAATCCACATACGGACGATTTTACAGGCTATAATCAAATTTTAGTCAAGAAATGGGGTCCACAAACATGAAAATCATGTTTTAAATATTTTTAGTAACAAAAATACTCTTCCTCCTCATTTACTCATATATCCCACATTCATTGTAAAAATATCACCATTATTATATTATTATAATATAATATAATAATATATTTAATTGAATTATTTTATCAAAAAAGACAAAATATCAATTTTCAACAATAGTCACATTAAAAATTTTCTCCATCTATATCCACATAAAATGAATATTTTCCTTATCATATAAATCAATAATTAATTATTCACAAATAATATTACAAAATCACAATCATCGACAACGGTAGTTCCTCGGGAAAGATGGGGCTTTCCAATAGGAATTTCTCCTTACTTGCGCGCAATTAGGTGACCAAACCTCTCCTTAGATAGAACTTTCTAGACATTGCCAATAATGCTATCTAATAATATTATTCAAATAATATGAATTATTAATTTGATAATGGAAAATAATGTGTAGTGACAATTATTGAAACACCAATAATATAAAATATCAACGTAGCAATTATTGAATCAATAAAATAAAATATTGAACAATAATTACTGTAACAATTATTGAGTAGTGCCTTCTTATGTAAGAATCAATAATTGGTGCAATACTGATACTTTTTTGCAACAACGCCAGACATCATGTGTTTTAACCACCGGGTATTCCAACAAGATAATTCAGGTAATAACTACGCTGATTATTTATAAACAACTTATACTTGTCATTTTCTTCATCCAATCGCTTTCCATTATGGGGCCCACACAATGCTGCGCCGTCGTATGAATATTCCCCGACAATAAGAATATTCCACGACCAAACGAATATTCTCCGACAATAATTAATATTTTATAACCACTTGCTTATTTGAAATATTTGCACATTTTACCCATAACTAACCACATTAATCAACTCAACCCTTACTATTTCAAAATAATAAATAGAGGAAATTCAATTTCATTTATAATAAGTTGGGGTCTTACACTTGGGTTTTAAATCACTAACTTTCTAGCTAGGAGTTTCTAAATTAGGGTTTTAATTTAGAAAATTAAAATTTTGAAACTAAAATTAGCCCGAGTCTAGAGATGATGAAGATCCTCAAGTAGCAAATCTATGTCCAATGGCCAAACATGCAAAGGATAAGAAAAGCCCTGACAATCATGAAGTAAGTATCGATGAGGTATTTGACTTTAACTCTCCTGATGTAGATATTGATAATTTAAGAACTGCACTACATGGCATAACATCTGATCTGCATCAATACATGAAATGGTTCAGAGTTCTATCTAAAGATTATTTTCTTCTTCAAAAAGAGAAAGAGAAAGTTCAGGAAGAACTGGAAACAACTCTTCTAAGTACTAACTTTCTCTCCAAATTTGAAGATGAGAATAAACTCTCAAAATAGACCATTGAACTTAATGCACAAAGAGAGTCAAATCTAACCTCTAAGATTGAGGAACTAGAAAAGACAATCCTAACATGGAATAGATCCTTTTCATCCATGGACTCCCTGATCTTTAGTTATAGAAGTGCATCTGACAGAACAAGATTTGGTTTTGGGGAATCCACCTCAGAACCATATGTGGAAAAGATAAAGGAAACTAGCTCTAGTAATGTTACAAGTTTTAATAGAATCATTACATTTGTGAAATCTTCACAGAAAGAAGAACATGTCCATCCCTGCCATTCTGATCCAATCTATGTTCCAAGGTATAAAGGATCTCATGCTGGCCTAGGATTCAGAAAAGAGAAGAGTAACTTATTCATTACTCTCCAACCTCGAAGGGTCGTAGAGTCGTGTAAAATAAACTCCACGAACCAACTAGGTAGGAAAAGTAGAGTTAAGCTTCACTCTTCACAAATCATGAATCACAAGGATACATGAAAAAAGAAGAACCAATATAAAAGAAAGATTGCCAAGAACCCACATAAGTCCAAATCGAGAAAGAATCCACATACACACAAGCATGCATCATGCTAGATGTTTTATATGTAATAAAATTGGTCATAAGGCTGAAGTATGCTACAATAATTCTTTGCATATTAGACCCAAAGTCAAGCAAATTTGGGTTCCCAAGGGTACTAACAAGGTAGGACCCATATAATTATGGGTACCAAAATGATAGTTTAATCTTACCACATGAACAGAGCTCCACGATGGTATTTGGACAGTTGATGCTCAAGGGACATGACCGGGAACAAAGCTCTTATGTCTAACTTCATAGAGAAGGAGGGTCCAACAGTTATCTTTGGAGACAATGGCTCTGGCAAGACAATAGAATATGGCTCAGCTAGGAATGGTGCAGTGTCCTTCAGTAAAGTAGCCTATGTGGAAGGACTAAAACATAATCTTCTGAGCATAAGCAAATTCTGTGATAAGGGTCATCAAGTTACCTTCCTCAATAATTAATGTCAAGTTAGAGATCTGAAGACCTCCTCTATAAAGCTGACCAGAACAAAAGAAGGGAACGTCTACACTTTTAATCTTGGTCAACTGAGTTCGGATGAGAAAATATGATTTCTGGCTAAAGCTTCTAAATAAATGAGCTGACTATGGCATAGAAGGTTGTGCCATCTTAACTTTAAAAGCATGTCAAAACTGGTCTCCAAGGATCTAGTAGCAGGCTTACCCAAGCTCAGCTTTGTCAAAGAAAGGTCATGCAATGCCTGTCAGCTTGGAAAAACTACTAGAAGCTCATTTAAAAGAAAAACTATCAACTCAAATGATAAACCTTTAGGGTCACTTCACATGGATATATTTGAGCCAATTCCAATATCAAGCCTTGGAGGGATGAAATACTCATTGGTTGTAGTTGATGACTATACCAGATTTAATGGGTGTTCTTTCTAAACTCAAAAGATGAAACAAGCTCCCAACTCATCAAGATGTTCAGGCTGGTGATGAACAAGAAAGGGGAGAAAATCAAGGCCATGAGGACTGATCATGGTAGAGAATTCGACTTCTATGAAATAGATCAGTTCTGCACAGACAATGGAATCAGTCACAACTTCTCAGCTCCACGAACTCCACAGCAAAATTGAGTAGTTGAAAGAAAGAATAGAACGTTGATTGAAGCTGGAAGAACTCTACTAGCAAAGAACTCCCGTATGCACTGAATACTTCAAGGTAAGTCATCAACACCGCATACTACACTCGAATGATCTCTTGTGCACTCTACGATAAACAAGACTCCCTACGAGATATGGAGAGGAAAAAAGCCAAATGTCAGCTACTTCCATGTGTTCGGTTATGCTTTCTATATTCTCAACAATGGAAAACAGTATTTAACTAAGTTTCAACCCAAGTCAGACAAAGGAATCTTCCTCGAATATGCCACAAACAGTAAGGCTTATAGAGTGTTCAATAAGAAGACACTAAGTGTTGAAGTCTCGATTCACATCATCTTTGACGAAACAGACTTAAAAAAAATTGTGCCTCAAGACACTATGAGCGACAACTCAAACACTACGAACGAGGTGGTAGAGCTCAACACCACTATCGTAGTCCCAGAAAATGAAATCGTTGAGCATGAAGAAGAGATCGTAGAGAGAACTACGCCTGACAACGAACCTCCACATCAAGAAGCAGAGGTTAATCTTGAAGAATTCAAACAAGAATACATCAGGTCAGATGTTCCAATAGGAAACAAATGGGCAAGAGATCACACTCAAGACCTAATCATTGGAGATCCAAATGTAAGAGTCAAGATAAGATCTGCCACCCAGAATGAGTGTTTCTATTTAAGCTTTCTGTCTCAAATAGAACCCAAATTGATAGAAGATGCTATGGAAAACTCAAGTTGGATAGAAGCCATGCAAGAGGAACTAAATCAGTTTGAAAGAAGCATAGTATGGAGATTTGTTCTAAGACCTAGAAGTCAGCCGATTATTGGCACCAAGTGGGTCTTCAGAAACAAGATGGATGAAGATTTGGTAATAACAAGGAAAAAGGAAAGACTGGTAGCCAAAGGTTACTCCCAAGAAGAAGGCATCGACTACGATGAGACCTTCGCACATGTTGCCAGATTAGAAGCAATCAGGATATTCCTTGCTTTTGTTTCTCACATGAAGTTTAAAGTCTTTCAAATGGATGTCAAAAGTGAATTTCTGAATGGAGAAATTCAAGAAGAAGTGTATGTGGAGCAACCTCTAGGTTTCATCAATCCAAATCTCTCTAATTATGTATATAGATTAGACAAAGCCTTTTATGGACTTAAACAAGCACCTAGAGCATGGTATAAAACACTAACTAACTTTCTTATTGAAAATGGTTTCACTAGAGGTAGAGTAGATACAACATTATTTCTTAGAAAGCACAAAAACAATATCTTATTAGTTCAAATATATGTTGATGACAATATCTTTTTCTCTACTGATGAAAAATTGTGTAAGAGATTTTCCAAGCTTATGTAAAGCAAGCTCGAAATGAGTATGATGGGTGAGCTAAATTTTTTCCTTGGATTACAAGTAAAGTAGAATAATGAAGGTATCTTCATAAACCAAGCCAAGTACATTAAAGACTTATTTAAAAAGTATGACATGGAATCAACCTCTGCAATGAAAACACCAATTGCTCTAGCAACCAAGCTTGATAAAGATGAGAAAGGTAAAAGTATTGACATAACTTAATATAGAGGTATGATAGGCTCTCTTCTATATCTAACTGTTAGTAGACCAGACATAATGTTTGCAACATATATATGTGATAGATTTTAAGCAAATCCTAAGGAATCACATTTAACTGCTATAAATAGAATTTTCAGGTATCTCAAAGGCACACCTCACTTGGGACTTTGGTATCCCAAGGAGTCCTCCTTTTAATTAATAGGATATAAAGATGTTGATTTTGTAGGCTGTAAGATCGATAGAAAAAGTACGAGTGGCACATGTTAGTTGCTAGGAAACAGACTTGTGTCCTAGTTCAGCAAGAAGCAAAACTCAGTATTTAGCTCAACAACAGAAACTGAATACATTATTAATGGCAGCTGTTGTGCTCAAATCATATGGATGAAAAATCAACGAGCATACTATGGGTTTGATTTCACATCTATACATGTTCATTGTGATAACATAAGTGCCATAGCAATAACACCTAATCATGTCATGCATTCTAGAACTAAGCATATAGAAATAAGATATCATTTTATTAGGGGCCATGTTCAAAATGGAATTATATCTTATTAGAGAAGAGCGACAATGAACTCCACTACAACAAAAAAGCTTATCAACGACCGCCTCGGCTGACGGCGACGAAAATATCTATCTGCAAATCTGCGATTAAGCTAAAGGCGTCGCACAAAAATCTGGTGAAAATCGACATGGGCCATTATTAGCCAAAGAAATAGCAAATCGTGTTTCACGTCGACATCGTGACCCAAATCGTGACCGCGTCACGATCGCTAATAATAAAAAAATAAAATAACGAGAATCTTCTTTGTTTTTGCATAAATCCCAAAACACATACTGTTTTTTGTACTGTTTTATCCCAACACACATACACAATAACGACATACACAACAATATAAACATCCATACGTCCATCATATAACACATACACTAAACTAGAATATAAACCATTCAAAACCAATATGATTTTGAATAAATATAATAACATTTTAAAAATTGTTTAAGTAACAATATACAAACATCCTAAGAATGAAACAAGTACAAACTTATATTATAACTATAAAACTAATCTAAGCGGTACTAATCAAGCATCACGCCTCCTTGATCACCTGTAATATTAACAAAATAATAAAACAAGTTATAAATATTTACTAACTATGTTAATATTGGTATATTACGACAATATACAACAAATTGATTTTATACCTAAATCGCCATCCCCAGGTGTTGTGATCTTTGCTTTCTTTGCTTAGCTCTTTGCTTGACTAACTCCTCGGCCTTTCGAGCCCCGGATGTCGCCCATTATCTTGAAGAAGATCCGATCTTGACATATAGCTCTCACGGTCGGTAGGAGTATGAGCAATTTGGATGGCTAGATGGTATGTGGTTGGGTAGAAAAGAAGCGGCATGAGCCCTTTGAAGGATGGGCGTCGTCGTTGTCCTTGACCTTTAACGTAGTTCTTCTTCTGTGAGCGCCCTCTCCACAACTCTTGATCGATGAGCGGAGACGTGGAGTGCCTTGAGGATGGCGCTCATTCGATAAGCAGCTTATAAGTGTCTGCGTGTCATCATGTTAACAATTAAATAGTTAAAAATAAATTAATTTTGTAAGCATTAATTAAAGATCAAGTTGTTAAAATTTATTACTGCTATATCTGGATAGCCTCGAGGCGGAACCATCACGGGTGTACGTACACATCCGACCCGATGGATAGGTGACCTTGAGGCCCGAGACTCTATACAAAAATAACACAATATTACTAAGTAAAAATGGGATATATTTTCTACAATTCATGATTGAAAACATATTAAAACTTGTAAATCGTTACCACAGGCGTTGATATCTTTGCCATTGTGAAATCTTTTACTTGCCTTGTATATTTCCTTTAGCCTTTTAAGCCTTGGATACACCCGAGGCTCTGTTGGTGGCGGCGGTCTTTTCGTCTTTTCACCCGACTCTCGACTCTCCATTGGGCACACATCTCGGCCCATATGGAATTTGGTGCACCACCGAGGCTATGCTCGTGCATATAATCTTCTCCACAGGCACGGATGGTCGATCTCGGCATTGTGAATGGCTTTTTGTAGTCGTTCTTTATTTAAGTTATCCTTGAGTACGGACCCGGCATATACGCGAAATAATATGCGAATCACGAAACTGCTGCGCGTCCTCCCATCTATACCTTTTACGCAAATAAAACAACAATAATAACATTACTAAAATTATCCTTTGAATATTATATTAATATAATCATCATAATTAATAAAAACATACACGAAATTAGGTCAAAGCTGCATCCTTATGGGCGAGAGGTGTGCTGCTTATGTAATCAACAGCGTGAGCGATTACATAACATAATTGTGAAATGCACTTCACAATTTTACTATCTTGAAAATCACTACAATATCTGATAATTTACATTAAAATATATTTATAACAATGAAAATATTAACCCTTATATATACGATGTTTAACTTACGTGCTTTACGGAGGAGGGCGGATCTGTGTATAAGAATGCGATCATCCGGATTAGCGGGGCCCTTGACACATGATTAGGGCCCAACCCGACCCGCGCTTTTCGTCTTTGCGAGTTGAAAGACATCTATAAATAAAAAATTAGGATGTTAGTATGAAATTATGAATGACAATTAATTGTATGAAATAGTTAACTCGATTATCATAAGTGAAAGATACATAAACATGGTACGCAAAATAGTTAACTACAACAACTACAAATGATATAGTTAAGGATATAGAGAACATTCCTATATAGAGAACATAAATGAAAGGTACATAATTATGAACTAAACATGAACATGAACATGAACATGAACATAAACATACATTTTGTACAATTATAACTACACATACATTTTAATGAAAATGCGTTTATGCGATGAGTCGAGAATCATTTTGTACAAGTATCGGAGATTCATAACCATCTTCTTGATTACGTATGGGTGTCGATCAATAACTCTTCCTCGATATCAACATCATACAGCACAATAAGCATCTCGGGATCCAATTCATCGGGTTCATCTCCACCCTCTAAGCTGGATTACATCATTATTGTCCTCTATATTTATTATAGGAGGTCTACGAAGCATTTCCTCTTGGTAGAAATCCTCGTCTATTACTTGGACATGACTACTGCGGGGGTATGAATTACAACTTGCCAATCATGGCGGTCTATCCCTTTTCTAACGGGACTAGGAGTATAGTAAACTTGTCTTTGCTTGAGTTGGTAAAACAAGCAGATTCGTTGGAGTCTGAGACTATGGAGGTCGATATCGGCGATTCCATATGCATCGACCGTATCCCTTTTACGAATCAAACCAGCGGCACTTGAACAAGTGAATATAGTCCCCATCGTGCCCTTGTCATGCGACAACTCTCGATTTCCTCCAACTCCCCATAAAAAGCCGACCAAGCTCATTGTAACAATCTCCTTGGACACACACTCGAGTTCGTTGTTCTTTTCTGGCGCCCGTATGCCTTTGTGTGAAATTCACAACCATTTATTTTGTAACCATTGCGGGTGACTTGGTCCTGTCTGGTCCCATAGCTAGGACTTGTACATTAAATTTGGAATCGTTGATCCCTCGATCAAAGCCTACAAAAACTCCATCTTATTAAATGAAGTCATAGTTAACATATATTAACATATATATATATATATATATATATATATATATATATATAAAAAAATTGAACTTACTTTGTCCTTTAGCCAAAATGCAAAGTTTTTATCCGATTGATTTGAATATCTTTATCGGTTATCTTGGGATGCTTCACTTTTAACTTCGTCATCGTCTGATCTATACCATGTTATAAACATTAACATATTGGAATAAATTTTCAACTTAAAAGATAAATTATCAAGTTTACATGTGTACCTCACAAATTAAATCAATTTCCTCACAATTGAGAAGAATGTAAGTATGTGCGACATGTAATTCTTGCTCGAGAGAGAATATCGCTTCCCTTTTCCATAAGCGCGCGGCCCGATAGACCAAATCTGAGAAGCCAGACCATTTAGTTCAACATTTCCCCCATCATCATGTCTCGATACTCGATTGGCCTTTATCGAAGACTTACGTCCAAAAAAAATGATGCGAGACAAGCGTAGATATCTCATCGGCTGTATGCCTCACATATCGACCCCTCAACATAAGCTCTATTCTTCACCTTCCTCTTAAGGTTTCCCATCACCCTCTCGAAAGGGTACATCCATCTATATTGATTGGACCCCCACCACGAGCTTCATAGGGAAGATGAATTTGCAAATGCTCCGTGGAGTCAAAAAATCCGGTGGGAATATTTTTCCGGTTTACGTGATCTCTATGATGTTATTCTCAAGTACAAACATGTCCTTCTCATTCAATGATTTTGAACACAAGTCTTTGAAGAAAGCGACTAAGATCCGTCAAAGCATCCCATATTGGTTTATCAAGCGGATCCAAAATCTTATAGGCATGAGTCTCTCCATGAACACATGGCGGTCATGACTCTTCATTCCTTGCAATTTCCACACATGTAACACACCTTGCAATGTTTGGCGCATATCCATCTGGTAGTTTGGAGACTTAACCCATGTGCACATCTTGACTTGCTTTTTGGACAATGTGTACCTTGCATGCGGTTTGACAATCTTACCATTAGGAGATTCATAAAGTTCTAATCTAGGGCACTTACAAATATCTTTCATGTCCAAAGCGTGCCTTATCGTTATCTTTTGTCTTCCGTAACATTCATCACGATGTTAAACACATTGTCAAACACATTCTTCTCAATATGCATCACATCTAGATTATAGCCGAATCAAATTTGTAGACCAATATGGCGGTTCCCAAAAGATGCTTCTCGAACCCGATTATGAGATTCACCAAACCCATTGATTATGTTTGTGACATCAACCTTACCAAATGGGATAGCAAGCAATCTCATCACGATCTCGCATCTCTGTTCCCGACAATCGCGATGCGGGCATATCATTATCTACTTTCCCTTTCTGAAGTGTTCTCTATTTCTTGAAAGCGGGTGATCTCTGCGGTAGGCAAGCGATGTGATCAAACCAACAAGGCTTTCGACCTTTTGATAGATTAAGCGACTTTGTATGCTCCATACAATACGGACAAACCAACTTCCGTGTGTACTCCATCCATTTAACATACCATAAAATTGGGGGAAGTCACTTATAGTCCACATAACTTTTGCCTAAGGTTGAAATTTGTTTTCGTTGCAACATCCCAAGTCTGCATACTCCATCCTCCCACAATACCTTCAACTCGTCTATAAGAGGTCTCAAGTAAACATCTAAGTTCTTTCCGGGACTCTTGGGACCGGGAACCACAGAGTGAAAAAAACAAGTATGGTTTGTTTCATACACATCGAGGAGGCAAGTTATGCGGAGTAACAATCAGAGCCAACATGAGTGCGGAGCAATTTGAGTGGCCAAGCAGTTGAAACCATCGGTGGACAATCCAAGCCTCACATTCTAGGTTCTAATGCAAATCCGGGATGTGCTAAGTTGAAATCTTTCCAAGCCTTCCCATCTGCGGGATGATTTAGTTCTCCATCTTTAGTTGGAGATTTAGCATACCAACTCGTATGTTCGGTTGTTCTTGAAGACATGTACAATCTTTTTAGTCGATGTGTTATTGGAAAATACCTTAGAATCTTAAGCGGTATACTTGATATTTTTGTAGTCACACCCTCTTTATTAGGCCTAAGCCGATCATGGTACAAAAGCGTGCACCTTGTCATTGTTCATTTTCCTTATAAAACAACATGCGATCGTTGGGACATGCATCGATCTTTTGGTATCCAAGACCCAACTTCTTCACCATTTTCTTACACAAAGTAAAAGTTACCGGGTAATTTCTCATAGTCGAGCAACATACTCTTAATGGCATTCAAGAGCGACTCAAAACACTCATGGCTCATGTTGTGATCGACCTTGATGTTAAGTAATGTCGCCCTTCTGCGAGACAATATAGTGTGTTTGGTGCAACCATGCCACAATGGCTCATTACCCTCGTCTAACAACTTAAAAAGTCTTTGGCATCGAGAATTCATAGGTTGCTCTCTGCCTTGCTCCCAATCAAAATCGGCCTGCAATATCATGAACCATTTCATTCATACGATGAGTACTCTTGCTGAATTGTGTACTTGTGTGATGCCACCATCTCTTCTGCCCCATGTGCCCACCGACATTCTTCGTAATTTCTCATGAACCCGAAACAAGTAAATGATAGTTTACCATGTCTCTGTCCATATAATTTACATTCTTACACTTCAAACATGGACATCGTGTCTGCGACTTACCATTCATACATTACGGGTGATTATCGCGTACTCCAAAAACACTTGGCAACCCGACTCTAAATTCGGTTTGTAGCACTATCTGGGCACTTGACTTTAAATCGTGCCATCCAACTCTGATGCGAATAGAGGTCCATGATTCCACGATACCTATGTTGACATGAATTATTGTATTCCTTGTTAGAGATTTACTATTATTCAATCCATTTATGATGCTTATAAATACATATAGATGTATTTGTACATATATAACATGAGTGTGCATCATATATGATTATTAGGGAATTGAATAAGGATAAATACCAAAACAACCTAAAGACAATAGATTCCTAGGGGTAAAATATGAATCATTGCATCATGCATACTCAACATATGCATTGGGACAAGTCTAAATTACTCGACCCGATGAAAAAATTTGACAGTCTCCTTTATAATATGGACTATCCACATGCGAGGACATGCATACTTGACTATTTGTAACAACAAGAATGTATAAGAATCTCTTGAACCTTCTTCTTGATTGAATTATGGATAAAATTAATTCCTAGTTATGTTTTATGTCATACTCATGTTCAAGTTATTGGATTGGTATAAGTATGATCATATATTGCAACCAAGGTTTTGGGTTAAGCCCTAATGTTCAAGTTATATAGCCATTTGACTTATATATGAAAAAAATTAGTGAGTCTCCCTATAATATGGACTATCCACATGCGAGGGGGCATGCATACTTGACCAATTTAGGGGCATAATTTAGGAGAATCAATATTAGTAGCAACAATAAGAAGCCCAAAATTGTCCCAATTTGACAATATCAACAACAATTTATCTAAATTTAATGACAACAATATATTATTGATAATGTTGTATTCAAAATTTTCCAAATTTAAATAGCTTGTTAGTCGATAATAAAAATTATCCAACTTGGATAATCTCATATTAAAACATGAATCTTTCTAATACCACTAGTAGTATTACGTACTCTAGGAAGTAGGAAGAAAAATACATAAATTTGGTAGTTATTCTTATATGTCTCCTCACTACAAAGGCATTAGAATATAGTAGAGGTTAAGGATGGGATGGGGTAGCGACCCAGGAATTACACATCGTACCCCATTTCAAGCCAGCGTCATTTCATGTGGGACTCGTTTACTATTCATTTGAATGTGACCATCACTCTTGCTTATGAAAATAAATTCCAAACTACTTTTAACGTGAAATACAATAATTGAATCTGGAAAGAAACACAAGTGAAGTGATGCGAATAATAATTTACGGAGAGTTGGGGAGCTAGGGGCACCGGTACCACAATATGAGACTCACACAAATTTAAAAAAGAAGATTGAGACAAGACAAATATTCTACGTAATTATATGGAGTAGTTAAAATATTAATTAACAAAATAATGGGTCACTTTTAATATGACATGACAATTTCAACTCTTCCTCCTTTTTATCAAACCATGTTAAAATGATAGTATATCAACTTTTTTCTTGTTTTATTTTTTATTTGGTATAAGTTATTATTTCAAAAAATATAACAAATGAATCTCACATTAGTTTTTTCTTGTAAAACAATGACCTCCTTATTATATATGTTATAATATATCAATACCTACTAGTTATTCACTTCCTTTCTCCGTAAAAAAATATATATTAAGTATATTTTTTAACAGAAATTAATAAAATATTAAAATAGATATATGAGAAAATATTAATAAATTTATCCTCAATATACCCAACGTAAATCTGTAATAATTATTTTTAAAAAAATGGACCTTACTAAATTGCTTTTGTGATAAAATAATTTTGATATAATATTTAGAATTTTAATTGTGTAGGGATAAACATGTTTAGAAGGTTAACTTTGAATATATACTTTAAGCATGTGAAAAAAAATAGCAGCGAGAATATATTATAGTTTGGGTATGTGGAAATTCTGAAAATCAAAATGTGCGGATCTGGAGTTCTGGCGGTGGTGGTGAAGGCGTCGGCCGGTGATGTCAGTGGTGAAGGCGTCGTCGGCAGTCTTCCTCCCTCTTCTCTCTCCCCCTACTCCCTCTTCTCCCTCTTCTTTTCTCCCTCTTTTTTCTTACATTACGGATCGAGGTAATGACGTCTTTGTTTATTGAAATACATCCATGGCCATTATCGGTGACCGCATCACGATCGTGATTTTTAAATGATGTGGAAGTATCGGTGACCGAATCGATCATTTGTTATATAATGGTTATGAACAAGTAAGCCTCATCTATCTCTCTCTCCTGCTACTAGCAGAAACCCTAGCTTTCAGAAATGCTCAATCAACCTGAGTTCAATCAACGGTTGCTTCAAAAGTTATCTCTGGTTACCAACTCTGCTTTGACGAATTAAGGACAACTGACCCTATGTTTCATCAGATTTTATCGCTTCTAAAGAAAGCTGATCTTGAAGAAGCTCTGAGCACTAGCACATGGATATACCTAAAGCTGGTGAAAGAGTTCTACAGCAATGGAGTCTTTGAGAATGACATCATCACGACAAGCGTCAAGGGGGAATAAATTACACTCAAAGCTTAAGATATAAACCTAGCCCTAGGTTTGAAATCAAAGGGACTTGTATCTATGGAGGTCATCAACTTTCATGAACGTCTGAAGAAGATGTGTCACACAAAGTTTTAGAACGTCAAGGGATACAAGAAGAAAGAGTTTCCCCAAAGTATGAGTTTCTAACTGACATTGTTGGGAAATGCATATGTTGTAAAAGCTCTGGCCACAACTCTGTGAATGAAGTTCAACTAAAGCACATGACAACAATCTGCTTCAAGATTCAACTCAACAATGGGGTCCTTCTTATCGATTGGATTGGGAAGTGGATACTTAGTTCAAAGAAAATAAAGAGCTCTGGGAAGATGCTCTATGGGCGGTTCATAAGCATAATCCTGCAATTAGCTCTAGGTGACAAAATTAGGGACAATGAAGGAGAATCCATTAATCCCAATAGAAAAATGATCCAGTAGCTGTTTCAAAACTAGAAAAGAAATCTTGCATAAAATGTCAGAATGATGTCTGAATCCAATGGAAGGACTGGTGAAGCAAAGGAATCTGGGCTACCGGGAAACATGTCAGTTGAGAAGGAAACTAATGAAGAAGAAGAAATTAATAAGAAGAACCCATAGCTTTGATCAAAAAAAGCAAGGGTAAGAGGAAAATGAAGGCTCAAACAACAAAAATGAAGAGGAAAGAGCAACATTCTAAGGAAGAAGAAGACAGAGCCACCATTTCGCAACTGCTTAAGAAGGGAAAATGCAGCCACAAAACAAAGAAGTCTTCATTATCTTCGATCGTAGAGTAACTACCGATCTTTGAGTCCAGACTTGACATCACTCCAGAAGTGGATGCTACAACAATATCAATCTTCATAGCTGCAGTTGAAGAAAGCACCAAGGCTGAAACTCAACCTAAAAAGGCAAGGAGAAAGCTCGTTAAGGCATATGTTCTTGAAAATGTGAAAGCCTTAAAGGAAGAAAGAAGGAAAACAGCTGCAGAAAAGCTGTTTCCTGAAGTTCCTACACTAGAGAATGCTCCAACTGAGGGGGAGCTGCTTGAAGTTCAATTAAATGATTAGATTGAGGGTGAGTATCTCAAAGTTCCTGTGCAAGAGAAAGATACAGCTAAGGGGGAGATGCAAGAAATGGAAATCAAAGGTTTAAGAGCTGTGGAGGAAGAAAAGTGTGATAATCAGATAATGGATAAGGAGATGGTTGAAGTAGTGGAAATTTTAAATGAAGAAAATGAAGAAGAAGAGGAAGATGAAGTTGAGATTATAGCAGTGGGCTGGGATGGATATAGGATAGCCAACTACAATCAACTGTTCTTCTATTTACATATGATGCCCTATCATAGAGCCCAAATTCTCAACTCTTGGGATCAAATGTTCTAGACTTTCAAAGTTTATCCAGCAATCTCTATGCTTGCTCACAGATTCCCAGGCAACCTCATGTTTGTCCTGAAGCTAATCACTAACCATCCTTCTTCATAATCTGGGCATGAGGTACAATCAATTCCCATCTCTTTCAGGGTTTATCATTGTCCTCCATCCACCTTCAACCAATTCCACGAATTGCCAAGATGGTTGGAAATGATTCTTCATCCACTCAATCAATTTCCAGCTACAAAATCTCAACATTCTGTAAATGATGAACCAAATATGCATAATTTTTTATTGATCCAGTCTCCTACCATCTCCAACTTTACGAATATTGATCCTATTCCAATCATAGAGTCACCTACTTAAATTCTAGAGTCACCTCCTCTTGAAACTCAACCTCACACACCTACTCCTCCTTCAGATATTCCTTCCTCATCAAACAATAATTATTTTGATCTTGATCTTGTTCTCTACAATCTGAAAAATCAAAATACGAGAACCTCTCCTCCAAATACTCAACAACTCCTTGAGCTTCTCTCAGATCTTCCTACCAAAACTGAGTTGTCTAATGCATCCCAAAAGGTGACCAAGGATATTCAAGAAGATCTTGAAATTCACTTTGAGCTTGTTCATATGAGGTTGACTCATTTGATCTATGCTGCCAACACCCTCCCCCAACAATCTGAGTACTGATCTTACAACTAAGCTTCAGAGATCATCAAGGAAATGATCCAAAGTATCAATGAAAGGGATCAAATTCACTTTCAGGCTGCCAAGAAGCACAAGGATGCAGTTCTCCTTTTGCAGAAGACTCAGGAATCTAAAAATAAACTTATGATGGAAAGTATCTCAAGTCTACGAACCTCAATGCAAGAATTCCAAGTATTTTCCATGGGTCAAATGAAACAAACAGAAACTGTCGTGGCCATTCTACAAAAGAACAAATCTCAAACTGATTTTTTGGTCCAAGAAAATCGTGAAGATATTGCTCAATCCAGGAATCAGCTCCAAGAGCTCGTCCAAGGCATGAAGCGACTGTCTGAAGACATTTGAACCCTTGATGCTGAAATAAAGGGGGAGAATAAAAGGCAAGGAGAGAAAGAAAAAGGCAGAAGTAGAGGGAAATTCATTGCTCAATCTTCAAGAAGCCATCCCTTAAGATAGCCTCATCATCAGACTCCACGACCTGAACAATAACAAATTATCATGGCGCAAACGCTAAGGAGTCAAGGGTCATCTCCCAGCTCACAAGGGACATCTCCCATCTTACCAGGGGTGACCACTATTGGCCTACATATTCTAATTGGAAACCCTGCCATTATGAATAGTCATGATCATGGAAAAAAGGTTAAGTCAAAGTGAGCTGGAAGATATTGCATGGAGAGACGAAGCCATCAAGAGAAGGAGAAATGCAGAGAATGCCAATCCTTGAAGGAGTAAAAGGCATAAGAAATAGAGATAAGTTGGAACTAATTTCTTATTGATGTAACTAAGCTTTATTGTAATATCTGTCTTTACAAACATCAATAAATTCATGCTTATTCTTTAAAGATTTCAGTTGCTCACTGAAACACTATGTCATATTTACTTTCTAGCAATTGCATCTAGAAATTGATGATCGTGATAAAAATCTCCTTGGTTATGTCAACATCAAATAGGGGGAGATTATTGAGAAATTACATATTTAAATTTGATGTTGAAAGTAAATATTCATGCTTATATGTAAAGTCCTTCATGGAATACATGTACAAGGACTTAGTGGTAGATCAAACTTGTTAGGTTGATCTGAGCTTTAATGTTTATCATTCTGTAAATGAATGTATTGAACAAAAGATCAAAGCTGTTAGGTTGATCTATGTCTTGAGATGTAATAGATAGGCTTCAACAGAATCGTAGTCTATCGTGAAAGTCAAGTGATTGCAGAAGCTAAGGCAGAATCGTAGAGCATCTAGAAATTGTAGTCTGTATGATTTTGAGGGCCTCTCCCAGAATCGTAGAGTGGTCCAAACACCTGTCGAGTCAACTCAAGAATCGTAGTGTGCTCTAGGAAGCGTAGAGTCTGCAAATCAAGCAAGCTAAGATCGTAGTGTACCAATACTTATGTAGCAATCCAAAATTTTAAATTGTAAGTTCAAATATATATTGAATTATATAAATATTTTAATTGATGTGTTTGTTGGTAAGTAAATATGTGTTGGATTATTTATTAGTTAAATAAATAATTCATGAGTTATAGAAACTAACTTAATTAAGATAAAAGAGTGATAAATTAAATTTATGAGATAATACTCTAATTTAATTATATTATTTTCTATAATGTTGTTTTAATTTAATTTAGTAATTAAAGTTATATGTTAATTTATTAAATAAAATTATAATGAAAATTATAATTTTGTGGTAAGTGGTTAAGTGGAAAATTTATTTAATAAGTTGTAAATTGAGTCTTGAATGTGTTAATTCAGTAAGAAATGAAAAAAATACAATTTGAATGAGTTGATTTGGTGTAATAATGAGACTTCGGTGTTAATTTTTGCTAAGGATGTCAAAAATGGAGTTTTTGGCAAAAGTGTAGAATTCAAAGGCTTTAATTTGATTGTAGTTGTTGTTTAATTGTTCTAAATCAGTATATATGTGATGGGTAATGTTTATATGAAGTTTATGTCATTTGGGTATGTATAATTTGTTGATTAATGGATGAAATTCGTGATAGTTGGACTGAACAGAGCAAATAAACTGTCTGCATAGTTTCTGAACAGAGGCAGTGAAGTCTGTTGATGGTGCATACTTAAAAAACTCATTGCAAATATAACCTCTGAGAAAATCAAATTTTATGTGAATTAATTTTTTATCTGATTATTTGAATTAAATGAACTTAATTGTTTATTTATGTGAGAAGCTATTTGAAGGTCATTCTATGAACTAGGATTAATTGTTTTGAATTTCCAAGACGAAAATAAAAGTTTTTCGAGAAATTTCCGTATAAATACTATTCATCTGTTTATGCTTGGAGATTAAGTTTGAATTTCTGAGAAACGCGTAATAATAGAATTCTAAGACAAGATGGTGTGACGCCCTCAAATCCGGGTTTCTTCCATCCCGATATATAGTGCTACACGGTGCTACAGTTCACACAATCATTCAATTGAAATACCTCAAAAGAATAAATATGTCTTATATATATATATATTCCAAAATAACATTACCATTCCCAAGTTCTTTATAACCATTACATGAGTACTTGTCAGAATATTAAGTAATTATAACATCTGTACTAATCTATTACAAAGCCAACCTATTTGTTTGTCTTGGCCTTCCCTTTTATCTGTACCGGATCCTTTAGTTTGTTCGGTCTTAGCTATATTCATATGGTTCAAGCAAGAATGAGCATAACTAGCTCAAAAAGTATGCCAATTTCATTTAACAATAGGCTTGAATCATATAAATCGTATATCTTTAATAACTGAAACAATAGTTATGAAGTACTATTGATAATTCAAAATAGCACTTCTCTTTTCTTTAAAACGTTTCACAATGAACATCATTCAGTAAAACATCAATTTCGGTCCAAGACCATGAGCATTTCATATTTTCTTTGAAAATGACAACCCGGCACCAAGTCCGTAAGTTGGGAATATCTTACGAGCACGTCTAGGTGATAAGCCTTTAGTACTCTATGTTGTACAACACTACTTTCTTTAAACGTATGTACGTTTAAGGTTTGGCAACCTCACGTGCCTGTCGTTTGACGACAAAACATTTGTTTAAGCATACTCAGTCTTACTTTGAAAACCATATCAAAATAGTTTGGCAAAATTTAACAACATTGACAATGGTTCGATAGATTATAAGAAATCCATAAAACATCTTAACTCTAGCCGAAGGAATTGGCTTTGACTTCATCATACATCAATTCATGCGTAGAATACATGAATCACAACACTTGTCCAAAAAGAGTATAGACAAGGGTCAGAATACTTGCCTTTAGCGTCTTCTATCGTTAATACAAATTCCCTTTGTGTCTTTTAGGATTCTACAATACATAGTCATGTAACAAACCACATTAGGTCATATATAATTAAGTAAGGTCATTACTAAAACTTACCCTTCTTCTCAATCTAATCATGCCTTAGATTGTTTAACATTGGTTACGGTTTACCGTATTACATTGTTCTTACGTTCAATTAATCTTTCATCAAACTTTAGCCGTTAACTTAAGGTTATAAACATCCTTTGATGATGTTACTTTAGGTTTATTAAGTGTTCAATTCATTACTACTCAACTTCTTCCTCCTGTATACACTTAAGCATTATTTATTGGTCTTGTTCTAGTGCTGGCACTACGGCACCAGCTTCCCTTCTTCATTTTGCGCTACGGCGCGATTAAGCAATGGTTGAGACCCGGCCTTGGCGCTGCAGCGCCACTCTCAGTACAAATGGCCGCGTTGTGGTGCCAATATTTAGTAGGTTTGGGCTTGACCTGGCACTGTGGCGCCAATTTTTAAGCCTTGGGCAGCGGCGCGGCGCCGGCCCTATGTCTCAGACAACTTTGACATAAAATTTCATATGTGAGATTCCAAGGCTTATAACTTCTTCGTTATAAGTCCGAATTGGCTCGTTCAAAAGCCATTAGTTCACAAATAACTGGCTCTACGATGTCATTGGAAAATATTTCATTTTCAAATCTTTTAGCTCGGAATTCACCGATTAGTTTGTTATTACAAAAACGTTAAACGTTCGTGAACGTTCAAAGCTCGTTTCTTCGTTTTATCTCGAAATTTGGTCATTTTCGAGTCCGCAACTCTAGAATGCCAAGTGAGGCTATACTCCATTGAAAACCAACGTTTTCGAGGTCAATGCTAACTTTTAACTTCCGTGTCGAGAATTTAACGGTTTCGACGATTATCGTCTAATCTCGTAAATTTCACCATAACTTCGTTACTTGAGATTTTTACATCATTCACAATGGATTCATTCCATCATTCTAACATCCTAACCAAACATATGTCATCAAATCATTTATATGACAAATTCTTACAAGTTCTACATTAGTCCAATACTTATAAAAGTATGATTCATTTATACATGGCTTATTAAGGTTTTGGTCCTTTGATTAGCCATCCTTATCACTTCTTAACATATATGTTTTATCAATCAATACTTCTCTATCAACCTACAATTGAAGAGATTGAAGATTAATAATCTAAAGTTGCTTACCCTTGTTGATCAAACATGGTTCTTCTTTCTTTCTACTTGAATTTATAGCAAGTCTAGCTCTTACTTTTTCTCTTAACTAAATAAGTTCTAAGTTGTTGGTGAAAATTAAACAAGATAAATGATCTAGCAACCTTCTCTATTTAAAGGATTTTCCAAGTGGGGGTATAAGGGTCAAAAAGCTATCCCACCTCCTTACTATTCATCTCTTGGTCACCAAGTAAAACCACTTTACTTGGTCACCAAGATGGCTGGCCATGTTCTAATGGGGCCCACATGGGTTGCCCCATGGGTGTTTCTTACCCATTGACCCACCGATTCGATCCACGGATCCGGTTCTTAGCTTGGGATTTAGGTTTAATTAATTTGGGCCTAAAGTTGGACTTGCATTAATAACCTTTGGGCTTTAACATACTTCCCATTGGTCTTGCATAATTCCTACACAAAACCCACAAATATAATACAATATGTTTAAAACATTTAACATAAAATCCTCATATCCTTTACGTATACTAATTCGTATAATCTTTCATCCTATACGTTATACTACTTTCATACATACTTGTATAATACCTCGTATCATACTCGTATTCATTACCTCGTATAATACTTATTATTATACGATCATCCATTATTCAAATCTTTGCATTCCTTAACATTCTCAAATTAAGTACGCAGGTGAAAAACTGTGTTTGCCATACTTGAAATATTATTACATATTCCATCCTCCCGTATTATTCTATCGTTATATATTTCTCGAAAATTCAAAAATAATTCCCGAGCAGAAATTAGTGAATAGTGTTTTTTAAAAAATTTCTCGGAAAGCTTTTATTTTCGTCTTGGAAATTCAAACAATATAATTCCTTCACGTAGCCAGAATACTACAACATTATGATACTTTTAGGTTATAGAACAACCTTCATCTTACTAACACATTATAAAAATAACATATAATATAATTTCATTCATTAATTAATTAAATAAAATTATTTTATAATAAATCCGAATTTCTCGGTCGTTACATCCTTCCCCCCTTATAAGGATTCTGTCCCCAGAATCTCATCTTATATTAAACAAATAGCCGAGGATAATTTTTCTTTATCTTTTCTTCAAGTTCCCACGTTGCTTCTTCGGCATCATGGTTCTTCCATAATACCTTTACCGAAGGTATAACTTTGTTCCTCAGAACTTGTTCTTTTCTATCAATGATTTGAATATGCACTTCCTCATACGTCGAGTACTTCTCAATATGAATAGGTTCATATTCTATCACATACTTATAATCTGGCTTATAAAGACGTAACATAGAGACATGAAATACGTTATGTATTCATTCTAGATCTGGAGGTAATGCTTCTACGTAGGCTACCTCTCCTACCCTTTTTAATATTTCGAAAGGTCTTATAAACCTTGGACTTAACTTTCCCTTCTTTCCAAAGCGTATATTTCCTTTCCAGGGAGATACCTTAAGAAATACATACGAGCCTACTTCAAATTCTCTATTCACTCGATGCGAATCCGCATATTTCTTATGTCTGTCTTGAGCTGCTACCAGACGCATCCGTATGAGTTTCACTATATCCGCTGTCTGCTGCACCAATTCTGGTCCTACCATTCGGCGTTCTCCCACTTCATCCCAACACAATGGTATTCTTCATTTTCGTCCATATAGAGCTTCGTAAGGCGGCATGCCTATGCTCGCATGATAATTATTGTTATACGCAAACTCCATTAGTGATAGATGATCATCCCAATAACCCTTGAAATCAGTGATGCAAGATCTCAATATATCCTCTAGCGTCTGAATTGTTCTTTCGCTCTGCCCATCAGTTTGTTGATAATAAGTCGTACTCAACTTCAACTGTGTTCCCATCTGTTCTTGCAGACTCCTCCAAAAGTTCGACGCGAATCATGGATCATGACCTGACACAATTGAAACTGGTACTCCATGTCTGGAAAATAACTTCCTTAACATAAAGTTTAGCTAACTGGTCTAAGTTATACTTAACCCTTATTGGCAAAAAGTTAGCTGACTTCGTCAACCGGTCCACTATTACCCAAATCGTATCATACCCCTTTTGAGTAATTGGAAGTCCCACCACAAAGTCCATCGTGATATGCTCCTACTTCTACTATGGAATTCCAATGACTGTAATAAGCCACTTGGTCGTTGATGTGCAGCCTTAACTTTGTGACAAGTTAAGCACCTACTCACGTATTCTGCTATCTCCCTCTTCATGTTTGGCCACCAAAAACTATGTTGAAGGTCTTGATACATCGTGGTACTACAAGGATGGATCGAGTACCTCGAACTATGAGCTTCTTGTAACAATTGCTCCTTTAATTCTATCTCATTTGGAATCCAAATTCTTCCTTCAAATATTAAAAATCCATCCTTATCAAGACTGTACTTTAAATCTTTTTCATCGATTAACCGCTTCTTCATCTGGTCACACTTTTCACTTCGTAGTTGTACTTCCTTGACTCTTTCTACAATGGTAGATTGAATCTCAGTTGTAAACAATTTCTGACCTCCTTCACTCGGTAACTTCACTTCAAAATCCATCCTAGCCATCTCTGTTATTAACTCAGTTTGAGCCGTTAACATAGACAACTTCTCACGACCCTTCCTAGTTAAGGCATCGACTACTACATTAGCTTTTTCGGGGTGATACAGGATTTCACAGTCGTAATCCTTTATCAACTCTAGCAATCTCCTTTGTCTCATATTCAACTCCTTTTGTGTGAAGATATATTTTAGACTCTTATGGTCCGTGTATATCGCACATTTCTCCCCATATAAGTAATGCCTCCATATCTTTAAGGCAAACACTACCGCGGCCAATTCCAGATCATGAGTAAGATAAACTTTCTCATAATCCTTCAATTACCGTGATGAATACGCAATGACATTGCCATGCTGTATGAGCACGCATCCAAGTCCTCTATGCGAAGCATCACTATAAACTACAAAATTCCATGTATCGTCTGGTAAAGATAATACAGGTGCTTTAATCAGCCTCTTCTTCAGTTCTTGAAAACTGTCTGCATAATTCCTCATCCACACGTACTTCACCGTCTTCCTCATCAAGTTAGTTAACGGAGTAGCTATCTTTGAAAAATCTTGGATAAATCTCTAATAGTAATCCGCTAACCCTAGGAAACTCCGCATCTCAATCGACAATTTTGGATGTTCCCAACTCATCATTGCTTCTACCTTCACTGGATCCACTGAAATTCCTTCTCGGTCGATAACATGACCAAAAAACTGTACCCTTTCTATCTAAATTCACACTTCGTGAATTTCGCATATAACTTCTTCTTCCATAGTGTCTCCACCACTATCCTTAAGTGTTCAACATGATCTTCTGGCGTCCTAGAATAGACTAGAATATCATCAATAAACACCACCATGAACTTGTCCAAGTATTATTTGAACACTATGTTCATCATATCCATAAATGAAGCTGGTGCATTAGTCAACCCAAATGACCTCACCGGAAACTCGTAATGGCCGTAACGAGTCCTGAATGTCGTCTTAGGTACATCCTCACTTCTAACCTTCAACTGATGATACCCCATTCGCAAATCTATCTTAGAAAAATACTTTGCCCCTTTCAACTGATCAAAAAGATCATCGATCCTGGGCAATGGGTATTTATTCTTTATCGTTAACTTGTTCAACTCTCGGTAGTCGATACAAAGTCTTAACGATCTGTCCTTCTTCTTTACAAACAGTGTCGGTGCTCCCCATGGTGAAACACTCGGTTGAATGTACTTTCTATCCAATAGTTCTTGTAATTGTACCATCAACTCCTTCATCTCCACTAGCTCCATACGATACGGTGCCCTGGAAATTGGTGCCGTTCCTGGCACAATGTGTATCATGAATTCGGTCTCCCTATCCGATGGAAGACCCAGCAATTCACTTGGAAATACATCCATGAATTCTTTCACTATAAATATTTGTTCCATCGTTTCCCATACTCTCTAGGTATCAACAGCATGGCATAAATAGCGTATACAACCCTTCCTCAATAATTTCCTCATTTGTGTAATGGTTAGACAACACGAACGTCCCGGTGATTTATTATCGGAAAACACTATATGAGGTTGACTCAACGTTCTAATGTTTACACATTTCTTTTGACAATCTATAATTGCACCATGGTTGAACAACCAATCCATCCCGAGAAATACATCGAATTCTCCTAACTTTATCGGTATCAAATCTATCGATAATTTACAACCTCGTATATCTACACAACTCCTATGAATATCTTCAAAAGAAATTATTTCTTCATTTGCTACCTTGATATTCAAAGGTACATGCAATCTTTCGGGAAGTAATCCGAATCATCTAGCAAAATCACATGCTATGAAAGAACAAGTAGCACCCGAATCAAACAACACATAAGAATTTATATTGTTGATCGAAATAATACCTTCAACTACATCCCCGGATGCAACTGCATCTTGGACCATCATGTTAAAGGTGTAGGCCATCGGCCTACCCGTCTATGATGGGCCACCAATAGTTAACTTACCACTATTAACTCCCTTTTCCCCGTCTATCCCCTTCTTTGGGCAGTTCTTCGCCATGTGATCAGTTGATCCACACACGAAGCATCCATGGTTTTTCTTCGGACTTGGATAGTTAGGCGAAATGTGCCCCTCCTGCCCACAGTTGTAACATACGGCCTACCCCTTGAGACAGACTCCTAAGTGAGTCTTCCCATAGTTCTTGCAAGCCTCCATCCTTCTCTTAGGATCCCCTTGCTTTGCTCCAGTATTCCCAGAGTAAAATCCTTTCCTTTTCTGGCCTTCTCCACTACCACTGGCTCCCTCGAGCTTTACTCCACCATCTACATTTCCCTTATTCTTTTTCTCCTTGTGGTATTGGCTTAAAGCCTCATTACCACCTTCAACAATAATTTCCTTCTACAGTATGGTACCAAAAGAATTACTTTAGAACATAGATATACGACTATAGATCCAGGGTTTCAAGCCCTGCTCAAACCTCCTAGCCTTCCTCACCTCGGTATCCACCTAATTTGGAGAAAACCGCGCCAATTCATTGAATTTGGCAGCATATTGGGGAACTGTCATTTCCCCTTGTTTCAACTCTATAAACTGCATCTCCATTCTCCCCTGCATACTCGTGGGAAAGTATTTCTCGAAGAAAATATACTTGAACCGCATCCACGTAAGATTTTCTATACCGGCCCTTGAAAGTAGTATGCACACAAGTCAATCATGTTTGATGATAAAGCATATACTTTGTAACAATCTTATTCATTTGTTAATAAAAAGTATTAATTTATTAAAGGCTTTTAATTATCTACATGATGTTGTTTTTTAATATGTTATAAACCCATAGTTTTAAGCAATGCTTTTAGAATAATGATGATGATCATTCTAATGAGATCTAAATTCTTAGAAAACTTAAAACTAAAATAGTTCCCAATCATTGGATTACTATATTGGGGATTAGTGAATCCGCATAGATTGGTACATACGTTGCTTGCTCATTGGATGAGGATGATTGATCTCATGATCATTTGTGTGGAGACACTAAAGCAAGTATGTAGGTGCTTATTAGAGAATAAGTTCACTAAACGTGGCTCGCTAAAGAATACCTAATGGAGTTTTACTTGCCTGTCAATAGGAATTCCTTTAGTGATAGTAGTACAAGTGATCTTTGGACTTGAGATCATCATAGTATCTTATGTATGATGAGTTATGCTTTGACTTATTCCTTAAGACCCTTAGGGTATATCAAAGGGTATGCTTGGATATAATAAGTTATACATGGAGATAATGTATGATCAATAAAGAATCTACTGCTTCTAGTAAAAGAAGAGAAATGTCATATATGATTCGATAAATGACAACCCAGAAGTCCTTGGCCAAGGCAGAATGAAATTAGAAAGGAGTTTCTAATTTGCATTATTTGGAATTATGCATTTAAGAGTCGAAATACATATAATTAAATAAAATAAGATTTGACAGTAATTTCATATCTTATATTTAATTGGGACATTGTATGGTGGAAGGATTGAATTGACCTCGGTCTCGTAAACACATATCTACTGCTTACTGCCCTTGAAAGGGAGGCTTATCCCTATTGTAGAATAAATATTATTTATTTAAATAAATTAATAATTTAATTTATTTATTTAAATAAGATTAGAATTGTTCTAATTGATTTATTCACAACAAGTTTAATATGGAGAACCTAAAGGGTCACACCATAAAAGAAAGAATAATTATTTAAGAAGTTAATCGCATAATCGTAATAATATGTGAAGTGTATTTAATTTAATCTATGGTGATAGAATAAATTAAATAGCTTAATATTATTATTTAATATTTTAGAAATATTAAATATATAAATTAATAAGAGAGTCTTATTAATATTATTACAATTATTATTATTTTAATTTCTAAAGAGTTAGAAATTAATTTTATATTAGTACTCTCATTTATTCCTAATAAGATTAGGAGGCTAATTAATTAAAAGATTTTAATTAATTATTCCTAATAAGATTAGGAGCCTAATTATTTAAAGGGGTTTAATTAATTAAAATAAAACCCAATTCGTTAATTGTTAAGGAGGGTTGCCTACATCTATAAATAAGAGGAGTCTTATTATGGGTGAGGCAGTTGACGTTTTCATAGAATACGTAATTCCAATAGTTGGGAGAGTACACTCTTTTTCTATGAGAGATAGAAAAACTAGGGTTTTGCCAAACACCCATCTTCTTGAATCTTTCTTCTTCCTTGGCAGATCACCTCTAGAGGCCAAACACTTGGGTGGCTAACATTGATCAATGGAAGGAACCAAACCTGGTGGATTCAAGTAGAACGCAAAAAGGATTCGAGGTGAACTTGTACTTGAGAAATCTCGAATCTTCAAGGGTATGATTCTTGTTCTTTCTTTTCCGTTTAATTAATAATTGCGCATAAATGATGATTCGGGTATATGGTATGTTAAAATTTAAAACTTTGATTTTTCCACGTTTTCACTTATTTTGTGCTATTTGATTGCATTCATGAATATTACAAACCTAACAGTGGTATCAGAGCCAAACCTTTATGCGAATTATTAATTGTTTTGATTTGATATGTGTAGACACTCGAAATTTTCTGCACACCTGTCAGTGACATTGCAGGAGGGAAGATTCGCCTTTCAGAGATAACCCTGGAAGACAGTTCACGTCAAGTTTGGACACTACCGAATGTTCAGTATCAACCCCAGAACACACACTGGGAGTAAAAATTTCAACCTCGGAGATAACCCCGAGGCATGCAGTTCCAATACTGGAAATTCCACCGAAGAAGACCGATTAATCTCGGAGATAACTCCGAGGTATCTTGTCTCAGTCCCAACACTGGGAGTAGCAGCTACCACCCTTGGTGATAACCCCAAGGAATACAGTTCTGGCGATAACCCCGGAAATGCTTGTTTCAAATGAATGCGATCAGCTTCAACCTTGACACTCACACCGAGGCACTCAGTACAAGGCCCAAAGATAACACCAGGAATACAGGCGCACCTCAGAGATCACACTGAGGACCTTCAACATTTGCAGCAGTCCAATCTCAACAATAACCCTCAGAAACGTCTACTTTATCAGCCCAAACCGGCGATAACTCTGGTGAGGGGTAAAGTAATCATCCCGCCATTTTAAAGCCATATCACGTCGTCTCAACATTTCTACACAACAATGTCCCACAAGAATCAAGGAAAACTAATCCCGAGTGACTATTATGCAGGGTAACAGATAGAATTTGAAGCTTGAAATTCGGAGGGCACCGTCCCATCTTCTTGACTTCGTACAACCTCTAATCCCATGCCATTGTATAACTCTCAAAAATAGCGGTCCGAAATAGGTCCTACATACCTCAGTCGGATGCCCGGATTGTAATTCAAAAAGTTTGAGCGGACATTGCAGTGCCTCCGTGCACGCACTGCGAGACGACGCGACCCGTAAAAATCGGGGCAACCCGGCAAATTTCGTACACACTGCGGTTGGCGCATAGTACACATCTGGCTCCTCCTCTATAAATAGAGGGCTTGGGGTGGCCATTTTAAGAAAAAAAAGGTGAGGAAACCCTGTCAAATTTGCTCTATACTTAGAATATACTGAGTGATTTCTCATTTTAAACACTTGTGAGCTCATATATAGCTACTCTTGTAACTGCGGGAGCCGAGTTTCATCCACTTTAAAGATATAGAAGTCTTCTTTGGCAGCCCACTGTAAGCCTTCTCACACACTTTAAAGTATTTCTCTTAATCTTTGCACACACCCTTCTTCACGCTAAGAGTCGTGTTGCGTGTGTTTGCCCAAACTTCGGTCCATGGTTTTATTTCAGTTTGTATATACATATATATTTATATTTATATATATAGACTAACATTATCAAGTTATGCCTCGATTGAGCCTAGACTTCGGTCCGGAGCGTTTATTTGCTTATGTATATATATATGTATATATATATATATATATATATATATATATATATATATATATGAATTGTGTGTCGAACTTTGTTCGATGAGCCTAGACTTCAGTCTGGAGCATTTACTGCTTTAATATATATAAACTTATATATATATGAACTGTGTGTCGAACTTTGTTCGATGAGCCTAGACTTCGGTATGAAGCATTTACTGCTTTAATATATATATACTTATATATATTAACTGTTGTCGGACTTTGTTCGATGAGCCTGGATTTTACATCCGAAGCGTTTACTTACTTATATATATATATATATATATCGTCCCGCCTGGAGTTTATTTCGTGGCGGTTGATCGTTTTTACAGCTTTATTTACGTTTTGTCCCGCCTGGAGTTTCATCTGTGACGGTTGATAGCTTTTATAGCTTTATTTACATTTTTGATCCCCCATGGAGGTGCTTCGTGGTTGGTGATCATGTCTATATATATATTTACAACTTTTATATATATACCTGCTTACTGCTTTCATAGAAATTGCAGCATCATGTAAGCCTAGGAATAATGTGATCACAGATTCAGTCTACTGAATCTAGATTCGGTTCCCGTGATGGACCTTTTCAGCTGGAAGCAGCTTGTAAATTTATCTGCGGTGTCTGAATTTCCTCAGATGGTTTTCATACCCACGAGGAAGTCAACATTATTTTCTTACAGATGCTTTGCATCTCGGAAATAAAAGAAATCAAGTCGAACACTTAATAAAATGGGAGTGTAAAAGGTCTCAATTACTATTGAGCACAAGGGTTTGAAAAACCTCTTTTATAAAACATCACTGTCATATCTTGTTAAATTGAATTTTTACATAAATTAAAACTCTGTGTATAAAGGTACGAACGAGGCCTCGCACTACTTCCAAATAAACAGCACATTGACCCACACACACACACATTTAGATAACAGTTTCTTGAAAAGTGGCGGTCACCGTGGTAACACGGATGTCGGGGGTGCCTAACACCTTCCCTCCGCATAATCAAGTCCCCAGACCTTAATGAATCTCGGTTTGATTACTGGACTCGTAGGAAGACTAATTCCCACGAGGCTCAAGAAAGGCACCACCCAAATTTGCTCCAGTTGAAAGATCAGATTAATTTCCCGTTGAGTAAATTGTGATGATTTGGGAACCTTAATGCCAAAAAGCCGCGAGAGTAACCTAAGGTAGGTCAGCCTCTGATAAACTCAACACAGAGGAAAGTCTCTTTATGCTTTTCATTACTTGTAAAGTCAATTACTTGTAAATTCATTCAAAATTCATCTCCATGTAATGAGAAATATAAAGAAATGTGTATACATACATGTTTAAATTAACATGATATCATGTATAACAAACAGCTAACATCCGTTTTACAGGATAAAATTCCTAAAATGGACACAATCACATAGCGTGTTAATATTTACACATTCACTAAAGACTAAACTATGCAAGTCTTTCGCAGGGAAACAATCGGACCTACTACCCGGTCAAAATCCAAAAAGGCCGCAAGCCTACATTCAATCATGTCGTCATCCGACCAAACTGACCTTAATCTAGTTTCTCGCAAAGAATTCAACGGATTAAGCAAACAAATTACAGATTTGGCTGTTCTACTTAAAGAACTACGCCAGTCTAATCAGGGTCCAAAAATACCCATACATGTTGAATCCTCTACACAGGGAGGAACTCAAACCTTTGTGATACCTGAACTGCAGTTGGATACGACTAACAAAATTCATGATGCTACCCATCTCACAGGAAATCCAGACACCGAAAGAAACCCTTCGTGCTATCAAAGGAATTAGAACGCACGGGAGTGTTTCATATGCTGACCTATGTGTCTTCCCTGGTGTTCATTATCCAAAAAAGTTTAAGACTCCTAACTTCGAAAAATATGATGGGTTAGGGATCCTTACACATATTTGAAGGTGTTTATTGGAGAACTTGGATCTTATGCAGAGGATGAGAAGCTCAGAATGCAGCTGTTCCAGAAAAGTCTGACTGGAAAACCCATTCATGGTATACCAGATTAGACAATTCAAAGATCCATAGCTGGGAAGAGCTAGCACATGTCTTCCTCACTCAATATAGCTTCCAGTCTCAAATGGCTCCTGACCAGTATCAGATTACCAAGGTCAAGAAATAGTCTAACAAGTCTTTTAGAGAGTATGCTCAAAGGTGGAGGCGCATGGCTGCTCAAGTTATTCCTTCCATGGCAGAATCAGAAATGGTCATTACTTTCATAGACGTACAAGAAGCTCCTTTCTATAAAAGAGTTTTAGCCGTAATCGATAAGCCATTTTCTAAAATAGTCAAACATAGGAGATGGCTGAGATGAGATTGAAGTCCGGAAAAATTCAAGACCTAGCTGCCCTTAAAGCTGTTGTCGAGCACATCCAATCCAGAAATTATGGAAAAAACTCCGGAGGGTCCATAAAAGAAAGAGGAAGAAGTTTCACTGATACTACAGGGTCAAAAAGGCAATCAGAACATGCCTATCCAGAGGAGAAATTACACTCCCTTTCAAGCACAGTCTTCAAACCGTCCAATGCCAAAAGGTGGAGAAGTCAGACGCCCTCGAGTGTTCACACCCTTAGGGGACTCACTCGAGAATATTCTCACTCTTCTGACAACGCAGAAGAAAATCACGCATCTTCTTCCACTAGCCAGCCCTAATGGACGGGGTTTCAATGCTGCTCGGAAATGTGTGTATCATGCCGGGGCACTTGGACATGATACTCAAGATTGTTGGGCCTTGAAACATAAAATCCAAGACCTGATAGACATCGGGGAAATCGTGGTCACCAAACCAGATCAACCTCACGTTCAAGACAACCCTCTTCCTCAACACAAAGAGAAATAAGTCAACATGGTTAATTGGAGCAATGGACATAGTTCCAATTTCAACGGTGAGTCATCTCAGACCACCAAAGACGGTGTTGACAAGTGAGATTATGCCAAGTTCTAGTTCGCAATGGAACGTAAGATGAAAGCTCTTTGCAAGCAAATTGAGAAATTGGCATAACTGGTGATCTATCAGCATCAAGTTACACGCCAGTTAGTCAGCCAGGAACATGCTAGTCTCCTTCCTCTGGTAATGAGTATTCCATCGTCACCTTTAGAAAATGAAATGATGGAGGACAAAGTGACAAAGATTGCAAATGCCAAAGCTCATCGAGATTTTGCCAATTAAAGGAAATTTACATACCTGGGCCAACCTATGGAGGAAATCCTTCAGATGCTAATCAACGAAGGAAGAATCACTTCCATTCTTCCTCCAATTAATCCCCGTTCAGGATGGTATAATTCTGATGGAGTATGTTAATATCACTCTCATTCTCGCGGTCACAGCACAGAAGAATGCTGGGCACTCCGCCACCTTATCTAGAATCTAATTGATAGTGGTGTCCTGCAACTAGCAGATGATGATATCGTGCTACGGGAAAGTGAGAATAATTATCCTACTAAGTGGGAGGGATTGGTAACAGTTATATTCACTGAGGCCGATGACACTGGCAAAACGCTCACTATACTAGCAATTCAACTCAGCGGAAGCAACAATCCTTTGAAAGTGGCCGCTCCAGAGCCAATCAACTTCCCATGTAGAGAACAATATCCTATTGTCAGCTTGCATAAAGTTCCATGGAATTATGGAGAAGGTGTAGGATCCACCTCGCATACAACTGCTACAGTGTCAAAGGAGAATCCACTGTATCTTCCCTAACGGGTGATGAAGTCTACCATCAAATAAAAGGGGAAAATACCCATGGATAAGATTGAAAAATTCTTCTACACTATGGGTCATAGCGAAGCCAAGGTGGTTTTAAGCTTAAGAGAAGCTCCATATCAAATTTCAATCCTGGACTTGGCTTTAACTTTCGAGGATCACAGGAAAATCTTGATAAAGGTTTTGGAAGAAGCCTATTTACCAACATCGGTGGATACAAAAAATTTTCAACACGTGGTTGATCACATTTTTAACAATTATGTGATATCCTTCGCTGATGATGATATACCGCCCGAAGGGACCGGTCATTGCAAGCCGTTACACATTGTAGTCTTGTCCTCGGGATACATGCTAGCCGAAGTCTTGATAGATGGAGGCTCATCCCTAAATATTTGTCATTACGCTACAATGTTGAAGATTAATGTCAATCTCAACTGAATCCGGAGCAGCCATACGATTATAAAAGCTTTTGATGGAGCCCGCCAGAATTCGGTCAGAGTAATTGAGTTGTCTATTGAAATTGGTTCCCATACATTCTGCATATCTTTCCACGTGCTCAAGATAGATTCAGGATACAACCTGCTCTTGGGACGACCATGGATTCATATGGCAGGGTCAGTCCCCTCCACCCTTCATCAATAACTGAAATACATTATTAACAATAGCCTAGTCACGGTCAACGCTGAACCAGAGTGTCCTCAACATGGGGACATGCCATTCATCAATGTTAATGTAGATGTTAAACCGATCAATTTTCATGCCTTGGAAGTAAACAATACCCAATACCATGCAATTGGAACACCATTTCCCGAACCCAAGATTTTTACCGAGGTAATGTCGGCTACTCAAGAAATGATGTTATTGGGTCATCAGCCGAGACAAGGGATGGGTAAAGATCACCAGGGTATTAAGCACCCCATTCGAGTATACAGTTAAACTGGGACAGCTGGAGTAGGTTATTCTGCCAGTTCTAGTCATAGGAATCCTCATAAGCATCATCAGATTCCTTCAGCTTCAGCAACATAGCGATTATCTTCGCTTGAGAATTCTGAGTCCGCACAACCTCCGGTAAAGGTGCCAGCTAATGTAATGGCAATATTATTTCCCAAGTCGGTACCGGTAAAGAGGAAATAAGTCTTTATTCCAGATCCCGCAGTGGAAAAGGAAGAACGAAGAATCAAGAAAGACGTCATCCGGATGATGTCAGGCATACGCATCATCGTCAATGATGAACATACCAACATATATATCCCAAACGATGATTGCACGGACATAATGGCCATCATTCAGGAGAAGGATGACGATGACAACCCCTCCATCATTGCAGTCCACCCGGACTTTGCCCTTGCCAATTAGAGCAGCACTCATTGCACTAGTCGACAAGGGTAAAACGGGCAGGAAATCTTTATGCCCTATAGATATCATAACTGCTTACTTTTTTATACAGTAGCAGCAGTTTATTTTGTCAGCATATGCGAACACTGTGTATGATCAAACTCTTTCATATATACTATGCGAACACGGTAAATTATTCAGGATTAAGGAAATACGTGAATATGATTGTGTATATGTGTATAGTATATGGTTAAGGGTCAAGAGTTGACCAGATAAAGGATATATGTAACAAACCCTAAGTATATATTAAGAACGTCAACGTTCAGTTAGAAAATTCTTACGGATTGTAAGAAACCCTAGAAACCAGTTCTGGAAACCCTAATTTCAGTTACGGTAATCCGAAACCCTAATCCGGAAATTTAAAATCCTAATCTGGGAACTTAAATGATTATTATATTGCTTCAGTGCTATTAATTAATATATTAATTAGGGTAAAGCTTAATTAATTAGCAAACCCTAATTTCAAATTTAAAAAACCCTAATTTTTAATTAGGGAAAACCTAAGTGTTAATTTAATAATTGTAATGTTAATTAGGAAACCCTAATCCTAATTTCCAGTTAAGTAATTAGAAAACCCTAATCTAGTTACGAAAATTTAATTTCTAAATTAGAAAATTATTTTTCTATTAGAAACCCTAATTAGTGGTTTATAAACCTTAATGACCATTTTAACCCTAATTGCTTAATTAGCGATTGTAATTAGGAAATGCTAATCCTAATTAGCAAGATTTAAGTAATGATTAAGAATTTTTAATATAATTAGAAAATTCTAATTATAATTTAAAAATATTAAATTTCTATTTTTAAAAACTAATTTTAAAATTCTAGAATTATTTTTTTCAAACCCTAAACCCTAAATTAATTCAAACACTAACCCAAACCCTAACCCCTAAGGGTTTGGCCATTTACTAGAATGCCATTAAATTAAAAAGCCAAAAGTCCAAAATACCCTTATTGCATAATTGAAGGTTTCTTGCAAATCTAGCCAAGATTGAGTTGTCAAACTACTCCATGACTCACCAATTGACTGAAATACTATACTTATCAGCCTATACACTCAGCCAAGATCATTACATACAACACTTATAAGATTAAAGAGAGAGAAAGAGTCACTTTATTTTTATTTCTCTCCAACACATTCTCTCTCTAAAATTCGGGAAGGTAGAGTGAGAAAGTGAGATATGATAAGAAATAATCAGTCCATAACTATCAAAGATCAGATCCTCAAGGATCAGATTCATGAATCAAAGCCTAAGAGGTAAGAACCCTAATTTCGAAAATCTTTTGATTTAATGTTAAAAGTTGTAATTTGTTGGCTAGATATGTGTAATAGGATGTCTATAAGTAATCTAGTTTGTAAAATCCCAGATCCATAACATCAAAGTCTTCGAATCTAGCATTTTGTAAAATCTAGAAATGTTGAAAAAAATGGCCTGACAGTCTAATGTCAGAGGCCTTAGATATTTACGTGTGAACTTTTTTGTGTGTTTTATTTTTTAGATCTATTCTATGTCATGTAGGCTTTGATCTGACACTAGATACATGGTCGGATCAAGCCTAGATCTCTTGATATGACCGGTCAAAGTCCGTTGATCATTCACGGAAACTGCTTTCCGGGCAGCCCAGAAATTTCCAAAGACCCTGACAAGCATGTTCATAGCGTCTGATCTCGTATATGTGTGATAGTTAGGCCAAGTTATTGTGTTTTTGTTGTATCCTGACATGAATACTACATGTTAAAGGCTTTAGATCACCCAGATCCATAACCAAAACAATTTTATACCCGGTCAAACCAGGGTTGACCATCACGACCGGATGAAGATTCTGGGTAACCCAGATCTTCATCAGCCGATTTTTGAGGCAAGGTTTGACCACATTTCATTGTTCATTGGAGTTGTGGTTAGACAGATTTAATGCTTCTATATTGTAGCCTGACATGTATACTAGAGATGTAAACGCTTAGATCACACAAACAAGCTCTAGAATCAAAGTTACAGAGAATCAAAATTGGTACCCTGCAACTGTTCTTCATTTCTGGAAAACCCAGAAATGAAGAACAGCTTTGACATGTTCTTCTGGAGCTTGGATCTTGCAGATTAGTTATGTTTTGGCCATGCATATTGATTAAGCTTGTAGTGTGTCGGTAATACTACAACATCAGTGGAAAACCAAACCCAGAAATCATCAACTACGCTATTTTAATTGAGGTCAAACTAGGCAACCTGTTAGCAGCTTATGAATATATGGGTTGGCTGAAGAACACCTATAGTGACAGTTTTGTCAATATAGGTACCTTTAGCGACAGATAAATTAGAAAATGATTATTTTAATTAAATAAATCGAAATTAATAGTTTTTAATTATTAAAAATACTAAATAAATTCCGAAAAAATATTTTAAATTCTGAAAAATAGTTTTTAATTAATTGAAGTATATTTCATAAATATTTAATATTTTTAGAATATAATTGGTATTTAATTTATTTAATTATAATATTAAATAAATTATTTAAAAATGATTTTAATACATGAAAAATAATATTATGGTATAAGAAAATATTTTAAGTTATTTCCAATAACTTTTGATATTTTGTGATGAAATTTATTAATAAATTAATATTAATGATAATTAGTTTATTTAATAAATATATTAAATAAATTAAGGAAAAATAGGATTAATGTTTTATAAATCATATAAAATGATTTATGTGTTATAAAAATATTTTGAGTTATAAAATATAACTTTTGATATTTTGTGATGAAAATATTAATATTTTAATATTAAAAGCAATTATCTGGATAATGGATTTAAGTATTTAAAAATTATATAAATGTGATTTTTAAAGTATTAAAATACTTGGATATATTATAAATATATTATAATATTATGATGATGTATGTCATTAATATTTAATAATAAATAAATATTAATGATAAAAGAATTATGTAGTATTTAATTCATTTAAATACGTGTTTAATGATTGAAAATTCACGATAAATAGTAATAATTATTTAAAAATTATTACGAATTTACGAAAAATATTTTGACTATTATTAAAATTATCTGAGTTAATTGTTAAGTGTTGGGCAGAGTTTAATTGAACTTAAACTCGTGAATTGTCCGACTAGACCGTCAGGATGTCAAATTTGTGTCAGTTTCAAGTCAGACTAAAATTGTTTGACCTGAACTAAGTTTTATATGTGTTGTAGACTGATAGAGTTATGTGTTATGTCACTACTACAAAATAGTAAATAGACAACGCGGAAAAAACGTTGTGGTTTTGTCAAAAAAACGTCGTGGTTAAGGGTGTTGTCTATTTGACACCCTTACACGACGTTTTTAAAACATTGTAGTTAGGCACAATACACAACGTTTTTTAGAAAAAAAACGTTGTAGATTTATTTTCAAAAAATTAGCAGATGCTTAAAAACGTTGTAGAAAGTATGATTCCACAACGTTTTCTGACTAAAAATGTTGTAGTTTAATGTATTAGACAACATTTAGACACATTTACACAACGTTTTTAAAATATTGTAGATAAAACAAAAAAAGTTGTGGTTCTCCTACATTACCAATGCACCTTCAATATGCTAATGCCATGATATATAGCTAAAAGGTCTAAATTCTCATTTAAATTTAAAGCCAAAATGCATCAACCATTCAAAATACATCCCAATAACACCGTTCGTTTACAGTTTCAAATTACTACATCCACAAAATTTATACCAAACTATCCATATATACTTCTCAAATTCACTTTTCAATCCACAAAATAAACCAAACTATCATTGCACGCAAAAAAGTACTTAAATTGTTATGTACAGTTTGTGCATCAAATAACTAAAAAGAGTTGAATTCATTCCTCAGCATCATAGAGAAATTATTAACAAGATCAAAATGAATAGACAAATATATAAAAGCTACCTTACATTTAGTTATCATGTCATTCTGTAGTATTTTATAGGATATATGCACTTAGATTGTCTAAATAATACAAACTTGGTTTTTAGTTATATGAAACCGAGACGGCAAGAAACTCTAATAGAAGAGTATATGATACCATCGGGCTGTCTGATAAAAGCTTTAACTTTCTCCCACTCAAATTGTATATCCACTCCTAAAATAAAAATCAAATACCGAGGAAATTGCAAATGACTAACAATTACGTAGTGTACTAAAAGTTATTATCCAAAGAGCAGAATATTCAGAAAGAGAGAAAGAGAGAGAGAGACCAATATGAGTTTGTTTTTTCAACTGCAACTCAGCCGTTGCCCTCCCCAAAACTTCCAAAGGAGCTGCCAACTGAATATAATAACACGAATTATGGGTAAATCATAAATTGTTACAAATCATTATGTTCTCTCTACCTCCCCTATTCTCCTCGAGTTTAAAATTATACTTACGAAGGCTGACAAAATTTTGGAAGAAAGTGCACAACGAAATGTAAAATTTTAAAAATAAGATGTGGACCAAGATTTCAAATATTATCTGAAGTTGTCTGTGTTTGTATGCATTTTTCATCTAATAATCAATTTGAGAAGAAAGTGATAGTAAAGCAATTAAAGAGCTTGTATATGAGTATATCCACAAACAGAAGTTGAAAAGTGAGTATAAATTCGAACCTTCAGCATGAGAGCATTTATACTTGTATTAGCTTCCACATCGACATGTTACCATAAGAATAGTCCCAGTTCCTTGTTCTTTAACTTTCCCTTCGGAAGTATCCCTCTCCACGATTACGGCTGTGAACTCCTTGGGACCATTTAGTGTGTGTTCACTTAGACGAATACCTGCCTCCTACCCATAATCCTCCTCCAAGCCTGGAACCTTAACATAAGCAAGACTACAAAGCTGAGCAAGGCCAGGTGATGAGGACACAGAAGAATCAAGAGGTCGCAACTGACTATAAGCAACAACTTCTTGATTTCCATAGTCGATGTAAAACACTTCAAACTTGTCTAATGGAGATTCAACAACACCTCAAGGAGCATTCACAATCTTTACATATTGAATAACAAAAAGAGTAGAATAAGTAACACTGTTAAGAAATGAAGATAATTATAATCATTCAAAAAGAAAAACTGAATGTTGCTTTGTGAAAAGTGTTGAGCTTTGTATTAAAAGCACCCTCGCATACAGTCATGGGCTAAACTTCAATTTCACTTACCCATTCACGCACAATGAAAATGTTAAGATTTATAAATACAGAAGCTTGCCTGAAATATTAAATAAAGTAGACAAACAATTACCAAATGTCAAACATTCAGTAGGTTTTTTGAAAAACTGTCTGAAAAGGTAGATTGGCTCCCCAAGTGACTTCAATTCCAATGAGTTCAAGGCATTGAAAATCTGGAAAACAAGTAAATAAATTAATATATATTTTAGTCATTAAAAAGGTGAAAACACCTAGTGGGAAATGCAGTCACCTCAATTAAAATAGACCTTCCAGCATTCACCGTAGAATTTAAGTATTCCTTCCTTTTAATGTGGAAATTTACTTGTAAGTTCTGTAATGAATTCATTGTATTCTCTGTGTACTCAGACAGAAAGGTCACTGGGTAGATGGAAATGGACAGTTCTTGGATCAGGTATCACCTCCATCTTACATCCAACTGCTGCCAATGCTTGAGTTATCAAATTTAAATGGAAAGTTCACCAGTACATAAGTGTAGTATAATGCAAGTCCACCCAATTGCAAATATATCATAACAATATATTCTTCAAACTTTGAACTGAATCACAAAAACTAACCCAAATAAACCCAATATATAAATCATCCAAAAGACCCTGCAAACAATATATTTATCAAATCTAGCCTCAACTCCAATTTTTTTTTATGCTCCAAACCTGCAACTCCAATTCCTGACACTATATACCCACCAGCACTACAAGACCCTAACAACATTAATAAGTAACAAAACTATAAAAAACAAGAAAAGAAAAAAAAACACCAAATGGGTATGGGCAAAATCAAACAAGGAAATGTCTCTCAAGACAAGAAAGCGATAATTTTTATGAGTTCAAAGAATATGGAGCTCTGCTGGTGTTGTTGCTGCTACATACCTTAAACCTGAGTTTAATGCTTAAACTACAATACACCATGACCTTGGCAGAATGCAACCCCCTTACAAAGTTGATACACCAAACTCTGCATTCAAGAAGAAAAAATAGTTAAATAACCAACCTCCCCACCATATAAACACTAAAATTGGGGGAAACCCTAACCTAGCTAGTATAAGAACGAATTGACAAAATCAACACTAAATCGAAAATTTCTCAATTTGGTACAAAATAGGCCAAGTAAAATTGGGGGTAACCGTAACTTATTATAAGAATGAATTAACAAAATCAACTAAAGAAAAGGAAAATTTCTCAATTCGGTACTTCATAGACATGAATCCAAGTAAGGAACGTTGTGAAATTGAGACCAATTAAAACCCTAAACATATAAAAACAATAGAGGAGTTCAACAAAATCAATTTGCGTAATTTAGGAAACTCAACAAATAACTGCGAAACCCTAGAACTAGAGAAATTAGTAGTATAAACCTGACAATGTGGGGATCGCTCGAAAGCATACGCAACAAGGAGACTTCACGGAGAGTGGTGGGAGGGACTCCTTCATCGTCCTCGTGGAGTCTTGTCTTCTTCAAGGCTACAATTTTACTGGTAGCCCTTTCTCTAGCTCTGTAAACCTTCTCGTACGTTCCTTCGCCTACTTTCTCAAGCTTCTCAAAAGCATCCTGCGAGTTGAGACAAAATCACAGTTGACTTGGCGTCGAAGACTTGAAACATGCCTGAGTGGGATCCGGCGGCGAGTAGGCATCCGTCCGAGCCAAAAGAGGCGGATGTGGCTATATCTTTGAAGGTATAGATGGTGGCTTCGGGTGTTAGGCTTTCAGACGACAAAATGGAGACGGTTGCGGAGTGAGTGGCGGCGAAGTGGTGAGGAGAAGTTGGCGAGAAGGAGAGAGAAGTGGGTGGTAGCCGAAGCTTTGGATCGTAGGAGAGCAGGTCACAGTAGATCTAAAAACTGTTTTAATTTCAAATTTTGAATTTTGCATTTTTTTTTCCTCCGTGTTTTTTAGATACATAACATTTTTTTTAAAAACGTTATCTATTTAAAACTAAAAATTACCCTTATAAATACATAACATTTTTTCATATGTATCTACAACGTTTTATTAAAAAAACGTTGTAAAAAAAAATACCACAACGTTTTTAATAAAAACGTTATCTTTTAAGTGTTGTCTATTTACAATTTTGTAGTAGTGTGTGTTTAGGTTATTCTGTGTGTATATATATATATATATATATATATATATATATATAATAGTATTGTGATGATATTATTCTAATATTGGAGATCTATATTGCTAATATTAGGTCTTCGGATAAAGCATTATAAATTGCGTTGTGGTAATCAACGGTTCAGGCAAGTTTGTTTTTACTTAACTCTACTAAGAGTTGTTTCATTTGGATAAGTTTATTGTTAATCATTGTTGGTTGCCATGAATTGTACTCTGTACATATTACATTTATAAGTCAGGTATGAAAGGCTGATCACCTTCATTACCAGTTGGTTCAGATATATTTGTTCATGTATAATACTTGTTCAGTCATAAATTTGTTCCTGCTAGTTCACAATTATATTGTTGAATTATAGCCAGCTTAATATTCACTCTTTTTCAATCATGATATATCGTTATATTATTGAACTTAAACTTGATGGTCAATCCTTATGCTCACCCTTGCTATATCATGATAAAACATTGCAGATTAAGGCGAATGCGTCGGATACAAGGAAAGGTCCAAGATGGCCCAAATTTAGTTTACGTTTGTAATTAGAATTGTAATAGTAATGTATATAATGTTATTGTAAGTCAAGTAAGTTATTAAATGTGTATTAAGTTAAGGTTACTCGACCTTGGGGAAAAATATGTAAGTTTAATGTATAAACAATATATGTTTATATCTTCCGCAAATAGTAATAGTTGTATAGAATGATCAAACCGGATCCGCGGTGATTCAGGACCTCGGATTCGGGGCCCTCACAACCCCAAACCAAAGGAATGACATGGTTACGCTACTAACCCAATTCCAGGATGTGTTTGCATGGTCTCAAGAAGATATGGTGGGTTTGTCCACTGACATTGTTCTTCATCGCCTTCCCATTAAAGAGGCATTCAAGCCAGTCAAGCAGATACTCAGGCGATTAAAACCTGAGTAGAGTTTAAAGGTGAAAGAGGAAATTATGAAATAATTTCAAGCTGGCATCATCATGGTATCCACATATCCTGAGTGGATATCCAACATAGTTCCCGTGCCTAAAACTAGAGGAAAGGTGCGAGTTTGCGTGGATTATCGGGACTTGAACAAAGCTTGCCTTAAAGATAGCTTTCCCGTGCCATTTATCCACATTCTCATTGACAATACTACTCAATACTGCATGTACTCCTTTACTGATTGCTTTGCAGGGTACCATCAGATCATGGTTGCTGAGGAAGATCGTGAGAAAACTTCTTTCATCAATGCCGGAGCCACCTATCAGCGAGCTATGATGGCTCTCTTCCACGACTTAATGCACAAAGAGATCGAGATCTACGTGGATGACATCATTGTCAAGTCCTAGAAGGAGGAGGACCACTTACACCATCTCAGAAAGCTATTCAACAGGTTGCGTAAATACAACTTGAAGTTGAATCCAGCCAAGTGCGCCTTTGGTATTAAATCAGGCAAGTTGCTAGGAATCCTAGTCAGCCACAAAGGGACTGAGCTGGATCCTACCAAAATCCAGGGCATAACGGAAATGCCCATTCCTCAGATAGAGAAGGAAATACGGGTATTTTTGGGAAGAATCAACTTCATTAGTAGGTTCATTTCTCAACTCACCGCAACCTATGAGCCAATCTTCAAGCTATTAAGGAAGAACTCCTCCATAAAATGGAATGATGAGTGCCAAAATGTCTTCCTCACGATTAAAGAACAGCTAGTCAAAGCTCCCGTTTTGGTACCACCCAGGGATGATGTTCCCCTGTTCATGTACATGTCCATAAATGACAATGCCATGGGCTACATACTGGGACAGAAAGACGATAGAGGCCAAGAACGAGCTATCTATTACCTCAGCAAAAGATTTAGTAGCAGTGAACACAAGTACACTCTGATTGAGAAGACTTGTTGTGCTTTAGCATGGGCGTCAATGAGGTTACAACATTACCTCCATGGTCACACAACCCATCTAATATCCCGCGTGGATCCTCTCAAGTACGTGTTCAACAAACCCATGTTAAATTGCCAGCTGTCCAGATGGCAGGTTATCCTACAACAATTTGACACCATATATGTGACTCAAAAGTCCATCAAAGGTCAAGAAATTGCGAATCAACTGGCCGCTGCACCTTCAGGGGACTTTAAACCCTGGGAAACATACTTCCCCGATGAAGGAGTAATGACAGTTTAGTAAAACCATCAGTACGATACACGCCAAGCATGGAAGATGTATTTCGATGGAGCTGTTAATATGAAAGGTGCTAGAGATGGAGCAGTTCTAGTATCTAGTACGGGGGAGCATTATCCCGTCGTCGTCAAATTGAAGTTTGTCAGCACCAACAACATAGCTGAGTATTAAGGCTATCTCCTGGGGCTAAAACTTGCCCGTTCAATGGGCATCAGGCGGTTAACTATCTTTGGAGATTCAGAGTTGGTAATTAGACAATCCACCGGAAACTATCAAACCAAAGAGCTACATTTGCTGCCTTATCATCAGTAAGTTTTACAGAGTGTTTTGGAGTTCGAAGAAATCTCTTTTCTACACGTTCCTCGTAATGGGAATGACTTTGCAGACGCATTAGCATTTTTGGCCTCCTTGATTTACATACTTGACAAGGGACACTTGCCAAGCATCACAATTTCCCTGCACAAGGCACCAGCTTATGGGAACTATGTTGGAGAAGTATCGAATGAGCTACCTCCCATCTAGCACCCTTAGTATCAGCATATCAAGGAATACCTACGAGATGGATCTATACCCGCTGAGGCATGCCCGACTGAGAAAAGGCGGATCCATCGACTTGCTATAAATTTCTACCTGAGTGGAGATGCCCTCTATAAGAGAGATGCAGGACAAGGTCTCCTTAGATGTTTAGACAAAGACCAAGCTCAAAGGCTTATGGATGAGATCCGTGGTGGAGTTTGTGGCCCACACATGAGTGGCCCCCTCCGTGTTAAGAAGATCCTCAGGAGATGACATTACTGGCTCTCTCTCAAAGATGACTGCAATGACCATGTCAAGAGATGTTATTAGTGCCAAATTCATGGGAATGCTATCCACACCTCTCCACAGGAACTCTACAATATGAGTTCGCCTTGGCCCTTCTCAATGTCGGGAATGGATGTTATTGGGCCCATTAAGCCTAAAGCCAGTAATGGACATTGCTTTATCTTCATCATTATCGACTACTTCACCAAGTGGGTATGAAGCAACCTCATTTCTCAGGGTTACCAAGGAAGTCATCATTGCTTTCATTAGAAATAATGTTATTTGTCGATATGGACAACCAGAGGTGATTGTATGAGACAATGCTAAAAACCTCAACAACAAGATGATGGAGGAGTTATGTAGTAAATTCCACGTCAAACATCTTAACTCCGTCATCTACCGTCCAAAAATGAATGGTGTTGTTGAAGCGGCTAACAAAAACATCAAGAAGATCATGCAAAAGATGTCCACCAACCACAAAGAGTAGCCTGACTTATTGCCTCTTGCTCTGTTAGCATACAGAACATCAATGCATACTTCCACTAGGGAAACCGCCTACGCATTAACCTATAGGATGGAAGCAGTGCTCCCCATATAAGTTGAAATGGATTCCCTCAGGGTGTTGATAGACGTTCAGCTGATGAAGACCAATGGGTACAAGACAAGTTTCACCAATTGTCTCTAATAGACGAAAGGCGAACCACGACTATCTTCCACGGTCAATTATATCAACAAAGGATCACCAGATCCTACAACAGAAAAGTCCAGCTATGGTAGTTCAAACAAAATGACTTGGTTTTGAAGAAGATCATTGACAACCAAGATCAATCTAAGGTAAATTTGCTCCTAACTGGGAAGGCCCATTTGTTGTCAAGGAAGTATTGACAGGAGGTGCTCTCAGATTGCGAGAAATTGACGGCGATGAATTTCCACAACTCATCAACTCGGACGCCGTGAAACGGTACTATGTCTGAAGTGACCATCAAGCAAACATCCTGGTGTTGGATCATCAGATCACCAGTCATTCTGGTTCTTTAACCATTTACCACATACAACTCTTTTCCACACTTTGCCCCTCAGGGAAACATACTTTTCAAGCTAGTAGCCTGGCTTCACTGCGCTCATACAACTTAGGTCATCCCACTACGGATTGAACCTCTCGCGTTTGCAGTTTGGCTACCCATACATGGGATCAAACTTTTCACACTTACAGTTTATCCTCAACCTAGGATCAAACTTTCTTTTCCCCGCAGTCTGACCTGCACATGGGATCACGCTTTTCAACTTGCCCTGAGGGGCGAACTACGCTGACTTGATCTCCTTTTCAATAGGAGTACGTAGGCAACCATTTCATATGGTCCGATCGCAATAAAATAAAAACAACAAAAACATTTCTACCCCCTTCTCCTTACAAAAACAAAAACAACAAAAACATTCCTACACCCTTTTCTACCATATAACTTTGAACCTCTTACACCATGTTCGACCTACGCAGACCTGATCTCCTCCTCAATAGGAGTACGTAGGCAGTAATATATGGTTCGGTCTCACCCCCTACCAAAACATAAACACTTGTCATGTGGTACTGAGATCATCCTTCAATCCACCATATTTCATTGGCTTCAGACCAAAGGGATGGAATTACCTGAACTCCTCCAAAATAGGAGATTTGGTGACCATCTAAGTTGCGGTTATACCTTGAAGAGTAACACCAATCCATAAGAGATGGAATTAACTAGGCTCCTCCTAAATAACGTACTGGCGACCATCTGTGGTGCGGTCAATCTCAGAGAATAAAGCCACACTCCTCTGCACATTTCCATACAGAAACCAGTCCCAAGACACCAAAGATGGTAGGGATACACAAAGATCAATGATCCATTCTGAACTGTCTAGAGACAACTCAATGTCCATCCATCCGGGAAGAGTTCAGAATAAATCAAGATCATAAGCCCTGAAGAAGCAGGCAAAATATCAAGCAAGTATCAGAACATATCTAAAAGGGAAGTGATCAAAAATATATTTCCCTGCTATATATATAATGTTGTTTGATATTCACAATGTAAACTGTACATGACAAAATGGCTATGCTAGTCTGTGCAGGAAAATACCAACCCGTCTATAAGTCAGGGTATGTGCGAGCTAACAAGCCCAACATGGAATCCCTCTCAGAAGAAGGAGGCAAAGCTGTGGTCTCCTATACGAGAGTATCCACACGACCCAACAGATCTGCAGCCATCTGCATGGTGACCATGTGCTCATCAATGTAAGCGATCATCTCTATAATCATATCAGTGGTAAGGGACCTTACTGCAGTACTATTTGTGATAGCTACATCCCGAGCAGATATGGCACTATCCCACTCAACTATCGCTGCATCTCTGGCTGATCTGGCCTCATCCCGCTCAACAACAGCGACATCTTTGTGAGCTAATGCATCGTCTCTCTCTAACAGAGCTGAGTCTCTCCCATCAAGGGCAGTCAACATCAAGGCTCTAGCCTGGTCTCTCTCGAAGGTCATCAGATGGTGACTCTACTCAAATCACTGTGCTGAATACTGAATCACAACAGTACTAGTACTAGGAGAATCTAAAAGAGATGTTGTCAACCCAGCAACGAGTTCCTCCTCGAGATGGGAATCAATGTCCTCCATGGGCTCTCCCTCATCTGACTCAATATCCGGTACTGTGGATACTACCGCAGCAAGTGAAATCTCTGTCTCCATCCACGCAGAATACTCTGACGAATAACCCGGATGGCTCATAGAGAAAACAGCTATCTCACGCTGATCCCAACATGCATACACACGGGATTGGTCCTCTGCGGAAAGATAGTGAGAAGCTAAACGCTAACCTAGCGCCCCCTCAAAAGGATGGAAATCCTGGAATTGGTCAAACTGTGACATCACGACCAACGGGTGGTAGGTAGTCATGCCCCTCAAACCAGCCAGAGGGAGGTAATCCATGCCCGGAGCATGAGTAATAAAGTTGTAAGGGGAGCTGAGCCCCGAACATGGACCACTGAACATGGGTGAACACGATAATATGCTAAACGGATCACTGATATCCGCCAAGAACATAGACCCAGACATAGCGTCTGTACACTCTGATGGCTGAAAGGAGTATGACATGGCTATATCATGGGTGAAACAATACCCATGCCGTCTAAAAGTACCAATCAGTCTCAAGTGTGACATAAACCACACATATAGCATAACCGAGCTGCCCATAAATTCTCTTGTCAGATACGTGCAACAATATGTAACTGACCTCAGAGTCTCTTCTATAATCATCGGTATGATGGTACGACCCTCCCTGAGAGCTCTCACTGCCATGATGACTCCAATATCTATCTCATCCATGTACCGTGGCATATAGACATACGACAGTACGCACAATAGCAGTACATCCACCCTGGCTAAACGCCAATGATCCTCCGGTGTGGTGAAATCCTCGGAATGTTGTGTATAACTATCCTCAGAGCCAAATCTGTCAAACAAAAAACACTGGGATATAACGTGGCTAGATGTAAGCTCATCCTGCACCACCCTACGCCTCAATCTAGTGAGGGTCATGAACTATCGACTCATGTTCCCCAAAGCCATATGCACGCAAGGTCTGTCCAGTGGCAACATCTTCAACCGTGCATACTCCTCCAGAGTGGGAGTCAACTCCTGGGTCCCAAATTGGAAAACCTATATCTCCGATACCCAGTGCTCTAGCATGCCATCCACGAATCCTGTGGGAACCTGAAACATCAACAGGGTCATAGTATGCTACAACAAATTATCTACAGTCACCCTGTTTGATGGTGACATGCTATCGTACCACGATCGCATACCAGATACGACCAATAATGGTGGGGTATGATCAATACGACTAATTGTTGAAGAAGACATCTGTACAGGTCGTGTCATAAGACCATCCAGGGGTCAATGTTGAATATCTCTGGACATACATATGCATAACATGATACATGTATTGCAGATAATAGATGGCAATATGATATAGGGAATGAAAATTGTGCAAACATTCCTAAGTATATCAACATCTAATGCATCATCTCTGTACAGCTAAAAATATAGGGAAATGAGGCACAAACGTCCTACTACTAATAGAAGCCTATCAAAAGATATAGTGAGAATGGGGCATAGCCACCCAATAGCTAACAGAGGCCAATCAAAAGAGATAACGAGAATACACATCAGAAGAAGACAACGGTGTCAATGTCTACATCATCAATCTTGTCCATCTGATGTAACTCCTCCTGAGTCACTGAATCTCTATCAACAGGGATGTCAAGCTTATACAAAGGAGGATCTGCACCGATAAAATCAAATGGGTCATCTGAGAGGCCAGCGCCTGAGCTAGAAGTAGCAAATGAATCTGCCTCTACTGGATCTCTGCCCAAATGCCGGTTGAAGAAATTTGTCTGATCTAGTCGCCGAGTCAAACTATTGATCTGTGTCATAAGAGTCGGATCTCGGACACAGGCTATCCAATCCGTCATCATAACAGATCCTGGAACCATATCCCCCATGAACTGAGTGGCGTGGGACTGGGCTCCAATGGTACGAGGGAACCACCAACGCTGGAATATCTCCTGAGTCCAAGGACCCTCTGATAATGCAAAGCCGTCAACCCCCAACAATGGGATATCAGTGGCGGGTGACTGCAATACAGGCTAATGACGCCTGGCAGGAAGAAAGATCGGCATACGAATCTCCCTTGTGGTACTCCTAATAGCACGCTCTCCTAAATAGAGCTCCCATCCTCCATCTGTAAAGAGAAAAACTCTCCGAGTGGAAATCACATACTCGATACCAGTCGGGTACCCATCCTCAAAATTGATGGCCAAGTGATCCCCAGAATAGGGAATCCATGTAATAATATCAGTTGTCAACAACTCCAGCTATAGGTGGCAATGAGTGAAACCCTCAGCTACAGGGACCTCCGCCGATATGGAATGATGCCATCATCGTCCTCGTGGATAGGTATCTAAACTTAACACACTCACCGGACGCAAGCATTGAGTCTTTCAAAGGCCCAAAACTACTAATACAATGGCAAAACATATGCGATCAGTAAACACTCTTAACCTATAAAGGGGAAACGACAAGAGAATACTCACCAGCAGAAATGGGTAGAATCATAACCAAGCCTCAGTCAAACCTGTGAGCGCATACGCATGCCCCTGAGGAAATAGGCAATGGTATAGGGGCCCCAATCATACTCTCCAATACGATCCACATGACGCGTGGCGCTGATCAAAGCGAACGACACCGTAGAAGAGTTATCTACTATGAAGCAGCCTCTAATGATCATCAGGAACAATCGCCGAAGAATGTAATCCCTAACTCTGACATCATCTAGCATGGGCTCTCTCAATAGCCCACTCATAGCATCTATGCTCAAAGGACCTACACTACGATCCCGCCTTGAGCGCCCTCCCCGAGCTCTAGCAAGGATCTGACGGTAGTAGGGGTAATATTCGCCATGTAAGGCACTGATGCTCCTCCAAACTCCATACCTGTGATAAACCACCAATCCATTGGCGTCATCATCACCTCATAGTCCAACAAATGGAGTGACTGAGTATGATGAAACCATCGCTCAGACAATTCCCTGAGCTAACCCCAGGGACAACGACATGGAAGGATGGAGACGAACACCCCCAATCCCCAGTCATGCACAACTGCTCTATAGTCGGGATGAAGAGCCTGGTACTTGGAGTGTATGCTCAACCAGTTCCCTCGAGGCTGTGTAAAGCCAGGAACCTGCATGAAATACAAATCAACATCAAAACCCTTTAATCCTCATTAATAGGAAAGAAGGAAGATCAAGATCTAACATCATACCTCGTTAGCGTGCAAATACATCGAGGGATGTCGACTCAAATAACCCAGAAGCTCTGGGTTTGCCACCTGAATACTCAGGAGCTCCCTACGGGGAAAATGCGTAGCAGGAGCGGGGTCTGCAACCGGAACATCCTCCTCCTCGTCCTCAACGTCCGGCACATCAACCTGGTCTGGATGTATCACCGTCTCCACCAGCCGACGAGACTGTCTAATAGAATGGGGTCGAGGTACTTCAGAAGCCCTCCTCCGTACACCAGAAGTGGTCCTACGGGAACTACTCGGCTGATCCGGATCCATAATATCTGGACAACAAGTCTCCAAATCACCTCAGAAAGGGTGTGGTATTTTCTAATTTGGAGCTTTTCAAAATGCATCTTATGACTACATGCATGCATGCAGTATTTTAACATATGAGATAAAAATGCATGATTAATTAAATGCCTACACTTTGGAAAAAATTTGCCATAGTCCCCTTTGTAAATCAGACTATCCACATGCACATAGGCATGATTAGGTGGCCATTCAGTAGCACACCTGCCCAAAAGTCATATCCAAAATATATGCATTATAAATCAAACTCAGCAATACATAAGGTTAACTTCAATACCAGGAGTACTTTTCCTTTTTACCTTTTGCTCATTTGTCCTCAAATAGGATAAGAAATAGCAGAAAAAGGTGCCAATTTGACTGTCTCATAAATCAATTTTTTTCACATCATTATGTTCAGCATGGTTTGATACTAACATTTACTATATTGAATATTTTTTATCAAGTCTTTTGAGCATACATAATCACTACTGTGTGTTTAAATGCATTTCATGTGATAAGTCATTTTCCAACGGATAAAAACTGGAAAAAAAATACATGCATTCGTTACCAGGATAATGTAGAACACTTGTGCGGTGATAGAATATGTAGAAAGTCGCCCGAACTCGGCAGATCTGAAGAAGAGCTCTCAGATTTCCTTCGTGGCGCAACTTGAAAATGACTTATGAAAGCAACCTGCAGGACTTTAATATCCACAGTTGGTCAAAGGTCCATCTGCAGCTAGAGAAGGTGTACCTGCGGCACCCTTATGTGGGCCCCACCCCTCCAGTTCTATCCAGTTCGAGTTACAAAGGTTGTGACGCCCCCAAAATAGGTATACATCACCCATCTTGGGTCGTCAAATACAAGGTACTGAATACAAATACAACTTAATTATACAACAGTCGTGTAAAATACGACAAAACATAGGCTGTGAGTGTTAATACAAATATTGTCATCTAGACAATATCCACACTCAATGGAATCCTCATTAAATGTATTATCACACTATTTCAAAGAATAGTGAGGACTACTAATGCACTATCTAGGACCATCACTCTGTTTCCCGACTAGTCCCAGCTACGTTCTCATTTCCTGAAGAGAACAGTGAAAGAAAGGGTGAGCTCAACTAACCCAGTAAGAAATATTATGACTAAGATAATGCAGAATAAATTATCATTAGCATTCAACAATGTTAAACTAATAGAATATAATAGACAACAAGTTTAACTGTAGCGGATCAAGCAATCCATTAGAAGAGTCAAGTAAGGAATAAAATCTAATATCTTCTATGATTTAAAAAGTTTTTCATCAACTTTATCGCTAAGAATCAGCTTAATAAATAAAATCGAATCATCCCTGCACTACGGCCAAGGATATTCATGTAATCATCAATGGTCACGACTATACAGAATAATCCCTGGTCATAATCATACCAACAACTGTCCATCAATGCACTACAAGCCACTGAGGACTTATACCACATCATTCGTCACATTACGGTCATGATTATACCGAATAATCCCTGGTCATAATCATACCAAGTCCATCTATGCACGTAAGCCAAAGATGACTTTCATCACAATATAAGCATGAGGATGATGACAATGACATAATAATTCAATAAAACAAGTTCAAGAATAAATTTTAAAGATTAATAAGTTAATTTATCCTGAACTCAATAACGTCCAAATTGTCAACATGATACTACTTTGTGGAGTAAAATTCAAGAATGCTCAGAAGAATATTTCCATGAAAAGATACTGGATGAAGCGCGAATATCAAGGATATTCCACTAATTTTATGGAGTATAAAAGCCAAAGCTTTAACCAACTGATTATAATAGAATATATGAAACTGCAAATGGATTTTCGTCCACCATGCGGTAATCCACGTAAACAGATCATTTCCACAATTTAATAAGGAATGAATATGAAGGATCATTCACCATGCATGTGGTAATCCACATAGACAGGTCATTCCAACAGAATAATAAAGAATGAAACCAGGTCCGACGTAAACGCACAGACAGGATATTCCGACAGAATCATAAATAATGGAACCCCGGTCCCAGTGAAAGCGCACGCAGACGTGACATTCTCGACGAATAATAAATAATGGAACCCGTGTCCCATGTAAACGCATTGCATGGGATATTCTAACGAGAATAATAAAGAACCAAATATTAGATGAATTTCACCATGTATCGATTGCTTGTGATAAAACAAAGTTATTCTAATGTAATAATAAGAATGGAATAACAGAAGAATTTTACCATGTATGCGGTACTTCGCATATACAGGTTATTCCAACATAATAATAAAGAATGGAATAACAGAAGAATTTCACCATGTATGCGGTACTTCACATATACAGGTTATTCCAACATAATAATAAAGAATGGAATAACAGAAGTTCTCTTTATGAATACAAAAGAAATAATACCCCTTACGAATACAACAAATAATATCCCCTACCTTAGAAGAAACTGGATATTGGAGTAGTGAAGTAGCAGAATATTTTTCTTCTTTCTCTCTATAGTTTCTCTCTCTAGAGTTTCAGTGAATTCGTAAGAAATAATGAAGGAATGAGCTTCTATTTATAGAAGAACTGAAAGTGGCTCTTGGTCTTAACAAAGGGTCAAAATGACTCTTGGTAATATTGAAGAGACAACTATTATTTGCGAAGGGACAATTAACTCTTGAAACACCGAAGAGGCAAATAACTCTTGGAAAGCTGAAGGAACAAATAACTCTTGGAAAACTGAAGGGACAAATAACTCTTGGAAAACTGAAGGGATAAGTTACTATTAAAACTTTAAATCAACGATCCATATTGATTTACTATTATAATTTCAACCAACGGTCTGAAAAATTAGCACATCTCCTCATGGAATAATATTGTACCCAAAAATGATTTGGACCGAAAAGAAATATTTTTACGGGTGAATAGTACCCCATGAATAGTAACTCGTGAATAGTACTCTGACACGAAAAGTGCCCCGAATACCCGATTGAACAATATAACCTCAAGAAATCAATTATTATCGAAATAAATGTCGATTTCCACTAACACAAATAATTTCAACATAATGGAACTATCAAATTCATCTTTAATCAACACGAACTTATTCATCATTAATATTATAACTCACAATATTTAACAACCAGGTCGTTCCCAGGAAAGAGTGGGCTTTTCGATAAGGATTTCTCCTTATTGGCGCGCAATTAGGTGACCAAACTTCTCCTTGACAGAACTTCTAGACATTGTCAATATTGAAAATAATAATATGAATAAATTTTCCGTCTCAATTATTGATTTAATAATATAACATATTATACATATGATATTGTGACAATAATTGAATCAATAATATGAGAGATATGATGCAACAATTAATGTAGCATTAATTTAGTATAACTAATTCACTTCTCACGTAATCATTAATAATCAATACCGTGTGCTACTATGCAACCACGCGTATTACTGTGCTTTTACTATCGAGTAGTTCAACAGTTTTAACGGTAAAACTTCCGCCGTTATTTTCATAAAAATATTTTTGTCATTTTCTCAATCCGATAATAATTCCATTATGGGGTCCACCAATGATTGTACCATCGTACGGATATTCCCCGACCAATCGAATATTATACAACAACTTGCATACTTTGCAAAATTTATAAATACTACCCACAACTATAACATTATATCAAATCAACACCATAATATTAAAAAAATAGTTCGAGAAAAATTTAATCTTATTCATAAAATTCGGGGTCTCACAAAGGTGTTCTCACACACTGAAAAGGTGAAATCAGGAATAAAAACGCTACGCGATTGAGCAAAATAGCTTGCAATCCTGGTTTACTGCGATTGAATCTTGGGTTTGTACACCACTCATTTGGTATTCGTCCAAGCACGGGGTATACTATGCCGATGATCTCAAATTTTTCAAGTCACGCTCATCAATACCAGACAAAGGTCCAATGCCGCCAATTCAGGGTCGTAACCCTAAGTTACAACGTAAAACCCAGCAAGGGTTACAACGCATTCCCCAGCGGGGGTCACCACACATGTGATAACCTGGGATTTCGAATAATCAAAATTTTACGAATAATTTTTTTTTAATATTGATTATCAATTTTTTGACAAGTATCTGTGGTATGAGTCTCGAGAAGTTCAATTTGTGTATTGACTAATAAATTTAGAGTACAGTTGTGCTTAACAGCTTTAGAAACCCTAACCCTAACTTCTGGATAGGAATTCGATAGAAAATATAATTAAAATAATTATATTAAAGAGTATGTGTTTGTACTGTATAGAGATATTGATAAATGATTGATCGGATAAAGTTTAAAATTAATAAACCCTAATAAGAGATTCAAAACCCTAATCTTAGGATTATAAACCCTAATCGAAAGCCGGGAAACCCTAATTTTATATTCGAGAATCCTAAAACCCTAATCCTAATTAATAAGCTTAATGTGTTTATTAAACTTTAATATGATTAGAAAGGCCTAATTATATTTTTGTTATCTTACTTTCTATTTTTACAAACCCTAATTGTAATCTAGAAATTTTATTTTTCTAATTAAAACCCTAATTAGGAAACCCTAATCCTAATTAGCAAGCCTAAAGTGATTAGTATGTGTTGATATAATTAGGAAACCCTAATTATAATTTAGAAATATTAATTTCTATTTAAAACCATAATTACATTTTCGAAATTCTTAATTTTCTATTTTTAAACCCTAATTAGAAAATTCTAGAATTGGAGTTTTTAAAACCTAAGGGTTAGAACCTTAGGGTTAAACCCTAAAGGTTTGTGCAATTGTCAAGAATTCCATTTAAATAAAAATACAAATGACCAAAAAACACTTTTAATATTTTTAATAAGCTAACTTGTGAATCTTGCTAGAATTGTAGTTGTTTACCATCTACATTGACTTGGTGACCTAAAAATCGAGCCAATCAGCTATCTCATCAGAAATCTAAGGAACATACATTGCATCAAGTGGATATAAAAGAATTAGAGAGAGAGAAAGTCTAGTGTTTTATTTATTTTGCACTTAAGCTCTCACCAACTCCTTCTCTCAACTAAACCTTCGAATATAGCAAGAATATCAGTCACATTATCAGCCTTAGAACACCCAAGAACATATTGGAGATCAAAGATCAAAATCTAGAGCAAGAAGGTATAAACCCTAAAACCTAATTTGATCTTGTATGCTTAGATAATTTTTGTGTTTAAGTGTTTAGAATCTTGCTAATGGATGTTTTGTGAAGATCTATGATGATCTATCATAAATCCATAACATCAAAGTGGGTAAAAACTATGTTTTTCAAAAATGTTCTTGAGCAATTATAGTGGTCTGACAAGAAATGTCAGTCCTCTAGATCTTTATGTGTTTATGATATATGTTGTTTTAAAGTTGTAATTTGTAGCCTGGTATGTGGTCTTTAATCTGCAAGTGGAATCAGGGTCATTTGATGTCTAGATCATGCGTTATTAACGGTCAAAACCCGTTGACCGACTTTGACCGGGTGAAATCTGGGTAACCCAGAAATACATGATCAGCGTCTGATAATGATTTCAAGCTTCCAGATCTGTCAGGATTTTTGTTTTATGATGTGGTTGTTGTAACCAGTTTGTAGCTTGTTAGTTAGATTCTAAATCCATGCTAGTAGATCTCTTAAACAACATATAAGATGGTTGTAATAAATGGTCAAACTAGACCATTTGATCACAGATTAACTTTCTGGAAAACACAAAAACGGTATGAACAAAGATTCTGACAGGGTTTGATCGAATTGGATCTGGCGTATATGATGTTGTTGGACTGCTTAAATGGTATATAAATGTTTCCTGACATTAGTACTTTAGTTTTGAACCTTAATAACATAAATACAATAACCAGAACCGGAAGGAAATTGAATTGCAAAAGTGGGCAGTCGAAGCTGTCTGGGTTTCTAGGTAACCCAGAAAGCCCAAAAAACTTCTGACAGCCACTTTGAAGCTCTATATTGTGATGCTATGTTATTGTATGGCTTGGATGCTGATTTATTCATGTAGTGCTACAAAAACACTACATGATCAATGATTAACATGACCCAGATACAAAATGGATTGAGATTAATAGCTGGTCAAACGTGGACCCTTGTACTGCCGGCTGTCAGTGTTCTTGAGGCTTAAGAACACCAACAGTGACGCTAAGTGTCTCTAAAGGGCTATAACGATGATTTTATTTATTTTATTTTCTGAATATTCCGGAAAATGCTTAAAAATAGAAATAAATTATAAAAATTACCAAAAAAGGTTTTAAAAATTATTTTAAATTCTGAAAAATAACTTTTAATTATTTGGGACATTTTCATTAATATTTATAATTATTTGAATATTAATAATATTTAATTTATGTAATTAGTGTGTTAAATAAATTATAGAAAAATGATTTAATATTATGAAAAATCATTTTAAATAAGAATAATGTATTTAAAAATATTTTAAATTATAAAATATAATTTTAATATTTTTGAAGAATTTTCATTAATAATTTAATATTAATGATATTAGTTTTATTTAATTATTGTATTAAATAAATAAGTTAAAAATGATTTTATTAATTTAAAAAGCATTTTAAATGAGAATAAAGTGTTAGAAAATATTTTGAATTATAAAATATAATTTTCAATATTTTTGGAGAATTTTCATTAATAAATTAATATTAATGATATTAGATTATTTAATTATTATATTGAATAAATGAATTAAAAATGATTTTTATTGATTTAAAAATCATTTAAAAATAAGAAATTTTATTAAAAATATTTTAAGTAATAATTAAGGACTTTTAATATTTTGATAATAATTTCATTAATATTTAAATATTAATGGTGATGATATAAAAATGATTTTAATTATTTTAAAAATCATTTAAGTAGAATATTGATGATTATTTTGACAAGTATTTCATTAATATTTTTATATTATTAAATATTAATGATAATGGAATTAATGAGTATTTAAATCATTTAAAATGATTACAGTATTTGGAAAAATTATTATAAATTATAATAATTGTTTATAAATTATTAAAAGCTTCCGAAAAATATTATAAACGATATTTGACTTATCTAAAATAATATTGAAGCTTAGAGACCAAGATTAATTGACAATCAATGTGTTAATTGTCGGATAGGGTGACCAGAATACCGAGATGACACCGAAGTCCAACCAGACCGAACTAGTTAGACTTGATAAGTGTTTATATAGGTTATAAACACTAATGTGGTTATGTGGTTATGTTGTAATGTGCCTAGGAGACAAATTGACTGTGAATTACAGTATTACGTGTTATGAAATATTGTGCTAATTGTGAGACCGATATTATTGGTTATAGGTTTTACGAACGCTGATAAGTTTATTGTGTAGTTGTAATCAACGCGGAAGGCAAGTTTCCTAACTCAACCTTGAGTTATATTTATTCAATTATTATAGTGGTTAATTATTGTTGATTAGACCACGTCCAAGAATTTATTGTTGATTATTCGCAGTTAGTGCATGTTTAATAATTCAAATTGAATTACTGATTCGAAAAATATACATTCGTAGAATAACTATTGTTGGATATTCATATTCGTAGAAGCTAGTATTGACAGTACAGATAATTCCTATTTATTGTCAAATTATGTTGAGAAATGTCTTAGCTAATTGTTTTGGCTAGACGAACATTTGTTAGAACTTGATAGGTTCAAGAAGAGAAGAGAAGATAATTCAATTATTATTGATAGATCAATGACAGTTGTTTCGGCTAGATAGAAAAAACAAAACTTGATAGGTTTGAGAAGAGAAGTGATTAGATATTGAAATCATTGTGTTTCGTTGTTAAATCAAATTTTGATTCAAAGACTGAGAAAAACAACCTTTTATATAAAGGGAACATTTTAGGTCGTATATTCGGCCATTGCACACTATTATGCATAATATATGGTATAATAAAGTTGATCACTTGTTATACTTGTAGAGGGGTATGATTTAATCTTTATGGTTATCTGATACTCCTGCGTATGTATCAAAGTAAATCTTTGATAGATACCCGAGAAGCGAAGTTCTAGATCTAATGGATCGCTTAGCATAAATCTGGAAAACATTCCACTTTGTAATTGCGTAGAATTGATTCTTGTTTATTCAATAGAATATCGTAGAAACTTTGAAAGCGTTGTACTCTTTTATTATCAGATTATTGTGTTGCCTAGAATACGAGAAGACTTATTATTGATTAACGATTTGTTCAGCTATTTCAATGTTCCTTGAACTTTTTTGTCATTCTATCAAAATAGATAGTCTATTATTCTGATACTTATACATTCATTGTATATCTTAACTTGCAGGGCAAATTTGTTGTTCACCCTTGCTAAATAAAACTTTTTAGCTAGGGACGAAGTGGCCGGAGGTGCTGTGAAGAACAAAGACAAAGGCATAGTGATAGCATAATTTTATGAATATTATTATTATGTTGTATTTGTGAACCCTTTTTTTTTATCTAGGGTATGTTTGTAATTTTAAGGTTAGAGAACCTGGGACTAATGTATTAATAATCTATGTTAATGACTTATGTATTACTATTTATATGTGAATGGATAGTTAGATGTTATTATATTGTGGATCGTGAACACCAAACTCGGGGGTCAGGTAACCCGGATTTGGGGGTGTCACAGGTTGGTATCAAAGCTGTAGTGACCAAGGCGTCACAAGTTGGTAGCAGAGATGTAGGTTATAAACCTTAAGTGGGGTGGGGAAAACCCTAAGATTATAACCATAAGCGAAATCTAGAATACTTATTTAGAGTAATAAGTGAGGGATTGCCGAAATATATCGATAGTGAGATATGTGGACACATAGTGTGAGAAGTTCGTACTGGAGAAGTATTAATCAAGTCAATTAGACTGATGGTAGGATGTCTGGAGAAGATGAAATGAGTGCAGAGATGCTAGCGGTTGTTACACCCGTGTCAGTAGCCGAGGTGCCAGTGTAAAGCGAGTTAGTTGAAGAGGTGGGAAAAGATGAACCTATGATCAATCTGGGGAGCGATCATGACGATTATCCTGAGATGTATCTGAGTTGTGATGAGGAGGTAGAGTCCAAAGAAGCTAAGGTGGAGAAAGAGAATAAGACAAAAGTTGGAGATAAAGATCAAGAATCTGTAGAAGTCCAAGAACTTTGGAGTAAAGTATTTCTCTTGGAGGAATTGTGGAAGACAGAGCGAGCGTTACGCGAAATGACTGAAGAACGGAATGAGCTGAACGCGCAGGTGGAGAGGATGAAGACTAAAGGTGGTGGATCGTCTGAAGCAACAATCAAGCAGCAAGAAGGGCAAGAATAAGAGAAAGAGGGACAACGACAACGACAACTCTGAAAAAATTCAAACCTAAAGAAGAAGCAAGCCTGCAGTAAGTGTGGAAAGACTCACGTGGGAGAATGCATGATGTGGAAGAACGTGTGCTTCAATTTTAAGCAAGAAGGATATATTTTCCTATATTGTCCTAAGTCGAAGGAAATAAGTGTCCCAGTAAGAAGAAGACTGGTGAAGGGAGTGGACGGTAGATATCTTAAGTTTAAGCGATATTATCTTTGATAGTGTGTGATATTAATAGTTGTAATATCAAGATATGATGTGTGAACATATGTATATATATATATATTTTTGTATGAGTGAAATCTTTATTTTCTATATGAATATAAGATTAAGATTAATTTTTGAGTTCTTAAAACTCATACTTATGGTAAGTTCATGACTCATAATTATATGAAATGTTTTGAACCCCTCAGCGAATGGACGCCAAAGGTCTTACTAGGATAAGTTTATACACTCATATAATTGTGGCAAGTTCCTGAACCCCTAGGTGTGGTAAGTTTGATGAACATGGAATAGTTATGTGTGAATGGAGAATTACAACTTTTGTTTAAAGTTGTAACGCTTCGAATTTTTAATGAATTAAATTTTTATTTAATTATGTAGATTAAATGAATTTAATTGAGTATTTATGTGCATAAAATATTCAAAGTTCGTTCTATGACCTAGAATGTGCGGATATGGTTAGTATTCTGGCTTTGTGCTAGAATGAATGGTTGTGAATTATCAAGACGAAAATGAAGGTTTTCCGAGATTGTTTGCGTAAAAACACTATTCATCCGATTTCGTTCGGAGCTAGGGTTTTAGATTCTGAGAAACGCGTAATGATAGAATACGATGAAAGTAGGGAATATCCAATAATAATTCCGTTATGGCAAATGAAGTTTTTGCATGCGGACTTAAAAACCTAAGGGTTTGTGAAAGAGGTTTCCGAAAGGGAATTATAATGCGTATAGTTGTTTCAGATATTATACGTATGAAATATGAGTATTATATTAGTATGTATATAAGTAAGGTATGAAGAATAGTACTACGTATAATACGATTATTATATGAGTATTAGACAAAGAAAATACGTAAGTAATACGCGTAGAATACAAGACATATTAATAAAGTATGAGTTAAAGATTTTTATACAATCCAATTGGACTTAAGTTAATAGTAAGCCCAATAAATTAGATGAGAAAGCCCAAGTTAAAAGTCTAACATTTATTAAAGTCAAGCCCAATCAAAAGAATTAAACCATGGGTCGAACCGGTGGGTCATGGGATGGGTAAAACCAATGGGGCAACCCATGGGATAATCCAACAAGGAGTGGGCCGGCCACTTGGTGGCCAAGCCAAGTAATAAACTTGGTCACCAAGTATTTTACTTGGTGACAAAGTGGTAAATAAGTAAGGAGGTGGAGAATTGGACAATTTTGCCCCTCATTTGGTTTTCTATAAATAGAAAGCTAGGGTTGGATTTTTGTTGTTTTATAAATCTTGTCCAACATATTTGAGAGAGAAAAAAGAGCTAGAAACTTATAATCCTTCTACTTCCAAGCAAACCATTAGACGTTTATCAAGAACTTTAACTACTTCAAAGGTAAATTCTTATAAACCGTAATCTTCATCTTTTTATCGATTTCTTTCTCATAGAAGAATCGTAGATGGGTGGAGCATGTTTATTGGTGGACCCCACAATGGAATTATTGTCGGATTGAGAAAACGACAAAAATACTTTATGAAAATAACGGCAGAAATTTTACCGCTTGATCTTGTTGAACTACTCTCAGTAGTAAAGTAAAAAGATGTCTGCGTGGACATATAACAACACCTTGGTATTGATTATTGATGCTTACGTGAGAAGTCATTCAGTTTTGTTCAATTATTGCTATAGTAATTGTTGCATAGTATCTCACGTTATTTGATTCAATTATTGTTGATATTCTTTATATTATTAAATCAATAATTGAGACGACAAAGTTATTAATATTATTATTTGCAATATTAACGATGTCTAGAAGTTCTGTCAAGGAGAGGTTTGGTCACCTAATTGCGCGCCAATAAGGAAAAATCCTTATTGGAAAGCCCCCTCTTTCTTGGGAACGACCTGGTCGATTAATATTGTGAATTGTAATAAAGATGATAAATGTTTTTAAAATTATTAAGGTGATTTTTATGAAGTTTGCTTATTTTATGGATTCCTATTTACCCATTTTTCAAAATAATCGGTAGAAAATTATTTAAAGGTGGGGCCAACATGTGGGGTCCATATGTGTTGGAAAAATGATTTTGGAAATGGAAGAGTATACGTATAGAAGTATATGTATGTATTGAGTATATGGTGGGAGAAAGTGATATGTGAAAGTGATAGGTGTGTGATGTGTGTGTGAGTGGAAAATGGTGGAAAAGTGGTAGTGTGATAGTGATGTGTAAGAGTGTAGTGAAATTGATTTTTGGGTGGGTGGGGGATTGATGTTGGTTATGGGGAGAAAAATTAAGTGGTAGATATTATATATATATATATATATATATATAGCATGTGTTTATATATATATATATATATATATATTATTTTGTTTGCATCCTATTCGCTGGTAGATTGAATTTTTGCATTAGTGTGATATCAAAATATTGATACGTATATCTGTAGAATTATTTCATCCATGAACAGTGCATTTCCATTCTCCTATAAATAGAAGCTCATTCCTTCATTATTTCTTACGAATTCACTGAAACTCCAGAGAGAGAAATTATAGAGAAACTATAGAAAAGTATCCTGCTACTTCCCTACTCTTATATTCAGTTTCTTTTACGGCAAGGAGTGTTATTCTTTCTTATTCATGAAGAGAACTGTTGTTATTTCATTTCTTATTATTCTGTTGGAATAACCTATATACGCGGACTACCCTATACTTGGTGACATTCTTCTAATATTCTGTCTTTACTATTCTGTTGGAATATCCATCGGTCAAGGCGCTTTTACGCCGACTGATTCTGTCTTTATTATTCTCATTGAAATATCCTCGTCATGCATGGCGTTTTTGGCCGACCGGTTCCGCTTTTTATTATTATTCGGAATATCCTCATCATGCGTTTTTGTGCCGGACCGATTCCGCCCTTATTAGTATTCTCGTTGGAATAACTTGTCTATGAGAAGTACCGCATGCATGGTGATTTCGTTGTTATTCCATTCTTTCTTATTCTCGTTGGAACATCCCTTGCGGTGCGAATTTCTTTGACCGGTTCCGTTATTTAGTATTCTCGTTGGAATAACTTTTGCCTATGCTGGCACCGCATGCATGGTGATTTCTTTTGTTATTCCATTCTTTATTATACTCAGGTGGTTAAAGTTTTGACTTCTATACTCCATGAAATTAGTGGAATATCCTTGATAATTGCGCTTCATCCAGTATCTCTCATGGAAATATTCTTCTAAACATTCTTGAATTTTACTCTACAAAGCAGTATCATGTTGACAATTTAGACGTTATTGGTTCTTGGACAAATTAATTCTTGAACTTGTTTTATTGAATTCTTATATCATTGTCATCATCCTCGTATTTATATTTTCTTGAAAGTCATCTGTGGCCTGTAGTGCATAGATGGACTTGGTATGATTATGACCAGGGATTATTCGGTGTAATCATGACAGTAATGTTACAAATGATGTGGTAAAAGTCCTCATTGGCCCATAGTGCATTGATGGACAGTTGTTGGTATGATCATGACCATTAATGAATACACAAGTATTCTTGGCCCGTAGTGCATGGATAATTGTGTTCGTGATACTAAAGAATATCATTGGCCGTAGTGCAGGGGTGATTCGATGATGTGGATTATTTATTAAGCTGAGTCTCAGCGATAAAAGTCATAAAAAACCTTTTAAATCATAGAAGATAGTAGATTTTATTCTCTACTTAACTCTTCTAATGGATTGCTTGTTCCGCTGCAGTTAAACTTGATGTTTTTTATATTTTATCAGTTTAACACTGTTGAAGGCTAATGATAATTTATTCTGCATTATCTTAGTCATAATATATCTTCTTGGGCTAGTTGAGCTCACCCTTTCTTTCACTGTTCTCTTCGTGAAATGAGAACGTAGTTGGAACGAGTCGGGGAACGGAGTGATGGTCCGGATGATAGTATTAGCTAGTAGTCCTCACTATTCTGTTAAATGGTGTGACAATAAATGTAATGAGGACTTATTCTGAGAGTGGATATTGTCTAGAAGACAATATTTGTATTTAACCTCACAGCTCTCTTGTTGTATAATTAAGATTTTATTTATATTCTGTACCATGTATTTGGCGACTCAGAATAGGTGATGTATACCTATTTTGGGGGCGTTAGAGTTGATATCAAATCTTAGGGATATGATCCTTGGCTAAGATGTGAGACTAGAACTAGGAGGGGAGAGACGGGGAATTCCTTCGCTAGTATGACCTACCTAAGTTTATTTGGTATTTAATTGGTCGGTCAAAATATAGGGATAATATGTTATATGTTAATTAACCTTTGTTTTGTGGCAGTATCTGAAAATTACATCCGAGAATGTTGAGAATAGCAATGGAGCACAAGAGACCGTTGAGTCTTCACATATCAATAATCAGGAGAATGTGCATTAGGAAGGCCACAATCCTCATGCAAACAACAACACTGACCAAATGATGAATGATGGATTGTTCAGAGGCTTTATGCAATTCATGCAACATCAGGCGAGAACGGCTCCTGTACAAAATGTAGGTGGAAACACTGGAAACTCTCGGACGGTCACCGTTAAACAGTTCAAGGAGCTGGGACCACCGGAGTTTATTGGAGAGCCAAAACCACTTAAGGCAGGAGCATGGATAAAGCAGATCACCAACATATTTGATGTCTTCGGATGCTCTGAGGAGCAAAAGGTTCCCTTCGCCACCTTCATGTTGCGTGAAGAGGCGATTCATCGATGGGAATCAGAAAAAGCACTCCACCGACTGACGCACTCAAGATGTCTTGGGAGAAGTTCCGAGAGCTATTCAATGACAAGTACTTTCCCGAGAGTATTCGTCACATGAAAGAAGTGGAGTTTATCAAACTGGAACAAAAAAATATGACCGTGTCACAATACGAGGCTAAATTTGCGGAGTTATCCAGGTTTGCATCCCATTCAGTCGATAATGAGGAGCGAATGACGCGAATGTTGTCAATATCTTATTTCTCATAAACTGTGTTTGTACTCAGATGTTGTAAATAGGGCTCAGTTATTGGAGCGCGGTAACGAGTCAACGCAACCTAGAGAAAGCAAATGAAAGATGAAAATACCAAAGGTATCACCATCAAAACGGTGACAACAAACGTGGAGGGAATCAACATGCCAAAAATAGTAACCACTTCGGTGGTAATCATGGCCAAGAAAGTAAAAATGGACATTTCAAGAAAAGGAGATTTAACAATGATGGAAGGACGTCAGCACCAGCACCTGTTGTTAAGGAAGGAGAACGACCACCTATCATATGCTTCAAATACGGAGGGGAGGGACACATCAGTCCAAACTGCGCGATGTCATCCAAAGCATGTTATAATTGTGGAAGAGAAGGTCACTTAGCCTGATTTTGTCGTTCACCGAAGATAAGTTCACCAGATGGAGGCACCAAAGGTCATTCCCAGAAAATTCAAAGCTCAGATTTGCAAGGGAGAGCATTTGTTGTGACCTCCCAGAAGAAAAGGAAGCCGAATGAGGTCATTACGGGTAAGCTTATCATAAACTTTAGCGAAGTATATACCTTATTTGATACCGCCTACCCATTCTTTTATTTCTCCTAGTTAAGCTCAACGATTAAATTTAACTCGAGAAATTAGACTTTGACTTATCTCAGAGAAACTCCGCTTGGGAGAAACCTTCATTACATCCACTGTTTATAAGTCTTGTTTGGTTAAAATCGGTACCCTCGCATTACCTGTAGATCTTATTTCATTAAAAATACTTGCATTTGATGTGATTCTAGGGATTGATTGGTTAACTACTCATTATCCTAAAATTGATTATTTTCGTAAGGTTGTTAGCTTTCATATTCGTAATCAACCTATTATGCGAATTCAAGCGACCAAACCATTAAAATCAATCACTACTCATCTCAAGCCATAAAGCTATTCGCTTTATTGAAAAATGGATGTCAAGCTTTCTTAGCCCACGTCCACGAGATCTAAACAAAAATATGTCAGTTTTGAATGATATTTCTATTGTTAATGAATTTCCTGACATATTCCCTGAAGAACTTCCTGGCCTACCCCAGAGCGTGAAATTGAATTTTGTATCGACCTTGAACCTGGTACAAAACCCATTTCCAAAGCCCCATATTGAATGGCTCCTATTGAACTTCAGGAGTTAAAGACTCAACTGCAGGAATTGTTAGACATTGGCTTTATTCATCCTAGTACTTCTCCTTGGGGTATTCCTGTTCTATTTGTGAAGAAGAAAGATGGGAGTATGCGACTTTGTATTGATTATCGAGAGTTGAATCATGTCACCATAAAAAATAGGTACCCATTTCCACGTATTGATGACATGTTTGACTAGTTGCAAGGAGCCAAATTCTTTTCAAAGATTGATATTTGTTCCGTATATCACCAACTGAAGATTAGAACCGATGATATTCCAAATACAACTTTCAGAACTCGGTACGGGCATTATGAATTCCTAGTCATGTCCTTTGGATTGACTAATGCTCCTGCTGCCTTCATGGATATGATGAACCGAGTATTCAAGGAATATTTGGATCACTTTGTGGTCATCTTTATTGATGACATCCTTATTTATTCCAAAAGCCGTGAAGATCATGAGCAACACTTGAGGCTGATACTCCAAAAGCTTCATGAATACAAGCTTTATGCCAAGTTGAAGAAATGCGAGTTCTGGCTTGAGGAAGTAGCATTCCTTGGGCACGTGGTATCAAGTTATGGAATATTTGTTGACCAAGCAAAGATTAAAGCTATTCAAAGATGGGATCAACCTAAATCAGTGACCGAAGTGCGTAGCTTTCTCGGCTTAGCTGGTTATTATCGGAGATTTGTAGAAGGGTTTTCTCGAATCGCTACTCCACTAATTCAGCTGACTCGGAAAGATACAAAGTTTGGTTGGAGCGAGGAATGTGAGAAGAGTTTTCAAGAACTCAAGAGGAGACTCATTTCAAAGACTGCTCGACAATACCATCCGGTTCGGAGGATTTGTCATCTACAGTGATGCTTCAGGCAAAGGGTTAGGATGTGTTCTTATGCAACATGGGAAAGTCATAGCCTATGCCTCACGATAACTCAAAGAATATGAGAGAAATTATCCTACTCATGATCTAGAGTTAGCAGCTGTTGTCTTCGCACTTAAAATTTGGAGGCATTACTTGTATGGGGAGAAGGTGGAGATCTTTACGGAACATAAAAGCCTCAAATATTTCTTCACTCAAAAGGAACTCAACATGCGAAAATGACGTTGGCTTAAACTTTTGAAAGATTATGATCATACTATCTAATACCATCTTGGAAAAGCTAACGTGGTAGCTGACGCATTGAGTAGAAGATCATATGCAAGTACGAGTACGATATTGTCAACACAAAGGCCCATTTTGTGTGACTTGCAAAGGATGGAGATAGAGTTAAAGACTCCAGGGACCCATGTGATGATGGCGAATATACAAGTAGAACTGACTTTAATTGATAAAGTTAAAGCTGTTCAAGCTACAAACCTAGAGCTGATGCGTATGAGGAAGAAAGTGCAAGAAGGTGCTATACCAGAAGCAAGAATCGATTAAGAATGAATACTTCGAGTCAACTCCAGACTTTGTGTTCCTAACGACCCTGATTTAAAGTATAAAATCATGATGGAGGAGCACAACACACCGTTTGCAATCCATCCTGGGAGTACCAAAATGTATCATGATCTTCGACATACATTTTGGTGGGGCAATATAAAGAGAGAGATAGCGCTGTTTATCTCAAGGTGTCTAACGTGTCAACGAGTCAAGGTGGAGCATCAAGTACCAAAAGGTCCATTGCAACCACTTGAAATTCTAGAATGGAAGTGGGAGCACATTACCATGGATTTCGTTACCGGTCTTCCTAAGGTTTCTCAAGGTATAGATGCGATTTGGGTCATTGTTGATAGATTGACCAAGTCTGTTCATTTCTTACCGATACGAGAAACTTATACACTTGAAAGTGTTGCTCGTATGTACATAAACGAGATTATAAGACTGCATGGTATGCCAGTATCCATAGTTTCTGATCGAGACCCAAGATTCACTTCACGATTTTGGGTTAGTTTGCAGAAAGCTATGGGAACAAATTTAGGATTTAGCTCGGTATATCATCCTCAGACGGACGGACAGTCGGAGAGGACTATTCAAACTCTTAAAGATCTATTAAGACTCTGTGTCCTTGATTTCAAGGGAAGTTGGGACAAGTTCTTACCATTGGTGGAGTTTTCCTATAACAGCAGTTATCAAGCAAGTATTGGCATGGCTCCATTCGAAGCGTTGTATGGAAGAAAGTGTCGTTCTCCAGTATGCTAGGATGAGGTGGGAGAAGCAACGTTGTTGGGACCGGAGTTGGTACGTATGACTACAGAAAAGATTCAAACGATCCGACAACGTATAAAAACCTCACAAGATCGACAAAAGAGTTATGCTGATCTTCATCGAAAGGATGTGGAATTCGATATAGGAGATCATGTGTTGTTACGTGTTGCTCCATGGAAAGGAGTTATGAGATTTGGAAAGAGAGGAAAGCTCAATCCTCGATTCATCTACCATTTTAATCCTCGATCGAGTAGGAACTGTGGCCTATAGACTCGCTTTACCGCCAAGTATGTCTCGTGTTCATAACATTTTTCACATATCCATGCTACGTAAATATGTGGAAGACCCGAACCACATTATTGAGTTAGAACCGGACGAAATAGCGGAAGATTTGACGTATGAATAGGTTCCTGTTCAAATCTTGAATAAGAAGGAACATATTCTACGCACCAAGGTTATACCTCAAGTCAAAGTTTTGTGGAGAAACCACGATGTTGAGGAAATGACTTGGGAGTTAGAATCAAATGAAATCAAGGTATCCTTACCTCTTCGACATACCGTGTACGCATTCTAATTTCGAGGGAGAAATTTCATAAGAAGGGAGATTGTAAACCCCAACTTTTTGAATAAAGATGAATTTTCTATAAATATTATTTTTGAATATTATGGAGTGAAATTGATATAATGTTATAGTTGTGGGTAATATTTATAAATTTTGCAAAGTACGCAAGTTGTTATATAATATTTGATTGGTCGTGAAATATTCGTTTTAACAGGGAATATTCGTACAACAACACAATCATTGGTGGACCCCACAACGAAATTATTGTCGGATTGAGAAAACGACAAAAATACTTTATGAAAAAAACGGCAGAAGTTTTACCGTTGATACTGTTGAACTACTCGCTAGTAAAAGTACAGTAATACGTGTGGTTGCATAGTAGCACACGGTATTGATTATTGATGCTTACGTGATAAGTCATTCAGTTTTGTTCAATTGTTGTAATTGTTGCATAGTATCTCACGTTATTTGATTCAATTATTGTTGATATTATTTATATTATTAAATCAATAATTGAGACGACAAAGTTATTAATATTATTATTTGCTATATTAACGATGTCTAGAAGTTCTGTCAAGGAGAGGTTTGGTCACCTAATTGCGCGCTAATAAGGAGAAATCCTTATTGGAAAGCCCCCTCTTCCTGGGAATGACCTGGTCGATTAATATTGTGAATTGTAATAAAGATGATAAATATTGTTAAAATTATTAAGGTGATTTTTATGAAGTTTGCTTATTTTATGGATTCCTATTTACCCATTTTTCAAAATAATCGGTAGAAAATTATTTAAAGGTGGGGCCCACATGTGGGGGCCACATGTGGGGCCCGTATGTGTTGGAAAAATGATTTTGGAAATGGAAGAGTATACGTATGGAAGTATATGTATGTATTGAGTATATGGTGGGAGAAAGTGATATGTGAAAGTGATAGGTGTGTGATGTGTGTGTGAGTGGAAAATTGTGGAAAAGTGGTAGTGTGATAGTGATGTGTAAGAGTGTAGTGAAATTGATATTTTGGTGGGTGGGGGATTGATGTTGGTTATGGGGGAGAAAAATTAAGTGGTAGATATATTATATATATATATATATTTATTTAGCATGTGTTTATATATATATGTGTTATATTTTAATTTTGTTTGCATCCTATTGGTTGGTGGATTGAATTTTTGCATTAGTGTGATATCAAAACATTGATACTTATATCTGCAGAATTATTTCATCCATGAACAATGCCCTTCCATTCTCCTATAAATAGAAGCTCATTCCTTCATTATTTTTTACGAATTCACTGAAACTCTAGATAGAGAAATTATAGAGAAGCTATAGAAAAGTATTATGCTACTTCCCTACTCTTATATTCAGTTTTTTTTACGGTAAGGGGTGTTATTCTTTCTTATTCATGAAGAGAACTGTTGTTATTCCATTTCTTATTATTCTATTGGAATAACCTGTATACGCGGACTACCCTATACTTCGTGACATTCTTCTATTATTCCGTCTTTATTATTCTGTTGGAATATCCTGTCTGTGCGTTTTATGCCTGACCTGATTCCGTCTTTATTATTCTGTTGGAATATCCTGTCTGTGCATTTTACGCCGGACCTGGTTCCGTCTTTATTATTATTCTGTTGGAATATCCTGTCTGTGCGTTTTACGCCGGACCTGATTTCGTCCTTATTAGTATTCTATTGGAATAACATGTCTATGCGAAGTACCGCATGCATGGTGATTTCTGTTGTTATTCCATTCTTTATTATTCTGTTGGAACATCCCGCCGCTGTCTGCATTTCGCTTTGACTGGTTCCGTTATTTAGTATTCGTTGGAATAACTTTGCTTATACGAAGTACCACATGCATGGTGATTTCTTTTGTTATTCCATTCTTTATTATACTCAGTTGATTAAAGTTTTGACTTCTATACTCCATGAAATTAGTGGAATATCCTTGATAATTGCGCTTCATCCAGTATCTTTCATGAAAATATTCTTCTAAGCATTCTTGAATTTTACTCTACAAAGCAGTATCATGTTGACAATTTAGACGTTATTGGTTCTTGGACAAATTAATTCTTGAACTTGTTTTATTGAATTCTTATATCATTGTCATCATCCTCATATTTATTATTTTTGAAAAGTCATCTACGTGGCTGTAGTGTGTATGATGGACTTGGTATGATTATGACCGTGGATTATTCGGTGTAATCATGACCATAATGTTACAAATGATGTGGTAAAAGTCCTCATTGGCCCGTAGTGCATTGATGGACAGTTGTTGGTAAGATCATGACCATTAATGAATACACAAATATTCTTGGCCCGTGAGTGCATGGATAATTGTGGTCGTGATACTAAAGAATATCCTTGGTCGAAAAGTGTGGGGGATTCAATGATGTGGATTATTTATTGTCGAGTCTCAAAGGATAAAAGTCATGAAAACCTTTTAAATCATAGAAGATAGTAGATTTTATTCTCTACTTGACTCTTCTAATGGATTGCATGTTCCGCTGCAGTTAAACTTGATGTTTATTATATTTTATCAGTTTAATACTGTTGAAGGCTAATAATAATTTATTCTGCATTATCTTAGTCATAATATATCTTACTGGGCTAGTTGAGCTCACCCTTTCTTTCACTGTTCTCTTCAGGAAATGAGAACGTAGTTGGAACGAGTCGGGGAATGGAGTGATGGTCCGGATGATAGTATTAGCTAGTAGTCCTCACTATTCTGTTAAATAGTGTGATAATAAATGTAATGAGGACTCATTCTGAGAGTGGATATTGTCTAGAAGACAGTATTTGTATTTAAACTCACAGCTCTCTTGTTGTATAATTAAGATTTTATTTATATTCTGTACCATGTATTTGGCGACTCAGAATAGGTGATGTATACCTATTTTTGGGGCGTCACAGATGTTGGGACCTGAGATGGTACAGCAGACGGTGGACATGGTAAAGTTAATACGTACTCGATTAGTTGCGGCTCAAGACCGGCAAAGGAAGTATGCAGATCCTCATAGAGAGAATAGAGAATTTGATGTAGGATCTTTTTTTTTCCAGAAAGTATCGCCTTGGAAGGGGAAGATATGTTTTGGAAAGAAAGGGAAGTTAAGTCCAAGGTTTGTAGGACCTTTTGAGATTTTAAGAAGGATAGGGGAGGTAGCTTATGAAGTAGCCTTACCTCTACAGATGGAACGCATTCATAATGTGTTTCATGTGTCAGTGTTGCGTCCTTATAAACCGGATAATAAACACGTAATAGAATATGAATCTATTCGGATAGAGAATGACTTGTCCTATGAGGAACTTCCAATTCAAATCATTGATAGGAAGGAACAAGTTTTAAGAAATAAAGTAATACCTTCAGTGAAGGTGTTATGGAGAAACCACAATGCTGAAGAAGCAACGTGGGAGCTCGAAAGTAAAATGAAGGAAGATTTTCCTCATTTGTTTATGTAATTATAAGCTAAGATTCTGGGGACAGAATCCTTATAAGGGGGAGAGAATGTAACACCTGAGAAAATTGGATTTTTATGACAATTAAATTTTTATTTTATTATGTGAATTAAATAAATTTAATTGATTTCTTTCTGAGTAAACTATGTGAAGGTCGTTCTATGGCCTAGAATGTGCTAACGTGGTTAGTATTCTGGCTACGTGTTTGAAATAATTGTTTGGAATTTCCAAGACAAAAATATTTGTTTTTCGAGAAATTTCTGTAAAAATACTATTCATCCGTTTCTGTTTGGGGAATTATTTTGAAATTTTGAGAAACGCGTAATGATAGAATATCGTGATAAGATGGAATATTTGATAATATTTCTTTTATGGCAAACGCAGTTTTCGCCTGCGGACTTAAAACCTAAGGGTTGAGTATATTGATTTTCGAGAAATAAATAATATGCGTAGAAGGAATGGCGTTGGGGTTAATATGAGTGTTGTACATTAGGTGATACTATTTAGTATCTATGTATAATACGTTGGGTAAATATGAAGTACAATACGATTATTGTAAGAGTAGTATACGGAGATAATATGTGAATTGTACGTATGTGGCACGATTAGTATTATAGAATTAAGTTAAGACTTAATGACTAATTCATTTTAGTTGGATTATTAATTAACCAAATCATTTGAATGATCAAGGCCCAATGTTAATTTAGTTAAGCCCAATTCAATAAAACCAAATCGTGGGTCGAACTGGTGGGTTACCAAATGGGTAAAACCCATGGGGCAACCCATGGGATGTCACATGGGGTGGTGGGCCGGCCACCTTGGTGTGGAAGCCAAGCATAAGGCTTGGTCACCAAGTGTTTTACTTGGTGACCACACATGAATAGTAAGGAGGTGGTGGTTTAAAGTCCAAATTACCCTCCATTATAGTTTTCTATAAATAGAAAGCTAGGTTGATTCATTTGGGAGTTTTTTAACTTGCCAACCTAAATTATTTGAGAGAGAAAGAGAGCTATACTTGCAAAACATATACTTTGGAAGCCTGATCTTAGAGTTTTCCAAGAAAGAAAATCAAGAGTTCTTAAGGTATAATCCTTACCTTTCATCTCCATCTCTTTTAGATTTTCTTTCATCTTAGAGAATCATAAAATGGGTGGTATATGTCTTGTGTGAGGATTTAAAGATGACTTACCATAGATTAGATCTCTATAAATCATGAGATTATAAGAATCATAAGGTTTAATATAGTTTTGAACCATGAAAATATTTATAGTTGAGATCGATTGTTGATAAACAATTGAGCTCCATCAATACGTTAGTATATGCATCTTGTTTGGTTAGGATGTAGATATGAAATCCATGGAGTATTCCATGTGATTTGGCTTAGAGAACCTTAGTAACGAAGTTATGGCGAATATTACGGAAATAGACGTTAAACGTCGAAAACATAGAATTCCAGAATGGTAGTCAAAAGTTGTCGTGAGACTTGAAAACGTTGGTTTTCAATGTCAACACATGAGATAGGGTGATTAAGAGTTGTGGGTTCAAGAATCGTTGGATTCCGACTTAAAACGATGAAAACGAGCATTGAACGCTCATTAACGTTTCCGAACGTCTATAAAATGAACTCAATAGTGAATTTTGAGTTAGCAGATTTGAAAGTGTTGAATTCTTATATGAACATGTAAAGGATGTAATTCCTGACTTGTAGGAATTCGAATGGGTCAATTCGGATGTAAAACGAAAAAATTAGGAAGCTGGGAGTTTCGTTAGGAAACCAAAACTCTTTTGGCCAACTGGTGCCTGAGACTCTGCCACCAGAAGCGCCTAAACTAGTACAAAGTGGTGAAAGTCTTTGCGACCCAGACTTCGTACGAGTACCGCTAACTTGCGCCGCAAGATGGCACTAAAATTCAAAGGATGTCGTCGTCAAATACCGACAAAGGAAAAAAAAGTTGACCAAGTTAGGTTTTGTTCCATTTTAGATATAGACTTAAAGTAAGACATTGAAGGTACTTAATGTACATTGTAAGACTTACCTTAACTGACTTGTAAGCTGTTAATGTAAGAAGATCTAGTAAGGTTTAATAGTAATTAAACGAAGAACACAAAGACGTAGTGAGTGAACCGTAAATGACATTCAACGTTGGTAATTAACCATTTATGATTGAATGTCGGTTAAGGATGTAAGAACGTTAATGAAATGTAACGAAGTATATAAAGTTGAATCGACTTTAATAACGAAGTTAATTCAAATAAAACATAGAAGAGAAAGAAATTGGTTAGAACCATAAAGTTAGTTTATGTGATAACTAATTGCAGTGTGCTATGTTAATGTATCATGTAGGTCCTGTAAAGATTGAGAATAGTTGAATTATAAATTCGAAGACGCTTAAAGGCAAGTTCTCTTAACGCTTATCTAACTTCCATGTTAGCCAAGTTTTATGTGATTCGTTGAACTGAATTGCAAGACTTGTTTTAAAGAAAGGGTCGATGCCAAATTTTAACTCGGCTAGACTATTCGTAATATATAGATTGATTATTATTCATATCATTCTATATAGAAATGTTAACGATATCTTATGCCAAGTAATTGGTATGGTCGTGAAGGTAAGGTTTGTCTATGAACAAACAAAAGTATTTTTCATCGATTATTCGATGGGCACGCGAGTTTGCCAAAAATATTAAACGTAAATACGTTTAATGAATGAGTGTTGATCAACATAGAGTACTATAGGCTGATCACCTAGAAGTGCTCGTAAGTTATACGGATGAACGGCCTTAGTGTTGGGACTCCTTTTCAATTATGAAAACTAAAAGTTACTGTTCATGGTCTATCGACCGGTTTAGAATTCCTAATCTATTCTATACCTTGGGAATTGATGTTATGAACTGTTAACATATTATTGATTCATAATACTTCATAACTATTGTTCAGTTATGTCAGAATTGTTATATGATTCATGAATGTGGTATTACTGTTATCCTTGATTAAACTTGTTGAGCTGTCATGCTCACTTCTTGCGTGGATTATATAACTGCAGTTAAAGATGAACATACTGTGAATGCCAAGAGAGATAAGGGCAAAGCTAAGATGGATGCTTAGGCATTGTGTAATAGTTTAGTAAGTTTGTATGTATTATACATTATGAACAATGAACGATGTAACCGGTTTATGAACCTGGGAAGGGTTATACTTTGATTGTAATAAGAAGATAGTAATTACCTTCATTTTGTTGGATTTCAATGGAATGCTTGTATGGATGTTAGTACAGTGGAGCACCATCTGCCGGGTTGAAAGATACCCAAATTTGGGGGCATCACAGGTACAGATAAGTACTGAAGAATGTGATCCTGTGAAAAAGATAGTGAAGGATGACGTGAAGACTAAGTATAACCTTGATAAGGAAGGTTTACTTCGTTTTGAAGGAAGAATTTGGGTTCCAAATAATTCTGAGTTAAAAGAAGAGATTATGTGTGAGGCCTATAGTTCGAGGTACTCGATACATCCTGGTAGTACCAAGATGTATCAAGACCTTTGTCAGAACTTTTGGTGGCCAAACATGAAGAGGGAGATTGCAGAATATGTTAGTAAGTGCTTAACTTGTCAGAAAGTTAAGGCTGAACACCAAAGACCGAGTGGACTGATACAACCACTGGAGATTCCAGAGTGGAAATGGGAGCATATCACCATGGACTTTGTGGTAGGACTTCCAACGACGAGAAAAGGATACGATGCTATTTGGGTAATAATGGATCGGTTAACTAAATTGGCTCATTTTCTACCAATAGGAGTTAGGTATAACCTAGAGCAGTTAGCTAAGCTTTATGTCAAAGAAATCATTTCCAGACATGGAGTACCTATTTTGATTGTGTCCGATCGTGACCCACGATTCACGTCGAACTTTTGGAGGAGTTTGCAAGAGCAAATAAGAACGCAGTTGAGATTGAGTACGGCATATCATCCACAGACGGATGGACAAAGCGAACGGATAATTCAAACGCTAGAAGATATGTTAAGATCTTGCGTTGTGGATTTCAAGGGGAGTTGGGACGAACATCTACCTTTGGTATAATTCGCTTACAATAATAGTTTTCACGCTAGTATAGGATTGCCGCCTTACGAAGCGTTGTAATGGAGGAAGTGTGGAACACCACTTTGTTGGGATGAAGTAGGTGAACGTCGAATGTTGGGACCGGAGATGGTATAACAAACGGCAGACATGGTGAAGTTGATAAGAGCTCGATTAGTAGCGGCTCAAGATAGACAACGGAAGTATGCAGATCTTCATCAAGAGAAGAGGGAGTTTAAAGTAGGGTCTTATGTCTTTCTAAAAGTATCGCCTTGGAAAGGGAAGATACGTTTTGGAATGAAAGGGAAGTTAAGTCCGAGGTTTGTAGGACCTTTTGAGATTTTAAGAAGGGTAGGAGAGGTAGCTTATGAAGTAGCCTTACCTCCAGAAATGGAAAGAATACACAATGTGTTTCACGTGTCTGTGTTGCGTCCTTATAAACCGGACTACAAGCACGTAATAGAGTATGAGTCTATTCATGTAGAAAAAGACTTAACGTATGAAGAGATTTTGATTCAGATTATTGATAGGAAGGAACAAGTCTTGAGAAATAAAGTAATACCTTCAGTAAAGGTAATTTGGAGTAACCACGATGCTGAAGAAGCAACGTGGGAGCTCGAAAGTAAAATAAAGGAAAAGTTTCCTCATTTGTTTATGTAATAGTAGCGAGATTCTGGGGACAGAATCCTTATAAGGAGGGAAGAATGTAACGCCCGAGAATTTCGAATTTCAATGAATTAAATTTTTATTTGATTATGTGGATTAAATGAATTTAATTGAGTATTTATGTGCGTAGAATATTCGAAGGTCGTTCTATGACCTAGAATGTGCGGATATGGTTAGTATTCTGGCTCTGTGATAGAATGAATGGTTGTGAATTATCAAGACGAAAACAAAGGTTTTCCGAGAATGTTTGCATAAAAACACTATTCATCCGATTTCGTTCGGAGCTAGGGTTTTAGATTCTAAGAAACGCGTAATGATAGAATACGATGAAAGTAGGAAATATCCAATAATAATTCCGTTATGGCAAATGAAGTTTTCCCCTGCGGACTTAAAAATCTAAGGGTTTGTGAAAGAGGTTTCCGAAAGGGAATTACAATGCGTATAGTCATTTCAGATATTATACGTATGAAATACGAGTATTATACTAGTATGTATATAAGTAAGGTATGAAGAATAGTACTACGTATAATATGATTATTATATGAGTATTAGACAAAGAAAATACGTAAGTAATACGCGTAGAATGCAAGACGTATTAATAAAGTATGAGTTAAGGATTTTTATACAATCCAATTAGACTTAAGTCAATATTAAGCCCAATAAATTAGATGAGAAAGCCCAAGTTAAAAGTCCAACATTTATTAAAGTCAAGCCCAATCAAAAAAATTAAACCATGGGTCGAACCGGTGGGTCATGGGATGGGTAAAACCCATGGAGCAACCCATGGGATGATCCAACAAGGAGTGGGCCAGCCACTTGGTGGCCAAGCCAAGTAATAAACTTTGTCACCAAGTATTTTACTTGGTGACAAAGTGGTAAATAAGTAAAGAGGTGGAGAATTGGACAATTTTGCCCCTCATTTGGTTTTCTATAAATAGAAAGCTAGGGTTGGATTTTTGTTGTTTTACAAAGCTTGTCCAACATATTTGAGAGAGAAAAAAGAGCTAGAAACTTATAATTCTTCTACTTCCAAGCAAACCATTAGACGTTTATCAAGAACGTTAACTACTTCAAAGGTAAATTCTCATAAACCGTAATCTTCATCTTTTTTTCAATTTCTTTCACATAGAAGAATCGTAGATGGGTGGAGCATGTTTATTGAGGAGAGATAAGGATGCCTAGTAATGACCAAATAATTGATAGGTCATGCCCAAATAGAAATCTTAAGTGGTTACGTGAGTTAAAACCATAAAAAGTCTTGAATGTGAACTTATTTTGAATGAATGTTTAAGAATCGATATAGCTAAGGAATGTGCCTAGTGCTTGGTAAGGATGTAGATATAAAATCCATGGAGTATTCCATGTGATTTGGTTTAGCGAACATTAGTAACGAAGTTATGGCTGATTTTGCGGAAAAAGACGTTAACCGTCGAAAACGTATAAAGTCTGGATTAAAGGTCAAAAGTTGTCGTGTGACTTGAAAGCGTGGGTTTCTAATGGCAACACGTGAGATAAGGTAGTTAAGAGTTGTTGATGAAAGAATCGTCGCATTCCAACTTATAACAAAGAAAACGAGTATTGAAAGGATGAAAACGTTAAACGAACGCTTAAAAATGAACTTAAAGATGAATTTCGAGTTAACGGATTCGAAAAGGTAAAATTCTTATACGAACACGTAAAGGATGTAATTTGTGACTTGTAGGAATTCGAATGGGTCAATTCGGATGTAAAATGAACAAATTAGGAAGCCGGGAGTTTCGTTAAGAAACTAAACTATTTTGGCTAATCGGGTGCGAAAGGTTCTGGCCCGGGCAGCCACCAAACCCTCGTGTTTTTCATCACCGCAGCAAAGCCGCTTATGGCCGGGAGAAAATAAAAAACTCCGCAGCGTGAGAGTTTGTACATGGACTCACGTCGCAGCGCCGAGTCCGGGCAAAACCTCTGGAAAGTGACGCCGCAACGCCACTAGAATGCATAGGATTTTGCGCCGTAGCGCCGGTAGTAGAAAAATGTTGACCAAGTTAGTTTTTGTTCCATTTTGAATAAAGACTTAAAGTAAGAAATTGAAGGTACTTAATGTACATTATAAGACTTACCTTAACTCACTTATAAGGTGTTAATATAAGAAGATCTTGTAAGGTTTAATAGAAATTAAACGAAGAACCCACAGACGTAATAAGTGAACCGTGAATGACGTTCAACGTTCTTAGTTAACCAATAATGATCGAATGTCGGCTAAGGACGTAAGAACATTAATGAAACGTAACGAAGTATAGAAAATTGAATCGACTTTATTAACGAAGTTAATTCAAATAAAACGTAGAAGAGAAAGAAGTTGGTTAGAAACGTAAAGCTAGTTGTTTGATAACTAATTACAGTGTGCTATGTGAATGTATCATGTAGATCCTGTAAAGACTGAGAATAGTTGAATTATAAATTCAAAGACGTTTGAAGGCAAGTCTTTCTTAACGCTTGTCTTACCTTCGTGTTAGCCAAGTTTTACGTGATGAATGTTATACAATGCATGAATGGTATTAAAGAAAGAGTCAATGCCTGTTTTAACTCCTGCTTTGAACTAATAATCAAGAGTTGATTGATTTGTTTACAAGTCTTTCGATATAGAACTGTTAACGCTATCCTATGCCAATTATTTGGTACGGATGCAAAGGTAAGTTTGTCTATGTACAAACAAAAGTATTTTCATCGATTATTCGATGGGCACACGAGGTTGTCAAATGTTGAACGTAAATACGTTTAATGTAAGAGTGTTGATCAACACAGTACAATAAAGTCGATCACCTAGAAGTGCTCATAAGTAAAGACGCAGTGGATGGCCTTAGTGTTTGGATATCATTTTCAAGTATGAAAATGAAAAGAGTATGTTCATGGTCTATTGACCGGTTCATCATTCTTAAGCTATTATATATACTCTGGAATTGTTGTAAGAGAAGTATTAGTCAAATGTTTCATAATGCTTCGTAGATAATTGTTCAGATATATAAATAAGGCATGGAATTGTTGATTTGATATTCATATGTTTCATTGTTAAGACTTACTGAGCTAGTTATGCTCATTCTTACTTGAACTATATGTTTGCAGCTAAAGCCGAACGAACTGAGAGTTCTAAGAGAGATAAAGGCAAGGCTAATTTGGACAATTAATCGTCCTGTAATAGACTAGTATATTTGTATGTAATATACTTATGAACAACAAAGAATGTATTAGGTTATGAACCTGGGAAAGGATTTATTACAGATGTAATACAAAGATAGTAATTACACTCATTTTGTTGTTATTTCAATAGAATGATTGTATGACATGTAGTATCGTGGAGCACCATCTATCGGGTTGGAAGATACCCGGATTTGGGGGCATCACAAAAGTTGTGTTGTAAATCTTGATATTATTTAAAGAGGGATAATGCTATATGTTAAGTACTAAATGTATTTTTTGGGAGAATGCTTAATATGATTTGATGTTTTAAATGTATATGCTCATGATTAGTTGTAAAGTCCTTCAAGGAATATAAGTACAAGGACTTAGTGATAGATCAAATTTGTTAGGTTGATCTAAGCTCTTAATGTGTATCATTCTGAAAATGAATGTATAGATAGAAAGATCAAAGCAGTTAGGTTGATCTTAAGATGTAATAGATAGGCTTCGAAGAATTTGTAGTGTATAAATCTATTCAACATTGCAGAAGTAAAGGCAGAAACGTAGAGCTTCAAAGATCGTAGTGTGTTTGCCTTGAAGGGCCTCTTCAGAAATCGTAGAGTGGTCCCAACGTTTGCCAAGCCAAGTCAGAGATCGTAGAGTGCCCTCGGAAACGTAGAGTTTACAACTCAAGAAGGCAAAGATCGTAGTGTGGAAAGGTTTAAGAGAAATCGTAGTGCTCTCGGCTGATAGCATCAGACCAGGCACCAAGGTGGCAAAGCCCCACGATTTGAATCGTAGAGAACCACGATCTGAATCGTAGAGTACCATGATCTAAATCTTAGAGTACCACGATCTACATCGTGGAGTATCATCTGTTTTGTGTTTGAAAATGTCGAGCCTCATGATTTATGTGGCGATAGATTCCAATATAAGAGGAATGGATTCTAAACACTGCAGTACTCACCAGTCCCAAAGTCATAAGAAATATCCTTAGTATGCAACAAAGAAGCGTATTGAAGAAGCTAAGGAAAGTACCATTGGTAAGGGGGAAAATACCTTTTTAGGTGTTAGGTGAGAAAGCAGTCTGCAGTGTCAGTGGGCCAGAATGCAATTCAGAAGATGTGCAAAAATGTCTCCATCAAAGAACAGAAAAGTCAAACGCATTTAATGCTTCAACGGATGGATTCAACAGATAGTTTTCAAGATCACATATATGCAAATCAAGCAGATGAGAGAGAAGTAAGCAAGCATTGAACAAACAAAGTGAACAACTCTCAAATCTCAACTTTACGATCTAAGAAACACAAAAGCTTGCTCAGCTACTCAGTTCTTTCGAATAAGTGCTTAAATAACAACTAAGTAGCAACCATCAAGAACTCAACATCTACCAATCAACTGAAGAAGAGTACCAAGTCTGCTGGACTTGAAGAGTTCTAAGTGAACTATAAGAGAGCCAAGTCTGCTAGACTTGAAGAGTTCAAGAATGAACTAAGAAGTTCCTAAACTGCTGGTCTAGAAGGAATCTGTGTGATTCAGAAGTTGTAAAAGACATCCTTAGTGGATTTCCTACTCGAGGAGTAGAAGAATGGACTAGGAGATTTAAGTGCTCTGAACCACTTAAAAAGAATTGTGTCTTTTACTTTCATAAGATAACTGCTATATCTGCCATAACTGCTATAACTGCCTTACTATCATAACTCCACTACTTCGTAAAGGAGATTAAAACAAATATTAATTTCGCTAAGTTTTAATCATCATCAACGAACAAGTTTGAAACAAAAAGGTTTTTTAAATATCTATTCAACCCCCCCTTCTAGATAACTATTGTGCCAACTAGGAACTAACAATTGGTATCAAAGCAGGTTCTATTAAATAGCTTACAAGCTTTAGTAGATCCAATGGCACACGTACTAAGCAAATCTAGGACTGGAGGAGGCAGCAAGCCACCAATGTGCAACAAGGATAAATTTGCAAACCGTAAAGTCAGGATGCAAGCGTACATGGACTCAATAGATGAAGATCTATTTGAGACCGTTCAGAATGGGCCCTATGTTCCAACAAAGCTTGCACCAACCACTGATGATCCAAACAGAATATAAATCAAAGTTAAATAAGAGTGGACAGACAACGAGAAGAGAGCTGTCCAACTTGACAAAAAGGCCAAGAACATCCTGTTCCAATCCTTAGAAGACGATCTATTCAAAAACGTTGTCAAAAAAAAACTGCTAAGGAGGTTTGGGAAGCACTGCTAATCATGCACGAAGGAACTGGAGAAGTTAGAGAAAACAAACAATCACTCTTGACACAGCAGTATGAGATGTTTGCTCATGTTAAAGGAGAAAACGTAAATGCCACCTATGAGAGATTCAATGTTCTGCTCAACTCTCTACGAGGATATGGAAAGATCTATCCTAACAAAGATCTAATCATAAAGTTCATGAGAGCCCTACTGAGCAGGTGGGATGCCAAAAACACTGTTATAAGAGAGTCAAAGAATATTCACGAGATGATAGTTCAACAGCTATATGGCAATCTCCTGACATACGAACTAGAGCTGACTCAACGAGCTGAACCCTATCAGAAGGAAGAAGGAAGGATAAGGGTGTTGCTCTCAAGGCAGCTGAAGGTGCATCAAAGGTCAACACTAAGATTGACTCTGATTATGATGAGGACGATGACGAAGACCTTGCTATGCTGGTAAAAAGACTAAGAAGGTTCATGCGCACAAGGCAAAACCAAAGAAGCGAAAGGAGGTCAAAGAATTACAAAGAACTAGAGAAAAATGAATGATCTATGCTATAACTGCAAGAAGCCTGGCCACTTCATTGCCAACTGCAACAAACCTCTCAGAGAAGAACTAAAGAAGAAACCACATGCAAAGAAGGAATACAAAGGCAACAAAAGGCCTCAGAAGAGAGACAAAGGCCTGGTAGCTGGAGGATCGTGGAGTGATTCAGACAATGACTCCAATCCTAACTCCGGAGATGATGAAGAACCACAAATGGCTAATCTGTACCTAATGGAAAAACATGCAAAGGACAAACAAAATTTCAACATACATGATATAAGTCTCGATGAGGTATTTGACTTCAACTCACCTGATGTAGACATAAATGATTTAAGAACTGCACTGCCTGGCATAACCACTGATCTACATCAATACATGAAGTGGTTCAGAGTTTTGTCTAAGGATCATTCACTTCTTCAAGAGGAGAAGAAGAAAGTTTAAGAAGATCTTGAAACAACCCTTCTAAGTACTAACCTTCTCTCCAAGCTTGTTGCTGAGAATGAGATCTTAAAACAGACAAATAAACTCAATGCACAAAGAGAGTCTAATCTAACCTCTAAAATTGAGGAACTAGAAAAAACTATCTCTACATGGAATAAATCCTTATCATCCATGGACCCCCTGCTCTCTAGTCAAAGAAGTACATTCGACAGAACAGGCTTAGGCTTGGGGGAATCCATCTCCGAGCCATGTGTGGAAAAGATAAATGAAACTAGCACTAGTAATGCCTCAAGTTTTAGTAGAAGCATTACCTTTGTGAAATCCTCACAGAAGGAAGAACTAGTTCAACCCTGTTCTACTGGTTCCATTCATACTCAAAGGAGTAATGGATCTCATGCTGGCCTGGGCTTCATAAAAGAGAAGAGTAACCTAACCTCTACTCACCAACCTCGAAGAATCGTAGACTCGAGCAAGACCAACTCTACGAACCAACTGGGAAGGTACAGTAGAAGTAAGGCACACTCATCACTATTTATGAAATCTAAGGACACGTGGAAGAATGAGAATCAGTTCAACAGAAGGACAACTAAAGAACCACACAAGTCCAAATGGAGGTTGAATCATCATACACACACAGGCATGCATCATACTAGATGTTTTATACGCAATAAATATGGTCACAAGGCTGCCAAGTGTTATTATAATTCCATGCATGTGAGACCCAAGATTAAACAGATTTGGGTCCCCAAAGGCACTAACAAAGAAGGGACCCAAGCAAATATGGGTACCAAAATGAAGGTTCAATGTTTTGATAGGAAAAGAGCTCCACGATCACAACATGGTATCTGGACAGTGGATGCTCAAGGCACATGACAGGGAACAAAACCCTTCTATCTAACTATATAGAAAAGGAGGGTCCCTCAGTCATCTTTGGAGACAACCGCTTCGGCAAGCCAAGAGGATACTGCTCTCTGGGCAATGGTGCAAAGATCTTTCAAAGAAAGTAACATATGTGGAAGGTCTCCAACACAACCTTCTAAACATCAGCCAACTCTGCGACAAGGGTCATCAAGTAACATTCCTCAACAACCAATGTCAAGTCGTAGATTTGAAGACATCTGTAGAAAGCTAACCAGACAAGAGAAGGAAATGTCTACACAGTGAATCTTGGTCAACTAAGCTCAGACGAGACAATATGTTTTCTGGTAAAAGCATCTGAAGAAATGAGCTGGCTATGGCATAGACGGTTGTCCCACTTAAACTTCAAAAGCATGTCCAAACTAGCATCAAACGATCTCGTTGCTGGCCTACCTAAGTTCAACTTCGTAAAAGAAAGGCCATACAATGCGTGTCAGCTTGGAAAGCAAACCAGAAGCTCATTTAAGAGCAAAACTGCCAACTCTATCGATAAGCCCCTGCAGTTGCTCCACATGGATCTATTTGGGCCAATTCAAACAACTAGTCTTGGAGGAAAAAGATACTCTCTAGTTATAGTCGATTTACTCACACCGTATTCACATGGGTATTCTTCCTAACTTCAAAAGATGAAACGAGCTCCCAATTAATCAAGATGTTCAGACTGGTGAAGAACGAGAAAGGAGAGAAAATCAAGGCCATAAGGAGTGATCATGGAAGATAATTTGACTTCTCAGAAATGGACCAGTTTTGCACAGACAATGGCATCAGTCATAACTTCTCAGCTCTATGAACTCCTCAACAAAATGGAGTAGCTGAAAGAAAGAACAGAACCTTGATAGAGGCTGGAAGAACTCTACTAGCAGTAGCTCATCTGCTTGAATACTTCTGGGCATAAGTTGTCAACACTACATGCAACACGCAGAATAGATCACTAATACACTCTACGATCAAGAAGACACCCTACGAACTGTGGAAAGGAAGAAAGCCAAGTGTCAGCTACTTTTATGCTTTCGGCTGTGCTTGCTACATTCTCAACAATGGAAAGCAGTACCTGACAAAATTTCAGCCCAAGTCAGATGAAGGAATCTTTTTGGGATATGCCACAGACAGTAAGGCCTACAGAGTGTTCAACAAGAATACACTGAGTGTTGAAGTTTTGATTCATATCATCTTTGATGAAACAGACTTAGACAACACAGTTCTTCAAGACACTACGACCGATAGTGCCAACACTACGAATGAAGTCATCGAACTCAACACTACTATCGTAGTGCCAGATAGTGAAATCATTGAACAAGAAAATGAGATCATAGAGAGGTCTATAAAAGACAATGAACCTCTACACCAAGAAGAAGAAATAGATCTTAAAGACTTAAGACAAGAAGGCATTAGGACGGATGTCCCAACCGAAAATAAATGGGCCAGAGATCACACTCAAGATCTAATCATTAGAGATCTGAGTGCTAGAGTCAAAACAAGAGCTGACACCCTAAATGAATGCTTTTATCTAAGCTTCCTGTCACAAATAGAACCAAAGAAGATAGAGGATGCTATGGAAGACTCCAGTTGGATAGAAGCCATGTAGGAAGAACTCAACCTCTTTGAACGAAGCAAAGTATGGAGATTGGTACCAAGACCAAAGAGTCATCCTGTCATTGGAACCAAGTGGGTCTTCAGAAACAAAATGGATGAAGATGGAGTTATAACCAGGAACAAGGCAAGATTACTGGCAAACGGCTACTCTCAAGAAGAAGGCATTGACTATGATGAGACATTTGCACCTATTTCCAGACTAGAAGCCATCAGAATCTTCATTGCCTTTGCTGCTCACATGAAGTTCAAAGTCTTTCAGATGGATGTCAAAAGTGCATTCCTAAATGGAGAACTCCAAGAAGAAGTCTATGTATAGCAACCTCCAGGTTTCATCAATCCATCTCTTTCCAATTAAGTTTATAGATTAGACAAAGCCTTATATGGTCTTAAACAAGCACCTAGAGCATGGTACGAAACACTAACTAACTTGTTGATTAAAAATGGGTTCACTAGAGGTAGAGTAGATACCACATTATTTCTTAGAAAGCATAAAGACAAAGTCTTATTAGTTCAAATATATGTGGATGATATTATTTTTGGTTCTACTAACGAAAAGTTATGAAAGAGATTCTTCAAGCTAATGTAGAGCAAGTTTGAAATGAGCATGATGGGTGAGCTGAATTTCTTCCTTGGACTGCAAGTAAAGTAGACTGATGAAGGAATCTTCATAAACTAAGCCAAGTGCATCAAAGACATACTCAAGAAGTATGGCATGGAATCAGCCTCTCCTATGAAAACCCCAATTGCTCCTGCAACCAAACTTGACAAAGATGAAAAAGGTAAAAGTATTGATATAACTCAATACAGAGGTATGATAGGCTCTCTTTTATATCTAACTGCCAGTAGACCAAACATAATGTTTGCAACATGCATATGTGCTAGATTTCAAGCTAACCCTAAAGAATCTCACTTATCTGCTGTAAAGAGGATTTTCAGGTATCTCAAGGCTACACCTTACATGGGGCTTTAGTACCCTAAGGAATCCTCATTTGAACTAACAGGATACATAGATGCTAATTTTAAAGGCTGCAAAATAGATAGAAAGAGTACTAGTGGCACCTGTCAATTGTTAGAAACAGACTTGTGTCCTGGTTTAGCAAAAAGAAAAACTAAGTTTCTACTTCAACTGCAGAAGCTAAATACATTGCTGCTGGCAGCTGCTGTGCTCTGATTCAATGGATGAAAAATCAGCTAGTTGATTATGGGTTTGATTTCAAATCCATTCACTATGATAACACAAGTGCCATAGCAATAACTCATAATCATGTTATGCATTCTAGGACTAAGCATATAGAAATAATGTATCACTTCATTAGGGATCATGTGCAAAATGGAACTATATCTTTACAATACATTCCTACTGAAAATCAACTTGCTGATGTTTTTACAAAACCTCTAGCCAAATCCAGATTCAATAAGTTAATAAGTGAGCTAGGCATGCTAAATCTACAACCATAAAAAATATGCTCTAGATTGTGCTAACCATAATAGATACAAAGTCTAAACTCAAAATCGTAGACATGATTAAGGGAAGTCCACGATCGTAGAGCTGAAGAGACAAAACTACCTCAACGATCGTAGCAAAAACTCAACCATCGTAGTGCAGACTCAACAATGACAAAAGCTTCATAACAAAGCAATCTCTCTGATAAGCGTCTCAGGAACAAATCTAACCCTTGACTCACTCCAAGAGGTTGGCCCTTCCTGAGCTATCTTAAAAGAATGCTATGTCAAAAACTCATCACAAGGATCCGGTCAGACTCGACGATCGTAGCTCAGGCACAACGATTGCTGGACAGACTCGACGATCGTAGCTCACCCACAACGAATGCTGGACAGACTCGACGATCGTAGCTCAGACACAATGATTGCTGGACAGACTCGACGATCGTAGCTCAGACACAACGATTGTTGGACAGACTTAACAATCGTAGCTCAGACTCGACAAATGCAAAGCAGACTCAACGATCACAAAACTACCTCAACGATCGTAGTCCTCCCTAAGGACACATCAGCTCTGCGAGAGCCAAGGGCAAATCAGTACAATCATTATTAGTCAAACTCGTAGAGCCAAGCAAAAGTCGACACCTGTCCCACTAACCAAAAAGAAGAGAGGGAAGTTACAAGTACAAATTGAAATCGTCTTTTTGAAATCAAAAGTTCAAAAGATTATCTCTCTCATCCTCTCTCAAAGCAGAAACCCTAAATCAGAAGAAAGCTCAGTCAAATCACACTTCTAGCAAGAAAATCAATGGCGGGTACCAGTGTTATCTCCAGCTACAGACTCTGTTTTGACGAGTTTAAAACATCTGAACCCAAATTTCACAAAATTCTGGCTCTACCAAAGAAGGTGGGCCTCGAAGAAGCCTTGGGCACAAACACATTGATCTATCCCAAGCTAGTGAAAGAATTCTAAAAGAATTATGTGTTTGAATACAACACCATCACTACGAGAGTAAAAGAAGTGGATTTCAGACTGAAGGTCAAAGACATCAACCTCGCCCTAGGTCTCAAAAATGAAGGGTATCCAGTCATAGATGGCGTAGACTTCCAAGAGGGACTCAAAAGAATGCATCACAAGAAACTCCCCTCTGTGAAAGGATACAAGAAGAAGGAGTTTCCACAAAGGTATGAATTTCTAGCTGATATTGTTGGGAAATGTATATGCTGCAAGAGCTCGGGTCATGATTCTGTGAATGAAGTACAACTTAAGCTCATGACTGCCATGTGTTATGGAATACAACTCAACTATGGAGCCCTATTGCTCGATTGGATTGGAAAGTGGATCATCAACTCAAAGAAGTCAAAAAGCCCTCAAATATGCTCTACGGGTGATTCATAAGCATCATTCTACAGTCTGCTCTAGGTTACAAAATTGGGGACGAAGAAAGAGAAGCTATCATCCCAAACAGACGAATGACCCAGCAACTGTTTGAAAATTAGAAAAAGAACCCAACTAAGTATGTTCGGACGATGACTAGTGATCTGAAGGACTCAGGCCTTCTTGGAGAACCCTCTGTCCTTATCAAAAAAAGCAAGGGCAAGAGGAAGCTTAAGGCTAGAATGGTCGAAGAACCCCAGGGATCCACGACTGATAAACCAGTAGAGTCCTCAGACATTGAGACTCTGAGGATCTTGAGAAAGAAGCAACAGCTGAATAAGGCTGAAGAAGATAGAGCCACCATATCTCAGATGCTGAAAAAGAATAAAATCAGCCACAAACCCAAAAAGTCATCCATCTCCTCAATAGTAGTCTCTACTGATCGTTGAGACTAGACCTGTGACGCCCCCAAATCCGAGTACTTGAAACCCAAACTCGGTGCTTCACGATACCATATCTATAAGCTGAATAATACTAATAATAATAACAATAATATAAAATTCAAACTTAAATTACATATGCATCAAAGTTTACTCCCAAGTACGAGACCTTTAAACATTCATTACATCATAGATAATAAGTATCATTTTCTTAATAAACTATAACTATTACACAACATAATATAAATCTCATTCAATGCCTTTTCCTTTCCCTTGTTCTCGCTTTTCGAACCTTACGGTTGATCATACTTAACTGAAAATATTTAAATTTAAAGCAAGAATGAGATTTGGATTTCCCAGCAAGTAATAACAACAATATATATTAGTTGAAAGAATTAAATGTTTTCTTTGAAAGACACTTGACAACGAATCAACAAATTTGTGAAGTAAAATTTGACCAATAATAACAACATATCACTTCCATATGTAATCTTTGAAACTACGTATAGACTATAACCGGAGATCATTCGATAAACTATGAACATTATTTTTTCATTTTTTCGCTTAGGGGTTTAGCGAACTTCATCTCAAAAACCGTCATAACTTACTTTATTACACGAGGGTGATCTCGCCTAATGTGCCTGTAGATGATCAATACTACATGCAAGAACGATATCATCGCTCACTCTATCCACTTTAGGTGCACAAAAGTTTCCCATATTTGGGATATTCATACTTAGTCGGAATCCGAACCAAAATAATCACGGTTGGATACAATAACGTTCTATCTTGTTCAACAATATTTTTATGTCTAAATTAATCAAATAGCTTAGACGGCTTTTAAAGTCAACGATACATACTTGAAATCGATAAGTATGTATCAACATATGATTAAATACAATGGTTATCCAAGTGGGGACACTTGTCAACCTATATATACTAATTAATCTAATGTAATAAATATCTCAATTATACAATAATACAATGATTGTATAATGTAAGAACTTGTATGAAAATAAAGATTGGATACATAATCAATAATAATAGAGTTAATAATCTGGCACAATAATATGATTCTGAAACTTTCTTTGCAAAGGTAGGATACTTGCACAATGTAAATAATAGATCAGATACTTGCTCAATAATAATTGGAGTAAGTTTCGGAAACTTTCATAACATGATATACCTGTTTGCACGAAATAAAAGTAGTGCATAAGGTTTAGATACTTGCCTGAGCTGCTGCTTACAATAACACAACTTAGTTCTATCTTTTATGTCAAAACCTATCATTAATAAGATCATTCGTTCGATTAGAATAATATATCATATCATATAGTACTGCTAATTACAGTAAGCACATAACCTAATCACATTGTCACATATGTTTAACAATTATTGATTCACTAACAAACACATATCTAGTCAGTTTATCTAAGTCCATATCAATTTCTGAAATATTTCGGTGTACCAACGGCTTTATCGGGTAAATATTGAGTCTAAGACTCTATCGTGTAGTTCAATATTCGTTTAGATATTTTAAATATCAGTATATTATTTTTTCATAGCCTTATAATAATAATTTTTAAATAATTATTATACTTTATCATGAATTTTCAAACACTTTGAAATCATTATTAAATAATTTAAATATTAACTAATTCTATTATCATTAATATTTAATTAATATTAAATTATTAATGAAACCATTGCCAAAATATTAAAGTTATTTAATAACTCAAAATATTTTTAAAGTATTAATATTACCCTTAAATAATTTTTAAAATATTTAAAAACATTTTTAAATAATTACCATTAATATTAGAATATTAATTTATTATTTATCAAAATATAAAAAGTCATTTATTATAACTTAGAATATTTTTAATTCATTTATTTCCTTTTTAAATGATTTTTGATTCAATAAAACCATTTTTAAACTATTTATTTAATATAATTATTAAATAAATGTAATATCATTAATATTAAATTATTAATGAAATTTACCTTTAAATATCAAAAGTTATATTTTATAACTTAAAATATTTTTAAACTATTTATATTCATTTAAAATGATTTTTATAATATTAAAATCATTTTTAATTAATTTATTTAATATAATTACTAAATAAATCTAATATCATTAATATTTACTAATTAATGAAACTTATCTTAAAATATTAAAAGTTATGTTTTATAACTTAAAATATTAATAAATACCTTATTATTATTTAAAATGATTTTTAATAAAATAAAATCATTTTTAATTAATTTATTTAATGCATTTATTAAATAATTTAAATATTAATAATATCCAAATAAATATTAATATTTATGAAAAATATGTCAAATTATTAAAAGTTAATTTTATAACTTAAAATAATTTTTAAAACTCGATTTTATAATTTTTAGAAATTTATATCTATTTTAATGTATTTTCTAATTTATAAAACAAAATAATTATAACTGTCATTAAAGGCTTTAGCGACGATTTATCATCATAATAGGTGTTCTTGAGGCTCAAGAACACTCGACAATCGATGCTGCAAGGGTACCTACTTTAACATTCTTTAATTAGTTATGTGTAATGTTTCTGGGCTAACTATAAGTGTGATCTTGTAGTACTCATGTAACACTACAAGTGTAAATCAACATCTGGGTTAGATCATAACATATGAGCAAGATATAAATCTTTGAAATCATTGTCAGACATGTTCATAGTGTTTCGGGTCGCCTGAAAATTATATAATCATGGCCGGTTCACGCTTTTGTTGACCTTAAATCATCAAACTGCTCAAGGTAAATGTTTTCTCGCTTTCATTTCAGGCTATCTAGATAAACTATCGAGAAACATGTTTCAATCCATTGTAGAGTCTAAACATAATTAATCAAACCGAGCTAAGCTATTGAAAAAGCGTTGTCGTAACTGCTGTTCTTCATTTTCCGGGTTACCTTTAAATGAAGAAACGATTCAATCTAAGCATATTCGGGCTTCCACAACTTGTTGTACTTGCATGATATTTGTGATCTAAGGTTTCAGATTGTAGCTAACATGTAGGTGAAGAGATCTATTACATAAATACACCATAACAACAAACAAATCTCTAGATCCATGCCAATTCCAAACCATGTCGAGATGGTGGTCATACGTTTTTCTGGGTTACCCAAAAATCAGAAACGTGATCGAGCTACTTGGTTCGACCGCTCTATCAAATACATCCTGTTAGTCATCTAGGTTATATAAAAGCTTTAATATGTAGTACATATACCATACTATAACATTTTAACAACAACAGAAACAAATCGACAAACACACGGGAGATATGTACTTAGGAACTTACTGTCAGAATGTTCTAGGTAAGTTTCTGGGTTACCCAGATTTGAAAAGTCATGGTCGGTCAACGACCTTTGACTGTGATTATCTGACATTATAAGCATGATCTGGTCCTGATACTAGTTCTAGATTACAGACCTCATATCACACTACATGATTAAACCTTTAAACAACAAACTACATACACAAGATGAGATCTAGATAGTTTGATATTCATTGTCAGACCTTAAAAACAAAAATTTTGAGTTTTTGTAAAACATCAAATTCGAGCATCTAGATGTTATGGATCTAACATCTAGCAACCCAGATCACTTTGTTAGACTCCATAATACATATTTAACACAAAAATTTTAACATCAAACATAAGATTACGATCAGATTATAAAATAGGGTTCATACCTTTTTGTGGGCAAATTTTATTTCTATGCTTCTGATTTGTTAAGTGTGATAGTGGGGCTTGATTTATAACTGATCTAGTAAGGAAATTTTGGAGGTTTTAGAGAGAGAAGTTCTAGGATGAGTCTTTGTGCAAATTAGCATAAATGTGACATTTTCTCTCTCTTGATCTATACAAATAACATGTATGCAATGTATTGGATGATCACATGGCTGAGATTTGTAGCTTGTAGGTTCATAGCTAGGTAGACTAGGGTAGCTAGCAAGATTTGGATAGGATTTGTCTAACAATAATTCAAGAATGGGACAAAAAGGGCATTTTTGTAATTTCCTTTTAATCTCAAGGGTATTCTTGTCCAATGTGCTTGAATCTAGGGTTTACTCACTAGATTTTACATCTTAAAGTTTCCCAAATAATTTCTAGGATTTGGACAATTAAAAATTAAAGTGTAATAAAATTTTAATTTTAAACATACTAATTAAATTAGGGTTTTTAATAGAAATTAGGGTTTTTAATAGAAAATTAGGTTTTAAATAATTAGGGTTCCTTAACATCGTTAGGGTTTCTAAATTAACAATTAGGGTTTCCTAATTATCATTATAATTCACAAAAATAATAATTAGGGTTTCTAAAATTTGCAATTAGGGTTCCTAATTAGCAAATTAGGGTTTTCAAATAAATAATTAGGGTTTCTCCTAATTACAAAAAATTATATAATACACAATAAAATTCATATTACACAATTACTACACAGTCTCGAACTCATAACCGAGTTTAACAATTAGGGTTTAATAACACATTATGTGGGTTATGACATAATTTAGCACAATTGAATAACCATTATCAGTCTCCACATTTACAGTACATATTTATAGCACTGAAAAATTAAAATATAATTAATATTATATTATTATCCTCATCCATTAATCAATACCCAAATTTAGAGTTTGGATTCCATAACTGATTTATTCTTCATATATAACATCAATAATTAAGCTAAAATAATTAACTTAAATATTCTGAACAATTCATATAATAAAATATTTATTATTATAATTAAAATAATCATTTCATATATTATTTAAATAATATAAAATCATGTTTTCATGGAAAATAATTAATAAAAATATTTCTACTTACAAAAATTAATTACTATAGGAATATACTTTATACAATAATTCTAAAATAAAATTGTTTGAAATTATTCATGAAATAAATAATTTTATTTATCACATATATACATACACATTACTTGACACATATTCTCATCTTTAAAATAAAAAAAATTAATATGCAAAATTTCTTATTTATTTATATAGAAAATATCGGGTTATTACATTCAACCTCCTTTATAAGGATTCCGTCCCCGGAATCACCGTTGTAAAAACTCATACTTACAAAGGTACATAACATACATAGTCATTTCAAATAGATCTCGATTAGATTTGATCGAACTGATCTTTAACTATTCATATAAAACTTATCTTTCTGATTAAACGGAAGCTTGATTTCTAAAAGAACTCAAATTCCTCCTTCAAAATATTTTTATAAAATAATTTATTATATATTGGAAAATCATATATATCGAAATATACTAGTTATACGAATAATACCTGAAGTTCCATTCTCAGCTGCCACCGTATACTGGACCGTCATATTGAAAAATCTTGCGGTTGATTCTGTTGGTTTGTTTGTTGAAGTAGGTTCCGTTGTCATTAGAGTCTTGCTGCCTTTTCCTTTACTCATACTTCCCGTATCCCTTCCTTTTCTGAGACGCCTTTCACCTTATGCTCGCTGATCCACACTTGAAACACCTCTTATTCATCCTTGGATTGGGGCGCTTAGGAGAGATATGTCCCTCCCCGCCCACTTGTAACACACAAACTTACCTTAAGACACTCTCCCGAGTGATTCTTTCCACAATTCCAACATCACAAGAACTTGTTTCTTTCCCCACCACCGCCTACCTCTTACGTATTCCCAAATTATCTCCTTTTCTTTTCCCATTCATCGCCACTATTTTCTTCTCCTATCTAGCTTGATTTGCTTCCCACCAAAAATTGCCTCCCTTTCATCGTATAGGTGACAAAAGTCGCTATTTTCCCATCTCATTACTCTAGTTTGTCACAAACATCTCTCTGTGGTCATTGATCATCTAAATCCTAGCGGTTCGATTGCCTTGAAGCCTTTAAAGTTTGTCGATCGATTATTTGGCTGATTTCCCAAGGCTGGTGATCCATTCTACATAGCTTGAGCGTCTATATTCGCTAACTTTTGTGTTGGGTCTAGTTGTCCTCCAGCTTTGTTGATAGGTTCTTCTGCCTTTTGGTTTCGTTTTTATCTTGGCTGCATTATCTGATTAAATAAGATCATGTCCGTCTAACTAATTCATCGTACTTTTCATAGCATAGCACATAATGCTTTAAACATCTGTTATTCCCTTTGTGACATAAAAGTCGGCAATCGTTGCCACAAATTATACAAAAGTTGAGAATACTACTTTACACAGACATACTTATCGTATACTCATCATAGAATCATACATATTCAAATAACACTAACACTACTCATTTCATACGCCTTCACTAAGGATCAATTACTTAGCATTCTATATATTTCTATTATCCTCAATAATCCATTCTCACGTAACTATACCTAGTTCGTCAAACCTTCCACACATTATGAGTTTAGGAACTCACCATAAACATGAGTTCAAGAACTCGAGCTTGATCTTTTATTATGTAACTATACTCTACCTATCAGTCATACTATCATTTCGGATCCCAGATTACACTTTCTTTCAGATAATCACCTCATTGAGGTAGCATTCAATGTGAGCCTCTATTTCAAATTTATCGGCTTTGATATTGGCTCTATGCATGGAGGTTGACTCCTTCTTTACGACACGAGGGTATGCTAATCCTTATCTCACATAACATCTACACACTAACTATCTTGATTAACATATAGTATATACACACAGCAATTAATAATTTTATATAAGTTATCTTTTATTTTGTTTAACGATGAATTTATTCAATTCATCTTCTTTTAAACTCTATAGGAGTTATTTGTATTTTCAACGTTTCCCTATGTTCTAAGGTTATAGCCTAAGGTCGATCCTACCTAAGGTTTCTAATCCTAAAACTTTGATACCAACCTGTGACGCCCCCAAATTCGGGTACTTGAAACCCGAACTCGGTGCTTCATGATACCATTTCTATAAGCTAAATAATACTAATAATAATAACAATAATATAAAATTCAAACTTAAATTACATATGCATCAAAGTTTACACCCAGGTACGAGACCTTTATACATTCATTACATCATAGATAATAAGTATCATTTTCTTAATAAACTATAACTATTACACAACATAATATAAATCTCATTCGAACAGCTTTCCTTTCCCCTTGTTATTGCCTGAACCTTCTGGTTGATCATACTTAACTAAAAATATTTAAATTTAAAGCAAGAATGAGCATTGGATTGCCTAACAAGTAATAACAACAATATATATTAGTTGAAAAAATTAAATGTTTTCTTTGAAAGACACTTTGACAACGAATCAACAGTTGTGAAGTAAGTTGAACCAATAATAACAACATATCACTTCCATATGTAATCTTTGAAACTACGTATAGACTATAACTGGAGATCATTCGATAGACTATGAACATTGTTTTTTTCATTTTCGCTAGGGTTTAGCAGAACTTCATCTGCAAACCGTCATAACTTACGGACACGAGGGTGATCTGCCCAATGTGCCCTGTATTGATTAATACTACATGCAAGAACGATATCATCGTTCACTCTATCCACTTTAGGTGCACAAAAGTTTCCCATATTTGGGATATTCATACTTAGTCGGGAATCCGAACCAAAATAATCTGGTTGGATACAATAACGTTCTATCTTGTTCAACAATATTTTTATGTCTAAATTTGAATCAAATAGCTTAGACGACGCTTTTAAGTCAACGATACATACTTGAAATCGATAAGTATGTATCAACATATGATTAAATATAATGGTTATCCAAGTGGGGACACTTGTCTAACCCTATATACTGAATTCACCTAATGTAATAAATATCTGAATTATACAATAATACAATGATTGTATAATGTAAGAACTTGTATGAATACAAATATTGGATACATAATCAACAATAATAGAGTTAATAATCTAGCACAATAATATGATTCTGAAACTTTCTTTGCATAGGTAGGATACTTGCACAATGTAAATAATAGATCAGATACTTGCTCAATAATAATTGGAGTAAGTTTAGGAAACTTGCATAACATGATATACCGTTTTTGCATCTAAATAAAAGTAGTGCATAAGGTTTAGATACTTTCACCCCGAGATGTCGCTATAATAACGCAATTTAGTTCTATCTTTTATATCAAAACTTATCATTAATAAGATCATTCGTTCGATTAGAATAATATATCATATCACATAGTACTGCTAATTGCAGTTAACACATAACCTAATCACATTATCACATATGTTTAACAATTATTGATTTACTAACAAACACATATCTAGTCAGTTTATCTAAGTCCAGATCAATTTTTGAAATATTTCGGTGTGCCAACGACTTTATCGGGTAAATATCGAGTCTAAGACTCTATCGTGTAGTTCAATATTCGTTTAGATATTTTAAATATCAGTCATATTATTTTTCATAGCCTTATAATAATTTTTAAATAATTATTATACTTTATCATGAATTTTCAAACACTGAAATCATTATTAAATAATTTAAATATTAACTAATTCTATTATCATTAATATTTAATTAATATTAAACTATTAATGAAACCATTGCCAAAATATTAAAGTTATTTAATAACTCAAAATATTTTAAAGTATTAATATTACCTTTTAAATGATTTTTAAAACATTGAAAATCATTTTTAAATAATTACCATTAATATTAGAATATTAATTTATTATTTATCAAAATATAAAAAGTCATTTATTATAACTTAGAATATTTTTAATTCATTTATTTCCTTTTTAAATGATTTTTGATTCAATAAAATCATTTTAAAACTATTTATTTAATATAATTATTAAATAAACGTAATATCATTAATATTAAATTATTAATGAAATTTACCTTTAAATATCAAAAGTTATATTTTATAACTTAAAATATTTTTAAACTATTTATTTTCATTTAAAATGATTTTTATAATATTAAAATCATTTTTAATTTATTTATTTAATATAATTACTAAATAAATCTAATATCATTAATATTTACTAATTAATGAAACTTATCTTAAAATATTAAAAGTTATGTTTTATAACTTAAAATATTAATAAATACCTTATTATTATTTAAAATGATTTTTAATAAAATAAAATCATTTTTAATTAATTTATTTAATGCATTTATTAAATAATTTAAATATCAATAATATCCAAATAAATATTAATATTTATGAAAAATATGTCAAATTATTAAAAGTTAATTTTATAACATAAAATAATTTTAAAACTCGATTTTATAATATTTAGGAATTTATTTCTATTTTTAATGTATTTTTCTAATTTATAAAACAAAATAATTATAACTGTCAAGCTAAAGGCTTTAGCTACTGAGTTTAATCGCAATAGGTGTTCTTATTTTCAAGAACACCGATAACAAAGGCACAAGGGTACCTACTTTAACATTCTTTAATTCGTTATGTGTAATGTTTCTGGGCTAACTATAAGTGTGATCTTGTAGTACTCATGTAACACTACAAGTGTAAATCAACATCTGGGTTAGATCATAACATATGAGCAAGATATAAATCTTTGAAATCACATCGACATGTTCATAGTGTTTTCGGGTCATGAAAAAATTATAGTCATGGCTTAGGTCACGCTTTTGTTGACCTTAAATCATCAATCTGCTCAAGGTAAATGTTTTCGCTTTCGTCGGTACATCAGATAAACTATCAGAGAACATGTTTCAATCCATTGTAAAGTCTAAACATAATTAATCAAACCGAGCTAAGCTATTGAAAACGTTGTCGAAATCGTTTTTCATTTTCTCGGGTTACCCGAAATGAAGAACGATTAAATCTAACATATTCGCTTCCACAACTTGTTGTACTTGCATGATATTTGTGATCTAAGGTTTCCAGATTGTAGCTAACATGTAGGTGAAGAGATCTATTACATAAATACACCATAACAACAAACAAATCTCTAGATCCATGCTGGTCAAACCATGTTAGAGATGGTGGTCATACGTTTTCTAGGTTACCAAGAAAACAGAAACGTGATCGAGCTACTTGGTTTGACCGTCTATCAAATACATCCTGTTAGTCATCTAGGTTATATAAAAGCTTTAATATGTACTACATATACCATACTATAACATTTTAACAACAACAGAAACAAATCGACAAACACACGGGAGATATGTACTTAGGAACTTACTGTCAGAATGTTCTAGGTAAGTTTCTGGGTTACCCAGATTTGAAAAGTCATAGTCGGTCAACGACCTTTGACTGTGATTATCTGACATTATAAGCTTGATCTGGTCCTGATACAAGTTCTAGATTAAAGACCTCAGATCACACTACATGATTAAACCATTAAACAACAAATTACATACACAAGATGAGATCTAGATAGTTTGACATTCATTGTCAGACCTTAAAAATAAAATTTTTGAGTTTTTGTAAAAAATCAAATCCGAGCCTCAAGATGTTATGGATCTAACATCTAGCAACCTAGATCACTTTGTTAGACTCCATACTACATATTTAACACAAAAATTTTAACATCAAACATAAGATCACGATCGGATTATAAAATAGGGTTCATACCTTTTTGTGGGCAAATCTGATTTCTATGCTTCTGATTTGTTAAGTGTGATAGTGGGGCTTGATTTATGACTGATCTAGTAAGGAAATTTCGGAGGTTTTAGAGAGAGAAGTTCTAGGATGAGTCTTTGTGCAAATTAGTATAAATGTGACATTGTCTCTCTCTTGATCTATACAAATAACATGTATGCAATGTATTGGATGATCACATGGCTGAGATTTGTAGCTTGTAGGTTCATAGCTAGGTAGACTAGGGTTGCTAGCAAGATTTGGATAGGATTTGTCTAACAATAATTCAAGAATGGGACAAAAAGGGCATTTTTGTAATTTCCTTTTAATCTCAAGGGTATTCTTGTCCAAGGTGCTTGAATCTAGGGTTTAATCACTAGATTTTACATCTTAAAGTTTCCCAAATAATTTCTAGGATTTGGACAATTAAAAATTAAAGTGTAATAAAATTTTAATTTTAAATATACTAATTAAATTAGGGTTTTTTTAATAGAAATTAGGGTTTTTAATAGAAAATTAGGGTTTAAATAATTAGGGTTCCTTAACATCGTTAGGGTTTCCAAATTAATAATTAGGGTTTCCTAATTATCATTATAATTCACAAAAATAATAATTAAGGTTTCTAAAATTTGCAATTAGGGTTCCTAATTAGCAAATTAGGGTTTTCAAATAAATAATTAGGGTTTCTCCGAATTACAGAAATTATATAATACACAAAAATTCATATAACACAATTACTACATACCTCTAAACTCATAACCGAGTTTAACAATTAGGATTTAATAACACAATATGAGGGTTATGACATAATTTACCACAATTGAATAACCATTATTAGTCTCCACATTTACAATACATATTTATAGCACAGAAAAATTAAAATATAATTAATATTATATTATTATTCTCATCCATTGATCAATACCCAAATTTAGGGTTTGGATTCCATATCTGATTTATTCTTCATATATAACATCAATAATTAAACTAAAATAATTAACTTAAATATTCCGAACAATTCATATAATAAAATATTTATTATTATAATTATAATAATCATTTCATATATTATTTAAATAATATAAAATCATGTTTTTCATGGAAAATAATTAATAAAAACATTTCTACTTACAAAAATTAATTACTATAGGAATATACTTTATAATGATCAATAATTCTAAAATAAAATTGTTTGAAATTATTCATGAAATAAATAATTTTATTTATCACATATATACATACACATTACTTGACACATATTCTCATCTTTAAAATAAAAAAAATTAATATGCAAAATTTCTTATTTATTTATATAGAAAATATCGGGTTATTACAAGACCAGACACATCAGGAAAGGAAGTAGCTGCATCAAGCATGTTGGCTATTTAAGAAAGTCCTGAGGCTGTGGCTCAGACTAGAAAATCAAGAAGGAAGCTGGTCAAGAAATACGTCCTTGAGAATGAAAAAGTGCTCAAGAAGGAAGACAAGAGCATGGTTTCCAAAGAGGAACTGACCAAAGCAAGTCAAGAGGACAATGCTCCAGCTGAGGGGGAGATCCCTGAAGTTCTCATCATAGGGAATACACCACCGAGGGGGAGAGCTTCCTAAGCTCTCTAGAAGATGCTCCAAATGAGGGGAGTTTTTGAGCTTACAAGAAGATGATCAAGTTGAGGGGGAGCCTCAGGATATCTCTATGGCATAAGAAGAGGTCCCTACCAGAAATGAAGAAGAATCAGTGCAAGAACATCAAGAGACCATTGAGATAATGGAATCCTTCAACGAGAACAGAGAAGAGGAAGAAGATGATGATGATCTTGAGATAACTGGTGTGGGTAAAGATGGGTATAGAAGCTATCTCTACAATCAGATGTTCTCTTACCTACCCATGATGCCATATCATCAAGCCCAAATCCTAAACTCTTGGGATCACATGTTCTGGAGCTTCAAAGAGTATCCAGCCATCTCTGTACTAGCCAATGGATTCCCAGGAAGATTCACCTTTGCCAAGAAGTTACTTACCAATAACTCTTCCTCAAAGGATAAACATAAGGTACTATCTATCCTAACCCTCTTCAGAGTTAATCACTTGCAATCATCCTTATTTAGCCATTTTTATGAATTCCCACGATGGTTGGAAGTGATACTTCATCCACTAAATCAATTTTCAGTTGCAGAATCCCAAAATTCTGTAACTGAGGAACCAAATGTAGTCAACTTCATATTTCTCCCTCAAACTATCAACTCTACGATCATGGACTCTAGCCCCATTGCAGAGTCTTAACCTCAAATCGTAATGTCACCAAACACAAACATCCTGACCCAGGCCCCTCCATCAGATATTCCATCTTCCTCCTCAAATGAATATTTTAATCTTGATCTTGCCCTCTACTCCCTAAAAGATCAATCCCAGAAAATATTCCCTCCATTCAATAATCCTCAACCCAATGATACACTCCCAAATCTGCCCACGAAAGATGACTTGAAGGAAGCATCCAAGAACATGGTCAAGAACATAGAAAAAAGCCTGGAAACTCACTCAGACCTCATTCATCTCCGGCTGAATCAAATGATCACTGCTGCAAATAATCTTCCTGGCACTATGAACGCTAAGCTTACAAAGAAGCTGAGGGAAATTATCCAAGAAATTCTTCAAATCATGAAGTAAAAAGATGAGATTCACTTCTGGATAGCCACCAAACAAAGAGAGGTTGTTCTTGAAATGCAGAAATCTCAAGAAACACAAAATAATCTTATGCAGGAGAACATTATCAACCTAAAATCTTCAATCAAAGAATTCCAGAAAGCTTATGTAAATCAGGAACAACAGACTGACATTGTTTTAACTGCCCTCTGAAACAAAGAAGCTAGATCTGAAGTCCTGATCAAGAAAAGTCGAGAGGACATTGCTCAAACACAAAGCCAACTCAAAGAGCTTGTCCAAGGAGTAAATCAACTTTCTGTAGACATTCGAACCCTTGATGCTGACATAAAGGGGGAGAATAAAGGGAAAAGGAGTTCAAGGAGGCCAGGGAGGCCAGGGCAGAGGAAGAGGAGGTCAAGGAAGCTAAGAAAGGGGTAGAGGATAATTTCACGCTCAAGCGTCAAGCAGCCCTCCTGTAAGACAATTCCACCAACAGACTCAACGATCTGATTAGCAGGAAGTCTTAATGGCTCAGCCATTAAGGAGTCAAGGGCCATCCACTAGTTCTCACAATGTGACCACTACAAGCCTAAGAATGCCAATTGGAGATCCTGCATTCATGAATAGGCATGATCACAACCCCTTGATAAGTCCAAGTGAGCTGGAAGAGTTAGCCAAAAGGGATGAAGCTAGCAGGAAAAGAAGGGCTGAGGAGTATGCCAATCCTCTAAGGAAAAGATCAAAGAAATAGAGATAAGTAAAAGTATAAATTCTTATTGATGTAAAGCTAAATTGTAATACTCTTCAATCATCAATAAATTCATACTTATTCTCTAGAAATTTCAGCTGCTCATTGAAATAATAAGTTATGTTTAAATTTCCTACAAATGCATCTAGACACTAATAATCATGACAACAAATATCCTTGGTTATGTCAACATCAAATAGGGGGAGATTTTTGGGAGAATGCATATTATGATTTGATGTTTTAAATGTATATGATCATGATTAGTTGTATAGTCCTTCAAGGAATATATGTACAAGGACTTAGTGATAGATCAAATTTGTTAGGTTGATATAAGCTCTTAACGTGTATCATTCTAAAAATGAATGTATAGATAGAAAGATCAAAGTTGTTAGGTTGATCTTAAGATGTAATAGACAGGCTTCGAAGAATTAGTAGTGTATAAATCTGATCAACATTGAAGAAGTCAAGGCAGAAACGTAGAGCTTCAAAGATCGTAGTGTGCCTACCTTGAAGGGCCTCTTCGGAAATCGTAGAGTGGTCCCAATGTTTTTCGAGCCAACGTAGAGATCGTAGAGTGCTCTCGAAAATGTAGAGTTTACAACTCAAGCAACAAAAGATCGTAGTGTGCAAAGGTTTAAAAGAAATCATAGTGCTCTCGGCTGATAGCATCAGACCAGGCACCAAGGCGGCAAAGCACCATGATCTAAATCGTAGAGAACCACGATCTGAATCGTAGAGTACCATGATCTGAATCATAGAGTACCACGATCTACATCATAGAGTATCAGCTGTCTTGTGTCAGAAAACGTTGAGCCTCATGATTTGTGTGGAGAAATAAGAGGAATGGATTTTAAACGCTGCAGTACTCACCAGTCCCAAAGTCATAAGAAATATCTTTAGTATGCAACAAAGAAGTGTATTGAAGAAGCTAAGGAAAGTACCATTGGTAAGGGGGGAACACCTTTTCAGGTGTTAGGTGAGAAATTAGTCTGCAGTGTCAGTGGGCCAGAATGCAGTTCAGAAGATGTGCATAAATGTCTCCATCAAAGAACAAAAAAGTCAAATGCATTTAATGCTTCAACGGATGGATTCAACGGATAGTTTTCAAGATCACATATATGCAAATCAAGCAGATGAGAGAGAAGTAAGCTAGCATTGAACAAACAAAGTGAACAACTCTCAAAGCTTAACTCTACGATCTGAGAAACAAAAAAGCTTGCTCAGCTACTCAGTTCTTTCGAACAAGTGCTTAAACAGCAACTGAGTAACAACCATCAAGAACTCAACATCTACCAATCAACTAAAGAAGAGTACCAAGTCTGCTGGACTTGAAGAGTTCTAATTAAACTGTAAGAGAGCCAAGTCTGCTGGACTTACAGAGTTCAAGAGTGAATTAAGAAGTTCCTAGACTGCTGGTCTAGAAGGAATCTGTGTGATTCAGAAGTTGTAATAGACATCCTTAGTGGATTTTCTACTCGAGGAGTAGAAGAGTGGACTATGAGCTTTAAGTTCTCTGAACCACTTAAAACAACTGTGTCTTTTACTTTAATAAGATAACTGCTATATCTTCCATAACTGGTATAACTGCCTTACTATCATAACTCCACTACTTCGTAAAGGAGATTAAAACAAACATTAATTTCGCTAAGTTTTAATCATCATCAACGAACAAGTTTAAAACGAAAAGGTTTTTTAAATATCTATTCAACCCCCCCCCCCTTTCTAGATAACTATTGTGCCAACTAGGAACTAACAGTATTGTGTGCTATTTGAATAAATATGCGATTATATGAGAATTTTTTTTTTATTCTTATTGTGTTATTAATAAGAATCTGTGTAGAGAAGGAGAATTAATGTAAGATTTTTATCAAGTAATGCCGCCAAAGAAGGGAGGTCTAAAGAGAAATATGGAAGAAAAATTTGTGAATCTGAAGTAGGAAAATATAACGGTGATAGAATATTTTGTCAAGTTCAACGAGTTAGCAAAATTTTCTCCACATCGAGTGGACACTGAGGAGCTTAAAGCACGATATTTTAGGAACGGATTGAAATCGTTGGTACTCGAGAAGTTAGATGTGCTGCAAATTAATTCATTTTCAACTTTATTAGAAAAAGCCATTATCGCTGAGGGAGAAATGGAAGCTGTATTGAAGAATAGTCAAGAACAAAGAAAGGAGGCTGAAGGAAATATTATGATAGGTGGTAGTGGAGGTAGTAATCTTAATAAACGTAAGAGGGATAGTGATGTTAATTCAGGAAATAATCCAGTAGAGATTAGGAAGAAAGGTGCGCCGTGTGTAGTTTGCGAGAAGCATCATCAAGGAGTTTGTTTGAAGAAAAAAGGAGTCTGTTACAACTATGATCAAGAGGGACACGTGTCACCCAATTTTCCCAATCCGAAGAAGGTACAAGGTTGGTTTGCGTATGGGTCGACTTATCATCTGGTCCAGAATTGTTCGAAGAGAAATGTAGAGAGGAAAAGTTGCAACAAGAGACCCAGTAGCAGAACCTTTTTGATTCAAGGACCCGCACAGCCAAGAAGACCAACAACATTCACTTTTAGCATGACGCCCCAAATCGTGAATGCAGCCATGAAGAGGCTGACGATTAACGAGTTCGGTTAGAAATTTAACTACGCGAGTAATCTTGATTAGATATTGTTGTGATTTGTTTTCTTTTATATGATCCTAGTCACAGGTTAGAATTTGAGACACAAATTAATATTGTGTTGTTAATAATGAATTAATGATACAACTTTAAAAGATTATAGAGAATAAGAAAGCGGTGATTCCGAGGACGAAATCCTTTTAAGGAGGGGTGAATGTGATAACCCAGGATTTCGAATAATCAAAATTTAACGAATAATTTTTTTTTAATATTGATTATCAATTTTATGACAAGTATCTGTGGTACGAGTAACGAGAAGGTCAATTTGTCTATTGACTAATAAATTTAGAGTAGAGTTGTGCTTAACAACTTTAGAAACCCTAACCCTAATTTCTGGATAGGGATTCGATAGAAAATATAATTAAAATAATTATATTAAAGAGTATGTGTTTGTACTGTATAGAGATATTGATCAAAGATTGATCGGATAAGGTTTAAAATTAATAAACCCTAATAAGAGATTAAAAACCCTAATCTGAAGATTAGAAACCCTAATCGAAAGCTGGGGAATCCTAATTTTATATTCGGGAATCCTAAAACCCTAATTAGGAAACCCTAATCCTAATTAGTAAGCTTAATGTGTTTATTAAACTTTAATATGATTAGAAAGCCCTAATTATATTTTTGTTATCTTAATTTCTATTTTTACAAACCCTAATTGTAATTTAGAAAAAAAATTCTAATTAAAACCCTAATTAGGAAACCCTAATGCTAATTAGCAAGCCTAAAGTGATTAGTATGTGTTAATATAATTAGTGAACCCTAAATATAATTTAGAAATATTAATTTCTATTTAAAACCCTAATTATATTTTCAAAATTATTAATTTTCTATTTTTAAACCCTAATTAGAAAATTTTAGAATTGGAGTTTTTAAAACCTAAGGGTTAGAACCTTAGGGTTAAATCCTAAGGGTTTGTGCAATTGTCAAGAATTCCATTTAAATAAAAATACAAATTACCAAAATACACTTTTTATATTTTTAATAAGCTAACTTGTGAATCTTGCTAGAATTGTAGTTGTTCACCAACTACATTTGTGAGGGCCCCGAATCCGACGTCCCGAATCACTGCGGATCCGGTTCGATCATTCTATACAACTATTACTTATTTGCGAAAGATATAAACATAATTTGTTTATACATTAAACTTACACATAATCCCCATGGTCGAGTAACCTTAACTTAATACACAATACATAACTTATTTAACTTACAATAGCTTTAATATACAATACTTATACAAATCTAATCCCTCACATTAACTTTAAGCTGGAACTATCTTTAACCTTTCCTTGTATCCGACGTATTCGCCTTAATCTGCAATGTTTATCATGAGATAGCAAGGGTGAGCATAACATTGTCCAGCAAGTTTAAGTTTAATAATTTAACGATATATCATGATTGAAAGAATCTGAATAATAAGCTGGCTATAATTCAAAAATATAATTGTGAACTAGCAGGAACAAACTTTTGACTGAACAAGTATATAACATGAACAAATATATCTGGACTGAAGGGTAATGAAGGTGATCAGCCTTTCATACCTGACTTATACATGCAATTTGTACAGAGTACAATTCTAAAATGGCAATCAACAATGATTATCCATAAACATATCAGAATGAAACAACTCTTACTAGAGTTAAGTAAAAGCAAACTTGTCTGAACCGTTGATTACCGCTACGCAATTTATAACGCTTTATCCGAAGACCTAATATTAGTAATATAGATCTCCAATATTAGAATAATATCATCACAATATAATATTATTATATATATAGACATACATAAAATAACCTAAACAAATAACACATAACCCTATCAGTCTATAACACGTATAAGACTTGGTATCAAGTCAAACTATTGCAGTCTGAGTTGAACCCGACACAAATCTGACATCCCGACGGTGTAGTCGAACTTTTATCGAGTCTAAGTTCAATTAAACTCTGCCTAACACTTAAAAATTATCTCAGATAATTTTAATATTAGTCAAAATAATTTTCATAATCTCGTAATAATTTTTAAATAATTATTATCATTTATCATGAATTTTCAATCATTAAAAACGTATTTATCCGAATTAAATACCACATAATTTCTTTATCATTAATATCTATTTATTATCAAATATTAATGAAATACATGTCATAATAATATAATATACTTATCATATATCAAAGTATTTTTAATACTTTATTATTTCCTTTAAATGTTTTAAAGTAATTAAAAACATTATTCAATAATTGTTATTAATATAAATACCACATCATTTTCTTTATCATTAATATTTATTTAATATTAAATATTAATGAAAATCATAGCATAATATTATAATATAATTATAATATATCAAAGTATTTTAATACCTTAAAATCATATTTAAATAAATTTTAAACAATTAAATTCATTATCCGATAATTGCTATTAATATTAAAATATTAGTATTTTCATGACAAAATATCAAAAGTTATATTTTATAACTTAAAATATTTTTGTAATACTTAAATCTTTTTTATATGATTTATAAATCATTAATTCTATTTTTGCATAATTTATTTAATATATTTAGTTAATAAATTAATTATCATTAATATTAATTAATTAATGATATTCTTCACAAAATATTAAAAGTCACTAAAATATCTTTAAATATTTTCTTATACCATAATAGTATTTTTAATGATTTTTATGTATTAAAATCATTTTTAAATAATTTATTTAATATTATAATTAAATAAATTAAATATCATTTATATTCCAAAAATATTAAATATTTACAAATATACTCAAAATAATTAAAAACTATTTTTCTAGGACTTTAAAATAATTTTTAATAATTTATTATGTATTTTTAATAATTAAAAACCATTTTTTTCTATTTATTTAATTAAAATATTATTTTTAGAAAATAATTAATTAAAAAGGGTATTTTATATAATGACGTAATCTGTCCGCTATAGGTGTTCTTGAGTTTTCTTGAAATTTGCCTGTAATGTTCATAGTCGTTGTTCGAGGTTAAGTACTTTGACCAGTCTTTGATTCATGGTTATAAGGTTTCTAGGAGAGGTATTAAGTTAATGTTGTAGTACTTATGTAGTACTACAACCATGAACAAGTTTCATGACCAAAAGCTAACACAACAGAGAGATTAATGCTGCAGAAATCATTGTCAAAATCTGTTCTTCATTTATGGGTTTTCCAGAAATGAAGAAATGATCCGAGCTAACCACTTTGTGATCTTAATAACTTGCATCCGAGCTTGCTTAATGTGATATTAAGGTTCCAGTGTATACTAGAGATGTCAGTGAACAACTTTATATCCACAGATCAGTCTAACAACAATACAAATGAACAATTAAGGCTGGTCAAACCTCGCCCCAAAAATCGGCTGATGAAGATCTGGGTTACCCAGAATCTTTATCTGGCGTGATGGTCAACGCCTGTTTAACCCACAATTTCTATGATTCTGTTCATGATCTATGAGTTCTATAAGCATGAGCATGAAGCCTAAATGTCATTCTACAATTATATTACACAAACATGGTCAGATCGCTTCACAGAAGGAAGATCAGAGACCATAAAAATGTTGTCAGACGCTTCTGGAATTCTGGGCTGCCCAGAATTCATTTTTCAATGAACGGTCAACGATGTTTGACCAACAATAACTTACGATCTAGACATGCTATGACCCTGTTTCCAGTTTCAGATCATAGTCCTCATGTCATAGAACAGATCCAAAGAATAAAACACACAAAACATCAAACACATAAAGATCTAGAGGCCCTGACATTTAACTGTCAGCCCTTAAAATTAGAGTTCTTGGTCGGTTTTGAAAACTTAATTTAAGGTGCCTCTAGATGTTATAGATTCATGATCTAACAACCCAGATCACTTATAGACACATTCTAACACAACTTTAAACAATAGATCATAACATCTAACATCAAATCATAAGATTTTCGAAATTAGGGTTTATACCTTTATTATGCTTTGATCTTGATTCTGACTTTCGGATCCTGATATTGGCTTGCTATGAACTGATCTTAGCTTGGTTTCTCACCCTCTCTCACTTCCCATTCTCGAATTTTAGAAAGAGAATATCTTGGGAGAAAATGAAAAATAAAGTGAGCATGTCTCTCTCTAATCTTTATATTTGATATGATACTGATGAAAGGAGTGAGCTAGTTCTTTGATTTGCAATGAATTATGACACATGGGGTTGTTGGGGTAGTTGAGAACCAATATATGGCAAGATTGCATATTATCTCTCAATAATGCAATAAGGGAAAAATGGACATTTGCCTTTTTATTTTAATGACAAACTTGTCAAATGCTCCTAACCCTTAGGGTTTAGGGTTTGGAAATCCTTAGGGTTTTAACCCTTTAGGTTTGCAATTTAGTTTATAATATTTCTGAATTTCGGTTTTCAAAATAGAAAATTAATATTTCTAAATTAGAATTAGAATTTTCTAATTATATTAAAATTTACTAATCATAATTCAATCTTGCTTATTAGGATTAATATATCCTAATTAAAATTGCTAATTAAGCAAATAGGGTCAAAATGGTCATTAGGGTTTACAACCCAGAATTAGGGTTTCTAAATAAAAAATAATTTTTCTAAATTAGAAATTAGGTTTCGTAATTAGATTAGGATTTTCTAATTACTTATATCTTTAAAATTAGGATTAATATTTCCTAATTAACATTAAAATTATTTAATTAACACTTAGGTTTTCCTTATTTATAAATTAGGGCTTCAAATCCATAAATTAGGGTTTAAAATTTTGAAATTAGGGTTTGCTATATAATTACGCCTTACCCTAATTAATATTATAATTAATAGCACTTGAGCATTATAATTATCCTTTAAGTTCCCATATTAGGGTTTCAACTTCTGAATTAGGGTTTCGGATTCCCGAAACTGAAATTAGGATTTCCAAAACCGGTTTCTAGGGTTTCTTGTTAATTGTAAGAATTTTCTAACCGAATGTTGACGTTCTTAATATATACCTAGGGTTTGTTACAGATATCATTTATCTGGTCAACCCTTGACCCTTAACCACATATTGTACACATACATAACCCTATACACAGAACATATTCACGTATTCCCTTAATCCTGAATAATTCAACTAAATCCTTCACAGAATTTTGAAATCCTCAAAATTCCATCTCAAAAATATCAAACGCATACACTTATTTTCTGTCTAGGTTCTAATATTGAACCTTAAATAAATTAATTAAAATTTTAAAAATTTTCTAAATTATCGGGTTGTCACAAAATTGACTTGGTGACCTAAAAATTGAGCGAATCAGCCTATCTCATCAGAAATCTAAGCAACATATATTGCATCAAGTGGATATAAAAGAATTAGAGAGAGAAAGTCTAGTGTTTTATTTATTTTGCACTTAAGCTCTCACCAACTCCTTCTCTCAACCAAACCTCCGAATTTAGCAAGAATATTAGTTACATTATCAGCCTTAGAACACCCAAGAACATATTGGAGATCAAAGATCAAAATCTAGAGCAAGAAGGTATAAACCCTAAAACCTAATTTGATCTTGTATGCTTAGATAATTTTTGTTTTTAAGTGTTTAGAATCTTTCTAATGGATGTTTTATGAAGATCTATCATGAATCCATAGCATCAAAATGGGTAAAAACTATGTTTTTCAAAAACTGTTCTTGAGCAATTATAGTGGTCTGACAAGAAATGTCAGTCCCTCTAGATCTTTATGTGTTTATGACATATGTTGTTTTAAAATTGTAATTTATAGCCTGGTATGTGGTCTTTAATCTGCAAGTGGAATCAGGGTCATTTGATGTCTAGATCATGTGTTATTAATGGTCAAAACCCGTTGACCGATGTTGCCCGAGTTTCTATGAAATACCCCAGGTCAAATCCCGAGTTCGGAATAAATCTCAGGTCAAATCCCAAGTCCGAATTGAATCAAATCCATCAAAATAAGGCCTCAAACTACTGGCCCAATAGTATCTTCTTGGGTCATCTTAGGCCACCACAAACTCCCAAAAGGTCATGACTTGAAGGTACTATTGGTAGTAACTTATTTCCTTATATGCACACAAGTTTTCTCCCTATCTTTCGATGTGGGACTGGGGTGTTACAAACTCCCCCACTTAAATTTCTGACGTCCCCGTCAGAACCGATCACACACACGGGCCCAAAGATCTTTGTCTCTCTAGCCATTGTGGGATAATACCGGCTGGCTTCGTATCCCCACCTCCGGACCTCCATCTCTCCATTATGGGATAATACCACCAGCCTTCATGTCCCCACCTCCGGCAACCCGATCGGATGACCCGAACCGAGCTTTCGAGAGTCGGCTCTGATACCATATGAAATAACCCGGGTCAAATTTCGAATCCGGAATAATCTCGGGTCAAATCTCAAGTCCGAATTGAATCAAATCCATCAAAATAAGTCCTCAAACTACTGGTCCAATAGTATCTTCTTGGGTCATCTTAGCCCACCACAGGCTCCCAAAAGGTCATGACTTGAAGGTACTATTGGTAGTAAATTATTTCCTTATATGCACACAAGTTTTCCCCCTATCTTTCGATGTGGGACTGGGGTGTTACATGAAATCTGGGTAACCCAGAAATACATGATCAACGTCTGATAATGATTTTAAGCTTCTAGATCTGTCAGGATTTTCGTTTTATGATTTAGTTGTTGTAACCAGTTTGTAGCTTGTTAGTTGGATTCTAGATCCATGCTAGTAGATCTCTTAAACAACACATAAGATCGTTGTAATAAATGGTCGAACTAGACCATTTGATCACGGATAAGCTTTCTAGAAAACCTAGAAACGGTATGAACAAAGATTCTAACAGGGTTTGACCGGATTGGATCTGGCGTATATGATGTTGTTGGACTGCTTAAATGGTATATAAATATTCCCTGACATTAGTACTTTAGTTTGAAACTTAATAACATAAATACATTAACCAGAACCGGAAGGAAATTGGATTGCAAAGTGAGCAGTCGAAACTGTCTGGGTTTCTGGGTAACCTAGAAAGCCTAGAAAACTTCTGACAGCCACTTTGAAGCTCTATATTGTGATGCTATGTTATTTTTTGGCTAGGATGATTGATAACCCGAGATTTCGAATAATTAAAATTTTACGAATAATTTTTTATTTTTATTTTAATATTAATATTGATTATCAATTTTGCGACAAGTATCTGTGATACGAGTCTCGAGAAGGTCAATTTGTGTATTGACTAATAAAATTAGAGTAGAGTTGTGCTTAACAGCTTTAGAAACCCTAACCCTATGTCCGAATAGGGATTCGCTATAAATTATAATTTAAATAATTATATTAAAGAGTATGTGTTTGTACTGTATAGAGATATTGATCGATGATTGATCGGATAAGGTTTAAAATTAATAAACCATAATAAGAGATTAAAAACCCTAATCTCAAGATTAGAAACCCTAACGTACCGTTAGAAACCCTAATCGAAAGCCGGGAAACTCTAATTTTATATTTGGGAATCCTACAACCCTAATTAAGAAACCCTAATCCTAATTAGTAAGCTTAATGTGTTTATTCAACTTTAATATGATTAAAAATCCTAATTATATTTTAGTTCTCTTAATTTCTATTTTACAAACCCTAATTATAATTTAGAAATTTTTATTTTTCTAATTAAAACCATAATTTCATATTCGGGATTTCTAAACCCTAATTAGGCAACCCTAATCATAATTGGAAGGCCTAATATAATTATTAAACACTAATGTGATTAGGAAAACCTAATTTAATTAGGAAACCCTAATTTTAGTTTTAAACTTTTTATTTTCTATTTTTAAACCCTAATTAGAAAATTCTAGAATTGGATGTTATAAAACCTAAGGGTTAAAACCTTAGGGTTAAACCCTAAGGGTTTGAGCAATTGACCATCATGCCATTAAAATTACAAGAATCTCAGAATATCGGCTCTATTTGCCAGCCATATCATCAATATACATTGTATCTATGTATTATAAAAGAATTAGAGAGAGAAAGTCCATTTTCTAGCCATTTTCTCTTAAAGCTCTCACCAACACTCTCTCACTCAAGACTCCGAAATTTCTAAGGTAGATCAGTCATATAATCAGTTACTAGAACACCCAAAAATAGATTGAAGAGCATAGATCAAGAATCGGAACAAAGAGGTATAAACCCTAAAACCTAATTTGATCTTGTATGCTAAGAAAGTTTTTGTGTTTAAGTGATTAATCTTGTGTTAAAAGATGTTTTTAGTTGATCTATGTTGATCCTTCATGGATCCATAACATCAAAGTGCTTTAAAATTGAGTTTTTCAAAATCTGTTCTTGAGCTTAAAATGTGGTCTGACAACCAAATGTCAGTGGCCATAAATCCTTGCTCGTTTGTGTTTTTTTGTTGTTTTATGTTACATTTCGATGATGCGGTATGAGGTAGTTACACTTAAAGTGGAATCGTGGTCATTTGATATCTAGATCATGAGTTATTAACAGTCAAACACCGCCGATTGAGCTTAACCTAGGTTGAAATCTGGTAACCTGAAAGTAAGCTTGTTATTCTATACATGAGTTTTAAAGGTCCGAATCTGACAGATATGATATTTATTTTAATAAGGTGTTGTAATCCATTTGTAGCATGTTGTTTTTACTCTAGAACCATGGCCTTATAACGCTTAGATAAGCAACAGATAGATCATATCAAGTGATCAAAGTAGGCCACTCGTACAGCTTTTACAATTCTGGAATTTCCAGAAAACGATATGGACAAAGATTCTCGATGAGGGTTTGGTACCGATTTGAATCGTGCACTGCGTGATGTATTCGGACTCTATGTTGTTGTATTTATGTTCTATTACATGCGTCTTCGTAGATTTGAACCATAATAACACATGAATCATGACCGGAACATTAAATTATTTGGGCTGGAAAGTAGGCACTCGAACTGCTGGGTTTCTGGGAATACCCAGAAACCGTCTGACATGTAATTTGAAGGCACATATCGTCTTTATGTGTTGTGGTATGACCATTCTATGTATTGTAACTTGTAGTGCTACATAAACACTACAAGATCCAAGTCTTATATTGAACAGAGCCTGCATTAACAGAAACTTAAAGCTGGTCAAACGTGGTATGTTGGTAACCGGCCTGTCAGTGTTCTTGAGGCTCAAGAACACCAACAACGACTGTTACTGTCGCTAAAGGGCTATAGCGACGGTTTTATTTATTTTATTTTCTGAATATTTCAGAAATTAATTAAAAATAGAAATTAAATTATACAAATTACAAAAATGGTTTTAAAAATCATTTTAAATTCTTTAAAATAACTTTTAATTATTTGGGACATTTTTCATTAATATTTATAATTATTTGAATATTAATGGTATTTAATTTATTTAATTAGTGTATTAAATAAATTAGAGAAAAATAATTTTAATTATATAAAATCATTTTAAATAAAAATAAAGTATTTAAAAATATTTTGAGTTATAAAATGTAATTTTAATATTTTTAGAGAATTTTCATTAATAAATTAATATTAATGATATTAGATTTAATTAATTATTAAATTAAATAAATAAATTAAAAATGATTTTATTGATTTAAAAATCATTTTAAATAAGAATAAAGTGTTAGAAAATATTTTGAATTATAAAATATAATTTTCAATATTTTTGGCAAATTCTCATTAATAAATTAATATTAATGATATTAGATGTATTTAATTATTATATTAAATAAATGAATTAAAAATGATTTTATTAATTTAAAAATGAGAAAAATGAATTAAAAATATTTTAAGTGATAATTAATTACTTTTAATATTTGGATGATAATTTCATTAATATTTAAATATTAATGGTAATGATTTAAAAATGATTTTAATTACTTTACAAATCATTTAAGTAGAATATTGATGATTTAAAGACATTTCAAGTTATTAACAATAACTTTAATATTTTGACAAGTATGTTGTTAATATTTTTATATTATTAAATATTAATAATGATAAGATTATTTGATAATTAAATCATTTAAAAATGATTCCGATGTTTGAAAAATTATTATAAATTATAATAATTGCTTATAAATTATTACAAGCTTCCGAAAAACCGTAATAGAGATATTGATCAAAGATTGATCGGATAAGGTTTAAAATTAATAAACCCTAATAAGAGATTAAAAACCCTAATCTCAAGATTAGAAACCCTAATCGAAAGCTGGGAAATCCTAATTTTATATTCGGGAATCCTAAAACCCTAATTAGGAAACCCTAATCCTAATTAGTAAGCTTAATGTGTTTATTAAACTTTAATATGATTAGAAAGCCCTAATAATATTTTTTTATCTTAATTTCTATTTTTACAAACCCTAATTATAATTTAGAAAAAAAAATTCTAATTAAAACCCTAATTAGGAAACCCTAATGCTAATTAGCAAGCCTAAAGTGATTAGTATGTATTAATATAATTAGGGAACCCTAATTATAATTTAGGAATATTAATTTCTATTTAAAACCCTAATTACATTTTCAAAATTCTTAATTTTCTATTTTTAAACCCTAATTAAAAAATTCTAGAATTGGAGTTTTTAAAACCTAAGGGTTAGAATCTTAGGGTTAAACCTAAGGGTTTGTGCAATTTTCAAGAATTCCATTTAAATAAAAATACAAATTACGAAAATACCCTTTTTATATTTTTAATAAGCTAACTTGTGAATCTTGCTAGAATTATAGTTGTTCACCAACTACATTTGTGAGGGCCCCGAATCCGAGGTCCCGAATCACTGCGGATCCGGTTCAATCATTCTATACAACTATTACTTATTAGCGGAAGATATAAACATAAATTGTTTATACATTAAACTTACACATAATACCCATAGTCGAGTAACCTTAACTTAATACACAATACATAACTTATTTAACTTACAATAGCTTTAATATACAATACTTATACAAATCTAATCGCGCACATTAACTTTAAGCTGGAACTATCTTTAACCTTTCCTTGTATCCGACGTATTCGCCTTAATCTGCAATGTTTATCATGAGATAGCAAGGGTGAGCATAATATTGTCCAGCAAGTTTAATTTCAATAATTTAACGATATATCATGATTGAAAGAATCTGAATAATAAGCTGGCTATAATTCAAAAATATAATTGTGAACTAGCAGGAACAAACTTTTGACTGAACAAGTATATAACATGAACAAATGTATCTGGACCGAAGGGTAATGAAGGTGATCAGTCTTTCATACCTGACTTATACATGCAATTTGTACAGAGTACAATTCTACAATGGCAATCAACAATGATTATCCATAAGCATATAAGAATGAAACAACTCTTACTAGAGTTAAGTAAAAGCAAACTTATGCTCGCACCGTTGATTCACCATATGCAATTTATAACGCTTTATCCAAGACCTAATATTAGTAATATAGATCTCCAATATTAGAATAATATCATCATAATATAATATTATTATATATATAGACTTACATAAAATAACCTAAACACATAACACATAACCCTATCAGTCTATAACACGTATAAGACTTGGTATCAAGTCAAACTATTGCAGTCTGAGTTGAACCCGACACAAATCTGACATCCCGACGATGTAGTCGAACTTTTATCGAGTCTAAGTTCAATTAAACTCTGCCTAACACTTAACAATTATCTCAGATAATTTTAATATTAGTCAAAATAATTTTCATAATCTCGTAATAATTTTTAAATAATTATTATCATTTATCATGAATTTTCAATCATTAAAAATGTATTTATATGAATTCAATACCACATAATTCCTTTATCATTAATATCTATTTATTATCAAATATTAATGAAATACATGTCATAATATTATAATATACTTATCATATATCAAAGTATTTTTAATACTTTATTATTTCCTTTAAATGTTTTTAAAGTAATTAAAAACATTATTCAATAACTCATTATTAATATAAATTCCACATCATTTTCTTTATCATTAATATTTATTTAATATTCAATATTAATGAAAATCATAGCATAATATTATAATATAGTTATAATATATCAAAGTATTTTTAATACCTTAAAATCATATTTAAATAATTTTTAAAAATTAAATTCATTTTCCGATAGTTGCTATTAATATTAAAATATTAATATTTTCATGACAAAATATCAAAAGTTATATTTTATAACTTCAAATATTTTTAATACTTAAATCATTTTTATATGATTTATAAATCATTAATTCTATTTTTCCTTAATTTATTTAATATATTTAGTTAATAAATTAATTATCATTAATATTAATTAATTAATGATATTCTTCACAAAATATTAAAAGTAACTAAAAATATCTTTAAATATTTTCTTATACCATAATAGTATTTTTAATGATTTTTATGTATTAAAATCATTTTTAAATAATTTATTTAATATTATAATTAAATAAATTAAATATCATTTATATTCCAAAAATATTAAATATTTCTGAAATATACTCAAAATAATTAAAAACTATTTTTCAGACTTTAAAATAATTTTTAATAATTTATTATGTATTTTTAATAATTAAAAACCATTTTTTTCTATTTATTTAATTAAAATATTATTTTTTAGAAAATAATTAATTAAAAAGGGGCCTTATAGCGACAGACCCGTCGCTATAGGTGTTCTTGAGTTTTCTTGAGCTGCCCAGAATGTTCATAGTCAGTGTTCGAGGTTAGTACTTTGACCAGTCTTTGATTCATAGTTATAAGGTTTCTGGGAGAGGTATTAAGTTAATGTCGTAGTACTTATGTAGTACTACAACCATAAACAAGTTTCATGACCAAAAGCTAACACAACAGAGAGATTAATGCTGCAGAAATCATTGTCAAAATCTGTTCTTCATTTATGGGTTTTCCAGAAATGAAGAACAGTCCGAGCTAGCCACTTGTGATCTTAATAACTTGCATCCAGAGCTTGCTTAATGTGATATTAAGGTTCCAGTGTATACTAGAGATGTCAGTGAACAACTTTATATCCACAGATCAGTCTAACAACAATACAAATGAACAATTAAGGCTGGTCAAACCTCGCCCCAAAAATCGGCTGATGAAGGTCTAGGTTACCCAGAATCTTCATCTGGCGTGATGGTCAACGCCTGTTTAACCCACAATTTCTATGATTCTGTTCATGATCTATGAGTTCTATAAGCATGAGCATGAATCCTAAATGTCATTCTACAATTATATTACACAAACATGGTCAGATCGCTTCACAGAAGGAAGATCAGAGACCATAAAATGTTGTCGACGCTTACGGAATTCTTTCAGGTCGCCTGAATTCATTTTTCAATGAACGGTCAACGATGTTTGACCAACAATAACTTACGATCTAGACATGCTATGACCCTGTTTCCAGTTTCAGATCACAGTCCTCATGTCATAGAACAGATCCAAAGAATAAAACACACAAAACATCAAACACATAAAGATCTAGAGGCCCTGACATATAACTGTCAGCCCTTAAAATTAGAGTTCTTGGTCGGTTTTGAAAACTTAATTTGCGTGCCTCTAGATGTTATAGATTCATGATCTAACAACCCAGATCACTTATAGACACATTCTAACACAACTTTAAACAATAGATCATAACATCTAACATCAAATCATAAGATTTTCGAAATTAGGGTTTATACCTTTATTATGCTTTGATCTTGATTCTGACTTTCGGATCCTGATATTGGCTTGCTATGAACTGATCTTAGCTTGGTTTCTCACCCTCTCTCACTTCCCATTCTCGAATTTTAGAAAGAGAATATCTTGGGAGAAAATGAAAAATAAAGTGAGCATGTCTCTCTCTCTAATCTTTATATTTGATATGATACAATGAAAGGAGCTGAGCTAGCTGCTGATTTGCAATGAATTATGACACATGGGGTTGTTGGGGTAGTTGAGAACCAATATATGGCAAGATTGCATATTATCTCTCAATAATGCAATAAGGGAAAAATGGACATTTGCCTTTTTATTTTAATGACAAACTTGTCAAATGCTCCTAACCCTTAGGGTTTAGGGTTTGGAAATCCTTAGGGTTTTAACCCTTTAGGTTTGCAATTTAGTTTATAATATTTCTGAATTTCGGTTTTCAAAATAGAAAATTAATATTTCTAAATTAGAATTAGAATTTTCTAATTATATTAAAATTTACTAATCATAATTCAATCTTGCTTATTAGGATTAATATATCCTAATTAAAATTGCTAATTAAGCAATTAGGGTCAAAATGGTCATTAGGGTTTACAACCTGTAATTAGGATTTCTAAATAAAAAATAATTTTCTAAATTAGAAATTAGGTTTTAAGTAATTAGATTAGGATTTTCTAATTACTTATATCTTTAAAATTAGGATTAATATTTCCTAATTAACATTAAAATTATTTAATTAACACTTAGGTTTTCCTTATTTATAAATTAGGGCTTCAAATCCATAAATTAGGGTTTAAAATTTTGAAATTAGGGTTTGCTATATAATTATGCCTTACCCTAATTAATATTATAATTAATAGCACTTGAGCATTATAATTATCTTTAAGTTCCCATATTAGGGTTTCAACTTCGGAATTAGGGTTTCGGATTCCCGAAACTGAAATTAGGATTTCCAAAACCGGTTTCTAGGGTTTCTTGTTAATTGTAAGAATTTTCTAACCGAATGTTGACGTTCTTAATATATACCTAGGGTTTGTTACAGATATCATTTATCTGGTTAACCCTTGACCCTTAACCACATATTGTACACATACATAACCCTATACACAGAACATATTCACGTATTCCCTTAATCCAGAATAATTCAACTAAATCCTTCACAGAATTTTGAAATCCTCAAAATTCCATCTCAAAAATATCAAACGCATACACTTATTTTCTGTCTAGGTTCTAATATTGAACCTTAAATAAATTAATTAAAATTTTAAAAATTTTCTAAATTATCGGGTTGTCACAAAATTGACTTGGTGACCTAAAAATTGAGCGAATCAGCCTATCTCATCAGAAATCTAAGCAACATATATTGCATCAAGTGGATATAAAAGAATTAGAGAGAGAAAGTCTAGTGTTTTATTTATTTTGCACTTAAGCTCTCACCAACTCCTTCTCTCAACCAAACCTCCTAATTTAGCAAGAATATTAGTTACATTATCGCCTTTAGAACACCCAAGAACATATTGGAGATCAAAGATCAAAATCTAGAGCAAGAAGGTATAAACCCTAAAACCTAATTTGATCTTGTATGCTTAGATAATTTTTTTTTTAAGTGTTTAGAATCTTTCTAATGGATGTTTTATGAAGATCTATCATGAATCCATAGCATCAAAATGGGTAAAAACTATGTTTTTCAAAAACTGTTCTTGAGCAATTATAGTGGTCTGACAAGAAATGTCAGTCCCTCTAGATCTTTATGTGTTTATGACATATGTTGTTTTAAGGTGGTAATTTGTAGCCGGTAGTATGTGGTCTTTAATCCGCCAAAGGAATCGTGGTCATTTGATGTCTAGATCATGTGTTATTAATCTGAAACCTTGGTTGACCGATGTTAATGAAGTTTCTATGAAACACCCCGGGTCAAATCCCGAGTTCGGAATAAGTCTCAGGTCAAATCCCAAGTCCGAATTGAATCAAATCCATCAAAATAAGGCCTCAAACTACTGGCCCAATAGTATCTTCTTGGGTCATCTTAGCCCACCACAAACTCCCAAAAGGTCATGACTTGAAGGTACTATTGGTAGTAACTTATTTCCTTATATGCACACAAGTTTTCTCCCTATCTTTCGATGTGGGACTGGGGTGTTACAAACTCCCCCACTTAAATTTCTGACGTCCCCGTCAGAACCGATCAAACACACGGGCCCAAAGATCTTTGTCTCTCTAGCCATTGTGGGATAAAACCGGCTGGCTTCATTTCCCCACCTCCGGACCTCCATCTCTCCATTATGGGATAATACCACCAGCCTTCGTGTCCCCACCTCCCAACCTTGATCGGATGACCCACCCAGAGCTTTCGAGAGTGGGCTCGATACCATATGAAATAACCTTGGTCAAATTCGAGTCCTAATAAATCTCGGTCAAATCTCAAGTCCGAATCGAATCAAATCCATCAAAATAAGGCCTCAAACTACTGGTCCAATAGTATCTTCTTGGGTCATCTTAGCCCACCACAGGCTCCCAAAAGGTCATGACTTGAAGGTATTATTGGTAGTAAATTATTTCCTTATATGCACACAAGTTTTCCCCCTATCTTTCGATGTGGGACTGGGGTGTTACATGAAATCTGGGTAACCCAGAAATACATGATCAACGTCTGACAATGATTTTAAGCTTCTAGATCTGTCAGGATTTTCATTTTATGATTTAGTTGTTGTAACCAGTTTGTAGCTTGTTAGTTGGACTCTAGATCCATGCTAGTAGATCTCTTAAACAACACATAAGATGCTTGTAATAAATGGTCAAACTAGACCATTTGATCACGGATAAGCTTTCTAGAAAACCTAGAAACGGTATGAACAAAGATTCTAACAGGGTTTGACCGGATTGGATCTAGCGTATATGATGTTGTTGAATTTGCTTAAATGGTATATAAATATTCCCCGACATTAGTACTTTAGTTTGAAACTTAATAACATAAATACATTAACCGTAACCTAAGAAATCGGATTGAAAGTGAGCGAAATGAAACCGTATGGGGTTCGGGTAACCTAGAAAGCCTAGAAAACTTCTGACAACCACTTTGAAGCTCTATATTGGGATGCTATGTTATTGTTTGGCTAGGATGATATGATAACCCGAGATTTCGAATAATTAAAATTTTACGAATAATTTTTTATTTTTTTTTAATATTAATATTGATTATCAATTTTGCGACAAGTATCTGTGATACGAGTCTCGAGAAGGTCAATTTGTGTATTGACTAATAAAATTAGAGTAGAGTTGTGCTTAACAGCTTTAGAAACCCTAACCCTATGTCCGGATAGGGATTCGCTAGAAATTATAATTTAAATAATTATATTAAAGAGTATGTGTTTGTACTGTATAGAGATATTGATCGATGATTGATCGGATAAGGTTTAAAATTAATAAACCATAATAAGAGATTAAAAACCCTAATCTCAAGATTAGAAACCCTAACGTCTTGCTAAAACCTAATCGAAAGCCGGAAACTCTAATTTTATATTCTGAATCCTAAAACCCTAATTAAGAAACCCTAATCCTAATTAGTAAGCTTAATGTGTTTATTAAACTTTAATATGATTAAAAATCCTAATTATATTTTAGTTCTCTTAATTTCTATTTTACAAACCCTAATTATAATTTAGAAATTTTTATTTTTCTAATTAAAACCCTAATTTCATATTCGGGATTTCTAAACCCTAATTAGGCATCCCTAATCATAATTGGAAGGCCTAATATAATTATTAAACACTAATGTGATTAGGAAAACCTAATTTAATTAGGAAACCCTAATTTTAGTTTTAAACTTTTTATTTTCTATTTTTAAACCCTAATTAGAAAATTCTAGAATTGGATGTTGTAAAACCTAAGGGTTAGAACCTTAGGGTTAAACCCTATGGGTTTGAGCAATTGACCATCATGCCATTAAAATTACAAGAACAATGACCAAAATGCCTTTTATGGGATTTTTATTAGATTACTGGTAAAAATTGCAAAACCTTTAGTTGTTGACCAACTCTCTTGACTTTGTGACACGAGAATCTCGTAATATCGGCTCTATTTGCCGTACCATATCATCAATATACATTGTATCTATGTATTATAAAAGAATTAGAGAGAGAAAGTCCATTTTCTAGCCATTTTCACTTAAAGCTCTCACCAACACTCTCTCACTCAAGACTCCGAAATTTCTAAGGTAGATCAGTCATATAATCAGTTACTAGAACACCCAAAAATAGATTGGAGAGCATAGATCAAGAATCGGAACAAAGAGGTATAAACCCTTAAACCTAATTTGATCTTGTATGCTAAGAAAGTTTTTGTGTTTAAGTGATTAATCTTGTGTTAAAAGATGTTTTTAGTTGATCTATGTTGATCCTTCATGGATCCATAACATCAAAGTGCTTTAAAATTGAGTTTTTCAAAATCTGTTCTTGAGCTTAAAATGTGGTCTGACAACCAAATGTCAGTGGCCATAAATCCTTGCTCGTTTGTGTTTTTTTGTTGTTTTATGTTACAGCTCAGTAGTCTGGTATTAGGTAGTTAGGCTTCAAGTGGAATCAGGGTCATTTGATATCTAGATCATGAGTTATTAACGGTCAAACACCATTGACCGAGCTTGACCGGTTGAAATCTGGGTAACCTAGAAAGTAAGAAACAACGTCTGACATGAGTTTTAAAGGTCCGAATCTGACAGATATGATATTTGTTTTAATAAGGTGTTGTAATCCATTTGTAGCATGTTGTTTTTACTCTAGATCCATGGCCTTATAACACTTAGATAAACAACAGATAGATCATATCAAGTGGTCAAAGTAGGCCACTCGTACTACTTTTACAATTCTGGAATTTCCAGAAAATGATATGGACAAAGATTCTGACAGGGTTTGATCGAGCTGAATCTTGCACCTGTGATGTATTCAGACTCCTATGTTGTTGTATTTATGTTCTATTACATGCGTACTGTAGATTTGAACCATAATAACACATGAATCATGACCGGAATATTAAATTATTTGGGCTGGAAAGTAGGCACTCGAACTGCTGGGTTTTTGGGAATACCCAGAAACCGTCTGACATGTAATTTGAAGGCACATATCGTCTTTATGTGTTGTGGTATGACCATTCTATGTATTGTAACTTGTAGTGCTACATAAACACTACAAGATCCAAGTCTTATATTGAATGAGCCTCGCATTAATGTAAACTTAAAGCTGGTCAAACGTGGTATGTTAGTAATCGGCACGCCGGTGTTCTTGAGGCTCAAGAACACCAACAATGATCATTCATCGCCGCTAAAGGGCTATAATGCGACGGTTTTATTTATTTTATTTTCCTAATATTTCAGAAATTAATTAAAAATAGAAATTAAATTATACAAATTACAAAAATGGTTTTAAAAATCATTTTAAATTCTGTAAAATAACTTTTAATTATTTGGGACATTTTTCATTAATATTTATAATTATTTGAATATTAATGGTATTTAATTTATTTAATTAGTGTATTAAATAAATTAGAAAAAATAATTTTAATTATATAAAAATCATTTTAAATAAAAATAAAGTATTTAAAAATATTTTGAGTTATAAAATATAATTTTTAATATTTTTAGAGGATTTTCATTAATAAAGTAATATTATAATTAATAGCACTTGAGCATTATAATTATCCTTTAAGTTCCCATATTAGGGTTTCAACTTCCGAATTAGGGTTTCGGATTCCCGAAACTGAAATTAGGATTTCCAAAACCGGTTTCTAGGGTTTCTTGTTAATCGTAAGAATTTTCTAACCGAATGTTGTCGTTCTTAATATATACCTAGGGTTTGTTACAGATATCATCTATCTGGTCAACCCTTGACCCTTAACCACATATTGTACACATACATAACCCTATACACAGAACATATTCACGTATTCCGTTAATCCTGAATAATTCAACTAAATCCTTCACAGAATTTTGAAATCCTCAAAATTCCATCTCAAAAATATCAAACGCATACACTTATTTTTTGTCTAGGTTCTAATATTGAACCTTAAATAAATTAATTAAAATTTTCTATATTATCGCGTTGTCACAAAATTGACTTGGTGAACTAAAAATTGAGCGAATCAGCCTATCTCATCAGAAATCTAAGCAACATATATTGCATCAAGTGGATATAAAAGAATTAGAGAGAGAAAGTCTAGTGCTTTATTTATTTTGCACTTAAGCTCTCACCAACTCCTTCTCTCAACCAAACCTCCGAATTTAGCAAGAATATTTGTTACATTATCAGCCTTAGAACACCCAAGAACATATTGGAGATCAAAGATCAAAATCTAGAGCAAGAAGGTATAAACCCTAAAACCTAATTTGATCTTGTATGCTTAGATAATTTTTGTTTTAAGTGTTTAGAATCATTCTAATGGATGTTTTATGAAGATCTATCATGATCTATCATGAATCCATAGCATCAAAATGGGTAAAAACTATGTTTTTCAAAAACTATTCTTGAGCAATTATAGTGGTCTGACAAGAAATGTCAGTCCCTCTAGATCTTTATGTGTTTATGACATATGTTGTTTTAAAGTTGTAATTTGTAGCCTGGTATGTGGTCTTTAATCTGCAAGTGGAATCAGGGTTATTTGATGTCTAGATCATGTGTTATTAACGGTCAAAACCTGTTGACCGATGTTGACCGAGTTTCTATGAAACACCCCGGGACAAATCCCGAGTTCGGAATAAATCTCAGGTCAAATCCCAAGTCCGAATTGAATCAAATCCATCAAAATAAGGCCTCAAACTACTGGCCCAATAGTATCTTCTTGGGTCATCTTAGCCCACCAAAAACTCCCAACAGGTCATGACTTGAAGGTACTATTAGTAGTAACTTATTTCCTTATATGCACACAAGTTTTCTCCCTATCTTTTGATGTGGTACTGGGGTGTTACAAACTCCCCCACTTAAATTTCTGACGTCCCCGTCAGAACCGATCACACACACGGGCCCAAAGATCTTTGTCTCTCTAGCCATTGTGGGATAATACCGGTACCGGCTTCAGTATCCCCACCTCCCACTTCCATCTCTCCATTATGGGATAATACCACCACCTTTCGTGTCCCCACCTCCCAAGAACCCGATCGATGACCCACCCGAGCTTTAGAGCTCGGCTCACGATACCATATGAAATAACCCGGGTCAAATTCCGAGTCCGAAATAAATCTCGGGTCAAATCTCAAGTCCGAATCGAATCAAATCCATCAAAATAAGGCCTCAAACTACTGGTCCAATAGTATCTTCTTAGGTCATCTTAGCCCACCACAGGCTCCCAAAAGGTCATTACTTGAAATTACTATTAGTAGTAAATTATTTCCTTATATGCACACAAGTTTTCCCCCTATCTTTCGATGTGGGACTGGGGTGTTACATGAAATCTGGGTAACCCAGAAATACATGATCAACATCTGATAATGATTTTAAGCTTCTAGATCTGTCAGGATTTTCGTTTTATGATTTAGTTGTTGTAACCAGTTTGTAGCTTGTTAGTTAGACTCTAAATCCATGCTAGTGGATCTCTTAAACAACACATAAGATGGTTGTAATAAATGGTTAAACTAGACCATTTGATCACAGATAACCTTTCTAGAAAACCTAGAAACGGTATGAACAAAGATTCTAACAGGGTTTGACCGGATTGGATCTGGCGTATATGATGTTGTTGGACTGCTTAAATGGTATATAAATATTCCCTGACATTAGTACTTTAGTTTGAAACTTAATAACATAAATACATTAACCGTAACCTAAGGAAATTGATTGCAAAGTGAGCGATAAACCGTGCGGGTTTCGGGGTAAACCTGAAAGCCTAGAAAACTTCTGACAGCCACTTTGAAGCTCTATATTGTGATGCTATGTTATTGTTTGGATAGGATGATATGATAACTCGAGATTTCGAATAATTAAAATTTTACGAATAATTTTTTATTTTTATTTTAATATTAATATTGATTATCAATTTTGCGATAAGTATCTGTGATACGAGTCTCGAGAAAGGTCAATTTGTGTATTGACTAATAAAATTAGAGTAGAGTTGTGCTTAATGACTTTTGTAAACCCTAACCCTATGTCCTGGATAGGATTCGCTAGAAATTATAATTTAATTAATTATATTAAAGAGTATGTGTTTGTACTGTATAGAGATATTGATCGATGATTGATCGGATAAGGTTTAAAATTAATAAACCATAATAAGAGATTAAAAACCCTAATCTCAAGATTAGAAACCCTAACGTACCGTTAGAAACCCTAATCGAAAGTCGGGAAACTCTAATTATATATTCGGGAATCCTAAAACCCTAATTAAGAAACCCTAATCCTAATTAGTAAGCTTAATGTGTTTATTAAACTTTAATATGATTAAAAATCCTAATTATATTTTAGTTCTCTTAATTTCTATTTTACAAACCCTAATTGTAATTTAGAAATTTTTATTTTTCTAATTAAAACCCTAATTTCATATTCGGGATTTCTAAACCCTAATTAGGCAACCCTAATCATAATTTGAAGGCCTAATATAATTATTAAACACTAATGTGATTAGGAAAACCTAATTTAATTAGGAAACCCTAATTTTAGTTTTAAACTTTTTATTTTCTATTTTTAATCCCTAATTAGAAAATTCTAGAATTGGATGTTGTAAAACCTAAGGGTTAGAACCTTAGGGTTAAACCCTAAGGGTTTGAGCAATTGACCATCATGCCATTAAAATTACAAGAACAATGACCAAAATGCCTTTTATGGGATTTTTATTAGATTAATGGTAAAAATTGCAAAACCTTTAGTTGTTGACCAACTCTCTTGACTTTGTGACACAAGAATCTCAGAATATCGGCTCTATTTGCCAGCCATATCATCAATATACATTGTATCTATGTATTATAAAAGAATTAGAGAGAGAAAGTCCATTTTCTAGCCATTTTCTCTTAAAGCTCTCACCAACACTCTCTCACTCAAGACTCCTAAATTTCTAAGGTAGTTCAGTCATATAATCAGTTACTAGAACACCCAAAAATAGATTGGAGAGCATAGATCAAGAATCGGAACAAAGAGGTATAAACCCTAAAACCTAATTTGATCTTGTATGCTAAGAAAGTTTTTGTGTTTAAGTGATTAATCTTGTGTTAAAAGATATTTTTAGTTGATCTATGTTGATCCTTCATGGATCCATAACATCAAAGTGCTTTAAAATTGAGTTTTTCAAAATCTGTTCTTGAGCTTAAAATGTGGTCTGACAACTAAATGTCAGTGGCCATAAATCCTTGCTCGTTTGTGTTTTTTTTTGTTGTTTTATGTTACTGACCGAGAGTCCGGTATGAGGTAGTTACGCTTCAAGTGGAATCGTGGGACATTTGATGTCTAGATCATGAGTTATTAACGTCAAAACACAGATTGGCCAAAGCTTAATTCTGTTGAAATCTGGGTAACGTAGAAAGTTAGAAACAACGTCTGACATGAGTTTAAAAGGTCCGAATCTGACAGATATGATATTGTTTTAATAAGGTGTTGTAATTCATTTGTAGCATGTTGTTTTTACTCTAGATCCATGGCCTTATAACTCTTAGATAAGCAAATGGATAGATCATATCAAGGGGTCAAAGTAGGCCACTAAATCTGCTTTTTAAAATTCGGAATTTCCGAGAAACGATATGGACAAAGATTACGATGAGGTTTGACCGAAATTTGAATCGCACACCGTGATGTATTCTTGACTCTGTGTTGTTGTATTTATGTTCTATTACATGCGTCTCAGATTTGAACCATAATAACACATGAATCATGACCTAACATTAAATTATTTGAAATGGAAAGTAGGCACTCGACTGACCTTTGGGTTTCGGGAATACCCGAAACCGTCGACACATGTAATTTGAAGGCACATATCGTCTTTTATGTTTTGTGGTATGACCATTCTATGTATTGTAACTTGTAGTGCTACATAAACACTACAAGATCCAAGTCTTATATTGAATGAGCCCTGCAATAACGTAAACTTAAAGTCGGGTCAAACGTGGTATGTTAAGAATCGGCCTTTCAAAGTTCTTGAGGCTCAAGAACACCAACAATGATGATTCTTTCGCCGCTAAAGGGCTATAAATGATTGCTTTTATTTATTTTATTTTACGAATATTTGGAAATTAATTAAAAATAGAAATTAAATTATACAAATTATAAAAATGGTTTTAAAAATCATTTTAAATTACGTAAAATAACTTTTAATTATTTGGGACATTTTCATTAATATTTATAATTATTTGAATATTAATGGTATTTAATTTATTTAATTAGTGTATTAAATAAATTAGAGAAAATAATTTTAATTATATAAAAATCATTTTAAATAAAAATAAAGTATTTAAAAATATTTTGAGTTATAAAATGTAATTTTTAATATTTTTAGAGAATTTTCATTAATAAATTAATATTAATGATATTAGATTTATTTAATTATTAAATTAAATAAATAAGTTAAAATGATTTTATTGATTTAAAAATCATTTTAAATAAGAATAAAGTGTTAGAAAATATTTGAATTATAAAATATAATTTTCAATATTTTTGGCTAATTCTCATTAATAAATTAATATTAATGATATTAGATGTATTTAATTATTATATTAAATAAATGAATTAAAAATGATTTTATTAATTTAAAAATGAGAAAATGAATTAAAAATATTTTAAGTGATAATTAATTACTTTTAATATTTGATGATAATTTCATTAATATTTAAATATTAATGGTGATGATTTAAAAATGATTTTAATTACTTTACAAATTATTTAAGTAGAATATTGATTATTTAAAGACATTTCAAGTTATTAACAATAACTTTAATATTTTGACAAGTATGTTGTTAATATTTTATATTATTAAATATTAATAATGATAAGATTATTTGATAATTAAATCATTTAAAATGATTCCGATGTTTGAAAAATTATTATAAATTATAATAATTGCTTATAAATTATTGAAAGCTTACGAAAAACCGTAATAGAGATATTGATCAAAGATTGATCGGATAAGGTTTAAAATTAATAAACCCTAATAAGAGATTAAAAACCCTAATCTCAAGATTAGAAACCTTAATCGAAAGCTGGGGAATCCTAATTTTATATTCGGGAATCCTAAAACCCTAATTAGGAAACCCTAATCCTAATTAGTAAGCTTAATGTGTTTATTAAACTTTAATATGATTAGAAAGCCCTAATTATATATTTTTTTATCTTAATTTCTATTTTTACAAACCCTAATTGTAATTTAGAAAAAAAAATTCTAATTAAAACCCTAATTAGGAAACCCTAATGCTAATTATCAAGCCTAAAGTGATTAGTATGTGTTAATATAATTTGGGAAACCTAATTATAATTTATGAATATTAATTTCTATTTAAAACCCTAATTACATTTTCAAAATTCTTAATTTTCTATTTTTAAACCCTAATTAGAAAATTCTAGAATTGGAGTTTTTAAAACCTAAGGGTTAGAATCTTAGGGTTAAACCCTAAGGGTTTGTGCAATTGTCAAGAATTCCATTTAAATAAAAATACAAATTACCAAAATACCCTTTTTATATTTTTAATAAGCTAACTTGTGAATCTTGCTAGAATTGTAGTTGTTCACCAACTACATTTGTGAGGGCCCCGAATCAGGTCCCTAAATCATCATGGATCCTGGTTTTCATTCTATACAACTATTACTTATTTGCGGAAGATATAAACATAAATTGTTTATACATTAAACTTACACATAATCCTCATGGTCGAGTAACCTTAACTTAATACACAATACATAACTTATTTAACTTACAATAGCTTTAATATACAATACTTATACAAATCTAATCGCGCACATTAACTTTAAGCTGGAACTATCTTTAACCTTTCCTTGTATCCGACGTATTCGCCTTAATCTGCAATGTTTATCATGAGATAGCAAGGGTGAGCATACTATTGTCCAACAAGTTTAAGTTCAATAATTTAACGATATATCATGATTGAAAGAATCTTAATAATAAGCTGACTATAATTCAAAAATATAATTGTGAACTAGCAGGAACAAACTTTTGACTGAACAAGTATATAACATGAACAAATGTATCTGGACCGAAGGGTAATGAAGGTGATCAGCCTTTCATACCTGACTTATACATGCAATTTGTACAGAGTACAATTCTACAATGGCAATCAGCAATGATTATCCATAAGCATATAAGAATGAAACAACTCTTACTAAAGTTAAGTAAAAGCAAACTTGTCTGAACCGTTGATTACCGCTATGCAATTTATAACGCTTTATCCGAAGACCTAATATTAGTAATATAGATCTCCAATATTAGAATAATATCATCATAATATAATATTATTATATATATAGACTTACATAAAATAACCTAAACACATAACACATAACCCTATCAGTCTATAACACGTATAAGACTTGGTATCAAGTCAAACTATTGCAGTCTGAGTTGAACCCGACACAAATCTGACATCCCGACGATGTAGTCGAACTTTTATCGAGTCTAAGTTCAATTAAACTCGCTTAACACTTAACAGATTATCTCGAGATAATTTTAATATTAATCAAAATAATTTTCATAATCTCGTAATAATTTTTAAATAATTATTATCATTTATCATGAATTTTCAATCATTAAAAACGTATTTATACGAATTAAATACCACATAATTCCTTTATCATTAATATCTATTTATTATCAAATATTAATGAAATACATGTCATAATATTATAATATACTTATCATATATCAAAGTATTTTTAATACTTTATTATTTCCTTTAAATGTTTTTAAAGTAATTAAAAACATTATTCAATAACTCATTATTAATATAAATACCACATTATTTTCTTTATCATTAATATTTATTTAATATTCAATATTAATGAAAATCATAGCATAATATTATAATATAATTATAATATATCAAAATATTTTTAATACCTTAAAATCATATTTAAATAATTTTAAACAATTAAATTCATTATCCGATAATTGCTATTAATATAAAAATATTAATATTTTCATGACAAAATATCAAAAGTTATATTTTATAACTTAAAATATTTTTGTAATACTTAAATCATTTTATATGATTTATAAATTATTAATTCTATTTTTCCTTAATTTATTTAATATATTTAGTTAATAAATTAATTATCATTAATATTAATTAATTAATGAAATTCTTCAAAAAATATTAAAAGTCACTAAAAATATCTTTAAATATTTTCTTATACCATAATAGTATTTTTTATGATTTTTCATGTATTAAAATCAATTTTAAATAATTTATTTAATATTATAATTAAATAAATTAAATATCATTTATATTCCAAAAATATTAAATATTTCTCAAATATACTCAAAATAATTAAAAACAATTTTCGGACTTTAAAATAATTTTTAATAATTTATTATGTATTTTTAATAATTAAAAACTATTTTTTCTATTTATTTAATTAAAATATTAATTTTAGAATTAATTAATTAAAAAGGGCTTTATAATGGCTGCACATCTGCCGCTATAGGTGTTCTTGAGTGTTCTTGAGCTACCCAGAATGTTCATAGTCAGTGTTCGAGGTTAGTACTTTGACCAGTCTTTGATTCATGGTTATAAGGTTTCTGGGAGAGGTATTAAGTTAGTGTTGTAGTACTTATGCAGTACTACAACCATAAACAAGTTTCATGACCAAAAGCTAACACAAAAGAGAGATTAATGCTGCAGAAATCACTGTCAGAATCTGTTCTTCATTTATGGGTTTTCCAGAAATGAAGAACAGTCCGAGCTAGCCACTTGTGATCTTAATAACTTGCATCCAGAGCTTGCTTAATGTGATATTAAGGTTCCAGTGTATACTAGAGATGTTAGTGAACAACTTTATATCCACAGATCAGTCTAACAACAATACAAATGAACAATTAAGGCTGGTCAAACCTCGCCCCAAAAATCGGCTGATAAAGAAGATCTGGGTTACCCAGAATCTTCATCTGGCGTGATGGTCAACGCCTGTTTAACCCACAATTTCTGTGATTCTGTTCATGATTTATGAGTTCTATAAGCATGAACATGAAGCCTAAATGTCATTCTACAATTATATTACACAAACATGGTCAGATCGCTTCACAGAAGGAAGATCAGAGACCATAAAAATGTTGTCAGACGCTTCTGGAATTCTGGGCTGCCCAGATTTCATTTTTCAATGAACGGTCAACGATGTTTGACCAACAATAACTTACGATCTAGACATGCTATGACCCTGTTTCCAGTTTCAGATCACAGTCCTCATGTCATAAAACAGATCCAAAGAATAAAACACACAAAACATCAAACATATAAAGATCTAGAGGCCCTGACATATAACCCATCGACATTTTTAAAATTAGAGTTCTTGGTCGGTTTTGAAAACTTAATTTGCGTGCCTCTAGATGTTATAGATTCATGATCTAACAACCCAGATCACTTATACACACAATCTAACACAACTTTAAACAATAGATCATAACATCTAACATCAAATCATAAGATTTTTGAAATTAGGGTTTATACCTTTATTATGCTTTGATCTTGATTCTGACTTTCGGATCCTGATATTGGCTTGCTATGAACTGATCTTAGCTTGGTTTCTCACCCTCTCTCACATCCCATTCTCGAATTTTAGAAAGAGAATGTCTTGGGAGAAAATGAAAAATAAAGTGAGCATGTCTCTCTCTCTCTAATCTTTATATTTGATATGATACAATGAAAGGAGCTGAGCTAGCTGCTGATTTGCAATGAATTATGTCACATGGGGTTGTTGGGGTGGTTGAGAACCAATATATGGCAAGATTGCATATTATCTCTCAATAATGCAATAAGGCCAAAATGGACATTTGCCTTTTTATTTTAACGACAAACTTGTCAAATGCTCCTAACCCTTAGGGTTTAGGGTTTAGAAATCCTTAGAGTTTTAACCCTTTAGGTTTACAATTTAGTTTATAATATTTCTGAATTTCAGTTTTCAAAATAGAAAATTAATATTTCTAAATTAGAATTAGAATTTTCTAATTATATTAAAATTTACTAATCATAATTCAATCTTGCTTATTAGGATTAAAATATCCTAATTAAAATTGCTAATTAAGCAATTAGGGTCAAAATGGTCATTAGGGTTTACAACCCAGAATTAGGGTTTCTAAATAAAAAATAATTTTTCTAAATTAGAAATTAGGTTTCGTAATTAGATTAGGATTTTCTAATTACTTATATCTTTAAAATTAGGATTAATATTTTCTAATTAACATTAAAATTATTTAATTAACACTTAGGTTTTCCTTATTTATAAATTAGGGTTTCAAATCCATAAATTAGGGTTTAAAATTTTGAAATTAGGGTTTGCTATATAATTACGCTTTACCCTAATTAATATTATAATTAATAGCACTTGAGCATTATAATTATCCTTTAAGTTCCCATATTAGGTTTCAACTTCCTAAATTAGGGTTTTTGGATTCTTAACCCAAATTAGGATTTCCAAAACCTAGCTTTCTAGGGTTTCTTGTTAATCGTAAGAATTTTCTAACCGAATGTTGACGTTCTTAATATATACCTAGGGTTTGTTGCAGATATCATTTATCTGGTTAACCCTTGACCCTTAACCACATATTGTACACATACATAACCCTATACACAGACCATATTCACGTATTCCCTTAATCCTGAATAATTCACCTAAATCCTTCACGTAATTTTTGAAATCCTCAAAATTCCATCTCAAAAAATATCAAACGATACACTTTATTTTTGTATAGGTTCTAATATCGAACCTTAAATAAATTAATTAAAATTTTAAAAATTTTCTAAATTATCGGGTTGTCACAAAATTGACTTGGTGACCTAAAAATTGAGCCAATCAGCCTATCTCATCAGAAATCTAAGCAAGATATATTGCATCAAGTGGATATAAAAGAATTAGAGAGAGAAAGTCTAGTGTTTTATTTATTTTTCACTTAAGCTCTCACCAACTCCTTCTCTCAACCAAACCTCCGAATTTAGCAAGAATATTAGTTACATTATTAGCCTTAGAACACCCAAGAACATATTGGAGATCAAAGATCAAAATGTAGAGCAAGAAGGTATAAACCCTAAAACCTAATTTCATCTTGTATGCTTAGATAATTTTTGTTTTAATTGTTTAGAATATTTCTAATGGATGTTTTATGAAGATCTATCATGATCTATCATGAATCCATAACATCAAAATGGGTAAAAACTATATTTTTCAAAAACTGTTCTTGAGCAATTATAGTGGTCTGACAAGAAATGTCAGTCCCTCTAGATCTTTATGTGTTTATGACATATGTTGTTTTAAAGTTGTAATTTGTAGCCTGGTATGTGGTCTTTAATCTGCAAGTGGAATCAGGGTCATTTGATGTCTAGATCATGTGTTATTAACGGTCAAAACCCGTTGACCGTTGTTGACCGAGTTTCCATGAAACACCCCGGGTCAAATCCCGAGTTCGGAATAAATCTTAGGTCAAATCCCAAGTCCGAATTGAATCAAATCCATCAAAATAAGGCCTCAAACTACTGGCCCAATAGTATCTTCTTGGATCATCTTAGCCCACCAAAAACTCCCAAAAGGTCATGACTTGAAGGTACTATTGGTAGTAACTTATTTCCTTATATGCACACAAGTTTTCTCCCTATCTTTCGATGTGGGACTGGGGTGTTACAAACTCCCCCACTTAAATTTCTGACGTCCCCATCAGAACCGATCACACACACGGGCCCAAAGATCTTTGTCTCTCTAGCCATTGTGGGATAATACCTACCGGTAACAGATCCCCACCTCCCACCTCCATCTCTCCATTATGGGATAACACCACCACCTTCGTGTCCCCACCTCCGGCAACCCGATCGGATGACCCGACCCGAGCTTTCGAGAGTCGGCTCTGATACCATATGAAATAACCCGGGTCAAATTCTGAGTCCGGAATAAATCTCGAGTCAAATCTCAAGTCCGAATCGAATCAAATCCATCAAAATAAGGCCTCAAACTACTGGTCCAATAGTATCTTCTTGGGTCATCTTAGCCCACCACAGGCACCCAAAAGGTCATGACTTGAAGGTATTATTGGTAGTAAATTATTTCCTTATATGCACACAAGTTTTCCCTCTATCTTTCGATGTGGGACTGGGGTGTTACATGAAATCTAGGTAACCCAGAAATACATAATCAACGTCTGATAATAATTTTAAGCTTCTAGATCTGTCAGGATTTTCGTTTTATGATTTAGTTGTTGTAACCAGTTTGTAGCTTGTTAGTTGGACTCTAGATCCATGCCAGTAGATATCTTAAACAACACATAAGATGATTGTAATAAATGGTCAAACTAGACCATTTGATCACGGATAACCTTTCTAGAAAACCTAGAAACGGTATGAACAAAGATTATAACAGGGTTTGACCGGATTGGATCTGGCGTATATGATGTTGTTGGACTGCTTAAATGGTATATAAATATTCCCCGACGTTAGTACTTTAGTTTAAAACTTAATAACATAAATACATTAACCAGAACCGGAAGGAAATTGGATTGCAAAGTGAGCAGTCGAAACTGTCACGGTTTCTGGGTAACCTAGAAAGCCTAGAAAACTTCTGACAGCCACTTTGAAGCTCTATATTGTGATGCTATGTTATTGTTTGGCTAGGATGATATGATAACCCGAGATTTCGAATAATTAAAATTTTACGAATAATTTTTTATTTTTATTTTAATATTAATATTGATTATCAATTTTGCGACAAGTATCTGTGATACGAGTCTCGAGAAGGTTAATTTGTGTATTGACTAATTTAAATAATTATATTAAAGAGTATGTGTTTGTACTGTATAGAGATATTGATCGATGATTGATCGGATAGGGTTTAAAATTAATAAAACATAATAAGATAGTAAAAACCCTAATCTCAAGATTAGACACCCAAACGTACCGTTAGAAAGCCTAATCGAAAGCCGGGAAACTGTAATTTTATATTCGAGAATCCTAAAACCCTAATTAAGAAACCCTAATCCTAATTAGTAAGCTTAATGTGTTTATTAAACTTTAATATGATTAAAAATCCTAATTATATTTTAGTTCTCTTAATTTCTATTTTACAAACCCTAATTATAATTTAGAAATTTTTATTTTTCTAATTAAAACCCTAATTTCATATTCGGGATTTCTAAACCCTAATTAGGCAACCCTAATCATAATTTGAAGGCATAATATAATTATTAAACAATAATGTGATTAGGAAAACCTAATTTAATTAGGAAACCCTAATTTTAGTTTTAAACTTTTTATTTTCTATTTTTAAACCCTAATTAGAAAATTCTAGAATTGGATGTTGTAAAACCTAAGGGTTAGAACCTTAGGGTTAAACCCTAAGGGTTTGAGCAATTGACCATCATGCCATTAAAATTACAAGAACAATGACCAAAATGCCTTTTATGGGATTTTTATTAGATTACCGTAAAATTGCAAAACCTTTAGTTGTTGACCAACTCTCTTGACTTTGTGACACAAGAATCTCGAATATCTACTCTATTTGCCACCATATCATCAATATACATTGTATCTATGTATTATAAAAGAATTAGAGAGAGAAGTCCATTTTCTAGCCATTTTCTCTTAAAGCTCTCACCAACACTCTCTCACTCAAGACTCCAAAATTTCTAAGGTAGATCACCATATAATCGCTTCTTTAGAACACCCAAAAACAGATTGGAGAGCATAGATCAAGAATCTAACAAAGAGGTATAAACCCTAAAACCTAATTTGATCTTGTATGCTAAGAAAGTTTTGTGTTTTAAGTGATTAATCTTGTGTTAAAAGATATTTTAGTTGATCTATGTTGATCCTTCATGGATCCATAACATCAAAGTGCTTTAAAATTGAGTTTTCAAAATCTCTTCGAGCTTAAAATGTGGTCTGACAACCAAATGTCAGTGGCCATAAATCTTTGGTCGTTTGTGTTTTTTTGTTGTTTTATGTTACAGCTCAGTAATCTGGTATGAGGTAGTTACACTTCAAGTGGAATCAGGGTCATTTGATGTCTAGATCATGAGTTATTAATTCGCCAAACACCGCCGAATGAAACTTAACCGATTGAAATCATGGTAACGTAGAAAGTAAGAAACAAATATTCGATATGAGTTTAAAAGGTCCTAATCGACGATATGATATTGTTTTAATAAGGTGTTGTAATCCATTTGTAGCATGTTATTTTTACTCTAGATCAATGGCCTTATAACGGTTAGATAAGCAACAGATAGATCATATCAAGTGGTCAAAGTAGGCCACTCGTACTGCTTTTACAATTCTGGAATTTCCAGAAAACGATATGGACAAAGATTCTGGCGTGGTTCGGCCGAAATCAATCGTGTACCGTGATGTATTCTTGACTCTATGTTGTTGTATTTATGTTCTATTACATGCGTCTCGTAGATTTGAACCATAATAACACATGAATCATGGCCCTAACATTAAATTATTTGAATGGAAAGTAGGCACTGACCTTTGGGGTTTCGGGAATACCCAAACCGTCTGGACATGTAATTTGAAGGCACATATCGCCTTTATGTGTTGTGGTATGACCATTCTATGTATTGTAACTTGTAGTGCTACATAAACACTACAAGATCCAAGTCTTATATTGAATGAGAGCCTCGCAATAATGTAAACTTAAAGTTAATTCAACGTGGTATGTTGGTAATCGGCTCATCGATTGTTCTTGAGGCTCAAGAACACCAACAATGGATCATTCATCGTCGCTAAAGGGCTATAAATTTCGCTTTATTTATTTTATTTTCTAATATTTTTCAAATTAATTAAAAATAGAAATTAAATTATACAAATTATAAAAATGGTTTTAAAAATCATTTTAAATTATGTAAAATAACTTTTAATTATTTGGGACATTTTTAATTAATATTTATAATTATTTGAATATTAATGGTATTTAATTTATTTAATTAGTGTATTAAATAAATTAGAGAAAAATAATTTTAATTATATAAAAATCATTTTAAATAAAAATAAAGTATTTAAAAATATTTTGAGTTATAAAATGTAATTTTAATATTTTTAGAGAATTTTCATTAATAAATTAATATTAATGATATTAGATTTATTTAATTATTAAATTAAATAAATAAGTTAAAAATGATTTTATTGATTTAAAAATCATTTTAAATAAGAATAAAGTGTTAGAAAATATTTTGAATTATAAAATATAATTTTCAATATTTTGGCTAATTCTCATTAATAAATTAATATTAATGATATTAGATGTATTTAATTATTATATTAAATAAATGAATTAAAAATGATTTTATTAATTAAAAATGAAAAAATTAATTAAAAATATTTTAAGTGATAATTAATTAATTTTAATATTTGATGATAATTTCATTAATATTTAAATATTAATGGTAATGATTTAAAATGATTTTAATTACTTTACAAATCATTTAAGTAGAATATTGATGATTTAAAGACATTTCAAGTTATTAACAATAACTTTAATATTTTGACAAGTATGTTGTTAATATTTTTATATTATTAAATATTAATAATGATAAGATTATTTGATAATTAAATCATTTAAAAATGATTCCGATGTTTGAAAAATTATTATAAATTATAATAATTGGTTATAAATTATTAGAAGCTTAGAAAAAACATAATAGATATAATGATCAAAGATTGATTTGGATAAGGTTTAAAATTAATAAACCCTAATAAGAGATTAAAAACCCTAATCTCAAGATTAGAAACCCTAATCGAAAGCTGGGAAATCCTAATTTTATATTCGGGAATCCTAAAACCCTAATTAGGAAACCCTAATCCTAATTAGTAAGCTTAATGTGTTTATTAAACTTTAATATAATTAGAAAGCCCTAATTATATTTTTGTTATCTTAATTTCTATTTTACAAACCCTAATTGTAATTTAGAAATTTTTATTTTTCTAATTAAAACCCTAATTTCATATTCGGGATTTCTAAACCCTAATTAGGCATCCCTAATCATAATTGGAAGACCTAATATAATTGTTAAACACTAATGTGATTAGGAAAACCTAATTTAATTAGGAAACCCTAATTTTAGTTTTAAACTTTTTATTTTCTATTTTTAAACCCTAATTAGAAAATTCTAGAATTGGATGTTGTAAAAAAGGGTTAGAACCTTAAGGTTAAACCCTAAGGGTTTGAGCAATTTACCATCATGCCATTAAAATTACAAGAACAATGACCAAAATGCCTTTTATGGGATTTTTATTAGATTACTGGTAAAAATTGCAAAACCTTTAGTTGTTGACCAACTCTCTCGACTTTGTGACACAAGAATCTCGTAATATCGGCTTTATTTGCGTACCATATCATCAATATACATTGTATCTATGTATTATAAAAGAATTAGAGAGAGAAAGTCCATTTTCTAGCCATTTTCTCTTAAAGCTCTCACCAACACTATCTCACTCAAGACTCCAAAATTTCTAAGGTAGATCACCATATAATCGATTATTAGAACACCCAAAAAGATTGGAGAGCATAGATCAAGAATCGGAACAAAGAGGTATAAACCCTAAAACCTAATTTGATCTTGTATGCTAAGAAATTTTTTGTGTTTAAGTGATTAATCTTGTGTTAAAAGATGTTTTTAGTTGATCTAGGTTGATCCTTCATGGATCCATAACATCAAAGTGCTTTAAAATTGAGTTTTTCAAAATCTGTTCTTGAGCTTAAAATGTGGTCTGACAACCAAATGACAGTGGCCATAAATCCTTGGTCGTTTGTTTCTGGTATGAGGTAGTTACACTTCAAGTGGAATCAGGGTCATTTGATGTCTAGATCATGAGTTATTCACGGTCAAACACCGTTGACCGAGCTTGACCGGTTGAAATCTGGGTAACATAGAAAGAAAGAAACAGCGTCTAACATGACTTTAAAAGGTCCGAATCTGACAGATATCATATTGTTTTAATAAGGTGTTGTAATCCATTTGTAGCATGTTATTTTTACTCTAGATCCATTGCCTTATAACGCTTAGATAAGAAACAGATAGATCATATCAAGTGGTCAAAGTAGGCCACTCATACTGCTTTTACAATTCTGGAATTTCCAAAAAATGATATGGACAAAGATTCTGACAGGGTTTGACCGAGCTAAATCGTGTACCTGTGATGTATTCGGACTCCTATGTTGTTGTATTTATGTTCTATTACATGCGTACTGTAGATTTGAACCATAATAATACATGAATCATGACCGGAACATTAAATTATTTGGGCTGGAAAGTAGGCACTCGAAGTGCTAGGTTTCAGGGAATACCCAGAAACCGTCTGACATGTAATTTGAAGGCACATATCGTCTTTATGTGTTGTGGTATGACCATTCTATGTATTGTAACTTGTAGTGCTACATAAACACTACAAGATCCAAGTCTTATATTGAACAGAGCCTGCAATAACAGAAACTTAAAGCTGGTCAAACGTGGTATGTTGGTAACCGGCCTGTCAGTGTTCTTGAGGCTCAAGAACACCAACAAATGATCATTATCAAGCCGCCAAAGGGCTATAGCATGATCGCTTTATTTATTTTATTTTCCGAATATTTCGGAAATTAATTAAAAATAGAAATTAAATTAAACAAATTATAAAAATGGTTTTAAAAATCATTTTAAATTCTGTAAAATAAATTTTAATTATTTGGGACATTTTTCATTAATATTTATAATTATTTGAATATTAATGGTATTTAATTTATTTAATTAGTGTATTAAATAAATTAGAGAAAAATAATTTTAATTATATAAAAATCATTTTAAATAAAAATAAAGTATTTAAAAATATTTTGAGTTATAAAATGAAATTTTAATATTTTTAGAGAATTTTCATTAATAAATTAATATTAATTATATTAGATTTATTTAATTATTAAATTAAATAAATAAGTTAAAAATGATTTTATTGATTTAAAAATCATTTTAAATAAGAATAAAGTGTTAGAAAATATTTTGAATTATAAAATATAATTTTCAATATTTTTGGCTAATTCTCCTTAATAAATTAATATTAATGATATTAGATGTATTTAATTATTATATTAAATAAATGAATTAAAAATGATTTTATTAATTTAAAAATGAAAAAATTAATTAAAAATATTTTAAGTGATAATTAATTACTTTTAATATTTGATGATAATTTCATTAATATTTAAATATTAATGGTAAAGATTTAAAATGATTTTAATTACTTTTACAAATCATTTAAGTAGAATATTGATGATTTAAAGACATTTCAAGTTATTAACAATAACTTTAATATTTTGACAAGTATGTTGTTAATATTTTTATATTATTAACTATTAATAATGATAAGATTATTTGATAATTAAATCATTTAAAAATGATTCCGATGTTTGAAAAATTATTATAGATTATAATAATTGCTTATAAATTATTAGAAGCTTCCGAAAAAACATAATAGAGATAATGATCAAAGATTGATCGGATAAGGTTTAAAATTAATAAACCCTAATAAGAGATTAAAAACCCTAATCTCAAGATTAGAAACCCTAATCGAAAGCTGGGGAATCCTAATTTTATATTCGGGAATCCTAAAACCCTAATTAGGAAACCCTAATCCTAATTAGTAAGCTTAATGTGTTTATTAAACTTTAATATGATTAGAAAGCCCTAATTATATTTTCGTTATCTGAATTTCTATTTTACAAACCCTAATTGTAATTTAGAAATTTTTATTTTTCTAATTAAAACCCTAATTTCATATTCGGGATTTCTAAACCCTAATTAGGCATCCCTAATCATAATTGGAAGGCCTAATATAATTATTAAACACTAATGTGATTAGGAAAACCTAATTTAATTAGGAAACCTTAATTTTAGTTTTAAACTTTTTATTTTCTATTTTTAAACCCTAATTAGAAAATTCTAGAATTGGATGTTGTAAAACCTAAGGGTTAGAACCTTAGGGTTAAACCCTAAGGGTTTGAGCAATTTGCCATCATGCCATTAAAAATTACAAGAACAATGACCAAAATGCCTTTTATGGGATTTTTATTAGATTACTGGTAAAAATTGCAAAACCTTTAGTTGTTGACCAACTCTCTTGACTTTGTGACACAAGAATCTTAGAATATCGGCTCTATTTGCCAGCCATATCATCAATATACATTGTATCTATGTATTATAAAAGAATTAGAGAGAGAAAGTCCATTTTCTAGCCATTTTCTCTTAAAGCTCTCACCAACACTCTCTCACTCAAGACTCCAAAATTTCTAAGGTAGATCAGTCATATAATCAGTTACTAGAACACCCAAAAACAGATTGGAGAGCATAGATCAAGAATCGGAACAAAGAGGTATAAACCCTAAAACCTAATTTGATCTTGTATGCTAAGAAAGTTTTTGTGTTTAAGTGATTAATCTTGTGTTAAAAGATGTTTTTAGTTGATCTATGTTGATCCTTCATGGATCCATAACATCAAAGTGCTTTAAAATTGAGTTTTTCAAAATCTGTTCTTGAGCTTAAAATGTGGTCTGACAACCAAATGTGAGTGGCCATAAATCCTTGGTCGTTTGTGTTTTTTTGTTGTTTTATGTTACAGCTCAGTAGTCTGGTATGAGGTAGTTACACTTCAAGTGGAATCAGGGTCATTTGATGTCTAGATCATGAGTTATTAACGGTCAAACACCGTTGACCGAGCTTGACCGGTTGAAATCTGGGTAACATAGAAAGTAAGAAACAAATGTTCGTCGACGAGAGTTTAAAGGTCCTAATCGTGAGATATGATATTGTTTTAATAAGGTCTTGTAATCCATTTGTAGCATGTTATTTTTACTCTAGATCCATTGCCTTATAACGCTTAGATAAGAAACAGATAGATCATATCAAGTGGTCAAAGTAGGCCACTCATAATACTTTTTACAATTACGAATTTCCAAAAATGATATGGACAAAGATTCTAGCGAGGGTTTGACCGAAATTTGAATCGTAAAATGTGATGTATTCTTGACTCCTATGTTGTTGTATTTATGTTCTATTACATGCGTCATCGTAGATTTGAACCATAATAATACATGAATCATAATTCTAACATTAAATTATTTGGGTTTGGAAAGTAGGCACTTTCGAAGTGCTAGGTTTCTGGGAATACCCAGAAATCGTCTGACATGTAATTTGAAGGCACATATCGCCTTTATGTGTTGTGGTATGACCATTCTATGTATTGTAACTTGTAGTGCTACATAAACACTACAAGATCCAAGTCTTATATTGAATGAGAGCTGCAATAATGTAAACTTAAACACAATTCAAACGTGGTATGTTGGTAATCGGCTGTCATCAACGTTTCTTGAGGCTCAAGAACACCAACATCGATTTATATCATCATCGCTAAAGGGCTATAAATAATTGCTTTTATTTATTTTATTTTCTTCGAATATTTCGAAATTAATTAAAATATAGAAATTAAATTAAACAAATTATAAAAATGGTTTTAAAAATCATTTTAAATTACGTAAAATAAATTTTAATTATTTGGGACATTTTTCATTAATATTTATAATTATTTGAATATTAATGGTATTTAATGTATTTAATTAGTATATTAAATAAATTAGAGAAAAATAATTTTAATTATATAAAAATCATTTTAAATAAAAATAAAGTATTTAAAAATATTTTGAGTTATAAAATGAAATTTTTAATATTTTTAGAGAATTTTCATTAATAAATTAATATTAATGATATTAGATTTATTTAATTATTAAATTAAATAAATAAGTTAAAAATGATTTTATTGATTTAAAAATCATTTTAAATAAGAATAAAGTGTTAGAAAATATTTTGAATTATAAAATATAATTTTCAATATTTTTGGCTAATTCTCATTAATAAATTAATATTAATGATATTAGATGTATTTAATTATTATATTAAATAAATGAATTAAAATTTATTTTATTAATTTAAAATGAGAAAATGAATTAAAAATATTTTAAGTGATAATTAATTACTTTTAATATTTGGATGATAATTTCATTGATATTTAAATATTAATGGTAATGATTTAATTAATTTACAAATCATTTAAGTAGAATATTGATGATTTAAAGACATTTCAAGTTATTAACAATAACTTTAATATTTTGACAAGTATGTTATTAATATTTTATATTATTAAATATTAATAATGATAAGATTATTTGATAATTAAATCATTTAAAAATGATTACGATGTTTGAAAATCTATTATAAATTATAATAATTGGTTATAAATTATTAGAAGCTTAGAAAAAACGTAATAGAGATAATGATCAAAGATTAATAGGATAAGGTTTAAAATTAATAAACCCTAATAAGAGATTAAAAACCCTAATCTCAAGATTAGAAACCCTAATCGAAAAGTCGGGGAATCCTAATTTTATATTCTAGAATCCTAAAACCCTAATTAGAAACCCTAATCCTAATTAGTAAGCTTAATGTGTTTATTAAACTTTAATATGATTAGAAAGCCCTAATTATATTTTTGTTATCTTAATTTCTATTTTAAAAAACCTAATTGGAAATTTAGAAATTTTTATTTTCTAATTAAAACCCTAATTTCATATTCGGGATTTCTAAACCCTAATTAGGCATCCCTAATCATAATTGGAAGGCCTAATATAATTATTAAACACCAACGTGATTAGGAAAACCTAATTTAATTAGGAAACCCTAATTTTAGTTTTAAACTTTTTATTTTCTATTTTTAAACCCTAATTAGAAAATTCTAGAATTGGATGTTGTAAAACCTAAGGGTTAGAACCTTGGGTTAAACCCTAAGGGTTTGAGCAATTGACCATCATGCCATTAAAATTACAAGAACAATGACCAAAATGCCTTTTATGGGATTTTTATTAGATTACCGGTAAAATTGCAAAACCTTTAGTTGTTGACCAACTCTCTTGACTTTGTGACACAAGAATCTCGAATATATCTACTCTATTTGCCAAACCATATCATCAATATACATTGTATCTATGTATTATAAAAGAATTAGAGAGAAAAAGTCCATTTTCTAGTCATTTTCTCTTAAAGCTCTCACCAACACTCTCTCACTCAAGACTCAAAATTTCTAAGGTAGATCACCATATAATCGAGCATTAGAACACCCAAAAATGTATTGGAGAGTATAGATCAAGAATCGGAACAAAGAGGTATAAACCCTAAAACCTAATTTGATCTTGTATGCTAAGAAAGTTTTTGTGTTTAGTGATTAATCTTGTGTTAAGAGATGTTTTTAGTTGATCTATGTTGATCCTTCATGGATCCATAACATCAAAGTGCTTTAAAATTGAGTTTTTCAAAATCTGTTCTTGAGCTTAAAATGTGGTCTGACAACCAAATGTGAGTGGCCATAAATCCTTGGTCGTTTGTGTTTTTTTGTTGTTTTATGTTACAGCTCAGTAGTCTGGTATGAGGTAGTTACACTTCAAGTGGAATCAGGGTCATTTGATGTCTAGATCATGAGTTATTAACGGTCAAACACCGTTGACCGAGCTTGACCGGTTGAAATCTGGGTAACGTAGAAAGTAAGAAACAACGTCTGACATGAGTTTAAAAGGTCCGAATCTGACAGCTATGATATTGTTTTAATAAGGTGTTGTAATCCATTTGTAACATGTTATTTTTACTCTAGATCCATGGCCTTATAACGCTTAGATAAGCAACAAATAGATCATATCAAGTGGTCAAATTAGGCCACTCGTACTGCTTTTACAATTCTGGAATTTCAAGAAAACGATATGGACAAAGATTCTGACAGGGTTTGACCGAGCTGAATCGTGCACCTGTGATGTATTCGGACTCCTATGTTGTTGTATTTATGTTCTATTACATGCGTACTGTAGATTTGAACCATAATAACACATGAATCATGACCTACATTATTAAATTATTTGAATGGAAAGTAGGCACTCGAATCTATTTGGTTTCGGGAATACCCAAAAACCGTCTGACATGTAATTTGAAGGCACATATCGTCTTTATGTGTTGTGGTATGACCATTCTATGTATTGTAACTTGTAGTGCTACATAAACACTACAAGATCCAAGTCTTATATTGAATGTAGCACTGATAATGTAAACTTAAAAAGTCGTCAAACGTGGTATGTTGGTAATCAACTGTCACGATTGTTCTTGAGGCTCAAGAACACCAACAGCGACTGTTACTGTCGCTAAAGGGCTATAGCGACTGTTTTTTTATTTTATTTTCTGAATATTTCAGAAAATAATTAAAAATAGAAATTAAATTATACAAATTATAAAAATGGTTTTAAAAATCATTTTAAATTCTGTAAAATAACTTTTAATTATTTGGGACATTTTTCATTAATATTTATAATTATTTGAATATTAATGGTATTTAATTTATTTAATTAGTGTATTAAATAAATTAGAGAAAATAATTTTAATTATATAAAAATCATTTTAAATAAAAATAAAGTATTTAAAAATATTTTGAGTTATAAAATGTAATTTTTAATATTTTTAGAGAATTTTCATTAATAAATTAATATTAATGATATTAGATTTATTTAATTATTAAATTAAATAAATAAGTTAAAAATGATTTTATTGATTTAAAAATCATTTTAAATAAGAATAAAGTGTTAGAAAATATTTTGAATTATAAAATATTATTTTCAATATTTTTAGCGAATTCTCATTAATAAATTAATATTAATGATATTAGATGTATTTAATTATTATATTAAATAAATGAATTAAAAATGATTTTATTAATTTAAAAATGAGAAAAATGAATTAAAAATATTTTAAGTGATAATTAATTAATTTTAATATTTGGATGATAATTTCATTAATATTTAAATATTAATGGTAATGATTTAAAAAGATTTTAATTACTTTACAAATCATTTAAGTAGAATATTGATGATTTAAAGACATTTCAAGTTATTACAATAACTTTAATATTTTGACAAGCATGTTGTTAATATTTTTATATTATTAAATATTCATAATGATAAGATTGTTTGATAATTAAATCATTTAAAATGATTACGATGTTTGAAAATTATTATAAATTATAATAATTGGTTATAAATTATTAGAAGCTTACGAAAAAACGTAATAGAGATAACGATCAAAGATTAATCGGATAAGGTTTAAAATGAATAAACCCTAATAAGAGATTAAAAACCCTAATCTCAAGATTAGAAACCCTAATCGAAAGCTGGAGAATCCTAATTTTATATTCGGAAATCCTAAAACCCTAATTAGGAAACCCTAATCCTAATTAGTAAGCAATGTGTTTATTAAACTTTAATATGATTAGAAAGCCCTAATTATATTTTTTGTTATCTTAATTTCTATTTTACAAACCCTAATTGTAATTTAGAAATTTTTTTTTCTAATTAAAACCCTAATTTCATATTAAGGATTTCTAAACCCTAATTAGGCATCCCTAATCATAATTGGAAGGCCTAATATAATTATTAAACACTAATGTGATTAGGAAAACCTAATTTAATTAGGAAACCCTAATTTTAGTTTTAAACTTTTTATTTTCTATTTTTAAACCCTAATTAGAAAATTCTAGAATTGGATGTTGTAAAACCTAAGGGTTAGAACCTTAGGGTTAAACCCTAAGGGTTTGAGCAATTTACCATCATGCCATTAAAATTACAAGAACAATGACCAAAATGCCTTTTATGGGATTTTTATTAGATTACTGGTAAAAATTGCAAAACCTTTAGTTGTTGACCAACTCTCTTGACTTTGTGACACAAGAATCTAAGAATATCGGCTCTATTTGCCAGCCATATCATCAATATACACTGTATCTATGTATTATAAAAGAATTAGAGAGAGAAAGTCCATTTTATAGCCATTTTCTCTTAAAGCTCTCACCAACACTCTCTCACTCAAGACTCAAAATTTCTAAGGTAGATCACCATATAATCGATTCTTAGAACACCCAAAAAAGTTGGAGAGCATAGATCAAGAATCGGAACAAAGAGGTATAAACCCTAAAACCTAATTTGATCTTGTATGCTAAGAAAGTTTTTGTGTTTAAGTGATTAATCTTGTGTTAAAAGATGTTTTTAGTTGATCTATGTTGATCCTTCATGGATCCATAACATCAAAGTGCTTTAAAATTGAGTTTTTCAAAATCTGTTCTTGAGCTTAAAATGTGGTCTGACAACCAAATGTGAGTGGCCATAAATCCTTGGTCGTTTGTGTTTTTTTGTTGTTTTATGTTACAGCTCAGTAGTCTGGTATGAGGTAGTTACACTTCAAGTGGAATCAGGGTCATTTGATGTCTAGATCATGAGTTATTAACGGTCAAACACCGTTGACCGAGCTTGACCGGTTGAAATCTGGGTAACATAGAAAGTAAGAAACAGAGTCTGACATGAGTTTAAAAGGTCCGAATCTGACAGATACGATATTGTTTTAATAAGATGTTGTAATCCATTTGTAGCATGTTATTTTTACTCTAGATCCATGGCCTTATAACGCTTAGATAAGCAACAGATAGATCATATCAAGTGGTCAAAGTAGGCCACTCGTACTGCTTTTAGAATTATGGAATTTCTAGAAAACGATATGGACAATGATTCTGAGAGGGTTTGACCGAGCTGAATCGTGTACCTGTGATGTATTCGGACTTCTATGTTGTTGTATTTATGTTCTATCACATGCGTACTGTAGATTTGAACCACAATAACACATGAATCATGATCGGAACATTAAATTATTTGGGCTGGAAATTAGGCACTCGAACTGCTGGGTTTCTGGGAATACCCAGAAACCGTCTGACATGTAATTTGAAGGCACTTATCGTCTTTATGTGTTGTGGTATGACCATTCTATGTATTGTAACATGTAGTGCTACATAAACACTACAAGATCCAAGTCTTATATTGAACAGAGCCTGCAAAAATGTAAACTTAAAGTCGGTCAACGTGGTATGTTGAGTAATGCAATCGGCACATCGGTGTTCTTGAGGCTCAAGAACACCAACAACGATCAAGCATCGCCGCTAAAGGGCTATAGCATTTGCTTTATTTATTTTATTTTCCTGAATATTTTGGAAATTAATTAAAATAGAAATTAAATTATACAAATTATAAAATGGTTTTAAAAATCATTTTAAATTACATAAAAATAACTTTTAATTATTTGGGACATTTTCATTAATATTTATAATTAATTGAATATTAATGGTATTTAATTTATTTAATTAAGGTATCAAATAAATTAGAGAAAAATAATTTTAATTATATAAAAATCATTTTAAATAAAAATAAAGTATTTAAAAATATTTTGAGTTATAAAATGTAATTTTTAATATTTTTAGAGAATTTTCATTAATAAATTAATATTAATGATATTAGATTTATTTAATTATTAAATTAAATAAATAAGTTAAAAATGATTTTATTGATTTAAAAATTATTTTAAATAAGAATAAAGTGTTAGAAAATATTTTGAATTATAAAATATTATTTTCAATATTTTTAAGCTAATTCTCATTAATAAATTAATATTAATGATATTAGATGTATTTAATTATTATATTAAATAAATGAATTAAAAATGATTTTATTAATTTAAAAATGAGAAAATGAATTAAAAATATTTTAAGTGATAATTAATTACTTTTAATATTTGGATGATAATTTCATTAATATTTAAATATTAATGGTAATGATTTAAAAAGATTTTAATTACTTTACAAATCATTTAAGTAGAATATTGATGATTTAAAGACATTTCAAGTTATTAACAATAACTTTAATATTTTGACAAGCATGTTGTTAATAGTTTTATATTATTAAATATTAATAATGATAAGATTGTTTGATAATTAAATCATTTAAAAATGATTCTGATGTTTGAAAATTATTATAAATTATAATAATTGGTTATAAATTATTAGAAGCTTCCGAAAAAACGTAATAGAGATAACGATCAAAGATTAATCGGATAAGGTTTAAAATGAATAAACCCTAATAAGAGATTAAAAACCCTAATCTCAAGATTAGAAACCCTAATCGAAAGCTGGAGAATCCTAATTTTATATTCGGAAATCCTAAAACCCTAATTAGGAAACCCTAATCCTAATTAGTAAGCTTAATGTGTTTATTAAACTTTAATATGATTAGAAAGCCCTAATTATACTTTTGTTATCTTAATTTCTATTTTACAAACCCTAATTATAATTTAGAAATTTTTATTTTTCTAATTAAAACCCTAATTTCATATTTGAGATTTCTAAACCCTAATTAGGCATCCCTAATCATAATTGGAAGGCCTAATATAATTATTAAACACTAATGTGATTAGGAAAACCTAATTTAATTAGAAACCCTAATTTTAGTTTTAAACTTTTTATTTTCTATTTTAAACCCTAATTAGAAAATTCTAGAATTAGATGTTGTAAAACCTAAGGGTAGAACCTTGAGGTTAAACCCTAAGGGTTTGAAAGCAATTGACCATCATGCCATTAAAATTACAAGAACAATGACCAAAATGCCTTTTATGGGATTTTTATTAGATTACCGGTAAAAATTGCAAAACCTTTAGTTGTTGACCAACTCTCTTGACTTTGTTACACAAGAATCTCGGAATATCTATTTCTATTTGCCACCCGTATCATCAATATACATTGTATCTATGTATTATAAAAGAATTAGAGAGAAAGTCCATTTTCTAGCCATTTTCTCTTAAAGCTCTCACCAACACTCTCTCACTCAAGACTCAAAAAATTTCTAAGGTAGATCACCATATAATCGATTATTAGAACACCCAAAAACAGATTGGAGAGCATAGATCAAGAATCGGAACAAAGAGGTATAAACCCTAAAACCTAATTTGATCTTGTATGTTAAGAAAGTTTTTGTGTTTAAGTGATTAATCTTGTGTTAAAAGATGTTTTTAGTTGATCTATGTTGATCCTTCATGGATCCATAACATAAAAGTGCTTTAAAATTGAGTTTTTCAAAATCTGTTCTTGAGCTTAAAATATGGTCTGACAACCAAATGTCAGTGGCCATAAATCCTTGCTCGTTTATGTTTTTTTGTTGTTTTATGTTACAGCTCAGTAGTCTGGTATGAGGTAGTTACACTTCAAGTGGAATCAAGGTCATTTGATGTCTAGATCATGAGTTATTAACGGTCAAACAGATTGGCCAGAGCTTGGCCGATAGAAATCGGGTAACGTAAAAAAAGTAAGAAGTAGTCCCATACGAGTTTAAAAGGTCCTAATCGATGTGATATGATATTGTTTTAATAAGATGTTGTAATCCATTTGTAGCATGTTATTTTTACTCTAGATCCATGGCCTTATAACGCTTAGATAAGCAACAGATAGATCATATCAAGTGGTCAAAGTAGGCCACTCGTACTGCTTTTAGAATTATGGAATTTCTAGAAAACGATATGGACAATGATTCTGAGAGGGTTTGACCGAGCTGAATCGTGTACCTGTGATGTATTCGGACTTCTATGTTGTTGTATTTATGTTCTATTACATGCGTACTGTTGATTTGAACCATAATAACACATGAATCATGACCGGAACATTAAATTATTTAGGCTGGAAATTAGGCACTCGAACTGCTGGGTTTCTGGGAATACCCAGAAACCGTCTGACATGTAATTTGAAGGCACATATCGTCTTTATGTGTTGTGGTATGACCATTCTATGTATTGTAACTTGTAGTGCTACATAAACACTACAAGATCCAAGTCTTATATTGAACAGAGCCTGCAAAAACAGAAATTTAAAGCTGGTCAAACGTGGTATGTTGGTAACCGGCCTGTTAGTGTTCTTGAGGCTCAAGAACACCAACAACGACTGTTACTGTCGCTAAAGGGCTATAGCGACTGTTTTATTTATTTTATTTTCTGAATATTTCGGAAATTAATTAAAAATAGAAATTAAATTATACAAATTATAAAAATGGTTTTAAAAATCATTTTAAATTCTGTAAAATAACTTTTAATTATTTGGGACATTTTTCATTAATATTTATAATTATTTGAATATTAATGGTATTTAATTTATTTAATTAGTGTATTAAATATATTAGCGAAAAATAATTTTAATTATATAAAAATCATTTTAAATAAAAATAAAGTATTTAAAAATATTTTGAGTTATAAAATGTAATTTTAATATTTTTAGAGAATTTTCATTAATAAATTAATATTAATGATATTAGATTTATTTAATTATTAAATTAAATAAATAAGTTAAAAATGATTTTATTGATTTAAAAATCATTTTAAATAAGAATAAAGTGTTAGAAAATATTTTGAATTATAAAATATAATTTTCAATATTTTTGGCGAATTCTCATTAATAAATTAATATTAATGATATTAGATGTATTTAATTATTATATTAAATAAATGAATTAAAAATGATTTTATTAATTTAAAATGAGAAAAAATGAATTAAAAATATTTTAAGTGATAATTAATTACTTTTAATATTTGGATGATAATTTCATTGATATTTAAATATTAATGGTAATGATTTAAAAATGATTTAATTACTTTACAAATCATTTAAGTAGAATATTGATGATTTAAAGACATTTCAAGTTATTAACAACAACTTTAATATTTTGACAAGTATGTTGTTAATATTTTTATATTATTAAATATTAATAATGATAAGATTATTTGATAATTAAATCATTTAAAAATGATTCCGATGTTTGAAAATCTATTATAAATTTTAATAATTGCTTATAAATTATTAGAAGCTTCCGAAAAAACGTAATAGAGATAATGATCAAAAATTAATAGGATAAGGTTTAAAATTAATAAACCCTAATAAGAGATTAAAAACCCTAATCTCAAGATTAGAAACCCTAATCGAAAGCTGGGGAATCCTAATTTTATATTCAGAAATCCTAAAACCCTAATTAGGAAACCCTAATCCTAATTAGTAAGCTTAATGTGTTTATTAAACTTTAATATGATTAGAAAGCCCTAATTATATTTTTGTTATCTTAATTTCTATTTTACAAACCCTAATTGTAATTTAGAAATTTTTATTTTTCTAATTAAAACCCTAATTTCATATTCGAGATTTCTAAACCCTAATTAGGCATCCTTAATCATAATTGGAAGGCCTAATATAATTATTAAACACTAATGTGATTAGGAAAACCTAATTTAATTAGGAAACCCTAATTTTAGTTTTAAACTTTTTATTTTCTATTTTTAAACCCTAATTAGAAAATTCTAGAATTAGATGTTATAAAACCTAAGGGTTAGAACCTTAGGGTTAAACCCTAAGGGTTTGAGCAATTGACCATCATGCCATTAAAATTACAAGAACAATGACCAAATGCCTTTTATGGGATTTTTATTAGATTACTGGTAAAAATTGCAAAACCTTTAGTTGTTGACCAACTCTCTTGACTTTGTGACACAAGAATCTCGGAATATCTACTTTATTTGCCGGCCCATATCATCAATATACATTGTATCTATGTATTATAAAAGGATTAGAGAGAGAAAGTCCATTTTCTAGCCATTTTCTCTTAAAGCGCTCACCAACACTCTCTCACTCAAGACTCAAATTTTCTAAGGTAGATCGGTCGTATAATCGATTACTAGAACACCCAAAACAGTTTGAGAGCATAGATCAAGAATCGAAACAAAGAGGTATAAACCCTAAAACCTAATTTGATCTTGTATGCTAAGAAAGTTTTTGTGTTTAAGTGATTAAACTTGTGTTAAAAGATGTTTTTAGTTGATCTATGTTGATCCTTCATGGATCCATAACATCAAAGTGCTTTAAAATTGAGTTTTTCAAAATCTGTTCTTGAGCTTAAAATATGGTCTGACAACCAAATGTCAGTGGCCATAAATCCTTGCTCGTTTATGTTTTTTTGTTGTTTTATGTTACAGCTCAGTAGTCTGGTATGAGGTAGTTACACTTCAAGTGGAATCAAGGTCATTTGATGTCTAGATCATGAGTTATTAACGGTCAAACACCGTTGACCGAGCTTGACCGATAGAAATCTGGGTAACGTAAAAAGTAAGAAACAGAGTCTGACATGAGTTTAAAAGGTCCGAATCTGACAGATATGATATTGTTTTAATAAGGTGTTGTAATCCATTTGTAGCATGTTATTTTTACTCTAGATCCATTGCCTTATAACGCTTAGATAAGAAACAGATAGATCATATCAAGTGGTCAAAGTAGGCCACTCGTACTGCTTTTATAATTATGGAATTTCCAGAAAACGATATGGACAAAGATTCTGAGAGGGTTTGACCGAGCTGAATCGTGTACTTGTGATGTATTCAGACTTCTATGTTGTATTTATTTTCTATTACATGCGTACTGTAGATTTTAACCATAATAACACATGAATCATGACCGGAACATTAAATTATTTGGGTTGGAAAGTAGGCACTCGAACTGCTGGGTTTCTGGGATTACCCAGAAACCGTCTGACATGTAATTTGAAGGCACATATCGTCTTTATGTGTTGTGGTATGACCATTCTATGTATTGTAACTTGTAGTGCTACATAAACACTACAAGATCCAAGTCTTATATTAAACAGAGCCTGCAATAACAGAAACTTAAAGATGGTCAAACGTGGTATGTTGGTAACCGGCCTGTCAGTGTTCTTGAGGCTCAAGAACACCAACAACGATCGTCTTTGCCGCTAAAGGGATATAAATAATTGCTTTATTTATTTTATTTTCTGAATATTTCGGAAATTAATTAAAAATAGAAATTAAATTATACAAATTATAAAAATGGTTTTAAAAATCATTTTAAATTACAAAAATAACTTTTAATTATTTGGGACATTTTTCATTAATATTTATAATTATTTGAATATTAATGGTATTTAATTTATTTAATTAGTGTATTAAATAAATTAGAGAAAAATAATTTTAATTATATAAAAATCATTTTAAATAAAAATAAAGTATTTAAAAATATTTTGAGTTATAAAATGTAATTTTTAATATTTTTAGAGAATTTTCATTAATAAATTAATATTAATGATATTAGATTTATTTAATTATTAAATTAAATAAATAAGTTAAAAATGATTTTATTGATTTAAAAATCATTTTAAATAAGAATAAAGTGTTAGAAAATATTTTGAATTATAAAATATAATTTTCAATATTTTTTGGCGAATTCTCATTAATAATTTAATATTAATGATATTAGATGTATTTAATTATTATATTAAATAAATGAATTAAAATTTATTTTTCTAATTAAAACCCTAATTTCATATTCGAGATTTCTAAACCCTAATTAGGCATCCCTAATCATAATTGGAAGGCCTAATATAATTATTAAACACTAATGTGATTAGGAAAAACTAATTTAATTAGGAAACCCTAATTTTAGTTTTAAACTTTTTATTTTCTATTTTTAAACCCTAATTAGAAAATTCGAGAATTAGATGTTGTAAAACCTAAGGGTTAGAACCTTAGGGTTAAATCCTAAGGGTTTGAGCAATTGACCATCATGCCATTAAAATTACAAGAACAATGACCAAAATGCCTTTTATGGGATTTTTATTAGATTACTGGTAAAAATTGCAAAACCTTTAGTTGTTGACCAACTCTCTTGACTTTGTGACACAAGAATCTCAGAATATCGGCTCTATTTGCCAGCCATATCATCAATATACATTGTATCTATGTATTATAAAAGAATTAGAGAGAGAAAGTCCATTTTCTAGCCATTTTCTCTTAAAGCTCTCACCAACACTCTCTCACTCAAGACTCCGAAATTTCTAAGGTAGATCAGTCATATAATCAGTTACTAGAACACCCAAAAACAGATTGGAGAGCATAGATCAAGAATCGGAACAAAGAGGTATAAACCCTAAAACCTAATTTGATCTTGTATGCTAAGAAAGTTTTTGTGTTTAAGGGATTAATCTTGTGTTAAAAGATGTTTTTAGTTGATCTATATTGATCCTTCATGGATCCATAACATCAAAGTGCTTTAAAATTGAGTTTTTCAAAATCTGTTCTTGAGCTTAAAATGTGGTCTGACAACCAAATGTCAGTGGCCATAAATCCTTGCTCGTTTGTGTTTTTTTGTTGTTTTATGTTACTATTTCGATGATCCGGTATGAGGTAGTTACACTTCAAGTGGAATCAGGGTCATTTGATGTCTAGATCATGAGTTATTAACGGTCAAACACCGTTGACCGAGCTTGACCGGTTGAAATCTGGGTAACGTAGAAAGTAAGAAACAATGTCTGACATGAGTTTTAAAGGTCCGAATCTGACAGATATGATATTGTTTTAATAAGGTGTTGTAATCCATTTTTAGCATGTTATTTTTACTCTAGATCCATGGCCTTATAACGCTTAGATAAGTAACGGATAGATTATATCAAGTGGTCAAAGTAGGCCACTCGTACTGCTTTTACAATTCTGGAATTTTCAGAAAACGATATGGACAAAGATTCTGACAGGGTTTAACCGAGCTGAATCGTGCACCTGTGATGTATTCGAACTCCTATGTTGTTGTATTTATGTTCTATTACATGCGTATTGTAGATTTGAACCATAATAACACATGAATCATGACCAGAACATTAAATTATTTGGCCTGGAAAGTAGGCACTCGAACTGCTGGGTTTCTGGGACATATCGTCTTTATGTGTTGTGGTATGACCATTCTATGTATTGTAACTTGTAGTGCTACATAAACACTACAAGATCCAATTCTTATATTGAACAGAGCCTGCAATAACATAAACTTAAAGCTGGTCAAACTTGGTATGTTGGTAATCAAGCACATCGATGTTCTTGAGGCTCAAGAACACCAACAATGATCATTATCGTCGCTAAAGGGCTATAAATTATTGTTTTATTTATTTTATTTTACGAATATTTGGAAATTAATTAAAATAGAAATTAAATTATACAAATTATAAAAATGGTTTTAAAATCATTTTAAATTACGTAAAATAACTTTTAATTATTTGGGACATTTTTCATTAATATTTATAATTATTTGAATATTAATGGTATTTAATTTATTTAATTAGTGTATTAAATAAATTAGAGAAAATAATTTTAATTATATAAAAATCATTTTAAATAAAAATAAAGTATTTAAAAATATTTTGAGTTATAAAATGTCATTTTTAATATTTTTAGAGAATTTTCATTAATAAATTAATATTAATGATATTAGATTTATTTAATTATTAAATTAAATAAATAAGTTAAAATGATTTTATTGATTTAAAAATCATTTTAAATAAGAATAAAGTGTTAGAAAATATTTTGAATTATAAAATATAATTTTCAATATTTTTGGCGAATTCTCATTAATAAATTAATATTAATGATATTAGATGTATTTAATTATTATATTAAATAAATGAATTAAAAATGATTTTATTAATTTAAAAATGAGAAAATGAATTAAAAATATTTTAAGTGATAATTAATTACTTTTAATATTTGGATGATAATTTCATTAATATTTAAATATTAATGGTAATGATTTAAAAATGATTTTAATTACTTTACAAATCGTTTAAGTAGAATATTGATGATTTAAAGACATTTCAAGTTATTAACAATAACTTTAATATTTTGACAAGTATGTTGTTAATATTTTTATATTATTAAATATTAATAATGATAAGATTGTTTGATAATTAAATCATTTAAAAATGATTCCGATGTTTGAAAATTATTATAAATTATAATAATTGGTTATAAATTATTAGAAGTTTCCAAAAAAACGTAATAGAGATAACGATCAAAGATTAATCGGATAAGGTTTAAAATTAATAAACCCTAATAAGAGATTAAAAACCCTAATCTCAAGATTAGAAACCCTAATCGAAAGCTGGGGAATCCTAATTTTATATTCGGAAATCCTAAAACTCTAATTAGAAAACCCTAATCCTAATTAGTAAGCTTAATGTGTTTATTAAACTTTAATATGATTAGAAAGCCCTAATTATATTTTTGTTATCTTAATTTCTATTTTATAAACCCTAATTGTAATTTAGAAATTTTTATTTTTCTAATTAAAACCCTAATTTCATATTCGAGATTTCTAAACCCTAATTAGGCATCCCTAATCATAATTGGAAGGCCTAATATAATTATTAAACACTAATGTGATTAGGAAAACCTAATTTAATTAGGAAACCCTAATTTTAGTTTTAAACTTTTTATTTTCTATTTTTAAACCCTAATTAGAAAATTCTAGAATTAGATGTTGTAAAACCTAAGGGTTAGAACCTTAGGGTTAAACCCTAAGGGTTTGAGCAATTGACCATCATGCCATTAAAATTACAAGAACAATGACCAAAATTCCTTTTATGGGATTTTTATTAGATTACTGGTAAAAATTGCAAAACCTTTAGTTGTTGACCAACTCTCTTGACTTTGTGACACAAGAATCTCAGAATATCGGCTCTATTTGCAAACCCATATCATCAATATACATTGTATCTATGTATTATAAAAGAATTAGAGAGAAAGTCCATTTTCTAGCCATTTTCTCTTAAAGCTCTCACCAACACTCTCTCACTCAAGACTCAAAATTTCTAAGGTAGATCACCATATAATCGATTACTAGAACACCCAAAAACAGTTGGAGAAATAGATCAAGAATCGGAACAAAGAGGTATAAACCCTAAAACCTAATTTGATCTTGTATGCTAAGAAAGTTTTTGTGTTTAAGTGATTAATCTTGTGTTAAAAGATGTTTTTAGTTGATCTATGTTGATCCTTCATGGATCCATAACATCAAAGTGCTTTAAAATTGAGTTTTTCAAAATCTGTTCTTGAGCTTAAAATATGGTCTGACAACCAAATGTCAGTGGCCATAAATCCTTGCTCGTTTATGTTTTTTTGTTATTTTATGTTACAGCTCAGTAGTCTGGTATGAGGTAGTTACACTTCAAGTGGAATCAAGGTCATTTGATGTCTAGATCATGAGTTATTAACGGTCAAACACCGTTGACCGAGCTTGACCGGTAGAAATCTGGGTAACGTAAAAAGTAAGAAATAGAGTCTGACATGAGTTTAAAAGGTCCAAATCTGACAGATATGATATTGTTTTAATAAGGTGTTGTAATCCATTTGTAGCATGTTATTTTTACTCTAGATCCATGGCCTTATAACGCTTAGATAAGCAACAGATAGATCATATCAAGTGGTCAAAGTAGGCCACTCGTACTACTTTTATAATTATGGAATTTCCAGAAAACGATATGGACAAAGATTCTGAGAGGGTTTGACCGAGCTGAATCGTGAACCTGTGATGTATTCGGACTTCTATGTTGTTGTATTTATGTTCTATTACATGCGTACTGTAGATTTTAACCATAATAACACATGAATCATGGCCTAACATTAAATTATTTGAATGGAAAGTAGGCACTTTCAGGCTATTTGGGTTTAGGAATACCCGAAACCGTCTCGACATGTAATTTGAAGGCACATATCGTCTTTATGTGTTGTGGTATGACCATTCTATGTATTGTAACTTGTAGTGCTACATAAACACTACAAGATCCAAGTCTTATATTGAATGAGCCCGCAACAATATAAAACTTAAAAATCGGGTCAAACGTGGTATGTTGGTAATCAAACTTTGTCGTTGTTCTTGAGGCTCAAGAACACCAACAATGACAATGATCACATCATTAAAGGGCTATAAATAATTGTTTTATTTATTTTAGTTTACGAATATTTGGAAATTAATTAAAATAGAAATTAAATTATACAAATTATAAAATGGTTTTAAAAATCAATTTAAATTACGTAAAATAACTTTTAATTATTTGGGAAATTTTTCATTAATATTTATAATTATTTGAATATTAATGGTATTTAATTTATTTAATTAGTGTATTAAATAAATTAGAGAAAAATAATTTTAATTATATAGAAATCATTTTAAATAAAAATAAAATATTTAAAAATATTTTGAGTTATAAAATGTAATTTTTAATATTTTTAGAATTTTCATTAATAAATTAATATTTATGATATTAGATTTATTTAATTATTAAATTAAATAAATAAGTTAAAAATGATTTTATTGATTTAAAAATCATTTTAAATAAGAATAAAGTGTTAGAAAATATTTTGAATTATAAAATATAATTTTCAATATTTTTGGCGAATTCTCATTAATAAATTAATATTAATGATATTAGATGTATTTAATTATTATATTCAAAAATGAATTAAAATTTATTTTATTAATTTAAAAATGAGAAAATGAATTAAAAATATTTTAAGTGATAATTAATTACTTTTAATATTTGGATGATAATTTCATTGATATTTAAATATTAATGGTAATGATTTAAAAATGATTTAATTACTTTACAAATCATTTAAGTAGAATATTGATGATTTAAAGACATTTCAAGTTATTAACAACAACTTTAATATTTTGACAAGTATGTTGTTAATATTTTTATATTATTAAATATTAATAATGATAAGATTATTTGATAATTAAATCATTTAAAAATGATTCCGATGTTTGAAAATCTATTATAAATTTTAATAATTGCTTATAAATTATTAGAAGCTTACGAAAAAACGTAATAGAGATAATGATCAAAATTAATAGGATAAGGTTTAAAATTAATAAACCCTAATAAGAGATTAAAAACCCTAATCTCAAGATTAGAAACCCTAATCGAAAGCTGGGGAATCCTAATTTTATATTCGGGAATCCTAAAACCCTAATCCTAATTAGTAAGCTTAATGTGTTTATTAAACTTTAATATGATTAGAAAGCCCTAATTATATTTTTGTTATCTTAATTTCTATTTTACAAACCCTAATTGTAATTTAGAAATTTTTATTTTTCTAATTAAAACCCTAATTTCATATTCGAGATTTCTAAACCCTAATTAGGCATCCCTAATAATAATTGGAAGGCCTAATATAATTATTAAACACTAATGTGATTAGGAAAACCTAATTTAATTAGGAAACCCTAATTTTAGTTTTAAACTTTTTATTTTCTATTTTTAAACCCTAATTAGAAAATTCTAGATTTGGATGTTTTAAAACCTAAGGGTTAGAACCTTAGGGTTAAACCCTAAGGGTTTGAGCAATTGACCATCATGCCATTAAAATTACAAGAACAATGACCAAAATGCCTTTTATGGGATTTTTATTAGATTACTGGTAAAAATTGCAAAACCTTTAGTTGTTGACCAACTCTCTTGACTTTGTGACACAAGAATCTCAGAATATCGGCTCTATTTGCCAGCCATATCATCAATATACATTGTATCTATGTATTATAAAAGAATTAGAGAGAGAAAGTCCATTTTCTAGCCATTTTCTCTTAAAGCTCTCACCAACACTCTCTCACTCAAGACTCCGAAATTTCTAAGGTAGATCAGTCATATAATCAGTTACTAGAACACCCAAAAACAGATTGGAGAGCATAGATCAAGAATCGGAACAAAGAGGTATAAACCCTAAAACCTAATTTGATCTTGTATGCTAAGAAAGTTTTTGTGTTTAAGTGATTAATCTTGTGTTAAAAGATGTTTTTAGTTGATCTATGTTGATCCTTCATGGATCCATAACATCAAAGTGCTTTAAAATTGAGTTTTTCAAAATCTGTTCTTGAGCTTAAAATGTGGTTTGACAACCAAATGTCAGTGGCCGTAAATCCTTGCTTGTTTGTGTTTTTTTGTTGTTTTATGTTACAGCTCAGTAGTCTGGTATGAGGTAGTTACACTTCAAGTGGAATCAGGGTCATTTGATGTCTAGATCATGAGTTATTAACGGTCAAACACCGATTGGCCAGAAGCTTCAACCGGTTGAAATCTGGGTAACGTAGAAAGTAAGAAACAACGTCTGACATGAGTTTTAAAGGTCCGAATCTGACAGATATGATATTGTTTTAATAAGGTGTTGTAATCCATTTGTAGCATGTTATTTTACTCTAGATCCATGGCCTTATAATGCTTAGATAAGCAACAGATAGATCATATCAAGTGGTCAAAGTAGGCCACTCGTACTGCTTTTACAATTCTGGAATTTCAAGAAAACGATATGGACAAAGATTCTGACAGGGTTTGACCGAGCTGAATCGTGCACCTGTGATGTATTCGAACTCCTATGTTGTTGTATTTATGTTCTATTACATGCGTATTGTAGATTTGAACCATAATAACACATGAATCATGACCGGAACATTAAATTATTTGGCCTGGAAAGTAGGCACTCGAACTGCTGGGTTTCTGGGAATACCCAAAAACCGTCTGACATGTAATTTGCAGGCACATATCGTCTTTATGTGTTGTGGTATGACCATTCTATGTATTGTAACTTGTAGTGCTACATAAACACTACAAGATCCAATTCTTATATTGAATAGAGCCTGCAATAACATAAACTTAAAGCTGGTCAAACGTGGTATGTTGGTAACCGGCCTGTCAGTGTTCTTGAGGCTCAAGAACACCAACAGCGACTGTTACTGTCACTAAAGGGCTATAGCGACGGTTTTATTTATTTTATTTTCTGAATATTTTGGAAATTAATTAAAAATAGAAATTAAATTATACAAATTACAAAAACGGTTTTAAAAATCATTTTAAATTCTGTAAAATAACTTTTAATTATTTGGGACATTTTTCATTAATATTTATAATTATTTGAATATTAATGGTATTTAATTTATTTAATTAGTGTATTAAATAAATTAGAGAAAATAATTTTAATTATATAAAAATCATTTTAAATAAAAATAAAGTATTTAAAAATATTTGGAGTTATAAAATGTCATTTTAATATTTTTAGAGAATTTTCATTAATAAATTAATATTAATGATATTAGATTTATTTAATTATTAAATTAAATAAATAAGTTAAAAATGATTTTATTGATTTAAAAATCATTTTAAATAAGAATAAAGTGTTAGAAAATATTTTGAATTATAAAATATAATTTTCAATATTTTTGGCGAATTCTCATTAATAAATTAATATTAATGATATTAGATGTATTTAATTATTATATTAAATAAATGATTTAAAAATGATTTTAATAATTTAAAAATATGAAAAATGAAATAAAAATATTTTAAGTGATAATTAATTACTTTTAATATTTGGATGATAATTTCATTAATATTTAAATATTAATGGTAATGATTTAAAAATAATTTTAATTACTTTACAAATCATTTAAGTAAAATATTGATGATTTAAAGACATTTCAAGTTATTAACAATAACTTTAATATTTTGACAAGTATGTTGTTAATATTTTTATATTATTAAATATTAATAATGATAAGATTATTTGATAATTAAATCATTTAAAAATGATTCCGATGTTTGAAAAATTATTATAAATTATAATAATTGCTTATAAATTATTAGAAGCTTCCGAAAAACCGTAATAGAGATATTGATCAAAGATTGATCGAATAAGGTTTAAAATTAATAAACCCTAATAAGAGATTAAAAACCCTAATCTCAAGATTAGAAACCCTAATCGAAAGCTGGGGAATCCTAATTTTATTTTCGGGAATCTTAAAATCCTAATTAGGAAACCCTAATCCTAATTAGTAAGCTTAATGTGTTTATTAAACTTTAATAAGATTAGAAAGCCCTAATTATATTTTTGTTATCTTAATTTCTATTTTTACAAACCCTAATTATAATTTAGAAAAAAAAATTTCTAATTAAAATCCTAATTAAGAAACCCTAATGCTAATTAGCAAGCCTAAAGTGATTAGTATGTGTTAATATAATTAGGGAACCCTAATTATAATTTAGGAATATTAATTTCTATTTAAAACCCTAATTACATTTTCAAAATTCTAATTTTCTATTTTTAAACCCTAATTAGAAAATTCTAAAATTATAGTTTTTAAACCCTAAGGGTTATAATCTTAGGGTTAAACCCTAAGGGTTTGTGCAATTGTCAAGAATTCCATTTAAATAAAAATACAAATTACCAAAATACCCTTTTTATATTTTTAATAAGCTAACTTGTGAATCTTGCTAGAATTGTAGTTGTTCACCAACTACATTTGTGAGGGCCCCGAATCCGAGGTTCCGAATCACTACGGATCCGGTTCGATCATTCTATACAAACATAAATTGTTTATACATTAAACTTACACATAATCCCCATGGTCGAGTAACCATAACTTAATACACAATACATAACTTATTTAACTTACAATAGCTTTAATATACAATACTTATACAAATCTAATCGCGCACATTAACTTTAAGCTGGAACTATCTTTAACCTTTCCTTATATCCGACGTATTCGCCTTAATCTGCAATGTTTATCATGAGATAGCAAGGGTGAGCATAAGATTGTCCAGCAAGTTTAAGTTCAATAATTTAACGATATATCATGATTGAAAGAATCTTAATAATAAGCTGGCTATAATTCAAAAATATAATTGTGAACTAGCAGGAACAAACTTTTGACTGAACAAGTATATAACATGAACAAATATATCTGGACCGAAGGGTAATGAAGGTGATCAGCCTTTCATACTTGACTTATACATGCAATTTGTACAGAGTACAATTCTACAATGGCAATCAGCAATGATTATCCATAAGCATATCAGAATGAAACAACTCTTACTAGAGTTAAGTAAAAGCAAACTTGTCTGAACCGTTGATTACCGCTACACAATTTATAACGCTTTATCCGAAGATCTAATATTAGTAATATAGATCTCCAATATTAGAATAATATCATCACAATATAATATTATTATATATATAGACATACATAAAATAACCTAAACACATAACACATAACCCTATCAGTCTATAACATGTATAAGACTTGGTATCAAGTCAAACTATTGCAGTCTGAGTTGAACCCGGCCTAAATCGACATCACATCCCGATTTGTAGTCGAACTTTTATCGAGTCTAAGTTCAATTAAACTCTGCCTAACACTTAACAATTATCTCAGATAAATTTAATATTAGTCAAAATAATTTTCATAATCTCATAATAATTTTTAAATAATTATTATCATTTATCATGAATTTTCAATCATTAAAAACGTATTTATCTGAATTAAATACCACATAATTCCTTTATCATTAATATCTATTTATTATCAAATATTAATGAAATACATGTCATAATATTATAATATACTTATCATATATCAAAGTATTTTTAATACTTTATTATTTCCTTTAAATGTTTTTAAAGTAATCAAAAACATTATTCGATAAATCATTATTAATATAAATACCACATCATTTTCTTTATCATTAATATTTATTTAATATTCAATATTAATGAAAATCATAGCATAATATTATAATATAATTATAATATATCAAAGTATTTTAATACCTTAAAATCATATTTAAATAATTTTAAACAATTAAATTCATTATCCGATAATTGCTATTAATATTAAAATATTAATATTTTCATGAAAAAATATCAAAAGTTATATTTTATAACTTCAAATATTTTTTAATACTTAAATAATTTTATATGATTTATAAATCATTAATTCTATTTTTCCTTAATTTATTTAATATATTTAGTTAATAAATTAATTATCATTAATATTAATTAATTAATGAAATTCTTCACAAAATATTAAAAGTCACTAAAAATATCTTTAAATATTTTCTTATACCATATTAGTATTTTTTATGATTTTCATGTATTAAAATCATTTTTAAATAATTTATTTAATATTATAATTAAATAAATTAAATATCATTTATATTCCAAAATTATTAAATATTTCTGAAATATACTCAAAATAATTAAAAACTATTTTTCAGACTTTAAAATAATTTTTAATAATTTATTATGTATTTTTAATAATTAAAAATCATTTTTTTCTATTTATTTAATTAAAATATTAATTTTTAGAAAATAATTAATTAAAAAGGGGCCTTATAGCGACAGACCCGTCGCTATAGGTGTTCTTGAGTGTTCTTGAGCTGCCCAGAATGTTCATAGTCAGTGTTCGAGGTTAGTACTTTGACCAGTCTTTGATTCATGGTTATAAGGTTTCTGGGAGAGGTATTAAGTTAATGTTGTAGTACTTATGAAGTACTACAACCATAAACAAGTTTCATGACCAAAAGCTAACACAAAAGAGAGATTAATGCTGCAGAAATCATTGTCAAAATCTGTTCTTCATTTATGGGTTTTCCAGAAATGAAAAAGCAGATCCAACCACTTTGTGATCTTAATAACTTGCATCCAGAGCTTGCTTAATGTGATATTAAGGTTCCAGTGTATACTAGAGATGTCAGTGAACAACTTTATATCCACAGATCAGTCTAACAACAATACAAATGAACAATTAAAATTTGGTCAAACCTACTTCCCAAAAATCGGCTGATGAAGATCTGGGTTACCCGGAATCTTCATCTGGCGTGATGGTCAACGCCTGTTTAACCCACAATTTCTATGATTCTGTTCATGATCTATGAGTTCTATAAGCATGAGCATGAAGCCTAAATGTCATTCTACAATTATATTACACAAACATGGTCAGATCGCTTCACAGAAGGAAGATCAGAGACCATAAAAATGTTGTCGACGCTTACGAATTACAGAAACGCCAAATTCATTTTTTCAATGAACACAACAATGTTTGACCAACAATAACTTACGATCTAGACATGCTATGACCACATTTTCGAGCTTTGATCACACGGTCCTCATGTCATAGAAACGGATCCAAAGAATAAAACACACAAAACATCAAACACATAAAGATCTAGAGGCCCTGACATATAACTGTCAGCCCTTAAAATTAGAGTTCTTGGTCGGTTTTGAAAACTTAATTTGTGTGCCTCTAGATGTTATAGATTCATGATCTAACAACCCAGATCACTTATAGACACATTCTAACACAACTTTAAACAATAGATCATAACATCTAACATCAAATCATAAGATTTTCGAAATTAGGGTTTATACCTTTTTTATGCTTTGATCTTGATTCTGACTTTCGGATCTTGATATTGGCTTGCTATGAACTGATCTTAGCCTGGTTTCTCACCCTCTTTCACTTCCCATTCTCGAATTTTAGAAAGAGAATGTCTTGGGAGAAAATAAAAAATAAAGTGAGCATGTCTCTCTCTCTAATCTTTATATTTGATATGGTACAATGAAAGGAGCGAAGCTAGCTGCTGATTTGCAATGAATTATGTCACATGGGGTTGTTGGGGTGGTTGAGAACCAATATATGGCAAGATTGCATGTTATCTCTCAATAATGCAATAAGGGCAAAATAGACATTTGCCTTTTTTATTTTAATGACAAACTTGTCAAATGCTCCTAACCCTTAGGGTTTAGGGTTTGGAAATCCTTAGGGTTTTAACCCTTTAGGTTTGCAATTTAGTTTATAATATTTCTGAATTTCGGTTTTCAAAATAGAAAATTAATATTTCTAAATTAGAATTAGAATTTTCTAATTATATTAAAATATAATAATCATAATTCAATCTTGCTTATTAGGATTAATATATCCTAATTAAAATTGCTAATTAAGCAATTAGGGGTCAAAATGGTCATTAGGGTTTACAACCCGAAATTAGGGTTTCTAAATAAAAAATATTTTTCTAAATTAGAAATCGTGGTTTAAGTAATTAGATTAGGATTTTCTAATTACTTATATCTTTAAAATTAGGATTAATATTTCCTAATTAACATTAAAATTATTTAATTAACACTTAGGTTTTGCTTATTTATAAATTAGGGCTTCAAATCGATAAATTAGGGTTTAAAATTTTAAAATTAGGGTTTGCTAAATAATTACGCTTTACCCTAATTAATAGCACTTGAACATTATAATTATCCTTTAAGTTCCCATATTAGGGTTTCAACTTCCGAATTAGCGTTTCGGATTACCGGAACTGAAATTAGGATTTCCAAAACCGGTTTCTAGGGTTTCTTGTTAATCGTAAGAATTTTCTAACCGAATGTTGACGTTCTTAATATATACCTAGGGTTTGTTACAGATATCATTTATCTGGTCACCCTTGACCCTTAACCACATATTGTACACATACATAACCCTATACACAGAACATATTCACGTATTCCCTTAATCCTGAATAATTCACCTAAATCCTTCACAGAATTTTGAAATCCTCAAAATTCCATCTCAAAAATATCAAACGCATACACTTATTTTCTGTCTAGGTTCTAATATTGAACCTTAAATAAATTAATTAAAATTTTAAAAATTTTCTAAATTCTCGGATTGTCACAAAATTGACTTGGTGACCTAAAAATTGAGCCAATCAGCCTATCTCATCAGAAATCTAAGCAAAATATATTGCATCAAGTGGATATAAAAGAATTAGAGAGAGAAAGTCTAGTGTTTTATTTATTTTTCACTTAAGCTCTCACCAACTCCTTCTCTCAACCAAACCTCCGAATTTAGCAAGAATATTAGTTACTTTATCAGCCTTAGAACACCCAAGAACATATTGGAGATCAAAGATCAAAATCTAGAGCAAGAAGGTATAAACCCTAATTGATCTTGTATGCTTAGATAATTTTTGTTTTTAAGTGTTTAGAATCTTTCTAATGGATGTTTTATGAAGATCTATCATGATCTATCATGAATCCATAGCATCAAAATGAGTAAAAACTATGTTTTTCAAAAAATGTTCTTGAGCAATTATAGTGGTCTGACAAGAAATGTCAATCCCTCTAGATCATTATGTGTTTTTGACATATGTTGTTTTAAAGTTGTAATTTGTAGCCTGGTATGTGGTCTTTAATCTGCAAGTGGAATCAAGGTCATTTGATGTCTAGATCATGTGTTATTAACGGTCAAAACCCGTTGACCGATGTTGACCGAGTTTCTATGAAACACCCCGGGTCAAATCCCGAGTTCAGAATAAATCTCAGGTCAAATCCCAAGTCCGAATCGAATCAAATCCATCAAAATAAGGCCTCAAACTACTGGCCCAATAGTATCTTCTTGGGTCATCTTAGCCCACCACAAACTCCCAAAAGGTCATGAATTGAAGGTACTATTGGTAGTCACTTATTTCCTTATATGCACACAAGTTTTCTCCCTATCTTTCGATGTGGGACTGGGGTGTTGCATGAAATCTGGGTAACCCAGAAATACATGATCAACGTCTGATAATGATTTCAAGCTTCTAGATCTGTCAGGATTTTCTTTTTATGATTTAGTTGTTGTAACCAGTTTGTAGCTTGTTAGTTGGACTCTAGATCCATGCTAGTAGATCCTTTAAACAACACATAAGATGGTTGTAATAAATGGTCAAACTAGACCATTTGATCACGGATAACCTTTCTAGAAAACCTAGAAACGGTATGAACAAAGATTCTAACAGGGTTTGACCGGATTGGATCTGGCGTATATGATGTTGTTGGCCTGCTTAAATGGTATATAAATATTCCCTGACATTAGTACTTTAGTTTGAAACTTAATAACATAAATACATTAACCAGAACCGGAAGGAAATTGGATTGCAAAGTGAGCAGTCGAAACTTTCTGGGTTTCTGGGTAACCTAGAAAGCCTAGAAAACTTCTGACAGCCACTTTGAAGCTCTATATTGTGATGCTATGTTATTGTTTGGCTAGGATGATAAGATAACCCGGGATTTCGAATAATTAAAATTTTACGAATAATTTTTTATTTTTATTTTAATATTAATATTGATTATCAATTTTGCGACAAGTATCTGTGATACGAGTCTCGAGAAGGTCAATTTGTGTATTGACTAATAAAATTAGAGTAGAGTTGTGCTTAACAGCTTTAGAAACCCTAACCCTATGTCCGAATAGGGATTCGCTAGAAATTATAATTTAAATAGTTATATTAAAGAGTATGTGTTTGTACTGTATAGAGATATTGATCGATGATTGATCGGATAAGGTTTAAAATTAATAAACCATAATAAGAGATTAAAAACCCTAATCTCAAGATTAGAAACCCTAACGTACCGTTAGAAACCCTAATCGAAAGCCGGGAAACTCTAATTTTATATTCGGGAATCCTAAAACCCTAATTAGGAAACCCTAATCCTAATTATTAAGCTTAATGTGTTTATTAAACTTTAATATGATTAAAAATCCTAATTATATTTTAGTTCTCTTAATTTCTATTTTACAAACCCTAATTGTAATTTAGAAATTTATATTTTTCTAATTAAAACCCTAATTTCATATTCGAGATTTCTAAACCCTAATTAGGCAACCCTAATCATAATTGGAAGGCCTAATATAATTAGTAAACACTAATGTGATTAGGAAAACCTAATTTAATTAGGAAACCCTAATTTTAGTTTTAAACTTTTTATTTTCTATTTTTAAACCCTAATTAGAAAATTCTAGAATTGGATGTTGTAAAACCTAAGGGTTAGAACCTTAGGGTTAAACCCTAAGGGTTTGAGCAATTGACCATCATGCCATTACAATTACAAGAACAATGACCAAAATGCCTTTTATGTGATTTTTATTAGATTACTGGTAAAAATTGCAAAACCTTTAGTTGTTGACCAACTCTCTTGACTTTGTGACACAAGAAACTCATAATATCGGCTCTATTTGCAAGCCATATCGTCAATATACATTTTATCTATGTATTATAAAAGAATTAGAGAGAGAAAGTCCATTTTCTAGCCATTTTCTCTTAAAGCTCTCACCAGCACTCTCTCACTCAAGACTCCGAAATTTCTAAGGTAGATTAGTCATATAATCAGTTACTAGAACACCCAAAAACAGATTGGAGAGCATAGATCAAGAATCAGAACAAAGAGGTATAAACCCTAAAACCTAATCTGATCTTGTATGCTAAGAAAGTTTTTATGTTTAAGTGATTAATTTTGTGTTAAAAGATGTTTTTAGTTGATCTATGTTGATCCTTCATGGACCCATAACATCAAAGTGCTTTAAAATTGAGTTTTTCAAAATCTGTTCTTGAGCTTAAAATGTGGTCTGACAACCACATGTCAGTGGCCATAAATCCTTGCTCGTTTGTGTTTTTTTTTGTTTTATGTTACAGCTCAGTAGTCTAGTATGAGGTAGTTACGCTTCAAGTGGAATCAGGGTCATTTGATGTCTAGATCATGAGTTATTAACGGTCAAACACCGTTGACCGAGCTTGACCGGCTGAAATCTGGGTATCCTAGAAAGTAAGAAACAACGTCTGACATGAGTTTTAAAGGTCCGAATCTGACAGATATGATATTGTTTTAATAAGGTGTTGTAATCCATTTGTAGCATGTTGTTTTTACTCTAGATCCATGGCCTTATAACGCTTAGATAAGCAACAGATAGATCATATCAAGTGGTCAAAGTGGGCCACTCGTACTGTTTTTACAATTCTGGAATTTCCAGAAAATGATATGGACAAAGATTCTGACAGGATTTAACCAAGCTGAATCGTGCACCTGTGATGTATTCGGGCTCCTATGTTGTTGTATTTATGTTCTATTACATGCGTACTGTAGATTTGAACCATAATAACACATGAATCATGACCGGAACATTAAATTATTTGGGCTAGAAAGTATGCACTCGAACTGCTGGGTTTCTAGGAATACCCAGAAATCGTCTGACATGTAATTTGAAGGCACATATCGTCTTTATGTGTTGTGGTATGACCATTCTATGTATTGTAACTTGTAGTGCTACATAAACACTACAAGATCCAAGTCTTATATTGAATGAGAGCCCTGAATAATGAAACTTAAAGTCGGTCAACGTGGTATGTTGGTAATCAAACTGTCGATTGTTCTTGAGGCTCAAGAACACCAACAGCGACTGTTACTATCGCTAAAGGGCTATAGCGACGGTTTCATTTATTTTATTTTCTGAATATTTCGAAAATTAATTAAAAATAAAAATTAAATTATACAAATTACAAAAATGGTTTTAAAAATCATTTTAAATTCTGTAAAATAACTTGTAATTATTTGGGACATTTTTCATTAATATTTATAATTATTTGAATATTAATGGTATTTAATTTATTTAATTAGTGTGTTAAATAAATTAGAGAAAAATAATTTTAATTATATAAAATCATTTTAAATAAAAATAAAGTATTTAAAAATATTTGGAGTTATAAAATGTAATTTTTAATATTTTTAGAGAATTTTCATTAATAAATTAATATTAATGATATTAGATTTATTTAATTATTAAATTAAATAAATAAGTTCAAAATGATTTTATTGATTTAAAAATCATTTTAAATAAGAATAAAATGTTAGAAAATATTTTGAATTATAAAATATAATTTTCAATATTTTTTGCGAATTCTCATTAATAAATTAATATTAATGATATTAAATGTATTTAATTATTATATTAAATAAATGAATTAAAAATGATTTTATTAATTTAAAAATGAGAAAATGAATTAAAAATATTTTAAGTGATAATTAATTATATTTGGATGATAATTTCATTAATATTTAAATATTAATAGTAATGATTTAAAATGATTTTAATTACTTTACAAATCATTTAAGTAGAATATTGATGATTTAAAGACATTTCATGTTATTAACAATAACTTTAATATTTTGACAAGTATGTTGTTAATATTTTTATATTATTAAATATTAATAATGATAAGATTATTTGATAATTAAATCATTTAAAAATGATTTCGATGTTTGAAAAATTATTATAAATTATAATAATTGCTTATAAATTATTAGAACTTCCGAAAAATATTATAAACGATATTTGAATTATCTAAATTAATATTGAAGTTTAGAAACAAATTGACAATCGATGTGTTAATTGTCGGATAGGGTGACCAGAACACCGAGAATGGACCGAAGTCCAACCAGACCGAAATAGTTAGACTTCATAAGTGTTTATATAGGTTATAAACACTAATGTGGCTATGTGGTAATGTGTCAAGGAGAAGATTGACTGTGAATTACAGTGTGGTGTGTTATGAAATATTGTGCTGATTGTGAGACCGATATTATTGGTTATAGGTCTTTCAAATGCAGATAAGTTTATTGTGTAGCTGTAATCAATGCGAAAGGCAAGTTTTCTAACTCAACCTTGAGTTAATATTGTTCAATTATTATGGTGGTTAATTATTGCTAATTATACCACGTCCAGGGATTTATTGTTGATTATTCGCAGTTAGTGCATGTTTAATAATTCAAATTGAATTACTGATTCTGAAAATATATTCGTAGAATAACTGTTGTTGGATATTTAAATTCGTTGAAGCTAATATTGACAGTATAGATCATTCCTGTTTATTGTCGAATTATGTTGAGAAATGTCTTAGCCAATTATTCTGGACTAGACGAATATTTGTTAAAACTTGATAGGTTCGAGAAGAGAATTCAATTATTATTGACAGATCGATGCCAATTATTTCGGCTAAATCAAGAAGTAACTAGAATTTGAAATCACAGTATTTTGTTGTTAAATCAAAATCTTGATTCTGAGACTGAGAAGAACAACCTTTTATATAAAGGGAACATTTTAGGTCGTATATTCTATTATCCGCATTTATTAAGTATTATGCATAATATAGGGTATAATAAAGTTGATCACTTGTTATACTTGCAGAGGGGTATGATTTAATCTTTATGGTTATCTGATATTCCTGCGTATGTATCAAAGTAAATCTTTGATAGATACCCGAGAAAGTAGAAGTTCTAGATCCAATGGATCGCTCAACATAAATCTGGAAAACATTCCACTTTGTTATTACGTAGAATTGATTCTTGTTTATTCAATAGAATATCGTAGAAACTTTGAAAGCGTTGTACTCTTTCATTATCAGATTATTGCATTGCCTAGAATACGAGAAGACTTGTTATTGATTAATGATTTGTTCAGCTATTTCAAAGTTCCCCGAACTTTGGTGTCATTCTATTAAAATAGATAGTCTATTATTCTTATGCTTCTACATTCATTGTATATCTTAACTTGCGGGGAAACTTTGTTGCTCACCCTTGCTAAAGAAAACTTTTTAGCTAGGGACGAAGTTGCAGAAGGTGCTGTGAAGAATAGAGGCAAAATGCTGGAGTAGTTATAATAAACTTATTATTATGTTATGTTATCTAAGGGGTATGTTTGTAATGTTAAGGTTACCGGACCTAGGACTAATGTATTAACTGTGACAACCCGAGAATTTTGAATATTTTTAAAAATTTTATTAATTGATTTCAGGTTAAAAATTAGAACCTAGACAGAAAATTAGTGTATACGTTTGATATTTTTAAGAAGGAGTTTTGAGGATTTCAAAATTCTGTTAAGGATTTAGGTGAATTATTCAAGAATAAGTGTATACGTGTTTATGTTCTGTGTATATGTGTACAGTATGTGGTTAAGGGTCAAGGGTTGACCAGATAAACGATATCTGTAACAAACCCTACGTATATATTAAGAACGTCAACGTTCGGTTAGAAAACCCTAGCGAATTATAAGAAACCCTAGAAACCGGTTCTGGAAAACATTAACTTCATTTCTGGGAATTCAAAACTCTAATTCGATGTATGAAACCCTAATCTGGGAACTTAAATGATTATTATATTGCTTAAGTGCTATTAGTTAAAATGTTAATTAGGGTAAAGCTTAATTAATTAGCAAACCCTAATTTCAAATTTAGAAAACCCTAATTTTGGGATTTGAAACCCTAATTTTATAATTAGGGAAAACCTAAGTGTTAATTTAATAATTTTTATGTTAATTGGGAAACATTAATCTTAATTTTCAAGTTATGATTAATTAGAAAACCCTAATCTAATTAGGAAATCTAATTTCTAAATTAGAAAATTATTTTTCTATTAGAAACCTTAATTTTAGGGTTATAAACCCTAATGACCATTTTGACCCTAATTGCTTAATTAACAAATACTAATCCTAATTAGCAAGATTTAAGTTATGATTGAGAAATTTTAATATAATTAGAAATTTCTAATTATAATTTAGAAATATATATTTTCAATTTTTAAAACCTAAATTAGAAATTTAAGAAAATCAAATTGCTTAACCCTAAGGGTTCCAAACCCTAAACCCTAAAGGGTTCAAACCCTTAACCCAAACCCAAAATCCTAAAGCCTAAGGGTTTGGCCAATTGACAAGTTTGCCATTTAATTAAAAATCAAAATGACTATAATGCCCTTTTTGAATTTTTTTTTAAGGCAACTTGTAAATCTTACTAAATGAGGAGTTGGTGACCAACTCATTTGACCTTGGTGACTTAAAAATGTCCAGCAAACCATTCAATGAATCAGCCCTATGCATTTATATCATATCATATATATGGATTTAGTGAGAGAAAGCTCACTTTATTTCTTTCATTTTTGCCAACCTCCTTCTCTCTCTTAAAATCCAAATTCTAGAGTGACAAAGAGTGAAATATTGAGCCATGGTCAGTGTATAACTTTCCATAAACAGATCCCAAGAGTCAGAATCAAGAATCAAAGTCTCAAGAGGTATAAACCCTAAAAATTTTGAAAATCAGTGATCTTATGTTGTTTAATGTTAGTTGTTGTTTAAAGATGTATTAGAAGGTGTTTATAAGTGATCTGGGTTGTTGGATCATGGATCCATAACATCTAGAGGCGCAAAAATCAAGTTTTTAAAACTGGTCAAGAACCCTAATTTTGTTGTCTGACAAGCCAATGTCAGTGCCTCTAGATGTGTGTTAGATGTTTTCTGTGTTTTATGTTATGGATCTGTTGTATGCCATGTGGTATTTATTCTGCAACTTGAATCATAGTTAGATCAGGTCAAGATTTCAAGATATAAGCAGTCAAAGGTCGTTGACCGATCATGACTGAATAAATCTGGGTAACCTAGATTACCCAACGAAGTCTGACAACCATTTTCTGGGCTTCAGATCTTGCCCTTGTTTGTGTTTTAGTCCGTGTAAGTGATTTAATCTTGTAGCCTGACATGCTTTCTACACATATCTACTTTTATATTACTCATAGAATGAACACAATGTAAATTAATCGTGGTCAAACTAGGTTGACCGATCTGCCCGGATGAAGATTCTGGGTAACCCAAAATCTTCAAGAACAAGATCCTGACAGGACTTTTGACCTGACTTGATCTCTCTGTGTGATGTTTTTAGGTTGATGTAATGTAATAGAACTGTACCCTGTCATGTGGTCTACAATATGGAACCATGATATTACACAAATCAAACCTAGAATGAACGATATGAAGATCTAAAGTAGCATATACGAATTGTTCTACATTTCTAGGTAACCCAGAAATAAAGAATAGCTCCTGACAAGCTCTTTGAAGGCTAATAACTCTCTGGTATGTTGTCGTATGGCCATGAAATTAGTTGTAGGTTGTAGTATTACATCCGTACTACTATACTAACATAATAAGCGACCCAGACACCAGCAAGAACACTGCTTAAATGATGGTCAAACGACCCACCTTGTTAACTTACATGAAGGCTCAAGAACACCTAAAGAACACCATTAGCGACGGATTCGTCACCTAAGGCCCCTATAGCGACACATAATTTCGGAAGTTAATTATTATTTTCCCAAAATGATTATTTTAATTAAATAAATAGAAAAAATGGTTTTTAATTATTAAAAATACTTAATAAATTATGAAAAAATATTTTAAAGTCTGAAAAATAGTTTTTAATTATTTAAAGTATATTTCATAAATATTTAATATTTTTGGAATATAAATGGTATTTAATTTATTTAATTATAATATTAAATAAATTATTTAAAAATAATTTTAATACATGAAAAATAATATAATGGTATAAGAAAATATTTTAAGTTATTTTTAGTGACTTTTAATATTTTGTAATGAATTTCATTAATTAATCAATATTAATGATAGTTAACTTATTTAATAAATATATTAAATAAATTATGGGAAAATAGAATAAATGATTTATAAATCATATAAAAATGATTTAAGTGTTATAAAACTATTTGAAGTTATAAAATATAACTTTTGATATTTTGCCATGAAAATATTAATATTTTAATATTAAAAGCTATTATCGGATAATGGATTTAATTGTTTAAAAAATATATAAAGGTGATTTTAAAGTATTAAAATACTTTATGATATTATAAATATATTATAATAATATGACATATATTTCATTAATATTTGATCATAAATAAATATTAATGGTAAAATAATTATGTGGTATTTAATTCATTTAAATACGAGTTTAATAATTGAAAAATTATAATAAATGGTAATAATTATTTAAAAATTATTACGAGCTTACGAAAAATATTTCGACTGTTATTAAAATTATTTAAGTGAATTGTTAGGTGTTAATTCAGAGTTTAATTGAACTTAGACTCGATAAAACTCCGACTAGACCGTCGGGACGTTAGAACTTTTTCGAACTCAAGTCGATTTGAAATAGTTTGACACGATCTTTGAGTCTTTTGTGTGTTATGTATGTATAGGGTTATGTGTTATGTGTTATGTGTTTAGGTTATTCTATGTATATCTATAAATATAATAGTATTATATTGTGATGATATTATTTTAATATTGGATATCTATATTACTAATATTAGGTCTTCGAATAAAGCGTTATAAATTGCGTAGCGGTAATCAACGGTTCAGTCAAGTTTGTTTTTACTTAACTTTACTAAGAGTTGTTTCATTTGGACAAGCTTATGGTTAATCATTGCTGGTTGCCATGAATTGTACTCTGTACATATTGCATGTATAAGTCAGGTATGAAAGGCTGATCACCTTCATTACCAGTTGGTTTAGATATATTTGTTCATGTTCAATACGTGTTCAGTCAAAATTTTGTTCCTGCTAGTTCACAATTATATTGTTGAATTATAGCCAACTTATTATTCAAACTCTTTCAATCATGATATATCGTTATATTATTGAACTTAAACTTGTTGGGCAACTTTCATGTTCACCCTTGCTATATCATGTTAAAACATTGTAGATAAGGCGAATGCGTTTGGATACAGGAAAAGAATAATGCCAAATTCAGCTTGGGATAAAATGTGCAGCTAATTTGTAATAGTATAGTTTGATAATAATGTATTATGTTAGATAGTTTATGAATGGTGTATAAGTTAAGGTTACTCGACCTTGGGGAATAGTGTGTATTGTATTGTATAAACAATTTATGTTTATATCTTCCGCAAATAGTAATAGTTGTATAGAATGATCGAATCAGATCCGCGGTGATTCAGGACCTCGGATCTGGGGCCCTCACATTAACATTCTCTGCTAATGAATTATATATATTACTATTTCTATATGAATGGGTAGTTAGATGTTATTATATTGTGGATGGTGAACACCAAACTCGGGGATCAGGTAACCCAGATTTGGGGGTGTCACAGGTTGGTATCAAAGCTGTAGTAACCAAGGAGTCACAAGTTGGTAGCATAGCTGTAGGTTATAAACCTTAAGTGGGGTGGGGAAAACCCTAGGATTATAACCATAAGCGAAATCTAGAATACTCATTTAGAGTACTAAGTGAGTGTTGGTTAAAATCAATACGCGCAAAACATGCAAGTGTACGTGGTCAACAAGTAATATAGTAATGAATAAAGTATCGTTCACACGAGGACAAATTATCAAGGATTTTAAATTCACAATTATCAATTTTCTATTAATCCTAATTCTATTAAACTATTCAATTCAATGGTTTTAAAACTATAAAAACTAAATTAATAAATAAGTAAACTATCAAAAAAACAACCGCTAATATCAAAATCCAAAATTTCAAACAATTAATGGAGAATTATGTAAGACCCCAACTTTTTATAAATGAAATTTAATTTCCTCTATTTATTATTTTGAAATAGTAAGGGTTGAATTGATTAATGTGGTTAGTTATGGGTAAAATGCGCAAATATTTTTAAATAAGCAGGTGGTTATAAAATATTCATTGTTATCGGGGAATATTCGTTTGGTCGTGCAATATTCTTGCTGTCGGAGAATATTCGTACGACGGCGCAGTCTTTTGTGGGCCCCATAACGGAAAGCGATTGGATGAAGAAAACGGAAAGTATAAGTTGTTTATAAATAACGGCGTAGTTGTTACCGTTAATAGTGTTGGAATACCCGGTGGTTAAAACACAGTAATACGCATTGTTGCACAGTAGCACACGTTATTGCACCAATTATTGATTCTTACGTAAGAAGGCATTACTCAATAATTGTTACAGTAATTACTGTTCAATATTTTATTTTATTGATTCAATAATTGCTATGTTGATATTTTATATTACTGTTGTTTCAATAATTGTCACTACACAGTATTTTCCATTATCGAAGCAATAATTCATATTATCTAAATAATATTATTAGATAACATTATTGGCAATGTCTAGAAAGTTCTGTCTAAGGAGAGGTTTTGTCACCTAATTGCGCGCCAGTAAGGAGAAATCCTTATTGGAAAGCACCCTATTTCTTGGGAACTGCCTGGTTGTCAATATTGTAATTCTGTAATATTATTTGTGAATAATTAATTATTGATTTATATGATAAGAAAAATATTCATTTTATGTGGATATAGATGGAGAAATTTTTTTAAAGTGATAATTGTTGAAAATTGATATTTTATCTTTTCTGATAAAATAATATTTTATTATATTATTATAATATAATAATGATTATATTTTTTACAATGAATGTGGGATATATGAGTATATAAGGAGGAATAGTATTTTTGTTGCAAAAGTTGTTTAAAATATGTTAAACATGTTTGTGGGCCAATTTCTTGACTGAAATTTGATTATAGCCTGTAAAATCGCCCGTTTGTGGATTTCGGTCAATTTCTGTTTGGAATTTGAAAAAACTTTATTCTGCAAAGTTGTAGATAATGGAATTTCCTATAGAAAGACATAAGGTTTGAATTTTTCTGACAAAAGGGCTATTTATTATGAATTATTGAAGTTCCGGATTAATTAATTATTATTATTTGGAGTTTTAAATAAATTAATTGAGAAAAACATTTTTCTTATTTATTATGGGTGGGTGGCTGATGTTGTGAGCTGGTGGTGTGCGTAGGAAAATTTAATATATATATATATATATATATATATATATATATAATATTTTATTAAATTTTCTGTTTTGGTGTTCTAAGCATTTTCCTATAAATAGGGTGCTTAGGTTAGAATTCAAAATCACACCAGAAACTGAAATCTTCTCTCTCTCTTTCTCTCTCTATATTATCGAGTGTATTCTTGTGAGTATTTTATTACTTTGAGTATTGCTATACGGTGCAAGTTCTTTCAGCACTATATCAATTATTCTAGTCAGAAGTACTATCCTTTTGAGGTAAGAGATGTTATTTTCTTCATAACTGATATTATTTCTTCAATATCATTATGCTGAAACATTGGTTGGAACTTTTTATCAAATTTAGAATTTTTTCATGTCGGGATTACTATTCATGAGTTACTATTCATGAGTTAATATTCACGAGTTACTATTCACGAGTACTATTAACGAAGCATGATGATATTTTTTGTGAAATTTCTATCTTTTAGTGTCAGAGTTACTATTCACGTATACGACACTATTCACGTATACGACACTATTCACGAATACGATACTATTCACAGAAAAATTAAATTTTCTTTTCTATGTCCAAGATTGTCTGTTATGATTCCTATCTTTGATTGGATCTATGTTTTGGTCTTCATTCTTGAATTTTACTCCACTCTAGTTATTTATGAAGTATTTTTGAACTTAGATTGTTTAAAGTACGAATCCTTAATATTTGTTCTTTTGTTTCACTGGATTCGTTTTCTTTAAAATATTTTTCATCATCCTCAATCCTAAATGATGATATAACTAAACATCTTTGGCCTGTAGTGGAAAGATGAATGATTTTTGATGAATATCTTTGGCCTGTAGTGCAAAGATGAATATTTGATTCTAGATATATATTGGTTGATGTTACATGGATAAAAGATAGACGATGAACTTTTAAATTCATATATAGAAGATAGTAGATTTCATTCTCTACTTAACTCTTCTAATGAATTATTATTTCGGCTGCGAATATTGATTTAAAACTTATTGTCTATTGTATTCTATTAGATTTTTCCCTGTTGAAGACTAACGATAATTTGTTTTATATTATCTTAGTCATAATGTTCTTTACTGGGCTAGTTGAGCTCACCATTTTCCTTGTTGTTCCATTTTTCTTCTCAGGAGGCGAGAATGTAGCGAGTACTAGTCGTGGTGTGGAATGATGGTTCTAGAAGTGGTTCTAATAGTCCTCACTATTCTGTAAAATAGTGTATTAATAATTGTAATGAGGACTTATTTGAGTGTGGATATTGTCTAGATGACAATATTTGTATTTAAACTCACAGTGTAAGTATTGTCGTATTTTGCACGACAGTTGTATTAATAAAGTTGTAGTTGTTTCTGTACCATGTATTTGGCGACTCAGAATGGGTGTTGTATACCTATTTTGGGGGTGTCATAGTTGGTATCAGAGCTATAAGTAAAGAGCCCCGAGCCTCTATCTGGTGACTTCCTATTGATGAGGGATGCACCGAAGCCAGACTCTCCATATGGGATGCCATTCTGCGGTGGCAAACTGATAGGTATCATTGTAAGGTGCTGACATAAGTTGGTGTCAAGAGTTACAGTTAGTATCAGAGCTTAGGGATATGGTCTCTGGCGGAGATCGGGGAATAGTACTAGGAGGGGACAGACGAGTAATCCTTCGCTAGTGTGTCATACCTAAGCTTATTTGTTGGTCAAAGCATATGGTTAATATGTGATATGCTAAATTTTTTAATTAACCCTTGTTTTATGGCAGTATTTAAGAATGGCAGCTGAGAATATTAACTGTGGAGTTAGTGAGACCGTGGAAACACCTTTAATCACCACTTAGGGGAACATGCAACAGGAAGGCAATATTCCTCCTGTAAACAACACCATTGAGCAGACAATGAACGACGGGATGTTTAGGAGCTTTTTGTAGTTCATGCAAAACCAGACGAGGGAGACTCGTGTACAGAATACGGGTGGAAATGATAGCAACGCGCGGCTTGTCACATCCAAGCAGTTCAAAGAGTTGGGACCACCAAAATTCATTGGAAAGCCGGATCCGATCAAGGCAGAGAAGTGGGTTAAACGAATTACCAAGATATTCGATGTCTTGGGATACAGGGAGTAACAGAAGGTTCCATTCGCCACCTTTATGTTCCGTGGCGAGGGAGACTACTGGTGGGAGTCTGTGAAACGCATCTGAGACTGCGCCTTCAAAGATGTCTTGGGAAACGTTTCAGAAACTTTTCAACAAAAAATACTTTCCTGAAAGTATTCGCCATATGAAGGAGGTAGAGTTTATTAGACTAGAACAAAACAATATGACGGTGTCCCAATACGAGGCGAAGTTCGCAGAGTTATCCAGGTTTGCACCTCATTTGGTAGAGAATGAGGGACGAATGACGAGGATGTTCCTGAGAGGTTTAAAACCCGAGATTCGACAATATCTTATCTCTCATACATTTTCTTTATATTCAGATGTTGTCAACAGGGCTCAATTATTATAGCGAGATAGCGAGTACGTTCAACCAAGGGACCGCAACCAGGGTCATACCGGTGGCAGCAGTCATCGGAGCAATGAAAACCAGCGGGGAGGAAAACATTCAGACAAAAACGGTAACCACTCTGGTGGTAATCGTGGCCATAAAAATAGAAGAAGCGAGTCAGGGGGAGATTTTAAAAAGAGGAGATTCAACAATGACAATGTGAAGACGTCAGCACCAGTAACAACTGGTTTTAAAGGAGGAGAACGACCACCGGTCGTATGCTATAAATGTGGAAAAGAGGGACATATCAGCCCAAACTGTCCACAACAGTTCAAGGTATGCTATAATTGTGGAAAGGAAAGACATATCGCTCGAGATTGTACTGTAGAAAAACTAAGTCCAGCAGGGATGGTGACTCAAAAAGCTGTCCCAGAAAATTCAAAGTCAACGATTCCTAGAAGAGCATTTGTCGTGACTGGTCAAAGTGCAAGGAACCCAAACGAGGTGATCACGGGTAAGCTAATCATAAACTCTTTCAAAGTTTATACCTTATTAGATACCGGTTCTACCCATTCATTTATCTCTCCTACTTGTGCTCACCGTTTAAATTTGACTCCGAAGAAATAAGACTTCGACCTATCTGTGGAAACTCCGTTAGGAGAAACTTTCATCACATCTACTGTTTAAAAATCTTGTTTGATCCAAGCTGGAACCATCAGATTACCTGTTGACCTTATCTCTTTAAAGATACTTGCTTTTGATGTGATTTTAGGGATTGATTGGTTAACTACTCATCATGCCAAAATTGATTGCTTTAGTAAGGTTGTTAGTTTTCATATTCCTAAACAACCTGTTGTTCGAATTCAAGCAACTAAACCATTAAAATCAATCATTGTTATATCAAGCCATAAAGCCATTCGTTTATTAAAAAATGGATGTTAAGCTTTCTTAGCCCATGTTATGGATTTGAATAAAGACACGTCAGATTTGAATAATATTCCTGTTGTTATTGACTTTCTTGATGTATTTCCTGAAGAACTTCCCGGTCTACCCCCGGAATGTGAAGTTGAATTCTTTATTGATCCTGAACCTAGTACAAAGCCCATTTCTAAAACCCCATATCGAATGGCTCCTATTGAACTTCAGGAGTTAAAGGTTCAACTACAGGAGTTGTTGGAAATCAGTTTCATTCGTCCTAGTACATCTCCTTGGGGTGTTCCTATTTTATTTATAAAGAAGAAAGACGGAAGTATGCGACTTTGTATTGATTATCGAGAATTGAACCATGTCACCATCAATAATAGGTATCCGATACCTCGTATTGATGACCTATTTGACTAGTTAGAAGAAATGCAATTCTTTTCAAAGATCGATCTTCGTTCTGGATATCATCAGTTGAAGGTTAAAACTGAGGATATTCTAAAGACTGCTTTCAGAACTCGGTACGGGCATTATGAATTCTTAGTCATGTCTTTTGGATTGACTAATGCTCCTGCTGCCTTCATAGATATGATGAACCGAGTATTCAAGGAATATTTGGATCAGTTCGTTGTTGTCTTTATTGATGACATCCTCATCTTTTCCAAAAGCCATGAAGATCATAATGGTCCATTGCAACCACTTGAGATTTCGAAATGGAAGTGGGAACACATTACCATGGATTTCGTTACGGGTCTTCCCACGGTTTCTCAAGGCATAAATGCTATTTAGGTTATTGTTGATAGATTAACCAAGTCTGCTCATTTCTTGCCGATACGGGAGACTTATTCCCTTGAACGTCTTGCTCATATGTATGTAAATGAGATTGTGAGATTGCATGGCATGCCAGTATCCATAGTTTCGGATCGTGACCCAAGATTCACTTCAAGATTTTGGGTTAGCTTGCAAAAAGCTTTGGGGACGGATTTACGATTTAGTTCGGCATACCATCCTCAAACGGATGGATAATCAGAGAGGACTATTCAAATTCTTGAAGATCTATTAAGACTCTGTATCCTAGACTTCAAAGGGAGTTAGGATAAGTATTTACCATTGGTGGAATTCTCCTACAACAACAGTTATCAGGAAAGTATAGGTGTGGCTCCATTCGAAGCATTGTATGGACGAAAGTGTCGCTCTCCAATATGTTGGGATGAGGTGGGTGAAGCAACATTGTTGGGACCCGAGTTGGTATATATGACTACGAAAATAATCCAAGTGATTCGACAACGTATACAAATGGCACATGATCGACAAAAGAGTTATGCGGATCTTCATCAAAAGGACGTGGAATTTAGTATTGGGGATCATGTATTGTTGCGTGTGGCTCCATGGAAGGGAGTTACAAGATTCAGGAAGAGAGGAAAGCTTAATCCACGATTTATTGGTCCATTTCAGATTCTTGAACGAGTAGGAAATGTGGCCTATAGACTCGCGTTACCTCCAAGCATGTCTCGTGTTCATAACGTTTTTCAATATCTGTGCTTCGTAAATATGTGAAGGACCCGAACCACATTATTGAGTTAGAACCAGACGAGATAGCTGAAGATTTAACGTACGAGGAGGTACCTATCAAGATCTTGGATGGGAAAGAGCATGTCCTACGCACTAAGGTTATACCACAAGTTATGGTTTTGTGGAGAAACCATGCTATTGAAGAAATGACCTGGGAGTTAGAATCAGAAATAAAAAAGAGGTATCCTCACCTTTTCGAAACACCAGGTACGTACGTCAATTTCGAGGATGAAATTTCATAAGAAGGGAAGGTTGTAAGACCCCAACTTTTTATAAATGAAATTTAATTTCCTTTATTTATTATTTTGAAATAGTAAGGGTTGAATTGGTTAATGTGATTATTTATGGGTAAAATGCGCAAATATTTTTAAATAAGCAGGTGGTTATAAAATATTAATTGTTGTCGGGGAATATTCGTTTGATCGTGGAATATTCGTACGATGGCGCAGTCTTTTGTGGGCCCCATAATGGAAAGCGATTGGATAAAGAAAACGAATAGTATAAGTTGTTTATAAATAACGGCGTAGTTGTTGCCGTTAATACTATTGGAATACCCGGTGGTTAAAACATAGTAATACGCGTTGTTGCACAGTAGCACACAGTATTGCACCAATTATTGATTCTTACGTAAGAAGACACTACTCAATAATTGTTACAGTAATTACTGTTCAATATTTTATTTTATTGATTCAATAATTGCTACATTGATATTTTATATTACTGTTGTTTCAATAATTGTCACTACAGAGTATTTTCCATTATCGAAGCAATAATTTATATTATCTGAATAATATTATTAGATAACATTATTGGCAATTTTTAGAAAGTTCTGTCTAAGGAGAGGTTTGGACACCTAATTGCGCGCTAGTAAGGAGAAATCCTTATTGGAAAGCACCCTCTTTCCTGGGAACTGCCTGGTTGTCAATATTGTGATTCTATAATATTATTTGTAAATAATTAATTATTAATTTATATGATAAGGAAAATATTCATTTTATGTGGATATAGATGGAGAAAATTTTTTCGAGTGACAATTGTTGAAAATCGATATTTTATCTTTTCTGATAAAATAATATTTTATTATATTATTATAATATAATAATGATGATATTTTTAACAATGAATGTGGGATATATGAGTATATGAGGAGGAAGAGTATTTTTGTTGCAAAAGTTGTTTAAAATATGTTAAACATGTCTGTGGGCCCATTTCTTGATTGAAATTTGATTATAACTCGTAAAATCGCTTGCTTTATGAATTTCGGTCCAATTTACATTTGAATTTAGAAAACTTTCTTACGGAAAGTTGTAGATAATGGAATTTCCTATAGAAAGACATAAGGTTTGATTTTTTCTGACAAAAGGGCAATTTATTATGAATTATTGAAGTTCCGGATTAATTAATTATTATTATTTAGAGTTTTAAATAAATTAATTGAGAAAAAAACGTATTTCTTATTTATTGTGGGTGGGTGGGTGATGTTGTGAGATGGTGGTGTGCGTAGAAAAATTTAATATATATATATATATATATATATATATTAATATTTTATTAAATTTTCTACTTTGGTGTTCTAAGCATTTTCCTATAAATAGGGTGCTTAGGTTATAATTGAAAATCACACGGCGAAATCTTCTCTCTCTTTCTCTCTATATTATCGAGCGTATTCTTCTTGTGAGTATTTTATTACTTTGAGTATTGCTATATACTTGCAAGTTCTTTCAGCATTATATCCAGTATTCCAGTCAGAAGTACTATCCTTTTGAGGTAAGTGATGTTATTTTCTTCGTAACTGATATTATTTCTTCAATATCATTATGCCGAAACATTGGTTGGATTTTTTTATCAAATTTGGAACTTTTTCATGTCGGGGTTACTATTCATGAGTTACTATTCACGAGTACTATTCACGAATCATGATGATTTTTTTTGTGAAATTTCTATCTTTTAGTGTCGGAGTTACTATTCACGTATACGACACTATTCACGTATACGACACTATTCACGAATACGACACTATTCACAGAAAAATTAAATTTTCTTTTCTATGTCTAAGATTGTCTGTTATGATTCCTATCTTTGATTAGATCTATGTTTTGGTCTTCATTCTTGAATTTTACTCCACTCTGGTTATTTATGAAGTATTTTTGAACTTGGATTGTTTAAAGTACGAATCCTTAATATTTGTTCTTTTGTTTCACTGGATTTGTTTTCTTTAAAATATTTTTCATCATCCTCAGTCCTAAATGATGATATAACTTAATATCTTTGGCCTGTAGTGCAAAGATGAATGATTTCTTATGAATATCTTTGGCCCGTAGTGCAAAGATGAACATGTGTTTAGATGAACATGACCAACTGATGAATATCTTTGGCCTGTAGTGCAAAGATGAATATTTGATTCCAGATATATATTGATTGATGTTACATGGATAAAAGATAGACGATGAACTTTTAAATTTATATATAGAAGATAGTAGATTTCATTCTCTACTTAACTCGTCTAATGAATTATTATTTCTGCTGCGAATATTGATTTAAAACTTATTATCTATTGTATTCTATTAGATTTTTTTCCCTGTTGAAGACTAACGATAATTTGTTTTATATTATCTTAGTCATAATGTTCTTTACTGGGCTAGTTGAGCTCACCATTTTCCTTGTTGTTCCATTTTTCTTCTCAGGAGGCGAGAATATAGCGAGTACTAGTCGGGGTGTGGAATGATGGTTCTAGAAGTGGTTCTAGTAGTCCTCACTATTCTGTAAAATAGTGTATTAATAATTGTAATGAGGACTTATTTGAGTGTGGATATTGTCTAGATGACAATATTTGTATTTAAACTCACAGCTTAAGTGTTGTTGTATTTTGCACGACAATTGTATTAATAAAGTTGTAGTTGTTTCTGTACCATGTATTTGGCGACTCAGAATGGGTGTTGTATACCTATTTTGGGGGGCGTCAAAAATTAGACTTATGATTTCACCCTGAGCTTCACTCTGATTTGCAAACCTTTATTCCAACTCAATTTAATATCCTAGTTTATTAATCAAGAACACGAAAGTAATACTAGCCACCTCTCGATGCACTAATACCATATTAACGTCAATCCACAATTACGATAGAAATCCGTTAAACACCTAAATCAACCAACTCACTATATCTCTATGTGAACTGCAATTAAAGAAGGTTTAAGCTTAAGTTCTCTATTTGATTACATATGATGTTAAGCATATCTCTACCTTAACAATAATCAAAAATCTGCTATTGACAAAATTCATGACACATGCTATATTAACTAGGTCTAGAATTGAATCTCCTCTCTCGATTCCATTCAAATCCACAAAGAATTGTTGATCAGGAAATTCATAAATTCACGCTTGAATTAACATAGATAAACTGAGAATATATTATTGAATTGGAAATCAAAGCTATAAAATCATTGTTTCACCCAAAGATCCATCACAAGTCTAATAAGTGAATTAGTTCATAACGAATGAATTAAAATATGAATAATATACTGAAAACATCCTTTCGATTACAAATAAAGAACTAAATAGAAGAAGAATAATGAAAACCCCTTCACATAGCCTCGATTTGCAACCGTCGCGATAATCTCTGAAAATTACTCCTCCGAATCTCACACTTGAATCCTGAATTTTTTCTTGTAATATGCTCCTTATGTTGTGTGATTAGTTGTATTCTACGTAATATTCAGCTCTCCTTTCTATTCTGGCCGAAATCCCCTCAAATAGAGTCCAGGCGCCTACAACAAACCAACAAACCAAGTAGCAGCAGACTCCACACAGCAGTAGGACACTTGCAAGATTCGGGACCCCGCCTTACGGGGTATAGGCTTAAACGCCATTTCCTGGCATGCTCACTGTTAAGGAAAATTTTTACTTTCATGAGTTTTTCCACTTTTTCTCCAAAACTCCGCCATTCTTCACCACTTGCATCCATGACCACCCTACACATAAAATAACATGAAACGAGTAAAAACGAACACAAAATACGAAGATAACTATGAATTTAAGCTTGAAATGAATATCAATTCGTGTATATAAAATCACTTATCAAAATCCCCCAAACTTAAACCGTGATAGTCCTCGAGCGCAAAACAAACTACATGCTATGCAATGCAATGAAATGCAAATCTAAATGCCTAAGAATCCAACAATATTTTAAAAACTAACTTATCTCGTCGGCCTCAGAGAAAACAACCAACCTTACAATATGAATCACCAAAACTAATCCACAATTTCATATTAATTCTCAAATCTTGAACACTCATCACTGGTATAGCGTGTGTGTGTGATCAACAACTAAGATAACTGATACGAACCCAAATTCAATACATAAGCAACTTCTTAGAAGGAATCATACAGTGCAAACTTGAAAATTTCAAAGATAGGCACAACCCAACTAAAATTAAACAAAACCAAATTTAAGGGTACATACAGGATACTTATGCTTTCTTCTTTTCCTGTTTTTTTTTTACACGGGGGCTTTTTTGCACTTTTCCCGTTTTATTCTTATTTTTTTTTCTAAATATACCTAAGTGATTGTGCAATGTCTCATCCCATCAGGCTTACAGTGTTACCCCTTAGCGAGCTTTCGACCAACGACTCCCAGACCATAAAAGACCTTAGGGCTCTAGGTGTAAAGACAATCCCCTCGGGCGTACTTGCTCAAGTAACAAAGCCCCGAAACAAGGCTAGTCACCATGTATACCTTTTTCTTTTTCTTCTTCTTTTTTTAAAAAAATAGAAAATGTACCCCACATATACTCCCTAAACTTAGGTTCTTGCCTAATTTAAGCCTTTACTGCCTATCCTCATCATTTTCAGGTTCACCCTAGCATTATCCTTTAGAAACTATTTATGTATCAATTTGAACTGACCGGTCAACAAAGATGTTATTAGTGCTAACCTTTTTATAACAGTTTCAAACAAGTCCAAGAATCGATTCATAACAGAAATTGCCTCATAGTTCTAATAATCAAAACTGTAGTGGTTAACTTGTTCACAATCTCATCATTGGCCCACAGATAACATTAAGATACAAAACCACTGGACATATGCAAACACAATATTTAACTAATTTTTTTAATTTTTTTTAATTTATAACAATACAGAATTAACAAAAATGCAAAATCCTAGATTACTATGCAAATGCATAATCTACTATGCAAAACTAAAATAATAAAATGCATGCGACTAAACAAATAAATCCCCCAAACTTAAATAACACAATGTCCTCATTGGATAAAAATAACATAACGTGCATGAGGACTTCCCTGGAATCGTCTAAGTCTGGGGAGGTGGTTGGTGCTCTTCTTCATCGGAATCGCTCAGAGGAAAGCGAGGTAATGGGTCGGGTTGTTCATATGGATAGTGTGCCACCGGGTTTAAGCTTTGGAGTGTTGTATTGAGTGACGCGAAAGATGCGTTCATAGCATCAAATATATGATCTTGTCAGACGCCAATCGCCGCGATATCCCGTCGTCTTTGCTTTCTATTGTGCACATTCATCGATTTTGGAACTCAAGGCCGAGGATCGGATATTGCCTCGATCTATGGAACCTGCTCGGTTCCTTGATCTCCCATAGGTTCATCCTCATCCCCCGAGATATCTTCTGCATCGACTTCGTCTTCCGACGGCGATGGAAAAATAAAACCAGACCTCGTGGATGTGACTCGCCTCCACCCGTATCTGAGACGAATCCGTGCTATCATTCTCGAGTCAAGCAAAGCGGCGGCATTTGAGTAGGCTCATCATCGGACCATCTCACCCCTACATTGCGGCTGGCCCGGCGGATGAGTGATGGGTGTGGCAAGCCGCCTTAAAAAATTTCCACGTAGGTAATCGGGCGGATGGAAAAAGCGATAATTGCCCGGACGTCAATGATGAAATCTTGCACAATTGTGTACAACAATAACGCTTTCTCTTTGGTGACGTCCAAGAAGTGTGTGGGGACTGAGCGATTTAACACATAAGAAGGCGTACAATATTTTGCCATACTGGCTAAGGTCCTTGTTATGGAACACTGTACCTCCCTTTCGACCTTTTATCCAAGAAGTTCCCGGCTTTGTCATGTTCGTGATAACTTCCTCGTAGTCCGGGTCAAAATCTCTCAATTGTGCATACTGACTGTGACACCCCCAAATCCGGGTACTTCAATTCCACAGGATTTGGTGTTCACTGTACAAATATCATCTATCTATCTACCCATAATAAATGCAAGCCATGCAATAGATAGAATTAAAATCTTCCCCTTAAGGGTTACAACATCCGAATAATAATAATACAATCCCAGGTTAAACTAACCTTAAACATCTGTGCGGAATCATAAATAAATAAGTCTTAACAACATCATTAACTCAAGTCTTAAACATAAATATATCATCTAATAAAAATAACAAGTCTTCATCATTTGTTAACCTTGCCCTTGCCTTTACTAGTGGAAGGTTCGTCGATTTTTCCGTTCTTAACTGCAATGCTATTATTAAGCAAGAGTGAGCACGATTGCCCACAAGTATAACAATATAACAATGAATAATAACATGCGAGAGAAATAATAACTTCTGAATTAAATGCTCAACTTCTGAATCAAGAATGAATAACAAGAATCAAAAGATTTCTGAGGGTCATAAGAACTTGAACTATGTCCTAGGTTATCAAGGGTTATACTTGAAACCTTTAACAGTCATAAGACTATGGACCTTTCTACTCGTACTTAGGGGGATCAGCCCTTAGTACCATACTGTGAACAATATCTTTTATGACAAGTAGGGTTAGGAAACTTGCCTCATGCGTAGATTACACTTTAACTAAGCACGTTCTTTGAATTTAATCCTACATACCATTCACATTCACAATACCAGTTAATTATAATTTAACTAATCATCATAAACCCATTCTTTTATCTAAACTTTGGTTATGACTATACTTATTCAAATATCACACTTATTGTCACATAATAACACTTCATGAATAATAAGCTACTTATGAAATCAATAATTCAATCCACATGTAATTATGTTATTTACATGTTAAACAACTATTTTAACATCTCATTATACTTCTAACATGTTTACATGTTTATTAAATTAATTTACTAACACATTGTTAGACTTAAACATTTTAAAATTTTCATTTTTGAACTTTTACGGAGAGTGGTATTTGCTATTTCAATTTTATATGATCTTCATGACGCTTACGGCCATTAAGACCATGACTGACTTTAATGGCTAACGACACCAGTAAGTATGCCAATGACTCGAGACTTAATGCGGCTATGGCATGGCGCTGTGTACACGGGACTTCATTCGGAGTTGGCGTCGCGACGCGAAACTCCAGACTTTGATTCCCAGTTTGCGAAGAACACAGAATTCAGCGAAAAGGACACAAAATGATCATTAATTTAACTAAATTAACATACCCACATGCTATGATTTATACATAATCATTGCCCAACATCTATAAAGTGATTTTAACCCATTAAAACACATAATCACTTAATTAAAATCTATAATTTCACTGACTTTGATGTTCTTGAAGGTTTTGAAAATAAAACATGAAAATTGACACTGCGGATTCGTTATAACACCGAATCCGTTCGTTTAAAGTTTTGTCTCTTCGTATCAACATGTATAATAATATACGAGTGTAAAATTTAGGGATAATATATGATCAACACATGAAATACCACGTATAAGGCCATATGGCCATAACCCAAACTCTATAATTTTGTACCAATCATACACGACGACATTTCATGAAACTGATGATATGGTTTACATAATATATATAATTAAATACGATGTGATATGTCATAACACATACACAACCCATAATCATTACTCATAACCCAATTATATAGGTTTAAACCAAAAACTATGAAACCCATATTCATGAAAGTTAACAACGTAAAAATAGAAATTGGGAAGGAGGAGATTACCCTGTAAAGTATAAATTAGAAGATGATCAATGATGATCCGTTTACAGGTATTTGATTGATTGCACACTCATAATCTTTTCTCAATCTAAATTCTTTTCTCTCTGTGAACTCTACGAAAATATGCTCTGCTTGTTTTCTAGACTTAGGAATAATAAGAAAGAAAAGAAGACGTCGTATTCAAATGAACTGATGCATTGTGGTCAGTTTCCCATCATGGGTAACTGCTCTCAACTCCCTCTAAGGTCATGCTTGGCTAGCAAGAGAAGGTTTCAAATCCATTTAATTTAATAAAACCTTTATAATATAGTTTCAGAATGTCACACTCCTTATAAAATAAATCCAATATTTTATTTAATTTACTTTAAATAAAATATAATAATTTCTCATAAATTCACATAGTCACATAATTAAATTTCTCATTAATAAATAATGTCAATTTATTAACTCTCTAATTAATAATTAAATTAATTAAATAACATCATGCTTGATTAAATAATTCATTTAATTCCATAAGCTCACATAATTACATACTTGAATAATAAATATTCTCTACATTAATTCAATAAATGTAACACATATAATTAAATTAATCTATCACAATTACATGAATTAATTATTTAATCTAATAATTAAATCATCAAAAATATTTATTTACTTCAATAAATATTAAGATTAAAAAATCTCGTTCGTCACATCTTTCCCCCCTTAAAAGGATTCTGTCCCCAAAATCACGACTCAATAAATTCGACCCGTTATATTCTCCCCCCTTACAAAGATTTTGTCCCCAGAATCGCTTACACAAAAAATTAAGTAAATAAATGAGGGTAATTCTTCATCATATTCTCTTCGAGTTCTCACGTAGCTTCTTCAGCGTTGTGGTTCCTCTAAATTACCTTAACAGAAGATATTACTTTATTTCTGAGAACTTTTTCTTTTCCGTCGACAATTTGAACAGCAATTTCTTCGTAAGATAAGTCTTTTTCAAAATGCAGGGGTTCGTATTCAATTATATGCTTGTAATCGGGTTTGTAGGGTCGTAAAACAGAAATATGGAAGACGTTGTGGACATTCTTGAGTGCTGGAGGTAGGGCTACCTCGTACGCAACTTCTCCAATTCTTCTCAGTACTTCAAATGGTCCAATAAATCTTGGGGTCAATTTCCCTTTCTTTCTGAGCCTGATCTTTCTCTTCCAATGAGAGACCTTCAAGAAAACGTAGCTACCTGATTCAAACTCGATATTTTTACGATGTGGATCAGCGTATTTCTTCTGTCGATCTTGATCCGCTACCAGTCATGCTCGGATCACTTTGACTATTTCTGATGTCTGCTGTACCAATTCTGGCCCTAACAATTGTCTCTCACCAACTTCATCCCAATAAAGCGGAGTTCTGCACTTTCTTCCGTATAATGCTTCATAAGGCGACATGCAAATACTAGCGTGGTAACTGTTGTTGTAGCCGAACTCTACTAATGGTAGGTGATCATCCCAAATTCCTTTGAAGTCCATCACACAGACTCTTAGCATATCTTCTAACGTTTGAATTGTTCGTTCGCTCTATCCGTCTGTTTGAGGGTGGTATGTTGTACTCATTCGCAATTGTGTACCCATGCATTCCTGAAGATGTTTCCAGAAATTCAAAGTAAAGCGCGGATCCCTATCGAAAAAAATTGACACCAGAACTCTGTGCCTCAAAACAATCTCTTTTATGTATAACCTTATTAACTGATCTAAGTTGAATCTAATTTTGATCGGAAGAAAGTGTGCGGATTTCGTCAGTCGATCAACGATAACCCATACTGCGTCGTAGCCTTTCTGAGTCGTCGGAAGGCCAACCACGAAGTCCATTATAATATGTTCCCATTTCCATTCTGGGATTTCCAACGGTTGTAGCAAACCAATCGGTCTCTGATGTTCCGCTTTCACTTTCTGACAGGTCAGACACTTGGAAACACATTCTGCAACATCACGTTTCAAATTCGGCCACCAAAAATGTTGTCTAAGATCTTGGTACATCTTGGTACTACCAGGGTGAATCGAATATCATAAACTATGAGCCTCGCTCAAAATGTCTTCCTTAATCTCTGTGACTGGTGGTACCCAAATTCTACTCTTGAATCTCAGTATTCCTTCCTTATCCAGCTTAAATCTTGGTTCAGTTCCTTCAGATATCTTCTTTGTCACCTTTTTGCATTCATCGTCCTGAAATTGAGCCTCTTTAACTTTATTCAGTAGGGTTGTACCAGATTACATCTGAAATAGCTTCTCATCAATCTCCATAGGATACTTCACTCCCAATTCCAGTTTCTCCATTTCTGCAATTAGCTCGTCCTGAGTAGTCAACATCATCAACTTCTCCCGACCCTTTCTACTTAAGGTATCGGCAACGACATTCGCCTTACCCGGATGTTATAAAATTTCACATTCGTAATCCTTAATTAATTCCAACCATCTTCTTTAACGCATATTCAAATCCTTCTGTGTAAAAACATATTTCAGACTCTTGTGGTCCGTATATATTTCACACTTCTCCCCGTAAAGATAGTGCCTCCAAATTTTCAAAGAAAAAAGAACTACAGCTAACTCTAAGTCATGGGTCGGATATCCCTTCTCATAATCCTTCAATTGTAGTGATGCATACGCAATGACTTTGCCGTTTTGCATCAGCACACAACCAAGTCCTTTACGCGACGCATCACTATAAACAACAAAATTTCCCGTATCATCCAGAAGAGATAACACAGGGGCCGTACTCAAACTCTTCTTCAATTCTTGAAAACTTTCCTCAAACTTATCCGTCCAAACAAATTTCACAGCTTTTCGAGTTAAATTCGTTAACGGAGTTGCGATCTTGGAAAATTCTTGTATGAACCTTCTATAATATCCCGTCAATCCAAGAAAACTTCTTACTTCTGACGGCATTCTCGGCTGATCCCAGTTAATCACGCCTTCTACTTTGGATGGATCTACCGAAATTTCGTTTTTATCGATCACGTGACCAAGAAATTGTACTCGTTCAATCCAGAATTTGCATTTAGAAAACTTAGCATACAACTTCTCTCTTCTCAATACTTCCAACGTTAATCTCAAATGCTCTTCGTGTTCTTCCTTGGTTTTCAAATAAACCAAAATGTCGTCTATAAATAACACCACGAATTTGTCCAAAAACGGCTTGAACACACCATTCATTAGTCCCATAAATGCTGCAGGAGCATTCGTTAGACCAAACGACATTACTAAAAATTCGTAGTGACCGTATCGCGTTCTGAACGCTGTCTTCGGTACATCCTCTGGCCTCACCTTCAGTTGATGATAACCGCTTCTCAAGTCTATCTTGGAAAAGTATCTCGCTCCCTTCAATTGATCAAACAGGTCATCGATCCTCGATAATGGATATCTGTTCTTAATCGTGACCTTATTCAGTTCTCTGTAGTCAATGTAGAGTCGCATCGACCCATCCTTCTTTTTCACAAACAACATCGGCGCTCCCCACGACGATACGCTCGGTTAAATGTACTTCTTGTCCAACAATTCTTGTAGTTGTACCATTAATTCCTTCATCTCTACTGGTACCATTCGGTATGGTGCCTTCGATATTAGAGCAGTTTCAGCCGCCACATCAATTACGAAATCTACCTCTCTATCTGGTGGAAGTCCTGGTAAATCGTCTGGAAATACGTCGACAAAGTCCCTCACAATCAGTATTTCTTCTACCTTCGGATTCTCTTTTCGACTGTCGACTATGTAAGCTAAGTATCCTACACAGCCTTGTCTTAACAACTTCCTGGCCTGCATCATTGTCAGACAACTCGCTTGTCTAGGCGACTTGCTACCATAAAACACAACCTTTGACGGAGTTATAAGGTTAATACGCTTCTTTTGACAATCAATTACAGCCCCGTAATTGAATAACCAATCCATTCCCAAAATAACGTCAAATTCCCCAAGTCGAATAGGGAGAAGATCTACGTTCATGATATTACCCTTAATATCCACTCTACAGTTCTTATTACGTACTTAACAGGGATTATTTCTCTATTCGCAATTTCAATGTTCATGGGGTAATCCAATTCATTCTTAGGCAAATCTAAATTCTTGGCAAAATCATCGGATATAAAGAAAAAAGTAGCACCCGAATCAAATAAAACATAAACATTAATTTTATTTATCGGAATGATACGACACCCACATCACGGATTGAATCGCATCTTGTCTGATCGCCATGTTGAAAGTTCGGGCGATCGATCCGATTTGTTGCATGGTTGGTCTGTGATGGTTAAGGCATTTCCACCGTTGTTTCCGGTTTCCCCGATCCTCGACCCTCCGATCGCTTCTTGGGGATGATCTCTTTCCGAGATGGTCCTTGAACCACAAGTAAAACAATCACCCTTCTTTGGGTTTGGACAGTTTGGTGCTATGTGGCCTTCATGACCACAATTGTAGCACACTCTTTTTCCTTTCATACAAACTCCCAGATGGGCTTTCCCGCAAGTCGGGCATGCTTCGATTCTTTTCTTTTGGCTACCTTGCTGATTCCCCGATGATGAGTTGTCATTCCATCTTTTCTTCGGATTAAAATTACCACCTCCTGTACCACTTCCACTAGTCTTGTTATTTCCTTCACCTTCACTCTTCTTCTTCTTTTGATCTTGATTGTACTTGGTCACCGCATCGCTTCCTCCTTCAACGAGGATGGCCTTTTCCGGTACTCCAGCAAACGTGTTTAGCTGAAACATTAATACCTTGTTGTACACCTAAGGCTTTAGTCCTTGCTCAAACCGTCTCTCCTTCCTCTCATCCGTGTGAACTTGATACGGGGCGAACCTCGCCAACTCGTTAAATTTAGCTGCGTAGTCAGGTACGCTCATATTTCCCTACTTCAACTCTAGAAATTGAACCTCCATCTGGTTCTGTGAACTAGCTGGGAAATACATTTCGAAAAACATCTCTTTAAATCTCTCCCACGTAATTACACCTTCACCTCCTCGCACTTTGTTTGCTTGCCACCAGTAGCTAGCCTCAAACTTCAAAATAAAAGTTGCAAAAGCGGTCTTCTAATCTTCTCTAACCCTAGCAACGTCAAAAACCTTCTCCATTTCAATAGCCCACATTTGAGCCTCGATTGGATTCATGGAACCTTTGAACTCTGGTGGTCCCACCGCCTTGAAGTCTTTAAACATTGTGTTTGGTGGAGCTTAAGGTTGATTATTCATGGCTCCAGTCAGTAAGTTCACCAACTACTGAACGGGATTAGCATTGGCATTATTGTTATTATTGGTAGACTCTTCCTGAGCCGGTTGACGTTGTTGTATTCTCCTTGGTGGCATTTTTTTTTAAAGAAACGCTTATTAGAACTGTATTTATTTCTCTAAATAGTTAAGGCATTACTTAAAAATTTAACATACTCATTAACACATTATCTCAAACAACTTAATATATTTAATTCAAACTAAAAGTTTTACATCAAACGATAGCATAACTGTTATTTACATCCACCATCCTGAGATAAAGAATCCACAGGATTTAAATATTAAAAAAAATTATTCCTTCGTTCATAAACACATCAAAATTTACATATAAAAACTAATTAAGTCTTTCACATAATTAAACAAATTCTATCACTGTCGATCAAGGTACTGATTAGCCTTGTTATGCTCCTCATCTAAGATGCGATACATCGTCCTACGATCCATCATGTACAATGGTAGTCCTTCAAACTGGATTGGGTACCTCAAAACTCGATCTTGGGTCTCATTCATTGCCTTGTTAAGTGTAGAATATGTCTCCCAAATCTTTGCCTTCTTTGCACGACCATCATCTTCTGCATGATCAGCTCGACGTGATTCTCTTACCCATCCTTCCTCTGCTATTTTTAGTCTTTCGGAGGTTTTCTTTTGTTCCTTCTTCAGTTTCTCTATCTCCTCGGTCTAATCTTCGGTTTGACCCTTCTCATGAACTAAATCCCATTCTACATTTCCCAGTCGTGAGTGAAGAGTCGAAATCTCCCTCTCCTTCTCATCTAAAGTAATCTGCTGAATAATAGCTCGCTCAGTCAGATCCTGCACCTCATCTCGTAATTCCACATTACGGTCGTATAATGTGTCATACATCTCAGCATCAACGGTGTACTGTGGTAACTCCTCTTCTTCCTCTTCCTTTTCCTCTTCCTCAACAAATTCCTCCTCAAGATCCTCCTCAAGATCAGTCTCAGCTTCATGCTCATGACCAACAACAGTGATCAATGGAGATGATTCCCTCTACACCAGCTGCTCCCTAATGACATGAATGTCTCAGGGCTCCTCCTCTGTCGGTACTATAGGTACACGGGGTTCCTCCTCAGTAGGTACTATAGGTACACGGGGTTCCTCCTGGGGTTCTTCCTCCCCAGCTTGACTATCTTCTCCAACATTCGACATCCTGACAACAAAATTTTATGTTTTAGTTATTAAGTCATATCATCTAACGTATACTTTAACACATAACACATAAGGTCTTTTATTATCTTCAATGAATTATAGAAATTCATTTCTTATAACTCGATAAGAGTTTTCCATCACTATCTTCTTTCTATAAGGCTACTACCTAAGGTTCATAACCTACAGCTTTGATACCAACTTGTGACACCCCCAAATCCGGGTACTTTAATTCCACGGGATTTGGTGTTCACTGTACAAATATCATCTATCTATCTACCAATAATAAATGCAAGCCATGCAATAGATAGAATTAAAATCTTCCCCTTAAGGGTTACAACATCCGAATAATAATAATACAATCTCAGGTTAAACAACCTTCAACATCTGTGTAGAATCATAAACAAATAAGTCTTAACAACATCATTAACTTAAGTCTTAAACATAAATAAATCATCTAATAAAAATAACAAGTCTTCATCACTTGTTAACCTTGCCCTTGCCTTTACTAGTGGAAGGTTCGTCGGTTCTTTCATTCTTAACTGCAATGTTATTATTAAGCAAGAGTGAGCACGATTGCCCACAATTATAACAATATAACAATGAATAATAACATGCGAGAGAAATAATAACTTCTGAATTAAAAGCTCAACTTCTGAATCAAGAATGAATAACAAGAATCAAAAGATTTCTGAGGGTCATAAGAACTTGACTATGTCCTAGGTTATCAAGGGTTATACTTGAAACCTTTAACAGTCATAAGACTATGGACCTTTCTACTCGTACTTAGGGGGATCAGCCCTTAGTACCATACTGTGAACAATATCTTAATGCTAACGTATAAGTGAATCCCTTTGCAGGGTTGTTCATCTCAGTTTGACATTCAAGTCCGCACCAAAGGAAGTTTGGTTGGGATAATTCAATAACGGTTCTAAAATTTAAAACGTTCATCAACTAAGGACCAGTTGAATCAATAAAGTTCACTAGTCTAATAAGGTTCAACAATAATGATATTCGATTTGAATAATAATCTCAAGATGTATACAATAGGACAATTATTGTATAACTGAATCATGCTTTGAAAAGATAATAAATCTTTAATATAACAATTGAAATCTAATAATAGTAATGATAATTTACTCGAGGTAACTAATAACTTGAACAATAATGACAAGTAGGGTTAGGAAACTTGCCTCGTGCGTAGATTACACTTTAACTAAGCACGTTCTTTGAATTTAATCCTACATACCATTCACATTCACAATACCAGTTAATTATAATTTAACTAATCATCATAAACCCATTCTTTTATCTAAACTTTGGTTATGACTATACTTAGTCAAATATCACACTTATTGTCACATAATAACACTTCATGAATAATAAGCTACTTATAAAATCAATAATTCAATCCACATGTAATTATGTTATTTACATATTAAGAAACTATTTTAACATCTCATTATACTTCTAACATGTTTACATGTTCATTAAATTAATTTACTAACACATTGTTAGACTTAAACATTTTAAAAATTACATTTACGAACTTTACGGAGGTGGCTATTTGCTATTTCACTTTTATACTGATCTTTGCGTTGCGATGATATGGCGGCTGCCTTATTGGACTCTTAGCGCTTGGCGCCGATATGGCCTGTGGTTTCGAGACTTGTCATTTGCTGACGCGGTGGCGGCTGCCAATACGGACTTCGATTACTGAGTTGGCGTCGTGGCGCCTTGAAACTCGGTTTGATTCCCATTCAGCGAAGAACACGAGTTCAAAGAAAAGGACACAAAATGATCATTAATTTAACTAAATTAACATACCCACATGCTATGATTTATACATAATCATTGCCCAACATCTATAAAGTGATTTTAACCCATTAAAACACATAATCACATAATTAAATTCTATAATTTCACTGACTTTGTTGTTCTTGAAGGTTTTGAAAATAAAACATGAAAATTGACACTGCGGATTCGTTATAACACCGAATCCATTCGTTTAAAGTTTGGTCTCTTCGTATCAACATGTATAATAATATACGAGTGTAAAATTTAGGGATAATATATGATCAACACATGAAATACCACGTATAAGGCCATATGGCCATAACCCAAACTCTGTAATTTTGTAGCAATCATACACGACGAAATTTCATGAAACTAATGATATGGTTTACACAATATATATAATTAAATACGATGTGATATGTCATAACACATACACAACCCATAATCATTACTCATAACCCAATTATAGAGGTTTAAACCAAAAACTATGAAACCCATATTCATGAAAGTTAACAATGTAAAAATAGAAATTGGGAAGGAGCAGATTACCCTGTAAAGTATAAATTAGAAGATGATCAATGATGATCCTTTTATAGGTATTTGATTGATTGCACACTCACAATCTTTTCTAAATCTAAATTCTTTTCTCTCTGTGAACTCTAAGAAAATATGCTCTGCTTGTTTTCTAGACTTAGGAATAATAAGAAAGAAAAGAAGACGTCGTATTCAAATGAACTGACGCGTTGTGGTCAGTTGCCCATCATGGGTAACTGCTCTCAACTCCCTCTAAGGCCATGTTTGGCTAGCAAGAGAAGGTTTCAAATCCATTTAATTTAATAAAACCTTTATAATATAGTTTGAAAATATCACACGCCTTATAAAATAAATCCAATATTTTATTTAATTTAATTTAAATAAAATATAATAATTTCTTATAAATTCATATAGTCACATAATTAAATTTCTCATTAATAAATAATGTCAAATTATTAACTCTCTAATTAATAATTAAATTAATTAAATAACATCATGCTTGATTAAATAATTCATTTAAATCCATAAGCTCACATAATTACATACTTGAATAATAAATATTCTCTACATTAATTCAATAAATGTAACACATATAATTAAATTAATCTATCACAATTGCATGAATTAATTATTTAATCTAATAATTAAATCATCGAAAATATTTATTTACTTCAATAAATATTAAGATTAAAAAATCTCGTTCATCACACTGACACTGCCGTGGCACCCGCAACTGATAATGAGCATTAATGGAATCATCACTGAACGGGACCATGCGACCGCGCACAAACGCATTGAATAGTGATTTGTCTTCGGCGTTTGCATAAAATTCTTTGACGATGTTGACAACGGTGGGTACCGGATGTTCAGTGAGTTTTAGCCACCCCTTTTGATATATTTGAGACATCATCTCCCCATCATTTCCCTCGGGGGCCAAACCACATTTCGGCCTAAGGGCTTTGGTAATCATGTAGTCATACCGATCGGCGGCGGCGGCACTCACAAATTTTCGTCGATCGTATGTTTGTGGCGGTGGAGCGGGTCTTGAACTCTCTCCCCTTTGGCATTTTGTTGTCGGTTGTGAAGCCATTGAAATTCAGATGTTACAACTTGCTAGCACACACTTCCTTCCTCTTACACTTGGTTCAGTCAATTTATCAAACACTTTGTGTGCACAACCCGTTCTTCCCCCAAACGTAGGTTGTTTCAATGGAATTCAGTGGAGAAAAGAAGAAAACTCAATGGGAATGTAACTTACTCTCAATTGTGCTGTATGTTCCCCAATTTCTTGAAGAGTTTGAAATTTTTGGTGATGACGATGGAAGGCCTGTGGTAGGGTTTATATAAAAGTGATGAATCAGAGAGGAAGTGGTGGACTTGAATGTGTGAGGTAATGGAATTCGTGGGGTGGAAAGTGGGTGCAATGGATTTAGGTAGTGGGTAGGAGGAAGTTAGTATCGTGGGTAGCAAGTGTTCTTGTTGTGGAGGCTAGGTAGTGTGTTTGAGGGAGACTGAGAGAAAGAGAGACGTGTATGGGTGTATGGAATTGATTTAGGAGGTAGCGTGTGTAACGGCTTAGTCTGCCCAAGATTAGGGACCCCCGCCCCGGCGAGGGGTGAATAGCCATTTTAGCCCACCCCGACGGGCATGCCCACTATAATCCATTTTTTGGCCCAAAATTTGGTGATGTAAAATTCTCCGATTTTCCTCCCTTTTTTGCCCATTATTGCTCTTACGCACTTTTGACCCCTCCTGCAACCATAAACATGCACGATGTTAGATTATTGACGACGTGGAGTTTGATTGAGAGTTTCAGCAAAACTTTTACTTGATAAGACCTAACTAACGCTTAATAAAAAAACTACATCCTAACAATTAAACATGAACTACGAAAAATAACGAAATGTTGGGTTGCCTCCCAATTAGCGCTTGATTTTAAGTCGTTCAGCCTGACTACTCCCTGTTTTACTATGTGTCGGCGAGGGTAACGTCGTCGGCGTCCCAGTTCGACTCGCCACCCCAGTAATGCTTTATCCGTTGACCATTAACTTTGAACGTCTCTAATGGATTACGACTGTAGAGTTCAACGGCGCCATGAGGAAATACTCTCTTTATAGTGAATGGTCCCACCATCTCGACTTAAGCTTTCCTGGGAACAATCACAGCCGTGAGTTGAACAAGAGGACTGATTGTCCCGGCTCGAATGTTCGTTGAACAATTTTCTGGTCGTGCCATCTTTTAACCTTTTTTTTTGTATAGCTTGGCGTTCTTGTAGGCTTGGAGTCGGAATTCGTTGGAGTAGCCTCTTTTCTCCTACAACGGCTTGATCAAAATTTAATTTCTGTATGGCCCAATAGGCCTTATGCTGTAGCTCCAGCGGTAAGTGACATGCTTTTTCGTACAAGAGTTGATATGGTGACATCCTGATTGGTGTTTTGTATGCAGTCCGGTACGCCCATAATGCGTCATCCAACCGAAGTGACCAATCTTTCCGACTCGGATTGACGACTTTCTCTAATATCTTCTTAACTTCTCTGTTTGAGACCTCGGCCTGTCCATTTGTTTGAGGATGATATGTTGTAGCTACCTTGTGGTTAACCCCATACTTAGCCAAAAGAGCTGTAAACGACTTATTGCAGAAATGACTACCTTCATCACTGATTATTGCTCTTGGCGTGCCAAACCTCGTGAAGATTTTTTTCTGTAGGAATTTGAGGACCACCTTGGCATCGTTAGATGGTAATGCGGCAGGTTCAACCCACTTCGAGATGTAATCCAACGCTAGTAGAATATACTGATTGTTCAAAGACGAGGGGAATGGCCCCATGAAATTGATGCCCCATACATCAAAGATTTCTACTTCAAGAATTGTCTGTAGGGGCATCTCATTCCGTTTAGAGATGTTGCCCATCCTTTGGCATCTATCACATGTTTTCACGAATTGGTGGGCATCTTTAAACAATGTCAGCCAATAAAACCCGACTTGAAGCACTTTTGCCGTTGTGCGCTCACTCCCATAATGTCCCCCATATGCTGATGAGTGGAATTCCTGTAGTATGTTGTGTAATTCACTATAGGGGATACACCTTCTAATCATCTTGTCGGCGCACTGTTTGAATAGGTAAGGCTCGTCACACATGTACCACTTGACGTCATGAAGAAACTTCTTTTTCTTTTGTCTTGTAAGATCAAGGGGAAGCATGTTGCTCACCAGATAATTTGCGAAGTCAGCATACCAAGGAAATTAAGCATTTAACCCAAATAATTGCTCATCTGGGAATGACTCATTAATTGCGCATCTATCTTCATTCTTTTTCTCCGGATTTTCCAGCCTTGATAAATGGTCGGCAACTTGATTCTCCGTCCCCTTTCTATCTTTAATTTCTAAGTCGAACCCTTGAAGTAAAAGAATCCATCGGATAAGGCGTGGCTTAGCATCTTTTTTCGCTATTAGGTACCGAATCGCCGAATGATCCGTGTATACTATCACCTTGGTCCCGATCAAGTAAGCCCGGAATTTGTCAAATGCGTACACCACTGCAAGCAATTCCTTTTTCGTGGTAGCGTAATTCATTTGAGTCTCTGTGAGTGTTTTACTTGCATAGTATATGGCGTGAAACACTTTATCTCATCTTTGTCCCAAAACAGCCCCAACCGCATAGTCGCTCGCATCACACATAAGCTTGAATGGTATATTCCAGTCCGGTGCGACTATCATGGGGGCTGTAGTTAATTTCTTCTTCAACAATTCAAACGTGAACTTGCATTCCTCAGTAAAACTAAAAGTGGCATCCTTCTCTAAGAGACTGCATAGAGGTTTTGCAATCTTAGAGAAATCTTTTATGAACCTTCTGTAGAACCCAGCATGCCCCAGAAAACTTCTAATACCCTTAACTAAGCTCGGTGGAAGCAGTTTTCGATCGTATCCAGCTTTGCTTTGTCCACCTCTAATCCTTGAGCTGACACCTTATGGCCCAAAATTATTCCCTCTTCAACCATGAAGTGACATTTTTCCCAATTGAGTATGAGGTTTTTATCCTTACATCGCTGCAAAACCATGACCAGATTCTCTAGGCAAGTATCAAAATTGTCTCCATAGACCAAGAAATCGTCCATGAAGACTTCAACATTCTTTTCCACCATATCTAAAAAAATAGCCATCATACACCGTTGGAAAGTTACTGGTGCGTTGCATAGCCCGAATGACATCCTCCTGAATGCAAATGTGCCGTAAGGGCATGTAAATGTTATCTTTTCTTGATCCTCAGGAGCGATGGCGATCTGATTATATCCCGAGTATCCATCCAATAAAGAGTAAAACTCATGTCCCGTTAATCTGTCTAATATTTGATCAATAAATGGTAACAGGAAGTGAACTTTTTGGGTTGCCTTATTAAATCTCCTATAATCAATGCACACCCTCCATCCTGTAACTATTCTTGTTGGAATTAACTAGTTGTCCTCATTCTGTACCACAGTCATTCCCCCCTTTTTGGGCACACAATGAATCGGACTAACCCATTTACTGTCGAAAATTGGATATATAATACATGTATCCAATAATTTAAGAATTTCCTTCTTTACCACTTCCTTCATAATTGGGTTAAGTCGACGTTGATGCTCGGCTGACGGTCTCGCATCATCTTCCATCAAAATCTTGTGCATGCAAAATGACGGGCTAATTCCCTTTATGTCCGCAATCGTCCATCCAATTGCAGAATTTTCTGCATTATTACCCCCGAGATGTTTTCCACTTCTCAACATAACTGCTTGACATTGCTCATGAGTACCCTTCGGATTTCTCTCAGTGTCGCTAGGTAATGTTCCTTGTGGTCTATTATTCAACGTTAACGCCATTTGTCCAATCTGATTTTCCAAATTCTTGATTGACATCTCTTGACTTTCATCACCATTGCTTGATTTTTTATTGATGCCTCAGCGCTGGTTATGAACTTTGACACCATTTCCTCGAAATCTAATTTCCTTTCCTGATGTTGAACCGATTTTTGATGACTCTGAAAACCAGGGGGATATGATGGTCGTGGAGCTTGAGTTTGCTGGTTATTGCTCCATGAGAGGTTTGGTGGTTCTATTCCCCAGTTATAGGTGTTTTGGTATGTATTTTGCGGAATTACATTGTGAATTCTGCAAATAACTGGACGGATCTTTGGATTAATTGCACATGACCGATCTAAAGGATGATCACCCGCACAAAATTCACATACTACCGCAACCTGCTGAACTTGAGCCCCTGTCATAGTATCAACCTTATCATTCATAGTATCAAACTTCTTAGAAAGTGCAGAAATCTGTGCTTGTATGGTTGTCACCCCATCTAGTTCCAAAATCCCAGCCACCTTTGCCTGTGTCATCCTTGCTGTAGGCCACTGGTAGTTATTTGCCGACATGATTTCGAACAAATTGTAGGCTTCCTCATAACTCTTTGCCATGAATGCACCGCCCGATGCCGCATCAATACTGGTTCTGACATTCCCATTTAGTCCGTTATAAAAGGTGTTCAGTTGCAACCATTTGGGCAATCCATGATGTGGGCACTTTTTTAGTAATTCCTTGTAACGCTCCCATGCCTCATATAGTTACTCCCCATTCTGCTGCTCAAACATCGTAATGTCATTCCTCATTTTAGCAGTTTTTGGCGGTGGGAAAAATTTGGGAAGGAAATTTTGAGCCAAGTCTTCCCACGTAGTAATCGACCCCGGTGGCAGAGAATGTAACCAACTCTTCGCCTTGTCCCGCAAAGTGAATGGAAATAAGCGAAGTCTCACTGCCTCATCCGACACCCCATTGTACTTGAACGTGTCATACATTTCCAGAAAATTGATTAAATGATCATTCGGATCGTCGTTTGCCATTCCCCCAAACTGACATGAGTTTTGCATCATCTGAATGGTCCCAGGCTTGATTTCAAAAGTATTTGCAGCTATTGCAGGCCTAGTGATGCTTGACTGCAGATCAATCACCTTAGGTGTTGCAAAATCCCTTAACGTTTTCTGGTCTTCGGCAGCCATCGATTCTTCCTTATCAGAATTTTCGAATTCGTTCTTTGTTTCCTCGAACCACTTACTTAACCTCTGAAATCTTCTTTCGATGTCGTCCTCAAAAGGAAGCAAGTCTGGATTTTTGGATCGCGTTTGCATAAACAAATGTCAAAAACCTGAAATAGGAATAACAAAAAAATAAAAAAAAATGTTTAAATAAAATTGGACTAATTAAACTGATATCGTAAAAATATTAAAATCTAGGCTAAATTTTCCCCAACAACGGCGCCAAAAACTTGTTGGTTAAAATCAATACGCGCAAAACACGCAAGTGTACGTGGTCAACAAGTAATATAGTAATGAATAAAGTATCATTCCCACGAGGACAAATTATCAAGGATTTTAACTTCACAATTATCAATTTTATATTAATCCTAATTCTATTAAACTATTCAATTCAATGGTTTTAAAACTATAAAAACTAAATTAATAAATAAGTAAACTATCACAAAAACAACCGCTAATATCAAAATCCGGAATTTCAAACAATTAATGGAGAATTAGACTTATGATTTCACCCTGAGCTTCACTCTGATTTGCAAACCTTTATTCCAACTCAATTTAATATCCCAGTTTATTAATCAAGAACACGAAAGTAATACTAGCCACCTCTCGATGCACTAATACCATATTAACGTCAATCCACAATTAAGATAGAAATCCGTTAAACACCTAAATCAACCAACTCACTATATCTCTATGTGAACTGCAATTAAAGAAGGTTTAAGCTTAAGTTCTCTATTCGATTACATATGATGTTAAGCATATCTCTACCTTAACAATAATCAAAAATCTGCTATTGACAAAATTCATGACACATGCTATATTAACTAGGTCTAGAATTGAATCTCCTCTCTCGATTCCATTCAAATCCACAAAGAATTGTTGATCAGGCAATTCATAAATTCACGCTCGAATTAACATAGATAAATTGAGAATATATTATTGAATTGGAAATCAAAGCTATAAAATCATCGTTTCGCCCAAAGATCCATCACAAGTCTAATAAGTGAATTAGTTCATAACGAATGAATTAAAAACTGAATAATATACTGAAAACATCCTTTCGATTGCAAATAAAGAACTAAATAGAAGAAGAATAATGAAAACCCCTTCACGTAGCCTCGATTTGCAACCATCACGATAATCTCTGAAAATTACTCCTCCGAATCTCGCACTTGAATCCTGGAATTTTTCTTGTAATATGCTCCTTGTGTTGTGTGATTAGTTGTATTCTACGTAATATTCAGCTCTCCTTTCTATTCTGGCCGAAATCCCCTCATATAGAGTCCAGGCGCCTACAACAAACCAACAAACCAAGTAGCAGCAGACTCCACACAGCAGCAGGACACTTGCAAGATTCGGGACCCACCAAATGGGTATAAACTTAAAAACGCCATTTAACAGTATGCTCACTGCTGAGGAAAATTTTTTCTTTCATGAGTTTTTCCACTTTTGCTCCAAAACTCCGTCATTCTTCACCACTTGCATCCATGACCACCCTACACATAAAATAACATGAAACGAGTAAAAACGAACACAAAATATGAAGATAACTATGAATTTAAGCTTGAAATGAATATCGATTCGTGTATATAAATTCCACTTATCAGTGAAGGATTGCCGAAATATATCGATAGTGAGATATGTGGACACATAGTGTGAGAAGTTCGTACTGGAGAAGTATTAATCAAGTCAATTAGACTTATGGTAGGATGTCTGGAGAAGATGAAATGAGTGCGGAGATGCTAGTGATCATTGCACCAAAGTGCCGATGCCTTTAGGTGCCAGTATAAGCAGTTTAGTTAGTTGAAGAGGTGGGAGAAGATAAACCTATGGTCAATCTGGGGAGCGATCATGACAATTATCCTGAGAGGTATCAGAGTGATGATGAGAAGGCAGAGTCCGAATGAGCTAAGGTGGAGAAAGAGAATAAGATCAAAGTTGGAGAACAAGATCAACTATCTGTAGAATTTCAAGAACTCCGGAGTAAAGTGTTTCTCTTGGAGGAGTTATGGAAGACGAAGCGAGCGTTACACGAAATGACTGAAGAATGGAACAAGCTGAAGGCGCAGGTGGAGAGGATGAAGACTGAAAGTGCTGGATCGCCTGAAGGAACAATCAAGCAACAGAAAGGCAAGAAAAAGAGAACGTGGGACAACGACAGCGATGATTCTGAAAATTTTAACCCGAAGAAAAAGCAAGTCTGTAGCAAGTGTGGAAAGACTCCCGTGGGAGAATATATGACGAAGAAGAACGTGTGATTCAATTTAAAGCAGGAAGGACATATTTTCCTATATTGTCCTAAGCCGAATGTAACAAGTGTCCCTGTAAGAAGAAGACTGGTGAAGGGGGTGGACGGTAGATAGCTTAAGTTTAAGCGATAGTATATTTTGATAGTGTGTGATATTAACGGTTGTAATATCAAGAATGATGTGTGAACATATGTATATATATATATATATATGTGTGTGTGTGTTTGTATGAGTGAAATCTTTATTTTCTATATGAATATAAGATTAAGATTAATTTGTGAGTTCTTAAAACTCATACTTATGGTAAGTTCATGACTCATAATTAGATGAAATGTATTGAACCCCTCAGCGAATGGACGCCAAAGGTCTGACTAGGATAAGTTCATACACTCATATAATTGTGGCAAGTTCCTGAACCCCTAGGTGTGGTAAGTTTGATGAAATGGGGAATAATTATGTGTGAATGGAGAATTACGACTTTTGTTTAAAGTTGTGTTGTTAATCCTGATATTATTTAAAAAGGGATAGTGTTATGTGTTAGGAGCTAGATGTACTTTGTGCTATTTGAATAAATATCCGATTATATGAGAAATTTTTAATTCTTATTATGTTATTAATAAGAATCTGTGTAGAAAAGGAGAATTAATGTATGATTTTTATCAGATAATGCCGCCAAGGAAGGGAGGTCTAAAGAGAAATATGGAAGAACAATTTTTGAATCTGAAGCAGGAAGATATGACGGTGACAGAATATTTTGTCAAGTTCAACAAGTTAGCAAAATTTGCTCTAAATCGAGTGGACACTAAGTCGTTTAAAGCGCGATATTTTAGGAATGGATTGAAATCGTTGGTACTCGAGAAGTTAGATGTGCTGCAAATTAGTTCATTTTCAGGGTTATTAGAAAAAGCCATTATCGCTGAAGGAGAAATTGAAGCTGTACTAAAGAATAGTCAAGAATAAAGAAAGGATGTTGAAGGAAACAATATGATAGGTGGTAGTGGAGGTTGTAATCTTAATAAACGTAAGAGGGATGGTGATATTAATTCAGGAAATAATCCAGTAGAGATTAGGTAGAAAGGCGCGTCGTGCATAGTTTGCGGGAAGCATCATCAAGGAGTTTGTTTGAAGAAAAAAAGGAGTCTGTTACAACTGTGGTCAAGAGGGACACATGTTACCCCAGTGTTCCATTCCAAAGAAGACACGAGGTTGTTTTTGGTGTGGGTCGACCAATCATCTGGTCCGGAATTGTTCGAAGAAAAATATAGAGAGAGGAAGTGCCAACTAGGGACTCGGTAGTGGAACCTTGGCGATTCAAGGACCTGCACAGCCAGGAAGACCAACAACATTCACTTTTAGCATGACAATTCTACATGCAGCAGCTGCCCATGAAGAGGCGACAGGTAACGAGTTCGGTTAGAAATTAAATTACGCGAGAAATACGAGTTAGATATTGTTGTGATTTGTTTTCTTTTATACGATCCAAGTTACAGGTTAGAATTTAAGACACAAATTAATATTGTGTTGTTAAGAATGAATTGATGATACAACTTTAAAAGATTGTATAGAATAAGAAAGCGGTGATTCTGAGGACAGAATCCTTTTAAGGAGGGGTGAATGTGATAACCCGGGATTTAGAATAATTAAAATTTTACGAATAATTTTTTATTATTATTTTAATATTAATATTGATTATCAATTTTGTGCAAGTATATGTGATACGAGTCTCGAGAAGGTCAATTTGTGTATTGACTAATAAAATTAGAGTAGAGTTGTGCTTAACAGCTTTAGAAACCCTAACCCTAAGTCCGGATAGGGATTCGCTAGAAATTATAATTTAAATAACTATATTAAAGAGTACGTGTTTGTACTGAATAAAGATATTGATTGATGATTGATCGGATAAGGTTTAAAATTAATAAACCCTAATAAGAGATTAAAAACCCTAATACCAGGATTAGAAACCAAAATGTACTGTTAGAAACCCTAATCGAAAGTCGGAAAACCCTAATTTTATATTCGGGAATCCTAAAATCCTAATTAGGAAAACCTAATCCTAATTAGTAAGCCTAATGTGTTTATTAAACTTAAATATGATTAAAACCCCTAATTATATTTTAGTTATCTTAATTTCTATTTTACAAACCCTAATTCTAATTTAAAAATTTTAATTTTTCTAATTAAAACCCTAATTTCATATTCGGGATTTCTAAACCCTAATTAGGCAACCCTAATCATAATTGGAAGGCCTAATATAATTATTAATTACTAATGTGATTAGGAAAACCTAATTTAATTAGAAAACCCTAATTTTAGTTTTAAACTTTTTATTTTTTATTTTTAAACCCTAATTAGAAAATTCTAGAATTGGATGTTGTAAAACCTAAGGGTTAGAATCTTAGGGTTAAACCCTAAGGGTTTGAGCAATTGACCATCATGCCATTAAAATTACAAGAACAATGACCAAAATGCCCTTTATGGGATTTTTATTAGATTACTTGTAAAAATTGCAAAACCTTTAGTTGTTGACCAACTCTCTTGACTTTGTGACACAAGAATCTCTGAATATCAGCTCTATTTGCCAGCCATATCATCAATATACATTGTATCTATGTATTATAAAAGAATTAGAGAGAGAGAAAGTCCATTTGCTAGCTATTTTCTCTCAAAGCTCTCACCAACTCTCTCTCACTGAAGACTCCAAAATTTCTAAGGTAAATCAGTCATATAATCAGTTACTAGAACACCCAAAAACAGATTGGAGAGCATAGATCAAGAATTGGAACAAAGAGGTATAAACCCTAAAACTTAATTTGATCTTGTATGCTAAGAAAGTTTTTGTGTTTAAGTGTTTAATCTTGTGTTAAAAGATGTTTTTAGTTGATCTATGTTGATCCATCATGGATCCATAGCATCAAAGTGCTTTAAAATTGAGTTTTTCAAAATCTGTTCTTGATCTTAAAATGTGGCCTGACAACCAAATGTCAGTGGCCACAAATCCTTGCTCGTTTGTGTTTTTTTGTTGTTTTATGTTACGGCTCAGTAGTCTGGTATGAGGTATTTACGCTTCAAGTGGAATCAAGGTCATCAGATGTCTAGATCATGAGTTATTAACGGTCAAACACCGCCGATGAAGCTTAATACCGATGAAATCTGGGTAACCCGTAAAGTAAGAAACAAATCATTCGACATGAATTTAAAGGTCCGAATCTGACAGATATGATATTGTTTTAATAAGGTGTTGTAATCCATTTGTAGCATGTTGTTTTTACTCTAGATCCATGGCCTTATAACGCTTAGATAAGCAACAGATAGATCATATCAAGTGGTCAAAGTAGGCCACTCGTACTACTTTTACAATTCTGGAATTTCCAGAAAATGATATGGACAAAGATTCTGGCAGGGTTTGACCGAGCTGAATCGTGCACCTGAGATGTATTCGGACTGCTATGTTGTTGTATTTATGTTCTATTACATGCATATTGTAGATTTGAACCATAATAACACATGAATCATGACCGGAACATTAAATTATTTGGGCTGGAAAGTAGGCACTCGAATTGCTGGGTTTCTAGGAAAACCCAGAAACCGTCTGGCATGTAATTTGAAGGCACAGATCGTCTTTATGTGTTGTGGTGCGACCATTCTATGTATTGTAACTTGTAGTGCTACATAAACACTACAAGATCCAAGTCTTATATTGAACAGAGCATGCAATAACAGAAACTTAAAGCTGGTCAAACGTGGTATGTTAGTAACCGGCCTGTCAGTGTTCTTGAGGCTCAAGAACACCAACAATGACGGTTACTGTCGCTAAAGGGCTATAGCGACGGTTTTATTTATTTTATTTTCTAAATATTCTGAAAATTAATTAAAAATAGAAATTAAATTATACAAATTACAAAAATGGTCTTAAAAATCATTTTAAATTCTGAAAAATAACTTTTAATTATTTGGGACATTTTCATTAATATGTATAATTATTTGAATATTAATAGGTATTTAATTTATTTAATTATGTATTAAATAAATTAGAGAAAAATGATTTTAATTATATAAAAATTATTTTAAATAAGAATAAAGTATATAAAAATATTTTGAGTTATAAAATGTAATTTTTAATATTTTTAGAGAATTTTCATTAATAAATTAATATTAATGATATTAGATTTATTTAATTATTAAATTAAATAAATAAGTTAAAAATGATTTTATTAATTTTAAAATCATTTTAAATAAGAATAAAGTGTTAGAAAATATTTTGAATTATAAAATATAATTTTCAATATTTTTGGAGAATTCTCATTAATAAATTAATATTAATGATATTAGATGTATTTAATTCTTATATTAAATAAATGAATTAAAAATGATTTTCTTAATTTAAAAATCATTTAAAAATGAGAAAAATGAATTAGAAATATTTTAAATGATAATTAATTACTTTTAATATTTGATGATAATTTCATTAATATTTAAATATTAATGGTAATGATTTAAAAATGATTTTAATTACTTTAAAAATCATTTAAGTAGAATATTGATGATTTAAAGATATTTTAAGTTATTAACAATAACGTTAATATTTTGACAAGACCGAAATAGTTAGACTTGATAAGTGTTTATATAGGTTATAAACACTAATGTGGCTATGTGGTAATGTGTCTAGGAGAAGATTGACTATGATTTACAGTGTGGTGTGTTATGAAATATTATGCTGATTGTGAGACCGATATTATTGGTTATAGGTCTTTCAAACGCAGATAAATTTATTGTGTTGTTGTAATCAACGCGGAAGACAAGTTTCCTAACTCAACCTTGAGTTAATATTGTTCAATTATTATAGTGGTTAATTATTGCTAATTATAGGGATTTATTGTTGATTATTCGCAGTTAGTGCATGTTTAATAATTCAAATTGAATTACTGATTCTGAAAATATATTCGTAGAATAACTGTTGTTGGATATTTAAATTCGTAGAAGCTAATATTGATAGTACAGATAATTCTTGTTTATTGTCGAATTATGTTGAGAAATGTCTTAGCCAATTATTCTGGACTGGACGAACATTTGTTAAAACTTGATAGGTTCGAGAAGAGAATTCAATTATTATTGACAGATCGATGCAAATTATTTCGGCTAGATCAAGAAGTAACTAGAATTTGAAATCACAGTATTTCGTTGTTAAATCAAAATCTTGATTCTGAGACTGAGAAGAACAACCTTTTATATAAATGGAACATTTTAGGTCTTATTTTCGGCCATTGCGCACTGTTAAGTATTATGCATAATATAGGGTATAATAAAGCTGATCACTTGTTATACTTGCAAAGGGGTATGATTTAATCTTTATGGTTATCTGATACTCCTGCGTATGTATCAAAGTAAATCTTTGATATATACCCCGAGAAAGTAGAAGTTCTAGATCCAATGGATCGCTCAGCATAAATCTGGAAAACATTCCACTTTGTTATTGCGTAGAATTGATTCTTATTTATTCAATAGAATATCGTAGAAACTTTGAAAGTGTTGTACTCTTTCATTATCAGATTATTGCATTGCCTAGAATACGAGAAGACTTGTTATTGATTAAGGATTTGTTCAGCTATTTCAAAGTTCCCCGAACTTTGGTGTGATTCTATCAAAATAGATAGTATATTATTCTGATGCTTATACATTCATTGTATATCTTAACTTGCGGGGAAAATTTGTTGCTCGCCCTTGCTAAATAAAACTTTTCACATAGGGACGAAGTTGCAGAAGGTGCTGTGAAGAATAGAGCCAAAATGCTGGAGTAGTTATAATAAACTTATTATTATGTTATGTTTGTAAACCCTTTTTGTATATCTAAGGGGTATGTTTGTAATGTTAAGGTTAGCGGACCTGGGATTGATGTATTAACAATCTCTGTTAATGACTTATATATATTACTATTTCTATATGAATGGGTAGTTAGATGTTATTATATTGTTGATCATGAACACCAAACTCGGGGGGTCAGGTAACCCAGATTTGGGGGTGTCACAGATGATGAGTTATTTATGTAGTGCTACATAAACACTACATGATCAATGATTAACATGACCCAGAAACAAAATGGATTAAGATTAATAGTTGGTCAAATGTGGACCCTTGTACTGCCGGCTGTCAGTGTTCTTGAGGCTCAAGAACACCAACAGCGACGCTAAGTGTCGCTAAAGGGCTATAGCGACGATTTTTTGAATATTCCGAAAAATGCTTAAAAATTGAAATAAATTATAAAAATTACCAAAAATAGTTTTAAAAATTATTTTAAATTCTGAAAAATAACTTTTAATCATTTGGGACATTTTTCATTAATATTTATAATTATTTGAATACTAATAATATTTAATTTATTTAATTAGCGTGTTAAATAAATTAGAGAAAAATGATTTAATATCATGAAAAATCATTTTAAATATGAATAATGTATTAAAAAATATTTTGAATTATAAAATATAATTTTAATATTTTTAGAGAATTTTCAATAATAATTTAATATTAATGATATTAGTTTTATTTAATTATTGTATTAAATAAATAAGTTAAAATGATTTTATTAATTTAAAAATCATTTTAAATGAGAATAAAGTGTTAAAAATATTTTGAATTATAAAATATAATTTTCAATATTTTTGGAGAATTCTCATTAATAAATTAATATTAATGATATTAGATTATTTAAGTATTATATTAAATAAATGAATTAAAAATGATTTTTATTGATTTAAAAATCATTTAAAAATGAAAAAAATATTTTAAGTTATAATTAAGGACTTTTAATATTTTGATAATAATTTCATTAATATTTAAATATTAATGGTGATGATTTAAAAATGATTTTAATTATTTTAAAAATCATTTAAGTAGAATATTGATGCTTTAAAAATAATTTAAGTTATTAATAATAACTTTAATATTTTGACAAGTATTTTATTAATATTTTTATATTATTAAATATTAATGATAATGGAATTAATGAGTATTTACATCATTTAAAAATGATTATAGTATTTGGAAAAATTATTATAAATTATAATAATTGTTTATAAATTATTAAAAGCTTCCGAAAAATATTATAAACGATATTTGACTTATCTAAAATAATATTGAAGCTTAGAGACTAAGATTAATTGACAATCAATGTGTTAATTGTCGGATAGGGTGACCAGAACACCGAGATGAGACCGAAGTCCAACCAGACCGAACTAGTTAGACTTGATAAGTGTTTATATAGATTATAAACACTAATGTGGTTATGTGATTATGTGGTAATGTGCCTAGGAGACAGATTGACTATGAATTACAGTATTACGTGTTATGAAATATTGTGCTAATAGTGAGACCGATGTTATTGGTTATAGGTCTTACGAACGTAGATAAGTTTATTGTGTAGCTGTAATCAATGCGGAAGGCAAGTTTCCTAACTCAACCTTGAGTTATATTTATTCAATTATTATAGTGGTTAATTATTGTTGATTAGACCACGTCCAAGAATTTATTGTTGATTATTCGCAGTTAGTGCATGTTTAATAATTCAAATTGAATTACTGATTCGAAAAATATACATTCATAGAATAACTATTGTTGGATATTCATATTCGTAGAAGCTAATATTGACAGTACAGATAATTCATGTTTATTGTCAAATTATGTTGAAAAATGTCTTAGCTAATTGTTTTGGCTAGACGAACATTTGTTAGAACTTGATAGGTTCAAGAAGAGAAGATAAGAGAATTCAATTATTATTGATAGATCAATGCCAGTTGTTTACGCTAGATAGAAAAAGAAAAACTTGATAGGTTTGAGAAGAGAAGTGATTAGATATTGAAATCATTGCGTTTCGTTGTTAAATCAAATTTTGATTCAAAGACTGAGAAGAACAACCTTTTATATAAAGGGAACATTTTAGGTTATATATTCAGCCATTGCGCACTGTTAAGTATTATTCATAATATAGGGTATAATAAAGCTGATCACTTGTTATACTTGCAGAGGGGTATGTTTTAATCTTTATGGTTATCTGATACTCCTGCATATGTATCAAAGTAAATCTTTGATAGATACCCGAGAAGAGAAGTTCTAGATCCAATGGATCGCTCAGCATAAATCTGGAAAATATTCCATTTTGTTATTGCGTAGAATTGATTCTTGTTTATTCAATAGAATATTGTAGAAACTTTGAAAGTGTTGTACTATTTCATTATCAGATTATTATGTTACCTAGAATACGAGAAGACTTGTTATTGATTAATGATTTGTTCAGCTATTTCAAATTTCCCCGAACTTTGGTGTCATTCTATCAAAATAGATAGTCTATTATTCTGATACTTATACATTCATTGTATATCTTAACTTGTGGGGCAAATTTGTTGTTCACCCTTCCTAAATAAAACTTTTCAGCTAGGGACGAAGTGGCAGGAGGTGCTGTAAAGAACAAAGGCAAAGGTATAGTGATAACATAATTTTATGAATATTAATATTATGTTGTATTTGTGAACCCTTTTTGTTTATCTAAAGGGTATGTCTGTAATGTTAAGGTTAGAGAACCTGGGACTAATGTATTAACAATCTCTGTTAATGACTTTTATATTACTATTTCTATATGAATGGGTAGTTAGATGTTATTATATTGTGGATCGTGAACACCAAACTCGGGGGTCAGGTAACCCTGGATTTGGGGGTGTCACAGTTGTCATCCATTGGTGTACATATCAATGAAGGTCAAGAAACCTTGACGTTATTTCAGTCGATGGCAAGTAAACCCATCGATGCATCGAAAGTTATTCGATGATTTCGTCTGTTGGTATTCAAATTCCGCAGTGGATCCCCGGCGGGGGTCACAACGCAATGTTCTTTTGGCACACATATCAACGAAGGTCAAGCAGCCTTGAGAATCTTCCCAACAGAGTATCAGCCGTTGATTCACACGTCAGTAAAGGTCAAGCAGCCTTGAAAGTCTGCCCCACGGGGTGTTCATCCGTTTGTTTACACATCGGTGAAATACACATCAATAAGGTCAGGAAATCCTGACAGCACATGTTGTTGGCAGTAAATCCAACAGAACCTTAACATATCCTGGCAATACAAACCAAGAAAGGTCAACAACATCAAGGAGGATCAATGATGGAATATGTTATACACATCCTCAAAATAGACAAAGATGTATCCCCACAGATCTTTTACACGTAAGAGGCACCTCTTCGGAATCAAGTCTGTATCAAGGATTAAGGATCTTGGTGATAGCCCCAATGTTAACATCCTAAAAGATTTGGATCACACATCCAATCTAGTCATCATTGCCAATCCCTAGTAAAAGCAATAGGGAGCCGGCAATCATCCCCAGCATGTTGGGCAACAACCCCGCACACATGTATTTTACATTTTCATCATGTTACATTTCTTGTAACGACCGAGAAATTCAGATCTTATTGTAAAAGGATTTTATTAAATTAAATAATAATAAAATCATATTCTATATGTTAACAAGATGGTTGTCATTGTATAACCTATTGATGTTAGAATGTCGTAGTATTTGAGCTACGTGGATGAATTAAAGTGTTTGAATTTCCAAGACGAAAATAAAAGTTTTCCGAGAAATTTTTCGAAAAACACTATTCATCGGTATTTGCTCGGGATATAATTTTGAGTTTTCGAGAAATACATAATGATGAAATAACAAGGTAAGAAGGATTATGTAATAAAAATCTAGTTATGGAAAATGTAATAATTCGCTTGTGGACTTAACTTATAAACGTTAAGGAAGGCGAAATAGTATTGAATAAGTAATAATGTATGATACTTTGGTATTGTACGGAGTAATGAAAATGAGTATAATACTAAGTATTATACGAGTTTATAGGAAGGGTGAAATACCGTATATAAATTCTATATGACTTAGAATACGAAAATTGTAACGCCCCCAAATCCGGGTACTTGAAACCCAAACTCGGTGCTTTACGATACCATTTCTATGAGCGGAATAATACTAATAATAATAACAATAATATGAATTTCAAACTTAACTTACATTTATCAGAGTCTAATCCCAAGTACGCAACCTTTGCTACAATATATTACATGATAGATAATAAATACCATGGTCTATATATTGTCTAACCATTATAAAAGATACCATTAAACATATTCTGTTTGCTTTATTTTTCACTTGTTCTTAGCTGTACCTTCCGGTTGATCATGCTTAGCTGAAAACATTTAAATTTAAGCAAGGATGAGCATTTGAGTGCCCAAAGAAGTAGTAAAACAATTATAATTATAATTAGTTGAAAGAAATAAATGTTTTTTTGTATATCACTTCTACAACGAATTAATAGTTGTGAAGTAAAGCTGAACAAATCATAACCATTTATCAATTACATCAAAACTTTTGAAACTACGTAATTGACTATATATATAGGGTAGTCGACATATTATGAACATTGTTTTCTGTTTTCAAAATGGTTAGACAGAAATTCATTTGCAAACCGTCATAGCTTACGGGCACGAGGGTGTACATCTTATGGACCCTTTATTGATCAATACTACATGCAAGAACGATGTTATCGTTCACTCTGTCCGCCTTTGGTGCATAAAAGTTTTCCCATATTCGGGATGTTCATACTTAGTCTTGAGTCCAAACCAAAGAAATTTGATTGGATACAAAAAGGTTTTATCATAATCAACGGTATTTCTTAATCATGTCTAGGTGATCAAATGACTTAGATGCATATATATATATATATATATATATATATATATATATATATATATATATATATATATATATATATATATATATCAACATGTGATTAAATACAAGGATTATCCAAGTGGGGACACTTGTAAAACCATGTTTAGAAATTAACGAACATAATATATATCTGAATTACCATATATTGACATGGTAATAAACAATGATCGGATATAGAGTATATCGCAATAGAGCATAATAATATAATTATGAAACTTCTTACTCATGTCCATTGCATAAAAGAAATGCAAAGGTAGGATACTTGCCTGATCTGCTGCTTACAATTCTCAACTTAGTTCTATCTTTTATACCGAAACCTATCATTAATAAGATCATTTGATCGATTATAAACACATATCATAACACATAGTACTGCTTATTGCAGTCAACACATAAACTAATCACATTGCCACATACATTTCATAGTCATTACATCACAAAACAAATACATATACAGACACATTATGCAAGTCCAGATTAATTTCTAGAACATGTCGGCGTACTGACGGCTTTATCGGGTAATTATCGAGTCTAAGACTCTATCTCGAAGTTCAATATCCCTATAGACTATTTAAATAACAGTCATATCATTTTTAACTAACTTACAATAATTTTTAAACAATTATCACAATTTATCACGAATTTTCAAACACTGGAATCATTATTAAATGATTTAAATATCAAATAATTATATTATCATTAATATTTAATTAATATTAAACTATTAATGAAATCATTGCCAAAATATTAAAGTTATTTATAATAACTAAAAACATTTTAAAAACATTTATATTACCCTTTAAATGATTTTTAAAACATTTAAAATCATTTTTAAATAATTATCATTAATATTAAAATATTAATGCACTATTTATCCAAATATTAAAAGTTATTAATTATAACTTAAAATATTTTTAATTCATTAATATCCTTTTTAAATGATTTTTAAATAAATAAAACCATTTTTAAACTATTTATTTAATATAATTATTAAATAAAACAAATATCATTAATATATCATTAATATTAAAATATTAATATTTTTCATGACAAAATATCAAAAGTCATATTTTATAACTTAAAATATTTTTATAATACTTTAAATGATTTTTAAAATCATTAATTCTATTTTCCATAATTTATTTAATATATTTATTAAATAACTTAAACATCATTAATATTAATTAATTAATGAAATTTCATCACAAAATATTAAAATTCATAGAAAATAACTTCAAATATTTTCTTATAACATAATATAATTTTTCAAGATTTTTATATGAATAAAAACCATTTTTAAATAATTTATTTAATATTATAATTAAATAAATAAATACCTTTTATATTCCAAAAATACTAAATATTTATGAAATATATTAAAAATTATTAAAAACTAATTTTCAGACTTAAGAATAATTTTTAGGAATTTATTTTGTAATTTTCATAATTAAAAACTATTTTTTTCTATTTTTAATCAATTTTTGGAAATTAATTAAATAAAAATAATTAAGTCCGACGCTAAAGCCTATTGCGACAGAAAAGCGTCGCCTTAGGTGTTCTTGAGCTCAAGAACACTGACAGGCCAGTGTTCGAAGGTCTCGGTTTGACCCAGCATACAATTCAGATCTCGATATTTCTTGTCTATCTATTGATCACAGTGTATAGAACAAAGGTAATACTATCAATAGCAATCAATATCATGACCATAACACAAATGATCAGTAAGTTATAAGCCTCCAAAAGTTCGACAAATTTGTTTCTTCATTTTCTGGGTTTTCCAGAAAATGAAGAACAGTTGATGGTACTATATTTAGATTCTTATAGTTTTCATTACAGGCTTGTTAATTATGCTCTAAAGGTTCAAACCTGCAGAATAGATGTCCGGGTATACGTACATAACATCAGAAAATCATAACATCAACACAATTAAGAAATCATGGCCGGTCAAAGTCTGACAAACAAATTGGTTTTTGAACAATCTGGGTTTTCCAGATTGTTCATCCGGATGATGGTCAACCATAGTTTTACTAGATACAACTTCGTTTCTGTTTATTATTTTGATAATCTAAAGGCAGTAAACAAGATCCAACAAACAACTGGGCCAAAACATCAAAAATCAGCGAGATCAGAAGCTTAGAAAAGTTTGTCAGAGCTAACAAAAATTCTGGGCTGCCCAGATTTGCAGTTTTCGTGGTCGGTCAACTGACTTTGACCACGATTATCTTACAACCTATATATGATCCGGTCCTACTAAAAGTTTGAGAGAAGAGATCTCACAGCATACTACATGTTAAAAACATAAAACACCCAAAATCATTAACAACCAGATATTTAAAGGGTCTGACATTTGATTGTCAGTCTCAAGAACAAAATTTTCCAGATTTGCAAAATCATCAAATCCGAGCCTCTATATGTTATGGATGTAACATCTAGCAACCCAAATCATTGATTAACACCTTATTCCACATGCTTAAACATAAAAACACCAGATCTAGCATAGCATACTTGATAAAAATTTTGGCTTAGGGTTTATACCTTTCTTGGACAATTTCTTGATCTAGAGTTTCTGGTTTGCTGTTGTTGATCATGGGGCTGTGTTAAGCGACTAATATTCATATATATTTCGTAGGTTTGGTCTTGAGAGGAATTGTCTATGTATTTGTAAATAATTGGGCTCAATAATGAAGACTTTATCTCTCTTAAATTATCAAATCATGTATTGATGCAATCATGTAGCTGATATAATTGAATGCTAGATGCTATATTGGTAGGGTAGGATGTTTTGCCATAATTTGCTAACAATAATTCACTAATAATACACTAATGGGACAAAAAGAGCATTTTGGTAATTTTCACACCAATAATTGAATTCTACCTTTAATAATGCAGAAGGGTATTTTAGACTTTTCACTTTTAACCTCAAGGGCATTCTTGTCATTGGTTACAACCCTTAGGGTTTAGGGTCTATTACTTTAGAGTTTAGGGTTTAGGGTTTATGATTTAGGGTTTAACCCTAAAGATTTAACAAATTAAATACAATAATTTAAAATTAGGGTTTTCAATAGAAATTAGGGTTTTTATAATTAAAAAATAGGGTTTACTAATTATCTCAGATATCTTTACTAACACAAGAATTACGATTTCTAATTACGAAATTCTAATACACAATAAAGTTCAGATAATGTAATTACTACCCAGGTCTTATCTCATAACTGAGTTTAATAATTAGGGTTTAACAACAAAATATTAGGTTATGACCTAATTTACCACAATTGACCAATCATTATCTGTCCACACATATACAGTACATATTTATAGCACTGAAAAATTAATATACATATAATATTATATCATTATCATCATTCCTTATTCAGAACCAGAATTTGGGTTTATCAGACTAGTATTAGGGTTTACTAGTAACATTTAAAACTGTTCCACACATTAACATTACACACACATAACATACATATCTATAACACTGACAAATAATAATATAATATTATTATTCGCATTCCTTGATCAAAAATCCAAAATTAAGGTTTGGATTCCATATCTGATTTATCATCATATATATAATATTATTAATTAAGTTAAATAATTAACTTAATTAATCAAAATAAATTCATATAATAAAATAATTAGTTTAATAACGATGTCATCATTTCATATATTAATTAATAATATCATATTCTTATTTTCATGGAAAATAATTAATAAAACATTTCTTCTTACAAAATTAATTACTATAAAAAGATAATTTGTAATAATTAAAAATTCTAAAATTATTTCTAATTTTTCAATTAATAAATATATTTGCATTTATCATTCACATTACTTGACACATATTCTCATCATTAAATAAATAAAAAAAAATTATACACAAAATTTCTGATTTAATTTTATAGAAAATATCGGGCTATTACAAAAATAATACATCAACAATATGTATTAAGAAATGTTAATGGACTTGGAAGATTGATTTACAATTATATACAAGTCCAAGTGAATTAAAGGGAGCGGCCCAATCATTAATGAATGAACAAACTAGGTTTATTAATGCAAAGCCCAAATGATGATTTAATGTAAGCCCAAGATAGAATCCATGAGTTGTATGACCCATGGGGCAAACCATATTAATATGGTTATTGTGGTGACCAAGTTAATGTGGTGATCAAGTTAAAGTAATGACCAAGTATTAAGAGTAATGATCAAGTTAAATGAGTAATGACCAAGTGTAGGATAAGAGTTGTGTTAGCCAAGTAATGAATAGTAAGGAGGTGGCTTAAGGAGGTGGGTGATTGAATGACTAAACTACCCTACCTTTGCAACTTCTATAAATAGAGAAGGCTTACAAGCAATTTGTTAGTTGTTCCAGATTGTTCATCCGGCTGATGGTCAACCATAGTTTGACCAGATACAACTTCGTTTCTGTTTATTATTTTGATAATCTAAAGGCATATATGTATAACCTACATGCCAGTAAATAAGATCCAACCAATAACTGGGCCAAAACATCAAAAATCAGCGAGATCAGAAGCTTAGAAAAGCTTGTCAGAGCTAACAAAAATTCTAGGCTGCCCAAATTTGCAGTTTTCGTGGTAGGTCAACTGACTTTGACCACGATTATCTTATAACCTATATATGATCCGGTCTTACTAAAATTTTGAGAGAAGAGATCTCACAGCATACTACATGTTCAAAACATAAAACACCCAAAATCATTAACAACCAGATATTTAAAGGGTCTGACATTTGATTGTCAGACTCAAGAACAAAATTTTCAGATTTGTAAATCATCAATCTGAGCCTCTAGATGTTATGGATGTAACATCTAGCAACCCAGATCATTGATTAACACCTTATTCCACATGATTAAACACAAAAACACCAGATCTACCATAGCATACTTGATAAAAAATTTGGCTTAGGGTTTATACCTTTCTTGGACAATTTCTTGATCTAGAGTTTCTAATTTCTTTGTTGTTGATCGTAATGTGTTAAGGACTAATATTCATATATATTTTAGTAGGTTTGGTCTTGAGAGGAATTGTCTATGTATTTGTAAACAATTGGGCTCAATAATGAAGACTTTATCTCTCTTAAATTATCAAATCATGTATTGATGCAATCATGTAGCTGATATAATTGAATGCTAGATGCTATATTGGTAGGGTAGGATGTTTGCCATAATTTACTAACAATAATGCACAATAATTCACTAATAATACACTAATGGGACAAAAAGGGCATTTTGGTAATTTCCACATCAATAATTGAATTCTACCTTTAATAATGTACAAGGGTATGTTAGACTTTCACTTTAAAGCTCAAAGGCATTCTTGTCAATTGTTACAACCCTTAGGGTTTAGGGTTTAGCACTTTAGGGTTTAGGGTTTAACCTTAAAGATTTAACAAATTAAATACAATAATTTAACATTAGGGTTTTCAATAGAAATTAGGGTTTTTATAATTAAAAATTAGGGTTTACTAATTATCTGTATATCTTACTAACACAGTAATTACGATTTCTAATTACAGAAATTCTAATACACGAAGAAAGTTCATATAACACAATTACTACCATCTTATCTCATAACCGAAGTTTAATAATTTGGGTTTAACAACACAATATTAGGTTATGACCTAATTTATCATAATTGACCAATCATTATCTCATCCACACATATACAAAGACATATTTATAGCAATCGAAAAATTAATATACATATAATATTATATCATTATCATCATTCCTTATTCGTAACTGAATTAGGGTTTATCGATCTAGTATTAGGGTTTACTAGTAACATTTAAAACTGCTCCACACATTAACATTACACACACATAACATACATATCTATAACAATCGACAAATAATAATATAATATTATTATTCGCATTCTCTGATCAAAAATCCAAAATTAAGGTTTGGATTCCATATCTGATTTTTCTGTCATATATAATATTATTAATTAAGTTAAATAATTAACTTAATTAATCTAAAATAAATTCATATAATAAAATAATTAGTATAATAACGATGTCATCATTTCATATATTAATTAATAATATCATAATCTTATTTTCATGGAAAATAATTAATAAAACATTTCTGCTTACAAAATTAATTACTATAAAAAGATAATTTGTAATAATTAAAAATTCTAAAATTATTTCTAATTTTTCAATTAATAAATATATTTGCATTTATCATTCACATTACTTGACACATATTCTCATCATTAAATAAAAAAAAAATTATACACAAAATTTCTAATTTATTTTTATAGAAAATATCGGGCTATTACATTCACCCTCCCTTATAAGGATTCCGTCCCTGAATCACCGTTTCAAAACCTATACATATCAGGGTACATAACATACATAATCATTGCTAGTAGATCTCAATCAAAATTGATCGAACTAATCTTTAACTATTCACATAACGCTTGTCTATCTGCTTATACGGAAAAATTGATTTCTAATAGAACTCAATTTCCTCCTTCAAAATAATTTATAAAATAATATACTATATATATAAGAAAATAAAATTGGTTCGAGTAATACCTGGAGTTGCCTCCCCGGCTACTACGATATCTTGAACGGTCATGATGAAGACGCTTGCGATTGATTTCGTTGGTGTGCTTGTTGAAGTTGGTCCCGTTGTCGCCAATGTCCTACTACCATTTCTCACATTCGCATTCCTTACCTCCCTTCTCCTTCTTGAATAGTCTTTCACCTTATACTCCATTGATTCATAAATAAAACACCCACTAGGCATTCTTGGATTGGGACAGTTGGAAGAGATATGTCCCTTCTGCCCACACACATAGCACACAAACTTTTTCTTTATCTCTTTTCCTTTTATCGTATAAGTGGTAAAAGTTGTCTTTTGCCCCTTCCGTTATCCTAACTATCACAAACGCTTCTACCAAGTCACTTGATCCTCTACATCCTAGCAATAGGACCGCCTTGATGTCTTTGACGTTAGACGTTCGATTATCTGGTTGATCTTCCGCGGCTAGTATTCTGTTCTGCATAGCTTGATCGTCCATATTCGCAAGATTCTGTATCGGATCTAGTTATCCTTCATCTTTGTTGACAAATTCTTCTGCCCTTTGGTTTCATTTTCGTCTCGGTGTCATAACCGTAAATTATTCTTTATTACCTTACATTCTAAGCCATATCGTATCCGTTCGACATATAACACAAACTTTTCTACTCAAATAATCATATAATCAAAACATTAGATTCTAAAAATTTGGTTTACTATATTAACCAATATTCAGATAATTATCTACTATCTTTATACCAACTTTTTTCATTAATCCAACATAGACTCATATTCATAGCACTTGACATACTATAGCACATATCGCTTTAAACATCTGTTATCCCTTTGTGACTCAAGAGTCAGGAATTGCTGACATAACTTATACAAAGTATTACATTACACCAATATACATATCATATACACCACCTAAAATCATACATATTCAACTAATACTAATACCACTTATTTCTTACGCCATCACTAAGGATCAATTGCTTAGTATCTTATCTATTCCCATCATCCTCAATAATCTATTCACACTAAACTGTACCTAACTCGTCCAACTTATAACACATTATGAGTTTAAGAACTCACCACAAACATATGAGTTTAAGAACTCGACATTTACCACATATTCTTTAACAATATTTTACCTATCTGCTATACTTATCGTTTCTGGATCCTGTACTACACTTTTCCACAATATCCACCTTATTGAGGTAGCTTTCAATATGAGCCTTTATTTCAGCTATTGGCTTTGATATTGGCTCGGTCTTGGAGATATGCTTGACTTATTCTTTACGACCTGAGGGTATCCTAATCCTTTCTATCTGACATCTACACACAAACTATCTTAATTAGCACTTCATATATACACACAACATATAATAATTTTATATGATTTATTTTTTATTTTATTTGACGACGAATTTATCCAATTCATCTCTTAATAAACTATATATGAGTTAATTATATTTTTAACGTTTTCCCCCGTTCTAAGGTTATAGCCTAAGGTCTAACCCACCTAAGGTTTCTAACCTAAAGCTCTGATACCAACCTGTAACGCCCCCAAATTCGGGTAATTAAAACCCGAACTCAGTGCTTTACGATACCATTTCTATGAGCGGAATAATACTAATAATAATAACAATAATATGAATTTCAAACTTAACTTAAATTTATCAGAGTCTAATCCCAAGTACGCAACCTTTGATACAATATATTACATGATAGATAATAAATACCATGGTCTATATATTGTCTAACCATTATAAAAGATACCATTAAACATATTCTGTTTATTTTTCTTTTCACTTGTTCTTGGCTGTACCTTCCGGTTGATCATGCTTAGCTGAAAACATTTAAATTTAAGCAAGGATGAGCATTTGAGTGCCCAGCAAGTAATAACAATTATAAGTATATATAATTAGCTGAAAGAAATAAATGTTTTCTTTGTATATCACTTCTACAACGAATTAATAGTTGTGAAATAAACAGAACAAATCATAACCATTTATCAATTCTATACCAAAACTTTTGAAACTACGTATTGACTATATATATAGGGTAGTCGACATATTATGAACATTGTTTTCTGCATTTCAAAATGGTTAGATGTAAATTCATCCGCAAAACCGTCTATAGCTTACAGCACGCGGGTGTACATCCCATGGATCCTGATTGATTAATACTACATACAAGAACGATGTTATCGTTCACTCTGTCATCGCCTTGGGCGCAAAAGTTTTCCCATATTCGGATGTTCATACTTAGTCTTGAGTCCAAACCAAAGAAATTTGATTGGATACAAAAGGTTTTATCATAATCAACCAGATTTCAATACGTATCTCAGTGATCAAATATCTTAGATGCATATATATATATATATATATATATATATATATATATATATATATATATATATATATATATATATATATCAATATGTGATTAAATATAATGATTATCCAAGTGGGGACACTTGTAAAACTATGTTTAAAAATTAATGAACATAATATATATCTGAATTACCATATACTGACATGGTGATAAACAATGATCGGATATAGAGTATATCGCAATAGAGCATAATAATATAATTCTGAAACTTCTTACTCATGTCCATTGCATAAAAGAAATGCAAAGGTAGGATACTTGTCTGATCTGCTGCTTAAAATTCTCAACTTAGTTCTATCTTTTATACCGAAACCTATCATTAATAAGATCATTTGATCGATTATAAACACATATCGTAACACATAGTACTGCTTATTGTAGTCAACACATAAACTAATCACATTGCCACATACATTTCATAGTCATTACATCACAAAACAAATACATATACAGACACATTATGCAAGTCCAGATTAATTTCTAGAACATGTATTCTAACAGATCGATTTGACTTTTATCGGGTAATTATCGAGTCTAAGACTCTATCTCAAGTTCAATATCCCTATAGACTATTTAAATAACAATCATATCATTTTTAACTGACTTACAATAATTTTTAAACAATTATCACAATTTATCACGAATTTTCAAACACCGGAATCATTATTAAATGATTTAAATATCAAATAATTATATTATCATTAATATTTAATTAATATTAAACTATTAATGAAACCATTGCCAAAATATTAAAGTTATTTATAATAACTGAAAATATTTTTAAAACATTTATATTACCCTTAAATAATTTTTAAAATATTTAAAATTATTTTTAAATAATTATCATTAATATTAAAATGCACTATTTATCCAAATATTAAAAGTCATTAATTATAACTTAAAATATTTTTAATCCATTAATATCCTTTTTAAATGATTTTTAAATAAATAAAACCATTTTAAACTATTTATTTAATATAATTATTAAATAAAACAAATATCATTAATATATCATTAATATTAAAATATTAATATTTTTCATAACAAAATATCAAAAGTCATATTTTATAACTTAAAATATTTTTATAATACTTTAAATGATTTTTAAAATCATTAATTCTATTTTCCATAATTTATTTAATATATTTATTAAATAACTTAAACATCATTAATATTAATTAATTAATGAAATTTCATCACAAAATATTAAAATTCATAGAAAATAACTTAAAATATTTTCTTATAACATAATATATTTTTTCATGATTTTTCATGAATAAAAACCATTTTTGAATAATTTATTTAATATTATAATTAAATAAATAAATACCTTTTATATTCCAAAATACTAAATATTTATGAAATATATTAAAATTATTAAAAACTAATTTTCGACTTTAAAATAAATTTTTAGGAATTTATTTTGTATTTTCATAATTAAAACTATTTTTTTCTATTTTTAATCAATTTTGGAAATTAATTAAATAAAATAATTAAGTCCGTCATAAAGCCTATTATGCGATATGGCGTCATTTAGGTGTTCTTGAGCTCAAGAACAACGACAGCCAAAGTTCAAGGTCTCTTGTTTGACCAAGCATACAATTCGAGATTCATTGCTTTTTATTCATCTATCGATCACGAAGTATAGAACAAATGTAATATTATCACTAGCAATCAATATCATGACCATAACACAAATGATTAGTAAGTTATAAGCCTCCAAAAGTTCGATAGAAGTTTTTCTTCATTTTCTGGGTTTTCCAGAAAATGAAGAACAGTTGATGGTACTATATTTAGATTCTTATAGTTTTCATTCCAGGCTTGCTAATTATGCTCTAAAGGTTCAAACCTGCAGAATAGATGTCCAGGTACACGTACATAACATCAGAGAATCATAACATCAACACAATTAAGAAATCATGGTCGGTCAAAGTCTGACAAACAAATTGGTTTTTGAACAATCTGGGTTTTCCAGATTTTTCATCCGGCTGATGGTCAACCATAGTTTGACCAGATACAACTTTGTTTCTGTTTATTATTTTGATAATCTAAAGGCATATATGTATATCCTACATGCCAGTAAACAAGATCCAACCAACAACTGGGCCAAAACATCAAAAATCAGCGAGATCAGAAGCTTAGAAAGGCTTGTTAGAGCTAACAAAAATTCTGGGCTGCCCAGATTTGCAGTTTTCGTGGTCGGTCAACTGACTTTGACCACGATTATCTTACAACCTATATATGATCTGGTCCTACTAAAAGTTCGAGAGAAGAGATCTCACAGCATACTACATGTTCAAAACATAAAACACCCAAAATCATTAACAACTAGATATTTAAAGGGTCTGACATTTGATTGTCAGACTCAAGAACAAAATTTTCCAGATTTGTAAAATCATCAAATCCGAGCCTCTAGATGTTATGGATGTAACATCTGGCAACCCAGATCATTGATTAACACCTTATTCCACATGATTAAACATAAAAACACCAGATCTAATATAGCATACTTGATAAAAATTTTGGCTTAGGGTTTATACCTTTCTTGGACAATTTCTTGATCTAGAGTTTCTGATTTGCTGTTGTTGATCGTGGGGCTGTGTTAAGGGACTAATATTCATATATATTTCATAGGTTTGGTCTTGAGAGGAATTGTTTATGTATTTGTAAACAATTGGGCTTAATAATGAAGACTTTATCTCTCTTAAATTATCAAATCATGTATTGATGCAATCATGTAGCTGATATAATTGAATGCTAGATGCTATATTGGTAGGGTAGGATGTTTGCCATAATTTGCTAACAATAATGCACAATAATTCACTAATAATATACTAATGGGACAAAAATGATATTTTGGTAATTTCCACACCAATAATTGAATTCTACCTTTAATAATGCAGAAGGGTATTTTAGACTTTTCACTTTTAACCTCAAGGGCGTTCTTGTCATTGGTTACAACCCTTAGGGTTTAAGGTTTATTACTTTAGGGTTTAGGGTTTAGGGTTTAACCCTAAAGATTTAACAAATTAAATACAATAATTTAAAATTAGGGTTTTCAATAGAAATTAGGGTTTTTATAATTAACAATTAGGGTTTACTAATTATCTGTATATCTTACTAACACAGTAATTACGATTTCTAATTACAAAAATTCTAATACACAGTAAAGTTCGTATAACACAATTACTACCCAGTCTTATCTCATAACCGAGTTTAATAATTAGGGTTTAACAACAAAATATTAGGTTATGACCTAATTTACCACAATCAACCAATCATTATCATCCCACACATATACAAAGACATATTTATAGCATCGAAAAATTAATATACATATAATATTATATCATTATCATCATTCCTTATTCGTAACTGTAATTTGGGTTTATCGGACTAGTATTAGGGTTTACTAGTAACATTTAAAACTGTTCCACACATTAACATTACACACACATAACATACATATCTATAACACTGACAAATAATAATATAATATTATTATTCTCATTCCTTGATCAAAAATCCAAAATTAAGGTTTGGATTCCATATCTGATTTATCTCATTATATATAACATTATTAATTAAGTTAAATAATTAACTTAATTAATCAAATAAATTCATATAATAAAATAATTAGTATAATAACGATGTCATCTTTTTATATATTAATTAATAATATCATAATCTTATTTTCATGGAAAATAATTAATAAAACATTTCGCTACAAAATTAATTACTATAAAAAGATAATTTGTAATAATTAAAAATTCTAAAATTATTTCTAATTTTTCAATTAATAAATATATTTGCATTTATCATTCACATTACTTGACACATATTCTCATCATTAAATAAAAAAAAATTATACACAAAATTTCTGATTTAATTTTATAGAAAATATCGGGCTATTACAAAAATAATACATCAACAATATGTATTAAGAAATATTAATGGACTTGGAAGATTGATTTACAATTATATACAAGTCCAAGTGAATTAAAGGGAGAGGCCCAATCATTAATGAATGAACAAACTAGGTTTATTAATGCAAAGCCCAAATGATGATTTAATGTAAGCCTAAGATAGAATCCATGAGTTGTATGACCCATGGGGCAAACCATATTAATATGGTTATTGTAGTGACCAAGTTAATGTGGTGATCAAGTTAAAGTAATGACCAAGTATTAAGAGTAATGATCAAGTTAAATGAGTAATGACCAAGTGTAGGATAAGAGTTGCGTTAGCCAAGTAATGAATAGTAAGGAGGTGGCTTAAGGAGGTGGGTGATTTAATGACTAAACTACCCTAGCTTTGCAACTTCTATAAATAGAGAAGGCTTACAAGCCATTTGTTAGTTGTTCAAATAATCCAACATTTCTAAAGTTCTTAAGTGTTCGAGAGAATAAGCTACAATAAGTCACTTCCATAAGTAAGAAGAAGAAGCAAGCTACTTTACCAAGACTACAAAAAAGTAAGACTTCTTCTCTAAATTATCTTCTATCTCTACCATGATAGGTTGATAAGAAAAGATGGATTAAGAAACATGAATGATAAGAAGCAAGAAGAATGTGTAAGTCATGAACTTAAGCCACATAAGTTGGAAATAAGTCATTTGAACTTATAAAAGTTATAAACTTATTATAAGTTAACCTTGAATATTAAGTATGAAAATATGAACTTGTAATGAGTTTATTAGGAGAAGTGAATTAAGAACTTATATGATTATATGTATCATATATACCTAAGTAAAGTTATATGTGAAGAACATGTAAAGTATGATGATTAAGAAACTTTAATTGTCATAAGTCATGAATAATCAAACCTTAAGTAGTTTATAAAATGACAAGTTATAAGCTCATGAATAATAAGTCCAAAATCCAACAATGATTATAAGTTGTTGTAATAAGTAGGTTGAGATGTTCACATGATGAATTGAAGTCATTGGTAATGTTAAACAAATCATAAGAATGAAGATTGGCCGAAAATTGCACGATTGGACGATAATCGTCGAATTCGTAAAATTCTCGGAATGGAAGTCAAATTTTGTGTTTGATCACGGAACCATGGTTTTCCAATATAGACAAGTCATATTTTGCATTTAAGAGTTTCGGACTCAAAAATGACCGGATTCTGACTTGAACGAAGAAACGAGCGTTGAACATTCACAAACGTTTATCGTTTTTGTTAAAAAAGAACGAATAGGTGAATTTTTAGCAAACAAAGTCAAATAGATAAAATTCTTGCATGAACGCATATATTACGTAATTTGTGCACCGTAGGCTTTTAAACGAGCCAATTCGGACTTATAACGAAGAAGTTATGCGTCCGGGAAGTTTACAAAAATTCAAAACTGAAATTGTTTTCTGGTGCACAGAGTTGGGGCCGCGGCGCCAACCCTAGGCAAAATGAGTCGCATCATGAAGGCGGAATGTCAAAGGTCCGAGCACAATCAGAAGAGTTCACCGCAGCGCGAACCATAGTACATTATATAAATATAGCGGCCACGTATGTCTGATCAAAATCTTACGGAGAGTGGCGCGTACGCTGACCATTAAGTAAGGACTCAGTCAGTAGCAATGACCAAGTCCGGACAAAGGATACTATAAGCTCGCATCGCAATGTGAGATCTAAGTATAAAAGTCAGGCCATAGCAATTGACCTTTCGTAACAAGGATATAGTGATGAAGGTTTCTAAGTACAAAGAAAAGAAAACTAATTGTTTTAAAAGTAAACATAACTTAAGGAATGTAATGTAACATTGTTAAACCTTAAGGATGTTGTATAAAGGTTGAGATAACCTAGTCGAATATAAATGCAAGGATAATGATAAACCGAAATGAATAGTAACTGAATCTAATACACAATTAGATTGAAATGAAAGGTATGATATAGTCATATACATACTTGATTATATGTGACCTAATATAAGGCATTATGTGATCATGTATTGTAGAGACTTGAACGACTTGAACATAAAGTTAATATACCGAGCAGAGCCGCTAAAAGGCAAGTATTCTAACTCTTGTCTCAGTTCAATCTGAACAAGTTTTTGAGGTTCATGTATTCTTTCGCATGAATTGAGGTATGTTGAAGTTAAAGCCAATCCCTTTGGCTAGATTTGATGTATTGATAATCTATTCATGTATTATCAAATGTTTCTATCTTTTGTCAACTACTTGATATGGTTTTCAAAAGAAGACTGAAATGTTAAACAAATGTTTTGTCGGTAAAACGACAGGCACGTGAGGTTGCCAAATGCTTAAACGTGCATACGTTTAATGGATGTAGTGTTGATCAACATAGAGTACAATAGGCTGATCACCTAGAAGTGCTCGTAAGTAATATCGGGCTTACGAATTTGCTTCCGGGTTTTCCTTTTCCAATAAAGAATGAATACTCGAGATCTCTGACCGGAGTGAAGGTTTTACTAAATATTGTTGTTATTGTAAAACATTTTGAAAGAAAAGATGAAGTGCTATTTTGAGTTATCAATAGTACTTCATAACTATTGTTCAGTTATCGAAGATATATGATTTGTATGTGTCAAGCATGTTGTTATTAAATTGTTATACTTGCTGAGCAAGTTATGCTCACTCTTGCTTGAACCATATGAATGCAGCTAAGACTGAACGTCCCGAAGGATCGAAAAAGGATAAAGGAAAAGCTAAGGCAGATTACTAAGCTTTCTTGTAATAGTATAGGTCTATTGTTGTAATGTAACTGATATTATGACAAAGACCTTTGTAATGGGTATAGAACCTGGGAAATGTAAATATTACATTAAATATTTAGAAGTTATGTTCGTTCTTTAAGACTTTTCAATTGAATGAATGTATGAATGTTGTACAGTATAGCATCATCTGTCGGGTTGGAAGATACCCGGATTTAGGGGTGCTACATTTCTAGTGTCTAGGATTCTTTATCCTACCCATTCATTGCATTGCATGAATATGATAAAGAGGGGCATCTGTAGACACTTGAAATTTCATGCACACCTATCACTAACATTACAGGAGGACAGATTCATCTTTCAGAGATAACCGTGGAAGACAGTTCAAGTCAAGTCCGGATACTATCGGAAGTTTAGTATCAACCCCAGAACACACACCGGAAGTAACAATTCCAACCTCGGAGATAACCCCGAGGCATGCAGTTCCAATACCGGAAATTCCAGTGGAGAAGACCGATTAATCTCGGAGATAACCCCGAGGTATCCAGTCTCAGTCCCAACACTGGGAGTAGTAGCTACTACCCTTGGTGATAACCCCAAGGAATGCAGTTTCGGCGATAACCCCAAAAATGCTTGTTTCAAATGAATGCGATCAGCTTCAACCTCGACACTCACACTGAGGCACTCAGTACAAGGCCCAAAGATAACACCGGGAATACAGGCGCACCTCAAAGATGACACTAAGGACCTTCAACATTTGCAGCAGTCCAATCTCATCAATAACCCTAAGCAACGTCTGCTTTATCAGCCCAAACCGGCGATAACTCCGGTGAGGGGTAAAGTAATCATCTCGCCACTTTGAAGCCACATCATGTCATCTCAACATTTCATACACACATTTCTACATAACAATGTCCCACAAGAATCAAGAAAAACCAATCCCGAGTGACTATTATGTAGGGTAACGGATAGAATTTGAAGCTTGAAGACCAGAGGGCACCGTCCCATCTTCCTAACTTCGTACAACCTCTAATCCCATGTCATTGTATAACTCTCGACAACGGCGGTCCGAAATAGTTCCTACATACCTTAGTCTGTGCATGTACTGCGAGACGACGCGACCCGTGAAATCCGGGGCAACCCAGGCAGCCTCAGGTACACCTGCGGCTCCCCCCTCTATAAATAGAGGGCTTAGGGTGGCCATTTTAAGAAGAAAAAAGGCGAGGAAGCCCTATCAAATTTGCTCCGTACTTACAATATACTGAGAGCTTTCTCATTTTAAACACATGTGAGCTCACATATAGCTACTCTTGTACCGGCGGGAGCCGAGTTTCATCCACTTTAAAGATATAGAAGTCTTCTTTGGCAACCCATTATAAGCCTTCTCACACACTTTAAAGTATTTTTCTTCATCTTTTTACACACTCTTCTTCACGTTGAGAGTCGTGTTGCGTGTGTTTGCCCAGACTTCGGTCCGTAGTTTTATTTCAGTTTGTATATACATATATATATTTATATATATATATATATATATGAACTGTGTGTCGAATTTTGTTCGATGAGCCTAGACTTCGGTCTGGAGCGTTTACTGCTTTAATATATATATATATATATATATATATATATATATATGATCTGTGTGTCGAACTTTGTTCGATGAGCCTAGACTTTGGTATGGAGTGTTTACTGCTTTAATATATATACACTTATATATATTAACTGTTGTCGAACTTTGTTCGATGAGCCTGGATTTTACATCCGGAGCGTTTACTTGCTTTTATATATATATATATATAAATATATATTTATATATATGAATTGTTGTCGAACTCTGTTCGATGAGCCTGGATTTTACATCTAGTGTATTTATCGCTATATATATATATATATATATATATATATATATATATATATATATATATATATATATATATTTCAACCCTTTGGACTTTATTTCGTGGTGGTTGTGACGACCCCAAAATAGGTCAATTCCATCCAACCCATTCTGAGTCGCCAAATACATGGTACAAAAAATAACTACAACTTTATTACAACAATTGTCGTACAAAATACAACAACACATATGCTTTGAGTTTGGATACAAATATATACCAACTGTGACTCATGTCCCAATCGTGGATAGCACGTCACAATGACACCTTACATAAAGGTATAGTCAAAAACTGTTTTAAAAATTAGAACTTTTGGGAAGTGCTCAAGGAAACCTTCGTACATGGGAGGCTATGCTTCTAGGTTATGATAGATATCATATGGCCACAAAATTATCCTTGGTTGACCCAATAGACCCCAAAGAAAAACGAGAAGATTACTATCATATTTTTCCCAATGGTGAGTCTTCTCTTGACTTATCATTATCTCCACTATCTCAAATTGAGAATTATACTTCAAACAAACACCAAGATTATATAGGTAGTGCTCAGAAATATACTCAAAGAAGTGGATGAGCACAACCTCATCTTATGATGACACGAGGTTGTATGTCATTAGACATCTTGTATGATAGAGGCAAAACACCCTTCCAATGTTGGGTTCGCCTCTCCCTATATGATTCACCAAATATAACTACTAAAAGATGTATACAACATACTTGTCTATACTTGCTTAGGGAGAACTCCACACTAGAGACCACCGCTTCTATTCCTTGTTACCCCGGCTCGACCCAAATACACACTTTTATTACCGTAAAGGAATTGTGAAGCAAAGGGTGAGCACAACTAGCTCAGTAAAGAATATCATGACTAAAGATAAATAAATTATCAATAGCCTTCATCAATAACAAATCAAAGATTTAGAACATATGGTAGATGATAAAAATTTCAACCATAGTTGCAGCGGAACGAGCAATCCATTAGAAGAGTCAAATAGACAATACAGTCTATTATCTTCTCCGTGTTAAAAGTCCACCAACAATGTTTTATCACTGTAACATCAATCCACAGTTCCTTTCCACAATTATATGAATATCTCATGATCATAATTGTGATTTTAAATTCCTCTTCGTACCTAGGACGAATATAATTTTCATCACATGTCTTTACCTGAAACATTAAAGATCATGGTTATACCAAATCACAGTTCCTGTTCATAATCATACTAATAAATTCATCTTTACACTACGGGCCAAAGATATTCATCCACAGTTCATCTTCGCACCACTGGCCAAAGATATTCCACAACAGGTCATCTTTGCACTACGGACCAAAGATATTCATTAACAGTTCATCTTTACACTCATCGCCAAAGATATTCATCAACAATTCATCTTTTGCACTACGTGCCAAAGATATTAATATCTCAAAGAAATATATAATCATTTCAGAATTTATATAAACAATAATTATAACCATGTTGATCAATTCACCTTTGCACTTAAGCTAAAGATATTCAATTATAAATTCAATGGCCATGATCATACCAGTCACAATTTAACTTTTCACTATTGGCCAAAGAGAACCCTAGTCATGATCATACCAATAATCTACTCATCTTTACACTCCAGTGAAAGAGAATTTCAACATCAGGGTTATAAAAATATTATTTATGATAATAAAATCAATATAATCAATATATAGTTTTAATCTCCATAGTAATATTCATAAATCAACTATAAATTGGTTAGAAAAAGAAACCAATTTTGTAGTCAATAGTACCTGTGAATAGTAACTCATGAATAGTAATCCTGACATAAAAAGGTAGAAATTCTACAATAAAATCCATACCAATATTTCGGTATAATGATATTGAAAGACTAACATTTCTTAAACTTATAAACAATTTATTTTAACTGTTTACACTTTACTAAATAATGCATTTAATCATCATAAAATGCCAAACTTATAAGGTTTCATCACCAATAACCAAAACCCTCATCAAAAACCTGCATATACCACATATATGATTCTCAAGTCATAAAATCATATTTTCCAATTTCTTCCTTCACATAACATATTTAACTCATTTATTCATAACTAGTCCATTTTCATGAAAAATACCAAATCAGTTCCAAAAATATTTCTTTTCTGAGATTTAGCAGAATATAGTCCCATATTGAACATATATTTTTCTTAGAATTTTTAAAATTCATTTACTATTTTTCATATGGCTAAAACCGTCGAATATTTAGACATTTATCATAAATTATACTTTTATCCAAAAATTCAAATTCACAGAGTACAATCGATATTATATAGATGTACTCCCAATAAAAATTTCATCAATTTTGGAGTTAACCATAAGGAGTTATAAGGCTACTTTTAAAATAGTATTTTCTCATAAAATTCATAACTCTTAATATATACATCCAAAACCACCATTTTGGAACAATCAATAAAACTCATCATCATATTATTTCAAATTTTTCCGCATTTTTTGAAGGTCGGAAGAAGTACGAATCAAAAAATATAATAACCCTTAAAATCCTTTACTATCCCTTACCTCAAAAGAAAGCAAAGACTTCTTACATTTGGATATCGGATATGACGATGAAGGAAACTTGCACTGATGAATATCAACTCACCAAGTATCTAAATACTCACAAAATAAACTCAATATTCTAGAGAGAGAAAGAGAGAAAACTTGTTTCTGGTGTGATTTTCAATTCTAACTTAGCCCTCTATTTATAGGAAAATTTTAGCAGACTTGACCTGCAACCTGATGGCTTTACCTGCTACTATTCCCACCCACCACATTTGAAATAAAATTCAGCACATTTCTTCTCCAACCATAAATGGGGCCCACTCAATTCTAGAATTTTTCACCAAAATGCTAAATTCGGATACTTCAACAATTTCTGAACCACTCACCTCTTAAAATTCATAACAAATCATACGTTCTTTTTTAACGGTTCAAAATTTGTGGACATATACTCAACTTATATATGTATAACATATCCAAAAATTACAACGATCCAACTTCATTTGATTAAAAATTATAACTAACGCAATATATCTCAAAAACACTTTGGTTTAATTTTTAATACCTTCATTCCGACAAAAAATACTTGATAAAATACATCAACATTAATTCCTTCATTTATAACGACATAAATAAATCCATCATTTATATCCACATCAAATAAATATTTTCTTATCATATAAATCAATAATTAATTATTCACAAATAATATTACGAATCACAATTATTATGACAACCGTGCCGCTCCTGGAAAGAGGGGCTTTCAATAAGAATTTCTCCTTATTGGCGCCGCAATTAGGTGACCAAACCTCTCCTTGATGAACTTTCTAGACATTGCCAATAATGCTATCTAATAATATTATTCAAATAATAAGAATTATTGATCCGATATTGAGAAATATTAGGCGTGATAATTATTGAAACAACAATAATATAAAATATCAACGCAAAGAACTATTGAATCAATAAAATAAAATATTGAACAATAATTACCGTAACAATTATTGAGTAGTGCCTTCTTACGTAAGAATCAATAATTCAAAATACCGTAATACCGCAGTGCTACTATGCAACAACGCCAGACATTTTATTTTTCCAACCAGTATTCCAACAATGTTAATTGTGAATTGATACGCCTGTTATTTATAAAAACTTAATTTTGTCATTTTCTTCTTCCGAGCGCTTATTCTCATTATGGGGCCCATAAATGGTTCTTGTACTGCATGCGAATATTCTATTCCTCCAGTAAAGAATGTTCCACGACCAAACGAATATTCCCCGACAACAATGAATATTTTATAACCACTTGTGTATTTTGAAAAAAAATTCATATATCACCCTTAACTTTAACTTTTATCAATTTAACCATTTACTGAATAGTAATTATAAGAAAAATTGAATACTTTTATTTCATAAAATTCGGGGTCTTACAATCTCCCCTCCTTATGAAATTTCATCCCCGAAATTTACGTGATCTCCGGTTTTCAAAAGTTGAGATTACCTTGCTTCCATTTTAGATTCTATCTCCCTTGGCCATCATGATTTCTCCATCTCCGTGATAACTTCATTTGGGTTCCTCATTTGTTGGGAAGTCATGACAACCGCCATCCCTCGAACTACCCTTGGTTTTGACTTGTCTGGTCAAGATTTTACGTCATCACTACCGTTGGAATATATTTTTCTATAAGACATATTCCTCCCTCAATCGCCTCGTCAGACTTCTCGCTTTCATGATCCGAATCATCAATCTTCGATCCATATCGAATTCAGGTTGACCGCTATGTACGAGATAAATTCAAAACTCGATGTTGGGTTCTCCTAATTGCTTTCCAAAGAGAAATTCATGTCATCTATTTTAGCCTTCTTAGATCGGACATCTCTTTCCACAATATCCACGTGTCGTGTGGCTTTTACCCATGCATCACTCATTCTTACTGCTCGCTTTTTTTTCTTTTTCATTTCGATTCCATCTTTATCATCTTATACTCGCCAAAGAATGCTTCGCTCAAGCATCACATATCGGGCAACACAAGCTTGAATTGTTGCATCCTTTTGTTCCACGACACTCACCGCCGTTCTTCACTTTCTTCTTCTAACTCATGAATACGATTTTGAAATTCTACATTTTGATCATATAATACCTCTAATAAACTCTCCTCATGTACCTCCTTCTTCCTCACTCTCAGTGTTACCTCTGTGACTATCTCGGGTGCAACTATCAATTCTTCACTCACCACATGGATATCTCTAATCACATTATCATGGTTAGTGATTAGAGGTATCCCCACGGTCTCATTCACTCTATTGTTAACATTCTCAGCAGCCATTCTCAAATCGCCCATAAAAAACAAGGTTAATTAAATAAATTAACATATCACATAATATCCCGATATTATGACTGACCAACAAATAAGCTTAGGTAGGACACACTAGCAAAGGATTTACTCGTATCTCCCGTCCTAGTTATATTCCCCGATCTCCGCTAGAGATCATATCCCTAAGCTCTGATACCAACTATGACGACCCCAAAATAGGTCCATTCCATCCAACCCATTATGAGTCGCCAAATACATGGTACAGAAATTAACTACAACTTTATTACAACAATTGTCGTAAAAAATACAACAACACATATGCTGTGAGTTTGGATACAAATATATACCAACTGTGACTCATGTCCCAATCGTGGATAGCACGTCACAATGACACCTTACATAAAGGTATAGTCAAAAACTACTTTAGAAATTAGAATTTTTGGGAAGTGCTCAAGGAAACCTTCGTACATGGGAGGCCATGCTTCTAGGTTATGATAGATATCATATGGCCATAGAATTATCCTTGGTTGACCAAATAGACCCCAAAGAAAAACGAGAAGATTACTATCATATTCTTCCCAATGGTGAGTCTTCTCTTGACTTATCATTATCTCCACTATCTCAAATTGAGAATTATACTTCAAACAAACACCAAGATTATATAGGTAGTGCTCAGAAATATACTCAAAGAAGTGGATGAGCACAACCTCATCATATATGATGACACGAGGTTGTATATCATTAGACATCTTGTATGATAGTGGCAAAACACCCTTCCAATGTTGTGTTCGCCTCTCCCTATATGATTCACCAAATATAACTACTAAAAGATGTATATAACACACTTGTCTATACTGTTTAGGGAGAACTCCACAGCTAGAGACCACCGTTCTATTCCCTAGTTACCCCCACTCGACCCAGCTACACTTTTATTACCTAAAAGGAATTGTGAAATAGAAGGGTGAACACAACTAGCTCAATAAAGAATATCATGACTAAAGATAATTAAATTATCAATAGCCTTCATCAATATCTAATCAGAGATTTAGAACATATGGTAGATGATAAAAATTTTAACCATAGTTGCAGCGAAACGAGCAATCCATTAGAAGAGTCAAATAGACAATACAGTCTATTATCTTCTCCATGTTAAAAGTCCACCAACAATGTTTTATCACTGTAACATCAATCAACAGTTCGTTTCCACAATTATATGAATATCTCATGATCATAATTGTGATTCTAAATTCCTCTTCGCATTCTGGGATTTAATATAATTTTCATCACATGTCTTTACCTGAAACATCAAAGATCATGGTTATACCAAATCACAGTTCTTGTTCATAATCATACTAATAAATTCATCTTTGCACTATGGGCCAATTAAAGATATTCATCCACAGTTCATCTTCGCACCACTGGCCAAAGATATTCAACAACAGGTCATCTTTGCACTACGGGCCAAAGATATTCATTAACAGTTCATCTTTTTACTACTGGCCAAAGATATTCATCAACAATTCATCTTTGCACTATAGGCCAAAGATATTAATATCTCAAAGAAATATATAATCATTTCAGAATTAATATAAACAATAATTATAACCATGTTGATTAATTCACCTTTGCACTTAAGCTAAAGATATTCAATTATAAATTCAATGGTCATGATCATACCAAATACAATTCAACTTTTCACTATCGCCAAAGAGAACCCTAGTCATGATCATACCAATAATCTACTCATCTTTACACTCAAAGGAAAGAGAATTTCAACATCGTGGTTATAAAAATATTATATATGATAATAAAATCAATATAATCAATATATAGTTTTAATCTCCAGAGTAATATTCATAAATCAACTATAATTTGGTTAGAAAAAGAAACCAATTTTGTAGTGAATAGTACCCGTGAATAGTAACTCGTGAATAGTAACTCATGAATAGTAATCTTGACACAAAAAGGTAGAAATTCCACAATAAAATCCATACCAATATTTCGGTATAATGATATTGAAAGACTAACATTTCTTAAACTTATAAACAATTTATTTTAACTGTTTACACTTTATTAAAAAATGTATTTAATCATCATAAAATGCCAAACTTATAAGGTTTCATCACCAATAACCAAAACCCTCATCAAAAATCTGCATATACCACATATATGATTCTCAAGCCATAAAATCATATTTTCCAATTTTCTTCCTTCACATAACATATTTAACTCATTTATTCATAACTAGTCCATTTTCATGAAAAGTACCAAATCACTTCCAAAAATATTTTTTTTCTGGGATTTAGCAGAATATAGTCCCATATTGAACATATATTTTTATTAGAATTTTTAAAATTCATTTACTATTTTTCATATGGCTAAAACCGTCGAATATTTAGACATTTATCATAAATTGTACTTTTATCCAAACATTCCGAAATTCACAGAGTACACTGATATTATATAGATGTACTCCCAATAAAAATTTCATCAATTTTGGAGTTAACCATAAGGAGTTATAAGGCGTTACTTTTAAAATAGTATTTTCTCATAAAATTCATAACTCTTAATATATACATCCAAAAATCACCATTTTTGGAACAATCAATAAAACTCATCATCATATTATTTCAAATTTTTCCAGAATTTTTTGAAGGTCAGAAGAAGTACGAACTGAAAAACATAATAACCCTTAAAATCCCTTACTATCCCTTACCTTAAAAGAGCAAAGACTTCCGAATCGGATATTGATATGACGTCAAGGAAACTTGCACTGATGAATATCAACTCACCAAGTATCTAAATACTCACAAAATAAACTCAATATTCTAGAGAGAGAAAGAGAGAAAACTTGTTTCTGGTGTGATTTTCAATTCTAACTTAGCCCTCTATTTATAGGAAAATTTTAGCAGACTTGACCTGCAACCTGATGGCTTTACCTGCTACTATTCCCACCCACCACATTTGAAATAAAATTCAGCACATTTCTTCTCCAACCATAAATGGGGCCCACTCAATTCTAGAATTTTTCACCAAAATGCTAAATTCGGATACTTTAACAATTTCTGAACCACTCACCTCTTAAAATTCATAACAAATCATACGTTCATTTTTAACGGTTTAAAATTTGTGAACATATACTCAACTTATATATGTATAACATATCCAAAAATTACAACGATCCAACGGTCGGATTAAAAATTATAACTAACGCAATATATCTCAAAAACACTGGTTTAATTTTTAATACCTTCATTCCGACAAAAATACTGATAAAATACATCAACATTAATTCCTTCATTTATAACGACATAAATAAATCCATCATTTATATCCACATCAAATAAATATTTTCTTATCATATAAATCAATAATTAATTATTCACAAATAATATTACAGAATCACAATTATGACAACCAGGCCGTTCCCAGGAAAGAGGGGGCTTTCCAATAAGAATTTCTCTTTACTGGCGCGCAATTAGGTGACCAAACCTCTCATTGACAGAACTTTCTAGACATTGCCAATAATGCTATCTACTAATATTATTCAAATAATATAAATTATTGATCTGATAATGAGAAATATTGTGCAGCGATAATTATTGAAACAACAATAATATAAAATATCAACGCAGCAACTATTGAATCAATAAAATAAAATATTGAACAGTAATTACTGTAACAATTATTGAGTTATGCCTTCTTACGTAAGAATCAATAATTCAAAATATCGTAATACCGCAAAATGTGTTACTATGCAACAACGCGTATTACTTTATTTTACCAACCGGGTATTCCAACAGTGTTAACGGTAACGATTACGCCATTATTTATAAAAACTTAATTTTGTTGTTTCTTCATCCGACAGTTATTCTGTTATGGGGCCCATAAATGGCTGCGCCGTTGTACGAATATTCTCCGACAGAAAGAATATTTCACGAGTAAACGAATATTCTTCGACAACAATGAATATTTTATAACCACTTGTGTATTTTAAAAAAAAATTCATATATCACCCTTAACTTTAACTTTTATCAATTTAACCATTTACTGAATAGTAATTATAAGAAAAATTGAATACTTTTATTTCATAAAATTTGGGGTCTTACAGTGGTTGATCTCTTTTACAGCTTTATTTACGTTTTGTCCCGCCTGGAGTTTCCTCCGTGACGGTTGATAACTTTTACAGCTTTATTTACGTTTCTGATCCACCATGGAGGTGCTTGATGGTTGGTGATCATATATTTATATATATATATATATATATATTTACAACTTTTATATATATACCTACTAATTACTTCTTTCATACAAATTGCAGCATAATGTGAGTCTAGGAATCATGTTATCACAGATTCAGTCTACTGAATCTAGATTCGGTTCCCGTGATGGACCTTTTCAGTTGTAAGCAGCTTGTAAATTTATCTGCGGTGTCTGAATTTTCTTAGATGGTTTTCATACCCACGAGGAAGTCAGCATTATTTTGTACATTATTTTCTTATAGATGATTCGCATCTCGGAAATAAAATCAATCAAGCCGAACACTTAATAAAATGAGAGTGTAAAAGATTTCAATTAATATTGAGCACAAGGGTTTGAAAAACCTCTTTTATAAAACATCACTGCCATATATTGTTAAAATTGATTTTTTACATAAATTCAAACCCTGTGTATATAGGTGTGAACGAGCATCACACTAATTCTAAATAAACAGCACATAGACCCACACACACACACACACACACACACATTTAGATAACAGTTTCTTGAAAAATGGCAATCACTGTGGTAACCCTGGGATGTCGGGGGTGCCTAACACATTCCTCTCGCATAATCAAGTCCCCTGACCTTAATGAATCTCGGTTTCAATCAATTCGCTTAATGAAGTCACATCACTGGGTCAATGTGCAAACTTTTTTTTGGTTATGTTGGTACAACCATTTAAAAAACCATGACTCATTATACATGTCGGACCATTTTCACTTATTTTTTCAAATAAATCTCACCTAAAATGAGAACACCAAAGAACAAGTAACGAAAAGGGACAACAAAAAAATCCCGACGTCGACAATATGTATATTGATGTGTTTAAAGCAATTTAATTGAGCATAATTTGTTGAATAAAAATTATTTATATAAAAAAAATCGCAAAATCCGTGATGATTTCGTTAATCCTTTTTCTTCGGTTAAATATGATAACATGCTATATCATGCTATATATATGATATAGCATGTTCAAAGTTACCAGGTAGATAACACTAGTGTTTCACGTGACATATATTATATATATTAGTAACATGCTTCTTATTCTTAATAATTATGAATATTAGTAACGTGAATCCCCACTGGTGATATATATTATATATAATATATAATATATAATATATATTATATTTAATATTCCTAATAATTTTATAATTAAAATAAAGGGTTTATTTTAATTTTAAAATTGGAATTTTATGCTAACTAATTAGAGTTGGAATTGGATTCCATGATAACTAATTAGAGTTGAAATTGGCTTTCATGTTTCCTTAAAATAAAGGAGTTTATTTAGATATGAAATATGATTTCATATTATTCAAAATAAAGGAGTTTATTTGTGAATAGGAAAGAGAATCCGCATTTCCTTAAATAAATGAGTTTATTTAATATGAAATAAGATTTCATATTATTCAAATTAAATGAGTTTATTTGTGAATAGGAAAGAGAATTCGTGTTTCGTTTAATAAATGAGTTTTTTTTTTGTTTGGAATTGGATTCCATAATTAATTAAAATAAATGAGTTTATTTTGATTAAAATAAATAGTTTATTTTATTCAAAATTGGATAAATTAAAATAAAATAGGTTTATTTTGATTTAAATTTGGATTAAAATAAAGGAGTTTATTTTGATTCAAAATTAGATTTTATGCTAACTAAATTTGCCCATTAAATGATATCAATATATATATTGAATGTTTATTATTCATGAGGTGAATGTTATTTATTGATTCATATGGTGATGTGTATGATAATAAATGAGATTGATTATGGACTATTGACCAATATTATTGTATTTTATTTTAGTTGTATGCATGAATGTATGGATTTTATTAAATGGGGTCTGCGTACCTCGTCTTCTCTAATTTTTTCTTAATTTAATTCTATCTTCCTTCTATGTACTTTCCCTTGACTGTTGATCAAGGTTTCTATTTATTTTAAAATAGTTTTGTAATAGGAATAGTTAGAATTAATTTTAAAGTATTAGAGATCAAGGGGCAAGGAGCGCTTGAAGACCCGTTTGTAATGGAGCCCGAGTTTAAATGTAATAGTTATATTTAAATTTAATTCTTGCACTCTAGGTTTGACCTCTTGGTTCACTTAGTGGCTCTAGTAAACCAAACTAGAATAAAAGTCCTTAATAAATTCGGGTAGAATATAGTATTCTATATGTGCATGTTTATACTATATATATATATATATATATATATATATATATATATATATATATTATGCAAACATGTTTCGCATGTTAATTAATATGACGCGTATTATATATATATATGTGTATGGGTGCTAAACAAGATGAGACAAATTAATAACAAACCCCTCAAATTTTTATATTAAGTCCTAAGCGTTCAAAGATATTTGGAATATCGAACGTCGTTTTCTAGCATGATAAAAAATAATAGAGTGTCAATTAATTATTATAAGTTTGTTGTGTTGCCACAAGGCTTATCTTATTTCTTTGAGATGTTAATTTTATCACATTTGATGCTTATAAAGAAAATTGAACAATGATGTTTTGTTGTGTCACCACAAGGACAATAATTTTCTTTTTTGAATATATGGAGTGCTAGGTTGGACTTAACTTGGATAATTTTGATTCGGATGTGCCACCACTTGATCAAAATAATCTAAGAGGCAAAATACAAGGAATTGCTTTGTTGATGTAATTGACAAGAGTTTACCTATTTATTTATATATAGTTTGTTGTGTCACCATAAGGCTATATACATTTGAAATGAGATCCTTATTCTCACTAGCAAATCTTTAATTAGATTTTGCCGAACTATATAAGTGATGGTAATATAGTTTGATGAAAATAGTATGAGATACCAATTTAAAACATGACCTAATTTATTTTGGTAATTAATAAAAGAATGTATGCTAAAATGTTGTTAATTACAAATTCATTTACAGAATTTTATAATGTCTAAATTACTATCACTGTGAAGCATGTTAGATGATATTTAACCGGACCGAATTAAACGGATTGGTAAAGTAATTAAATGTCTTATATTTAATTGGGACATTGTATAGTGGAAGGAATAAATTGTACGGTAACTATTTACTCAAAGGTTCTTTTATTATTAATGTTGAAATCTGTATTATCTGGAAAGTTGTTGATCGCTAGGGAGGCTTATCGATATTGTAGAATAAATATTGTAAAACTCCAACTTTTTGAATAAAGATGAATTTTCTATAAATATTATTTTTGAATATTATGGAGTAAAATTGATATAATGTTATAGTTGTGGGTAATATTTATAAAGTTTGCAAAAGTACGCAAGTTGTTATATAATATTCGATTGGTCGGGAAATTTTCGCTTTAACAGGAATATTCGCATAACCAAGACAATAATTGGTGGACCCCTGATGTAATTATTGTCGGATTGAGAAAACGACAAAATACTTTATGAAAATAACGGCGGAAGTTTTACTGTTAATCTGCTGAAACACCCTGTTAAAAGTATAAGAATACGCGTGGTTACATAGTAGCACCACGATAATAATTATTGATGCTTACGTGATAAGTCACTTTCTTTTTGTTGGTATTATTAATGTAATAATACGTAAAATCTTTTTATATAAACAGTAATACTTTTATAAAGTTATTCTATAAATAGAATATATTAAATTCTATTATGCATAGTGTTGCATAGTGTCCGCATAATGTTTTGCATAGTAAAATCTTTTTATATAAAATGTAATACTTTTATAAAGTTATCTTTTTATTAGACAATAATTAGAATATATTATATTTTATTATGCATAGTGTTTGCATAAGGCTCAGATAGTGTTTGCATAGTAAAATCTTTTATAAAGTTATTCGCTTTATTAGATTATAAATAGAATATATTATATTTTATTTAAAAGATTTTGCTTTAAATATATGGACCGTCGATTAAAGTAAATCAATCTGGACCGCTCATGAGTTAGTTACTATGCTAGATCCATTTTTCTATAAATAGAAGCTCATTCCTTCATTATTTTCTTACGAATTCACCAAACTCTAGAGATAAACTATAGAGAGAAAGAAGAAAGTATTCGCTACTTCACTACTTATATATCCAAAGACTTTTCTTCTTAAGGTAGGGAATATTATTTGTTGTACTCATAAGGGTATTCTTTCTTTCTTATTCATGAAGAGAACTTCGTTATTCCATTCTTTATTATTCGATGGAATAACTCAGATACACGGATACCCTATACTTGGTGACAAATATCCTGTTCAAGGCTTTACGTTTTTGTGGACCGATTCCGTCTTTATTATTCTATTAGAATATCCTTTCTGTGCGTTTTACACCGGACCTGGTTCCGTCTTTATAATTAATGTTGGAATATCCTATCTATGCGTTTTACGCCGGACCTGATTCCGTCCTTATTAGTATTCTGTTGGAAAAACCTGTTTATGCGAAATACCGCATGCATGGTGATTTCTGTTGTTATTCCATTTTATATTATTCTGTTGGAACATCCTGTCGGTGCGAATTTTGCCTGACCTGGTTCCGTTATTTAGTATTCTGTTGGAATAACCTGTCTATGTGAAGTACCGCATGTATGGTGATTTCTTTTGTTATTCCATTCTTTATTATACTTAGTTGGTTAAAGTTTTGACTTCTATACTCCATGAAATTAGTGGAATATCCTTGATAATTACGCTTCATCCAGTTTCTTTTCATGGAAATATTCTTCTGAGCATTCTTGAATTTTACTCTACAAAGCAGTATCATGTTGACAATTTGGACGTTATTGGTTCTTGGACAAATTAATTCTTGAACTTGTTTTATTGAATTCTTATATCATTGTCATCATCCTCATATTTATATTTTTTGAAAGTCATATGTGGCCTGTAGTGTAAAGATGGACTTGGTATGATTATGACCAGGAATTATTCGGTGTAATCATGACCGTAATGTTACAAATGATGTGGTAAAAGTCCCCATTGGCCCGTACTGCATTGATGGATATTTGTTGGCATGATCATGACCATTAATGAATACACAAATATTCTTGGCCCGTAGTGCATGGATAATTGTGGTCGTTATACTAAAGAATATCCTCGGTCAGAAAAGGTGGGTGATTCGATGATGTGAATTATTTATTAAGATGAGTCCCAGCGATAAAAGTGATGAAAAACATTTTAAATCATAAAAGATAGTAGATTTTATTTTCTACTTGACTCTTTTAATGGATTGCTTGTTCCGCTGCAGTTAAACTTGATGTTTGTTATATTGTATCAATTTAACATTGTTTAAGGCTAATGATAATTTATTCTGCATTATCTTAGTCATAATATTTCTTACTGGGCTAGTTGAGCTCACCCTTTCTTTCACTGTTCTCTTCAGGAAATGAGAATATAGCTTGAACGAGTCGGGGAATGGAGTGATGGTCCTAGATGGTGCATTAGTAGTCCTCACTATTCTGTGAAATAGTGTGATAGTAATTGTAATGGGGACTCCTTTTGAGTTTGTATACTCTCTAGTAGACAATATTTGTATTCAAACTCATAGTTTATGTTTTGTAGTATTGTACACTACAGTTGTATTATTAAGTTGTATTTGAATTTCAGATCATGTATCCATGCGACTCAAGATGGGTGATGTATACCTAATTTTGGGGGCGTCACAGTTGGTATCAAAGCTTAGGGATATGATCCTTGGCTAAGATGTGAGACTAGAACTAGGAAGGGAGAGATGGGGAATTCCTTCGCTAGTATGACCTAGTTAAATTTATTTTGTATTTAAATTAGTTGGTCAGAGTTTAGAGATAATATGTTACATGTCAACTAACCCTTGTTTTGTGGCAGTATCTGAAAATAACATCCGATAATGTTGAGAATAACAATGGAGCACAGGAGACCATTGAGTCTTCACATATCAATAATCAGGAGAATGTGCATCAGGAAGGTGACAATCCTCATGCAAACAACAACACTGAGCAAATGATGAATGATGGATTGTTTAGAGGCTTTATGCAATTCATGCAACATTAGGCGAGAACGGCTCATATCCAAAATGTAGGTGGAAACATTGGAAACTCTCGGATGATCACCGCTAAACAGTTCAAGGAGCTGGGACCACCGGAGTTTATTGGAGAGCCAAAACCACTTAAGGCGGAAGCATGGATAAAGCAGATCACCAAGATATTTGATGTCTTGGGATGCTTCGAGGAGCAAAAGGTTCCTTTCGCCACCTTCATATTGCGTGAAGAGGCGACATCGGGTGGGAATCAGAAACGCATCTGACTGACGACTCAAGATGTCTTGGGAGAAGTTCCAAGAGCTATTCAATGACAAGTACTTTCCCGAGAGTATTCGTCACATGAAAGAAGTGGAGTTTATCAAATTGGAACAAAACAAGATGACCGTGTCGCAATACGAGGCTAAATTTGTGGAGTTATCCTGGTTTGCATCCCATTTGGTCGATAATGAGGAGTGAATGACGCGAATGTTTTTAAGAGGTTTGAAACCGAAGATACGTCAATATCTTATTTCTCATAAACTGTGTTTGTACTCAGATGTTGTAAATAGGGATCAGTTATTAGAGCGTGATAACGAGTCAACGCAACCAAGAGAAATCAAATGATAAAGATGAAAATACCAAAGGGTATCACCATCAAACTATGACAACAAACGTGGAGGGAATCAACATGCCAAAAATGGTAACCACTTCGGTGGTAATCATGGCCAAGACAGTAAAAATGGACATTTCAAGAAAAGGAGATTCAACAATGATGGAAATACGTCAGCACCAGCAACCGTGGTTAAGGAAGGAGAACGACAACCTATCATATGCTTCAAATGCGGAGGGGAGGGACATATCAGTCCAAACTGCGCGATGCCATCCAAAGCGTGTTATAATTGTGGAAGAGAAGGTCACCTAGCCCGATTTTTTCGTTCACTGAAGACAAGTTCAACTAGGATGGAGGCACCAAAGGTCGCCCCGTAAAAGTCAAAGCCGGTGGTGCAAGGAAGGGCGTTTGTTGTGATCTCCCAGAAAGCAAAGAACCCGAATGAGGTCATCACGGGTAAGCTTATCATAAACTCTAGCGAAGTCTATACCTTATTTGATACCGGTTCTACCCATTCTTTTATTTCTCCTACTTGCGCTCAACGATTAAATTTGACTCGAGAAATTAGACTTTGACTTATCTGTGGAAACTCCGTTGGGAGAAACTTTCATTACATCCACTCGCTTATAAGTCTTGTTTGGTTCAAATCAAGACTTCTCACATTACCCGTCGATCTTATTTCATTAAAAATACTTGCATTTGATGTAATTCTAGGATTGATTGGTTAACTACTCATCATGCAAAATTGATTGTTTTCGTAAGGTTGTTAGCTTTTATATTCCTAATCAACCTATTATACTTAATTCAAGCAACCAAACCATTAAAATCAATCACTAGGTCATCTCAAGACATAAAGCTATTCGCTTATTGAAAAACGGATGTCAAGCTTTCTTAGCCCACGCCACGATTCTAAACAAAAATACGCCAATTTTGAATGATATTTCTATTGTTAATGAATTTCCGACGTATTCCTTGAAGAACTTCCCGCCTACCCCCCGAGCGTGAAATTGAATTTTGTATCGACCTTGAACCCTGGACAAAACCCATTTCCAAAGCCCCATATCGAAAGGCTCTATTAAACTTCGTGGAGTTAAAGACTCAACCGCATGAATTATTAGACATCGGCTTTATTCGCCCCTAGTACTTCTCCTTGGGGTGCTCCTGCTCTATTCGTGAAGAAGAAAGATGGGAGTATGCGACTTTGTATTGATTATCTGGAGTTGAGTCATGTCACCATCAAAATAGGTACCCATTGCCACGATTGATGACCTGTTTGACCCGGTTGCAAGGAGCCAAATTCTTTTCAAAGATTGATCTTCATTCCGGATATCACCAATTGAAGATTAGATCCGATGACATTCCAAAGACGTCTTTCAGAACTCGGTATGGGCATTATGAATTCCTAGTTATGTCCTTTGGATTGACTAATGCTCATGCTGCCTTCATAGATATGATGAACCGAGTATTCAAGGAATATTTGGATCACTTTGTGGTCATCTTTATTGATGACATCCTCATATATTCCAAAACCCGTGAAGATCATGAGCAACACTTGAGGCTGATACTCCAAAAGCTTCATGAATATAAGCTTTATGCCAAGTTGAAGAAATGCGAGTTCTGGCTTGAGGAAGTAGCATTCATTGGGCACGTGGTATCAAGTCATGGAATATCTGTTGACCCAGCAAAGATTGAAGCTATTCAAAGCTGGGAGAAACCTAAATCAGTGACCGAAGTACGTAGCTTTCTCGGCTTAGCTGGTTATTATCGGAGATTCATATAAGGGTTTTCTCGAATCGCTACTCCACTAACTTAGCTGACTCGGAAAGATACAAAGTTCACTTGGAGCGAGGAATATGAGAAGAGTTTTCAAGAACTCAAGAGGAGACTCATTTCAGCACCTGTTCTGACAATACCATCTGGTTCGGAGGGATTTGTCATCTACAGTGATGCTTCGGGCAAAGGGTTAGGATGTGTTCTCATGCAACATGGGAAAGTCATAGCCTATGCCTCACGACAACTCAAAGAATATAAGATGAATTATCCTACTCATGATCTAGAGTTGGCAGCTGTTGTCTTCGCACTAAAGATTTGGAGGCATTACTTGTATGGGGAGAAAGTGGAGATCTTTACGGATCATAAAAGTCTCAAATGTTTCTTCACTCAAAAGGAACTCAACATGCGATAACGACGTTGGCTTGAACTGTTGAAAGATTATGATCATACCATCCAATACCATCTTGGAAAAGCGAACGTGGTAGCTGACACATTGAGTAGAAGATCATATGCGGGTACGAGTGCAATATTGATAACACAAAAGCCCATTTTGTGTGACTTGCAAAGGATGGAGATAGAGTTAAAGACTCCAGGGACCCGTGTGATGATGGCGAATATACGAGTAGAATCGACTTTAATTGATAAAGTTAAAGCTGCTCAAGCTACAGACCTGGAGCTGATGCATATGAGGAAGAAAGTGCAAGAAGGTGTTATGCCAGAAGCAAGAATCGATGAAGAAGGAATACTTCGAGTCAACTCCAGACTTTGTGGTCCTAACGACCCTGAGTTAAAGTATAAATCATGACGGAGGCACACAACACACCGTTTGCAATCCATCTTGGGAGTACCAAAATGTATCGTGATCTTAGTCATAAATTTTGGTGGAGCAATATGAAGAGAGAGATAACGTTGTTTATCTCAAGGTGTCTAACTTGTCAATGAGTCAAGGCGGAGCATCAAGTACCAAAAGGTCCATTGCAACCACTTGAAATTCTAGAATGGAATTGGGAGCACATTACCATGGATTTCGTTATCGGTCTTCCCAAAGTTTCTCAAGGCATAGATGCGATTTGGGTCATTGTTGATAGATTGACCAAGTCTGCTCATTTCTTACCGATACAAGAAATATATACACTTGAACGTCTTGCTCGTATATACATGAACGAGGTTGTAAGATTGCATGGTATGCCAGTATCCATAGTTTCTGATCGAGACCCAAGATTCACTTCAAGATTTTGGGTTAGTTTACAAAAAGCTATGGACACGGATTTATGATTTAGCTCGGCATATCATCCTCAGACGGACGGGCAGTCGGAGAGGAAGATTCAAACTCTTGAAGATCTATTAAGACTCTGTGTCCTTGACTTCAAGGGAAGTTGGGACAAGTTCTTACCATTGGTGGAGTTTTTCCTACAACAACAATTATCAAGCAAGTATTGACATGGCTCCATTCGAAGCATTGTATAGAAGAAAGTGTCATTCTCTAGTATGTTGGGATGAGGTGGGTGAAGCAACGTTGTTGGGACCTGAGTTGGTACGTATGACTACGAAAAAGATTCAAACGATCCGATAACGTATAAAAACCTCACAAGATCGACAAAAGAGTTATGCTGATCTTCATCGAAAGGACGTGGAATTCGATATAGGAGGTCATGTGTTGTTACGTGTTGCTCCATGGAAATGAGTTACGAGGTTTAGAAAGACAGGAAAGCTCAATCCTCTATTCATCGGCCCATTTTTAATCCTTGATCGAATAGGAACTGTGACCTATAGACTCGCTTTACCGCCAAGTATGTCTCGTGTTCATAACGTTTTTCACATATCCATGTTACGTAAATATGTGGAAGACCCGAACCACATTATTGAGTTAGAACCGGATGAAATAGTAGAAGATTTAACGTATGAAGAGGTTCTTGTTCAAATCTTGGATAAGAAGGAACATATTATACGCTCCAAGGTTATACCTCAAGTCAAAGTTTTGTGGAGAAACCACGATGTTAAGGAAATGACTTGGGAGTTAGAATCTGAAATGAAATCAAGATATCCTTACCTCATCGATATACCAGGTACGTACCCTAATTTAGAGGGCGAAATTTTATAAAAAGGGGAGATTGTAAAACCCCAACTTTTTGAATAAAGATGAATTTTCTATAAATATTATTTTTTAATATTATGGAGTGAAATTGATATAATGTTATAGTTGTGGTTAATATTTATAAATTTTGCAAAGTACGTAAGTTGTTATATAATATTCGATTGGTCGGGGAATATTCATTTTAACAGGGAATATTCATACAACGACACAATCATTGGTGGACCCATTAATAGAATTATTATTTTTATTGAGAAAACGACAAAAAATACTTTATAAAAATAATAATGGAAGTTTTACTGTTAATCGTTGAAACACCCGGTGTTAAAAGTAAAATACGATATCTGGTTACACATAGTAGCACACGATATTAATTATTGATGCTTACGTGATAAGTCACTCAGCTTTTTTTGGTATTATTAATGTAATAATACGTAAAATCTTTTATATAAAATAAAATACTTTTATAAAGTTATTCTATAAATAGAATATATTATATTCTTTTATGCATAGTGTTGCATAGTGTCTCGCATAGTGTTTTTACATAGTAAAATCTTTTTATATAAAATAGAATACTTTTATAAAGTTATCTATTTTATTAGACAATAATTAGAATATATTATATTTTATTATGCATAGTGTTTGCATAGTAAGGTGCATAGTGTTTGCATAGTAAAATCTTTTTATAAATTTATTCGTTTTATTAGATTATAAATAGAATATATTATATTTTATTTAAAAGATTTTGCTTTAAATATAGACCGTCGATTTAAAGTAAATGAATCTCGACCGCTTCACGAGTTAGTTACTTATGTACCCATTTTTTATAAATAGAAGCTCATTCCTTCATTATTTTCTTACTTAATTCACTTTGAAACTCTAGAGAGATAAATTATAGAGAGAAAGAAGAAAGTATTCTCGCTACTTCATGCTTATATATCCAAAGACTCTTCTTCTTAAGGTAGGGAATATTATTTGTTGTACTCATAAGGGGTATTCTTTCTTTCTTATTCATGAAGAGAACTTCATTATTCCATTCTTTATTATTCTATTGGAATAACTTTTGTATACGCGGATACCCTATACTTGGTGACATTCTTCTATTATTCCGCTTTACTATTCATTTGGAATATCCCGTCTCACAAGGCTTTTTATGCCGTACTGATTTAGTCTTTATTATTACTCGTTGAATATCCCGTCTGCATGCTTTTTCTGCCGGACTGATTCGGTCTTTATTATTATTACATTGAATATCCTGCTTATCTTGCACCGCATGCATTGTGATTTCGTTGTTATTACATTCTATATTATTTTGTTGGAACATCCTCCGCTTGCATGTAATTTACTTTGACCGGTTTTGTTATTTAGTATTCTGTTGGAATAACTTGCTCTATAATGGGCACCGCATGCATGGTGATTTCTTTTGTTATTCCATTCTTTATTATACTCAGTTGGTTAAAGTTTTGACTTCTATACTCCATGAAATTAGTGGAATATCCTTGATAATTGCGCTTCATCCAGTATCTTTTCATGGAAATATTCTTCTGAGCATTCTTGAATTGTACTCTACAAAGCAGTATCATGTTGACAATTTGGAAGTTATTGGTTCTTGGACAAATTAATTCTTGAACTTGTTTTTATTGAATTCTTATATCATTGTCATCATCCTAATATTTATATTTTTTGAAAGTCATCTGTGGCCTGTAGTGCAAAGATGGACTTGGTATGATTATGACCAGGGATTATTCGGTGTAATCATGACCGTAATGTTACAAATGATGTGGTAAAAGTCCTCATTGGCCCGTAGTGCATTGATGGACAGTTGTTGGCATGATCATAACTATTAATGAATACACAAATATTCTTGGCCCGTAGTGCATGGATAATTGTGGTCGTGATACTAAAGAATATCCATGGTCGTAAGTGTGGGGTGATTCAATGATGTGGATTATTTATTAAAATTTGAGTCCCAAATGATAAAAGTGATGAAAAACCTTTTAAATCATAAAAGATAGTAGATTTTATTATCTACTTGACTCTTTTAATGGATTGCTTGTTCCATCATAGCAGCTTAAACTTGATGTTTGTTATATTGTATGAGTTTAACATTTGTTTAAGGCTAATGATAATTTATTCTCGCATTATCTTAGTCATAATATTTCTTCTTGGGCTAGTTGAGCTCACCCTTTCTTTCATTGTTCTCTTGAGAAATGAGAATATAGTCGGAATTTAGTCCTGGGGAGCGAGTGATGGTCCTAGATGGTGCATTAGTAGTCCTCACTATTCTCGTGAAATAGTGTGATAATAATTGTAATGAGGACTCCTTTTGAGTTTGTATACTCTCTAGTAGACAATATTTGTATTCAAACTCATATTTATATATTTTGTCGTATTGTATACCATAACAGTTGTATTATTAAGTTATATTTGAATTACATACCATGTATCTCAAGCGACTTAAGATGGGTGATGTATACCTAATTTTGGGGGCGTCACAAATATTATTTATTTAAATAAATTAATAATTTAATTTATTTATTTAAATAAGATTAGAATTGTTCTACTTTATTTATTCACAATCGGTTTAATATGGTGAACCTAAAGGGTCACACCATAAAAGGAAGAATAATTATTTAAGAAGTTAATGACATAATCGTAATAATATGTTAAGTGTATTTAATTTAATCTATGGTGATAGAATAAATTAAATAGCTTAATATTTATTATTTAATATTTTAGAAATATTAAATATATAAATTAATAAGAGGAGTCTTATTAATATTATTACAATTATTATTATTTTAATTTCTAAAGAGTTGGAAATTAATTTAATATTAGTACTCTCATTTATTCCTAATAAGATTAGGAGGCTAATTAATTAAAAGATTTTAATTAATTATTCCTAATAAGATTACGAGCCTAATTAATTAATGGAGTTTAATTAATTAAAATAAAACACAATTCCTTAATTGTTAAGGAAGGTTGCCTACATTTATAAATAAGAGGAGTCTTATTATGGGTGAGGCAGTTGACGTTTTCATAGAATACGTAATTCCAATAGTTGGGAGAGTACGCTCTTTTTTTATGAGAGATAGAAAAACTAGGGTTTTGTCAAACACCCATCTTCTTGAATCTTTCTTCTTCTTTGGTGGATCACCTCTAGAGGCCAAACATTTGGGTGGCTAACATTGATCAAAGGAAGGAACCAAACCCGGTGGATTCAGGTAGAACGCGAAAAGGATTGGAGGTGAACTTGTACTTGAGGAAGCTCGAATCTTCAAGAGTATGATTCTTGTTCTTTCTTTTTCGTTTAATTAATAATTGCGCATAAAGGATGATCCGGGTATATGGTTTGTAAAAATTTAAAACTCTGATTTTTCCACGTTTTCGCTTATTTTGTGCAATTTGATTGCGTTTATGAATATTACAAACCTAACCGCCCTAGCCTGGTTCGCCTCCCATTAGAAATTGGCATATCCCTTCCTCATATAGGTGGCAAAAGAAACCTTTTGCCCTTCGTCGACAATTGCAGTAACAAATGCCTTCTCTATTTCTTTCACCCAAGTCTGGGATTTTTATTGGGTCCGTAGTTCCTTTGAACTCCGGCGGACCGACACTCTTGAAATCCTTAAATGTAGTAGCTCGTAGTACTGCAGGATTTACGGTTATATTAGCCCCGTTCCTATTAAAAGCGGTCGTTAACAAGTTAACGAACTCTTGCATAGGGTTAACCGGACCTCCCTCTGGTTGATTTACATTAGCCTCTTGATTTCTTTGTCTCCTTCTTGGAGACATTTTGTTGTTAAGATAAACAACACGTCATTATTACTTCCTTCCTTCTTGTTAGTTAGTTATTATTTATTATTTAACAATAACTTTAACTCATTGCATAATATGTTCCATAAAAAGGCTTATATTGATTTGCTTCTTGTAGTATAATACTACATCATTCGTTCTTACACAGCCTTAGCTGATTACATTTCTATCCCGCAAATGATTTCCAAAAATTGGGATTTACAAAAGACTACCCTTTGATATACAAAAGAGGGTTTTATGTCATTACTAGATACAACATATATACATATCTAACTCTTATCTAACAACTACTAGGTTACATTTGCCTTATGGAATTCTAATAATCTACGTTGGTCACACTAGCAATAATATAACGGCTGATAGTATGCCGAGTCTGCCCTGCCTCTATCGGATACCCAGCTACCTGCTGCTGGAAATTCGCGTGAGAACTCCTATGGATATAGGACATTCTTCCTATCTTCTACTTCTTGACCTTTAGTTCATGTCTTAGCTCGAAGGTCTCTTGTTTCAGCTCATGGACCTTGTCCTTCGCCAAAACACGTTCATCATGTTCCTCTTCCCACATCGACTCCATACTTGTCTTATCCTCCAGGATTTTTTGGACCTCCTATTTTAGTTCCCTGACCTCCTTCCTCAACTGGATATTTCTATCCAATAAGGCCAAGAACAGTGCCTTCAGTGACTCCCCCAGAGTCATCTCTTCTGTATGTGCTATGGTGTTAAAAGACACCACCTCCACCTCCTCCTCTGACATGCTATCAAACATGGACATGAGATCTTAGTCTTCTGAGTCTCCTGACTCAATTACCGCCACTTCTGGCTCTGCTGCTATAGGGTTCGGTAAGACTTCTATTTGGTTCACCGATTCCTCACTTACTACATGTATATTGTGACGCCCCCAAAATAGGTCCACACGACCCATTCTGAGTCGCCAGATATCACATTACAGAAATCAAATACAAACTTCATTTATACAACTGTTGAACTGAATATGACCATAGTTAAACTGTGAGTTTTAATACAAATATATGTAACTCTTATGGTGCCTCGACCACAACACCTTACAAAGGTACCTTACATAAAGGTACAGTCAATAACTATTTTAGAAATTAAAAACTTTGGTAAATGCTCAAGGATACCTTCGTATATGGGAGACCATACGTCTAAGTTATAATAGATATCATATGTCCACATAATTATCCTTGGTTGACCCAATAGTCCCCAAAGAAAAACGAGAAGATTGCTATCATGTTCTTTCCAATGGTGAGTCTTCTCTTGACATATAATTATATCTGTTGTCTCCAATTGAGAATTATACTTCAACCAAACTCCAAGATTATATAGGTAGTGCTCGTAGATATACTCAGCAAGTAGATATGCACAATCTTGTCTTATGATAACACGAAGTCGTATGTCATTAGACATCTCGTATAATAGTGGCAAAACACCCTTCCAAAGTTGGGTTCACCTCATCCTATTTGACTCACCAAATATAACTATTAAATTTCATATAAAAATATAACACACTTATCTAAAGTTCTCAATAAAATTATTTTCATACTGTTTAAGGAGAACCTCAACAGCTATAGACCATCGTTCTAATCCCCTGTTACCTCCGCTCAACCCAACTACACTCTTATTAACTGAAAGGAATTGTGAAGCAAAAGGGTGAGCACAACTAGCCCAGTAAAGAATATCATGACTAAAGATAATTAAATTATCAATAGCCTTCGTCAGTAATAAATCAGAGATTTAGAATATATGGTAGATGATAAAACTTTTCAACCATAGCTGCAGCGGAACGAGCAATCCATTAGAAGATTCAAATAGAACATAAAGTCTATTATCTTCTCCATGTTAAAAGTCCACCAACAATGTTTTATCCCTGTAACATCAATCAACAATTCCTATCCACAATAATGTGAATAACTCATAATCATAATTGTGGTTCTAAATTCCTCTTCGCACCCATGACGAAGATAATTTTCATCACCTGTCTTTACTTGAAACATCAAAGATCATGGTTATACCAAATCACAGTTCATGTTCATAATCACACTAATAAATTTATCTTTGCACTACGGGCCAAAGATATTCATTAACAGTTCATCCTTGCACTATAGGCCAAAGACATGCAACTATATTTTAGAAGAGTCAAGTAGAGCATGATATCTACTATCTTCTACGAATTAAAAGTTTATTATCAATATTTTATCGCTGAGACTCATCACAATAAATAATCCACATCACCAAATTATCCATGAACTACAGGCCAAGGATACTCATTAGTATCATGACCACGAATTATCCATGCACTTCGGGCTAAGAATAATCGTGTTTTCATCAATGGTCATGATCACGCCATAAAACAATCCATCTTTTCACCCTTGGCCGAAGAGAACCCATGGTCATGATCATACCAAAAACTGTCCTTCAATGCACAACGGGCCAATGATGACTTTTACCACATCATTTGCAATATTATGATCATGATTATACCGAATGATCACTAATCATAATCATACCAATCAACAGTCCATCTATTCACGTAAGCCTAAGATGACTTTCATCACAATATAAGCATGAGGATGATGACAATGATATAAGCATTAATCAAATGAAATCAAGGATAAATATTAAAAACTTTAAATTTATTCAGAGTTTAAAAATATCCAAATTGTCAACATGATACTGCTTTGTGGAGTAAAATTCAAGAATAATATTCATGTATCAAAAATAATTTGGATAGAAAAGAAATATATTTTTGGGGTGAATAGTAATTCGTGAATAGTACTTTGGGAATAGTACATCGTGAATAGTACCCCAGCATGAAAAGTGCCCCAAATACCCGAGTGAATAATATTCTAGTAAATAATAACAGGGTGAATAGTAACTCGTGAATAGTACTCCAGCACGAAAACTGTCCTGAATACCTGAGTGAATAATATTTGAGTGAATATTAACCGGGTGAATAGTAACCCGTAAATAGTAACTCATGAATATTACTCCATGAATAGTACTCATAAAAGGAAAATACAAAAGAAAACAATATTCCATGACGAGTACAATATCGTTATAATAGATATCATATGTCCACAGAATTATCCTTGGTTGACCTAATAGTCCCCAAAGAAAAATGAAAAGATTGCTATCATGTTATTTCCAATGCTGAGTCTTCTCTTGATATATAATTATCTCCATTATCTCCAATTGAGAATTATACTTCAACTAAACTCCAAGATTATATAGGTAGTGCTTGTAGATATACTCAGCAAGTGGATGTGCACAATCCTGTCTTATGATAACACGAAGTCGTATGTCATTAGACATCTCTTATAATAGTGGCAAAACACCCTTCCAAAGTTGGGTTCGCCTCACCCTGTTTGATTCACCAAATATAACTATTAAATATCGTATAAAAATACAACACACTTATCTAAAGTTCTCAATAAAATTATTTCCATACTGTTTAAGGAGAACCTCAACAGCTATAGACCATCATTCTAATCCCCTGTTACCCCCGCTCAACCCATTTACACTCTTATTAACTGAAAGGAATTGTGAAGCAAAAGGGTGAGCACAACTAGCCTAGTAAAGAATATCATGACTACATATAATTAAATTTTAAATAGCCTTCGTCAGTAATAAATCAGAGATTTAGAATATACGGTAGATGATAAAACTTTTCAACCATAGTTGCAGCGGAACGAGCAATCTATTAGAAGAGTCAAATAGACTATAAATTCTATTATCTTCTCCATGTTAAAAGTCCACCAACAATGTTTTATCCCTGTAACATCAATCAACAATTCCTGTCCACAATCATGTGAATAACTCATAATCAAAATTGTGGTTCTAAATTCCTCTTCGCCCCAGGAAGGAAGATAATTTTCATCACCTGTCTTTACCTGAAACATCAAAGATCATGGTTATACCAAATCACAGTTCTGCTCATAATCATACTAATAAATTCATCTTTTACACTACGGGCCAAAAGATATTCATTAACATTCATCCTTGCACTACAAAAGCCAAAGACATGCAATTGTATTTTAGAAGAGTCAAGTAGAACATGATATCTACTATCTTCTACGAATTAAAAGTTTATTATCAATATTTTATCACCGAGACTCAACACAATAAATAATCCACATCACCGAATTATCCATGCACTACAGGCCAAGGATATTCATTAGTATCACGACCACGAATTATCCATGCACTATGGGCCAAGGATAATCGTGTTTTCATCAACGGTCATGATCACGCCATAAAAAAATTAATCTTTGAACCCTTGGCTGAAGAGAACCCATGTTCATCATCATACCAAAAAATTTCAATCAATGCATAATGGGCCAATGAGTACTTTTACCACATCATTTGCAATATTACGGTCATGATTATACCGAATGATCACTGGTCATAATCATACCAATCAATAGTCCATCTATGCACGTAAGCCAAAGATGACTTTCATCACAATATAAGCATAAAGATGATGACACTGATATAAGCATTAATCAAACGAAATCAAGGATAAATATTAAAGACTTTAAATTTATCCGGAGTTTAAAAATATCCAAATGTCAACATGATATTTCTTTGTAGAGTAAAATTCAAGAATAATATTCATGTATCAAAAATAATTTGGACATAAAATAAATATATTTTTCGGGTGAATAGTACCATGTGAATAGTACTTCAGGAATAGTACATTGTGAATAGTACCCCGGTATGAAAAGTGCCCCAAATACCCGAGTAAATAATATTATAATAAATAATAACCGGGTGAATAGTAACCCATGAATAGTAACTCGTGAATAGTACTCCAGCACGAAAAGTGTCCTAAATACTCGAGTGAATAATATTCGAGTGAATAGTAATCCGTAAATAGTAACTCATGAATATTACTCAATGAATAGTACTCATAAAAGGAAAATAGAAAAGAAAACAATATTCCATGACGAGTACAAAAGAAATGATATCTCATACGAGTATAATAAAATATACGATACTGCAAATGGATTTTCATCCGCCATACGGTAATCCACGTAGACATATCATTTCCACAATTTAATAAAGAATGAATACGAAGGGTCATTCACCATGCATGCGTTAGTTCGCGTAGACATGTTATTCCAATAGAATAATAAAGAATGGAATAACAAAAGAATTTTACCATGCGTACGGTAGTCCGCATAGATAGGTTATTCCAATGGAATAACAGAATAATTTCACCATGTATACGGTAGTCCGCGTATACAGGTTATTCCAACAGAATAATAAAGAATGGAATAAAAACCCTTACGAGTATTGAAAGAAAACAACTCTCTTCATGAATACGAAAGAAATAATACCCTTTACGAATATTAAATGAAAATAATATTCATACGAAAATGAAAAATAATTTCTCTTCAGAATATAAAATAAATAATACCCCTTACCTCATAAGAAGACTTGATACTAGAATAGTGAAGTAGCAGACTACTCTTTTTCTTTCTCTTTATAGCTTCTCTCTCTATAACTTTTATCTCTATAATTGCTCTTATGAGTCTTAGTGAATTGGTGAGAATGAAGGAAGAATGAGATTCTATTTATAGGAAAATATAGTTTCGATAATTGCACGTTTTGGGGCTCGAAATATTACAGTATAATACCTTCATCTTTTCCTTCATTTTTCAATTAGTTATGCAAGTATTATCAAACTTGCACTACCTCCCTTAATAGTATATCATGTGAATCAATAGTACAATCATGTGACTCAATAGTTCTATACATGTGAAAAATAATAATTAAAGTATAGTACCTTCATCTATACCTCTATTTTTAATTTAGTCATGAAAGTATTATCAATCTTGCACCACCTCCCCTAATAGTACATGAATGTGAATCAATAGTACACACATTTGAACAAATAGTTATAAGCATATGAATTAATAACAATTAATTGCTCATTTATCCGATTAATTAATTACCCGATTGGTCCATATAACCTCCAAAAGTCAATTATTATCGAAATAAAAGTTGATTTCCACTGACACTAATAATCCCAACACAATAGAAATATCAATTTCATCTTTAATCAACATGAAATTATTCATCATTAATATTATAATTTACAATATTTAACAACCAGATCATTCCTAGGAAAGAGGGGGCTTTCCGATAAGGATTTTTCCCTATTGGCGCACAATTAAATAACCTAATCCCTTTCCTTGACAGAACATTCTAGACATCATCAATAATGCAAATAATAATATGAACAACTTGTCATCTCAATTATTGATTTAATAATATAAAATATTGTGACAATAATTGAATAAAACTGAGTGCCTTCTCAAGTAAACATCAATAATCAAAGATATTGTACAATACCGTATGCCACTGTGCAACCACGCATATTACTGTACTTTTATCAAATTAACCATTTACTAAATAGAATAATAATTATAAAAAATGAATACTTTCATTTCGTAAAATTCGGGGTCTTACATATATCCTTATACGTTTCGTTTTCTCCTGACATCTACAACAAAACAATTTAGTTTGATTAGTACACGTCTGTAGAAAAATAAAAACACATATCATATATAGTGCATTTTTAGGGTTAACTTCATCTTTTACTTCTTTAACTTTCTTAAGGTTATGACTTAAGGTTCTTCCCCCCCCCCCCTTAAGTTTTGTAACCTAATGCTTTGATACCAACCTATAACGCCCCCAAATCCGGGTATCTTCTAACCCAACATATGGTGCTACACGGTGCTACAGTTCACACAATCATACAATTGAAATACCTCAAAAGAATGAATATATCTTATATATATTCCAAAATAACATTACTATTCCCATGTTATTTACAACCATTACATGAATACTTGTCATAATAATAAGTAATTACAACATCTGTACTAATCTATTACAAAGGCAACCTATTTGGTTGCCTTGGCCTTCCCTTTACCTTTATCGGATCCTTCAGTATGTTCGGTCTTAGCTGCATTCATATGGTTCAAGCAAGAATGAGCATAACTAGCTCAACAAGTATAACAATTTTATTTAACAATAGGCTTAAATCATATATCTTCAATAACTGAAACAATAGTTATGAAGTACTATTGATAATTCAAAATAACACTTCTCTTTTCTTTAAAACGTTTCACAATGAACATCATTAAGTAAAACATCAATTTCGGTCCAAGACCTTGATCATTTCATTCTTTCATTGAAAAAGACAACCCGACACCAAGTCCGTAAGTCCGACATATCTTACGAGCTCGTCTAGGTGATCAGCCTATAGTACTATATATTGTACAACACTACTTTCTTTAAACGTATATACGTTTAAGGGTTGGCAACCTTACGTGCCTGTTGTTTGACGACAAAATATTTGTTTATGCATACTCAATCTTACTTTGATCAAAACTGTAACAACCCGATATTTTCTATAAAATTAAATCAGAAATTTTGCGTATAATTTTTTTTTATATTTTAAGGATGAGGATTTGTACAAGATAAGTCGTATATGTATTTATGTGATAAATAAAAATATATTTATTACATGAATATTTATAAATAATTTTATTTTAGAGTTATTGATAATATAAATTATGTTCTTATAATAATTAATTTTATAGCGAAAATATTTTTATTAATTATTTTCCATGAAAATATAATCATATATTATTTAAATAATATATAAAGTAATTTTAGAATAATGATAATAATTATTTTATTATATGAATTTTAGTAAAGATTATGAAGTTAATTATTAATGTTAAATATGGAAGAATAAATTAGATATGGAATCCAAACCCTAATTTTGGATTTTTATTAAGGGATGAGAATAATAATATAATATTATTTATATTTTGAATTTTCAGTGCTATAAATATGTATTGTATGTTTGTGGACTGACTATGGTTGGTTAATTATGGTGTATTATGTCAAACCCTAATTTCACTATGGGAAACCCTAAATTAAAACTCATTTGTGAGTTTAAGTCTGTTATATAACTGTGTTATATGATTTATGTTGTGTATTAAATGATTAATTAGGTAAACCCTAATTAAAATCTAGAAACCCTAATCTTTAGAGAAAAAACCCCTAATTATAAAACCCTAATTTGAAACCTAAACTGGGGTTTGTGATCAGTCAAAAATTATGTTAATGTGATTAATATCTGGTATAGTATGTTTTATTGCTAATTATGAAAAAACATAATTAGTAATTTAAAACCCTAATAGCTAGAACCCTAAATTGGTAATTAAAAACCTTAATTATATTTTGGTAACCCTAATTATCAAAATTATAAACCCTAATTATTTATTTAGTAATGTTAATTATAATTAGCATAATTAAACCCTAATGTTCCTATATAAAGTAATTAGAAAACTAATTTAATTAAGGAAACCCTAATTTCAAAATTTTAGAAACTAAATTTTTTTGGTACAAACCCTAAATTGCTAGATATTACAAATGATTTGTGCTAAATCCTAAGGGTTAAACCCTAAGGGTTTGCAAGATTACAAGAATGCCATTAAATTTGTGAGCGAAATGACCAAAAATGCCCCTCTAGTATTATTTAAGATAACTTGTGTATATTGCAATAATTAAGTTGGTGAACTACTTCAACCACCCCATGTGACTTAAAATGCCAGCAAACCAAGCAACCTCAGCCAATACATGCATCTAGTATCATATATATATAGATTGAAAAGAGAAAAAGTGTCATTTGGTAGCCTAAATTTTTGCACAACCCTCAACCATTCTCTCTCAACCCCAAACCTCCGTAATTTCCTTCATATATCAGTCATAATTCCAGCCCCACGAAATCCACTAACAAATCAGAAGCTCAAATACAAGATAGATCAAAGAAAAGGTATAAACCCTAGCCATGAAATCTGACCATCGATCTTGTGTTAGATGTTAGGTTTGAATGTTAGAATATGTTAATTGTAGTCCATATAAATGATCTGGGTTTATAGATGTTAGATCCATAACATCTATAGGCTCGGATTTAAAGATTTTCAAAATCTGGAAAACTGAGAAATATGGTCTGACAACCTAATGTCAGATCCCATAGATCTCAGTATGTTTTATGTTTTTGTTGTTTTAATGTTTGATCTTGTAGTATGTTATATGGACTTTGCTCTGGACTTGAAATCCGGCTTAGATCATGTCCAGAACAAAAGTTATTCAAGGTCAAACTCAGTTGACCGAGCATGACCAAGAGTTTCATGAGCAGCCCAGAAACTCAAGAACACTATCTGACAACATTTTCTCAAGCCTATAACTATCAAGTGTTAAGTGTTTTGTTGATGTTGTTGTATCTTATTTGTAGTCTGTTAGTTGGACTCCAGATCCATGCTTTTAAATCACTCAAACAATCAACAGATTGTAAGTAGTGGATGGTCAAAGTATCCTACTCGGCATTGACTTACATTTTCTGGGCAACCCAGAATCTGTTCTTCAGTGTCTGACAAGATGTTCTTGATCCCAGATCTTGCATGATTTTGATGTTTTGATTGTGTTAATGTATCTAGACTATACTCTGGTATGTGTACTACATATATGTGCTTAGAAATCACCTAGATAACCAACAGAATGAAAGTTATTTAAGGTCAAACTACCCTGCTCGTTCACAGATGCGGTTTTCTGGAAAACCCAAAAACTGTATGAACAAGGTTTTCTGACAACCTTTGACCGGTTTCTATCTGATGATTTTGATGTAGTTAGGTTAACCTGATGACTAATAAATGTACCTTAACATGTATACTACAACCTTGAACCATTATAACATCTTTAAAGAGACCAGAACCTATAGAAATTTAAGCCACAAAATGAACCCTTGAAGCTGTCTGGGTTTCGGGAAAACCCATAAGCTTTGACAGTGATTTTGTAAGGCCAGATCTTTCATCTATTTTACGTTATGACCATGATTAGTTGTTGATTTGTGTAGTGTTACAACCCTACTAAAAGACCATTCTGAGACCTTGTCCGAAAACAACCCGACCAAAGAACTTATGGCGATTCGAAACGCGACACCATGAACAATCGATCATTAGTGTTCTTGGCCCTCAAGAACACCTATTGCGACAGAAATCGTCGCTAAAGCCTTTATCGACAGATTTAATTTCCTAATTTCTGAAAAATGCTTTAAAAATAGAAATAAATTCCTAAAAATTATAAAATCAGTTTTAAAAATTATTTTAAATTATAAAAATTAACTTTTGATAAATTGACATATTTTTCATTAATATTACTATTTATTTGAATATAAATGATATTAAATTTATTTAATAAATGTATTAAATAAATGGGTTAAAAATGATTTTTATATTATAAAAATTATTTTAAATGATAATAAGAGGTTTAAAAATATTTTAAGTTATAAATCATGACTTTTAATATTTTAAGGTAATTTTCATTAATAATTTCATAATTATGATAATGAGTTTATTTAATATTTATATTAAATAAATAGTTTAAAAATGGTTTTAATGATTTAAAATCATTTAAAATGGATATAAATGAATTAAAAATATTTTAAGTTATACTTAATGACTTTTAGTATTTTGATAAATAAAACATTAATACTTTAATATTAATGATAATTATTTAAAGAAGATTTTAAATATTTTAAAAATCATTTAAGGGTAATATTAATACTTTAAAAGTATTTTGAGTTATTATAAATAACTTTAATATTTTGACAATGGTTTCATTAATAGTTTAATATTAATTAAATATTAATGATAATTGAATTATTTAATATTTAAATCATTTAATAATGATTCTGGTATTTAAAAATTCATGATAAATTATAATAAATGTTTTAAAATTATATTAAGTCATTTAAAAATAATATGACTGATACTAAGTTACAGAATAGAGTCTTAAACTCGATAATTACCCGATAAAGTCGCTTGTATAATTTTGCAAACGTTTTAGAAAATTGATCTGGACTTGGATAATTTGATTAGATATGTGTTTATTTGTGATTTAATGGTTGTTAAACATATGTGACAATGTGATTAGGTTATGTGCTGACTGAAATAAGCAGTATTATATGTTGAGATATGTTATTCTAATCAGTAAAATGATCTTATTACTGATAGGTGTTATATAAAGATAAAACTAAGTTACGAACTGTAAGCAGCGCATCAGGCAAGTATCCTACCTCAGCATTTTCTTTATGCAATGGACATGAGTAAGAAGATTAAGATTTATATTATTATTGTAATAGATTATTAACCTTATTGTCGTATATATTATATCCGATCATTGTTCATCAACATGATATTATATTATATAACTCATATATATATTCTGTTCGTTAATTTCGAAATATGGTTATACAAGTGTCCTCACTTGGATAATCATTGTAGTTAAACACATGTTGATATATATATATATATATATAAAGATGTCTAAGCTATTTGACCCAACTAGACACAGATTCAGAAATATCAATGAATAAGATAAAACCTTTTTGTATCCAATCAAATTGTTTTGGTTTGGATTCTACACTAAGTATGAACATCCCGATCACGGGAAAACTTTTATGCGCCCAAGGCGGACAGAGTGAACGATCATATCGTTCTTGCAATGTAGTATTGATCAATATAGGACTCATTGGGATGATCACCCTCGCGCCCATAAGTTATGACGGTTTGCAGATGAAGTTCTGCTAAACCTTATCAAAAATTTAAAACAATGTCATAGTATGTCACTTAAACCCCCTTTATAGTCAATACGTAGTTTGAAAAATTTGAGATAGAATTGTTATGTTATTATTATCGGATCAATTTACTTCACACTATTGAATCGTTGTAGAAGTGATGTATAAAAAAAATATTTAATCCTTTCAGCTAAATATAATTACAATTGCTATTACTTGCTGAGCCCTCAAATGCTCATCCTTGCTTAATTTAAATGTTTTCAGCTAAGTGTGAAGAACTAGAAAGCTCATGCAGAAATAAATGAAAAGGAAAGCTAACCAAATACGATTCGTGGTAGTTTATGTATTAGTTCGATATTATTAAGACAAGTATGATATATATTATCTATCATGTATTGTAATAAATGTTTAAAGGTCTTGTACCTGGGGATTAGACTCTGATAAATGTAAATTAAGTTTGATTTTTATATTACTGTTATTATTTTTAGTATTATTCCGCTCATAGAAATGGTATCGTGAAGCACTGAGTTCAGGTTTCAAGTACCCGGATTTGGGGGCTTTACAAAAATAATACCAAAATAGTTTGGCAAAACTTAACAACATTGACAATGGTTCGATAGATTATAAGAAATCCATAAAACATCTTAAGTCTAGCTGAAGGAATTGGCTTCGATCGACTTCATCATACATCAATTCATGCGTAGAATACATGAATCACAACACTTTTCCAAAAAGAGTATAGACAAGGGTCAGAATACTTGCCTTTAGCGTCTTCTATCGTTAATACAAATTCCCTTTGTGTCTTTAAGGATTCTATAATACATGATCACATAACATACCACATTAGGTCATATATAATTAAGTAAGGTCATTACTTTAACTTACCCTTCTTCTCAATCTAATCATGCCTTAGATTGTTTAACACTGGTTACAGTTTACTGTATTACATTGTTCTAATGTTCAATTAATCTTTCATCAACCTTTAGCCGTTAACTTAAAGTTATAAACATCCTTCGATGATATTACTTTAGGTTTATTAAGTGTTCAATTCATTACTACTTAACTTCTTCCTTCTATATACACTTAAGAAATCTTTATTGTTCTTGTTCTAGTGTTGGCATCTGCTGGCGCCATGACTTCCTTCACGCATTTAAGCATTTGGCATGCAGTCAGTTTGTGGTTTGAGACCCGGCCTTAGCGTTGCGGCGCCACTCTCAATAAAAATGGCTGCATTGTCCCGCTAATCTTCAGTAGGTTTGGGCTCGGCCTGGAACTACGGTGCCAATTTTTAAGCCTTGGGCCGCGCCGCGGCGCTGGTCTTGTGCCTCAGACAACTTGGACAGAAAATTTCATATGTTAGATTCCCGGGCTCATAACTTGTTCGTTATAAGTCTGAATTGGCTCATTGAAAAGCCATTAGTTCACAAATCATATGCTCTACGATGTCATTAGAAATTATTACATTTTTAAATCTTTTAGCTTTGAATTCACCGATTAGTTCGTTAGTACGAAAACGTTAAACGTTCGTGAACGTTCAATGTGAGACCCCAGATTTTATGAATAATGATTTAAATTTCTCGAAATATTTTTTTTTAATATTATGGTGTGGATTTGATATAATGTTATAGTTGTGGGTAATATTTATAAATTTTGCAAAGTATGCAAGTTGTTGTATAATATTCGATTGTTCGGGGAATATTCTTTTTGTCAGGGAATATCCGTACGACGGTACAATCATTGGTGGACCCCACAACGGAATTATTGTCCGATTGAGAAAATGACAAAAATATTTTTATAAAAATAATGGCAAAAGTGTTACCGTTAAAACTGTTGAACTACTCGATAGTAAAAGTACATTAATACGCGTGGTTGCATAGTAACACATGGTATTAATTATTGATGCTTACGTAAGAAGTCACTCAGTTATACTCAATTATTACTCTACGATAATTCTTTGCATCATATCTCTCATATTATTGATTCAATTATTATTACGATTATCATCGCATAATATGATATATTATTAAATCAATAATTGAGACAAGCAAAGTTATTCATATTATTATTTGCAATATTGACAATGTCTAGAAGTTACATCGAGGAGAGGTTTGTTCACCTAATTGCGGCGATAATAAGGAGAAATCTTATCGGAAAAGCCCCTCTTTCACAGGAACGACACAGTTGTTAAATATTATGAATTATAATATTAATGATGAATAAGTTCATGTTGATTAAAGATGAAATTGATAGTTCCATTGTGTGGGAATTATTAATGTTAGTAGAAATCGATATTTATTTCGATAATAATTGATGTCTGGAGGTTATATTGTTCAATCGGTTATTCAGGGCACTTTTCGTGTTGGAGTACTATTCACGAGTTACTATTCATGAGTTACTATTCATGAGTTACTATTCACGAGTTACTGTTCACGAGTTACTATTCATGAGGTACTATTCACGGAGTACTATTCACCCATAAACTATATTTCTTTTTGGTCCAAACCATTTTTGGGTATAATACTATTCACCCATAAACTTTATTATTCTTTCTTATTCATGAAGAGAACTATTTTTCTTTCAATACTTGTAAAGGATATTATTTATTTTGTATTCATGAAGAGAGCTTCTTTTATTCCATTCTTTATTATTATGTTGGAATAACCTGTATATGGGAAGTACCTCATACATGGTGAAATTCTTCTATTATTTCATTCTTATTATTCTGTTGGAATAACCTGTTTATGCGAAGTACCGAATGCATGGTAAAATTCTTCTAATAGTCCGTTCTTTATTATTCTGTTAGAATATCCTGTCTGTGCATTTACGCCGGACCTAGTTCCATTATTTATTATTCTATCGAATATCACATAAATGCGCGTTTAAAGCGGGACCTAGTTCCATTATTTATTATTTTGTGGAATATCACATCGCATGCGTACGCTGGCGGGACTGGTTCCATTATTTATTATTACGTCGAATATCACATGCATGCGTTTATCTTGGACTGGTTCCATTATTTATTATTACATTTGGGAATAACCATGCATGCAATTTATCGCATTACATGGTGAATCCTTCATTATTCCATTCTTTATTATTACATTGGAATAACTTTTGTCATGTGTATTACCACATGCATGGTGAATGATACTTCGTATTCATTCCTTATTAAATTGTGGAAATGATGCATCTCGTGGATTACGCGCATCGCGACGAAAATCCATTTGCGGTTTCATATATTCTATTATACTCGATTGGTTAAAGCTTTGGCTTTATACTCCATGAAATTAGTGGAATATCCTTGATATTTGCGTTTCATCGATATCTTTTCATGGAAATATTCTTCTAAGCATTCTTGAATTTTACTCTACAAAGCGATATCATGTTGACAATTTGGGCGTTATTGGTTTACGGATAAATTAATTTATAAATCTTTAAAATTTATTCTTGAACTTTTTATTGAATTATTATGTCATTGTCATCATCCTCATGCTTATATTGTGATGAAAGTCATCTTTTGCTTACGTGCATAGATGGACTTGGTATGATTATGACCAAGGATTATTCGGTATAATCATGGCCGTAATGTGACGAATGATGTGGTAAAAGTCCTCATTCACTTTGTAATTCATTGGTGGATGATTGTTGGTATGATTATGACCGAGGATTATTCGGTATAGTCATGACCATTGATGATTACATGAATATCCTTGGCCGTGGAGCAGGGATGATTCGATTTTATTTATTAAGCTAAGTCTCAGCGATAAAGTTGATGAAAAACTTTTTAAAGCATAGAAGATAGTAGATTTTATACTTTACTTGACTCTTCTAATGGATTTCTTGTTCCGCTGCAGTTAAACTTGTTGTCTATTATATTCTATCAGTTTAACATTGTTGAAGGCTAATGATAATTTATTCTGCATTATCATAGTCATAATATTTCTTACTGGGCTAGTTGAGCTCACCCTTTCTTTCACTGTTCTCTTCAGGAAATGAGAACGTAGCTGGGACTAGTCGGGGAACAGAGTGATGGTCCTAGATGGTGCATTAGTATTCCTCACTATTCTATGAAATAGTGTGCTAATAAATTTAATGAGGACTCCATTGAGTGTGGATATTGTCTGGATGATAATATTTGTATTAAAACTCACAGCTTATGTTTTGTCGTATTTTACACGATTGTTGTATAATTAAGTTGTATTTATATTCAGTACCTTGTATTTGGCGACTCAAGATGGGTGATGTATACCTATTTTGGGGGCTTCACAGTTAGTATCAAAGCTTAGGGATATGATCCCTGGCCGAGATGTGAGACAAGAACTAGGAGGGGAGAGACGGGGAATTCCTTTGCTAGTATGACCTACCTAAGTTTATGTGGTATTTAATTGGCCGGTCAGAGTATAGGGATAATATATGGCATGTTAATTAACCCTTGTTTTGTGACAGTGTTTGAAAATGGCATCTGAAAATGTTGAGATCAGCAATGAAGCACATGAGATCGTTGAGTCACCAACGATCAATACCTAGGATAACTAGCAACAACATGATAATAATCGTACCAGTGGCAACGGCCATAGGAACAATGATAACCATCGTGGGGGAAATTATCATGCCAAGAATGGTAACCACTTCGGTGGTAATCATGACCAAGATAATAGAAGTGGAAATTTCAAGAAGAGAAGGTCATTTAGATCGTTTTTGTTGTATAGTGAAGTTAAGTCCAGCTGGGACGGTGGCACGAAAGACGGATACAGACAAAATAAAGTCGGTGGTTTCAGGAAGAGCGTTTTTCGTGACTTCTCAAAAAGCGAGTGACCCGAACAAAATTAGCACGGGTTAGTTAATTATAAATTCTTGCGAAGTCTATACCTTATTAGATACCGGTTCTACCCATTCTTTTATCTCTCTTGCTTGCGCTCAACGTGTAAATTTGACTTCGGAGAAATTAGACTTTGACTTATTGGTTGAAACTTTGATATTAGAAACCTTCGTTACCTCCACTTTTTATAAATCTTGTTGATTCAAATCGATACTTTCACGTTACATATCGATCTTATCTTTTTGAAAATACTTTCCTTTGATGTGATTTTAGGAATCGATTGGTTAACTACTCATCATGCTTTTCGTAAGGTTGTTAGCTTTCATATTCTTAACCAACCTATTATGCGAATTCAAGCAACCAAACCACTAAAGTCAATCATTGTCATATCAAGTCATAAGAAAAGAGCCTCGAGCCTTTCGCTGGTGACTTCCTTGTGTGGAAGCACCGAAGCCAGACTTTTTGTTGGCGACGTCGTGAATAATGATGACAAGTTGATAGGTATCAATGTGATGTACTATCCAAGCTTTGGATGAGGGTCACCATTTTGAATGATATTTCTATTGTTAATAAATTTCCTGACGTATTCTTGAAGACTTCTTAGCCTACCCCTAGAGCGTGAAATCGAATTTTGTATTGACCCCAGTACAAAACCCATTTCTAAAACCCTCAAATATTTTCTTCACCTAAAACGAACGTAACATGTGCCAAAGACGTTGGCTTAAGCTGTTGAAGATTACGATCATACCATTCAATATCATCGTGGAAGAGCGAACGTGGTAGCTGACGCGTTGAGTAGAAGATCGTATGCATTTACGAGTGCGATGTTGTTAATGTCGATGTCAGGATTTTTGGATGTCCTTTTTCGTTGTTCTTTGGTGTTCTCATTTTAGGTGAGATTTGTTTGAAAAAACAAGTGAAAAAGGTCCGACATGTATAATGTCGACGATGGACTGTTAAGAGTCACCAGTTGGTTTTTAAATGGTTGTACCAACACAATCGAGAAAAGGTTTGCACATTGACCCGATGATGTGACATCGCTAAACGGTCGATGAAACCAAGAGATTCATTAGGGACGGGGACTTGGTTATGCGGGGTAAGGTGTTAGGCACCCCAGGCATCCGTGTTACTACTTGTGGCCGCCTCTTTCAAGAAACTATTATCTGAATGTGTGTGTGTGGGTCATTCGGTGTCTTTGTTATTTGGAAGTAATCTGAGGCCTCGTTCGAACCTATATACAGGGTGGTTTGAATTTATGTAGAAATTTAGTTTTAGCAAGATATAGCAATGATGTTTTATAAAAATGGTTTTTCAAATCCGATGCTCAATAGTAATTGAGACCTTTTACACTCCCATTTTATTAAGTGTATGCGGCTTGGTTGATTTTATTTTACGAATCTAGAGGCATCCGTATGAAAATAATGTACAAAATAATCTTTGACTTCCTCGTGGGTATAGAAACCATCCGAGGAAATTCGACACCGCGAATAATTTACAAGTCGCTTTACAATTTGAAAATGTCCATCATGGGAACCGAATCTAGATTCAATGGGATGAATCATGTGATCACATGATTCCTAGGTTCACAAAATACTGCAGTTTATATGAAAGCGATGGCGGTATATATATAAAAAAGTCATAAATATATATATATACTGACAGGATCACCAACCACGAAGCACCTCCATGGGGGATCAAAATGTAAATAAAGTCATTAAAAGCTATCAACCGCCACGGAGGAAACTTCTAAAGGACGAAAACGTAAATAAAGTCAGAATATCGATCAACCGCCATGAAGGAAACTCCAAAGTGATGAATGTAAATAAAGTCAGTAAATATGGTCAATCGCCACGGCAAACTCCGAAAGACGAAAACGTAAAGAAAGTCAGAAAGAGATCAACCACCACAGAAGTAAACTCTGGTGGGACAATATATATATATATATATATATATATATATATATATATATATATATATATATATACATATATATACATATAAAAGCAATAAACGCACCATATATAAAATCCGAGGCTCATCGAATGTAATTAACCACAGTTTATATATATATATATATATATATATATATATATATATATATATATATATATATATATATATATATATATATAACTAAAAAACGCATTCATGTAAAATCCGGGCTCATCAAATGTAGTCCTACCACAGTTCATATATATATATATATATATATATAGGGAATTAATCTATGGCACACGTTTGCTCGATGCACTGTTCAGTAAATAAGTTTATATCCGTTGATCTTGGCAATGAATGGCTCGGATTAAATGAAAAGTGCCCTACTTGGCTACATGTCAGAAGGCAATATAAAAAAGGTAATCAACGCCAAGTTACAAATTTGCCCCCGGAAATTATATCAAGCCCTGCCGTAGGAGCTTGTAGCGGCAGGCATTATGAAACTTCACCTACTTTTTGCTTTTTGACCACCTTTTTAACTTTATGACAAAAATTTGACCAGCACGGAATTTGATGAGTGCCGCTACAAGCTGTAGCGACAAGGACATTTGCTTTTTAAGTACCATCCTCACTTCTTCCGTTCTTGAATTATCTCTCTCTCCAACCTTTCCTCTCACAGATATCATATCTTAGTTTTCTCTCGATATCACTTTCCTTTTTTACAGCTTTAGTTTTTTTGGCCTCCGTGGTTGCACACTTTTAATCTCAAGTCCAAACTGAAATTCTTATCCGGAGTTTCTTCCTTCTTATTTCAGAATGGCACACAACATACCTGCTCATAAAAGGTTTGTATCGAGTTCTTCAGATTCTGTTGCTAGCTTAAATTATGAAAATACATCTGAGTTTGTAAGTGAAGTTGAAAGTAGTAAATCTGAACTGGTGCCATACGTTGGTCAATTATTTTCTAAGTTGGAAGAAGTTGAGTTTTTTTACAGGTCGTATGCTAAAAAAATGGTTTTGAGATTAGAATTGCAATTATTCATAAACATGCTGGTACTAATAATGTGTTGTCTAGGTTGTATGTTTGTAAAATTAATAGAATATACGCGTCCAACGAATGCTCAAAAATCCAAGATGCAGGGCTTAAGGCTTGGAATGCGTTGTGATGCAGTGTATACAAGTTATGCGGATGTATGACTGGAAATATTGGTGGATTCGAAAGTTGGTTCCCAAACAAGTAATTATTTATAAACTCTATCTTGTATTCCCTCAGCTTTTTGGTCGGAGACTTTGTTGTACCATAAGCCATGTTTAATTCCAACACATTCTCGAATGCCTGGGTAAATATATTGATAAAACATAAAAAAATTTAGCATTAAGATTTACTAATAGCAATATTTTTAAGTAATGTACCTGTTTACCCGCCTGCTCTATGAAGCCTGTCTCGAATGCCTGGGTGGTGGGACTGGAACTTTTACCGGAATTGGAACATAAGCCAGTTATGTCTTGGGCCTGAAAATAAGAATAATATTAATAATAATATTATTAATGATAATAATATGAATTGCCTTTTTACAACTTAAGATTAAGAGGGAATAATACCTGAACTTTTGCCTTCTCTATGAAGTCAAACTCGAATGACAAAGAGGGATCATAAGTTTGGGTCGTGGGGATGTAACTCTCTTGTACCGCATCATTAATTGGCTCCTCTCGCTCTTCACCATTGTTCCCTCTGACTACAGAGTTTTATACACCATAAATATGGTCCCATACCTGTTTCTCAACTACATAGTCTGTAGGCATCTCAGTAAAAGCAAAGCACTTATCAAGTAAGGATTTTGCACTTTCAACCTGTCATTTAAGATAAAAGTACGTTATTAGTATTATTAACACATGTACCATTTGTATCTTGTATGTAAATGAAAATGTTAGTGTACCATTTGTATAAGATGATGTTATTGGCTGTAAACAGTCCAGGGCTCGTATGTAGGGTCTGGGTCCCCTTCCCGTCGAGGGCGATGCAGTTTCCTATGTGTAATTTTCCTATACCAAGACATGTATGAATCAATTTTCACATAGTTGGAAATTTCGTACTGCTGTCCCTTCAAATGCTCCATGTAAGCATCCCAATGTGCGATGTACACTTGCCTTAAGGCCATGCAATCAACGACGGCAAATCTATGTTCTTTTTCCTTTCTAAGTTCTTTATGATTTTCTGTCGGAGATGGTATACCTTGCAAGAACCCATACTGCCTCATCACCCTATCTGGCATCTGGTATTCTACAATATCAAAATGGATCAAGGGGATTCTACCAGATCCCAACAATCTTCCTTCAAAATTAAATCCACTCATTTTGTCATCCCACCTCATGTAAAGGCGCCAAACTACTTGCCATTCAGGTTGAACATCTAACTCCCCTCGGTAAAATTGTAAATGATGATGGGGATTTGGTCGTCTATCAGGGTAGCTGTGATTTTCTGAGTATGCCCAGCTAGGGACCTAGGTAACCATAACTATAATTGAGGCCAGGGGTTAGGTCTGCCAATTATTATACGCTCGTATGCCCAAATTTGTAAAAGAGTGACACACCCATTAATATATTTTGCTCCTTTCCTAGTGGTAGTATACAAAGACATATACAAATAGCCCAACACAGCTGCACCCCAAGAATACGTTACACAATTTTCAGCGTTAGCAATAAAATACATATACTTGGGATGAACAGTGTTTTTATTCCTAGTGGGGAACAATATTGCCCCCACACAACCAAATAATACAAGCCTTTGTGCATCGACCAATAATTTCCTTACTTGCTTTCGGGGGACAATTATTAAAATGTTGTTGCAACCATAGTAATGAAATAGAGCCGCGTTTTTTTGATTCCTGATATTCAGCAACTACTTCACTACCAAAACATTCTTTAAAATGAGCCAATGGAGTGTCAAATAACGGACCAGTTAAGGGTTTGCCAACCACCGACAACCCAAGAATGAAGTGTACATCCTCTAAAGTGATTGTAATTTCCCCACAATTCAAGTGAAAACTATTGGTCTCCGGCCGCCATCTCTCAAACATGGCGGAAACGAGCCCAATGTCAGTTTGTGGTACAACGGCCGGATAACAAAAAATCCCAAACCCACATTTTTTCAGAAGAGTTTTTTGAGCTTTTTTTAATATCCGTTGATCGTATTTTTTTCAGTTAATTGACATGAGAGTAGTCTGCCCCTGTCTTTTCCATCATATATATCATCTGACACATGATTTTGTTGGTCGTTAAGGACACTTGGGTCAATTGGTCCATAAATCCAACTGTCCATCTAGTACCTAAAAAAATAACAACCACATATTTTTTATATTGTTTAATAACTATGTAACGCAATATATCTATATCCTAATAATCCAAATAAAACATCATACTTAAATAATTTTATTATTTCTTTTTTTTCTTCAAATTTTCATAATAATTAATCAATCACAATACTCACATGCATATTATAAAAAATAGTGGGTTCTACTCCATTACAATTATTAAGCAAATAATTTAATCATAATAACTACATCACCACATATTTATATAATTATCTAACACGTATACATAAATCACAATTATTTTTTACATTCACATGCATATATGTAGACATAATAATAATTGATCATTTTTCTTCAAAGTTTAAACACCTATTTTTTTATAAATACATGTTAATAAAATAATTATATTACATGAAAAGTAAATCTTACCAAACTAATATCTGAATCTGAAAATTTGTATCTTCAATCTTTACTGATGGTGAATTGTTGGAAGCTTTCTCTTCATGCAAATCAGTTAAATTATTGATGCTTGAATGGAGTTTTTTTCAAGTTGGGAGGGTCTATGTTTTGCGGCAGTGTAAGAAATTGCAGAGAAGCATGAAGGATAGGGGGAGCGGCAGCTGAATAAAAAGGGCGTGAGCCTGTCGCTACAAGCTGTAGCGGCAAGGCGTTTTGGTTTCCGTGCGGTCAATTAACTCCACTTTTTAGCTTCCGTGCAGTCAGCTTTTCAATTTTTTGGCCAGCGTGCAGTCAGTTTTGGATAATGTGTGAATATTAATGCCTGCCGCTACAAGCTCCTACGGCAGGGCTTGATATAATTTTCGGGGGCAAATCTATAACTTGGCGTTGATTACCTTTTAATATTGGCTGCAGCTACAGCCTGTAGCGGCAGGGGTGCTTTTCATTTAATCCGAACCATTCATTGCCATGATCAACGGATATAAACTTGTTTGCTGAACAGTGCATCGAGCAAACGTGTGCCATGGATTAATTCCCATATATATATATATATATATATATATATATATAAGCAGAGTAAACGCACCAGACCAAAGTCTAGGCTCATCGAACAAAGTTCGACACACAGTTAATATATATAAATTAAATATATATATATATATTAAAGCGATAAACGCATAGGCAAAGTTCAGGCTCAAACGAGGCATAACTCGATAATGTTAGTCAATATATATATATATATATATATATATATATATATATATATATATATATATATATGATTGAATGAAACCACGGATAGAGTCCGGCAAAAGCAAGCAACACGACTCTCAACGTGCAGAAGGGTGTGTGCAAAGCTGAAGAGAAAGACTCTAAATTGTGTGAGAAGGTTTACAGCTGACTGCTAAAAAAAGGCTTCTATATCTTTAGAGTGGGTAAACACTGGCTTTTGTGGGTACAAAAGAGGCTATATATGAGCTCACAGGTGTTTAAAAGTGGGAAAATACACTGTAGGGGCGAGTGCAGAGCGAATTATGCAGGGTTTCCCCGTCTTTTTTTCTCTTCGAAAATGGGCACCCCAAGCCCTCTATATATAGAGGGAGGAGTCGCAGGTCTACTTGCGGCACCTAGTAGCATGTGTAACTGCCGCTGCCCGGGGTGCCCCGGGCACTGTGGGTCCCGCCGTGTCGAAGTACGTACGCGTTGTTTTCTCGGTCACTCATAACTTTCAATCTGGGAGTCCGATGGAAACGTGCCATACCATTCCGAAAAGCTCTTTTCGAGAGCTACACAATGATATATGATTTGACCATTTTTGATTCCAAGAAGATGGGTCAATGACCGAAATGGCATTCCCTGGTTTCCATCAGGCCGTACGTTGATTCGTTTTGCGTAGTTTGCGCTTAAAAGTTAAGATATGGTTCTTGAGGGACTTCCTTTGAAGAATATTGAGTTGCCATGAATGTATTTTATTTGAAGTGAAGTTGAGTTGGCAAAATGACCATTTTACCCTCTCGAGGTTATCTCTCCGATTTTTCTTGCATGATTGTAGCGATCTTTTCTCGTGGTTATCTCCGAGGTTGGCTTCTTCGTTGACTTTGACTATCCTCAAGGTCATCTTTGAGGTTGACTTGACCTCCGGGCTATATCTCGTGCTTTGATCTTGATCCCCTGGGGCTATCTCCGGGGTTGAAACTGACTTTCCCTGGGTTATCTCCGAGGTTTGGAACTTGGTTTCCCGGGGTTATCTTCGGGGTTGAGAACTGGATCTCTTGTGGCTATCTTTGGGGTTAGAATTGATGTTGTGATCCTCCAGGGTTATCTCTGGAGTGTGAAGAAGTCGTATTTGTCCTCCTGTATAGTTAGTAACAGGAAAGCGAAATTTCGAGTGTCTACAGATGCCCCTCTTTATCATGTTCATGCAATCCAATGGAATGGACATGATAAAGATTAGTAGACACTTAAAACATGACAAGGTATTTTCAATGATGCAAATCGCAATGTAGTGAATGTTTATGATGAATATGAAAATGTTTTCGCAAATCGCAGTTCGTAAATCACACATCGCATTTCGCACATCGCACATCGCTTTTCGTATTTGGCCAAATCGCACTTCGCAACTCGCACATCGTATTTCGCATATTTTATTTGGCATATCACATCACAAATCGCATATCGCATATCGTAAAATTGCAAATCGCAATGTAATGAATATTATGATGAATGTTAAAATGTATTCGCAAATCACTTTACCTTTACCGATCATTGCTGATGCATATACTGGTGTTGAGTCCAATGGTTTGGCATTTAATCGATGATGCTTGTTTGATGAAGATAAGTTGGGATTTTATTCCACATCTCTGATGGGGATGACGTTCTGAAATCACCAGACCCTCCCGATGTATTCGCTGGTAGTTGCAAAGGTGCCTTTCCTGCTGATCGCCAAACTGTTTTGGTTCCCACTCGAATGGTGGAAAAAGAAGCTTTCATTGCTGAACTGTCTTGATGTTACGCTGAATGCCAATGGTTTAGAATACCAGATCTCCTGATACCTTCGCCGAAGTAATATTCCACGGATTACTTCACTAGACTTCGCCTGATGTTATCCTAGATTGATGACAACCACCAGATGTCTCACCCTTTTTGAGGTGATTTGGAGTTTCCTCTCGCTATTTGGGTGCTTGTGCCCCATTTCCTTGAGCGCTTGATTCGAAATCTGGTTTAACTGATGACTTGAATGCCGCTGACATCCCTAGAGGGTGCAACTCGTTCCTTCACTGCCCAGATTTGAACTTAGGTGTAGAGGCCTCAACTGATGAGGACTTGACGCAGGTTAACATGTTTGATGGTATAGATTTCATTCATTAGGCCTTTCGTCGTTGACCTTCTTTCTTGAGAAAGCTCCCCTTCTTTTGATGAGAGGCTTTATCTCATCCTAAACTTCTTCCATTCCTTGGAATCGCAAAATGCCCCAGTCCTTTCGCATGTTGTTACCAAGGATTCATACGAGAAACTCTCTTTGTTGACCAACTCATATTTGAATAGTATCTGAATCGCCATTGAGATGATGATGGACCATAATGATGGCACTGACTGGTGTATGCCCCAGTGTTGAGTTGTCGCTGCTTTTGATATTGCCCTCAATCTTGTTGTAAGGGACCCAATATCCGGTTGTCGCCAATTTTGAAATTACCCCAGTCTCGCTCGTTGTCTGGGATGGTTGTTTTGACAGATGAGCTGATAAGTCGTCGAGATCGCGAGAAGCTTTTACCTGTGTACCATATAATGAACAGGTAGGTTTTGATGTTGACAGCTTTTCTGGTAATGATGTCGCTCTAGTTGAGAGAGATGATGCTCTAACTCATAGAGATACTACTGTTGTTGAGCGAGATGAGGCCATATCATCCAGAGATGAAGTGATTATTGAGCGGGATATCGCTATATCTGCCCGAGATATCGCATGTAGTTGGTGTTGGATCTGTTGGCTCGTGTAGAAATCATTGGGCAGGAGATCACATCGTTACCTCCTTCTTTTGAGAGGGAATCCATGTTGGACTTGATAGCCCGCATATACACTGATTTGTAGATGGGCTTGGTATTTTCCTGCACATACTAGCTTAGCCATTTTGTCATGTACAGTACACATTGTATATATCAAACAACATTATATATGGCAGGGAAATATATGTTGATTCACTTCCCTTTTAGTTGTGCCTTGTTATTTGCTTGATATTTGCTTGTTTCTCCAGGACTTTGTGATCTGGATGTATTCTGAACTCCTCCTTGATAGATGGATAGTGAGATATCTCAGGATTTTCAGAATGGATCGTCGATCTGTGTGTATTCCCTACCATCTTCGGTGTCTTGGGACTTATTTCTGTATGTGGTTATGGATAGGAGTATGTTTGTTTTTGTTTTTGTGTGGTGAGACCGGACCATATAACATGGCTGCCTACGTACTCCCATGTATTGGGGAGATCAGGTCGATGTAGTTCGCCCAGGTATAGGGCAGATTGCAGATGAAGAGTTTAATCCCATGTACAGGATAAATTTAAGGTGTGAAAGGTTTGATCCCTAGTGAGATATCAAAGTTGTATGAAATGAAGTGAAACCAGGATGCTGGTTTGAAAAGTGTGTTTTTCCATGAGGGGAAGATGGGTAAAAAGGAAAGGATGTATGTAGTGAGGGTTAAAGAACCTGAAATGACTGGTGATCTGATGATCCAAAACTAGGATGTTCGCTTGATGGTAACCTCGGACACAGTACTGTTTCACGGTGTCCGAATTGATGAGTTGCGGAAATTCATTGCCGTCTATTTCCTATAATCTGACAGCGCCTCCTGTCAATACCTCCTTGACAATGAACGGGCCTTCCCAGTTCGGGGAGAATTTTCCTTTAGACTGAGCTTGGTTGTCAACGATCTTTTTCAAAATCAAGTCGTGTTGTTTGAACAGCCGTAGTCGGACTTTTCTGTTGTAGGATCTTCTTTACAAGTAAAATGCCGCTCATTTGTGGGCCACATACTTTCCCATGGATTTCATCCATAGCCTCTGAGCTTGGTCCTCATCCAAACATCTGAGGAGACATTGTTCTGCATCTCTTTTCGTATAGTGCATCTCCGCTCAGGTAGAATTTTATAGCAAGTTGATGGATCTGCCTTTTTCTTAGTCGGGCTCGCCTCAGCGGGTGTAGATCCATCTTGTAAGTACTTCTTGATGTGTTGATACCAAGGATGCTGGATGAGAGGTAGGTCATCCGACACTTTTCAATGTAATTCCCATAGGCTGGAGCTTTTTGTTGGAAAATGTGAGGGTTAGCATGTCTTCCTTGTCATGTATGTTGATCAAGGAGTCCCAAGTTGCTAGAGCATCTGCAAAAAATCATTCCTATTCCGAGGAATATGGAGGAAGGATTTTCTTCAAACTCCGCCATCTGTAGAACGTCTTGGAGTGGTAAGGCAAAGAATCGAGAACCTTTTGAAGAGATTTTTCTTTTTCTTTTTTCTTTTTTTTTTTTATTTTTTATTTTTCTTTTTATTTTTCTTTTTCTTTTTTCTTTTTTTTTTCTATTAGATCGTGGAAAAGAGCCATATGGCTCACTGATAGGTAGCTCCAAAGATTGATTAGGCCAATAACAATCGTCTCATGTAGCAAAAGGGCTCCCCAAGGCGTGATGAATGAAGTTTTCTCATGATCATCTTGAAATGACCATGATTTGATGGTACCCCGCGGAGCAATCAGCAAAGGAATACATGTCGTATCGAGCTATATTGTCAATAAGTATGTGGATGAATGGCACGTGAAAGCTATCTTTGAGGCAAGCTTTATTCAAATCTTTGTAATCCACATAAACCCGCACCTCCCTTCCCGGTTTTGGCACGGGGACTATGTTGGGATAGCCATTCTGGGTATGTTGAAACCATGATGATGCCGATTTGAAATTGTTTCACAATTTCTTCTTTAACTTTTAACTTGCACTCAGGTTTTAATCGCCTGAGCTTCTGCCTGAGTGGCTTGAATCCCCTTTGATGGGAAGGCGATGAATGATAATGTCCATGTATAAACCTACCATGTCTTCGTGAGACCATGCAAACACATCCTGGAATAAGGTCAATAGAGTAACCATGTCATTCCTTTGGTTTGGAGTGAGGTCCGTAATAATCCGGACTTGTTTGGGGTTTTCTAAGGTTTCGAGGTTTAAAAGAGGGGGTTTGATCAAGATTTGGCTTGGGTTTGTCTTCGACCCATTCTTTGATCTCCTGAGGTATCTCATAGTCATCTTGTATTTCCATCAAGTCTGAGTCCAACTTTACATCAAAGTTACAGTCCTTGCGAAGAATAGGCACCTCATCAGCAAGTATAGGCACATCTAAATTAAGAGTCCTGAAGCAAAATATGCTTTCACTTAGTATATAACACTGTTCAATTACACAAAGTGTTAGCCTATAATGACAAAAGTAACTGCAAATACTGTACAGAAAAAGTAAGTAGTTATTGCTATCTACAAGGTAGAGAGAGTTTCTTCCCTTTTTACCCTGGTCGGCAAATGCAAGGAGTGGTGCTCCAATTGTCGAGGGCAAAGTCTTGGTGGACTGCAGTGATGGAGAGGCTATCATCAACCTCCTTCTCCTGAATGATGACCATTACGTCTGGGCCATCATCGTTTGGGGTTTATCTGTTTGAGAAGTGTTTGTTTGGGTTTTTATTTGGTTTGACCGCACCATTGATGGCTGCCTACGTATTCCTATTGAAGAGGAGATTAGGTCTTTCGTAGTTCAGGCCTTGGTTTGAAAAGGTTCAAAGGGGTAAGTGGTGAGAAGAGTGTAGAGATGTTTTTTGTTTTGTTTTGTTTTGTTTCTTTTATTTTCTTTATTTACATGCATGGAAATAAAAGGCATACTACAAAGAAAGTGATACCGTTCCAACATTTTCTAGAACTCGCAACTTTATCCCCTGGATCTACATCTTCTTGGCTAGTTGAGGCCTGATAGTCCAGTTAATCGATGGTTATGTTGCCTTCAGGGCTCGTGATAGAGGTTACCCCTTGATTTTGAATGTCTTCGCTTGTGGCCATAACTTGATCGCTTCCTGATTCAATACATTCCTCAGGGACGCTTGAAGTGGACGCATCGCAAAAGGGGATGAACTCTGGATTCATTAATGGCTTGGATTCCCCGACAATCTCACCACCTTTTTTTTCATCTATTCCTTCGCCTTCTTCATGGGTTTCAAAGGATTTAACCATGAAATCTCCCTCGAACTGTTGTTGCATTTCCTGCAAAGAACTTTCCTTTGTGGCTTTTTCTTCTTTGGAAAGGATTAGTATTTCCTCCGCATCATCCAAGGTGATAAAATCAGGAATGTGGTTGATATCTTGGAACCATAGGATGTTTGATGTTGGTGGGGGAATCTCCTTTGGGGATGCCTTTGTCTCATCTGTCATTTCTTGCATTAGGATCAGTCCACCTTGTGTTCTGGCAGAATTGTCGCTCATAGCCTTTACCTCATTTGAACTGCCTGTCTCGAATGGACATCTTAAACTTTTTATTTTCTTTTCGCCTTTTTTCGTCATGGGAAATTTTATCTCCAACTCTCCATTTTCAATGAGATCCTGGATTTTATGTAGCAAAGACCAGCATTCTTCAGTCGTATGCCCAAGTGAGTTAGAATGGTAGAGACATATCTTGGTGGAATCAGAACTCTTTATCTTGGGCTTTATAGGAGGCAGCTACTCAGTAATCCTTCCTTCGCTAATCAGAAAGTGTAGCATTTCTTCATTGGATTTGCTCAGAGGGGTGAATTTTCAGACTATTTTAGAGGTTGTTTGATCTTTCATCTTTGAGAATTCGCATTTCCTCGATTGATTCTTCCGCTAGCGAGATCTTCTAGCAATTTTATCATACCCATTTTCTTGTATTTTCAGCCTGCTTTGATCTTTTTCATTTAGCTGGCTCATCGTGGCGAGATATGTACTTGCATTATGGTTATCCTCCTTTTTCTCTTGGCTTTCTGATAGTTGAGTGAAAAACTTCCTTGTTTCCCGATGTTGGCGCACTATTAGCCTAGCCAGCAGGTTTACTTGATTCTGGATCGAATCCAATTTTTGAATTACTAGCATACCCTCCTCCGAGTTTTCCCACTCTAGGACATTTGTTCTGTGCCTTTGGGGGTATTCCTCCATCCTTCGTATGTACTTACGAATTGTATACATTTCAGCGCTTCCTGACCCGATCATGTTTACTTCTTCCGTATCATGTAGCAATGGAAGGTTGGTGTTGATATTTTGTTGGTCAGGTTGTTCGACCACAATACTGCCACTTTTGATCAGATTTTGAATCTTATGTTTTAAGGACAAACAATCCTGTGTATCGTGTCCTGGAGACCCTGAGTGGTAAACACATCTCTGGCTTGGATTGTATCTTTTGCTCCCTGGTTCCAGAGGTGGAGCTAGTTTGGTAATTTTCTTACGATCCATTAATATCGCCAATACATGTTCAAGGGAATCGCCCAGTTGAGTGAATACCCAATTTTCCGTTCTTTCAAATTTTCTTTTCTTGTCTGGGTATTGGTTGAATGCAGCCTGTTGTTGAGATGGAATATTGTCTTGCATTTTCCAAATGGGGGGACTGCAGTTTGGTCTCCTAGCTTGCCCCTGTACAACAAGGGATACATGTTCATTGCCTTTATTAGGTACCCCTTTGGGATCACTCGCATACTTTCCAGTCTATATATGTTTGGCGACTGCTTCCAAGGCAGTGAAGTCTTTAATCTTGCCTGCCTTCAGGCCCATCTCTGTCATTTCGCCATGTTTGATCATTTCCGTAAATGGCTTTCCTATGCCTGCTAGGATCCTCTCATAGTAAGGAGCCTCTTGGATATCAATAAATGTCATTACCATCTCAGTTTCTGTCATTAATGGAATGACTTGCGTTGCTAGATGTCTCCACCTTTGGGCATATTCTCGGAAAGATTCAGTAATTTGCTTTTTGACTTTAGTCACTTGGTATCGATCCGGTGCCATTTGTGATTGAAAATTGTACTGATTTAGAAAGGCGTGGGCCAATTCTTCCCAGTTGTGGATTTTGGCATTGTCAAGTCGGGCATAACAGGCTTTAGTTTCTCCAGTGAGACTCTTTTGAAAAAGTTGCATTCTGAGGCTTTCGTTTTCAGCATAAGACCCCAGTTCGCCAATGTACACTTTTAGGTGCGTATATGGATCGCCTGCCCCATTGTACTTTTCAAACTCTGGGACTTTGAATTTGGTAGGATATTGAGCCCCTAGGAATATACAGAGATTTGAATAGGTGACACTCCCATAATTTCCAGTCCCTTTAATTGACCGGATGGTATCCTCCATTTGTTGGACTTTCTTTCTTATATCCCCAGTTTCTCGATCATCCCTGAGATTTGTGATTTCTTTATTGAAATGAGGTTTAGGTATCTGAGTTTCCATCTTTTTACCAATGCCCTGACTGCCCCCTGGTGTGAAGGACTCTGGTTGAGTAGGCATTGTCTAGCCCTGCGTATTTTTACTTTGTTCTTTTAGAAAGACAACCAATTCTGCTATCTGATTCCTTAATCCTTCAAACTCCTCTCGGGAAATAGGAGTAGGATCAGGCTGGGTACTTGTAGCCATGTTTGACGGTGGGCTCAGTGCCTTCTTGGACTTTAACCGGGTAACGGGACCGATTGCTTCCCTGTGAAAGACTTGCATAATTTAGTCTTTAGGGAATGTGCATAATAACATGCTATATGATGTGTCCATTTTAGGATTTTTTATCCTGTAAAATAGATGTCAGCTGTTTGTAGCATGCTAAAAATATGTATGTGTACACATTTCTTCATATTTCTCATTACATGGAGATAGATATGGAATGAAATTACAAGTAATTGTGTTTACAAGTAATTTGAAATGAGAGAGCATGAAGAGACTTTCCTCCGTTATGGGTTTATTAGAGGCTAACCTATCTTAGGTTACTCTCACAGTTTTTTTGGCATGAAGGTTCCCAAATCATCGCAATCTACTAGACGGGAAGTTAATCCGGCCTTTCAACTGGAGCGAATTTAGGTGGTGCCTTTCCCGAGCCTCGGAGAATTAGTCTTCTCACGATTCCAGTAATCAAACACCGACGGGATAGCCTCCTGGTGGAGGGACCACACAACATACATTCACATACATCGCGTCTCACCATATGAAAATGATGACATGTGCGAAGCACTAATATCACAAGCAGATATGTGTGAAGCACTAATATCACAAGCAGTTATGGTGAGAAGCACTAGCATGACAAGCAGTTATGGTGCGAAGCACTAAGTGCAATAAGGAAATTCATTCGTACCCATTCATCAAATGTAAATGCAACATCCACACACAAGCAGGTAATATTTTTGAAAAGATTATAATAGCGGCTTAAGTCATCTTACTGGAGTCCCTAGCAGAGTCGCCACCTGTCGACGTCGGGATTTTTGGATGTCCCTTTCCATTACTTGTTCTTTGGTGTTCTCATTTTAGGTGAGATTTGTTTGAAAAAACAAGTGAAAAAGGTCCGACATGTATAATGTCGACGATGGACTGTTAAGAGTCGCCATTTGGTTTTTTAAATGGTTGTACCAACATAATTGAGAAAAGGTTTGCACATTGACCCAGTGATGTGACACTGCTAAACGGGTCGGTGAAACCGAGATTCATTAGGGTCCGAGACTTGGTTATGCGGGGGGAAAGTGTTAGGCACCCACCGACATCCGTGTTACCACGGTGACCGCCTCTTTTCAAGAAACTATTATCTGAATGTGTGTGTGTGGGTCAATGTGCTGTTATTTGTTATTAGTGCGAGGCCTCATTCGAACCTATATACACAGGGTTTGAATTTATGTAAAAATTCAGTTTTTAGCAAGATATAGCAATGATGTTTTATAAAAAAAGGTTTTTCAATCCTGATGCTCAATAGTAATTGAGACCTTTTACACTCCCATTTTATTAAGTGTGCGGCTTGGTTGATTTTATTTTACGAATGTGAGGCATTCGTATGAAAATAATGTACAAAATAATACCGACTTCCTCGTGGGTATGGAAACCATCTGAGGAAATTCAGACACCGCAGAATAATTTACAAAGTCGCTTCTTAGATTGAAAATGTCCATCATGGGGCACCGAATCTAGATTCTATGGGATGAATCAGTGATCACATGATTCCTAGGCTCACAAAATCTGCGAGCTTTATATGAAAGCGATAGCGGTATATATATAAAATCAGAAATATATATATACTGAGCGGGATCACCAACCACGAAGCACCTCCATAGGGGATTAGAAATATAAAAAAAGCTGTTAAAAGCTATCAACCGCCACGGAGGAAACTCCAAAGTGGATTTAAACATAAATAAAGTCATAAATACAATCAACCGCTATGAAGGAAACTCCGTGTGGGATGTAATGTAAATAAAGTCATAATACGTCAATCGCCACACAAGTAAACTCCAGGCGGGGACGAAAAGTAAAGAAAGTCAGAATACGGTCAATTGCCACGCGAGTAAACTCCAGGCGAGGATGAAACGTAAAGAAAGTCAGAAGCGATCAACCACCACGAAGTAAACTCCAGGTGGGACAAAAAAAAAAATATATATATATATATATATATATATATATATATATATATATACACATATAAAAGCAATAAACGCACGGTATGTAAAATCCAGGCTCATCGAATGTAATTGACCCACAGTTCATATATATATATATATATATATATATATATATATATATATATATATATATATACGAATAAACACACCCGGATGTAAAATCCGTGCTCATCGAAAGCGTAGTCCTACCACAGTTCATATATATATATATATATATATATATATATATATATAAAAAGCAGAGTAAACGCACTGCATCAAGTCTAGACTCATCGAACAAAGTTTGACACACAGTTAATATATATAAATGTAAATATATATATATTAAAGCGATAAACGCATTGCATCAAAGTCTAGGCTCAATCGAGGCATAACTCGATAATGTTAGTTAATATATATATATATATATATATATATATATATATATATATATATATATATATATATATACAAACTAAAATGAAACCACTGATAGAAGTGCTGGCAAAAAAAAAGCAACACGACTCTCAACGTGCAGAAGGGTGTGTGCAAAGATGAAGAGAAAGACTCTAAAGTGTGTGAGAAGGCTTACAGCTAACTGCTAAAAAATGGCTTCTATATCTTTAGAGTGGGTAAACACTGGCTTTTGTGGGTACAAAAGAGGCTATATATGAGGTCACAAGTGTTTAAAAGTGGGAAAATACACTGTAGGGGCAAGTGCAGAGCGAATTGTGTAGGGTTTCCCCGTCTTTTTTCTCTTGCAAAATGGGCACCCCAGGACCTCTATTTATAGAGGGAGGAGCCGCAGGTCTACCTGCGACACCTAGTAGCAGGTGTACCTGCGGCTGCCCAGGGTGCCCCGGGCAGTGTGGGTCTCGTCGTGTCGAAGTACGTACGCGTTGTTCGCTCGGTCGCTCATAACATTCAATCCGGGAGTCCGATGGAAGTGTGCCATACCATTCCGGAAAGTTCTTTCCGAGAGCTACACAATGATATATGATTTGACCATTTTTGATTCCAAGAAGATGGGTCAATGACCGAAATGGCATTCCCGGGTTTCCATCAGGCCGTACGTTGATTCGTTTTGCGTAGTTTGCGCTTAAAAGTTAAGATATGGTTCTTGAGGGACTTCCTTTGAAGAATATTGAGTTGCCATGAGTGTATTTTATTTGAAGTGAAGTTGAGTTGGCAAAATGACCATTTTACCCCTCTCGAGGTTATCTCCGATTTTTGCGCAGTTGTAGCAGTCTTTTCTCAGGGTTATCTCTGAGGTTGGCTTGCTGTTGACTTTGACTATCCTCAAGGTCATCTTTGAGGTTGACTTGACCTCCTGGGGCTATCTCCAGGCTTTGATCTTGATCCCCTGGGGCTATCTCCGGGGTTGAAACTGACTTTCCCTGGGTTATCTCCGAGGTTTGGAACCTGATTTCTTGGGGTTATCTTCGGGGTTGAGAACTGGATCTTTTGTGGCTATCTTCGGGGTTGGAATTGATGTTGTGATCATCCAGGGTTATCTCTGGAGTGTGAAGAAGTCATTTTTGTCCTCCTGCATAGTTAGTAACAGGAAAGAGAAATTTCGAGTATCTATAGTTAACACAAAGACCCATTTTGTATAACTTACAAATGATGAAGATAAAGTTAAAGACTCTAGGGACCCACATGAAGATAATAAATATACGATTAGAATAGACTTTAATCGATAAAGTTAAAGCTGCTCAAGATACATACTCAGAGCTGATGAATGTGAAGAAAAAGGTTCAAGAAGGCGTTATCTCAACCCTCGATTTTATTGGCCCATTTCAAATACTTAATCGAGTAGGAACTGTGGCCTATAGACTCGTTTTACTGCAAAGTATATTGTGTGTTCATAACGTTTTTCACGTGTCGATGTTACGTAATTATATGGACGACCCGAACCAGATTATTAAATTAGAAATAGACGAGATAGCAGGAGATTTAACGTATGAGGAGATACGTGTTAAAATCTTGGATTCGAAGGATTGTATTCAACACTCAAAGGTTATACCTCAAGAGTTAGAATCTGAAATGAAGTCAAGGTATCCTCATCTCTTCGGCATACCAGGTACGTACATAAATTTCGAGGGCAAAATTTCATAAGGAGGGGAGATTGTGAGACCCCAGATTTTATGAATAAAGATTTAAATTTCTCTAAATATTTTGTATAATATTATGGTGTGGATTTGATATAATGTTATAGTTGTGGGTAATATTAATAAATTTTGCAAAGTATGCAAGTTGTTGTATAATAGTCGATTGGTCGGGGAATATTCTTTTTGTTTGGGGAATATTTATGCGCAATTACAATCATTAGTGGACCCCACAATGGAATTATTGCTCGGATTGAGAAAATGACAAAAATATTTTTATAAAAATAATGGCGAAAAGTGTTACTGTTAAAATCCGTTGAACTACACTAGTAAAAGAATCAAGATGTCTGGCGTGGTTGCGTAAGAGCACACTTCAGATTGATTATTGATACTTACGTAAGAAGTCACTCGGTTATACTCAATTATTGCTACTGATGTCTTTTCGCATCATATCTCTCATATTATTGATTCAATTATTGTTACAGTATCATCTGCAAAATATGATATATTATTAAATCGATAATTGAGACAACAAATTTATTCATATTATTATTTGAAATATTGAAAGTGTCTAGAAGTTCTGTCAAGGAGAGGTTTGGTCACCTAATTACGCGTCAATAAGGAGAAATCCTTATCGGAAAGCCCCCTCTTTCCTGGGAACTACATGGTTGTTAAATATTGTGAATTATAATATTAATAATGAATAAGTTCGTGTTGATTAAAGATGAAATTAATAGTTCCATTGTGTGGAAATTATTAGTGTTAGTAGAAATTGATATTTATTTCGATAATAATTGATGTCTGGAGGTTATATTGCTCAATCGGGTATTCAAGGCACTTTTCATGTAGGCGTACTATTCACAAGTTACTATTTACGAGTTACTATTCATGAGTTACTATTCATGAGTTACTATTCACGAGTTGCTATTCACAAGTTACTATTCACGAGTTACTATTCACGGGGTACTATTCACCCATAAACTATATTTCTTTTCGGTCCAAATCATTTTTGGGTACAATATTATTCCATGAGGAGATGTGATAATTTTTCAGACTGTTGGTTGAAATTATAATAGTAAATCAATATGGATCGTTGATTTAAAGTTTTAATAGTAACTTGTCCCTTCAATTTTCCAAGAGTTATTTGTCCCTTCAGTTTTCCAAGAGTTATTTGTCCCTTCAGCTTTCCAAGAGTTATTTGTCTCTTCGGTGTTCCAAGAGTTAATTGTCCCTTTCGCAAATAGTAGTTGTCTCTTCAATATTACCAAGAGTCATTTTGACCCTTCGTTAAGACCGAGAGACACTTTTAGTTCTTCTATAAATAGAAGCTCATTCCTTCATTATTTCTTACGAATTCACTGAAATTCTAGAGAGAGAAACTATAGAGAGAAAGAAGAAAAGTATTCTGCTACTTCACTGCTCCAATATCCAGTTTCTTCTAAGGTAAGGGAAATTATTTGTTGTACTCGTAAGGGATCTTATTTGTTGTACTCGTAAGGGATATTATTTGATGTACTCGTAAGGAGTATTATTCTTTCATATTTATGAAGAGAACTATTTTTCTTTCAATACTCGTAAAGGGTATTATTTATTTCGTATTCATGAAGAGAGCTTCTATTATTCTATTCTTTATTATTATGTTGGAATAACCTGTATATGCGAAGTACCGCATACATGGTGAAATTCTTATGTTATTTCATTCTTATTATTCTGTTTGAATAACCTGTTTATGCGAAGTACCGCATACATGGTGAAATTCTTCTAATATTCCGTTCTTTATTATTTTGTCGGAATATCACATGCATGCGTTCTGGCAGGACTGGTTCCATTATTTATTATTCTCCTTTAATATTCTGCATACATACGCTTACGCCTGAACTGGTTCCATTATTTATTATTCAGCCGAAATATTTTGTGCATGCATTTATGCCGGACAGTTCCATTATTTATTATTACATTTGGGAATAACCCGATTACATGCGATCTATTGCACGCATGGTGAATCCTTCATTTTTCCATTCTTTATTATTACATTGGAATAACTTTTGTCTATGTGTATTACCACATGCATGATGAATGATCCTTCGTATTCATTCCTTATTAAATTGTGGAAATGATCTGTCTACGTGGATTACCGCATCGCGGACGAAAATCCATTTGCAGTTTCATATATTCTATTATACTCAGTTGGTTAAAGCTTTGGCTTCTATACTCCATGAAATTAGTGAAATATCATTGATATTTGCGCTTCATCCAGTATCTTTTCATGGAAATATTATTCTAAGCATTCTTGAATTTTACTTTAAAAAGCAGTATCATGTCGACAATTTGGACGTTATTGGTTTCTGGAAAAATTAATTTATAAATCTTTAAAATTTATTCTTGAACTTGTTTTATTGAATTATTATGTCATTGTCATCATTCTCATGCTTATATTGTGATGAAAGTCATCTTTGTCTTACGTGCATAGATGGACTTGGTATGATCATGACCGTAATGTGACGATTGTTGTGGTAAAAGTCCTCAGTGGCCTGTAGTTCATTGGTGGACACTTGTTGGTATGATTATGACCAGGGATTATTCGGTATAGTCATGACCATTGATGATTACATGAATATTTTTGGCCGTGGAGCAGGGATGATTCGATTTTATTTATTAAGCTGAGTCTCAGCGATAAGTTGATGAAAAACTTTTTAAAGCATAGAAGATAGTAGATTTTATACTTTATATGACTCTTCTAATGGATTGCTTGTTCCGCTGCAGTTAAACTTGTTGTCTATTATATTCTATCAGGTTAACATTGTTGAAGGCTAATGATAATTTATTCTGCATTATCTTAGTCATAATATTTCTTACTGGACTAGTTGAGCTCACCCTTTCTTTCACTGTTCTCTTCAGGAAATGAGAACGTAGCTGGGACTAATCGGGGAACAGAGTGATGGTCCTAGGTGGTGCATTAGTAGTCCTCACTATTATGTGAAATAGTGTGATAATAAATTTAATGAGGACTCCATTGAGTGTGGATATTGTCTAGATGACAATATTTGTATTAAAACTAACAGCCTATGTTTTGTCGTATTTTACATGACTGTTGTATAATTAAGTTGTATTTGTATTCAGTACCTTGTATCTGGCGACTCAAGATGGGTGATGTATACCTGTTTTGGGGGCGTCACAGTTGGTATCAAAGCTTAGGGATATGATCCATGGCCGAGATGTGAGACAAGAACTAGGAGGGGAGAGACAGGGAATTCCTTCGCTAGTATGACCTACCTAAGTTTATGTGGTATTTAATTGGTCGGTCAGAGTATAGGGGTAATATGTGGCATGTTAATTAACCCTTATTTTGTGACAGTGTTTGAAAATGGCATCTGAAAATGTTGAGATCAGCAATGAAGCACATGAGACCGTTGAGTCACCAACGATCAATACCTAGGATAACGAGCAACAACACGATAATAATCGTACCGGTGGCAATGACCATATGAACAATGATAACCATTGTGGGAGAAATTATCATGCCAAGAATGGTAACCACTTCGGTGGTAATCATGGCCAAGATAATAGAAGTGTAAATTTCAAGAAGACAAGGTCATTTAGCTCGTTTTTGTCGTATAGTGAAGTCAAGTCCAGCTGGGACGGTGGCAGGAAAAACGGATACTGATAAAACAAAGTCGGTGGTTTCAGGAAGAGCGTTTTTCGTGACTTCTCAAAAAGCGAGTGACCCAAACGAAGTTAGCAGGGGTTAGTTAATTATAAATTATTGCGAAGTCTATACCTTATTAGATACCGGTTCTACCCATTCTTTTATCTCTCTTGCTTGCGCTCAACGTTTAAATTTTACTTCAGAGAAATTAGACTTTGACTTATTGGTTGAAACTTTGATATTAGAAACCTTCGTTACCTCCACTATTAATAAATCTTGTTGATTCAAATCGACACTTTCACGTTACCTGTCGATCTTATCTCTTTGAAAATACTTGCCTTTGATGTGATTTTAGGAATCGATTGGTTAACTACTCATCATGCTTTTCGTAAGGTTGTTAGCTTTCATATTCCTAACCAACCTATTATGCGAATTCAAGCAACCAAACCACTAAAGTCAATCATTGTCATATTAAGTCATAAGTAAAGAGCCTTGAGCCTTGAGCTGGTGACTTCCTTATGTGGAATGCACCGAAGCCAGACTTTTTGTAGGCGACATCGTGAATGACGATGACAAGTTGATAGGTATCAATGTGACGTACTATCCAAGCCTTGGATGAGGGTCACCATTTTGAATGATATTTCTATTGTTAATAAATTTCCTTACGTATTCTTGAAGACTTCTTAGACTACCCCTACAGCGTGAAATCGAATTTTGTATTGACCCCAGTATAAAACTCATTTCTAAAACCCTCAAATATTTTCTTCACCTAAAATGAATATAACATGTGCCAAAGACGTTGACTTGAGCTGTTGAAGATTACGATCGTACCATTCAATATCATCGTGGAAGAGCGAACATGGTAGCTGACGCGTTGATTAGAAGATCGTATGCGTTTACGAGTGTGATGTTGTTAACACAAAGACCCATTTTATATAACTTACAAATGATGAAGATAAAGTTAAAGACTCTAGGGACCCACGTGAAGATAACGAATATACAATTAGAATAGACTTTAATCGATAAAGTTAAAGTTGCTCAAGCTACATACTCAGAGTTGATGAATGTGAAGAAAAAAGGTTCAAAAAGGCATTATCTCAACCCTCGATTTTATTGGCCCATTTGAAATCCTTGATCGAGTAGGAACTGTGGCCTATAGACTCGTTTTACCGCCAAGTATATCGCATTTTCATAACATTTTTCACGTATCGATGTTACGTAATTATATGGACGACTCGAACCAGATTATTAAATTAGAAATAGACGAGATAGCAGAAGATTTAACGTATGAGGAGATACGTGTTAAAATCTTTGATACGAAGGATCGTATTCAACACTCAAAGGTTATACCTCAAGAGTTAAAATCTGAAATGAAGTCAAGTTATCCTCATCTCTTCGGCATACCAGGTACGTAAATTTCGAAATACAAAAATCACTTGTTAATCTTGCCCTTGCCTTTGCTAGTAGAAGGCTCGTCGGACCTTTCGTTCTTAACTGCAATGTTATTATTACGCAAGAGTGAGTACGATTGCCCACAAGTATAATAATGAAACAACAATATAATAACATGCGAGTGAATCAAAGACTTCTGGAATAAGAACTCAACTTTTGAATCAAGAATGAATACAAGAATCAAAAGAACTTCTGAGGGTCTTAAGACCTTGAACTATGTCCTAGGTTATCAAAGGTCATATTTGAAACCTTTAACAGTCATAAGACTATGGACTCTTCTACTCATACTTAGGGGGATCAACCCTTAGTACCATACTGTGCACAATATCTTAACGCTAACACATAAGTAATCCCCTATACATGGTTGTTCATCTCAGTTTGACATTAGAGTCCGTACCAAAGGAAGTTTGGTTTAAATAAATCAACAAGGGTTCTGAAATTTAGAACGTTCATTAACTTTGGACTAGTCAAATCAATAAGGGTTCGCTAGTCTTGCAAGGTTCAACAATAACTGATATTCAAATTGAATAACAAACTCAAGAGGTATACAATAGAATAAGTATTGTATAACAGAATCATACTTTGAAAAGAATAATAACCTTTAATATAACAAATTGAACTTGATTAATAATAACTAGAATTTGCTCGATGTAAAGAGTTAAGTTTATAAACTTATATAAGGATAACGAGTAGGGTTAGAAAACTTGTCTCGTGCGTAGATTACACGTTAATTATGCATGTTCCTTTATTTAATCATACATACCATTATATTCACAATACCAGTCAATTATAATGTAACTAGTTATCACAAGTTCATTATTTTTGTTTAAATTCTGGTTATGACTATACTTAGTCAAATTACCACACTTATTTTCACATAATATCACACTACAGAAATAATAAGCTAACTATGCGTTCAACAAGTCAATCAACATGAAAATGCCTTATTGACATGTTAAGAACCTATGTTAACATCTCATTATATGTCTAACACATTTTTATGTTCATTAGATTATTTTACTATTACATTCCTGAACTTGAACAATTTAAGAAAATAATTTCTGAACAATCTGCAGAGTGGTATTGTATTTCCACTATAAGCTAAGTTTGTAACTTGGCGGCAACATGGCTATTGCTGTACGGCTACATTAAGCATGGCGTGGGCCTTAAAGCATGGAGTTGGCGTCGCGTCGCGGAACTCCAATTTTTGAATTTCCAGTTCGCGAAGAACACAAAGCCAGGCAAAATTATCATTACATGATCATTAAATACATTAAATTAAACATACCCGTGTACTAGAATTCGTACATAATCATTACCCAACCCTTATATAGTGATTTTAACAAGTTTAACACACAATTAATTGAATCAAATTATATAATTCTCCTGATCTTGATGTTCTTGAAAGTTTTGGAAACAAAACATGAAGATTGACACTACGGGTTCGTTATAACACTAAATCAGTCCATTCGAAGTTTGTTTTCTTCGTTTTAACATGCATAATCATATACAAGTGTAAAATTTTTGATAGAACATATGATTAACGTATTAAATTTGTACGTAAGGGCTATATGGCCATATTTTATACTCTATAACTTCAAAAATCTAATTACAACATATTTTTTATGAATTTGATGTTATGAACACACATATATGGCACATTATCATATATATATATATATATATATATATATATATATATACGCAATTATTACTCTTTTTCAATCATGGAGACTTGAAAGCCATTTTTATAAAAATGTAAACAACGTGAATTGAAATTAGGTTAAAGAGATTACCCAGAGTGTAGAGTGTAGATTAGTAGAGATGAAACCTTTCTCAGATACTTCTTCAATCACACAACTCACAATTTCCTTTAAAAAATTCTCAATTTCTCTCTGTGATTTGCTTTGCCAAACTTAGAAAAGTAAAAGAAGAAGACATATATAATTTATAAAAACTGACGCAGTTGTGGTCAGTTAATCACTTTCGTGGTTAACTACCCAACTCCCAATAGGGCTCCGTTTGGCTAGCCTTAAAAGGCTCATAATCATTTAATTTGATAAATCTCTTCTACTATAGTTTAATAATGTCACACCCAATTATACAATAAATCAAATATTTTATTTAATTTAATTTAAATAAAATATAATAATTTCTCATTAATTCACATAGTCACATAATTAATTTTCTCATTTATTAATTATGTCAAATTATTAATTCTCTAATTAATTATTAATTAATTAAAATAACATTATGCTTATTAAATATTTCTTTTAATTCAAAAAGCTCACATAAATATATACTTTGAATAATAAAAATTCTCCACATTAATTTAATAAATATAACACATAAAATTAAATTAATCTACCACCATTTCATCAATAAATTATTTAATCCAATAATTAATTTATCAAAAATATTTAGTTAACTTAATAAATATTAAAATAATATTAAAAAAATCTCGTTTGTCACATCTTTCCCCTTTAAAAGGATTATGTCCTCAGAATCACGACCCAATCAATTTGTCTTGTTACATTCTCCCCCCTACAAAGATTTTGTCCTTAGAATCGCTTACACATAATTTAAGTAAATAAATGAGAATAATTCTTCATCATATGCTCTTCGAGTTCTCATGTTGCTTCTTCAGCATTATGGTTCCTCCAGATTACTTTAACATAGGGTATTACTTTATTTTTGAGAACTTGATCTTTCCTGTTGATAATCTGGACACGAATTTCTTCATAGGATAAGTCTTTCTCAAAATGTAGGGGTTCATATTCAATCACGTGCTTGTAATCGGGTTTGTAGGATCGTAAAACTGAAACATGGAAGATGTTGTGGACATTCTTGAGTGCTGGAGGTAAGGCTACCCCAGACGCAACTTCTTTGATCCTTCACAATACCTCAAAGGGTCCAATGAATCTTGAGCTTAATTTCCCTTTTTTTCCGAACCTGATCTTTCCCTTCCATGGAGAGACTTTCAAAAACAGATAACTACCCGATTCAAACTCAACATTTTTACGGTGTGGGTCAGCGTACTTTTTCTGCCTATTTTGAGCTGCTACTAGTCTTGTTCGGATTACTTTAACTATCTTTGTTATCTGCTGTACCAATTTTGGGCCTAGTAATTGTCTCTCGCCAACTTCATCCCAGTATAGCCAAGTTCTGCACTTTCTGTCGTATAACGCTTCATAAGGCGGCATGCCAATACTATTGTGGTAATTGTTGTTGTAGCCGAACTCCACGAGCGGTAGGTGATCATCCTAATTTCCTTTAAAGTCCATTATACAATCTCTTAACATATCTTCTAATGTCTGAATCGTTCTTTTATTCTACCCATCTGTTTGACGGTGATATGTCGTACTCATTCACAACTGCGTACCCATGCATTCCTATAGACGTTTCCAGAAGTTTGATGTAAAGCGCGGATCCCTATCGAAAACAATTTACACTGGAACTCCGTGTCCCGAAACAATCTCTTTTACATATAATTTTGCCAACTAGTCTAAGGTAAATTTGATTCTAATCAGAAGGAAGTGTGCGGATTTTGTCAGTCGGTCAATGATAACCCATACTACGTAATAGCCTTTCTAAGTTGTCGGATGGCCAACCACAAAATCCATCATAATGTGTTCCCATTTCCATTCTAGGATCTCCAACAGTTGTAGCAACCCACTCTTCCTCTGATGTTCTGTTTTCAATTTCTGACATGTCAGACACTTGGCAACACACTCTGCAACATCTCATTTCAAATTTGGCCACCAAAAATGTTGTCGAAGATCTTGATACATTTTGGTACTACCTAGGTGAATCGAATATCGTGAGCTATGAGACTCGCCCAAAATTTCTTCCTTAATCTCTGGTACTGGCGGTACCCAAATTCTACTCTCAAATCTCAGTAATCCTTCCTTGTCCATCTTGAATCTCAGTTCGGTTCCTTCAGATATCTTCTTTTTCACCTTTTTACATTCTTCATCCTGAATTTGAGCCTCCTTAACTTTATCCAGTAGAGTTGTACCATATTGCATCTGAAACAACTTCTCATCAATTTCTATAGGATACTTCACTTCTAATTCCAACTTCTCCATGGCTGAAATTAGCTCCTTCTGAAAGGTCAACATCATCAATTTCTCCCGACCCTTTCTACTTAAGGCGTCCTAAGAACCACATTTGCCTTACCCGGAGGGTATAAAATTTCACAATCATAGTCCTTAATTAACTCCAACCACCTTCTTTGGCGCATATTCAACTCCTTCTGTGTAAAAATATATTTCAGACTCTTGTGGTATGTATATATTTCACACTTCTCCCCATAGAGATAGTGCCTCCAGATTTTCAAAGCAAAAACAACTGCAGCTAACTCCAAGTTGAGGGTCGAATACCCCTTCTCATAATCCTTCAATTGTCGTGACGCATACGCAATGACTTTGCCGTTTTACATAAGCACACAACCAAGTCCTTTGTGCGACGTATCACTATAAACAATAAAATTTCATGTATTATCTAGAAGAGACAACACATGTGTTGTACTCAACCTCTTCTTCAATTCTTGAAAGCTTTCCTCACACTTCTCCGTCCAAACAAATTTCATAGCTTTTCAAGTCAAATTCGTTAACGGAGTTACGATCTTGGAAAAGTCTTGAATGAATCTTCTATAATATCTTGCCAATCCAAGAAAACTTTGTAATTCCGATGGCTTTCTCGGCTGATCCCAGTTTATCACGGCTTCGACTTTGGATGGATCTACCAAAATTCTATTTTTATCAATCAAATGTCAAAGAAATTGTTCCCACTCGATCCAAAATTCGCATTTCGAAAACTTGGCATACAACTTCTCCCTTCTCAACGCCTCTAACGTTACCTTCAAATGCTCTTCATGTTCTTCCTTGGTCTTCGAATATACCAAAATGTCATCTATAAATACCACAATGAATTTGTCCAAAAATGGCTTGAACACTTCATTCATTAAGCCCATAAATGATGTAGGAGCATTCGTTAGACCAAATGACATTACCAAAAATTCGTAGCGACCATATCGTGTTTTGAACGCTGTCTTCAGTACATCCTCTGGTCTCACCTTCAGTTGATAATATCAACTTCTCAAGTCTATCTTTGAAAAGTATCTCGCTCCCTTCAATTGATCAAACAAGTCGTCGATCCTTGGTAATGGATATCTATTCTTAATTGTGACCTTATTCAATTCTCTATAGTCAATGCAGAGACACATCGTCTCGCCCTTCTTCTTCACAAATAACACCGGCGGTCCCCACGGCGATACACTCGATTGAATGTACTTCTTGTCCAGTAATTCTTGTAGTTGTACCATTAATTCTTTCATCTCTACCGGTGCCATTCGATCTGGTGTGCCTTCGATATTGGAGTCGCCTCTGGCGCCAAATCGATCACGAAACTCAACTTCTCTATCTTCGGCGGAAGTCCCGGAAAATCATCCTGAAATACGTCTACAAAGTCCCTCACTACTGGTATCTCCTCTACTTTCAGATTCTCTTTACGACTGTCGACTATGTAAGCTAGATATCCTACATAGCATTGTCTTAACAACTTCCCGGCTCCGCATCATCGCCGATAACTCACTTGTCTAGGGACTTGCTACCATAAAACACCACCTTTTGATTTTGAGTCATAAGGTTAATACGCTTCTTTTGGCAATCAATTATAGCCCGTAATTGAATAACCAATCCATTCCCAAGATAACGTCAAATTCCCCAAGTCGAATAGGGATAAGTTCTACATTCATAATATTACCCTTAATATCCACCCTACAGTTCTTATGTACGTACTTAACAGGGATTATTTCTCTATTCATAATTTCTATGTTCATGGAGTATTCTAACTCATCTTAGGCAATTCTAAGTTCTTAGCAAAGTCATCGAATATAAATGAACAAGTAGCACCCGGATCAAATAATACATAAACATTAATTTTATTGATCGGAATGATACCTAACACCACATCACGAGACTGCACAGCATCTTGCACTGTCATGTTGAATGTCCTGGCGGTTGGTCGGTTGGTTGCGGTTGATCCCGTGATAGTCAGAGTGCTTCCACCGCTGTTTTCCCTATTTCCTCCTGATCCTGCTCCTCCAGATCCCTTCTTAGGGCAGTCTCTTGCAAGATGATCCTTTGAGCCACAAGTGAAGCAGGCACCCTTCTTTAGGTTAGGATAGTTAGGTGCTATGTGGCCTTCCTAACCACAATTGTAGCACACTCGTTTACCTTTCATACACACTCCCAAATGAGCTTTCCCGCAGGTCGGGCATGCTTCGATCCTCTTCTTCTGACCTCCTTGCTGATTTCCAGTCGATGAGTTGTCAGACCACCTTCTCTTCTGATTATTACTACCTCCCGTGTTACTTCCACTAGCCTTGTTAATTCCTTCATTTTCACTTTTCTTCTTCTCCTGATCCTGATTATACTTGGTTACTGCATCGCTTCCACCTTCAACGAGTATGGCCTTCTCCAGTACCCCAGTGAACGTCTTCAACTGAAACATCGACACTTTACTATACAACCAGGGCTTCAGTCCTTGTTCAAACCTTCTTGCTTTTCTCTCATCCATGTGCACTCGATATGTGGCGAACCTAGACAACTCATTGTATCTTGCCGCATAGTCTGGTACATATATATTCCCTTGTTTCAACTCTAGAAACTGGACCTCCATTTGGTTCTGCGAGCTGGTCGGAAAATATATCTCGAAGAACATCTCCTTGAACCTCTCCCAGGTGATCATACCTTCTCCTCCCCGGAATTTATTTGCTTACCACCAATAACTGGCTTCAGATTTCAGCATGAACGTCGCGTAAGCGGTTTTCTGGTCCTCTCTGACTCTGGCGACATCAAAAACGTTTTCCATCTCCATAACCCAAGTTTGAGACTCGATCGGGTTCGTGGAGCCTTTAAACTCTGGCGGTCCTACCGCCTTGAATTCCTTGAATGTAGTATTCGGTGGAGCATGGGGTTGATTATGAATCACTCCAGCTAATAAGTTCACCAATTGCTGAACGGGGTTAACATTGGCGTTGTTATTGTTATTCGTCGACTCTTTTTGAGCTGGTTGACGGTTTTATCTTATTCTTGGTGGCATATTTCTATTAAAATATATGCTTATTAGATCTTTATCTAATTCCCTAAATATTTAAGGCTTAATTCAAACAATTTAACATAATCACTTAGCACACTTTCTTAAACAACTTGATATATTTATTTAATCAAAAGTTTTGACAAAATATGATAGCATCACTGCTATTCACATCAACTATCCCGAGATAAAGAATCTACAGGATTTAAAACATTAAAATATTTCTTGTTTATAAACACATCGGAATTTACATATTAAATACTAGATAGATTTGCACATAATTAAACTAATCCTATCATTTTGCATGTTATAGGCGCCAATAACCTTTGCTACGCTCTTCTTCTTCCATGATGCGGACATCATCCTGCGATCTAGCATATACGATGGTAGTCCTTCGAACTGAATTGGGTATCTCATAACTCAATCCTGGGCCTCATCCATTGCATTTTGAAGTATAGAGTACGTCTCCCCAAGCTTAGCCTTCTTCGCACGACAATCCTCTTCTGTAAGATCATCACGACGTGATTCCCTTACCCAAGCCTCCTCTGATATGGTCAACCTTCCTGAGCTCTCTTTCAGTTTATTCTTCAACTTCTCTATTTCCTCCGTCTTCTCCTTGGTTTGACCCTTCTCATGAACCAAATCCCACTCCATGTTTCCTAGACGTGTGTGAAGTGTCACAACCTCCCTATCCCTTTGCTAGATGGTAATTTGTTGAATAATCATTTGCTTATTCAGCTACTGAATAGTGTCACGTAACTCTATGTTACGGTCTTATAGCTCATCGTACATCTCAGCATCGATAGAGTTCGGTGGGAACTCATCTTCTTCCTCTTCTTCCTCGTCCCTCCTCCGATCGCCTCCTCAGCTCATGCTCCCAACCAACAATAAGGATCAACGAGAGATGGCTCTCTCGCACTAACCGCTCCCCTCGATGACATGAATGTCTCGGAGCTCCTCCTCTATAGGTATTCGGGGTTCCTCCTCCCCAATTCGACTAGCTCCTCCAACATCTGACATCCTGACAACACAGTTTTATGTTTTAGTTACTAAGTTGTACTATCGAGCACATAATTAACACATAAGCACATAAAGTCTTTTATTATCTTTAATGAATTAAGAAATTCATTTTCTAGAACTCGATAAGAGTTTACCACCACAATGTTCTTGATCTTCTATAAGGCTACTACCTAAGGTTGTTCCCCCACGTAAGGGTCATGACCTACAGCTTTGATACCAACCTATGACACCCCCAAATCCGGGTACTTCAATTCCACAGGATTTGGTGTTCACTATACAAACATTATATGCCTATCTACCCATAATAAATGAAAACATAAATAGATAGAAATAAATCCTCTCCTTAAAGAGTTACATCATCTGAATTAAATACATAAATCCCAGTTCATACTAACCTTAAATCTCAAACACAAAAATATAAACAAATAATAGTCATACACAACTTTAACATAAGTCTGAAACATAAATACATAATCACATAAACAACAAGTCTTCATCAGTTGTTAATCTTGCCCTTGCCTTTGCTAGTAGAAGGCTCATCGGACCTTTCCTTTTTAACTGCAATGTTATTATTACGCAAGAGTGAGCACGATTACCCACAAGTATAATAATGAAACAACAATATAATAGCATGTGAGTGAATCAAAGACTTATGTAATAAGAACTCAACTTTTGAATCAAGAATGAATACAAGAATTAAAAGAACTTCTGAGGGTCTTAAGACCTTGAACTATGTCCTAGGTTATGAAGGGTTAGACTTGAAACCTTTAACAGTCATAAGGCAATGAACTCTTCTACTCGTACTTAGGGGGATCAACCCTTAGTACCATACTGTGCACAATATCTTAACGCTAACGCATAAGTAATCTCCTATACAGGGTTATTCATCTCAGTTTGACATTATAGTCTGCACCAAATGAAGTTTGGTTTGGATAATTCAACAAGGGTTCTGAAATTTAGAACGTTCATCAATTATGGACTAGTCGAATCAATAAAGGTTCGCTAGTCTTACAAGGTTCAACAATAACTGATATTCAAATTGAATAACAAACTCAAGAGGTATACAATACAGTAAGTATTGTATAACAGAATCATACTTTGAAAAGATTAATAACCTTTAATATAACAAATTGAACTTGATTAATAATAACGAGAATTTGCTCGATGTAAAGAGGTAAGTTTATAAACTTATATAATGATAACGAGTAGGGTTAAAAAACTTGTCTCGTGTGTAAATTACACGTTAATTATACACGTTCCTTGATTTAATCCTACATACCATTTACATTCACAATATCAGTTAATTATAACATAACTAGTTATCACAAGTTCATTCTTTTTGTTTAAATTCTGGTTATGACTATACTTAGTCAAATTACCACGCTTATTTTCACATAATATCACACTACACGAATAATAAGCTAACTATGCGTTCAATAATTCAATCAACATGTAAATACCTTATTGACATGTTAAGAACCTATGTTAACATCTCATTATATGTCTAACAAATTTTTATGTTCATTAGATTAGGTTACTATTACATTCCTGGACTTGAAAAATTTAAGAAAATAATTTATGAACAATCATGCAGTGGCGTATTGCCACCACCAAAGAAGCTTATTTTAGGTGCTATGTGCTGGCAACGCGTGGTTTCGGGACATTAAGGCTTGCTGCTATGAGGTATGCATTTGCTGTATGCGAGCCTTAAAGCACGGAGTTGGCGCCATGCAACGCTAAACTCCGTTTTTCAAATTCCGATTCAAGAAGAACACAGAGCCAAGCAAAATTATCATTACATGATCATTAAATACATTAAATTAAACATACCTATATACTAGAATTTGTACATCATCATTACCCAACCCTTATATAGTGATTTTAACAAGTTTAACACACAATTAATTGAATCAAATTATATAATTTCACTATTCTTGATGTTCTTGAAAGTTTTGAAAACAAAACATGAAGAGTGACACTACGGGTTCGTTATAACACTAAATGAGTCCATTCGAAGTTTGTTTTCTTCGTTTTAACACGCATAATCATATACAAGTATAAAATTTATGATACAACATATGATTAACGTATTAAATTTGTATATAAGGGCCATATAGCCATATTTTATTCTCTGTAACTTCAAAAATCTAATTACAACATATTTTTATGAATTTGATGTTATTAACACACTTATATATGATAACAACATGTTATGATGGTACATTATCATATATATACATACACAATTATTACTCTTTTTCAATCATAGAGACTTGAAAGCCATTTTTATAAAAATGTAAACAACGTGAATTGAAATTGGGTTAAAGAGATTACCCAAAGTGTAGAGTGTAAATTAGTAGAGATGAAACCTTTCTCAGATACTTCTTCAATCACACTACTCACAATTTCCCTCAACAAATTCTCAATTTCTCTATGTGATTTGCTTTGCCAAACTTAGAAAAGTAAAAGAAGAAGACGTATATAATTTATAAAAACTGACGCAGTTGTGGTCAGCTAATCACTTTCGTGGTTAACTACCCAACTCTCAATAGGTCTCCGTTTGGCTAGCATTTAAAGGCTCATAATCATTTAATTTGATAAATCTCTTATACTATAGTTTAATAATGTCACACCCAATTACAAAATAAATCAAATATCTTATTTAATTTAATTTAAATAAAATATAATAATTTCTCATTAATTCACATAGTTACATAATTAATTTTCTCATTTATTAACTATGTCAAATTATTAATTCTATAATTAATTATTACATTAATTAAAATAACATTATGCTTATTAAATTTTTCTTTTAATTCAATAAGCTCACATAAATACATACTTTGAATAATATAAATTCTCCACATTAATTTAATAAATATAACACATAAAATTAAATTAATCTACCACTATTTCATCAATTAATTATTTAATCCAATAATTAAATCATCAAAAATATTTATTTAATTTCAATAAATATTAAAATTAAATTACAAAAATCTCGTTTGTCACATTCAATCCACGAATCCGGTTCTTAGCTTGGGCTTTAGGTTTAATTAATTTGGGCCTAAAGTTGGACTTGCATTAATAACCTTTGGGCTTTAACATACTTCCCATTGGGCTTGCATAATTCCTACACAAAACCCACAAATCTAATACAATATGTTTAAAGCGTTTAACATAAAATCCTCGTATCCTTTACGTATACTAATTCGTATAATCTTTCATCCTATAAGTTATACTACTTTTATACATACTCGTATAGTACCTCGTATCATACTCGTATTCATTGCCTCATATAATACTTGTTATTATACAATCATCCATTATTCAAATTTTTACATTCCTTAACATTCTCAAATTAAGTACGCAGACGAAAAACTGTGTTTGCCATACTTGAAATATTATTACATATTCCATCCTCCCATATTATTCTATTGTTACGTATTTCTCAGAAATTCAAAAATAATTCCCGAGCAGAAATTAATGAATAGTGTTTTTCAAAAAATTTCTCGGAAATCTTTTATTTTCGTCTTGGAAATTTAAACACTATAATTCCTTTATGTAACCAAAATACTACGACATTCTGATACTTTAAGGTTATAGAACAACCTTCATCTTACTAACACATTATAATAACATATAATATAATTTTATTCATTAATTAATTAAATAAAATTATTTTACAATAAATCTGAATTTCTCGGTCGTTATAGATGAAATATTCAATAATATTTCAGTTATGGCAAACGAAGTTTTCACTTGCGGACTTAAAATCTAAGGGTTAGGAAAAGTGAGTTCCGAGAATTAAATGTCTAGGTATAACGATTATGGTTATTATACGTACGAAATACGACTATGATACTAGTTATTATACAAGTATAGTATGAAGATTATTATGACGTATAATACAAATATCGTATGAACTATATACGAAGAGAATACGAGAATTGTATGAGTAGAATACGATTAATTCTTAATGAACTCTTAGTAATTGGACTTTGTAAATTCCAATTGGACTTGGATTATGTCAAGCCCAAAGTTATGTAAGGCAAATAGGCCCAATACAATTTAATTCCAAGGTACAAACCAAGAAACCAAACCGCGGATCGAACCGATGGGTAAAACCCATGGGGGACCAAAAGGGCTAGGTGGGCCAGCCACTTGGTGGCCAAGTTAAGTGATTTACTTCGTGAGGAAGGAATGAATAGTAAGGAGATGGACTTAATGACCAATTTTCCCTCCATTGCATTGTCTATATAAGAGAAGATAGTGTTGTTCATTAGTTGTTTTCACTAACTTTAACCAATATATTGAGAGAGAGAGAAAAGCTCATTAACAAGTAATCAAGAGCAATCCAAAGCAAAGTACACAAGATTTACTCAAGAACACGAAGAACGTTAAGGTAATTACGTAAACCTTAGTCTTCAATCCTTTTCAATTTATTTTCTTAGAGAAGTATGAATTGGTGGAGCATCTCTGTTCCAGAGTAATAAGGATGGCTATTAGTGGATTAAAACATTATAAGCCATTTAAGATTAAGAATCATAAGTGTTTAAGTAAGTTTAAACGAAGAAACACCATTAAGCGTTGATTTGGTTGTTGATGGACAAATTGAAAACATTCATAGGTTATGTGCATCTTGCTTGGTTCGGTTATAGATAACAAATTAATGGATTGGTTCCATTTGATTTGGCGTATAAAACTCAAGTAACGAAGTTATGGCAAAAATTACGAGATTAGGCGTTAAACGTTGAAAACGTAGAATTCCAGATTAGTAGTCAAAAGTTTCCGTTTAACTGCGAAACCTTGGTTTTTGATGACATAACGTAGAACAACGTATTTGAGAGTTGTGGACTCAATAATCGTTGAAATCTGACTTAAAACGAATAAACAAGTTATGAACGTTCACAAACATTAAACGAACGCGTAATAGGACGTTAAATAGTGAATTCATTGTTAACGGATTTAAAAACTACTTTTGTCCAAATGAAATCGAAGTACATGAGATATGTAAGATAACGACTTTTGAACGAGAAAATTCTGACTTATAACGACCAAGTTAGGAGTCCGGAAAGAATTGAACTGGAAAAATTTAGAAATTTCTCAGGGCTCGAGGTCTGCGGTAGTAGCGCCACCTGCAAGCCTATATTACTCAAAGCTGCAGCGGCCATGTATGAGAGGTAGACACTGCTTTGCGTCGCGTTGCAAAGACCACTCGTATGAAGAAGTATGGCACATGACTCAAGAGACAAGGGTTGAGAGTCTTGTTAATTAAGCGTCCACAACGCTTGATGTTGTATTGGAAGATGGCGCCGCATCGCCGAGACAGGGGAAAAGAATGACTTAGTTATTTTTAAACCCAATTGTTGCATGACAATTACGGGGCAAGTGTATATACTTAATATACATGTTAATAACATTCTTATGTTACATATATAATAATGACTTTAGGAATTGAACGTGGTTTATTAGTAATGAAACGATGAACATTAGTAAGCCGTAATGAAGAATATTAACTTGAATCGAGTTCTAATAATGGAATAAATTCGATTAAGTTATAGAAGAGAAAGTAGTTGGTAAAAACAATGTTATTAGATTGTTTGGTAGCTAATTTCAGTGTGCTATGTGAATATATCATGTAGAAACTATAAAGACCAAGAACTGTTGAATTTTATTTGAGGACGCTTGAAGGCAAGTTTTCTTAATGCTTGTCTAACCTCCATGTTAGCCAAGTTTTCTATTATTCATGTTATGAGATGCATGAATTATTTTACGAAAGGGTCGATGCCAGTTTTAACTCGACTAGACTAATCTTAAGATTTTGATTGATTTGTTTACAAGTCTTTCAATATAGAATTGATAACACTATCATATGCCAATTGTTTGGTATGGATTCAAAGGTAAGCCTGAGTATGAATAAACAAATGTATTTTACATCGATTATTCGATGGGCACGTGAGGTTGCCAAAACTTAAACGTAAATATGTTTAACGGATGAGTGTTGATCAACATAGAGTACTATAGACTGATCACCTAGAAGTGCTCGTAAGATATATCGGACTTACGGATTTAGTGTCGGGTTGTCCTTTTTCATGACTGAAAACCAAAAGAGAATGTTCATGGTCTTTTGACCTATTCAGAATTCCTAAGTTACTATATGTACTTATGAATTGTTTTATGAGAATGAAAACTGCTATCAAATGTTTTATAGTACTTCATAACTATTTGTTCAGTTATTGAAGAATAATCATATGATTCTCGATGTGGTATTAATATTATATGTTTCTAGACTTGCTGAGCTAGTTATGCTCACTTCTTGCTTGAATTATATGATTGTAGCTAAGGCCGAGTGAACCGAAGGTTCTAGTAAAGATAAAGGCAAGGCTAAGAGGGATAATTAGTTTATCCAGTAATAGACTAATATTTTGTATGGATTATACTATAACGAACGAAGAATGTAATTTCGTTAACAGAACCTGGGAAAGGATTCATTATTATTGTAATAAGAATGTAGTTACTACACTCATTTTGATGTTGTTTCAATGAAATGAATGTATAGTTATGAGTACCGTGTAACACCATATATATGAGTTAAAAGTATCCAGATTTGGGGGCGTCACAACAACCTAGTCTAATGAAATGTTAATGTGATGAACATGTAATAAAGTTACTATAGCAGATTTGTATCATGTATATGATATTTTCAAAGTTATAAAAATTAGTAAGTCGTGGAAACTTACGTTGTGATTTATTAAAATCTAGAGTGGGTGACTAAGTGTTGTAATTCTATGACTTGTGAATATGAAGTGTATGTGGTATTAGTGATATGAAACTTGTACTAAAATAACAAGTTCAACTAAAGTGAGATTTAACTTGGAAGTGGATGTTAGTGTATCTAATAGATGTTGTGATTCTAATAATGTGTAGGTGAACGTGAGTTGTAAATTATAGCTTACGCACAACGCAAATTCTTTACCCCTAAACTGTGACAAAAGAGATTTTGTAATTTAATTTTAATATTTATTGAATTAAATAAATATTTTTTGATGATTTAATTATTGAATTAAATAATTAATTGATGAAATTATGGTAGATTAATTTAATTATATGTGTTATATTTATTAAATTAATGTAGAAATTTCTATTATTCAAATTATGTATTTATGTGAGCTTATTGAATTAAAGGACATATTTAATACGCATAATGTTATTTTAATTAATTTAATAATTAATTAGAGATTTAATAATTTGACATAATTAATAAATGAAGAATTTAATTTTATACTATGTTAATTAATGAGAAATTATTATATTTTATTTAAATTAAATTAAATAAGATATTTGATTTATTGTGTAAATGGGTGTGACATTATTAAACTATAGTATAAGAAGTTTATCAAATTAAATGAGATTGAGTTTTTTAAGAATAGCTAAATGGAGCCATTTGGGAAGTTGGGAGCAGTTAACCCATAATTGGGTTAACTGACCACAACTGTGTCAGTTTTATAAATTATATACGTCTTCTTCTTCCATTTTTCTAAGTCTGACAAAGACATCATAGAGAGAAATTGAGAATTTGTAACGCCCGAGAAAATCGGATTTTTATGACAATTAAATTTTTATTTGATTAGGTGAATTAAATGAATTTAATTGATTTCTTTGTGAGTATGCTATGTAATGATTGCCTCTATGACCTAGAATGTGCTAACGTGGTTAGTATTACATCACGTGTTAGAAATAATTGTTTGGAATTTCCAAGACAAAAATAATTGTTTTCCGAGAAATTTCTGTAAAAACACTATTCATCCATTTCTGTTCGGAGAATTATTTTGAAATTCCGAGAAATGCGTAATGATAGAATATCGTGATAAGATGGAATATCTGATAATATTTCATTTATGGCAAACGCAGATTTTACTTCATGGACTTAAAACCTAAGGGTTGAGTATATAGATTTCCAAGAAGAAAATAATATGCGTAGAAGGAATGGCGTTAGGGTTAATGTGCGTGTTATACATTTTGTGATACTATTTAGTATCTATGTATAATACGTTGAGTAAATCTGATACAATACGATTATTGTCTGAAAGTACTATCTGAGATAATCGTGAATTATGCGTGATGTGATACAATTCAGTATTATAGAATTAAGTTAAGACTTAATGACTAATTCATTTGAGTTGGATTATTAATTAATCCAATCATTTGAATGATCAAGCCCTAGTGATTAGTGAGTTAAGCCCAAGTCAAGGCCCAATGTTAATTTAATTAAGCCCAATTCATTAAAACCGAACCGTGGGTCGAACCGGTGGGTCACCGAATGGGTAAAATCCATGGGGCAACCCATGGGATGTCACATGAAGGTGGTGGGCCGGCCACCTTGGTGTGGAATCAAAGCATAAGGCTTGGTCACCAAGTGTTTTACTTGGTGACCACACATGAATAGTAAGGAAGTGATGGTTCTTTGTCAATTATGCCCTCCATTCTAGTTTTCTATAAATAGAAAGCTAGATTGATTCATTTGGGAGTTTTTCAACTTGCCAACCTTAGATTATTGAGAGAGAAAGAGAGCTATACTTGCAAAACATACACTTTGGAAGCTTGATCTTAGAGTTTTCCAAGAAAGAACACCAAGAGTTCTTAAGGTATAATCCTTACCTTTCATCTCCATCTCTTTTAGATTTTCTTTCATCTTAGAGAATCATAGAATGGGTGGTATATGTCTTCTGTGAGGATTTAGAGATGACTTACCATAGATTCAATCTCTATAAGTCATGAGATTATAATAATCATAAGGTTTAATATAGTTTTGAACCATGAAAATATTGATAGTTGGGATCGATTGTTGATAAACAATTGAGCTCCATCAATACGTTAGTATATGCATCTTGTTTGGTTAGGATGTAGATATGAAATCCATGGAGTATTCCATGTGATTTGGCTTAGAGAACATTAGTAACGAAGTTATGGCGAATTTTACGGAAATAGACGTTAAACGTCGAAAACGTAGAAATTCTGGAATGGTAGTCGAAAGTTGCCGTGAGACTTGAAAACGTTGGTTTTCAATGTCAACACGTGAGATAGGGTAATTAAGAGTTGTGGGTTAGAGAATCGTCGGATTTCAACTTAAAACGAAGAAAACGAGCACTGAACGATCATTAACATTTCTAAATGTCTATAAATGAACTCAATAGTGAATTTTGAGTTAACGAATTCGAAAGTGTTGAATTCTTATATGAACGCGTAGGGTATGTCATTTATGACGTGTAGGCTTTTGAACGAACCAAATCGGGCTTATAACGAAGAAGTTACGGCCCCGGGAATTTCACAAAGATTTTCAAAACTGTTGAGAATCAGATGCGAGGTCTCCAGCGCGGCTGCTGACGTAGTGTAAAAAGTCGTACTATCAGCCGATTATATGCCGGAGAAAATAAAAAAATTCTGAGACTCGCATGTGCAATACGAGAGTTTATACATGGATGGTGGCCTGCCACATGCCAAGTCCGCAAAAACTCTCTGAGAGTGGTCTTGCATGACCTACCACTAGAATGTTTAGGATGTCGCCACAAATATGAAGTTCGTGGCTTATGATAGTAACTTAGGTTTTTAACTTTAATTGTTGCGAGACCTACCTGAGTTGAGTTTATATACTCAATGAATGTACTAAAACTAATCCTATATTACCTATACTAAGGTATATGGTATGAAACTTAGGAATGTAATGCATGTTAACAAGATATGTACAATGAACAAAGTTGGTACCTTATCAATGATGTTTGAGTCCGGTTAATAAAAGTCAGTTGAGTGATAAACTGGGACGAAGGGTAATAAGTCATGTTCACTTTAATAAAGATATTATGTTAACAAAGACATAGAAGAGAAATAAGCTTGTAGGAACAATGTGAATTGTTGTTTGATATCTAATTACAGTGTGCTATGTGAATATATCATGTAGATTACGTAAAAGGCATGGTCGAATCGAGTAAGTTATTTGAAAGACTATTTGAAAGGAAAGTTTTCTTAACGCTTGTCTAACTTCCATGTTAGCCAAGTTTTATGTGATTCGTTGAACTGAATTGCAAGACTTGTTTTAAAGAAAGGGTCGATGCCAGAATTTAACTTAGCTAGACTATTCATAATATATAGATTGATTATTATTCATATCATTCTATATATAAATGTTAACGCTATCATATGCCAAGTAATTGGTATGGACGTGAAGGTAAGGTTTGTCTATGAACAAGCAAAAGTATTTTTCATCGATTATTCGATGGGCACGCGAGTTTGCCAAAAATATTAAACGTAAATATGTTTAATGAATGAGTGTTGATCAACATAGAGTACTATAGGCTGATCACCTAGAAGTGCTCGTAAGTTATACGGATGAACGGCCTTAGTGCTGTGGACTCCTTTTTAAGTATAATAACTGAAAGTTACTGTTCATGGTCTATCGACCAGTTTAGAATTCTTAATCTATTCTATACTTTGGGAATTAATGTTATGAACTGTTAAAGTATTATTGATTCATAATACTTCATAACTATTGTTCAGTTATGTCGGAATTGTTATATAATTCATGAATGTGGTATTCCTGTTATCCTTGATTAAACTTGTTTGAAATATATGCTCACTTCTTGCGTGAATTATATAACTGCAGTTAAAGATGAACATACTGTGAATGCCAAGAGAGATAAGGGCAGAGCTAAGATGGATGCTTAGGCATTGTGTAATAGTTTGGTAAGTTTGTATGTATTATACATTATGAACAATGAACGATGTAACCGGTTTATGAACCCGGTTTGTGTGATTTCTTGTAGTATTTGATGTTAGATGTTGTTAATGATTGTTTAGAAGTGTATTATAAGGTGTCATTTAATGATCTGGGTTATTAGATTCCAGATCCATAACATCAAAGTGCTTGAAAGTCAAGTTTTTAGAAATATGGAAAAACAGGAAAAGTGTGGTCGACAATGAATATCGGACCCATCGAATCTTTACAGATCTTTACCTGTATAGTTTTGGTTATTTAAATGTTTGTACTTGTAGTATGTTGTAAGGGCTTTGATTTAGAACTTGAATCAAGTCCAGATCATGTGTAGATTAAAAGTTATAAATAGTCAAAAGGCGTTGACCGATCACGAAATCTGGTTTCTGGGTAACCCAGAAACCCAGAAATATCTAATAGTGTTTTGCAGACCTTCGATCTTTCAGCTATTTGATAGTTTGGTCAAGTTGTTGTTGTTATGTTGTAGACTGGCATGTGAACTACACACTAAAGCCTTTAGAACAAACATATCTTGCACAGGATCAAAGAGATAGGTGGTCAAAGTAGCATTGACCGACTTCCCGGATGAAGATTCTGGAAAACCCAAAATCTTCAAGAGCATGTTTTCTGTCAAAGTTTGATCGGTCCATTTCTCTTAGATTCGTTGTTGTTATGATGATCCGTTGTTATAACATTGTACACTGACATCAATACTACATGACTAAACCAATAAAACACTTTATGTAATCTCGGAATGCATAGATTTGAAGCTTCATAGTAGGGCCTAGCAACTGTTCTTCATTTCTGGAAAACCCAAAAATAAAGAACAACTTTGACATGATTTTTGGAGGCCTTTATCTCACTAAATTGTTGTAGTATGTCCATGAACTTGATTTATTATGGTAGTATTACACTTACACTATAATCATAACACTTTACTCAGCCGAAAAACCGTAAGATCTATTATCGAATAATGGATTTAAAGGTTTAAAAATCATATAAATATGATTTTAAGGTATTAAAAATACTTTGATATATTATAATATTATGTTATGATTTTCATTAATATTTAGTATTAAATAAATATTAATGATAAACGAATTATGTAGTAATTAAATCATATAAATATGATGTTATTGATTGAAAAATCATAATAATTACTTGAAAATTATTATGAGCCTATGAAAATTATTTTGACTGAATAATTAATTGTCTAAGTTAATTGTGTTATGTTTAGATAGAGTCTTATGGATATTAGGCTCGATAGTTATCCATTGGGTAAGCTCGGGATGTCGAAATTGTCTTAGGATTCAACTCAGACTGTAATAGTTTGACTTGATACTAGGTCTTATATGTTGTATAGACTAATACAATTATGTGGTAATGTGTTTAGGTTATTTTATATTGTGATGATATTATTCTAACTTGGGAAAATCGATATGATTAATATTAGGTCTTCAGATAAAGCTAAGTTATGTTTCGTAATGGTAATCAACCGATCAGGAAAGTGTCTTATACTTGAACTGTTCTTTGAACTTGTGATTAATCATTGTTGATTACATCACGTCTATGAATTGTTGAATAACAATTTGTGCATATTGCATGTGTTCATCAGGTATGAAAGGTCGTGACAAACGAGATTTTTGTAATTTAATTTTTAATATTTATTGAATTAAATAAATATTTTCGATGATTTAATTATTAGATTAAATAATTAATTGATGAAGTTATGGTAGATTAATTTAATTATATGTGTTATATTTATTAAATTAATATGGAGAATGTTAATATTCAAATTATGTAATTATGTGAGCTTATTGAATTAGTCAGGAATAAGCATGTGAATGATATTCCTATTTACATATAATTTGATTATGATATATATATGAATGAATAATATGCAAGTATGCTTGCATTAAGAAAAGCTGTAAAGTCCTTTGATAGATAATAGAAACATGTGTACAAGGACTTAGAATGAATTGATCAAGTATGTTAGGTTGATCCTACATAAGAAAAACAGCTTTGTAAAGTCCTTAAAAGAAATGATGTACAAGGACTATAAATATAGAAAGATCAAGCATGTTAGGTTGATCTTATGATGTAATAGATAGGCTTGTCTGATCGTTGAGTACTGCACCAAAGATCGTAGTCTACCAGGAGAGTCAAGGATAACTCGAGAGCTATCGAGGCAGAATCGTAGTCTGCAAGATAGTAGATCTCAGAGTTCGTAGACTGTAAGGCCCCCAAATCTAGGTACTTAAAACCCAAACTCGGTGCTTTACGATACCATTTCTATGAGCGGAATAATACTAATAATAATAACAATAATATAAAGATCAACTAAATTTACATATCATCAGAGTCTAATCCCAAGGTACGAGACCTTTAAACATTCATTACAATACGTGATAGATAATTTAATATCATTGTCTTACTAAAGTTAACTATTACATAAGATAACATTCATTCATTCATTCAGCAACCTTTCCCTTTCCCTTGTTCTTAGCAGAGCTCTCTGGTCATTCACACTTAGCTGAAAACAGTTAAATTAAGCAAGGATGAGCATTTGAGTGCCCAGCAAGTAATAGCAATTATATATATAAGCTGAAAGAATTTAAATGTTTTCTTTATACTACCCTTCTACAACGATTCAATAGTTGTGAAGTAATCTGTACCAATGATAATAATATATCAATTCTATACCAAATCTTTGAAACTACGTACTGACTATAAATAGGGTTTAGGTGACATGCTATGAACATTGTTTTCATTTTCGAATAGGTTAAACAGAAATTCATCTCGCAAACCGTTATAACTTACTTACGCACGGGGTGATCAACCCGTTATGCCCTGCATTGATCAATACTACGTACAAGAACGAAGGTATCATTCACTCTGTCCGCCTTGGGCGCATAAAAGTTTTCCCGTGTAGGGATGTTCATACTTGTCTGGGTTCCAAATCAAAGGTTTTATCTTGTTCAAAATTAATCTATAATTCAACATACATGTATACGGGTAATTGACAAAGGTGTATCAACATGTGATTAAATACAATGATTATCCAAGTGGGGATGCTTATATAACCATTTATAAAAATTAACGAACAGAATATATATCTGAATTTCCATATACTAATGTGTTGATAATCAAGGAGCGTATATAATATAAGGTTAATAATCTGTACAGTAATAATATAATTCATAAATATTCTTACTCATGTCTATTGCATAAAGAAAATGCAAAGGTAAGATACTTGCTTGATGCGCTGCTTACAATTTATAATTTAAATTTATCGTTTATATCATGACCTATCATTAATCAGATCATTCATTCGATTAGAACAATATACTATAACACATAGTACTGCATTTCGCAGTCAGCACATAACCTAATCACATTATTACCCATGTTTAACAACCATTGAATCACAAATAATCACATATCTAATTACATTATCTAAGTCCAGATCAATTTTAAAACATGCTTGCAAAATCGGCGCTTTTTATCAAGTAATTATCGAGTCTAAGACTCTGTCCTGTAATATAGTATTAGTCATATTATTTTTAAATGACTTAATATAATTTTAAAATATTTATTATAATTTATCACGACTTTTCAAACATCGGAAACATTATTAAATGATTTAAATATTACATAATTCAATTATCGTTAATATTTAATTAATATTAAACTATTAATGAAATCATTTTCAAAATGTTAAAGTTATATATAATAACTCAAAATACTTTTAAAGTATTAATATTACCCTTAAATGATTTTTAAAATATTTAAAATCATTTTAAAATAATTACCATTAATATTAAAGTATTAATGTTCTATTTATCAAAATATTAAAAGTCTTTAATCATTACTTAAAATATTTTTAATTCATTTATATCCTTTTAAATGATTTTTAAATTAATAAAACCATTTTTAAACTATTTATTTAATATAATTATTAAATAAATTTAATATCATTGATAAAAAATTAATAATTATTAATATTAAATTATTATTGAAATTATCCTTTAAATATTAAAAGTTATATTTTATAACTTAAAATATCTTTAAACACTTTATTTTCATTTAAAATTATTATTATAATATTAAAATCATTTTAAAACTAAATTATTTAATATAATTATTAAATAAATTTAATATCATTAATAATAATTAATTAACGAAATTTATCTTTAAATATTAAAATTTATATTTTATAACTTAAAATATTTTTAAATACCTTATTATTATTTAAAAATGATTTTTTAATAATAAATAAAATAATTTTTTAATTTATTTAGTAAATAACTTAATTATCATTAATATTAATTTAGTAATGAAATTTATCACAAAATATTAAAATTCATTAAAAATAACTTAAAATATTTTCTTATATCATAATATTATTTTAAATGATTTTTCAAATATTAAAATAATTGTTAACTAATTTATTTAATATTATAATTAAATAAATTAAATATTTTAATATTCCAAAAATATTAAATATTTATGAAATATACTCAAAATAAATAAAAACTAATTTTCGGAATTTAAAATAATTTTTAATAAGTTATTTGGTATTTTTAATAATTAAAAACTATTTTTTTCTATTTATTTAATTAATTTCCGAAAAATAATATATACTGTTTGTCGCTAAAGCCCTTTGGCGACAGAAACCGTAGCCTTAGGTGTTCTTGAGCCCTCAAGAACACTCATAGGCAGTATACGAGATGCCTCATTTGACTGAAAATAAAAACGAACATGTGATATTTTTGGACATGTTGTTGATCAAATTATGTAGTAATAATGTAGGACTACATAACCCAGCAACAAACCTGATCATAACATTCATAAACAACGAGATTTGGAGCCTTGAACAAGCTGTCAGAGCTGTTCTTCATTTTCTGGGTTACCTAGAAATGATGAACAGTTCGACTGGCTAGTTTTGGGCTTCCACAACTTGCAATAAATGTAATTTTTTTGTGATATGAACGTTTCAATGTGTAACCGACATGTATGAAAAGAGATCTATCACCTAAAATCATGACAATAACAACACAATCAACATGCATGCTCTGGTCAAACCATGTCAGTCGACATGTTCATATGTTTTCTGGGTTACCTAGAAATGATGAACAGTTCGACTGGCTAGTTTTGGGCTTCCACAACTTGCAATAAATGTAATTTTTTTGTGATATGAACGTTTCAATGTGTAACCGACATGTATGAAAAGAGATCTATCACCTAAAATCATGACAATAACAACACAATCAACATGCATGCTCTGGTCAAACCATGTCAGTCGACATGTTCATATGTTTTCTGGGTTACCTAGAAAACAGCGAACATGTTTGACTTGCCTGGTTTAACCGTCCGCTACGATCACCAAATTTAAGTATTAGGCAATGTTAAGGCATAAATATGTAGTATAACCTACATACTGCAACTTAGATACATAAACATTATCAAAACATCAACAACCTTGAAGATCTGGTCAGTATAAATCGTTGTCGAGGTAGGTTACGGGTCAAGCTTTTCGGGTACCCGTAAACGCCTTGGCCATGTGCGGCAACGACGTTTGACCTTGTATAACTTTCAAACTAAACATCAAATGACTCTGATTCTTTTTGTAGATTAAAGAATACATTACAAGCTACACATAACAACTTAAAAACAACAAAAATCATAATCGACCAAAGATCCGTGGCCACTGACATTTGTTGTCAGGCCACAGTTTAACTTTTTACCAGATTTTGCAAAATGCTTAATTCGAGCCTCTAGATGTTATGGATCTAACATCTAGCAACCCAGATCATCATTAGACACTACTAACAATACATTTAACATAAAAAAAACAACATCTAACACATCATCAAAGGTCAGAATTCAAGCTAGGGTTTATATCTTTACTTTGATCAATCTTGATCTAAGGCTACTGATTTGTTTTTGATATTAGTGGGGCTCGGTTCTTGACTGATCTTAGGAAAGAATTTCGTAGGTGGGGAGCTTGAGAGAAAATGTTGAGTGTTTGGATAAATTTGAGCTAGCAAAATGAATTTCTCTCTCCAAATCTATTTATATAATGTGTATGATGCATGTATGGGCTAATGTATGTTGCTGGTTGCTGAGATTTTAAGTCACAATTTTCAACATAGTTGGTCACCAACTCCAACAACTCTAACACTTGTAAAAATCCAATAATTCAAGATGGGTAAAATGGTCTTTCTGCTCGAAAATTTAAGGGCAATCTTATCATTTAGCAAACCCTTAGGGTTTGACCCTTAGGGTTTAACCCTAAAGTTTAGCACAAATCAAATGCAAGATTTCCAATTTAGGGTTTGCACAAAAATTAAATAAATTTTAGTTTCTAAAATTAGGAAATTAGGGTTTGTTAATTGGATTAATTTTCTAATTACCTTATACAGGAACATTAGGGTTTAGATCATATAATTATAATTAACTTTGCTACTTTAGCAATTAGAGTTTAAAATTAGTAATTAGTTTTTTATAATTTCTAATTAGGGTTACTAATTTTAGAAATTAGGGTTTCTAGAAATTAATATCTCTAAATGTTAATTAGGGTTAACCTAATTAATGATGAAATCATATAACACAGTTATATAATAATCTCGAACTCGTGATTGAGTTTCAAGTTAGTGTTTTCTCATTTCAAAAATTAGGGTTTTCGAAATATTAATTAGGGTTTCTAATTTAGAATTTTATAATTAGGGTTTTCTAAAGATTAGGGTTCTATATTTTTAATTAGGGTTTACCTAATTAATCCACAACATAAATAATATAACACAGTTATATAACAATCTTGTACTCTAAATTGGATCTCAAATTAGGGTTTAATATTATTACTAGGGTTTGGTCATAATACACCGTAATTGTCCAACCACTATTAATACGGACATACAGTATATATTCATAGCACTGAAAAATCAAAATATAATTAATATTATATTATTATTCTCATACCTTAACAATAATCCAAAATTAGGGTTTAGATTCCGTATTTGATTTATTCTTTCATATTTAACCTTAATAATTAAGGTAAAATAATTAACTTAATAATCTGTACTAAAATTCATATAATAAAATAATTATTATAATTATTCTAAAAATTACTCCATATATTAGTTAAATAATATATGATTATATTTTCTTGGAAAATAATTAATAAAAACATTTCTATCTTAAAATTAATTATTATAAGAATATACTTTATAATAATCAATAATTCTAAAATAAATTTATTTGTAAATATTTATGTAATATATATTTTATTTACCACATAAATATATATACACATTATCTTGTACAAATCCTCATTCTTAAAATAAAAAAAAAATATATGCAAAATTTCTTATTTATTTATATAAAATTATCGGTCATATACATTCACCTCCTTATAAAGATTCCGTCCCCTAATCACCGCTTTAAAACCTATATATACAAGTACACATAGCATACAAATCATTGCAAGTAGATCTCGATCATAATTTGATCGAATCGATCTTTAACTATTCACATAAAGCTTGTCTTTCTGATTAAACGGAAATTTGATTTCTAAAAGAACTCAAATTACTACCTCAAAATTTCTTTATAAAATAATTTACTATAGATAGGAAAATCATGCATAAGAAAATAAAAGTTAGACGAATAATACGTAGAGTTCCAGTGCCAGCTGCCATCGTATCCATGACCGTCATGTTGTAGACCCTTGCTGTTGATTTTGTTGGCTTGTTTGACGAAGTCGGTCCGGTGATTGCTAAAGTCCCACTGCCAGTGCCAGTATTCACACTTCCAACCTTCGCACTCCTCTTTGGACAATCCTTCACCTTGTGCTCAGTCGATCCGCACAGAAAACATCCACTATTCATCCTAGGATTGGGGCAGTTGGGAGAGATATGGCCCTCCTGCCCGCACTTATAGCATACAAACTTCCCCTTCAGACATTCCCCAGAGTGGTTCTTTCCACAAGTCTTGCACAGTACCGCTGGCTTCTTAACACCTTGTTGTTTCACTTGCACACTTCCAAAGTTGTTCACATTCCTCTTGTTATCTCCACTCCTGTTCCCACTATTAATTCCTACCTTCCCAGCTCCTTCGGTCTTACCCTTATTCTTCCTCTCCTTGTTGTAGAGGCTCATAGCCTCACCCCCCCCTCAAAGAATAATCGCTTTCTCCATGAGTTTGCGTAAATGTAGGAATCTGCAACACCGCCACCTTGTTGTAGAGCCAGGGTTTTAATCCCAGCTCAAACCTCCTTGCCTTTCTAGCCTCCGTATCAACTTGATGCGGGGCAAACCTAGCTAACTCATTGAATTTCGCGACGTATTCTTACACCGTCATGTTTTCCTACTTCAATTCTAAAAATTTCACCTCCATCCTAGCCTGCATACTAGGGGAAAAATAGTTCTCGAAAAATAGAGTTTTGAATCTATCCCATTTAACTTCACCTTCTCCTGCCCTCGCCTGATTCGCTTCCCACAAAAAATTTGCCTCACCCTTCATCATGTAGGTGGCAAAAGCGGTCTTTTGCCCCTCAGCTACCCTAGCTACCACAAACGCCTTTTCAATCTCTTTGACCCAAGTTTGGGCTTCAACCGGGTCAGTTGTACCTTTGAATTCCAGCGGTCCTACAGCCTTAAAGTTTTTGAAGTTCGCTAAGCGATTATTCGGCTGATTCCCAGCGACTGGTATTCCTTGCTGCATAGCTTGTGCTACCATGTTGGCAAAGTGTTGCATCGGGTCTGCTTGTTGTTGTCCCTCAACGTTGTTAACAGATTCTTCTGCCCTTTGATTACGAGTTCGTCGTCTTGGCGGCATTATCTGATTAAATAAAACCATAAATTTAACTTACATTCTAAACCTTATCACTTAAGATGAGTATGTTAAACTAGTTTCATTACTCAAACATATATTCATATTCATTTAACGAATATTTTACATAACATAACACATACTGCTTTTAACATCATTCATCCCTTTGTGACTACAAAAGTCAGGATTTACAGTCTTGACTTAATACACAAGTTGGAAACATTACATTACAAAGACATACTTATCATATATATTACATTAAACACACCTACAACACAGAACTTATACCACCTATTTACTAAGCCTTTTTCCTTGGACAACCTTTTGGTCGATTACCTTCCATCCCACAGATAAAACATGTTCCTAGTTTGTAGTCAGGACAATACAGAGTAGTATGTCATTCATAACCGCAAAGGTAACAAATTCTTTTCCCTTTCTTCTAATCAGGTTTTCCTAAGTCATGGTCTTCTATCTTTCTTTTTCCCTTCTTGCTCAGAGCTGCACACGACGTGTTTCTTGTAGCTCCCATCTGATCAATTTGGATTTTAAGCTTATCTTGTTCTTCCATTGTTTCTATTAATGCTTGACGCAACTAACTATTCAACAGCTTTTTTATCTCCCATAGCCTTTCTAGAGAAGAAAACTTGTTCCTCAGATCCTGCACCTCCGTTGATGCTTGATCAGCTTCAACTTTAGTGTCTGAATAACTATCTGTCAGCTCCACCATCTCCGGATCTTGTACTACATTTTCTATAATAACCACCTCGTCCGAGTTGTTTTCATTGTGAGCCTCTATTTTAGCTATAGGCTTCGATATCAGCTCGGGTGTATGGGTTTGACCCTTCTTCATGCTATATGCATATAACAAGCCTTTTCCACCAGACATCTACACATAAATTATTCAGATTAGCATATAGTTTATACACACAGCAAATAAGAGTTTTATATAAGTTATCTTTTATTTTGTTTAACGATGAATTTATTCAATTCATCTATTTTTAAACTCTATATGAGTTATTTATATTTTCAATGTTTCCTTCTGTTCTAAGGTTATAGCCTAAGGTCTAACTCATCTAAGGTTTTTAACCCTAAGCTCGATACTAACTCAGAAGGCCCCAAATCGGTACTTGAAACCCTAACTCTAAGCTTTACAATACCATTTCTATGAAATGGATAATACTAATAATAATAATAATAATATAAAGATCAACTTAATTTACATATCATCGTAGTTCTAATCCCAAGTACGAGACCTTTAAACATTCATTACAATACGTGATAGATAATTTAATATCATTGTCTTACTAAAGTTAACTATTACATAAGATAACATTCATTCATTCAATCAGCAACCTTTCCCTTTCCCTTGTTCTTAGGAGAGCTCTCTGGTCGTTTACACTTAGCTGAAAATATTTAAATTAAGCAAGGATGAGCATTTGAGTGCCCAGCAAGTAATAACAATTATATATATAAGCCGAAAGAATTTAAATGTTTTCTTTATACTACCCTTCTACAACGATTCAATAGTTATGAAGTAATATGTACCAATGATAATAATATATCAATTTTATACCAAATCTTTGAAACTACGTACTGACTATAAATAGGATTTAGGTGACATGCTATGAACATTATTTTCATTTTTGAATAGGTTAAACAGAAATTCATCTGCAAACCGTCATAACTTACTGGCACGAGGGGTGATCAGCCCGTTATGTCCTGCATTGATCAATACTACGTGATGAACGAGGGTATCGTTCATTCATTCTACTTGGGCGTATAAAAGTTTTCCGTGTAGGGATGATCATACTTTTCGGGTTCCAAATCAAAGGTTTTATCTTGTTCAACAATAATCTATAATTCAACATATATGTATACGGGTAATTGACAAAGGTGTATCAACATGTGATTAAATTCAATGATTATCCAAGTGGGGACACTTGTATAACCATTAATAGAAATTAACGAACAGAATATATATATCTGAATTACCATATACTAACGTGTTGATAATCAATGAGCGTATATAATATAAGGTTAATAATGCATGTATAAAGAATAATATAATTCATAAATATTCTTACTCATGTCCATTGCATAAAGAAAATGCAAAGGTAAGATACTTGCTTGATACGCTGCTTACAATTTGTAATTTAGATTTATCGTTTATATCACGACCTATCATTAATCAGATCATTCGTTCGATTAGAAAAATATACTATAACACATAAGATCGCATTTCGCAATCAAAGACATAACCTAATCACATTATTACCCATGTTTAACAACCATTGAATCACAAATAATCACATTTCTAATTACATTATCTAAGTCCAGATCAATTTAAAACACGCTTGATTGTCCGGTCGCTTTATCAAGTAATTATCGAGTCTAAGACTCTGTCCTGTAATATAATTAGTCATATTGTTTTTAAATGACTTAATATAATTTTAAAACATTTATTATAATTTATCATGAATTTTCAAACATCTGAAACATTATTAAATGATTTAAATATTACATAATTCAATTATCATTAATATTTAATTAATATTAAACTATTAATGAAATCACTTCCAAAATGTTAAAGTTATTTATAATAACTCAAAATACTTCTAAAGTATTAATATTACCCTTAAATGATTTTTAAAACATTTAAAATCATTTTAAATAATTACCATTAATATTAAAGTATTAAAGTTCTATTTATCAAAATATTAAAAGTCTTTAATCATTACTTAAAATATTTATAATTCATTTATATCCTTTTTAAATAATTTTTAAATTAATAAAACCATTTTTAAATTATTTATTTAATATAATTATTAAATAAATTTAATATCATTAATAATAAATTAATAATTATTAATATTAAATTATTATTGAAATTATCCTTTAAATATTAAAAGTTATATTTTATAACTTAAAATATCTTTAAACACTTTATTTTTATTTAAAATGATTATTATAATATTGAAATCATTTTTAAACTAAATTATTTAATATAATTATTAAATAACTTTAATATTATTAATATAATTAATAAACAAAATTTATCTTTAAATATTAAAAGTTATATTTTATAACTTAAAATATTTTTAAATACCTTATTATTAATTAAAATGATTTTTTAATATAATAAAATCATTTTAATTAATTTATTTAATTAATTTAGTAAATAACTTAATTATCATTAATATTAATTTATTAATGAAATTTATCACAAAATATTAAAAGTCATTAAAAATAACTTAAAATATTTTCTTATATCATAATATAATTTTAAATGATTTTTAAATATTAGAATCATTTTAACTAATTTATTTAATATTATAATTAAATAAATTAAATAATTTTAATATTCCAAAAATATTAAATATTTATGAAATATACTCAAAATAAATAAAAACTAATTTTTGGAATTTAAAATAATTTTTAATAATTTATTTGGTATTTATAATAATTAAAAACTATTTTTTTCTATTTTTATAATTAAATTAATTAATTTCTTGAAAATAATATATACTGTCTGTCGCTAAAGCCCTTTGGCGACAGAAACCGTCGCCTTAGGTGTTCTTGAACCCTCAAGAACACTCATAGGCAGTATACGAGATGTCTCGTTTGACCGAAAATAAAATCGAACATGTGGTATTTCTGGACATGTTGTTGATCAAATTATGTTGTAATAATGTAGGACTACATGACCTGTAATATCCGAGTTTTATTTTTATATTTTTTAATATTTTTTTATGTAATTTAAGAATTGTTAATAAACAAATTTATATGAAACTGTTGGATGATTTTATTTATTAGATGTATGTGTGTGGTACATATATGTGTTATTTCAAGATATGTGATGAGATGTATTTAAATGGTTGGTTTAGTTTTATTTAACTATTTAAATAAAATTAAGTAGGGAATTATTCTATTTTATTACGTGGGATGGTATTAAATCATGAAATTTGGAGTTAGGAGCGTAATTTAGAGATGCGAATTTGTGTATTCGAGTCCTAACGTCGAAATTAGTCGATATAGATCGTAATCACGAAAAAGTATCACAATTGACTTTTTCGTCAAAATCAACCTATCGACTTTTTTGAGGAAAAAATCGACTCACTTAATTTCGAGATGAATTTGACTAAACCGATAGTCCTCGACGTGCGAACGTCGACTTTAGTAGGAATCGATATATGGTTCGCAAAGTTTGGTTCCGAAAGGTAAAATAGTCAAATAGCTTATTAATTGATTAAAATAATATATGTATTTTTTTTTAATAGAAATCAGCTGAACTGATGGACCCATGAGACTATTAAATTGAGACAAAGGAGGGAGTATACGTATATTACATAATAGCTTAGGTGGAAGTAACTTATTTTATTCCTTAAAATCAAAATTCTTTTTATTTTTGTAACTCCCACATTCATCCTATTAATTAACTATATTATTATAGTATTAAGTATTGTTAGTAACTAATCATTAGAGTTGGGGGTTATGGGAGTTGGGGGTTATGGGAATCAAAAGACTAACAAAACTATACATATATACAAACACACTTTTTTTTTAAAGAAAATTCCACCAAGTGAGTAAACATGGAGAGAAATTGAGAGCCTAAGAGAGTTAGAACTAATTTTGGAGGATTACTGAGGATTTGACAAGCAAGGAGAAGGAGCATCATATTAAACCAAGAAAAAATTCATCAAAAGGTAATTCATGAACCCATTTTATTTTTATAACAAAAATGAGAAGAAAATGCATATAAAATGGGTAAATAATTTGTTGTGGCTTTGTGTTGCCATGTTACTATTGTTTGATGATTATAGATCATTAACAACAAAAGATATGGGTTAATCATGCATCAAATTCATAGAAAATCAAAGAATTAAGCAATACATGCTCTACCTTTGATAAAATGTCTCTAAGGTGCTAAATTAATCAAAAAGGTGGAAGTTTGTTGAAGTTTGATGTTGTGAAATGTGAAAACATGTGAGAGTAGATGATCTGGACATTATGAATAATTTAATTGCATGCTAGAAGCAAAATCCTAGATTTTTGTCAAATTGGGTTTAACTAGTAATCTGTGATTTTTGGGGTTTTTCGGAGCCTCAGAATCATGGTATATATGACTCGATTAACGTATGTAATAATTTTATAAAATAGTATGTAGCATGAGGTACAACCTGTCCAAATTTCATAGGAAATGGAGTTAAATTGAGCAAGTTATGAAAATCGTAAGCATGCATGTTGGTAATAAAATCTGCAGAATTCTGAAAATTCCGGAATATTTTCTAAGTATAAAACTAGTGCTTGCACGCTTTTCTATGCAGTTGGTTTGTGGTCTTAGCATGCTAGTTTTATGAATGTTATATTTTTGTAAAATACCTTGATGTATGAAGTTTATTGTGTCCAAGTATCATGGTCATATCATCTTTAGATTAGCGGGAAGAAAATCGTAGAGTCAATGAAAATCGTAGAGTTAACTCTGAAAATCGTAGAGTCAATAAAAATCGTAGAGTAAACTCTGAAAATCGTAGAGACAGTGAAAATCGTAGAGTAAACTCTGAAAATCGTAGTCACTGAAAATCGTAGAGTAAACTCTGAAAATCGTAGAGTTAGTGAAAATCGTAGAGTAAACTCTAAAAATCGTAGAGTCAATGAAAATCGTAGAGTAAACTCTGAAAATCGTAGAGTCAGTGAAAATCGTAGAGTCAATGAAAGTCGTAGAGTAAACTACTTTATATACTTGCTGGGCAATTTGTGCTCATTCTTGCTTAAACCTTTTAGTTAAGGATGATAACGCTAAGGGCTCGGGCAAGGATAAAGGAATGTCTAAGATGAAATGATGAGAGTTATTTATGTAATAATTATATTTCCGCATATGATGTGATGTAGCGATAAACGCTAAGTTTAAGTTTTAGTTTATTAAAGGTTGTAAAGACTTGGGACTTTATTTTGATTAAGTATGAAATAGTTATTATTATTATTCTTATTAGAGTTACTTAGATAAATGATGATGTATGTTGTATCGTGAGCACCATGTCCTGTAATCGATGTTACACGAATTTGGGGGCGTCACAGGTTGGTATCAAAGCAATAGGTTATAAACCTTAGGTGGGGAACCTTAGACTATAACCTTAGGGAAGTTAGTGGAGAAAATAAAGAGATGAACTCATGTAGAGTTCTAGGGGTTGTGTCAAATCTATTTTTCCTAAAAACAAAAACAACTATTTTAAAATACTAACCGAGTGATTTTTTTTCTTGTTTGAAGGATGTCAAGAGAAGTGGAGGTTAGAGATATCCACGTTGTGAGTGAGCAATTGGTGACACAGTATTTAAGCCTTATAAATTGAGGCGATGGTGACTCTGCACCTGGAGGAGTATCCTGAAGAGGAAGAGGAGCCCGAGGAGGACTTGGAAGAAGCACCTGAGGATACTTTCTTAGATAAGTTGAAGGAGCTTTATCAGGGGGAGCAGCAAACTGCAGCATTGCTTGAGGCATTGGTGCACCACCTGATAATTAGGAATGGGGATCTGGCTGACAAGTTGTGGGCATCAGACCAGAAGGCGGATAGGCTGGAGGATGAGAAATAAGCTATTAGGACCCACTTGGGGCATACTATTAATGGGTTAGAGTCGAGGATTCAGAGTCTTCAAACTGACAAGCAGATTATTACCAGATTCTGGGGAGAAGAGAGGAGAGACCGTGTTCGGGCTGAGAAGCTAACTGACGAGTTAGAAGGAGAGGTGAGAGATAAGAAGGATTAGATAGACAAGATGAAGTACGCATTTAATTCAGCACATGGAAGGTTTCAACATAGGGTGAATCATTTTCCAAGTGAGGAGCACCCTGCCTAGAGCGTGTTATAAGTCGAGGGTCGGTAATCGGAGATAGCGGATGAGGAGCATGAGGACGCCATTAAAGCGGGCTTTTAGTTTATTATGATGAACTTTTACTCTTGGCATATAGAACGCTTATCTTTGAATAATAAGCTTGGTTTCGCTTTTACCAAGTATGTTGGTTTAAAGTGATGTAAATGGCTTAATGTTATAAGACGATGAAATACCTTGGGTGTTATGTTTATAAATAAATATGTTTTTATTTAAGTATGTGATGTAATGATTAAGTCTCTTCTTATAATTGATATATTATGTAGAGTAAGTGATAAGATAATAACATTAAGTTCATTTTAAATGATAGATGGCTAGAGGAAGACGTCGTCAAACACCCGGGGTTAAAGGTAATCTTTGAGATCCACCAATCCTATCGCAGCTTTGTAGACATGTTAGTGGGGCACTTGAGAATCGAACCCCGAATGCCAATAACCCTCCATGGGCCCGGTGGAACACTTCAAGGACTTCAAGAGCGGGACCCCCGAGTTCAAAGGAACCACTGAACCCATCGAAGCTCAAACTTGGGTCAAGGAAATCGAAAAGGCGTTCGCTATCGCCCGAGTAGGTGATGATCAGAAAACAATCTTCGCCACTTACATACTGAAGGGTGAAGCTAACTTCTGGTGGGAGGCAAACCAGACCAGGGCTGGAGAAGGCATGATACCTTGGGAAGGGTTTAACAAATCTTTTTCAAGAACTATTTTCTAATTAGTATGCAGAGTCGCATGGAGATGCGATTCCTGGAGCTAAAGCAAGAAGACATGACGGTACCTCAATATGCCGCAAAATTCAACGAATGACAAGGTTTATACCTCACCGTGTCGACATAATCGAGGAGAGAAAAAGCGAGGAGGTTTGAGCAGGTCTCAAACTATGGCTATATAGCGGTCGTCGATTATTCAGACGAAAAGCTTGCGACTCTCACGGAGAAAGCTATAATCACCGAGGCGAAGTGAGGCCCTGTTGAAATTTAATAAGGAAAAAAAGAAGAAGAAAGAAGGAGGGAAACGCGGGGAAGGTAGCAATAGCAGTGGTGCAAACAAGAGGAAGTGGAACAATAACAACAGTAGAAGCAACAATTTCAAATCGAGAAACTCTGGGGGAAAACCAGGGGAAACAAAGAAGAGAACAGGGGCATGCAAGGAGTGTGGGAGGAATCACTCAGGGGCATGTCTAAAAGGAAAGAATGTATGTTTCAACTGTGGGCAGGAGGGGCACATCTCTCCCAATTACTCTGCGAAGAAAGAAATGGATGCTTCAACCTGTGGAGCATTGGATCATCGAAAAGGAATTGCCCAAAGAAGAACACAAATGGGAGGAAATGGAGGAAGGGGACCAAGCGGTGGGAATCTCACGATTAATGGACCACCAACTTAGAATCGACCGACAACAAGGACTTTCAACATGACGGTTCAGGATGTGGTCGCATCCAGGGACGTGGTTTCAGGTATCATTCTGATCAATGATATATCTGCTTACATATTATTTGATTCGGGTGCTACTTGTTCCTTCGTATCACATGAATTCTCCCAACGATTAAATTTACCCCAGGAAGAATTAAAATATCCTATGAACATAGAAGTTTCTAATAAGGAAATGATTCCCATTAGCCATGTCTATAGAAATTGTGTTGTATACATCAGGGGATATAAGTTACCCATGGATTTAATTCCAATTCAATTAGGAGAATTTGATGTAATTCTAGGAATGGATTGGTTATTTAACCATGGAGCAATGATAGATTGCCAAAAGAAGTGTATAAACCTTAGGACTCCAGATCAGTCTAAGGTAGCATTCTATGGAAGTAGGTCACCGAGACACTCAAGTTGTCTGACAATGATGCAAGCAAGGAAGTTACTAAGAAAGGGATGTATAGGATATTTGGCCCATATCATCAATACGCATAAAGTAGGGATAGAGATGGGACAGATACTAGTAGTGAATGAATTTCCAGATGTATTTTTGGAGGAATTGCCATGATTTCCATCGGATCGGGAGGTCGAATTCGTTATAGATTTAGTACCGGGGATGGCACCGATTTCGAAAGCCCCTTACAGAATGGCACCGGCAGAAATGAAGGAGCTGATGGTACAGTTGCAAGAGTTATTGGATAGGAAGTATATTCAACCGAGTGTGTCTCCTTGGGGAGCACCAATTTTATTTTTGAAAAAGAAGGATGGATCGATGAGACTATGTATCAACTATCGAGAGTTGAACAAGGTGATGATTAAGAACAAGTATTCGTTACCTAGGATAGATGATCTGTTCGATCAACTGAAGGGAGCGAAATATTTTTCCAAGATCGACTAGAGGACGGGATATCACCAGTTAAAGGTAAGGAAGGAGGATGTACCTAAGACAGCGTTTAGGACACGTTACGGTCACTACGAGTTCCTGGTGATGTCATTCGGGTTAACAAATGCGCCAGCAGCATTTATGGACATGATGAATCGGGTATTCAAGCAATACTTAGATAAATTCATAGTTATGTTCATAGATGATATCTTGATCTATTCTAAGACTCAGGAAGATTATGCTGAACATTTAAGGTTAGTGTTGGAGGCGTTGAGGAAGGATAAGTTATACGCAAAATTCTAGAAGTGTGAATTCTGGTTGGAGAAAGTTAAATTTCAGGGACACGTGATCGACAAGGACGGAATTTCTGTGGATCCAGCAAAGGTGGATGCGGTTCAGAATTGGGAATAACCAAAGTCACCGACTTAAGTAAGAAGTTTCTTAGGGCGCCAAAGCTATATTACATTTCGTTTATCCAAGATTTTTCAAAGATAGCGGGAATGTTGACGAATTTAACGAAGAAGTCGGTAAAATTTGTCTGGACGGAGAAATGTGAAGAGATTTTTAAGGAAATCAAGAAAAGACTGAGTGAAGCACCAGTGTTGTCTTTACCTGACGATACAGGTGACTTCATGATTTTCAGTGATGCATCACACAAAGGACTTGGATGTGTGCTTATGCAACATGGTAAAGTTATTGCTTATGCATCGCGTCAATTGAAGGATTACGAGAAGGGATATCCTACCCATGATCTGGAATTGGTGGCAGTAGTATTTTCCTTAAAGATATGGAGGCACTATTTATATGGTGTAAGGTGTGAAATATACACGGACCATAAAAGTCTGAAGTATATTTTCACGCAAAAGGAGTTGAATATTAGACAAAGAAGATGGTTGGAACTTATAAAGGATTACGATTGCGACATCTTGTATCATCCGGGGAAAGCGAACGTGGTAGCAGATGCGCTAAGCAGAAAGGGCAGTGGTAGGTTGGCAATGCTAACAGCTCAAGAGGAGTTAATTAAGGAGATGGCTAGATTGGAACTCGAGATAAAAAGTCCAAGAGAGCCAGAGGGGAAATTGTTCGCAATGGAGGCTCATCCGACTCTATTGGACAAAATCAAGGAAGTACAAGGCAGCGATGAGGAATGTGTGAAGGTGAGGACAAGAATTTCAGATGGAGAAGAGCTTAAATTCAGTATGGGGGTGATGGACTATTAAGATTTGAGAAGAGAATTTGGGTGCCAGCGATGTCTGAATTAAAGGAAGAAATCTTGCAGAAAGCTCATAGCTCAAGTTACTCAATTCACCCGGGAAGCACAAAGATGTATCAGGATCTCCGCCAATATTATTGGTGGCCCAATATGAAAAGAGAAGTCGTAGAGTGCGTCAGCAAGTGTTTAACATGCCAGCGAGTTAAGGCGAAACATCAGAAATCGAGCGGGCTACTTTAGCCTTTAGAAATTCTAGAATGGAAGTGGGAGCATATCACGATGGACTTCGTGGTAGGACTTCCAACTACGTAGAAGGGTTACGATGCAATTTGGGTGATCGTTGATCGATTAACCAAGTTAGCGCATTTCTTGCCAATCAAGATCAGATATACCTTGGATCAGTTGGTAAAGCTTTACATCAAGAGATTTTTTCCAGGCACGGGGTACCTGTATCAATTGTGTCAGAACGCGATCCGCGGTTCACAACAAATTTCTGGAGAATTTTTCAAGAACGCATGGGAACGCAACTGAGGTTGAGCACGGTGTATCATCCTCAAACAGATGGGCAGAGTGAGAGAACTATTCAAACGTTAGAGGACATGCGGAGAGCATGCGTTATGGATTTTAAAGGGAGCTGGGATGACCACCTACCGTTGGTAGAATTTGCATACAATAACAGTTATCACGCGAGCATCGGTATGCCACCTTATGAAGCTTTAAATGGAAGGAAATGCGGAACGCCATTGTGCTGGGATGAAGTAGGAGAACGACAATTGCTAGGGCCAGAATTGGTGCAACAAACTGCAGATGTGATCAAAATAATACGAGCTAGGCTAGTGATGGCTCAGGATCGACAGAAGAAATATGCAGATCAACATCGGCAACAACGAGATTTCGACGTCGGCACTTACGTGTTTTTAAAAGTGTCGCCTTGGAAAGGGAAAATGAGATTTGGGAAGAAGGGAAAACTTAGTCCCAGATTCATAGGACCCTTTGAAGTATTGAGGCGAGTGGGTGAGGTAGCTTATGAAATAGCCTTACCTCCGGAGTTAGAACATATACACAACGTGTTCCATGTTTCTGTCCTACGACCCTATAAGCAGGATTACAAGCATGTCACAGAGTATGAACCTATTCAGTTTGAAAAGGACTTAACCTACGAAGAGGTCCCATTGCAGATAATCGATAGAAAAGAACAAGTGTTAAGAAATAAGATAATACCTTCTTTTTAAGGTATTATGGAGGAACCACTGATGATTGGGTAATATACCCATAAATCGGATGTACTTAAGCTTGAATCTGTGTATTCTCAAGTATTTTATTGGCATTTTTACTGTGTTTAGGTGTTGTTTTGCAGAATCGGGAGCGATAGGAGCGTTTGGAGATTATAAGCTTAAAAAGGGCATTCTGGTAATTTCCAGCATCACAGCGCCGGGGCGCTCAACTCAGTTCAAATCCCAGCGCCGGGGCGCTGGGTCGTGCCAGATGTTGACTAGGGACGCGTGCGTTGACTTTTTCGTGGCCCACTCAATTGGTTGTTGTGTAAAGCCTAATTGGATTAGGAGTGTGGAAAAGATATAAAGCAATTAAGTGCTAAAATTAGGGCTATCATTGAATCATCTAATCAATTATTCAGCTTATCATTCATTCATTGGAGGCTACACAAGGATTACTTGGAGGCTAAGGATTGGCTATAGAGTTTTCTTCTTCTTCTCCTTATTTTCAATTTATAATTCTTTAAGGATGATTTGCAAATAATTATTGATTTTTATTTCCATTATGAGCTAATTCTTTAATTAAGATTTCAATTGAACCTTTTATTGATTAATTATTTGGCCAATAATTACCTTGTTACTCTAGAAGGAATTGAAAAAGGAATTCTAGGGTTAGAACTAGGTTTGATAACATTTGACTTAGTTATTTGCACAGTAAATAATTAGTTTTGTGAATGGAATGAGAATATCTGTTTACCCCATGTAACACATAAGGAATTGGAATTGTAACGAGTTTAATTCAATTGTTTTGCATAGAGATATAGCAAAGTTAATTTGGGTTAAATAGAAGGCAATTGATCACTCGAGAGAGGGCTTTTGACATTTAAGAATTCTTGTTAACAATTAAGAAGACATAATAATTGGGATAATTGGATAATTGATTTATAGTTCATAATTGGGGATACTGAAGTCGTAATCCTTATTTATCGGAAATCATTCATTCAAATCTTAGTTTATTTATTTGCTTATTTTAGAATAATATCTTTAATTGTTTAATTTAGTTTCCATATTTCAGAAAACCATAATTTATCATTGTTTAAATAAAATTGGATTGATATAGTGCTAGTAGTTGGAGTTTATTAATTAGAATTCTCTGTGGGAACGATACTTTTCTTATCACTTTATTACTTGTTGACCGTGTATACTTGCACGTAATTATTGATTGCAAAATCAATCAACAACCACAACGCCGATGAGGCTACGTGGGAACTCGAGGAGAAAATGATGAAAAATTATCCTAATCTTTTTGATTGATGTGTAATGATTCCGGGGACGAAATCCTTTTAAGGGAGGGTGAATGTAATATCCGAGTTTTATTTTTATTTTTTTTTAATATTTTTTTATGTAATTTAAGAATTGTTAATAAACGAATTTATATGAAACTTTTGGGTGATTTCATTTATTAGATGTATGTGTGTGGTACATATATGTGTTATTTCAAGATATGTGATGAGATGTATTTAAATGGTTGGTTTAGTTTTATTTAACTATTTAAATAAAATTAAGTAGAGAATTATTCTATTTTATTACGTGGGATGATATTAAATCATGAGCGGGAGTTAGGAGCAGAATTTAGAGATGCGGACTGTGTATTCGAGTCTGGAACGTCGAAATTAGTCAGGATAGACTGTAATCACGAAAAAGTGTCACAGTTGACTTTTTGGTCAAAGTTAACTTGTTGACTTTTTAGAGGGAAAAGTCAACTACGAATTTCAGAGATGTATTTGACTAAACGGATAGTCCCTTGACGTCCGGAACGTCGACTTTAGTAGGAATCGATATATGGTTCGCAAAGTTTGGTTTCGAAGGGTAAAATAGTCAAATAGCTTATTAATTGATTAAAATAATATATGTATTTTTTTAATAGAAATCAAATTGAACCGATGGACCCATGAGACTATTAAATTGGGACAAGGAAGGGAGTATACATATATTACATAATAGCTATGGTGGAAGTAATTTATTTTATTCCTTAAAATCAAAATTCTTTTTATTTTTCTAACTCCCACATTCATTTTCTCTAACTCCCACATTCTTCCTATTAATTAACTATATTATTGTAGTATTAAGTACTGTGAGTAACTAATCATTAGAGTTGGGGGTTATAGGAGTTGGGGGTTATGGGATTCAAAAGACTCTAACAAAGCTATACATATATACAAACACACTTTTCTTTTAAGAAAATTACACCAAGTGAGTAAACATGGAGAGAAATTCAGAGCCTAAGAGAATTAGAACTAATTTTGGAGGATTACTGAGGATTTGACAAGCAAGGAGAAGGAGCATCATATTAAACCAAGAAGAAATTCATCAAAAGGTAATTCATGAACCCATTTTATTTTTATAACAAAAATGAGAAGAAAATGCATATAAAATTGGTAAATGATTTGTTGTGCCTTTGTGTTGCCATGTTACTGTTGTTTGATGATTATAGATCATTAGCAACAAAAGATATGGGTTAATCATGCATCAAATTCATAGAAAATCAAAGAATTAAGCAATGCATGCTCTACCTTTGATAAAATGTCTCTAAGGTGCTAAATTAATCAAAAAGGTGGAAGTTTGTTGAAGTTTGATGTTGTGAAATGTGAAAACACGTGAGAGTAGATCATCTGAACATTAGGAATAATTTAATTGCATGCTAGAAGCAAAATCCCGAATTTTTGTCAAATTGGGTTTAACTAGTAATCTGTGATTTTTGGGGTTTTTCAGAGCCTCAGAATCATGGTGTATATGACTCGATTAACGTATGTAATAATTTTATAAAATAGTATGTAACATGTGGTACAACCTGTCCAAATTTCATAGGAAAGGGAGTTAAATTGAGCAAGTTATGAAAATCGTAAGCATGGATGTTGATAATAAAATCTGCAGAATTCTGGAAATTCCGGAATTTTTTCTAAGTATAAAACTAGTGCTTGCACGTTTTTCTATGCAATTGGTTTGTGGTCTTAGCATGCTAGTTTTATGAATGTTATATTTGTGTAAAATACCTTGATGTATGAAGTTTATTGTGTCCAAGTATCATGGTCATATCATCTTTAGATTAGGAAGAAAATCGTAGAGTCAATGAAAATCGTAGAGTTAACTCTGAAAATCGTAGAGTTAACTCTGAAAATTGTAGTCACTGAAAATCGTAGAGTAAACTTTTGAAAATCGTAGAGTCACTAAAAATCGTATAGTAAACTCTGAAAATCGGAGTAAGTTAAAATCGTAGAGTAAACTCTGAAAATCATAGAGTCAATGAAAATGTCGTAGAGTAAACTCTGAAAATCGTAGAGTGCATATAGTAGAGTGAAAATCATAGAGTCAGTGAAAATCGTAGACTGAACTCTGAAAATCGTAGAGTGCAGATAGTAGAGTGAAAATCATAGAGTGAACTCTGAAAATTATAGAGTAAAGTTTATATTACAACTACTATGCGTTGCTAATAGTTGATGTGTATGATTATACAATTGTGTAGGGCACGTGAAGTGCAGATAGCTATAAGTTGTTAATCTGTTATTGGTAAACAACGATCAAGGCAAGTTTCTTACCCTATTTTTCATTATGAATTTATTCAACTCTTATTCAGTTGATTGAAGCGAGGGTAAGTTTGTGCTTGTGATTAATTAATCATTCGTGCAAGCTCCTTTATTGTAAAGTTCTATAACTTCAATTGTGATGCGAAATGTTATTGATGATTATTCAGTTCCTATTGCAACTGCTATACTTTAAAGTTCGTATTCCCTTAATGAACTATATTCAAGCATGCTTTCTAGCTTTCGTCCCAGCTAGATGTTATTGATGCAAACATAGTATATTGTTTAAACAATTCAAATCCTTTGAAGCTATTTGATGTTTACCAATCCAAATTGCTTTGGTGAGGTCCCGTGTAATAACCCGAGATTTTCTATATAAAATAAATAAGAAATTTTGCGTATAAATTTTTTTTTTATTTAATGATGAGACTAAGTGTCAAGTAAAGTGAACGATAAATGCGAATACATTTATTACTTGAAAAATTAGAAATAATTTTGGAATTATTAATTACCACAAATTATATGGTAATAAATTTCTATAAGTTTAAATGTTTTATTAATTATTTTCCATGAAAACATGATTGGAAATAATATATGAAGTGATAATTAGATTTATATAATAAATATTTTATTATATGAATTATTCGTAATATTTAAGTTAATTATTTTAACTTGATTATTGATGTTGTGTACGAAGAATAAGTCGGACATGAGATCCAAACCTGGATTGGGATTGTGATCAAGAGATGAGAATAATAATATTATATTATTTATATAATGATTTTACTGATACCATAATTATGTACTCGGTATGCGACAGATAATATTGAGCAACGACGGTCCAATTAGGTCATAACATATTACCGTCTTTGTGAAACCCTAATTATTAAACTCGGTTATGGGATATTTACGAGTGTAGTGATCGTATATATGAAGTTACCGTGAATAAGAATATCGGTAATTAGAAGAAACCCTAATTATCACAGTACGTCGATAATTAGGACAAACCCTAATTATTATAACCATAACCTATTGAAATTAGAAACCGTAACGACCGTGTTAGTAACATACACGAGATAATCGAAGAACCATTAATGGTCAATTAGAAACCCTAATTGATGACGTTGAGAAACCCTAATTTTAATTACCGGTTTAATTTCGATATTATCAGATAAAGTGTTTTAATTTACCAAAGGATAGAAGTTAATTGGTAAATTATAACAATTAAATCTAGTGATTAAATATTACATTTAATTTCCTTGTACTAGATTGCCCATACACTCTTAAACAAAGCCCAACCATCACCCATAACAAATCAGAAGCAAGGATCAAGAATTTTTGGCAAAAAGGGTATAAGAACACTAAACTTAGAAATCCTTTAATTCGATGTTATTTGATGCAATTGATTGTTTAAAGTTGTGTAATAGAATGTTAATTGATGATATAGGTTGATAAATCAAAGACCCATAACATCAAAGTGCACGAATTTGAAGAGTTAAGCAAGTTGGAAAAACCGAATTCTGTTATTTTTTCACCAAATGTCAGAGGCCATAACTCTTTGCTCGATCATGAGTTTTGTTCTTCAAAAGTTGTTATGTGTAGCCTGATATGTGGTCTTTAATTTGAAAAAAGAATCAAGTCCATATCATGTATAGATTATAAGTTATAGATGGTCAAACATGGTTGACCGATCATGATAAACTGTTTTTGGGCAGTCTGTAATGGGGGCATTCTCGTCCACTTTTTGTACTTTAAAAGGTCTGGGCTTTTGATATGTTGTAGTGCACTGAGATAGGAAGCCATAGGCTTTGGAATGACCTCATTCCGACCTCGGATGAGGGAATTACGGTGATTGGAAGGAAATGTGTCAAATTTCTCAAAATTGAAAGTCAGCAGCGGGATGTGCTATTCGGGATACTGTTTCAATTAGTTAATGTTTCCAAAACCTTCTGAGATTTTGGTATGTTATATTACACCGAATAAGCTTTCCATAGACTCCGAAACGGACTAAATCCGATATCGGAGGAGAGAGTTATGACATTTCAAAGTAATAGTGTCAAAACTTCCCAACAAGTGCGGTGCAGTCCATTTGAACGGAATTTCTGGGCTGATGTGTTCGGAATTTGGAAATGGTCAAAGAATAAAAGTTGTAGCCCCAGACGTTAGCTTCGCGTGGGCTCAAGAATCGCTCAAAAATGTTTTAAAATGAAAGAGTTATGACTGTTTTAGCGAAAGAGGGTAAAGCTGAAACGAGATTGAAAACTCATTATGAACGTCCCACTTTTGACGACTTTTTTGGGCTACCTAATGAACCCGAATTGGGTAATTCGTATTTTTTAAAAATAGTCTTACATACCATGTATAACATATCCAGAAATCAGATTAATCGGAGTTATTAGCAATGCGTTAGAAAATCGCAAAGTGAGCTATTGAAAAATTAGTATAAACCAAGTCCCACATCGACTAAATTGAGAAGTTCACCATTTTCTAAACCTATAAATAGAAGGGCTTGACCTTTGTTTCATTCACCAACAATAAGGCCTCCAATTTTTGAGAAAGGCTTTGTTGTGGGAGGACTTTTTATAAAGATCTCCTTAGTTAAATTTTGGCGTGGAAGTGCGTATTCAGTCTGTGGAATTCGTATTTTCGGGTATGTTTCTTATTTAATTTTTGTAATGTTATTATTTTTAATTGTTAGTTAAAGTTTGAATTTTTGAAGTTTAGTTAGTGTTGTTAATAAACTAGTTGGTTTACTATGTTTATTTTGGCTTGGAATTGATTATGTAAATGAGTTATTTGTGATGACTTTTAATATTTTGTGATGAATTTCATTAATTAATAATTATTAATGATATTAAAGTTATTTAATGATTATATTAAATAATTTAGTTTAAAAATGATTTTAATATTATAAAAATCATTTTAAATGAAAATAAGGTATTTAAAAATATTTTAAGTTATAAAATATAACTTTTAATATTTAAATGATAATTTCATTAATAATTAAATATTAATGATATTAAGATAATATTAATGATATTTAGTTTATTTAATGATTAATATTAAATAAATAGTTTAAAAATAGTTTTACTTATTTAAAAACCATTTAAAGAGGATATTAAGGATTTAAAAATATTTTAAGTTATAATTAATGACTTTTAATATTTGGATAAATAGTACATTAATATTTAAATATTAATTGTAATTATTTGGGTAATATAAATGTTTTAAAAATAGTTTGAGTTATTATATATAACTTTTATATTTTGTAAGAATGGTTTCATTAATAGTTTAGTATTAATTAAACTATTAATGATAATGGAATTGTTTAATGTTTAAATCATTTAATTATGATTTCGATATTTGAAAGTTATAAATTTACCAAACTAGTGACTTGAGAACCGATTATGAAGTTTTGAATTTGAAGAAGAACACCTATGGTAATGATTATATCACTATAGGTCCTTTAGTGATGATTTGAATTATTTTAAAATTTTCAATTTCGAAAATTGCGAAAATGATTAAAAATAAGATGTTTGATATTTACTGAGATGTTGAGGTATAGAATAAGAGTCTTAGACTCAAGATTTACCCGATAAAGTCGTCGATCGATCGCCGATAAAATGTCGGACCTTATAAAAGAAAGAAAAAGACTACTTGTAAAAGCATGGATGAGATATTTGAAAAATGTATAAAAATATTTCAAGTATAGAATAGAACTAAAAGTATGATCACCGTGATTATGTGATTGACTACGCTCTGAATGTAATAGGCAAAGACTATGTGTTAAGATATATTGTTCTAATCGAACGAATGATCTGATTAGTGATAGGTTGTGATAAAGAGATAAAACCTAAGTTGAGATTTGTAATCAGCGAATCAGGCAAGTATCCTACCTTTGCACTTCCTTTATGCAATGGACATGAGTAAGAAGTTTCAGAATTATTCTATCCCTGTATAGATTATGTACTCTTTGATTATCGACATGTTAGCTCAGATATATATTCTATTCTTTGATTTCTATAAATGGTTATACAAGTGTCCCCACTTGGATAATCATGGCATTTGTTCACATGTTGATACACCTTTGTCAATTACCCGTATATATATGTTGAATTACATATTATTGTTGAGCAAGATTAAAACCTTCTGGGTTTGGAACCAGCATGTATGAACATCCCTATATGGGAAGATTTTTTTCACAAGCGCGGATAGAGTGAGCGATGAATTTCGTTCAAGTTATGTAGTATTGATCAATCTGAGGTACAATCTGGGTGATCACCCTCCGTGCCTGTAAGTTATGACGGTTTGAGGATAGAATTCGCTAAACTTTTTCAAAAATGAAAAGAATGTTCATAGTATGTTTCTTAAACCCTATTCAAGGGTAGAGCGAGCCAAATTTAAAGAATTTGAAAGAGAGTTGTTATGTGAATTTTTTATCAAGATGCAGATTACTTCACAACTTTCAATTCGTTGTAGAAGTGTTATGTAAAGAGAATACTTATATTCTTTCAACTTATATATAATTGCTATTACTTACTTTGGGCACTTAAATGCTCATCCTTGCTTAAAGTAAATGTTTTCGATTATATATGAAGCAACTCAAGGCTCGAGCACGAACAAAGGAAAAGGAAAAGTCGATCGAATAAGTGTGTATTATGAGTTAATGGTTATAGTTGTATTGGTATCTATTCAAGTATTGTAAGGAATGTATTTGAAGGTCACGTGCACAGGGAAGTAAACTTTGATGTATGTAAATTAAGTTCGAATGTATTATTATTTAGTATTATTCACAAAGAAATGGTATCGCGAGAACCGAGTTCGGGTTTCAAGTACTGGATTTAGGGTCGCCACAGTTTGGTATCAAAGTTTGTTGGTTATGAAGCTTAGGTAGGAATAATACGAGACTAATAACCACAATGATTAGGATAAGTATTAACTCATATAGAGTTAGTTGGTCGATAAGATTCAAAGATGAATCTCGCATGAGTGTAAAGACACAGAGTTCCCTAACTCTGATTATAAAGTTAAACAGTAGTGGGAATAGATTGAGTCTAAAAGACCTGAAAGTGCAGTTATGAGAGATCGTAAAATAAAACGATCAAGATATAGAACTAAATCGTAATATATACGATGAGATCACCCCGTGATCTGATAAGGCTATGACAGCCAGAAGGAATCAATCTGATGATTGGAAAGTTTACAGTAAGATTGCTGTGTATGAATTATACTATCAATTGGTACAGATCCAGAAGAGAATTATAAATACGAATTAAATTCGTATGGAGAATGGGGTTAGTGTTAGATGGGGATTCAATTGAGGACTCATGTCGGCAACTGAGTTGTATGATTCTTCGTTATGGGAGTTGAATTGTACTTGGTGTAAAAACCACTTAGTTTCGCACGATAATCATTGAAATGTACGTATCGCGCTATTTGTTATATGCACATTAAGAGGATGACTCCATTCTCGTGTGTATAACAGTAGATAGGTCATAGATAGAGAATATAAGATTAAGTTCGAGTTCTTAAAACTCATACCTATGAGACATTCTTGACTCATAATTATATGAAAAGTTTATGAACCCCTCAGCGAATGGACGCCAAAGGTCTGACTAGGATAAGTTCTTAAACTCATATGATTGTGAGTGTGGTTTGATGAACTGGGTATAGTTTTGTGTGAATGGAGTGTTATGGATTATAGGAACAGATAGATTGTTAAGTAAATGATTTTTAGTGAAGGTGTTAGGTTTTCCTAAACTCCTAGCTATGCTAAACTTAAATATTTTTGACATCAAGCTAAATACGCACTATGTGCTTTTGAAAACAAAAATGTAGACTCGTAATCATTTTTGAAATGGTTTAAAGTACGGTCTATGCTACTTATTTTGGCTAGACGCAAATGATTTGAAATATCAAAATTTGTTTTAATTATCACTCATGTACCATGTAACTCAAAAGTGCGAGAGATGATAAAAAATGTGATGGAGTTGTAAATACAGGAATACTTAGTGTGAATTTGACCTGAGTCATTGCTCCACTATTGTATGATGTGTTATGACAAAGTCATACAATGACTGATCATCCTCAACGGATTGTTAATACTGATGCGGCATCATGACGTCATTCTCGAAAATGTTTTCAAAAGTTTAATTTGCCAATCTGGTTTGGCTACATCTAAATAATTCGATTGAATTGAATTATTGATATGAGTCTATGCTATTTGAATCACCTAGACTAATGTTTATGAAAACTCTAAGTGTTCATTGAAGAAATTTCCCGAACCAAATTGTTTGATGCGGAATCCTATGATAAGACCGAGGTGAACAATGTTGTTTGGATAAATGATCCAATCTAATGGGCGTAAATATTCGCTAGGTATGATTAATACGTTATGCATGACGTAGGGGTACAATAGGCTAATCACCTAAAGTACTATTAATGGTAGTTTACCTTCTTTGTGATTGTAAACATACCGTAATGTTTTGTTTTACGGTATGAATACTGTTAAAACTATGTGTTCATGGTCTATATGACCCCTCAAAGACAATTTGAAAACTTTACTCTTATGAGAGGTGTATTGGGTAGCATGTGATGATATGTGTGAATGTTGTAAGCACGATAGAGTTAAGCCGAGTTATGAGGGAGGTTGGAGCAGAGGGATATATTCAGATAGACGGTTGAAGGTTGAAATAGAAGCCAAAGACACCGAGATATATACCTTGGACCGAACTTTAGTCATCACCTTCATTCTATTCGATGCAGAGTGGATGGAGCGCCTTTCTACAGAGATAGGCGTTGATGAGAATTGAATAAATTTATCGTCAATCAAAATAAGAGACAACGTATATAGAACTCTCTTTGATTGTCGTATATATACTATATGTTAATCGGGTAACTTATGTATGTAGATGTTCGGTAAGAAAGATATGTGGAATAAGAAGGATCATATTCACACCCCGAGCTAATATCGAGGCCAACAGATGAAATAGAAGCTCACTAGGAACCCAAATCGGACGAGGTGGCTATCGTGGAAAAACGTACCATCAGATCCAGAAATATTGGATTTGACAGATAGTGATTCAGACACTAAAGTTAAAGCTGCTCAAGCATCAACGGAGGTGCAGGATTTGGAGAACAAGGTTTCTTCATTGGAAAGGTTGTGGGAGATAGAAAAGTTGATGCGTCGAGCGTTAATGGAAACAATGGAAGAAGCGAGGATAAGCTCAAAATCCAAATTGACCAGATGGAGCCTCAAGCGACACATCCGTGAAGGACACACCTCTCCTCGTTGTCCCGACTATAAGAAAGGTGGATGTTTTAATTGTGGGATGGAAGGACATCGAGCGAATGAATGTCCGAGAAAAAGGCTTGGTAAATAAGTAGTATGGGTTATGTATGTAATATGTGTGATAAGTAATGAACTATTTTTAACTTTTATGTTGGTTAAGATTTTAAATCGACTTTCGTAGTCACAAAGGGATAGGCCGCTGATTAAAGCGAGGATGTCTTTGTGTAAATATTCGATAAATGAATATGAATCTATGTTTGAGAAATGAAACGAGTTTAATACATTAATCTTATGTAATAAGGTTTAAAATGTAAGGGTATAATTTATGGTTTTATTTAACTGGATAATGCCGCCAAGACGTCAAACTTGAAACCAAAGGATAGAAGAATCTACTAATCTTTGGGAACGACGGCCCGAATCGATGCAAAAAACTTTGCAAACATGGTAGCTCAAAGCTATGCAAATGGGAACACCAAATATGGAAACCAAACAGACAATCGCTGGCAAAATTCAAAGACTTCAAAGCCGTAGGACCACGTATTCGTGAGGATCACCACCCTATAGAAGCCCGCACTTGGGTGAACGAGATAGAGAAGGCGTTCATAATCGCTAAAGTAGATGAGGGAAAAAGACCGCTTTTGCCACTTATATGATGAAAGGGAAGCTAACTTTTGGTGGGAGGCAAATAAGACTCGAAAGGGGAGAAGAAGAAATTACTTGGGATAGGTTTAAGGATTTATTTTTTCAAAACTATCTCTCTGTTAGTATGCATGTCTAGAATGGAGGTGAGATTCACTGGAGTTAAAGCGAGATAACATGACTGCAAGTGCGAGTATGCCGCAAAATTTAATGAGTTGGCTAGGTTTGCTCCACATCAAGTGGATACAGAGGCTAGGAAGGCAAGGAGATTTGAGCTGGGCTTAAAACCCTGTCTCTACAATAAGGTGTCGATCTCGCAAATCAATACTTTTGGCAAAGACTCATGGAGAAGGCTATCATTGCTGAATAGGGAAGTGAGGCCATGAGCCTCTACCATAAGGAGAAGAAGAACAAAAGCAAGTCAGGAGGAACAGTAAAGATAGAAAGTAGTAGTGGGAATAGGGGTGAGAAAAGAATGAGCAATTTTTATGAGAAAATGCAAGTAAAGCAGGAAGGTATAAAGAAGCAGGTAGTGCAGTGCAAGAACTGCGGGAAGAATCACTCTGGCGAGTGTCTGAAGGGCAAGTTTGTATGCTACAAGTGCGGGCAAGAGGGTCATATCTCTCTCAACTGCCCCAACTCAAGGATGATCAGTGGATGCTTCATATGTGGATCGACTGAGCATAAGGTGAGGAACTGTCCCACGAGGGGATGGAGGCGGTGGAACGTAACCACGGGAGAAGCAAAGGGGCGTTAGCAATTTCGGGACCAAACTCAATCGATGAATCGAAACGCAAAGCAACTCCGAGGGTTTATAACATGACGGTCCAGGATACGGTGGTAGCTGGAAACAGAACTCCAGGTGCTATTTGAATAACTTATATATCTTATATTTCTGCTTAATCGGATAGACAAGTGTTATGATGAATAATTAAAGATCAATTCGATCAAGTATGATCGAGATCTACGTACAATGATTATATGCTATGTACCCTTCTGCATATGAGTTTTTAAAGCGGTGATTCCGGGGACGGAATCCTTATAAGGGAGGGTGAAAGTAATAACCCGAGATTCTATATAAAATAAATAAGAAATTTTGCGTATAAATTTTTTTTTTATTTAATGACAAGACTAAGTGTCAAGTAAAGTGAACGATAAATGCGAATACATTTATTACTTGAAAAATTAGGAATAATTTTGGAATTATTAATTACCACAAATTATATGGTAATAAATTTTTGTGTTGGCCGAATGTTTTTTTATTAATTATTTTCCATGAAAACATGATTGGAAATAATATATGAAGTGATAATTAGATTTATATAATAAATATTTTATTATATGAATTATTCGTAATATTTAAGTTAATTATTTTAACTTGATTATTGATGTCAGTACGAAGAATAAGTCGTATATGAGATCCAAACCTGGATTGGGATTGTGATCAAGAGATGAGAATAATAATATTATATTATTTATATAATAATTTTATAGTACCATAATTATGTAATTTGGTATAAAGTGACAGATAATATTGAGCAATGACACCAATTAGGTCATAACATATTACCGTCTTTGTGAAACCCTAATTATTAAACTCGGTTATGAGATATTTCGAGTAGTATTTGTGTATATGAAGTTACTTGTGAATAAGAATATCGATAATTGAAGAAACCCTAATTATCATTTATGACGTCGATAATTAGACAAACCCTAATTATTATAACCATAACCGGTTGAAATTAGAAACCGTAACGAATCGTGTTAGTAACATACACGTATAATTAAAGAACCACTAATGATCAATTAGAAACCCTAATCGATGACGTTGAGAAACCCTAATTTTAATTACCGGGTTTAATTTCGATGTTACTGTATAAGTGTTTTGATTTACCAAAGGATAGAAGTTAATTGGTAAATTATAACAATTAAATCTAGTGATTAAATATTACATTTAATTGCCTTGTAGTAGATTGCCCATACACTCTTAAACAAAGCACAACCATCACCCATAACAAATCAGAAGCAAGGATCAAGAATTTTTGGCAAAAAGGGTATAAGAACACTAAACCTAGAAATCTTTTGATTCGATGTTATTTGATGCAATTGATTGTTTAAAGTTGTGTAATAGAATGTTAATTGATGATATGGGTTGATAAATCAAAGACCCATAACATCAAAGTGCACGAATTTGAAGAGTTAAGCAAGTTGGAAAAACTGAATTCTGTTATTTTTTCACCAAATGTCAAAGGTCATAACTCTTTGCTCGATCATGAGTTTTGTTCTTCAAAAGTTGTTATGTGTAGCCTGATATGTGGTCTTTAATCTGCAAAAAGAATCAAGTCCATATCATGTATAGATTAGAAGTTATAGATGGTCAAACATGGTTGTCGATCATGATAAACTATTTTTAGGGCGATCTGTGAATGTGTAATGGGGCATTCTCGTCCAATTTTGTGCTTTAAAAGGTCTGGGCTTTTGATATGTTGTAGTGCACTGAGTTAGGAAGCCATAGGCTTTGGAATGACCTCATTCCGACCTCGGATGATGGAATTACTATGATTGGAAGGAAATGTGTCAAATTTCTCAAAAGCGAAAAGTCAAAGAATGGGATGTGATTGTTTTGATCAGTTAATGTTTCCAAAACCTTTTGAGCTTTTGGTATGTTATAGTACACCGAATAAGTTTCCATAGACTCAAAAGCGGACTAAATCCGATATCGGAGGAGAGAGTTAGGACATTTCAAAGTAGTAGTGTCAAAACTTCCCAACAAGTGCGTGCGATCCATTTGAACGGAATTTCTGGGCTGATGTGTTCGAATTTGGAAATGGTCAAAGAATAAAAGTTTTAGCCCCAGACGTTAGCTTCAGCGTGGGCTCAAGAATCGCTCAAAAATGTTTTAAAATGAAAGAGTTATGACCGTTTTTTAGCGAAAGAGGGTAAAGCTTAAACGAGATTGAAATCTGTATGAACGTCCACTTTTGACGACCGTTTGGGCTACCTAATGAACCCGAATTGGGTAATTCGTATTTTTAAAAATAGTCTTACATACCATGTATAACATATCCGTAAATCGATTAATCGGAGTTATGAGCAACGCGTTAGAAAATCGCAAAGTGAGCTATTGAAAAATTAGTATAAACCAAGTCCCACGTCGACTAAATTGAGAACTTCACCATTTTCTAAACCTATAAATAGAAGGGCTTGGCCTTTGTTTCATTCACCAACAATAAGGCCTCCAATGTTTGAGAAAGGCTTTGTGGTGGGAGGACTTTTTATAAAGATCTCCTTAGTTAAATTTAGGCGTGGAAGTGCGTATTCAGTCTGTAGAATTCGTATTTCCGGGTATGTTTCTTATTTAATTTTGTAATGTTATTATTTTTAATTGTTAGTTAAAGTTTGAATTTTTGAAGTTTAGTTAGTGTTGTTAATAAACTAGTTGGTTTACTATGTTTATTTTGGCTTGAAATTGATTATGTAAATGAGTTATTTGTGATGACTTTTAATATTTTGTGATGAATTTTATTAATTAATAATTATTAATGATATTAAAGTTATTTAATGATTATATTAAATAATTTAGTTTAAAAATGATTTTAATATTATAAAATCATTTTAAATGAAAATAAAGTATTTAAAAATATTTTAAGTTATAAAATATAACTTTTAATATTTAAATGATAATTTCATTAATAATTAAATATTAATGATATTAAGATAATATTAATGATATTTAGTTTATTTAATGATTAATATTAAATAAATAGTTTAAAATGGTTTTACTTATTTAAAAACCATTTAAAGAGGATATTAAGGATTTAAAATATTTTAAGTTATAATTAATGACTTTTAATATTTGATAAATAGTACATTAATATTTAAATATTAATGGTATTTATTTGGGTAATATAAATATTTTAAAAATAGTTTGAGTTATTATAAATAACTTTTATATTTTGGCAATGGTTTCATTAATAGTTTAGTATTAATTAAAGTATTAATGATAATGGAATTGTTTAATGTTTAAATCATTTAATTATGATTCCGATATTTGAAAGTTATAGCCGGAAAAACTAGCTGACTTGAGAACCGATTATGAAGTTCTGAATTTGAAGAAGAACACCTATGGTAACAGTTATATCACTATAGGCCCTTTAGTGACAGATTTAAATTATTTTAATTTTTTCAATTTCTGGAAATTGCGAAAATGATTAAAAATAAGATGTCTGATATTTACAGATGTAGGTATAGAATAAGAGTCTTAGACTCAGTATTTACCCGAAAAGTCGTCGATCTCGCCGACAAATGTCAGACCTTATAAAAGAAAGAAAAGACTACTGTAAGAGCATGGATGAGATATTTGAAAAATGTATAAAAATATTTCAAGTATAGAATAGGAACTAAAAGTATGATCACTTTGTGATTATATGATTGGACTATGTCTTTCAATCGTAATAGATGCGATACTATGTGTTAAGATATATTGTTCTAATCGAACGAATGATCCGATTAGTGATAGGTTGTGATAAATGAGATAAAACCTAAGTTGAGATTTGTAATCGTTGAATCGTGCAAGTATCCTACCTTTGCACTTCCTTTATGCAATGGACATGAGTAAGAAGTTTCGTAATTATTCTATCCATGCATGTTTATGTACTTTTGATTATCGACATGTTAGCTCGATATATATATTCGTTCTTTGATTTCTATAAATGGTTATACAAGTGTCCCCACTTGGATAATCATGGCATTTGTTCACATGTTGATACACCTTTGTCAATTACCCGTATATATATGTTGAATTACATATTATTGTTGAGCAAGATTAAAACCTTCTAAGTTTGGAACCGTGCATGTATGAACATCCCTATATGGGAAGATTTTTTTTTCATGTAAGGCGGATAGAGTGAAAGCGATGAATTTCGCTCAAGTTATGTAGTATTCGTCTGATCAATACAGGTACAATCTGGTCGATCACCCTCCGTGCCGTAAGTTGTGACGGTTTGAGGATAGAATTCCATGAGGGTAGAGCGAGAGCCAAATTTAAAGAATTTGAAAGAGAGTTGTTATGTGAATTTTTTATCAAGATGATTACTTCACAACTTTCAATTCGTTGTAGAAGTGTTATGTAAAGAGAATACTTATATTCTTTCAGCTTATATATAATTGCTATTACTTGCTGGGCACTTAAATGCTCATCCTTGCTTAAATTAAATGTTTTCAGTTATATATGAGCAACCTGGAGGCTCAGGCACGAATAAAGGAAAAGGAAAGCTGATCGAATAAGTGTGTATTATGAGTTAATGGTTATAGTTGTATTGGTATCTATTCAAGTATTGTAAGGAATGTATTTGAATGTCACGTACCTGGGGAAGTAAACTTTGATGTATGTAAATTAAGTTCGAATGTATTATTATTTAGTATTATTCAGCTTAAAGAAATGGTATCGCGGAGAACCGAGTTCGGGTTTCAAGTACCTGGATTTGGGGTCGTCACATCCCGTATGAATACTAAGATGAAAAACCCGGATAACGGGGTAACTGATGTCGGGCATATAGTCCCATTTACGCTTATGCGTTTAAACTTTATACTTGTGCACAACGTAGGGTACGATAGGCTGATCACCTGGAGTACTTGTAGAGACCATTTACAATCTATTTGATTGTTAAACCGTCTGATGGTTTTTGATGAAACAAAGTAATGTTCAGGGTATCTAACACCCCTTAGTATGCTATTGAGAATTCCAGAACTCTTATCTTGATATTCCAGTTTATCTCTTGATATTTATTTCAACTATTGAGAAATATTCATACTAATGCTTTTACTTCTGATGTATGTTCTCAAACTACTTTATATACTTGCTGGGCAATTTGTGCTCATTCTTGCTTAAACCTTTCAGTTAAGGATGATAACGCTGAGGGCTCGGGCAAGGACAAAGGAAAGTCTAAGATGAAATGATGAGAGTTATTTATGTAATAATTATATTTCCGCATATGATGTGATGTAGCAATAAATGATAAGTTTAAGTTTTAGTTTATTAAAGGTTGTAAAGACTTGGGACTTTATTTTGAATAAGTATGAAATAGTTAATATTATTATTATTATTAGAGTTACTTAGATAAATGATGATGTATGTTGTATCGTGAGCACCATGTCCTGTAATCGATGTTACACGGATTTGGGGGCGTCACATGACCCAGCAACAAACCTGATCATAACATTCATAACCAATGAGATCTAGAGCCTTAAACAAGATGTCAGAGCTGTTCTTTATTTTCTAGGTTACCCAGAAATGAAGAACAGTTCGATTGGGTAGTTTTGGGCTTCCACAACTTGCAATAATTATAATATTTTTTGTGATATGAACGTTTCAGTGTGTAACCAACATGTAGGAAAAGAGATCTATCACCTAAAATCATGACAATAACAACACAATAAACATGTATGCTCCGGTCAAACCATGTCAGTCGACATGTTCATATGTTTTCTGGGTTATCCAGAAAATAGCGAACATGTTCGACTTGCCTGGTTTGACCGTCCACTACGATCACCAAGTTTAAGTATTAGGAAATGTTAAGGAATAAATATGTAGTATAACCTACATACTACAACTTAGATACATAAACATTAACAAAACATCAACAACCTTGAAGATCTAGTCGGTATAAATCGTTGTCGGTAGGTTACAAAGTCATTTCTTCGTTTACCCGAAACGCCTTGGCCAGTCTGCCGGTCAACGACGTTTGACCTTGGATTACTTTCAAACTAAACATCAAAAGACTCTGATTCTTTTTGTAGATTAAAGAATACATTACAAGCTACACATAACAACTTAAAAACAACAAAAATCATAATCGACCAAAGATCCGCGGCCACAGACATTTGTTGTCAGGCCACAGTTTAACTTTTTTCCAGATTTTGCAAAATACTTAATCCGATCCTCTAGATGTTATGGATCTAACATCTAGCAACCCAGATCATCATTAGACACTACTAACAACACATTTAACATTAAAAAACAACATCTAACACATCATCAAAGGTCAGAATTCAAGCTAGGGTTTATACATTTACTTTGATCAATCTTGATCTAAGGCTACTGATTTGTTTTTTATATTAGTGGGGCTCGGTTCTTGACTGATCTTAGGAGAGAATTTCATAGGTGGGGAGCTTGAGAGAAAATGTTGAGTGTTTGGTCAAATTTGAGCTAGCAAAATGAATTTCTCTCTCTCCAAATCTATTTATATAATGTGTATGATGCATGTATGGGCTGATGTATGTTACTGGTTGCTGAGATTTTAAGTCACAATTGTCAACATAGTTGGTCACCAACTCCAACAACTCTAACACTTGTCAAAATCCAATAATTCAAGAGCGGTAAAATGGTCTTTTCGCTTGGAAATTTAAGGGCAATCTTGTCATTTGGCAAACCCTTAGGGTTTGACCCTTAGGGTTTAACCCTAAAGTTTAGCACAAATCAAATATAGGATTTCCAATTTAGGGTTTGCATAAAAATTAAATAAATTTTAGATTCTAAAATTAGGAAATTAGGGTTTGTTAATTAGATTAATTTTCTAATTACCTTATACAGGAACATTAGGGTTTAGATCATATAATTATAATTAACTTTGCTACTTTAGCAATTAGAGTTTAAAATTAGTAATTAGTTTTTTATAATTTCTAATTAGGTTTACTAATTTTAGAAATTAGGGTTTGTAGAAATTAATATCTCTAAATGTTAATTAGGGTTAACCTAATTAATCATGAAATCACATAACACAGTTATATACTAATCTCGAACTCGTGATTGAGTTTCAAGTTAGGGTTTTCTCATTTCAAAAATTAGGGTTTTCAAAATATTAATTAGGGTTTCTAATTTAGAATTTTATAATTAGGGTTTTCTAAAGATTAGGGTTTCTATATTTTTAATTAGGGTTTACCTAATTAATCCACAACGTAAATTATATAACACAGTTATATAACAATCTTGTACTCTAAATTGGATCTCAAATTAGGGTTTAACATTATTACTAGGGTTTGGTCATAATACACTGTAATTGTCCAACCACTATTAATACGGACATACAGTACATATTCATAGCACTGAAAAATCAAAATATAATTAATATTATATTATTATTCTCATACCTTGACAATAATCCAAAATTAGGGTCTGGATTCCATATCTGATTTATTCTTTCATATTTAACCTTAATAATTAAGGTAAAATAATTAACTTAATAACCTGTACTAAAATTCATATAATAAAACATTTCTAACTTAAAATTAATTATTATAAGAATATACTTTATAATAATCAATAATTCTAAAATAAATTTATTTGTAAATATTTATGTAATATATTTTTATTTACCACATAAATACATATACACATTATCTTGTACAAATCCTCATTCTTAAAATAAACAAAAATTTATACGCAAAATTTCTTATTTATTTATATAGAAAATATCGGGTTGTTACATAGACTGCTAGGAGAAATGATGAAGGATCGTGGTATATCGAGAAGAGCTTCCTCGAGATCGTAGTGTGCTGAGGATGTCATATTCAGAATCGTAGAGATAGCCTGCCTACGAGCCGACCGAATATCTGCCGAAGCCAAGTCAGAAACATTGACTACACTCAGAGTCGTAGAGTCTACCACTGCCGAAGCCAAGTCAAGGATCGTAGACTAAACTCTGAGTTCATAGAGTCTATTGATTACATGCAGAGATCGTAGTCGAGCAAGATCAGATGAAGACAACAAGCGCAAGGCAGAAATCGTAGAGTGTCAAGATCTGATCTCAGGATCGTAGTGTCTGCACATCTGAAGCTGAATCGTAGAGTGCAGAACTACGACCTCAACAGAAGTGCTCACAATGCATAGGCAGAATTGTAGAGCAAGTATGATTCTCAACTAATGAGCACTCCCAGAATATCCAAACGAACAAAGCCTCTGGTTGGCACTACAAAGATACATCCTACCTGAAGGGAACTAGAGAGCACTCAACGAATGGCATGCAAGCTAATAAAAGATCTAAGCACCAACCCAATCAGCATCAAGATTAAGTTGTAAAGCCATTCGAGATGAAGTCTTCCACAAGATGATCATAAGAAGACTTTAGTAACTGACTAAGGAAAGTCATCAAGTGCAGTAGCTGTCAAGTGAACAGAAGACAATGATCTTGGAAGCAACTGAGATCGTAGTGTTTTCCAAATAAAGAAAGAACAGGTGGAAAGTGAACCGAGATACTGGTTAGCCTCTGAAGAACAAGGCTAAAGTGATTAAGCGTAGGGTCAGTCCATTAATGACAAGTGAACGGGAGATCACAAGGAGAAAGCGAGCTGGACGCGCCATAAATCTGAAGTGTCTTGCTATTCAGAGGGGACCAGAGCAAGGAGTTAGGCCATCAGTCTTTGAGAATAGTCGAAGCAAATAGAAGTGTTGAAGCACTGCACAATAGAGGGAAGAGGTGTACTACATTGGAGATCCAATCAACACTTTTCAAGATTGTAGTGTTAACTCTACTACCAATGCGCCAAACCAAAGGAAAATAAACCCGCTACAGAAAAGCCAAAGTGGCCATAACTTTTCGAGAGTCATCACAATAGTACGACCATTAACACTCGAGACTCATGTGCAGTGATCTTAGAGCTTGGATTTTTGAGCAATAAGAGGTAGCGCCGTAGCGCGGTACCAAGTACAATAGCCGGTGCCGCAGCGCCAGCCTCAAGACCAAGTCAATAATGAATGTTTACATATAGAACATAGATAGAAATTGATAAGCAATTGGATAAAGATTATAATGAAACATTGTTAAGACATTATTAAGCCTTAAGTATGAACACGTAGGGTTTAGTTAAATCAATTGCAAATGAATATAAGAATGATATAATGAAAAGCCGGAACCAATAATAACAAATCTAATATGTAATTAGATTGAAAAGAAGGGTAAGATTCTTTAGGAACCATGTGTGATCATTCATGACCTAATGTTCTATGTTATGTTATCATCTAATGTAGAGACCGTAAAGACGTAAAGTACACGTGTTATAAATTATAGCAGACGCTAAAGGCAAGTACTCTAACCCTTGTTCCAGTTCGATCTGGACAAGTCTTTGTGATTCATGTATTCTTCGCATGAGTTAGTATCTGAGGAATGTCAAAGCCAATCTTTTCGGCTAGACGTATGCTATGATATTCTATTAAGTGTTGATAAGGATTTACCAAACTAATATTGTTGTGGTTTTCAAAAGTAGATTATGTATGCTCAAATGGTTTTGTCGTCAAACGACAGGCACGTGAGGTTGCCACAACTTAAATGTATTTTAATGAATGTAGTGTTTATCAACATAGAGTACTATAGGTTGATCACCTAGACGTGCTCGTAAGCTATGTCGGACTTACGAACTTCGTGCCGGGAAGTCCTTTTCAAAGTACCTATGAAATGTTTACGGTCCTGAACTGGAATTGATGTTTTACTTAATATTGTTGTTGTAAAACGTTTTGAATGAAAAGAAGTGTTATTTTGAATTATCAATAGTACTTCGTAACTATTGTTCAGTTATTGAAGATATACGATTCCTATGTTTCAAGCATGCTATTTTCCTAGAATTGTTGTACTTGCTGAGCTAGTTAGGCTCATTCTTGCTTGAACCATATCACTGCAGCTAAGACAAAATGAACCGATGGATCCGGCAAAGATAAAGGGAAGGCGAAGGTGAACCCGTAGATTACTTTTGTAATAGTATAGGTTTTTAACGGAATAATATTGATATTATGACAAAGACAATGTATTGGTTATAAAGAACCCGGTGTATATAAATATTCTTTTGATATATATATATATATATATATATCTATATATATATATATATATATATATAAGATATATCCGTTCTTTTGAGGCATTTCAATTTAATGTTTATGTGAACTGTAGCACCATGTAGCACCATCTGTCGGGTTGGAAGATACCCGGATTTGGGGGCATCACAACATGAATTAATCTCTGTACATTGCCTTCCGTGATGCTTAATTCGTTGTTTTTAGAGCAATATATACCTACCACAGAGTTCTAGTCGAAGTCCCTCAGCCACTAGAGTTCATATGCCACACAAAGTCATAACAATCCATTTTCCAGCCGAGTTTCAAACGCACAGGACACTCCAGACTTGGCACTCATTTCGCATGGGGTTACAAAGCAAAACAGTTCACTTCAATGGCATGTAGCCATCGACTTCTATTTTTGCTCGCTTCATGTTTTCTACCAAAAATGCTCCGAATGACCTCCTTTCTTCACTACTTGCCACAACAACCACCTTGTACATAAAAGAACACAAAACGAGTAAAAACGAACATGAAAACACGAGAGTAACAATGATTTAGCTTGAAATGGAAATTGATTCGTGGATATAAAATCCACTTATCAGTAATGTCGAATGGAAGTTGATTCACACTGCGGGGGAGAATGAGCAGTTGACAGAGGAGATTACGGAGCTGAATAAAAAATTGAAAGAAGAATCCAGAAAGAGAGCAAGAGTTGAAGACGCGTACGAGAAAGCCTCTCAGCGTGCAGAAGTAGCAGAGGGGGAAGTGCAAGAAAAGAAGATCAAGATGGAGGAGATGAATGGCATTTTCAAAACCATGATAAATCGAGCTCAAGACCGAGTCATGTATTATCTGATTCAGTTCGAGAGGCTGCCATGGAATATGTTAGATCCCATAACAATGTTCTGTAATATGGAAGAGGAGCGTCGAGAGGCTATGCAGCATTTTTAGTAGGTCATCGTAAAGAAAGTAATCGTGGTGTGATTAATTTATAAATAAGATGTAAATCCCAAGTGTTATGTAACCAATGGGATATGATGATGATGTTATCCTGCAACTTTAGTAGTTCAGGAAAGTGATGTGAAATAGCAGTGACGCTATTGTTCTTATGTTTTGGAAGATTATGAATGAATAAAATGTTAATATTTATTCAAGATGTTATGTGTTATATGATGATATTTTTTGAGATGTGCAAGTTAGGTAGAAAATACTTAAAATATTAAGTAACAATGTAATCAATGTATTTTTAATAGAAAATGCCTCCAAGACGTCAACCACGACAAAGAACCCCTGAGGGATCTACAAATAACAACAACGCTGCTGCTAACCCAGTTCAACAGTTGGTGACACTACTGACAGGTGCGCTGCAAAATCAACCGCAGAACCAAGCTGCAACTTTTACGGATTTCAAGGCGGTTAGACCACTAGAATTCCGTGGAACCATGAATCCGGGTGAGGCACAGACTTGGATCTTAGAAATAGAAAAGGTATTTGACGTTGCTAGAGTCGGTGAGAATCAAAAGACTGCTTTTGCAACATTCATGTTGAAAGCGGAGGCCAGTTATTGGTGGCGAGCCAATAAAACACCAGGAGGTCATGGAGTAATGACTTGGGATATGTTCAAGGAAATTTTTTTTGAGACCTATTTCCTAGAGAGTTCAAACAACCAGATGGAGGTGAAATTTTTAGAGTTGAAGCATGGCATAATGATAGTGTCAGAGTATGCAGCAAGGTTCAATTAGTTGGCAAAGATTGTGCTATATCAAGTCAACACAGATGAGCGCAATGCTAAGAGGTTGGAATAGGGATTGAATCCCTGGTTGTACAATAGAGTCTCCATGTTCTAGTTAAAGACGTTTGCAGCGGTGCTTGAGAAGGCTATTATCGCTGAGGGTTGAGGCAAGGTTGTGACGAAGTACAATCAGGAACAAAGAAAGAAGAAGAGTGAGAGTGAAAGTTAGAATGGTGGTAGTAATGGTGGGAATGGTAGTAATAACCTGAAGAGGAAGTGGAATGCAAGTGTTGGTGTTGGAAGTCAACAGAGTAGTCAACAGAAAAAGAAATTTGAAGCATGTGCTACACGCGAAAAGAATCAAACTAGTATGTGTTTAAGGGGTAAACGAGTATGCTTCAAATGTGGCTAGGAGGGTCACATTGCTCCAAATTACCATTAACCAAAGAAGAATGCTTGCTACACATGCGGGTCAAGGGATAATTGTACTCGCAAGTGTTATAAGAATAAAGTTGGAAAGGCAATGGGAGCAAGGGAGGTCGTAGTGGAGGCATATTGGAAATTGCTGGACCAACGTCATCAAACAGACCAACAACCAGAACCTTCAACATGACAGTGCAAGACGCGGTGCCATCAAAAGATGTTGCATCAGGTATTATCCCAATCAATGATATAAATGCTTATTTAATATTTGATTCGGGTGCTACTTGCTTGTTTATATCTGATGAATTTACTAGGAGGTTAGGATTGCCTAGTGAAGAGTTGAATTTCCCTTTAAATATAGAAATTACGAATAGGGAAGTGATTCCTGTTAGATTTATATACAAGAATTGTAGGGTGAATATTAAGGGGAATATTATGACAGTAGATTTAATCCTGATAAAACTTGGAGAGTTTGATGTTATATTGGGAATGGATTGGCTATTCAATTATTGAGCGATAATTGATTATCAAAGGAAATGTGTAAACCTTATGACTCTGTCAAAGGTAGACAAGCAAGATGTCTGGCGATTATGCAGGCCAAAAAATTGTTGAGTCAAGGCTGTGTAGGATATTTAGCTTACATTATCGATACTCAAAAGAAGGGTGTGAAACTGGAAGAGAAACCCGTGGTTAGGGATTTTACAGACGTGTTTCCGGAAGATTTTCCAGGACTTCCTCCTAATAGAGAGATCGAGTTCGTTATCAATTTAGCGCTAGGAACTACTCCGAAATCAAAGGCCCTGTACAGGATGGCTCCGGAGAGATGAAGGAACTGATGGTACAATTGCAAGAGCTGCTAGATAAGAAATGTATTCAGTCGAGTGTGTCACCGTAGGCAGCGCCGATGTTATTTGTCAAGAAAAAAGATGGGTTAATGCGTCTTTGCATTGATTATAGAAATTAAACAAAGTCACTATTAAGAATAAGTACTCGTTGCCAAGAATAGATGACTTGTTTGATTAATTGAAAGGGGCCAAGTACTTCTCGAAGATAGATTTGGGAAGTGGGTATTATCAACTAAAGGTAAGAAAGGAGGATGTAATTAAGACGGCATTCAGAATTCGGTATGGACACTACGAGTTTCTGGTAATATCTTTTGGTTTAACTAATGCCCCTGCATCATTCATTGATTTGATGAACATTGTGTTTAAACCATTATTAGATAAGTTTGTGGTGGTATTCATCGATGATATTCTGGTGTACTCCAAATCTCAAGATGAACACGTGGAACATTTGTGTTTGATGTTGGAGACGCTAAGAAGGGAAAAGTTATACATGAAATTCTCTAAGTGTGAATTTTGGCTAGAACGTGTATAATTTCTTAGGCATGTGATTGACAAAGATGGGATTTCAGTGGATCCATCAAAGGTGGAAGCTGTAGTAAATTTGGAATAACCAAGGACACCATCAGAAGTGAGGAGTTTCTTGGGATTTGTAGGTTACTACAGACGATTTATTCAAGACTTTTCCCAGATTGGCACTCCTTTGACAAATTTGACAAGGTAATCTATAAAATTTGTTTGGACGGAGAAATGTGAAGAGAGCTTTCAAGACTTGAAAAAGAAGTTAAGTGTGGCACATGTGTTGTCATTACCGGATAATACAGGAAATTTTTTGGTGTATAGTGATGCATCGCATAAATGACTTGGTTGTGTACTTATGCAAAATGGCAAAGTCATTCTATATGCTTCAAGGCAACTGAAGTACTATGAGAAAGGATACCTGACTCAAGATTTGGAGTTGGATGCGGTGCTATTTTCTCTTAAGATATAGAAACTATCTCTATGGGGAGAAATATGAAATATACACAGACCATAAAAGTCTGAAGGATCTGAACATGCGTCAAAGGAGATGGTTAGAATTGATAAAAGATTATAATTGTGAGATCTTTTATCATCCGAGAAAAGTAAATTTGGTTGTTGATGCCTTAAACAAAAAGGGTCGGGGAAAGTTAATGTTGTTAACTAACCGGGATGAGCTCATTTCAGCAATGACAAAGCTAGAGGACGGGATATCACCAGTTAAAGGTATGGAAGGAGGATGTACCTAAGACGGCGTTGCTCAGACACGTTACTTGGTCACTACGAAGTTCCCCGGTGATGTCGTTTCGATTAACAAATGCGCCAAAGAAAGATTTATGGACATGATGAATCGGGTATTCAAGTAATACTTAGATAAATTAAGCGATTGTGTTCATAGATGATATCTTGATCTATTCTAAGACTCAAGAAGATCATGCTGAACATTTAAGGTTAGTGTTGGAGGCGTTGAGGAAGGATAAGTTATACGCAAAATTCTAGAAGTGTGAATTCTGGTTGGAGAAAGTTCAATTTCTGGGTCACGTGATCGACAAGGACGAAATTTCTGTGGATCCAGCAAAGGTGGAAGCGGTTCAGAATTAGGAATAACCAAAGTCACCGTCTGAAGTAAGAAGTTTCTTAGGACTGACAGACTATTATAGACGGTTTATCCAAGATTTTTCAAAGATAGCGGGAACGTTGACGAATTTAACGAAGAAGTCGGTAAAATTTGTCTGGATGGAGAAATGTGAAGAGAGTTTTAAGGAAATCAAGAAAAGACTGAGTGAAGCACCAATGTTGTCTTTACCTGACGATACAGGTGACTTCGTGATTTTCAGTGATGCGACACACAAAGGACTTGGCTGTGTGCTTATGCAACATGGTAAAGTTATTGCGTATGCATCGCGTCAATTGAAGGATTATGAGAAGGGATATCCTACCCATGATCTGGAATTGGTGGCAGTAGTATTTGCCTTAAAGATATGGAGGCACTATTTATATGGTGTAAGGTGTGAAATATACATGGACCATAAAAGTCTGAAGTATATTTTCACGCAGAAGGAGCTGAATATGAGCCAAAGAAGATGGTTGGAACTTATAAAGGATTACGATTGTGACATGTTGTATCATTCGGGGAAAGTGAACGTGGTAGCAGTTGCGCTAAGTAGAAAGGGCAGTCGTAGGTTGGTAATGCTTACAGCTCAAGAGGAGTTAATTAAGGAGATGGCTAGATTGGAACTCGAGATAAAAAGTCCAAGAGACCCAGAAGGGAAATTGTTCAGCAATGGAGGCTCATCCCACTCTATTGACAAAATCAAGGAAGTACAAGGCAAATGATGAGGAATGTGTGAAGGTGAGGACAAGAATTTCGGATGGAGAAGAGCTTAAATTCAAAGACGGGGTGATGGACTATTAAGATTTGAGAAGAGAATTTGGGTGTCATTGATTATCAATTAAAGGAAGAAATCTTGCGAAAGCTCATAGCCTTCAAGTTACTCAATTCACCCGGAAGCACAAAGATGTATCGTGATCTCCGCCAACATTATTGGTGGCCTAATATGAAAATGTAAGTCGCAGAGTCGGCGCGAAGAAGTGTTTAACATGCCAGCGAGTTAAGGCGGAACATCAAAAACCGTGCGGGCTACTTCAACCTTTAGAAATTCTAAAATAGAAGTGCGAGCATATCACGATGGACTTCGTGGTAGGACTTCCAACTACGCAGAAGGGTTACGATGCAGTTTGGGTGATCGTTGATCGATTGACCAAGTCGGCGCATTTCTTACCAATCAAGATCAGATATACCTTGGATCAGTTGGTAAAGCTTTACATCAAAGAGATTTTTTCCAGGCACGGGGTACCTGTATCAATTATGTCAGAACGCGATCCGCGGTTCACAGCAAATTTCTGGAGAAGTTTTCAAGAACGCATGGGAACGCAACTGAGGTTGAGCACGGCGTATCATCCTCAAATAGATGGGCAGAGTGAGAGAACTATTCAAATGTTAGAGGACATGCTGAGAGCATGCGTTATGGATTTCAAAGGGAGCTGGGATGACCACCTACTGTTGGTAGAATTTACGTACAATAACAGTTATCATGCGAGCATCGGTATGCCACCTTATGAAGCTTTATATGGAAGGAAATGCGGAATGCCATTGTGCTGGGATGAAGTGGGAGAACGACAATTTCTAGGGCCAGAATTGGTGCAACAAACTGCAGATGTGATCAAAATAATACGAAGCGAGGCTAGTGACTACTCAGATTGACAAGAAAAATATGCAGATCAACATCTAACAACGAGATTTCGACGCCTAAGACTTACGTGTTTTTGAAAATATTTCCTTGGAAAGGGAAAATGAGATTTGGGAAGAAGGGAAAACTTAGTCCCAGATTCATAGGACCCTTCGAAGTGTTGAGGCGAGTGGGTGAGGTAGCTTATGAAATAGCTTTACCTCCGGAGTTAGAACATATACACAACGTGTTCCATGTTTCTGTCCTACGACCCTATAAGCAGGATTACAAGCATGTCATAGAGTATGAACCTATTCAGTTTGAAAAGGACTTAACCTACGAAGAGGTCCCATTGCAGATAATCGATAGAAAAGAACAAGTGTTAAGAAATAAGATAATACTTTCTGTTAAGGTATTGTGGAGGAACCACTATTGATTGGGTAATATACCCATAAATCGGATGTACTTAAGCTTGAATCTGTGTATTCTCAAGTATTTTATTCGCATTTTTACTGTGTTTATGTGTTGTTTTACAGAATCAGGAGCGATAGGAGCGTTTGGAGATTGTAAGCTTAAAAAGGGCATTCTGGTAATTTCCAGCATCACAGCGTCGGGGCGCACAACTCAGTTCAAATCCCAGCGCCGGGGCGCTGGGTCGTGCCAGATGTTGACTAGGGATGCGTGCATTAACTTTTTTGTGGCCCACTCAATTGGTTGTTGTGTAAAGCCTAATTGGATTAGGAGTGTGGAAAAGATATAAAGCAATTAAGTGCTGAAATTAGGGCTATCATTGAATCATCTAATCAATTATTCAGCTTATCATTCATTCATTGGAGGCTACATAAGGATTACTTGGAGGCTAAGGATTGGCTACAGAGTTTTCTTCTTCTTCTCCTTATTTTCAATTTGTAATTCTTTAAGGATGATTTGCAAACAATTATTGGTTTTTATTTCCGTTATGAGCTAATTCTTTAATTAAGATTTCAATTGAACCTTTTATGGCGATAAATTAATTATTCATTTTATTCCAATTATTTATGTTGAAGTGAATTGTTTATCATGCCTTGCATTTATTGATTAATTATTTGGCCAATAATTACCTTGTTACTCTGTAAAGAATTGAGAAAGGAATTCTAGGGTTAGAAACTGGTTTGATAATGTGTGACTTAGTTATTTGCACACAAGAAATAATTAGGTTTGTGAATGGAATGAGAATATCTGTTTACCGCATGTAACACATAAGGAATTGGAATTGTAACGAGTTTAATTCAATTGTTTTGCATAGAGATATAACAAAGTTAATTTGGGTTAAATAGAAGGCAATTGATCACTCGAGAGAGGGCTTTTGACATTTAAGAATTCTTGTTAACAATTCAGAAGACATAATAATTGGGATGATTGGATAATTGATTTATAGTTCATAATTGGGGATACTAAAGTCTTAATCCTTATTTATCGGAAATCATTCATTCAAATCTTAGTTTATTTATTTGATTATTTTAGAATAATATCTTTAATTGTTTAATTTAGTTTCCATATTTCAGAAAATCATAATTTATCATTGTTTAAATAAAATTGGATTGATATAGTGCTAGTAGTTGGAGTTTATTAATTAGAATTCTATGTGGGAACGATACTTTTCTTATCACTTTATTACTTGTTGATAGTGTATACTTGATCGTAATTATTGATCATGAAATCAATCAATGTGTTTTTGTGTCATTCAGAAATTTTTATTAATATTAATTTCATATTAGTTATAATCAATTCGGTCTTAATTTAAACGTTACTTATTTTTCTTCTTGGATTGGCAGACTTAAAAGCGTGTATGCACACTAGATCGAAGGCTAAAGAGGAACTTTTTCCGTATATAAACGACATCGAAAAGAAGTTTCAAAAAGTGCATTTGAATAGTGAGGTTATACATTTGGAAAAAGAACTGACATACCAGGAAACACCCGTGAACATGGCAGAGAACGAACAGAAATCACTTAGGGATTACGTCATGCCGAATGTCATGGATTTACAGTCATGTATTAAGAGGCCAAGAATCAATGCGAGCAGCTTTAGATAAAACCAGAACAATTCGGATGCTGCTGAGAATACATGTCGGTTTTGGGGTAATTCGATAGATGATCCTAATGAGCATATCTTGAGTCTCTTGGAAGTTTATGATACCTTCAAATTTAACAATGTATCGAAGATGCTACAAGGTTGAGGATGTTCCCGCTTACTTTGAAAGATAAAGCACGGTCGGTTACACTCCTCGCTGCCTCCTGGCTCAATCACCACTTGGGATGACTTAGCTCAAAATTTTTTAGCTAAGTTCTTCCCACCAGTGAAGTCGGCAAAACTACGGAAAAATATTTATACCTTCGGCCAATTTGATTCAGAGTCGTTATATGAGGCATGGGAAAGGTTCAAGGATATGCTCCGTAAGTGCCCTCATCATGGAATTCCGCAGTGGATGCAATTAGGGATATTTTGTGATGGTTTGCACGCGTCCACGAGGTCTAGTATTGATGCAGCAGCAGGAGGAGCGATCATGTGCAAGAGTTTTGATGAGGCGTATCAATTGTTAGAGACAATGGCCACCAACAACTGTCAGTGGCCCATGATAATGTCGAATCATCCGAAAGCATCGGGAAAGTATGAAGTGGAAGCAATGACAACATTAACAGCACAAGTGACCGCAATAGCTAAGCATATGGAAATATGGCGTCCACAAGCCACACAGCAGGTAGCGATGGTTTGTGAGTTGTGTGATGGGGGTCATGCTACGGATCAATGCGCCATAAATTCTGAATCAACGCAGTTCGTAGGAAACTATAATCGCTCAACTCAACCGTATCCGACTCAAAATGCTTATAATCCAGGTTGGAAAAATCATCCGGGGTTTTCATGGAGTAACAACCAAGTTGCAGCTCAACCACCTAGACAACAAAACACCTCCAGATTTCAAAATCCGACTTAACAACCAGAGAGGAAATCAAGTTTTGAAGAAGCCTTGGAAAAATTCATTAGAGCTTCTGACAAAAAGAACGAAGAACAAGATAAGAAATTGAATCAAGTAGATCTGACTTTGCAAAGCCATGGGGCATCGTTAAGGAATCTGGAAAATCAAGTGGGGCAAATAGCACATGCATTGAATAACCGTCCACTAGGAACACTCCCGAGTGATACAGAAATAAATTCGGGCAGAAATGAGCATTGCAAGGCTATAACTTTACGCAGTGGGAAGGATTTACAAGAAACAGTTAAGGATAAGGAAAAGAGGGACAACACGACAGCTGAAATAGAAGAAGTTGTGGAAACCGGGAAAGATAAAGAGGAAATCGTAGAGCAGAATGCACTGGAACCAACTATCACAATGCCGCCAATACCGTATCCGCAGAGGTTTCAGAAATCCAAGTTAGATAAGCGCCAAGATTTTTGATATTTTCAAGAAACTGCATATCAACATCCCATTTGCCGAAGCTTTAGAACAAATGCCGAGCTACGCTAAGTTCATGAAGGATGTGTTGTCAAAGAAAAGAAAACTGGGTGATTTTGAAAGAGTAGCCCTACCCGAAGAATGCAGCGCAATTATCCATAACAAGTTGCCTCCGAATTTGAAAGATCGAGGTAGTTTTACTATTCCGTGCGACATTGGTAATCAGTTTTCGGGAAGAGCATTATGTGATTTGGGGGCCAGTATTAATTTGATGCCATTATCAAGATATATAATACGTTAGCTTCGCTCAAAGCACCAAAACCGACAAATATTAGTTTATTGTCATGGCCGACCGATCATATATATCCACGAGGTATCGTTGAAGACGATATTAAGAAGAGTGGATAAATTCATCTTCCCAAATTGATTTCGTTATTTTGGATCAGTGAAGTTTACAAGGAAATTCCCATTATTCTCTGCGACCATTTTTAGCAACGGGGAGAACATTGATCGACGTATAGAAAGGAGAATTAACGATGCGAGTTGAAGATCAGCAGGTCACTTTTAATGTGTTTAAATCAATGGCTTATCCGAAGGAAAAAGGTGAGTGTTTGCGGGTGGATGTAATGGACGAGTTAGTTAATCACAAGTTTTGCGGAAACTACTCAGAAGACCCGATAGAATCTATGTTGATCGGAATAAACGACTATGGTATTGATGAGGACATTGAGCAAATCAAATGGCTAGATACAACAATGTTCTACCGAAAAAATAATCAACCATTCGACACCCTTGATAGGCCCGAAACGAAGGGTAAAAAGTGCAAACCCTCGATAGAAGAGCCATCGGTATTGGAATTAAAGTCACTCCCCTCTCATCTTGAGTATGCTTATCTGGGGAAGGATTCGACCTTACCCGTTATTGTTTCGACAGAGTTAACGGACACCCAAAAGGAAAAATTACTACGTGTTCTGCGCGAATTCAAAACAGCGATTGGGTGGACTATAGCGGATATTCGAGGTATTAGCCCATCTTTCTGCATGCATAAGATTTTAATGGAAGAGGGGTCAAAACCAACCATTGAGATGCAAAGAAGGTTAAATCCCATTATGAAAGATGTGGTGAAAAAGGAAATTATAAAATGGTTGGTTGCAGGTATTATTTACCCAATCTCGCATACCTTCACGGGTAAGTCATGCAGTCATGCGTGCATCATTGAAAGGGGTATAATGGTGGTGAAAGAATGAAGATAATGAGCTCATCCCGACTAGAACTGTTACAGGCTGGAGAGTATGTATGGATTACCGCAAGTTGAATAAAGCCACACGCAAGGATCACTTCCCTTTGTCGTTCATTGATCAGATGTTAGATAGGTTAGCAGGACATCAATTCTACTGTCTGCTAGATGGATATTCTGGGTATAATCAAATTGCCATAGCTCCGGAAGATCAAGAAAAGACCACATTCACATGTCCATAAGGTACGTTTGCATTTTGGCGTATGTCTTTTGGTTTATGTAATACACCGGCAACCTTTCAACGATGTATGATGGAAATCTTCTCCGATATGTTCGAACAGAATTTAGAGGTATTCAAGGATGACTTCTTCGTGTTCGGTGATAGTTTTGACTTGTGTTTGAAGAATCTGATCTTGGTGTTAAAAAGATGTGTGGAGACTAACCTGGTGCTTAACTGGGAAAAATGTCATTTTATGGTACAAGAAGGGATTATTCTGGGGCATAAGGTTTCTGTATCAGGATTAAAGGTGGACAAAGCAAAGATAGAAACGATTGAGAAATTACCTCCCCCATCATCAGTGAAGGGAATACGAAACTTCTTGGGACTTGCGGGGTTCTATAGACGTTTCATTAAAGATTTTTCAAAGATTTCGAAACCCCTATGTTCCCTCCTAGAGAAAGATGTCACGTTCAAAATGGATCAGTCCTGTATCAAGGCATTTGAGGTATTAAAGAAGAAATTGGTCTCTGCTCCAATTATTGTGGCGCCTGATTGGTCTTTACCGTTTGAATTCATGTGTGATGCCAGTGACTACGCTGCGGGAGCAGTGTTGGGTCAACGTCACGACAATATTTTTCACACTATCTACTACTCTAGTAAGACGTTGACGGATGCCCAGTTGAACTACATAACCACCGAAAAAGAGTTACTTGCAGTGGTGTTTGCCTTCGACAAATTCAGAGCGTATCTTATTGGCACCAAGGTAATTGTCTACACTAATCATTCTGCCATTAAATATCTGATTGAGAAGAAGGATGCAAAATCGCGTTTGATACAATGGGTAATGTTGTTACAAGAATTCGATCTGGAGATCTGGGACATAAAGGGGACAGAAAATCAGGTGGCGGATCATCTTTCTCGGTTGGAAAACGCAGAGGAACAGAAGGAAGACAACATACTGATCAATGAAAAATTTCTGGATGAACAACTGTTTCGAGTAACCATAATATTACCTTGGTATGCTGACTATGTGAATTACGTGGTTGCCAAAGTATTACCTTCAGATTTGACCTCACAACAACGAAAGAAGTTTCTCCACGATGTGAAGTAATACAATTGGGATGAACCATTTTTGTTTAAGGCATGTGCAGATCAAATGATAAGACGTTGTGTGCCTCGTGAAGAAATGAATAGTATATTAGGCCATTGCCACTCCTCAAATTACGGAGGTCATTATTCCGGTGATCGAACAGTAGCAAAAGTACTACAATCGGGATTTTCTGGCCTTCTTTATTCAAAGATGCTTATCTTTTTGTGCTGAAATGCGATCGATGCCAACGTATAGGTAATATCTCAAAGCGCAAAGAAATGCCACTCAACACAATTTTGGAGGTTAAACTATTCGACGTTTGGGGAATTGATTTTATGGTACCTTTCCCATCATCTTGCAATAATCAATACATCTTGTTGGCGGTCGATTATGTTTCCAAATGGGTAGAAGCCACAACTTTGCCCATCAATGATGCTAACGTCGTCCTTCGATTCTTAAAGAAAAATATCTTCACGCGATTTGGGACTCATGGCAATAATCAATGATTTAGGAACACATTTCAGAATAAGCGCTTCACAAAATTGTTGGTGAAGTATGGGGTTCGTCATAAAATCGCAGCTGCGTATCATCCCTAAACCAATGGTCAATCTGAGGTCTCGAATAGGGAGGTTAAGAGAATTCTGGAAAAGGTGGTCAATCCGTCACGAAAAGATTGGTCTTTACATCTTAACGATGCTCTATGGTCATATCGTACAACATACAAGAATCCGATCGGTATGTCACCTTATCGAATGGTTTATGGAAAGGTGTGCCACCTCCCAGTCGAGCTAGAACATAGTGCACACTGGGCCATTCGGAAGCTCAATTTTGATGAACAAGCAGCAGGTGAGAAAAGGTTACTGCAGTTGAACGAGATGGATGAATTCCGTTTCAACGCTTATGAAAACGCAAAACTTTACAAGAAGAAAGTCAAAGCATGGCATGATAAGAAAATTCTCGATAAAACATTTGAACCAGGCCAACAAGTCTTGCTTTTCAACTCAAGATTGTGGTTATTTCGAAATCCGAAATCATGTTGGTCGTCAGTTTACATAAATGTGGTTCTGCTGCACCACACACTTAAATATTGAGATCGAAAAACCAAATTCAAATTGCACATTCAAGGTTAACGGTCAAAGACTCAAACATTATTGGAGTGGACCTATTGAACGTCAAACAACGGTCATGAACCTCTCCGACCCAGTAGACAATTGAGCATACCAGCACAGTCGGGCCGACGACAGTAAACCAAGCGCTTATTGGGAGGCAACCCAATCATTTTTTTTATTTTTTTTATTCTTAGATTATTTTATTTTATTCTTTTTATCTCGTGCATATCATTTCTCTATTTTAATATTAGGTAGTAGAGTTAGTCAACATTGGGAGAGATTGGAGATTGAGTCTTGAGTGCATCCTGGTGGCATGGGTTATTAATAAAGTCTCATGTTGCAGGTTCAAAGAAGTGCAAATGAGGGTTGGAGTCTTGAACCTTCTGACCTCAAAGACTTTGGCATTAACTTGTATTAAACACAAATACCTTGCTATGCCGCCTTTGAACCTTCTAACCTATAAATACCAAATACACATTACAATGCTTGTGCAATAGCGCCCCAACGCTAGCCCGGTACCCAAGCCTCTGACCTCTAGCACCCCGGCGCTGTCTGCCTATGATACTACAGCGCCTCGGCGCTGAGGATGCATTCCAGACTCCTGTGTGCACTCAAATACTGGACGGTTACACTCCTCTTCTATCCCAACCTCTCTTTTCTTTTAATTCCTTGCCACACGCCTCCATTCCCTTTAAAGAGTAACTGAAAAGTGCTAATTACAATTTCATAATTCCAATCCGATTTATATGATCCATTGTTCTCTTGTGTTCCATAAATTTCATATTTCTCATTCAATTGCAACAAGATCTACCCAGGCATGTCTTGAATTATATTTGAACGTTGAGGCACAAAAGTTATCTAATGATGTGGTTGGTAGGTACATATTCTACTAAATTCTTATCTCTTTACACCAACATCGAAGCATGTCAATCTCCTGATCTTGACTATCGTATACGGCACATATGTGTTACTTCTTAAATTGGGAGCGTATGTTATTCTCCATGTTTGAATGCTAGGGATACATTGCACACCCACAAGGTGTTTGATATTTTGCCTGAGTCAATGATCTTGTCCACATGCACACATATCACCATGTCCAAGCACTATCATTCTGGACCTTCTTGCCACCACAATGATTTCAATCTACTATAGCACATGCCTATCATTGCACATAGTAACTTAGAGTGGGGTGAAATACACTATATTGATACATGCATGTCTCCTATTGCACTCCATGATAACGCTTGAGGGCATCTATTGTGTGGTTTTTGTTCATTCTCGACACTCAAGAGTCCATGACTCAAAGTGGTACTATTGTGCACGCACCTACATTTTTGTGTCGAGTCTCATCCCCACCAATGTATTCAAGTTCGACATATATTTTAAAGTTTAGGGGTAAAGTCATACATAAGTTTTTCCAAATGCCAATTCTGTTCGATGCTAATACATATATATAAGTTTGTAATTGCAGAATTTCTGACATAGCATCCAAACATCAGCGTGGTGAAGGTTCAGGGACCGCCTCGACTCCACCTCCGAGATTTGACAGCCGCCGTTTTGCCAGTCTTGCGGCTCAGGAAAGATACAATTGAATGGCTACTCGTTCATTGGTTCCAGAGCGTGGGTTGAGACCAGATCAATCAAAGGATGGCGACATAGCAGTTATGATAGCCGAGAGGAACTGGTTTATACTTACTGAGCAGCCCGATCCAGCAGTAATTGCAGTGGTGAAAGAATTTTAGGCCAACGTGCTCGAACATGATCACTATACGGTATCTGTAAGGGGAAAAACAATGGAAATTGGCGAAGAGGACTTCAATGCGTGTTCTCAACTACCAGTGGAGGATTTTCATGATGAGTATGCCAGTCTTGTTAATGATGGGCCGGATTATGAGCAGATAATTCGTGAACTTTATCAGCCGGGCACCACATGGATAGTACATGAACGCGAAAACATGACTTTCCCACTATCGAATCTCAGCTTATATGGGACGGCATGGTATGCGTTCATTTGTGCCAAATTCAAGCCATGCACCCATGTGAGTCATGTCACCAGGGAACGTGCAGTCCTTCTATACTCAATCATCAAAGGATTTAAAATTGATGTGGGCCATCTCATTTTGTAATCTGTCCTCCGAGCATCTCGTGGAAGTACCATTGGAGGGTTACCACATCCGTCTTTCATCTGCGTATTATGTGCTAAGTTCGACGTCAAATGGAAGTCAGACGAGATGATTCAAAAGCCTATGCTAGTGTTGGACCACAAGTTGATCAGCCGTTATAAAGTGTGGACAGGTGGGGCAAATCACCCTAGGGGATTGGGCTTCATAATTCCCCAAGTTACACCTACACAAGCCCCACCACCTCAGGCTCCACCGGCTTATGGCCCCTCTATAGCAGCTCATCGAGGTGGTCCCCGGTCGCCCAAATGGGAGATAGACTACCGGGTTTTACAATATAGAGTCCTAGAATGTGCGCTTGTCGGAACGTCAAGACGTGATTTTCAAGTTTTTAGTTGACCAATTTGCTGCACATAATGCACTGACCGTCCAATCCCATCCGTGCGTTCAACTTAGCCATTTCCCAACTGCTCCAGTTCTGCCAGTTTTTCCCCCTTCCGATCAAGAGATGAGCGAGGATGATGATGCTCCACCCGAGGAATAAACTCTTCAGGGAAGTCCTCTATTTTATTTTGCTTTATTTCTCGCATTAGGACATTGCTCTAGATTAGTTTGGGGGTAGTTAAGTTTTATTTTTGAAATTGTAGTTTGTTATTAGTTGTGGATTGTTAGTAATGTTGCATTTAGGATTGCATGTTAATTCCAGATTTTGATAGTACATATATTTGGGCGCCAATGATGAATTTAGAATTGCATGAACAAGTCTAGTAAGGATTGTTGAGTCAGTGATATGATTTTCTTGACATGAATTGAATCTTTATCTGATTGACAATGATATTATAGGAAAGCACTTTGAAAAATGACCATGTTGGCTATAATAGTTTAAATGGTTAGATAATAGAGTTCTAAAGGATCATTGCTAGTGAAGTGAAAGGATAATTTGAATAGCTAGTAAAGACGGAATTTATACATAAAATCGAGTTTGGGGGGAAAATATTTGGAATATATAAGCGGAAAAAAAAAGCTATACAGGGTGACTAGTCTTGTTTTGGGGCCTTTGTTACTTGAGCAAGTACGCCCGAGGGGATTGTCTTTACACCTAGCGCCCTAAGGTCTTTCATGGTCTGGGAGTCGTTGGTCGAAAGCTCGCTAAGGGGTAGCAATCATAGCCTAATGAGATGAGACATTGCACGCATCATTTTGTATATATATAAAAAAAATGCAAATAAAGCGGGAAAAGTGCAAAAAGCCCCCGTTATAAAAATAAAGAGAAAAGTAAAACATAAGTATTCTATTTTGACTCTTGAATTCGGGTGATTGTTTAAGTTTAGTTGAAGCAAGTCTATTTGATGAGTTCTCAAGTTACACTGTATGATGCTTACTAAGAAATTTATTATCTTTCATATTTTTGCCTTTCATGGGTTAGCATGGTTGTTGAACACACACTCACAATATCAGTAATAACAAATTCAGATTCGTTGATTGTTGGGATATCATTGACCTGTGTTAACATGATGTATTAGCATGTTTTTGTGATTTTTCTGAGGCCTATGGATATACGTGGCTATTGGATTGCTGGAATTATGTTCATTTAGTTAGTTTCATTTGCATGAGTTGTCATTTTCACATTGATTAGTATTATTTTGTGTTTGTTTCTTGAGGACATGCAACGATTTAAGTTTGGGGGTATTTGATGATTGGGTAATATACCCATAAATCGGATGTACTTAAGCTTGAATCTGTGTATTCTCAAGTATTTTATTGGCATTTTTACTGTGTTTAGGTGTTGTTTTGCAGAATCGGGAGCGATAGGAGCGCTTTGGAGATTATAAGCTTAAAAGGGCATTCGGTAATTTCCAAAGATCACAAATACGGGCGCCAACTCAGCTTCAAATCCTAGCGGCCGGCTACTGGTCGTGCCAGATGTTGACTAGGGATGTGTGCATTGACTTTTTCGTGGCCCACTCAATTGGTTGTTGTGTAAAGCCTAATTGGATTAGGAGCGTGGAAAAGATATAAAAAGCAATTAAGTGCTGAAATTAGGGCTATTATTTTAATCATCTAATCAATTATTCAGCTTATCATTCATTCATTGGAGGCTACACAAGGATTACTTGAAGGCTAAGGATTGGCTACAGAGTTTTCTTCGTCTTCTCCTTATTTTCAATTTGTAATTCTTTAAGGATGATTTGCAAACAATTATTGGCTTTTATTTCCGTTATAAGCTAATTCTTTAATTAAGATTTCAATTGAACTTTTTATGGCTATAAATTAATTATTCAGTTTATTCCAATTATTTATGTTGAAGTGAATTGTTTATCATGCCTTGCATTTATTGATTAATTATTTGGCTAATAATTACCTTATTACTCTAGAAGGAATTGAGAAAGGAATTCTAGGGTTAGAACTGGGTGGCAATAGTAATAGGTAAAGCCATCAGGTAGCAGGTTAGTCTTCTATGGCGTTCTAAGCATTTTCCTATAAATAGGGTGCTTAGTTAGAATTGAAAATCACACCAGAATTCATAAGTTTTCTCTCTTTCTCTCTCTATATTATCGAGCGTATTCTTGTGAGTATTTTGATACTTTGACTATTGCTATACGGTACAAGTTCCTACAGCACTATATCCAGTATTCCAGCCAGAAGTATTATCTTTTTGAGGTAAGGGATGTTATTTTCTTCGTAAGTGATATTATTTCTTCAATATCATTATGCCAAAATATTGGTTGAAACTTTTTATCAAATTTGGAACTTTCATGTCGGGGTTACTATTCATGAGTTACTATTCATGAGTTACTATTCACGAGTTACTATTCACGAGTTACTATTCATGAAGCATGATGATTTTTCTTGTGGAAATTTCTATCTTTTGGTGTCGGAGTTACTACTCACGTATACGGCACTATTCACGTATACGGCACTATTCACCGAAAAATGAATTTTTCTTCTTTTTGTCCAAGATGTCTATTATGGTTACTATCTTTGATTGTATCCATGTTTTGATCTTTATTCTTGAATTTTGCTTCAAAATTGGTTATTATGGAGTATTATTGATCTTGGATAAACTGTAATACGAATCTCTAATATTTGTTATTTTGTTTCATTGGATTCGTTCCTTTAAAATATTTCTCATCATCCTCAGTCCTAAATGATGATATTACTGAATATCTTTGGCCTGTAGTGCAAAGATGAATGATTAACTGATGAATATCTTTGGCCTGTTGTGCAAAGATGAATGATTACCTAATGAATATCTTTGGCCCGTAGTGCAAAGATGAACAGGTGTTGAGATGAACATGACCAACTGGTGATACAAATGAATATCTTTGGCTTGTAGTGCAAAGATGAATTTTTGATTAAAGATGTATATTGATTGTTGTTACAGGGATAAAATATTGATGATGGACTTTTAAATCCTAGAAGATAGTAGAATTCTTTCTCTACTTGACTCTTCTAATGGATTGCTTATTCATTGCGCAGCTTGTTGATCTAAAACTTGTTGTCTATTATATTTTATCGGATTTTCCCCGTTGAAGACTAATGATAATTTGTTGTATATTATCTTAGTCATAATATTTCTTCTTGGGCTAGTTGAGCTCACCCTTTCTTTCACTCGTTCTCTTCGTGAAATGAGAATATAAATTTGGGACTAGTCGGGGAATGGATTGACAGTCCAGATGGTTGCATTAGTAGTCCTCACTATTCTGTGAAATAGCGTATCAATAATTGTAATGAGGACCCCTTTTGAGTTTTTATACTGTCTATTAGACAATAGTTGTATTTAAACTCAGAGTATATGTGTTGTCGTATTTTGCACGACAATTGTATTACTGAAGTTGTAATAACCCGAGATTTTCTATATAAAATAAATAAGAAATTTTATGTATAAATTTTTTTTTTTTAATGACGAGACTAAGTGTCAAGTAAAGTGAACGATAAATGCGAATACATTTATTACTTGAAAAATTAGAAATAATTTTGGAATTATTAATTACCACAAATTATATGGTAATAAATTTCTGTAAGCCGAAATGTTTTTATTAATTATTTTCCATGAAAACATGATTGGAAATAATATATGATGTGATAATTAGATTTATATAATAAATATTTTATTATATGAATTGTTCAGAATATTTAAGTTAATTATTTTAACTTGATTATTGATGATGTGTACGAAGAATAAGTCAGACATGAGATCCAAACCCTAGATTGGGATTGTGATCAAGAGATGAGAATAATAATATTATATTATTTTACAGTACCATAATTATGTACTGGGTATGTGCGCATGAGATAATATCGAAAGCAATGACGGTCAATTAGGTCATAGCATATTACCGTGCTGTGAAACCCTAATTATTAAACTCAGTTATGGGATATTTCTAAGTAGTTACTGTGTATATGAAGTTACTGTGAATAAGAATATCGGTAATTAGAAGAAACCCTAATTACTGTTGTACGTCGATAATTAGGACAAACCCTAATTATTATAACCCTAACCGGTTGAAATTAGAAACCGTAACGACTGTGTTAATAACATACACAGATAATTAAAGAACTACTAATGGTCAATTAGAAACCCTAATTGATGACTTTAAGAAACCCTAATTATAGAACCCTAAATTTTTAATCGAAAACCCTAATTTCAATTACCGGGTTTAATTTCGATGTTACTGTATAAGTGTTTTAATTTACCAAAGGATAGAAGTTAATTGATAAATTATAAGAATTAAATCTAGTGATTAATATTACATTTAATTGCCTTGTACAAGATTGCCCATACACTCTTAAACAAAGCCCAACCATCACCCATAACAAATCAGAAGCAAGAATCAAGAATTTTTGGCAAAAAGGGTATAAGAACACTAAACCTAGAAATCCTTTGATTCGATGTTATTTGATACAATTGATTGTTTAAAGTTGTGTAATAGAATGTTAATTGATGATATGGGTTGATAAATCAAAGACCCATAACATCAAAGTGCACGAATTTGAAGATTTAAGCAAGTTGGAAAAACCGAATTCTATTATTTTTCACCAAATGTCAGAGGCCATAACTCTTTGCTCGATCATGAGTTTTGTTCTTCAAAAGTTGTTATGTGTAGCCTGATATGTGGTCTTTAATCTGCAAAAAGAATCAAGTCCATATCATGTATAGATTAGAAGTTATAGATGGTCAAACATGGTTGACCGATCATGATAAACTGTTTTTTGGGCGGTCTATAATGGGGGCATTCTCGTCCACTTTTGTGCTTTAAAAGGTCTGGACTTTTGATATGTTGTAGTGCACTGAGTTAGGAAGCCATAGGTTTTGGAATGACCTCATTCCGACCTCGGATGAGGGAATTACTATGATTGGAAGGAAATGTGTCAAACCGAAAGTAAGCAGCTGGGATGTGCTATTCAGGACACTGTTTCGATCAGTTAATGTTTTCAAAACCTTCTGAGCTTTTGGTATGTTATAGTACACCGAATAAGCTTTCCATAGACTCCGAAACGGACTAAATCCGATATCGGAGGAGAGAGTTATGACATTTCAAAGTAGTAGTGTCAAAACTTCCCAACAAGTGCGGTGCAGTCCATTTGAACGGAATTTCTGGGCTGATGTGTTCGGAATTTGGAAATGGTCAAAGAATAAAAGTTGTAGCCCCAGAAGTTAGCTTCAAGGGCTCAAGAATCGCTCAAAAATGTTTTAAAATGAAAGAGTTATGACTGTTTTAGCGGAAGAGGGTAAAGCTGAAACGAGATTGAAAACTGTTATGAACGTCCACTTTTGACGCACTGTTTGGGCTACCTAATGAACCCGAATTGGGTAATTCGTATTTTTTAAAAATAGTCTTACATACCATGTATAACATATCCAAAAATCAGATTAATCGGAGTTATGAGCAATGCGTTAGCAAATCGCAAAGTGAGCTATTGAAAAATTAGTATAAACCAAGTCCCACATCGACTAAGTTGAGAACTTCACCATTTTCTAAACCTATAAATAGAAGGGCTTGGCCTTTGTTTCATTCACTAACAATAAGGCCTCCAATTTTTTTGAGAAAGGCTTTGTTGTGGGAGAACTCTTTATAAAGATCTCCTTAGTTAAATTTTGCGTGGAAGTGCGATTCATTCATTGTGGGAATTCAGATTTCGCATGTATGTTTCTTATTTAATTTTTGTAATGTTATTATTTTTAATTGTTAGTTAAAGTTTGAATTTTTGAAGTTTAGTTAGTGTTGTTAATAAACTAGTTAGTTTACTATGTTTATTTTGGCTTAGAATTGGTTATGTAAATGAGTTATTTGTGATGACTTTTAATATTTTGTGATGAATTTCATTAATTAATTATTATTAATGATATTAAAGTTATTTAATGATTATATTAAATAATTTAGTTTAAAAATGATTTTAATATTATAAAAATCATTTTAAATGAAAATAAGGTATTTAAAAATATTTTAAGTTATAAAATATAACTTTTAATATTTAAATGATAATTTCATTAATAATTAAATATTAATGATATTAAGATAATATTAATGATATTTAGTTTATTTAATAATTATTATTAAATAAATAGTTTAAAAATGGTTTTACTTATTTAAAAACCATTTAAAGAGGATATTAAGGATTTAAAAATATTTTAAGTTATAATTAATGACTTTTAATATTTGGATAAATAGTACATTAATATTTAAATATTAATGATAATTATTTAAAATGATTTTATTGTTTTAAAAATCATTTAAGGGTAATATAAATGTTTTAAAAATAGTTTGAGTTATTATAAATAACTTTTATATTTTGGCAATGGTTTCATTAATAGTTTAGTATTAATTAAACTATTAATGATAATGGAATTGTTTAATGTTTAAATCATTTAATTATGATTCCGATAATTGAAAGTTATAAATTTTAGCCGGCCAAACTAGCTGACTTGAGAACCGATTATGAAGTTCTAAATTTGAAGAAGAACACCTATAGTAACAATTATATCACTATAGGCCCTTTAGTGACAGATTTGAATTATTTTAAATTTTTCAATTTCAGAAAATTTTGAAAATGATTAAAAATTAAGATGTCTGATATTTACAGATGTTGAGGTATAAAATAAGAGTCTTAGACTCAGTATTTACCCGATAAAGTTGTTTCAGACGAAAAATGTCGATTTCTATAATAGAAAGAAAAGGCTACTATAAGAGCATGGATGAGATATTTGAAAATGTATAAAAATATTTCAAGTATAGAATAGGAACTAAAAGTATGATCACCGTGATTATGTGATTAGACTATGTCTTTGTAATAGAATAAAGATACTATGTGTTAAGATATATTGTTCTAATCGAACGAATGATCCGATTATTGATAGGTTGTGATAAAGAGATAAAACCTAAGTTGAGATTTGTAATCGATGAATCGTGCAAGTATCCTACCTTTGCATTTTCTTTATGCAATGGACATGAGTAAGAAGTTTCGTATTATTCTATTCTGCATGATTATGTACTCTTTGATTATCAACATGCTAGCTCGAGATATATATTCTGCTTGAATTGATTTCTAAATGGTTATACAAGTGTCCCCACTTGATAACCATGGCATTTATTCACATGTGGATATACCTCTCGTCAATTACCCGTATACATATATGTTGAATTACATATTATTGTTGAGCAAGATTAAAACCTTCGGTTTTGAACAAGGCATGTATGAACATCCCTATATGGGAAGATTTTTGCGCCAAGGCGGATAGAGTGAGCGATGAATTTCGCTTCAAGTTATGTAGTATTGATCAATACAGGGTACAATCTGGTGATCACCCTCCGTGCGTCAGTGTAAGCTAGAGAGGTTTCATGGATGGATTGTTTGCCAAACCTTTTCAAAAATGAAAAGAATGTTCATAGTATGATTCTTAAACCCTATTCATGGGTAGAGCGAGCCAAATTTAAATAATTTGGAAGAGATTTGTTATGTGAATTTTTATCAAGATGATTACTTCACAACTTTCGATTCGTTGTAGAAGTGTTATGTAAAGAGAATACTTATATTCTTTCAACTTATATATATAATTGCTATTACTTGTTGGGCACTCAAATGCTCATCCTTGCTTAAATTAAATGTTTTCAAGCATGTATGAAAGAACTCAAGGCTCGAACACGAGCAAAGGAAAAGGAAAGTCGATCGAATAAGTGTGTATTATGAGTTAATGGTTATAGTTGTATTGGTATCTATTCAAGTATTGTAAGGAATGTATTTGAAGGTCACGTACCTGGGGAAACAAACTTTGATGTATGTAAATTAAGTTCGAATGTATTATTATATTAGTATTGTTCAGCTTAAAGAAATGGTATCGTGGAGAACCGAGTTCGGGTTTCAAGTACCTGGATTTGGGGTCGTCACAGAAGTTGTATTTGTTTTTGTACCATGTATTTGGCGACTCAGAATGGGTTGGATGGAATGGACCTATTTTGGGGTCGTCACAATACCTATCTTTGATTGGATCTATGTTTTGGTCTTCATTCTTGAATTTTACTCCACTCTGGTTATTTATGAAGTATTTTTGAACTTGGATTGTTTAAAGTACGAATCCTTAATATTTGTTCTTTTGTTTCACCGGATTCATTTTCTTTAAAATATTTTTCATCATCCTCACTCCTAAATGATGATATAATTGAATATCTTTGGCTCAGATTGCAAAGATGAATGATTTCTGAGAATATCTTTGGTCCGTAGTGCAAAAGATGAACAGGTGTTTAAATGAACATGACCAACTGATGAATATCTTTGGCCTGTAGTGCAAAAATGAATATTTGATTCCAGATATATATTGATTGATGTTACAAGGATAAAAGATAGACGATGAACTTTTAAATTCATATATAGAAGATAGTAGATTTCATTCTCTACTTAACTCTTCTACTGAATTATTATTTCCGTTGCGAATATTAATTTAAAACTTATTGTCTATTGTATTCTATTAGATTTTTTCCTATTGAAGACTAATGATAATTTGTTTTATATTATCCTAGTCATAATGTTTTTACTAGGCTAGTTGAGCTCACCCTTTTCCTTGTTGTTCCATTTTTCTTCTCAGGAGGCGAGAATGTAGCGAGTTCTAGTCGGGGTGTGGAATGATCGTTCTAGAAGTGGTTCTAGTAGTCCTCACTATTCTGTAAAATAGTGTATTAATAATTGTAATGAGGACTTATTTGAGTGTGGATATTGTCTAGATGACAATATTTGTATTTAAACTCATAGTTTAAGTGTTGTCGTATTTTGCACGACAATTGTATTAATAAAGTTGTAGGTGTTTCTGTACCATGTATTTGGCGACTCAGAATGGGTGTTGTATACCTATTTTGGGGGCGTCACAAAGTAAGTCGATAAAAGTTTTTCTCAAAAAACGTGTAGAAATTGGACGAAATAAAAACGACGAAAAGTAATGTTATGTACTTTTCATTTGTTTAACTACATTAGGGGAAAACGTGAAGGAAAACACGTATCATCAAAAAGTGTTTTTCAATTTTTTGAAGTTCCAAAGAATACGTAAAAGTTAATCTATAAATGAAAGATGAAATATCCAAAAATATTTGGATTCCGAGAAACGGAGTTTTTAAAACTATCGGACGAATTTCGCAAGACGGAACCATGAAGCTTCCAAGAAAAGCTTTGTGAATAGTAAGGAGGTGGGAATAGTAAGGAGGTGTGAATAGTAACTTTGGGGGCAAAATGACTATTTTGCCGTCTAGCCTTGAGAGAGAGAGAGAGAGAGAGAGAGTTCGGATGAGGAGGAAAAGCTAGTCCGAGTGCAAACTTTTTCCAACGGAAGAAGATTAAAGAAGAAAGGTATTGAAAAGATGAGAATAGAAGTAAAAGATGTTAAGAATGATTTTCACATGGTTGAAATCATGAGAAAACGAAGAAATAAGAATTAGAAGTTTAGTTTATAAATTTCTTAAGGAAGTATGAAGTTCGTAATGAATTTGAATGATCTGAAAGAATCATATGAATGATTCGGTGAAATTAGTTAGGAATGGTGTCTTATAACACCAAATTTCATGAAAAAGTGAAATCATAATCAAAATATCGATTAAAAAATGAAGAACGAACGAAGAACGCGAAGAGCACGAAGAACGTTAATGATGGACAATTTTAAAACCATCATAGTATAACTTGTTGTTGATGGAGAAGTTTAAAACCATCGCGTATAAGTTAGATTCTTATTTCTTGGTTAGGAATGATAGAAATGTTCATAAAGAACGGATTAAACTTAGTTATAACGAAGTTATGGCGAAAATTTAGTAAAAGACAAACGAGAAGTCGAAAGTATGTAAATGAAACCAAAGGTGTTGGGTTTCATAAGAATGTAAGAAAATGTAGAAAACGTGAGTCGTGGACTCAAGAACAAATGAATTCCGAGTTTAGATGACAGAATTACGGATGAACGAACAAAGAACGTTAATAACGTAAAATGAATGGAGGATGAAATTTAAGCTAATTGAATGGCATGTTAATGAATTCAGAATGAATTTCTATCTAAGGGAAGTTGAAGTATGTAAGATAAGTAGGAGAATGGCTTTGGAACGACCTCATTCTGAGTTATAACGAAGAAGTTAAGAGATTATGAGGTAAGCGTCTCAAACATGTTCAACACTAAGAAAAATTTCTGAGTTTTAGAACTGGCGCCGCAGTGCCAGTAATGCTTTGGTAAGTGGCACCGTAGTGCTAGCCCAGGAAGAAAGCTACTGATGAGTGGCGCTGCAACGTGAGGAATAAAAAGGGAACCGAATCTGTGATAACCTAAGATTTCGAATAATCAAAAATTTACGAATAAATTTTATTTTTAATTAATAAGAATATTAATTATCAATTTTGTGACAAGTATCTGTGATACGAGTCTCGAGAAAGTCAATTTGTGTATTGACTAATAAATTTAGAGTAGAGTTGTGCTTAACAAGCTTTAGAAACCCTAACCCAAATTTCTGGATAGGGATTCGGTAGAAAATATAATTAAAATAATTATATCGATGAGAAGGTGTTTGTACTGCATGTTGGTAATGATCAATAATTGATCGTATAAGGGTTAAAAATTTACAAACCCTAATAAGAGATTAGAAACCCTAATCTCAGATTTAGAAAACCAATTGTACAGTTAAAACCCTAATTGTACGCTGGAGAAACCCTAATTTTATATTCGAGATTTATAAACCCTAATTAGGCAACCCTAATCCTAATTGGAAGGCCTAATATATTTATTAAACACTAATATGATTAAGAAAACCTAATTTAATTAGGAAAACCTAATTTTAGTTTCAAAATTTTAATTTTCTAAATTAAAACCCTAATTTAGAAAATTCTAAAATTGGAATATTTAAAACCTAAGGGTTAAGAACCTTAGGGTTAAACCCTAAGGGTTAAGACCTAAGGGTTAAACCCTAAGGGTTTGGACAAAAATATAGAATCCCATTAAATTATTTTGCTAAAGACCAAAATACCCTTTTTCATTTTCTTTAATTGGTAACTTGTATAATTGTTAGCTACTTTAGTTGTTGAACCACTTTGTTGACTTGGTGACACAACAATATCAGCCTTCCAGCCGAATTAATCAGATTCAAAGCAACATATCACATTATTTAAGAGATTTAGAGAGAGAAAATTCATTTACTTTGCCTAATTTTTCTTTTGCTCTCACCAACTCTCTCTCTCTCTCCCAAACCTACGAATTTGATAAGTAATTTAGTCATATAATCAGTTACTATAACAACAAAAACAGATAAGGAGATCATAGATCAAGATTTGATAAGAGAGGTATAAACCCTAAACTTATATTTTGATCATGTATGCTAAGTTAAAGTTTGTGATTTTGTGTTTTTATAAGTGTTATATGATGTTTTATGATGATCTATGGTGATATACCATAGATCCATAACATCAAACGGCTTTAAAAGTGTTGATTTTCAAAACTGCCCAAGAACAGAAATTGTGGTCTGACAAGCTAATGTCAGGCGCCACAGATTCTTGTTCGTTTGTTATTTTTGTTGTTTTATGTTTTTGATTTGTATTCTGGTATGGGATCTATCATCTGGAAGTGAAACTTCAGTCATTGGATGTCTAGATCGCATTTTATAGACGGTCAAACCACGTTGACCAAGCATGATCATACAAAAAACTGGCAACCCGTAAAGTTAAAAATCGTGGTTCGATAAGTTTTGGAAGGCCCAGATCTGGTCGTTATGATGTTATTTGTTAATGTTGTTGTAATATACTTGTATCCTGTTGTCTGTAGTATAGATCCATAGCCTTATAACTCTTAAACACGTCATATCTAGATTGAAGTGAGTGGTCAAAGTGGCTTGCTCGGTCATGTTAGCAGTTTTCTGAAATTTCCAGAAAACTGGATGAACAGCCTTCTGACAGACTTTGACCGAGCTGGATCTGGCGATGTTAATGTTGTTTTATTTATTTGTTGTTAGATTTATGTTCTATGACATGTTTACTACAAATGTAATCCATAATAACACCCAATAGTTTACCAGAACACTAAGTTAATCGAGTCCCAAAATTGACCCTCGAAGCTGCTGGGTTTCTGGGTTACCCAGAAAACCCAGAAGCTGTCTGACAGCGACTTTGAGAGATCTAATTTCCTTATATGTTTGTGTTATAAGCAAGATGATGGTTTATTGTTGTAGTGTTACATTTCCCCTACATGATGAGTGTCTACGTTAGCTCGTAATGAGGATTATACAGAATTGCAAATTTGAATTAAAAACAAGGATCCTTAAACATCGATCGCCGCTGTTCTTGAGCACCAAGAACACCTAAGGCGACAGACAAGTGTCGCTATAGGCTTTAGCGACGGTTTTAATTATTTTATTTTTTGAATATTCTGGAAAAAGCTAAAAAAATAGAAATAAATTTCTAAAAATAACAAAAATAGTTTTAAAAATCCTTTTAAATTCTGAAAAATAACTTTTAATTATTCGGGACATTTTTAATTAATATTTATAATTATTTAAATATTAATGATATTTAATTTATGTAATTAATGTGTTAAATAAATTAGAGGAAAATAATTTAATATTATGAAAAAACATTTTAAATAAGAATAATGTATTTAAAAATATTTTGAGTTATAAAATACAACTTTTAATATTTTTGGAGAATTTTATTAATAAATTAATATTAATGATTTTAGATTAATTTAATTATTAAATTAAATAAATAAAATAAAATAATTTTATTGATTTAAAAATCATTTTAAATAAGAATAAAGTGTTAGAAAATATTTGGGATTTTAAAATATAATTTTCTATATTTTTGGAGAATTCTCATTAATAAATTAATACTAATGATATTAGATCTATTTAATTATTAAATTAAATAAATGAATTAAAATGATTTTATTGATTTAAAAATCATTTAAAAATGAGAAAAATGAATAAGAAATATTTTAAGTGATAATTAATTACTTTTAATATTTTGATAATAATTTCATTAATATTTAGATATTAATGGTGATGATTTAAAAATGATTTTAATTATTTTAAAAATCATTTAAGTAGAATATTGTTGATTTAAAAAATGCTTAAGTTATTAATAATAACTTTAATATTTTGACAAGTATGTTATTAATATTTTTATATTATTAAATATTAATAATGATAAGATTATTTGATAATTAAGTCTTTTAAAAATGATTTAAGTGTTTGAAATAAATTATTATAAATTATAATAATTGTTTGAAAATTATTAAAACCTTCCGAAAAATATTATAAACGATATTTGACTTATCTAAAATAATATTGAAGCTTAGAGACCAAGTTTAATTGACAATCAATGTGTTAATTGTCGGATAGGATGGCCAGAACACCGAGAATGGACCGAAGTCCAACCAGACCAAAATAGTTAGACTTCATAAGTGTTTATATAGATTATAAACACTTATGTGATTATGTGGTAATGTGTCTAGGAGAAGTTTTGACTTTAGAATATAATGTTACGTGTTATAAATGATTGTTCTAATTGTGAGACCGACATTGTTGATTATAGGTCTTACGAACGCAATTAATTATATTGTGTAGCTGTAATCAACGTGGAAGGCAAGTTTCCTAACTAAACCTTGAGTTATATTCATTCAATTATTATAATGGTTAATTATTGATAATTATACCATGTCCAGGGAATTTATTGTTGATTATTCGCAGCTAGTGCATGATTAATAATTCAATTTGAATTACCGATTCTAAAATATATATTCAGAGAATTATCATGTTGTTAGATATTTATATCTCAGGTTAATATCGACAAAGACAAATAATTCTGCTTTATTGTCAAATTATATTGAGAAATGTCTTAGCTAATTATTCGCTGATTTAACATTTGTTAGAACTTGATAGGTTCGAGAAGAAAAGAGAAGATAATTTAATTATTATTGATAGATCAATGCAGTTGTATCGTCTAGATCGAAAACTTGATAGGTTTGAGAAGAGAAGTGAAGTGATTAGATATTGAAATCATCGAATTTCGTTGTTAAATCAAATCTTAATTCTGAGACTGAGAAGAACAACCTTTTATATAAAGGGAACATTTTAAGTCGTATATTCGACCATTGCGCGCGACCTATAAGTATTATGCATAATATAGGGTACAAGGAGTTGGCCGGCTCTAAGTACTTGCAGAGGGGTATGATTTAATCTTTATGGTTATCTGATACTCCTGCGTATGTATCAAGGTAAATCTTTGATAGATACCCGAGAAAGTAGAAGTTCTAAATCCAATAGATCGCTCAGCATAAATACGGAAAACATTCCACTTTGCTATTTCGTAGAATTAATTCTTGATTATTCATTGAATATCGTAGAAAACCTTGAAAGCGTTGTACTCTTTCATTATTAGATTATTGTAGCAGAGAATGTTAGAACAATTGATATTGATTTCTATACCTTTATTGTATGTCTTAACTTGCGGGGCAAACTTGTTGCTCACCCTTGCTATAAATAAAACTTTTCAGCTAGGGACGAAGTTGCAAAAGGTGCTGCGAAGAAGAACAAGGAAATAGGCATAGTTATAAATTAGTTATGATGAACAATATTATTGTGTTGTATTGTATTGTAAACCCTTTTTGTATATCTAAGGGGTATTTCTGTAATATTAAGGTTAGTGGACCTGGGACTTATGTATTAATAACTTATGTTAATGACTATGTATTCCTATTTATATATGAATGAGTAGTTAAATGATATTATATTGTGGATCGTGAACACCAAACTCGGGGGTCAGGTAACCCGGATTTGGGGGTGTCACAGGTTGGTATCAAAGTTGTAGCTAGTGACCAAGGTGTCACAAGTTGGTAGAAGAGCTGTAGGTTATAAATCTTAATTGAGGTGGGGGAAAACCCTAGGATTATAACCATACGTGAGATAGAGAAAACTCATTTATAGTTCTAAGTGAGGGATTGCCGAAGTGCATCAATAATGAGATATGTGGACACATAGTGTGAGAAGTTTGAACTAATGAAGTACTAATCAAGTTATTTAAACTGATTGTAGGATGTCTAGAAAAGATCAAATAAGTACGGAGATTCCAGCGGCTGTTGCACTAGTGCCAGTAGCCGAGGTGCCAGCACAGAGTGAATTAGTGGAGAAGATGAACCCATGGTTAATCTCGGGAGTGATCATGATGATTATCCCGAGATGTATCTGAGTGGAGATGAGGAGGCAGAGTCTGCACCAGCTAAGGTGGAGTTAAAGAATAAGACTACAGCTGAAGAACAAGATCAACTATCGGCAGAAGTTCAAGAACATCAGAGTAAAGTGTTTCTCTTGGAGGAGTTGTGGAAGACAGAGCGGGCATTACGCGAAATGACTGAAGAACGGAACGAGCTCAAAGCGCAGGTGGAAAGGATGAAGGCTGAAGGTGGTGGATAATCTGAAGGAACCAGCAAGAAGGACAAGAAAAAGAGAAAGAGGGACAACGACAGCCTAATTCAGAAAAGTCAAACCCGAAGAAGAAGCAAACTTGTAGCAAGTGTGGAAAGACTCACGTGGGAGAATGCATGATGTGCAAGAATATCTGTTTCAACTGTAAGCAGGAAGGACATATTTCTCTGCATTGTCCTAAGCCAAATTTGAGGAAGTATTTTTCATGTGGGCAGACGGGTCACGGATTCAACAAGTGTCCCATCAAGAAGAAGACTGGTGAACGGAGTGGTCGGTAGACAACTTAGATATATGTAATAGTATCTTTTGGGTAGAAGACTATGATATTAAGTGTTGTAATATCGAAAACGATGTGTGAACATATGTAAATATAAATATGTTTGTATGAATGAAATCTTTATTTTCTATATGAATATAAGATTAAGATTAATTTGCGTGTTCTTAAAACTCATACTTATGGTAAGTTAATGACTCATAATTATATGAAATGTTTTAAACCCCTCAGCGAATGGTCTGACTAGGATAAGTTCATACACTCATATAATTGTGGCAAGTTCCTAAACTCATAAGTGTGGTAAGTTTGACGAACTGGTAATAACTATGTGTGAATGGAGAATTTCAACTTTTTGTGTAAAGTTGTGTCGTTAATCCTGTTATGATTTAAAAAGGGATAGTAAATATGTGAAGTACTAAATGTACTATGTGCTATTTGAATAAATATGCGATTATGTGAGAATTATGTGTTGAATTCTTATTGTATTAAGAATTTGTGTAAAGAAAGAGAAGTAATATAAGATTTTTTTTTATTTAAATCAGATAATGCCGCCTAGACGACAGAATCGAAATCAAAGGAAGAGCGTTGGTAAATAATGAACGAATTCAAGATGACCCGATGCAAAACTTTATGGATATGATAAATTAAGCTATGGAGAATAGAGCTCCAAACGCAAGAAGAAGAGCGAGAATCACCCAAATTGAAAGATTGGCAAATTTTAAAGACTTTAAAGCGGTAGGACCGCCTGAGTTCAAAGGGACCACAGATCCTATTGAAGCCCAAACTTGGGTGAAGGAGATGGAGAAAGCATTCGTTATCGCCAGAGTAGCAGAGGAGCAAAAGACGGCTTTTGCAACTTATCTGATGAAGGGAGAAGCCAATTACTGGTGGGAGACTAATCAGGCCAGAGCTGGTACAACGGTGGTGTTATGGACAAGATTTAAGGAACTGTTCTTTGAGAACAACTTCTCACCGAGCATGAAATCCAGGATGGAAGTCAAATTCTTAGAACTTAAGCAGGAGAACATGTCGGTAATAGAATACGCTGCCAAATTCAACGAGTTGGCAAGATTTGCACCTCATCAGGTGGACATAGAGGCGAGAAAGGCGAGAAGATTCAAGAACGGACTGAAGCCGGGGATATTCAATAAAGTAGCTGTGTTGCAGATTAACACGTTCGCGACCTTGATGGAGAAAGCATTAATTGCTAAAGGAGGGAGCGAAGCTGCGTCTCGATTTCATCAAGAGAAGAAGAAGAAGACCAATGATGGTGGAAGCAGTGGAGGTAGTAACCGGAATAAGAGAAAATGGAGTGAGAATACCCAATCAGGAGGCAAGACAGAAGATAATAGGAAAGGGAGGGAGCCATGTGCAACTTGCGGGAAGAATCATGTTGGAGTTTGCCTGAAGAAGAAGGGAGTCTGTTATAACTGTGGGCAAGAGGGGCATATATCGCCCAATTGTCCCAGTCCGAAGAAGATACAATGTTGTTATGCATGTGGATCAACTGACCATATGGTACGGAACTGTCCACAGAGGAATGCTGAGAAGGAAAGTGTCAACAAGGGGCCCAGTAGCAGAACCTTGGTAACTCGAGGACCTGTAATAACCCGAGATTTTCTATATAAAATAAATAAGAAATTTTGCGTATAAATTTTTTTTTATTTAATGCGAGACTAAGTGTCAAGTAAAGTGAACGATAAATGCGAATACATTTATTACTTGAAAAATTAGAAATAATTTTGGAATTATTAATTACCACAAATTATATGGTAATAAATTTACGTAAGTTTAAAATGTTTTTATTAATTATTTTCCATGAAAATATGATTGGAAATAATATATGATGTGATAATTAGATTTATATAATAAATATTTTATTATATGAATTGTTCGAGAATATTTAAGTTAATTATTTTAACTTGATTATTGATGATGTGTACGAAGAATAAGTCGGACATGAGATCCAAACCTCGGATTGGGATTGTGATCAAGAGATGAGAATAATAATATTATATTATTTTACAAAGACTATAATTATGTATCGGTATATGCGACAGATAATATTGAGCAATGACTACCAATTAGGTCATAGCATATTACCGTGCTGTGAAACCCTAATTATTAAACTCAGTTATGGGATATTTCTGAGTAGTGACTTTGTATATGAAGTTACTGTGAATAAGAATATTGGTAATTAGAAGAAACCCTAATTATCATTGTTAGCACGTCGATAATTAGGACAAACCCAATTATTATAACCCTAACCTATTGAAATTAGAAACCGTAACGACTGTGTTAGTAACATACACAGATAATTAAAGAACCACTAATGGTCAATTAGAAACCCTATTTGATGACGTTGAGAAACCCTAATTTTAATTACCGGGTTTAATTTCGATGTTACTGTATAAGTGTTTTAATTTACCAAAGGATAGAAGTTAATTAGTAAATTATAAGAATTAAATCTAGTGATTAAATATTACATTTAATTTCCTTGTACAAGATTGCCCATACACTCTTAAACAAAGCCCAACCATCACCCATAACAAATCAGAAGCAAGAATCAAGATTTTTTGGCAAAAAGGGTATAAGAACACTAAACCTAGAAATCCTTTGATTCGATGTTATTTGATGCAATTGATTGTTTAAAGTTGTGTAATAGAATGTTAATTGATGATATGGGTTGATAAATCAAAGACCCATAACATCAAAGTGCACGAATTTGAAGATTTAAGCAAGTTGGAAAAACTGAATTCTTTTATTTTTTTCACCAAATGTCAGAGGCCATAACTCTTTGCTCGATCATGAGTTTTGTTCTTCAAAAGTTGTTATGTGTAGCCTGATATGTGGTCTTTAATCTGCAAAAAGAATCAAGTCCATATCATGTATAGATTAGAAGTTATAGATGGTCAAATATGGTTGTGGATCATGATAAACTATTTTTGGGCGATCAGTAATGGGGCATTCTCGTCCACTTTTGTGCTTTAAAAAGTCTGGGCTTTTGATATGTTGTAGTGCACTGAGTTAGGAAGCCATAGGCTTTGGAATGAACTCATTCCGACCTCGGATGAGGGAATTACTATGATTGGAAGGAAATGTGTCAAATTTCTCAAAATCGAAAGTCGAGAGCGTGGATGTGCTATTCGGGACACTGTTTCGATCAGTTAATATTTCCAAAACCTTATGGGCTTTTGGTATGTTATAGTACACCAATAAGCTTTCCATAGACTACAAAACGGACTAAATCCGATATCGGAGGAGAGAGTTATGACATTTCAAAGTAGTAGTGTCAAAACTTCCCAACAAGTGCGTGCGTTCATTTGAACGGAATTTCGGGCTGATGTGTTAGGAATTTGGAAATGGTCAAAGAATAAAAGTTGTAGCCCCAGAAGTTAGCTTCATGTGGGCTCAAGAATCCTCAAAAATGTTTTAAAATGAAAGAGTTATGACTGTTTTTAGCGAAAGAGGGTAAAGCTGAAACGAGATTGAAAAAGCTGTTATGAACGTCCACTTTTGACGACTTTGTTTGGGCTACCTAATGAACCCGAATTGGGTAATTCGTATTTTTAAAAATAGTCTTACATACCATGTATAACATATCCAAAAATCAGATTAATCGAGTTATGAGCAATGCGTTAGAAAATCGCAAAGTGAGCTATTGAAAAATTAGTATAAACCAAGTCCCACATCGACTAAATTGAGAACTTCACCATTTTCTAAACCTATAAATAGAAGGGCTTGGCCTTTGTTTCATTCACCAACAATAAGGCCTCCAATTTTTGAGAAAGGCTTTGTTGTGGGAGAACTTTTATAAAGATCTCCTTAGTTAAATTTTGGGCGTGGAAGTGCGTATTTCAAATCAGGAATTCAGATTTTAGGGCATGTTTCTTATTTAATTTTTGTAATGTTATTATTTTTAATTGTTAGTTAAAGTTTGAATTTTTGAAGTTTAGTTAGTGTTGTTAATAAACTAGTTAGTTTATCGTGTTTATTTTGGCTTGAAATTGATTATGTAAATGAGTTATTTGTGATGACTTTTAATATTTTGTGATGAATTTCATTAATTAATAATTATTAATGATATTAAAGTTATTTAATGATTATATTAAATAATTTAGTTTAAAAATGATTTTAATATTATAAAAATCATTTTAAATGAAAATAAGGTATTTAAAATATTTTAAGTTATAAAATATAACTTTTAATATTTAAATGATAATTTCATTAATAATTAAATATTAATGATATTAAGATAATATTAATGATATTTAGTTTATTTAATGATTAATATTAAATAAATAGTTTAAAAATGGTTTTACTTATTTAAAAACCATTTAAAGAGGATATTAAGGATTTAAAAATATTTTAAGTTATAATTAATGACTTTTAATATTTGATAAATAGTACATTAATATTTAAATATTAATGGTAATTATTTGGGTAATATAAATGTTTTAAAAATAGTTTGAGTTATTATAAATAACTTTTATATTTTAGCAATGGTTTCATTAATAGTTTAGTATTAATTAAACTATTAATGATAATGGAATTGTTTAATGTTTAAATCATTTAATTATGATTCCGATATTTGAAAGTTATAATTACCAAACTAGTGACTTGAGAACCGATTATGAAGTTACGAATTTGAAGAAGAACACCTATAGTAATTCTATCACTATAGGCCCTTTAGTGTAAGATTTGAATTATTTTAAATTTTTCAATTTCTGGAAATTGTGAAAATGATTAAAAATAAGATGTCCGATATTTACAGATGTTGAGGTATAGAATAAGAGTCTTAGACTCAAGATTTACCCGATAAAGTCACGATACGTCGACAAATGTCGAGGACCTTATAAAAGAAAGAAAAGACTACTTTGTAAAGAGCATGGATGAGATATTTGAAAATGTATAAAAATATTTCAAGTATAGAATAGAACTAAAAGTATGATCACCGTGATTATGTGATTGGACTATGTAATGATCGTAATGGACAATACTATGTGTTAAGATATATTGTTCTAATCGAATCTAATGATCCGATTATTGATAGGTTGTGATAAAGAGATAAAACCTAAGTTGAGATTTGTAATCAATGAATCGAAAAAGTATCTTACCTTTGCATTTTCTTTATGCAATGGACATGAGTAAGAAGTTTCGTAATTATTCTATTCCCGCATGCATTATGTACGCTTTGATTATCAACATGTTAGCTCGTATATATATTACGTTAAGTTGATTTCTAAATGGTTATACAAGTGTCCCCACTGGATAATCATGGCATTTATTCACATGTTGATACACCTTTGTCAATTACCCGTATATATATGTTGAATTACATATTATTGTTGTGCAAGATTAAAACCTTCGGTTTGGAACCGTGCATGTATGAACATCCCTATATGGGAAGATTTTTTATGCATAGCGCGGATAGAGTGAGTGAAGCGATGAATTTCGTTCAAGTTATGTAGTATTGATCAATACAGGTACAATCGGGCCGATCACCCTCCGTGCCTGTAAGTTATAACTATTTGAGGATAGAATTACGCTAAACCTTTTCAAAATGAAAAGAATGTTCATAGTATGTTTCTTAAACCCTATTCAAGGGTAGAGCGAGCAAAATTTAAAGAATTTGAAAGAGAGTTGTTATGTGAATTTTTATCAAGACTGATTACTTCACAACTTTTAATTCGTTGTAGAAGTTTTATGTAAAGAGAATACTTATATTCTTTCAAATATATATAATTGCTATTACTTGTTTGGGCACTTAAATGCTCATCCTTGCTTAAATTAAATGTTTTCGCTTATGTATGAGCAACTCAAGGCTCGTGCACGAGCAAAGGAAAAGGAAAACCCGATTGAATAAGTGTGTATTATGAGTTAATGGTTATAGTTGTATTGGTATCTATTCAAGTATTGTAAGGAATGTATTTGAAGGTCACGCACTGGGAAGTAAACTTTGATGTATGTAAATTAAGTTCGAATGTATTATTATTTAGTATTATTCAAATTTAAAGAAATGGTATCGTGGAGAACCGAGTTCGGGTTTCAAGTACTGGATTTGGGGTCGCCACAGTGTTGGTATCAAAGTCATTGGTTATGAAGCTTAGGTAGGAATACACGAGACTAATAACCGCAATGATTAGGATAAGTATTAACTCATATAGAGTTAGTTGGTCGTTAAGATTCAAAGATGAATCTCGGCGAGTGTAAAGACGCAGCAGAGTTCCCTAACTCGATTATAAAGTTAAACAAAGAGTGGGGAATAGATTGAGTCTAAAAGACCGAAAAGTGCGATTATGAGAGATCGTAAAATAAAACGATCAAGATATAGAACTAAATCGTAATATATATCGATGAGATCACCCCGTGATCCGATAAGGCTATAACAAACGTAAGGAATCAATCGATGATTGAAAAGTTTACGGAAGAGATTGCTTGTGTATGAATTGTACTATCAATTGAGTACAGATCCGTAAGAGAATTATAAATACGAATTAAATTCGTATGGAGAATGGGGTTAGTGTTAGATGGGGATTCAATTGAGGACTCATGTCGGCAGCTGAGTTGTATGATTCTTCGTATGGGAGCTGAATTGTACTTGGTGTAAAAACCACTTAGTTTCTGGCACTGATAATCATTGAAATGTCTGTGTCGCGCTATTTGTTATATGCACATTAAGAGGATGACTCCATTCTCAGGTGTATAACTGGTAGATAGGTCATAGATAGAGAATATAAGATTAAGTTCGAGTTCTTAAAACTCATACCTATGAGACATTCTTGACTCATAATTATATGAAATGTTTATGAACCCCTCAGCGAATGGACGCCAAAGGTCTGACTAGGATAAGTTCTTAAACTCATATGATTGTGGCAATTTATGAACTCATAAGTGTGGTTTGATGAACTGGGTATAGTTTTGTGTGAATGGAGTGTTATGGATTACAGGAACAGATAGATTGTTAAGTAAATGATTTTTAGTGAAGGTGTTAGGTTTTCCTAAACTCCTAGCTATGCTAAACTTCAAAATTTTTGACATCAAGCTAAATACGCACTATGTGCTTTTGGAAACAAAAATGTAGACTCGTAATCATTTTTGAAACGGTTTAAAGTACGGTCTATGCTACTTATTTTGGCTAGACGCAAATGATTTGAAATATCAAAATTTGTTTTTAATTATCACTCATGTACCATGTAACCTGGTGCAGAGATGATAAAAATGTGATGGAGTTGTAAATACATGAATACTTAGTGTGAATTTGACCTGAAGTCGTTGTTCCACTATTGTATGATGTGTTATGACAAAGTCATACAATGACGGCATCCTCAATGGATTGTTAATACAGTACGGCATCATGACGTCATTCTCGAAAATGTTTTCAAAAAGTTTAATTTGCCAACGGGGTTTGGCTACATCTAAATAATTCGATTGAATTGAATTATTGATATGAGTCTATGCTATTTGAATCAGCTAGACTAATGTTTATGAAAACTCTAAGTGTTCATTGAATGAAATTTCCCGAATCAAATTGTTTGGTGCGGAATCCTATGGTAAGACTGAGGTGAACAATGTTGTTTGGATAAATGATCCAATCTAATGGCTTAAATATTCGCTAGGTATCATTAATACGTTATGCATGACGTAGGGGTACAATAGGCTAATCACCTAAAGTACTATTAATGGTAGTTTACCTTCTTTATGATTGTAAACATACCAGGTAATGTTTTGTTTTCATGGTATGAATACCGTTAAAACTATGTGTTCATGGTCTATATGACCCCTCAAAGACAATTTGAAAACTTTTACTCTTGTGAGAGGTGTATTGGGTAGCATGTGATGATATGTGTGAATGTTGTAAGCACAGATAGAGTTAAGCCGAGTTATGAGGAGGTGGGAGAGAGGGAGATATTCAGATAAGACAAATGAAGGTTGAAATAGAAGCCAAAGACACCGAGATATATACCTTGGACCAGTCTTTAGTCATCACCTTCATGCGATTCAATGCGAGTGGATGGAGCCGCCTTTTCGCCAGAGATAAAGCGTTGATGAGAATTGAATAAATTTATCGTCAATCAAAATAAGAGACAACGATATATAGAACTCTTGATTCTTTGTGTATATATACTATATGTTAATCGGGGTAACTTATGTATGTAGATGTCTAGTGAGAAAGATATGTGGAATAAGAAGGATCATATTCACACCCCGAGCTAATATCGAGGCCAAAAAATAAAATAAAGCTCACTAGGAACCCAAATCGGACGAGGTGGCTATCGTGGAAAAACGTAGCATCGCATCCGTAAATGTTGGATTTGGATGAGATAGTGATTCGGACACTAAAGTTGAAGCCGCTTTCAAGCATCAACGAGGTGCGAGATTTGGAGAACAAGGTTTCTTCATTGGAAAGGTTGTGGGAGATAGAAAAGTTGATCGTCGGCGTTAATGAAAATAATGGAAGAAGCGGGATAAGATCAAAATCCAAATTGACCGGATGGAGCCTCAAGTTTACACATCCGTGACTTTATTACACACCTCTCCTCGTTGCCCCAATATAAGAAAGGTGGATGTTTTAATTGTGGGATGGAAGGACATCGAGCGAATGAATGTCCGAGAAAAAGGCTTGGTAAATAAGTAGTATGGGTTATGTATGTAATATGTGTGATAAGTAATGAACTATTTTTAACTTTTATATTGGTTAAGATTTTAAATCCCGACTTTCGTAGTCACAAAGGGATAGTCGTTGATTAAAGCGAGGATGTCTTTGTGTAAATATTCGATAAATGAATATGAATCTAAGTTTGAGAAATGAAACGAGTTTAATACATTAATCTTATGCAATAAGGTTTAAAATGTAAGGGTATAATTTATGGTTTTATTTAACCAGATAATGCCGCCAAGACGTCAAACTCGAAACCAAAGGATAGAAGAATCTACTAATGCTGAGTTCGGGTTTCAAGTACCTGGATTTGGGGTCGTCACAGGACCTGCACAGCCAGGAAGACCAACAGCCCGTACATTCAATATGACGGTGCAAGATGCAGGACAGGAGGTGGTAACAGGTAACGATTTCATTTAGAAATTTAATTACGCGAGTAATATGAGTCAGATATTCTGTGAACTATTTTCTTTTAAAGATTCAAGTCACGGGTTAGAATTTGAGACACAAATGAATATTGTGTTGATAAAAATGAATTGATGATACATCTTTAAAAGATGTTAGAGAATAAGAATGCGGTGATTCCGAGGACGGAATCTTATTAATTATCAATTTTGTGACAAGTATCTATGATACGAGTCTCGAGAAAGTCAATTTGTGTATTGAGTAATAAATTTAGAGTAGAGTTGTGCTTAACAAGCTTTAGAAACCCTAACCCAAATTTCTGGATAGAGATTCGGTAGAAAATATAATTAAAATAATTATATCCATGAGAAGGTGTTTGTACTACATGTTGGTAATGATCAATAATTGATCGTACAAGGGTTCAAAATTTACAAACCCTAATAAGAGATTAGAAACCCTAATCTCAGATTTAGAAAATTAATTGTACAGTTAAAACCCTAATTCTACGCTGGAGAAACCCTAATTTCATATTCAGGATTTATAAACCCTAATTAGGCAACCCTAATCCTAATTGGAAGACCTAATATATTTATTGAACATTAATATGATTAAGAAAACCTAATTTAATTAGGAAAACCTAATTTTAGTTTCAAAATTTTAATTTTCTAAATTAAAAACCTAATTTAGAAAATTCTAGAATTTGAGTATTTAAAACCTAAGGGTTAAAATCTTAGGGTTAAACCCTAAGGGTTTGGACAAAAATATAGAATCCCATTAAATTATTTTGCTAAAGACCAAAATACCCTTTTTCATTTTCTTTAATTGGTAACTTGTATAATTGTTAGCTACTTTAGTTGTTGAACCACTTTGTTGACTTGGTGACACAACAATATCAGCCTTCCAGCCGAATTAATCAGATTCAAAGCAACATATCACATTATTTAAGAGATTTAAAGAGAGAAAATTCATTTACTTTGCTCAATTTTTCTTTTTCTCTCACCAACTCTCTCTCTCTCCCAAACCTACGAATTTGATAAGCAATTTAGTCATATAATCAGTTACTAGAACAACAAAAACTGATAAGGAGATCATAGATCAAGATTTGATAAAAGAGGTATAAACCCTATTATATTTTGATCATGTATACTAAGTTAGAGTTTGTGATTTTGTGTTTTTATAAGTGTTATATGATGTTTTATGATGATCTATGGTGATATACCATAGATCTATAACATCAAACGGCTTTATAAGTGCTGATTTTCAAAACTGCTCAAAAACAGAAATTGTGGTCTGACAAGCTAAAGTCAGGCGCCACATATTCTTGTTCGTTTGTTATTTTTGTTGTTTTAAGTTTTTGATTTGTATCCTGGTATAAGATCTTTCATCTGGAAGTGAAACTTCAGTCATTGGATGTCTAGATCGCATTTTATAGACGGTCAAACCACGTTGACCAAGCTTGACCCATTGAAAAAAATGGGCAACCTGAAAGTTAAAAACCGTGTCTGACAAGTTTTTGGAAGGCCCAGATCTGGTCGTTATGATGTTATTTGTTAATGTTGTTGTAATATACTTGTATCCTATTGTATGTAGTATAGATCCATAGCCTTATAACTCTTAAACACGTCATATCTAGATTGAAGTGAGTGGTCAAAGTGGCCTGCTCGGTCACGTTAGCAGTTTTCTGGAATTTCTAGAAAACCGGATGAACAACCTTCTTACAGACTTTGACCGAGCTGGATCTGGCGATGTTAATGTTGTTTGATTGATTTGTTGTTAGATTTATGTTCTATGACATGTTTACTACAGATGTAATCCATAATAACACCCAATAGTTTACCAGAACACTAAGTTAATCGAGTCCCAAAATTGACCCTCGAAGCTGCTGGGTTTCTGGGTTACCCAGAAAACCCAGAAGCTGTCTGACAGCGACTTTGAGAGATCTAATTTCCTTATATGTTTGTGTTATAAGCAAGATGATGGTTTATTGTTGTAGTGTTACATTTCCCCTACATGATGAGTGTCTACGTTAGCTCGTAATGAGGATTATATGAGAATTGCAAAATAGGCCAAACAAGGATCCTTAAACACTGATTGTCAGTTTTCTTGAGCACCAAGAACACCTAAGGCGACAAACAAGTGTCGCTATAGGCTTTAGTGACGGTTTTAATTATTTTATTTTGTGAATATTCTGCAAAATGCTAAAAAAATAAAAATAAATTTCTAAAAATAACAAAAATGGTTTTAAAAATCATTTTAAATTCTGAATAATAACTTTTAATTATTCAGGACATTTTTAATTAATATTTTCATTTATTTGGATATTAATGATATTTAATTTATTTAATTAGTGTGATAAATAAATTAGAGAAAAATAATTTAATATTATGAAAAATCATTTTAAATAAGAATAATGTATTTAAAAATATTTTGGGTTATAAAATACAACTTTTAATATTTTTGGAGAATTTTCATTAATAAATTAATATTAATGATATTAGATTTATTTAATTATTAAATTAAATAAATAACATAAAAATGATTTTATTGATTTAAAAATCATTTTAAATAAGAATAAAGTGTTTGAAAATATTTGGGATTTTAAAATATAATTTTCTATATTTTTGGAGAATTCTCATTAATAAATTAATATTAATGATATTAGATCTATTTAATTATTATATTAAATAAATGAATTAAAAATAATTTTATTGATTTAAAAATCATTTAAAAATGAGAAAAATGAATTAAAAATATTTTAAGTGATAATTAATTACTTTTAATATTTTGATAATAATTTCATTAATATTTAGATATTAATGGTGATGATTTAAAATGATTTTAGTTATTTTAAAAATTATTTAAATAGAATATTGTTGATTTAAAAATAGTTGAAGTTATTAATAATAACTTTAATATTTTGACAAGTATGTTATTAATATTTTTATATTATTAAATATTAATAATGATAAGATTATTTGATAATTAAGTCATTTAAAAATGATTTAAGTGTTTGAAAAAAATTATTATAAATTATAATAATTTTTTGAAAATTATTAAAAGCTTCCAAAAAATATTATAAACGATATTTGACTTATCTAAAATAATATTGAAGCTTAGAGACAAAGTTTAATTGACAATCAATGTGTTAATTATTGGATAGGGTGACCAGAACACCGAGAATGGACCGAAGTCCAATCAGACCAAAATAGTTAAACTTAATAAGTGTTTATATAGATTATAAACACTGATGTGATTATGTGGTAATGTGTCTAGGAGAATACAGTGTTACGTGTTATAAATGATTGTGCTAATTGTGAGACCGACATTGTTGATTATAGGTCTTAAGAACGCAGTTAATTATATTGTGTAGCTGTAATCAACGCGAAAGACAAGTTTCCAAACTCAACCTTGAGTTATATTCATTTAATCATTATAATGGTTAATTATTGATAATTATACCATGTTCAGAGAATTTATTGTTGATTATTCGCAGTTAGTGCATGATTAATAATTCAATTTGAATTACTGATTCAGAAAATATATATTTGTAGAATTACTGTTGTTGGATATTTATATCTGTAGAAGCTAATATTGACAATCTGATGATAATTCCTCATTTATTATCAAATTATATTGAGAAATGTCTTAGCTAATTATTCTGGCTAGACGAACATTTGTTAGAACTTGATAGGTTCGAGAAGAAAAGAGAAGATAATTTAATTATTATTGATAGATCAATGCCAGTTGTATCGGCTAGATCGAAAACTTGATAGGTTTGAGAAGAGAAGAGAAGTGATTAGATATTGAAATCATCGAATTTCGTTGTTAAATCAAATCTTGATTCTGTGACTGAGAAGAACAACCTTTTATATAAAGGGAACATTTTAAGTCGTATATTCGACCATTGCGCGCGACCTAGGGTACAAGGAGTTGGCCGGCTCTAAGTACTTGTAGAGGGGTATGATTTAATCTTTATGGTTATCTGATACTCCTGCGTATGTATCAAAGTAAATCTTTGATAGATACCCGAGAAAGTAGAAGTTCTAAATCCAATGGATCACTCAGCATAAATACGGAAAACATTCCACTTTGCTATTTCGTAGAATTAATTCTTGATTATTCATTGAATATCGTAGAAAACCTTGAAAGCGTTGTACTCTTTCATTATCAGATTATTGTAGCAGAGAATGGTAGAACAATTGATATTGATTTCTATACCATTATTGTATGTCTTAACTTGCGGGGCAAACTTGTTGCTCACCCTTGCTATAAATAAAACTTTTCAGCTAGGGACGAAGTTGCAGAAGGTGCTGCGAAGAAGAACAAGGAAATAGGCATAGTTATAAATTAGTTATGATGAACAATATTATTATGTTGTATTGTATTGTAAACCCTTTTTGTATATCTAAGGGGTATTTCTGTAATATTAAGGTTAGTGGACCTGGACTTATGTATTAATAACTTATGTTAATGACTTATGTATTCCTATTTATATATGAATGAGTAGTTAAATGATATTATATTGTGGATCGTGAACACCAAACTCGGGGGTCAGGTAACCCGGATTTGGGGGTGTCACAGACGCCGCAGCGCCTGTGCAGGGCAAAGCCCAGAGAAGAGCTTTTAACTGCTCAACTCTTGGGAGAAGTGTAAGGAAAGATAAAAAAAAACATATAGTTCACCTAATGTACCACTTAATAAAGTGATTTAAACCTTTAGTAAAGGTTGAACAGAAAGATTAAACGGGATTAAAAGACAAAGAATGTAAACGCAAATTACGTAGACGATATCCAAGGACCGTAATTGAAATAAAACGAACGTTGGGGATTGCTATGATTGTAATTCCTTGGACATATAGTGACGAGCATGATGTATCACATTTTGATGTTATAATGTCGTAATGAGAGTTAAGTGTAAAGCGTATACACGCTGTGAACGCAATGTAGTTGCGATAAACGATCAGTCTTAGCGTACAACAAACAGTATAGCTTCGACATTTAAAAAGAATGATGAACGGGAAGTTCATGTAATGAATAACAATTGAGAGTGATTAAAACCTTAGATAAAGGTTGAATGGGAGTTTAAGAGTCAAGCAACGTGAACACATAATATATAAATGATCCTCATGAATCGTATTAGCGTCGGGCGAACGATCTAAGTATACATTGGTTGTATGACTTAGACGTTGACGAAGGTAATAAGTAAGATATGAATTATCAAGAAAGTTGTAATGAACGGTAACAAGATTAATGAAAGTCTGAATATAAGTTGGATAGAGAAGGATAGAATGAAAGTAAGTGTTAAACACTTTAGCCGATGTAAAGATTGAGTGTACGCGAATATTAAACGGGCAGAACCTACACCCCGTGTAGGGTTTGACCGTGAGGTAATGAAGACTAATGATGAAACCTGTGAACGGTGAAGAAACTGAACTAATATCAATGATGTATAACGTTAAGAAGCCGAGTTAATGATTATAACTTGGATAATGTTCCGAGTCGAATGAACTGGACGTTATAAGATATGAATAAGGTAACGTAAAATGCTTAACGCTATGAATGCATAGTATTAATATTGAATGATCGTTATAAGTATACAAAAGACTATATTACTTAGACGATAAGAAATAAATCTTAAGGTATGGCATTTAGTTGCCAGAAAGCCATAAGGAATGATAAATTGACTTAACGAACATTATAGTTTAATGGTTCGGATAGGTTAAGATAAAGTTTAGGGTGTGGTACAATCTTATTTTTTAATGGTTGACATATGGGAGTTGGGCTAAAAAATTCCTTCAGAGAGAGAAGGTATATACGAAACTGGCAACCGATCTAACTCGGTGTGAAAGACAGTGTAAATGAGACGGGAAACTAGTTTGTTGATTATTTATGGGAAACCACTCAGAGTACCATATGGAATATTAGTAGAGATTCAATGTGTGCTAAGTCCTAGAAAGGTTATAAGAAGAAGATAAGAATGTTTATCATCAAAGTTGATGATCGTATGGGTTAAGACATCTCCGTATGTCGTAACGCTATAAACCGATAAAGAAAGTTGGTCGTGTAAACTTAGATTGCAAGAACGCAAACCCTAAAAAAAAGTTAAGTTTAAACCAATGTGTAAGTCAAATATACATGACTAATTGGTGTGTGTACTTTTTTCCTTATGTGTTATATAGGGATTGCAATGAACAGTCAACTTAAACTTTAAGTTGTAGTTATGCGTAAGGCAAGTTTCCTAACTTCATTCATATTCTAAATGAATGCTAGTTTCTTAAACTTTCTCATATGTTGAACATGAGAAGTTTTACTTATGTGCAAATGTGTGATATTTGTACAAGGTGGTATAATGTATGAGGCCTTATGCCATAATTTTAACACTTTGGTGTTTCTATGAGATGAATTGTTCTATGATTGAACTTTTCAATATGAGAACGTTCTGTTTATACATGAACCATTATTGATAAGTTTGTGCTAATGATTCTAGCCAAACGGAATGTATATGAAAAAGGTAGAAGAATGAAAGTATTTCGAAGTGAATGTGACTAATGTTTTAAAATGATAGGAATCAAAATTATTCATATTATCCAAGTTGCTTCATAACCTTTGTTCGGTTATTGAAGTTTTAAAAGAATGTTTAAATTCTTGATGTTGTTTATTCAATTACTATGACTTGCTGAGCAATTGAATGCTCACACTTATTTTAAATAAAAACATTTTCAGCGAACGATGTTTAGACTGAAAAAAAGTATTTTCAGTACACTTAGCATTGAAGGTGCTAGAGTATATTAAGTATTGTCACAAGTAAGACTGTAACGAATGTGATTTTTATAATTAATTAAAATATTTATTTGAGTTAGATAAATATTTTAGTTGATTTATTTATTGAATAATAAATATTTGATGTTGGTTGTTATGGCTTAATTTAATTAAGAGTTATAATTTGATAGATAATTTTATAATTGATGTGCATTTTATTATTAAAGTTTAATTGATTTTACTAATAAAATAATTTTAAATTATTTAAGTGTGACATTAGAAATATGTTATATGTCATAGTAAAGTAATAATAGTATATAATGAATAGCCTAACCATTGGATTGCTTAACTAATAATGGAAAAGTGAGGTTATGCTACTCAGATGGCTTAATGTGATATTGGTCATGCATGTAAGAGTTTTGTAACATAAGTCTTATGTTATTAGTAGGGGTTACTATTATATTAATTATTAAAATAACTATTACCCAAATGAGGAGTTACACAAGAAAAAATCTTAGAGTTTTTTTTATAGCAAGAGTCTTGGTGGAAGAGAGAAATAGACAAATTGAGAGAGATAGAGAGAAATAGAGGAATTGAGATGAGCTAGAAGAAGAAGAAAAAAAAAAGCTAGAAGAAGGTAACTTCTAAACTCTTATTTAATCCTTGATTTTTTTGGGTAGATTTATATTCTAGGGTAGTAAATCATGCTCAATCTTGTTTGTATTGGTTTAATCTTGGATTATCAAGAATCAAACAACTGGATTCAAGAAAGAAAATAAAATGGAAAGAAAATTTGGAGAACAAAATTCGTAGGTTTTGAGTAATTGTGGTTAGATCTTGTGAAATTCATACCTCTTTGGGTATAATGAGTTAGAAAGTGATCCTTATATCAAATCGAAGATATTGAAGTAAGATATATTCTGAAAGTGGAATCACATGAAATTGTTTTGTATATTTCTTGCAATATCTGTTTTAGTAAGGCTGGTCCGAAGGGAAAATAATCTGCCCAGAAAATCAAAACTGTTAGGGTTTCTGAGTTTGAACAATTAATATAAATCCGTGTGTTTTGAATCTGAAGAAACGTTAAACTAAAAAGTTATATATATGGAAGTTAGCTAGCTAGACTCGCGAGATTGAGCCATTTTATGGACCAGATCATGTTCGAAATAAATTGTTTAGTAAGGATGTCCAGAAAATAAAATTTTCTAGACTAGTTGATGAATTGCAGTATCTGGTTTAGATGGATAAGGGTCTGACTTTAAGGCCTAGATGAAGTTATAGTACACCGAATAAGGGTTAATTCTATATAAGAAGGAACAAAAACAGACATGTAACGAAGGAGTTACGTTAAAAACGAAAATAAAATTTTGTTAAAGAAATTGTAAAGATGAGTTTTATAATTCTGTCTGAATTAAGATTTTGGGTGATGGTATATTTTGATGAATAAAAATATGTTTTGACATATGTAATGAGTATAGATATGTGTTATCATATTCTATGCATAATTAACCATTTAAGATCAAGAGTTGAGATAAGTTAATGCGTGCACATAACGTGCTAGATAAAATGCCTAAGAGTAATAGTGTTTCTAAACTTTGGTATACAAAGTGTCTAACTAATGGCTAATATTGGATATTTGAGTATGAAAAGATGATAATATAAGAATAATAATGGAAAGAAATTGAAAAGGGAAATTTTTGATTTTTGAAGGAAAATTAAACATGTAAACAATGTGTTGAATATGCATTTTTGAAACCAAAGTTGTATAATAAAATGGTGTGATATACGCACATTAAACTACAAGTGTGATAGTCTAGCATGTGTGGTGATGAAAATGAAAATAAAACCGAGTTGCATATAAAATAGTTAGATGTCTATAAAGACATTATAAGGGATAATAAGATAAAGTAAGGTCTTAGAATAAATTTGACCATGAGATTGAGTAATCCGGTAAAGGCAAGTCTTTCAGTTCCTATTTGCTATATGAACTTGATGATTAACTGTTTTAAATCTTTATTGCAAATAGCATGATGTGTTGTATATATATTGAAAGTATCAAACGTTAAAGTCAATTTATGACTACATTTATTGAGTATTGAATGATGATTGAGTAAGGAACTCAATCTCTTTACTTGTTATATGAACTAAAGCATGTATGTTATGTTAGTCCAATGTTTATGAGATGTATGATAAGCATGTTATTATGTGCTACGTGATGTATGAAAACTGTTAGATTTGCTGCGCTGTCTATCACAACCTTGCAAATAACCATTTTTGCAAGTAAAGGATTGAAGGTAACACTATGTGGTACTTGAAAGACATGAATCAGATGTAATACACAAAGATTATTATTTTAGCTAAAGTTTTTATTCCTTTAAACCATGATTAGGGTTCATGAGATGTACTCAATGTTTTATGATATATATTTTATGTTGAGTTGTAAAGTTCAAGTTTGAGTTGTCTGATATATAAAAGATATCGATTTGATATGTAAGTATATATATATTAACTCTAATAAAGTGAATCATGGATTATATATGATTCAAAGACATGTAGATGATAAAGGTTTTGATTCAGGGAATTTATGTAAGAAGATAGAAAGTTTAAATTATTCCGCATCTTATTAAGTTTAACGTCGAATAATGATGTAAAAATCAGAAGTTAGACGTGTTATTAACGATCGAAGTCGAGAATTAAATTATTTAAATTTTGGGGTCATTACAAAGACAATGAAGGAAGATGGAGAAAAAGGATATTGCAAGTCAACTAGCTATGCTAGATTTCAAAGTTTATTGAAATGGTGCTTATATGTGCATTTTGAAAAGGGAAAGAATTGGTTCAACTTTTGGAACCAATGGTTTTTAAAAGATTTATTCTTGGTATGTCTATGCTAATTGCTTCGACTAGACATAAGTTAATTTGAAATATCAAAATGATTTTTATACCATCAGTGCATTTTATGCAAGGATGGTAAAAGGATCAAGTTATTAATGCAATTGAACCCGGTGTTGGATGTGATCTTATGATCAACAAACCGTTATGGTATGATGTATAATGACGAAGTCATAAACTGACGAAGTCCTCAATGTGCTTTGAAATATTATGGTATCATGACGTCATAAAACGTTTTGATGTATTGTGAAAGAATTTAAAGAAGTAGTCGATGTCAATTGATTTGACTAGACAAATGTTTCAACTTGATGTCCAATTTATTGGTATGGTCTAAGCTATTTGATTTGGCTTTCTTTGAAGAAGTTATGTCTAACCAAATTGTTTTGGTGCGGAATCTAATGATTAATTCTGAGGTGAACACACCCCGAAATGGAGTTATATGATGGGTTGATCACCAACGTATGGAAGAGGTAGTTTACTTTCTTGGTGATTGTAAACTGACCGTGATAGAAGGGTTTACGATGAAATATTGTTAAACCTAGTAAGAGTTCATGGTCGATTTGACCCCTCAATAAAAGTATGAAATGTTTTAAGGAAAATTCTTATGTTCCTCGTTATTCATTCTACTTCATGATTCTTGATAAGTTATGAAGGTTAGGGAATGTTTGAAAGATAAGAACTTCTTTGAAGAGAAGTTGAGAAGAATAGTATGTTAAAATTTTGAGGACGAAATTTTGTCAAGAATAGGTGAATGAGATATCCCGAAGGATTGACAATTATGTCAGAAGAAATAAGAGTTGAGGTTATTCAACAAGTAGGGAAAAGGGTAGGAATAAAACCTTTGTGAAAGGTTGTAAGAATAAAGCATTCGAGTATTGGTGTGGTTTAAGAAATTTTGAGGACGGAATTTTTATAAGGGGGTAAGAATGTGACAACTCGGAAAATCTGATTGTCCATAATTTAAGTTTAAAGAATTAGTTATTAATCAAATGAATTTTTATTAATAATATTATGTGCTATGTGTTTATTAATCGTTCTAGAACCTATAATTATTATAAAATGGGAGGATTTTGGCTATGAGCTAGACTGAACAAGTAAGAATTTTTAAGACAAAAATTAAAAAATTAAGAAATAGGAACTATTCACCCGACGAAACCCTAAGGGTTAGGGTTTGGATAACCTAAGGCTTTCCAAGAGTTCAGTATGTCGAAATGACATTCTGTCGAAAGATTTGATGATAATGTGTTGTGAAAAGTTAATTAAGCTAATAAAAGTTTTTCTCAAAAAATGTGCAGAAATCGGACGAAATAAAAACGAGGAAAAGTATTATTATGTACTTTTCATTTGTTTAACTACATTAGGGGAAAACGTGAAGGAAAATCCTTATCATCAACAAGTGTTTTTCAGTTTTTTGAAGTTCCAAAGAATGCGTAAAAGTTAATCTATAAAGGAAAGACGAAATATCCCAAAATATTTGGATTCCAAGAAATACAGTTTTTAAAACTATCAGACGAATTCCGCAAGACAGAACCATGAAGGTGGGAATAGTAAGGAGGTGTGAATAGTAACTATAGCCTTGGTTTTCTATATAAGAGAGCCTTAGCTCATTTGTTGGTGATTTTGAAAATCACCAACACTTGAGAGAGAGAGAGAGAGAAAAAAAGTTCAGATGAGGAGGAAAAGCTAGCGCAAGTGCAAACTTTTTCCAACGGAAGAAGATTAAAGAAGAAAGGTATTAAAAACCTAACCTATAAGTTAATTTTCTTTAAGTTTTATATGTTAAAAACACAGCTCAATGAGAATAGAAGTAAAAGATGTTAAGAATGATTTTCATATGGTTGAAATAATGAGAAAACGAGGAAATAAGAATTAGAAGTTTAGTTTTTAAATTTCTTAAGGAAGTATGAAGTTTGTAATGAATTTGAACGATTAGAATAAATTATATGAACGATTAGGTGAAATTAATAAGGAATGGTATCTTATAACACCAAATTCCAAGAAAAAGTGAAATCGTAATCAAAATATCGATTAAAAAATAAAGAACGAACGAAGAACGCGAAGAACGAAGAACACGAAGAACATTGTTGATGGATAAATTTAAAACCATCATAGTATAACTTGTCGTTGATGGACAAGTTTAAAACCATCATGTATAAGTTAGATGTTTATTGCTTGGTTAGGAACGATAGAAACGTTCATGAAGAACAGATTAAACTTAGCTATAACGAAGTTATAGCGAAACTTTTGTAAAAGACAAATGAGAAGTAGAAAGTTTGTAAATGAACCCGAAGGTTTAGGATTTCATAAGAATGTAAGAAAACATAGAAAACGTGAGTCGTGGACTCAAGAACGAACACATTTCGAGTTCGGATGACCGAATTATGGATGAACGAACGAAGAGCGTTAATAACATAAAATGAACAAAGGATGAATATCTATCAGAGGGAAGTTGAAGTACGTAAGATAAGGAAGAGAATGGCTTTGGAACGACCTCATTCCGAATTATAATGAAGAAGTTATGAGATTGTGAAGTAAGCATCTCAAACATGTTTAACACTTCAAAAAACAATTCTGAGTTTTAGAACTGGCACCGCAGCACCAGCTTGAGAAGAAAGCTACTGATGAGTGGCACTGCAGCGCGAGGAATAATAAGGGAACCGGCGCCGTAACGCCAGTGTAGGGTAAAACCCAGAGAAGTGCTTTTAACTGCTCAACTCTTGGGAGAAGTGTAAGGAAAGATAAAGAACATATAGTTCACCTAATATAACACTTAATCAAGTGATTTAAACCATTAGTAAAGGTTTAATGAAAAGATTGAACGGGATTAAAAGGCAAAGAATGTAAACACAAATTACGTAGCCGATATCCGGGGACCGTAGTTGAAATAAAATGAACGTGGAGGATTGCTATGATTGTGAATCCTTAGACGTTGAGTGACGAGGATGATGTATCACATTTCGATGTTATGATGTTATAATGAGAGTTAAGTGTAAAGCGTATAGACACTGTGAATGTAATGCAGTTGCGATGAACGATCGGTCTTAGCATACAACGAACAATATGGCTTCGACATTAAAAAAGAATGATGAACGGGAAGTTTATGTAATGAATAACGAATGAGAGTGATTAAAACCTTAGATAAAGGTTGAATGGGAGTTTAAGAGACAAGCAACGTGAAAGCAGAATACGTAAATGATCCTCATGAATCATATTCACATTGGGCGAATGATCTAAGTATACATTGGTTGTATGACTTAGACGTTAACGAAGGTAATAAGTAAGATATGAATAACGTAACGTAAAATGTTTAACGCTATAAATGTGTAATATTAATATTGAATTATCGTTATAAGTATACAAAAGACTGTATTACTCAGACGATAAGAAATAAATCATGAGGTATGGTATTTAGTTTCCAGAAAGCCATAAGGAATGAGAAATTGACTTAGTGAACATTATAGTTTAATGGTTCGGATAGGTTAAGATAAAGTTTAGGTTGTGGTACAATAGTAATCTTTAATGGTTGACATATATGAGTTGGGCTAAACAATTCCTTTAGAGAGCGGAGGTATATACGAAACTGGCAAACGATTTAACTCGTTGTGAAAGACAGTGTAGACGAGACGGAAAACTAGTTTGTTGGTTGTTTGTGGGAAACCACTCAGAGTACCATATGGAATATTAGTAGAGATTCGATGTGTGCTAAGTCCTAGAAAGGTTATAAGAAGGTAAGAATGTAAATCATCAAAGATGATGATCCTATGGGTTAAGACATCTCTGTATGTCGTAACGCCGTAAACTGATAAAGAAAGTTGGTCGCGTAGACTTAGATTGCAAGAACGCGAACCCTAAGAAGAAAAGTTAAGTTTAAACCAATGCGTAAGTCATATATAAATGACTAATTGGTGTGTGTACTATTTTCCTTATGTGTTATATAGGGATTGCAATAAATAGTCATCGTAAACTTTAAGATATAGTTGTGTGTAAGGCAAGTTTCCAAACTTCATTCATATTCTAAATGAATGCTAGTTTCTTAAAATTTCTCAGATGTTGAACATGAGAAGTTTTACTTATGTGCAAATGTGAGAAGTTTTACCTTTGTTCGGTTATTGAAGTTTTAAAAGAATGTTTAAATTCTTGATGTTGTTTATTCAACTGCTATAACTTCCTGAGTAATTGAATGCTCACACTTGCTTTAAATAAAAACATTTTCAATGAACGATGTTAGAAAGAACTTAAGGATCTCGTAAAGATCAAGTTGACCAGTATCCAGACGAAGTGTCATTCAGTATATGAATGAGCGTGAAGATCAAGCCAAGACTTGTAATATAGAATAATGTAATTAAACTGTAGAATAGTTTAATGAACTGTTATGTATCCTTGGTGGCAGATAAAAGTCACTCTTGTAAGTTTTAAAGAAAAATGTAATTATTATTATTTGTAAAGAATGCGGTTATAAGGTATTAGAACATGGGATTTGAGAATGTATGTTGTTATATTTCACTATATAATGATGTATGTTTGTAAGAAGATGGAACCGTGAGGTACAGAATCCGGGTGTGAAGATAGACCAGATTTTGGGGTATTACAAAAGATATTACATACTATACTACGCAAGTAAAACCCTCACGAATGCCCAATTGAACTATACAACCATCGAGAATGAATTACTTGCGGTAGTATATGCCTTTGACAAATTCAAAGCTTATTTGATAGGAATGAAGGTGGTGGTATACATAGATCACTCAGCGATTTGTTATCTAATCTCAAAGAAGGATGATAAGCCTACGCTTATCAGATGGATTCTACACCTTCAAGAATTTGACTTAGAAATAAAGGATAGGAAGGGGACACAAAATCAAGTGGCGGATCTTCTTTTAAGATTGGAAAATCTGGATAAGGACGAGGCAGATACGTGTTTAATCAACGAGTTATTTCTGGATAAGCATCTATTTGGAGTAAACTCGGAGTTTCCATGGTATACGGATTTTTCTAAATACGCGGTGAGCAAAACCCTTCGCCCTAATCTAACACGTCAGCAGAAAAAGAAGTTCCTACATGATGTCAAGTGGTACATGTGGGATGAGCCCTATCTCTTTAGATAGTGTGCAGATAAAATGATCCGTAGAAGTGTGCCTTACAGCGAAGTGAAGAATATCTTGCACGAGTGTCATTCATCTGCGTATGGGGGACATTATGGGAGTGAGCAGACAACGTCCAAAATACTTCAGGCAGGATTCTATTGGCCTACTATGTTCGTGAAAAACTGTGATAGATGCCAAAGGGTGGGCAACATATCGAAAAGGAATGAGATGCCGCTCAACACCATCATGGAAGTCGAGGTTTTTGATGTATGGGGGATGGACTTTATGGGACCTTTTCCACCTTCATTCAACAACTTGTATATTCTACTAGTTGTGGATTACGTGTCAAAGTGGGTTGAAGCCGTATCACTCCCTACAAATAATGCCAAGGTAGAAGAATATTTTTACAAGGTTTGGCATGCCGAGAACAATCATAAGTGACGAGGGAAGTCACTTCTACAATAGGTCATTTACAGCTCTCTTGGCAAAGTATGGAATCAATCATAGGGTTGCATCAACTTATCATCACCAAACGAGTGGTCAAGTTGAGGTCTCCAACATAGAGGTAAAGAGAATTTTAGAGATGGTGGTGAATCCAAATAGAAAAGATTGGTCTCTAAAGTTAGATGACATGTTATGGGCTTATAGGACAACATACAAGACACCAATTGGGATTTCTCCGTATTAGTTGGTCTACGGGAAAGCGTGTCACCTCCCAGTAGAACTTCAACACAAGGTGTATTGGGCCATTCAAAAAATTAACTTTGATCAAACAGCTGCAGCAGAGAGGAGATTACTCCAAATGAATGAACTCGATGAATTCTGACTGCAAGCCTATGAGAACTCAAAACTATACAAAAAAAAGGTTAAGAAGTGGCACGATCAAAAGATTATACAGAGAAAGTTTAAACTGGGACAATCTGTGTTACTATTTTACTCAAGACTGAGATTGTTTCCCAGAAAGCTCAAATCCCAATGGTCAGGGCCATTTACGATGAAGATTGTTTTCCCACATGGCGCCGTTGAACTATACAGTAGAAATCCACTCGAGACATTCAAAGTCAATGGACAGTGGTTAAAACATTATTGGGGTGTCGACAACGAAGCCATTGCAATCACACTTGCCAATGCACCATGAACCATGAGGCACCGTCAGGCTAATGACGTTAAAATAAGCGCTACTTGGGAGGCAACCCAAGCTCTAAACCTTTTCTCTTTAATTTGTTCATAAATTTTAGTTCATATCATATACTAGTTAGTTAGTTTTCAATAAAATATAGTAGTAATGACTTAATTGTGGTTTATTTGTAGGGAATCAAGGAAAAAGTAGATCAACTCAAACACTGTTGTAATATTCGAGAAATTCAGATTTATTGTAAAATATTTTTATTTAATTAAATAATGAATAAAATTATAATATATGTTATTATTATGTGTTAGTAAGATGAAGGTTGTACCATAACCTAATTATGTCGGAATGTCGTAGTATTTTGGCTACATGAGGGATTTAAAGTGTTTGAATTTTCAAGACGAAAATAAAATCTTTCCGAGAAATTTTTCGAAAAACACTATTCACAGATTTTTGCTCGGGGATTATTTTTGAACTTCCTAGAAATACGTAACGATAAAATAATAAGGGAGGATGAATTATGTAATAATATTTCTGTTATGGAAAACACAGTTTTTCACCCGCGGACTTAATTAGAGAACATTAAGAAAAGTGAAACGTTAATGAGTAAACGATGATCGTATGATACGTAAGTATTGTACGAGGTAATGAATATGAGTATGATACGAGGTATTATACGAGTATGTATGAATATTGGTATGTCGTGTATGTTGAATGAGTATACGAGTTAGTATACGAGAATAATACATAAATTATACGTTATACGGTATTAAGCAAGTGTATTGGACTTATAGGATGTAGGAGTAAGTTTTAAAGTCCAATTGGAATTATGATAAAGCCCAATGCTTATTAATGTTAAAGTCCAATGTTTGCTAAATGCAAGCCCAAAGATTAGATTAAACTTTAATTAAACTTAAAGCTCAAATTAAGAACCGGATCCGTGGATCGATCCATAGGGTAAGTATGACCCATGGGGTAACCCATGTGGGTCTCCATGATCACATGGGAGATCTTGGTGAGCAAGTAAATGATAAGTGTTGTGGACTCCATGTAATGAATAGTAAGGAAGTTAATTGAGGAGGTGGGATTGCTTAATGACTAAACTACCCTAACCTTGGATTTTCTGTAAATAAGAGATGAACTAGATCATTTGTTACTTGTTTTGTTTCATCCAACAATATAAGTGCTTATTTGTTAGATAATATAAGTTAGAAAAAGTTAGTCTTTCATAGTTCAAGGAAGAATAAAGTTTGAACTTCAAGGGTAAGATCCTATACCTTAATCTTCCATCTCTTCAATTGTAATTTGTTAGAGAAGTGAGGATTGATGGAGTATGTATTATAAGAGGGAATAAGAATGGTTGTTAGAGAACTTAAACTTTAATAAACCATGTGAAGTGAAATCCAAAGTATAAAAGCTTTAGACCATTGAAATTCATGGAAGAATCGTATTATGTTGTTGTTGATGGACAAGTTTAACACCATCATTTGTAGGTTTAGATCATACATGTTGTGACAATAGAATGAATCCATTTGGAACAATGTAAAAATCTCAAGTAATGAAGTTATGGCGGAATTCACGAGTTTAGACGATAATCGTCGAAATTGTGAAATTCTCGGAATAGAAGTCAAATTTTGACCTTTAACTCGGAAACATTTGTTTTTGATGGAGATTAGTCTCAATTGGCATTCTAGAGTTGTTGTGACACCCACAAATCTGGGTACTTCATTTCCACCGAATTTGGTGCTCACTATCAAAATATTTACATCTAACTACCAATAATAAAGGATAAAACGTTAAATAACTTTAAACAATAATCTCTCCCATTAAAGAGTTACATCATCTCAAAAACAATCACAAGTAATCTAACCTTAAATTATTACATCCGTTTGCGGAATACATTATAAAATAAAACAAGTCTTTTAACTTCAAGCATTTAAATACACTTTAATTAATTCTTCATCACTTAGATATCTTGCACTTTCCCTTGCTAGTAGATGGTTCATCACCTCTTCCGACTTTAGTTGCATTGTTAATTCCAAGAGTGAGCAAACAATTGCTCACTAATATAAAGAATAGCAATAATAATCATATGAGAATGAACAACGAATGATGTACAATAATGAACTTGTTCTACGAATAGGAATAGAAACAAGTTCGAACTTTTAATATCTGAGGGTCTTATGACCACGAACTATGTCCACGGTGTTTAGGTATTATTACCTTAACCTTAATAGTCATTAGACTGTACATACTCTTCTTAACGTACTCAGGGGGATCTATGACAACCCGAGAATTTAGACAATTTATTAAAATCTTAAATGATTGATTTAAGGTCAAATATTAGACCTAGATAGAAAATAAGTGTATGTGTTTGATGTTATTAGGATTTAATTTTGAGGATTTCAAAATTTCGTAAAGGATTTAGGTAAATTATTGTGGATTAAGGATTTATGTGATTAAGTTACGTGAAATTGTTATATATGTGTTCGGAATGTGGTTAAGGGTCATGGATTGACCAGATAAATTATATCTGTGACAAACCCTAAGACTATATTAAGAACATCAACGTTCAGTTAGAAAACCCTAACGTCTGATAAGAAAACTTAGAAATCGGTTCTAGAAACCCTAGTTTCAGTTCCGGGAATCTGAAACCTAAATTCGGATATTAAAAATCCTAGATTGGGAATGCAATGCTATATATAAGGTTTAACGTTATTAATTATAACTTAATTAGGGAAAACCCTAATGAATTACTGAAAACCATATTTGAGTATTAGAAAACCCTAATACCATATCTGAAAGTCTTAATTTCAGATTTCTAATATTGAAACCCTAATATGGCAATATAACGGAGAATTATAATGCTCAAGTGATTTAGATTATAGCTTAAAAGGGTAAAGCTTAATTATTTAGCAAACCCTAATTTCAAAAAGATTAAACCCTAATTATTCTGTCTGAAACCCTAAATCGGGATATTAGAACCCTAAGTGGGAAGCTTGAAGTTAAGTATAGAGTTTTGTGTATTTTAATTGTAAGTGTAATTAGGGATAACCCTAAGTGATTAATTGGAAAGCCCTAAATTCTAAAATTGAAAGATTATTTTTTGTGTAAAATCCTAATTAGTGGATTATAAACTCTAATGACCAATTATGATTCTAATTGCTAAGTTAGCAAATTTATTTAGGGTATAATAATCCTAATTGGCAAGCTTAATTTATGATTAGGGAATTGTTATATAATTATCAAATCTTAATTATAATTTAGCAATAGTAATTTTCTATTTTGAAAACTTAAATTTAAAATCCTAGAAAGTTATGTTAAAATTCTAAGGGTTTAAACCCTAAACCCTAAAGACTCAAACCCTAAACCCTAAGGATTGGAGTATTGGACAATTTAGCCACTAAAAGTACAAAACAAATGACATTTGTGCCCTTTTATTACTTTAGTAACTTGCAATTTTGGCCAAGAGAGGAGTTGGTGAACAACTCTTGTACCAACCCTAGGATAGCCTTATGGTCTAGAAAAGCCACTTTAATCAATCAACATTGATCACATGTCCATCCATCACATTCTATCATTTTATATATAGATCAAAAGTGAGAAAAGGACTTACTTTTCTCTCAAACCAACCATGACCTCTCTCTCTCTCTCTCTTAAATTTCGTGGGTGGGAGTAAAAGATAGTGAAATGATAAGCTAAGATCATGTATTAGCAAGCCAAGATCAGAAATCAAAGAAACGGAGATTTCCATATTTGCCCTTAATACACAACTCTAGATTTAGAGCTTATGAAACCCTAGGGTTAAACCCTAAGGGTTAAAACCTAATAGGTGTAAGAAGTTACCAAAGTACCATGCACTTTATGAGCCAAATGACCAAAATGCCCTTTTAGCATTATTTAATAAGATAACTTGTGTAGGTTGCCTTAACTTTAGTTGGTGACCAACCTTTGCTAGGCATGTGGTCTATGTGCTAGCCTTTAATCATCAACCATCAACCATCTAGCATCCTATAAATACATTGGACCTAAGATCAAAGTTCAAAAGTAAGCAAAATTCACTTACTTTATTTTTTCAAGCTAGCAAAACCTTCTCTCTCTCTCCCATCCGAAATTGTAGAGTGAGAGTGACTAATAAGCTAAGCCAAGATCATGTGTTAGCTTGCCAAGAACAAACACCAAAGATCAGATTCAAAAATTGAGCATTTATGAGGTATAAACCTTAATTCTAGAAATCCTTAGATCTGTTGTTAGATATTATGATTTTATGTTTAAATGTGTAGTATGTAGTATATATTAGTGATCTGGGTTGTAATATCACAGATCCATAACACCTAGATGCTCGAAATTGATGTTTTTAGAAATATAGAAATCTTGGAAAATGTGGCCTGACAGCCGAATGTCAGAGCCAATAGATTCAGATGTGTTAGTTGTTTGTTGTGTTTTATGTTTTGGATATGTAGTCTGCCATGTGATCTTTAATCTGAGACTCGAATCAACCTCATAGCATGTCTAGATCGTGAGTTATTGGTGGTCAAAGGTCGTTGACCGACCATGACCAACTGAGTTTCTGGGCAGCCTAGAAACCCAGGTGGGTCTGACAACAATTTTCGAGCCTCAGATCTTGTTGTGTGTTAATAGTTTGGTCAATTTGTTGTTTGTTTATTGTAGTCTGGTATGTAGACTACATGTTTAAGTTACCAGATCACTTAGATCATAAGCGTAATGGATTGGAAATTAAGGTCAACTAGAGTTGACTGCTCTGTTTTGAAGAATTACAGGTAAACCTGAATTTGACCAAGAACAATCTGATATGCCTTTCAATGGCTTAAATATTGAAATTTGGTGATGTTGTTAGATCGATCCGATGTTACGGTTATACTCGACTTCATGACTACAAGTGTGAACCTTTATATCACACGAACAATACATAGGCTCGCAAACTATAAGGACCCAAAGTATGTACCTTGATTACGTAAAACCCGCAATTCTAGAATGATTCGACAACATCTTTACTGAGCTTAGATCTTGCAATTGTGATGCTTAATGACTTAGATGATTACGCATACTTGTAGTATTACTTAAATACTACCATATCAATGTTTTAGAAATCAGAAACGCGTAATAGCCAAGTAATTAGAGATGGTATTGACGTAGCACCTTAGCGATCGACAATGTGTTTACGGCGGGTGCTCAAGAACACCTATAATGACGGATCCGTCAACAGCACAGTGAGGCCCTTTAGCGACGCTTATTTTCGGAAAATAGGAAATTATTATTTAAAAATAGAAATAAATGGTTTTTAATTATTAAAAATTCATATTAAATTCTAAAAAATTACTTTAAAGTCCAAAAATAGTTTTTAATTATTTGGAGTATATTTCAAAATATTTAATATTTTTGGAATATAAATGGTATTTATTTATTTAATTATAATATTAAATAAATTATTTAAAAATAGTTTTAATTAATGGAAAATCATGAAAAATTATATTACGGTGTTTGAAAATATTTTAAGTTCTTTTTGATAACTTTTGATATTTTGTGATGAATTTCATTAATATTTATTATTAATGATAATTAGTTTATTTAATGAATACATTAAATAAATTGTGGAAAAATAGATTTAATGTTTTAAAAATCATATAAAAATGATTTAAGTGTTATAAAAATATTTTAAGTTGTAAAATATAACTTTTGATATTTTGGCATGGAAATATTAATATTTTAATATTTTTAGCAATTATCCGATAATGGTTTTGATTGATTAAAATCATAGAAATATGATTTTAGGGTATTAAAAATACTTTGATATATTATAATTATATTATAATATTATGTTATGATTTTCATTAATATTTGATATTAAATAGATATTAATGATCGTGGAATGATGTGGTGTTTATATTAATATCGGTTATTGATTTATGTTTTTAATTACTTTAAAAACATTTAAAAGAAGAAATAATGTATTGAAATACTTTGAGATATTATGAATATGATATAATATTATGGCATGTAATTCATTAATGTTAGCAATAATTAAATATTAATGATATTAGAATATTGTGGTATTTAATTCATTTAAATACAAGTTCTAGAAAATCATGATAAATGGTAATAATTATTTGGAAATTTTTATGAGCCTATGGAAAATTATTCTGACTGAATAGAAAATTATCTGTGATAATTGTTAAGTGTTTAAGCAGAGTTTAATTAAACTTAAACTCGATATTTGTCCGATTAGACCGTCGGGATGTTAGAACTGTGTCGGTTTCAAGTCAGACTTAAATAGTTTGACCTGATACAAAGTTATGTGTTGTATAGACTGGTAGGATTATGTGATAATGTGTTTAGGTTATTTTATACTGTGATGATATTATTCTAATATTTGGAGATCGGTATTATCTATATTAGGTCTTCGGATAAAGCTAAGTTATATTTCGTATCGGTAATCAATGGAACAGGCAAGTTTATTTTCTTAACTCTACTAAGAGTATTTCATTCAGATATGCTTATGGTTAATCGTTACTGATTACCATGTAGAATTGTACTATGTACATCTTGTATGTATAAGTCAGGTATGAAAGGCTGATCACCTTCATTACCAGTTGGTCCAGATATATATTTTTCATGTAATACTTGTTCAGTTAAAACTTTGTTCATGCTAATTCACAACTACATTGTGAATTATAGCCAGCTTATTATTCTAAATCTTCAATCATGATATATCCTTAAATTGTATTTAAACTTGATGGGCAACTTTCATGCTCACCCTTGCTATATCATGATAAAACATTGCAGATTAAGGTGAATGCGTTGGATACAAGGAAAGTTAAAGACAGTTCCAGCTTAAAGTTAATGTGCGCGATTAGATTTGTAATAGTCTTGTATGATAATGAGGTCATGTGTTAGATAAGTTATAAATTGTGTATAAGTTATGGTTACTCGACCTTGGGGATAGTGTATAATGTTTAATGTATAAACAATTTATGTTTATATCTTCCACAACAGTTATAGAAATAGCGAACCGGATCTGCGGCGATTCTAAAGGCGCTACATTTAACATCAAAAGTCGTTGGTTATAAACCTAGGGTAGAGTTACATTGGACTAATAACCGCGGTGATTAGGATAAGATCTAACTCACATAGAGTTAGTGTGTCGGTAAGATTCAAAGACGAATCTCGGCGAGTTATAAGGATACGGAGTTCCCTAACTCTGATAATAAAGGTGAATAGTAGTGATGAATAGATAGATTCTAAAAGACTAAAAGTACAGTGATAGGAGATCGTAAAGCAAAACGATCAAGTCATAGAATTGAATCGTAATATATACGATGAGATCACCCCGTGATCTGATAAGGTTATAGTATGGAGAAGGATCAAGCAAATGATTTAAAAGTTACAGCAAGATGCTGTGTGTAAGTTGTACTATGAAATTGTACTATGAAAAGCTCATGAAAGAGTTATGGATTATGAATACGAATTAAATTCGTATGGAGTAGGGGTTAGTGTTAGGTGGGGATTCAATTGAGGACTCATGTCGGCAGCTGAGTTGTATGATTCTTCGTATGGGAGTTGAATTGTACTTGGTGTAAAAATCACTTAATTTCTGGCATTGATAATCATTGAAATGTTTGTGTCGCTATTTATTTGCTATGTCACGCAGTTAAGAAGGTGATTCCTTTCTCATGTGTATAACAAATAGATAGGTCATAGGTAGAGGATATAAGGTTAAGTACGAGTTCTTAAAACTCATACTTATGTGACATTCTTGACTCATAGTTATATGAAATGTTTATGAACCCCTCAATAAATGGACGCCAAAGGTCTGACTAGGGTAGTTCTTAAACTCATATGATTGTGGCAATTTATGAACTCATAAGTGTGATTTTATGAACTCGGTATAGTTGTGTATGAATGGAGGACTGAGGATTTTAGGAACAGATAGATTGTTAAGAAAATGATTATTAGTGGAGGCATTAGGTTTTCCTAAACTCCTAGCTATGTTAAACTTCGAAATTTTGACATCAAGCTAAATACGCACTATGTGCCTTTTAAAAAAAAATGTAGACTTGTAACCATTTTTAAAACGGTTTAAAGTACAGTCTATGCTACTTATTTCAGCTAGACTCAAATGATTTGAAATATCAAAATTTGTTTTTATTTATCACTCATGTACCATGTAACCTGGTGCAGAGATGATAAATATGTGATGGAGTTGTAAATACAGGAATACTTAGTGTGAACTTGACCCGAAGTCGCTGTTCCACTATTGTATGATGTGTTATGACAAAGTCATACAATGACGGCATCCTCAAACGGACTGTTAATACAGTACGGCATCATGACGTTATTCTCGAAAATGTTTTCAAAAAGTTTAATTTGCCAACGGGGTTTGGCTACACCTAAATAATTCGATTGAATTGAACTATCGATATGAGTCTATGTTATTTGATTCAACTAGACTAATGTTATGAAAACTCTAAAGTGTTCATTGAAAGAATTTTCCCGAACTAAATTGTTTTGGTGCGGAATCCTATGATAAGACTGAGGTGAACGATAATGTTTGGATAAATAATCCAATCTAGTAGCGTAAATATTCGCTAGCCATGATTAATACTGCGGATGCATGGCGTAAGAAATGCGATAGGCTAATCACCTAAAGTACTAACAACGGTAGTTTACCTTCTTTGTGATTGTAAACAGACCAAGTAATGTATTGTTTTGCGGTATGATCAATACCGTTAAATCTATGTGTTCATGGTCTATATGACCCCTCAACACAATTTGAAAGCTTTTACTCTTGTGAGTGGTGAATTGGGTAGCAAGCAAATGTGTGTGAATGGTGTATGATGAATGGTGTAAGCTATTTTGGTGTAAGGTGTAAGGTAAATTTCGGGGACGAAATTCTTATAAGGAGGGGTGAATGTGACAACCCAAGAATTTAGACAATTTATTAAAATCTTAAATGATTGATTTAATGACTTAGATGATTACACATACTTGTAGTATTACTTAAATACTACCATATCAATGTTTTAGAAATCCGAGAAACATAATAGCCAAGTAATTAGAATAGGTCAAACGTAGCACCTTAGCGGTGACAATGTGTTTTCTCAAGCGGGGCTCAAGAACACCTATAGCGACCAGATCCATCATTACTGGCCCCTTTAGCGACGCTTATTTTCTAAAATAGGAAATTATTATTTAAAATAGAAATAAATGGTTTTAATTATTAAAATTCATATTAAATTAAAAAAATAGTTTTAATTATTTGAAGTATATTTCAAAATATTTAATATTTTTGGAATATAAATGGTATTTATTTATTTAATTATAATATTAAATAAATTATTTAAAAATAGTTTTAATTCATGGAAAATCATGAAAAATTATATTATGGTGTTTGAAAATATTTTAAGTTCTTTTTTATACCTTTTGATATTTTGTGATGAATTTCATTAATATTTATTATTAATGATAATTAGTTTATTTAATGAATACATTAAATAAATTGTGGAAAAATAGATTTAATGTTTTAAAATCATATAAAAATGATTTAAGTGTTATAAGAATATTTTAAGTTGTAAAATATAAATTTTGATATTTTGGCATGGAAATATTAATATTTTAATATTTTTAGCAATTATCGGATAATGGTTTTGATTGATTAAAAATCATAGAAATATGATTTTAGGGTATTAAAATACTTTGATATATTATAATTATATTATAATATTATATTATGATTTTCATTAATATTTGATATTAAATAGATATTAATGATCGTGGAATGATGTGGTGTTTATATTAATATCGATTATTGATTTATGTTTTTAATTACTTTAAAAACATTTAAAAGAAGAAATAATGTATTGAAATACTTTGAGATATTATGAATATGATATAATATTATGGCATGTAATTCATTAATGTTAGCAATAATTAAATATTAATGATATTAGAATATTGTGGTATTTAATTCATTTAAATACAAGTTCTAGAAAATCATGATAAATGGTAATAATTATTTGGAAATTTTTATGAGCCTATGGAAAATTATTCTGACTGAATAGAAAATTATCTGTGATAATTGTTAAGTGTTTAAGCAGAGTTTAATTAAACTTAAACTCGATATTTGTCCGATTAGACCGTCGGGATGTTAGAACTGTGTCGGTTTCAAGTCAGACTTAAATAGTTTGACCTGATACAAAGTTATGTGTTGTATAGACTGATAGGATTATGTGATAATGTGTTTAGGTTATTTTATACTGTGATGATATTATTCTAATATTTGGAGATCGGTATTATCTATATTAGGTCTTCGGATAAAGCTAAGTTATATTTCGTATCGGTAATCAATGGAACAGGCAAGTTTATTTTCTTAACTCTACTAAGAGTATTTCATTCAGATATGCTTATGGTTAATCGTTACTGATTACCATGTAGAATTGTACTCTGTACATCTTGTATGTATAAGTCAGGTATGAAAGGCTGATCACCTTCATTACCAGTTGGTCCAGATATATATTTTTCATGTAATACTTGTTCAGTTAAAACTTTGTTCATGCTAATTCACAACTACATTGTGAATTATAGCCAGCTTATTATTCTAAATCTTCAATCATGATATATCCTTAAATTGTATTTAAACTTGCTGGGCAACTTTCATGCTCACCCTTGCTATATCATGATAAAACATTGCAGATTAAGGTGAATCGTTGGATACAAGGAAAGTTAAAAACGGTTCGCCCACTTAAAGTTAATGTGCGCGATTAGATTTGTAATAGTCTTGTATGATAATGAGGTCATGTGTTAGATAAGTTATAAATTGTGTATAAGTTATGGTTACTCGACCTTGGGGATAGTGTATAATGTTTAATGTATAAACAATTTATGTTTATATCTTCCACAACAGTTATAGAAATAGCGAACCGGATCCGCGGCGATTAGGGGCAGCGCTACAGGATCAGCCCTTTGTAACATGTATTGTGCACAAACATCTAAACGTTACATTAACTAAATCCCCTATGTTAGGGTTGTTCGTCTCAGTTTGAATTTAGAATTTTTGCACTAAAGAAAGTTTAGTTTGGAACTAGCTTATCAGTGTTTCTAGAATTTTAGAACACTTGTTCAATTTCCATCAATAAAGGTTTAATACAATAATGTATAACTGAACAAGGCTATCAAAGTCAAAGATCAAATATTAACAATATATAACTTAATAAACATGATACACATGCAAAGTACTATGTTCAAAAGAGTTAGAACAATCTCCTTTGAATCGACGTATTAGAACAATATATGCTTTGTATAATAATTAGAAAAGTGAAACTTGCTCGATGTAACGAATTAGGTTACAAGAGATTAATCAATCGTATATAAGAAAAGAATCAATAATATTGCTCAATAAAATTTAGAAACTTGCACAATTATTATAAGAGTAGGGTTAAAGAACTTGCCTTGCTTGTAAGCTACACAAGTGTAAAATAATCTACAATTATCCTACATGCATCATTAAAATCGCAACAACAATTAGTGATATGAATATTATCTTTAGGGTTTAAACCATCATTTAGGTCATAACCCTAACCTAGAACCTAACCATTTAGGTTAACATACTTAACGCCTCTGAAATAACACATTAATCAACATAAACCTATCGTTTATCTATAACTTTTGAAAACATCACTTTTAGTTTCATTTTTCAACTTATTTAAATAATTACTTAAAATCTTCACACTTTGAATTACAACATCTTACAATCTGTTATTATAGTCGACTTTATGTTTTAATATCCTTAACATGCATGCTAAACTAATACAAGTCCGTTACACATGATCTGCAATTAAGCAGACTACACTGCCTGGGCTCGAGAACGCAGCAAAATGCTACTTATGTGCCACCTGACATTCGAAGCGAAAATGGCGATGAAACGATGATCTAATTTTAGCCCAACAAACACGAATTTCACCAATGAAACAGTGAAATTAACACCTAAAATTGGTACAAACTATTACAAACATGTTTGCTAACATTTACAACCAATTAACACAATTTAACATCAACTAAAACTAGTTTAATTTCTCAAAATTCCATATTTTATACTAAAACTCCGTTTTTGAGTTTCTCCACAAAGTTGAACACTGTGACTTCGATTCTTGTTCGAATTATTCGTTCAAATTACGTTATGTACGTTTCTTAATAGACTAGCATAATCTAACATCAATTCACAGTTTAACATATGAATTGACCACTAAAATTGGTACTTTTCACAAGCCATATAAGAAATACAAACACGGTCATACTTTTCTTCCTTTTTAAACTATAATTCGCATATCATTAATGTCTGATTACAACCTCTAACATCATAACTATATATAATCATCATACACAGGAGCTCAGTGTTTTTCTCTCTTCTCTCTCAAACCCTCTCTGTATTTTTTGTATTGTCTAACCTTAGGAAAAATAAGACGCATAGGAAAATATAAGCTAGCAACAAACCCACGTACGTCAATTTAAAAAAAATAGAACGACATCAGTTGGGAAAAAGCCAAAGGCCACAAGACCATGTTTGGCTAACCACATAATTCCCAAACAAGATTATTATTATATTATTTATATTATATAGTTTTCACGTGTCACACTCTAGTTAATTAAATAACTTTAGCTTAATTAATTTAAATTAATAATAATAAAAATCTTATTATCATTATTATACTTATAATTAATAAATAATTATATATCCAATTTAATTAATAAATTAGACACATCACTTTATTTAATTTATTTATTTCCTTTAAATTAAACAATTTATTTAATTTAATTATTTTTTTAAATATTAAGCAATTGATTTAATTTAATTATTTCCTTAAATTAAATCCTCCAGATAAATTATCAATACTCAATTTAATTAACATTAATCAATTTTGTTATTAACTCTCCACAATTCATTAATCATTTATTTTCCTCAATAAATAAATTATTTAAAATATTTATTTAACTCAATAAATATTTAAATTAAATTACAAATTTCTCGATCGTTACATCCTTCACTCCTTAAAAGGATTCTGTCCCCAAAATCACAACTCGAAAAATTCATTCATTACATTCTTCCCTCCCTAACAAGATTTTGTCCCCAGAATCGCTATACAAAATCAAACAAACAAATGAGGAAAATTCTTTATCATAACGCTTTCAAGTTCCCACGTAGCCTCTTCAGCATTGTGGTTCCTCCTGATTACCTTAACAGAAGGTATCACCTTATTCCTCAGTACTTGTTCTTTTCTATCAACGATTTGAACATGGACTTCTTCACATGTTAAGTCTTTCTCAAACTGTAAGGGCTCATATTCTATAACATGTTTATAGTCAGGCTTATATGGTCTAAACACTGAGATGTGGAAAATATTATGGATATGCATCGATTCTGGAGGTAAAGCTACCTCGTATGCTACTTCACCAACCCGTCAAAGTACTTCAAAAGGTCCTATAAATCTAGTGCTCAATTTCCCTTTCTTGCCAAATCGAATTTTCCCCTTCCGTGGAGATACTTTCAAGAATACATAACTACCAACATCGAATTCCAGATTTTGTCGGTGTTGATCGGCATATTTCTTCTGTCTATCCTGTGCAGCTATCAATCTTGCTCGAATCTCCTTGATGATTTTGACGGCTTGATGCACCAACTCTGGACCCAATAGTTTACGTTCACCTACCTCATCCCAACATAACGGAGTTCTGCATTTTCTGTCGTATAACGCTTCGTAAGGCGGCATGCCAATACTTGCGTGATTACTATTATTATAAGCAAATTCCACCAATGGCAGATGGTCATCCCAATTTCCTTTGAAATCTATTATACATGCTCTGAGCATATCCTCTAGTGTCTTGGATGGTTCTCTCACTCTGTTTGAGGATGGTACGCTGTGCTCATTCTTAGTTGTGTTCCCAAACATTCTTGTAATCGCTTCCAGAAATTTGATGTGAAACGTGGATCTCTGTCTGACACAATGGACACCGGTACACCGTGTCTTGACACAATTTCCTTCACGTATAGTTTTGCTAACCGATCTAGGGTTAATCTAATCTTGATTTGTAAAAAGTGTGCCAACTTCGTCAATCGATCAACAATCACCCAAAAGGCATCGTAACCTTGTTGGGTCATTGTAAGACCTACCACAAAATCCATTGTGATATGCTCCCATTTCCATTCCGGTATCTCCAATGGTTGTAATAATCTGCTTGTCCTTTAGTGTTTAGCTTTGACTTTCTGACACATTAAACATTTCGCCACACATTCAGCCACATCCTTCTTCATATTCGGCCACCAGAAATGATGTCTAAGATCCTGGTACATTTTCGTACTTCCAGGGTGAATCGAATATCTTGAGTTGTGGGCTTCACTCAGAACTTCCTCTTTAACTTTTGGTACTAGCGGAACCCAAATTCTCCCTTAGAATTGAAGTAACCCTTCCGAATCGATTTTGAATTTGTTTTCCTCACCTTCAGATATCTTCTGTTTTATCTTTTCGCATTCTTCATCCTGAAGTTTTGCATTCTTCACTTTATCTACCAATGTTGAACTGTTTCCTATATGGAACAACTTTTCATCGGATTCTGTCGGATATTTAATTTCCAACTCCATCTTAGCCATTTCCGACACTAGCTTCTCATGAGCAGTCAACAACATTAACTTCTCTCGTCCCTTCCTGCTTAAAGCATCAACAACAACATTCGCTTTTCTGGGATGATAGAAAATCTCGCAGTCATAGTCTTTGATCATCTCCAACCATCTTCTCTGCCTCATATTCAAATCTTTTTGTGTAAAGATATACTTCAGACTTTTATGGTCACTATATATCTCACACCTTTCTCCATAAAGATAATGTCTCCAAATCTTCAGGGAAAACACCACCGCAGCCAACTCTAAGTCATGAGTCGTATACCCTTTTTCATAATCTTTTAATTGACGTGATGCATACATAATAACTCTACCATTCTACATAAGCACACAACCTAGTCCTTTATGCGATGCGTCACTATACACTACGAAATTCCTTGTATCATCAGGCAATGACAACACAGGTGCTGAACTCAACCTCTTCTTAAATTCGTGAAAACTTTCCTCACACTTCTCCGTCCAAACAAACTTAACCGCCTTCCTAGTTAAATTCGTCAACGGGGTCGCGATTTTGGAAAATCTTGAATAAAACGCCTATAGTAACCTGCAAACCCTAAGAAACTCCTTATCGCTGATGGTGTTTTTGTTTGATCCCAGTTTACTACAGCTTCAACTTTTGATGGATCTACCGAAATTCCGTCTTTATCAATAACATGCCCGAGAAACTGTACACGTTCCAACCAAAACTCATATTTTGAAAATTTTACGTACAACTTCTCATTTCTCAATGTCTCTAACGTCACTCTTAAGTGTTCAACATGTTCTTCATTGGTTTAAGAATACACCAGGATATCATCAATAAACACCACCACAAATTTATCTAAGAATGGTTTAAACACCATGTTCATCAAATCCATGAACGCTGCATGTGCATTGGTTAAACCAAATGACATAACCAAAAACTTGTAATGACCATACCGAGTTCTGAATGCCATCTTCGGTATGTCTTCTGGCCTCACCTTCAGTTGATGATAACCACTCCTCAAATCTATCTTTGAAAAATACCTCGCACCCTTCAGTTGATCAAACATGTCATCAATTCTTGGTAACGAATACTTATTTTTAATCGTGACCTTATTCAATTCTCTGTAATCAATGCAGAGTCGCATCGATCCATCTTTCTTTTTAACAAATAACACTGGCGCTCCCCATGGGAATACGCTCGGCTGAATATACTTCTTGTCGAGCAATTATTGCAGTTGCACCATCAACTCTTTCATCTCCACCGGGGCCATTCTCTATGGTGCCTTAGATATCAAGCATGTTCCTGGTACTAAATCAATCACAAACTCGATTTGTCGATATAGCGGAAGACCCGATAAATCGTCTGGAAATACGTCTGCAAAATCTCTTATGATCGGTATCTCTTCGAACTTCGCACTTTTCTTCTGTGTATCAACAACGTAGGCTAAGCATCCTACACATCCTTGTCTTAACAACTTCTTGGCTTGCATCAGCGTTAGACAACTTGCTTGTCGAGGTGATTTGCTGCCATAGAACACAACCTTTAACGGAGTTATAAGGTTAACACACTTTCTTTGGCAATCAATTATTTCTCCGTGCTTGAATAACCAATCCATTCCCAGTATAACATCAAACTCGCCCAGTCTAATTGGGATCAAGTCTACCCTCATCTCTTGACCCTTTATAACCACTCTACAATTCTTATATATGAATCTTACAGGAATCACTTCCCTATTCGCAATCTCTATACTTAAAGGATAATCTAATTCTTCCTAAGGCAAATCTAAGTTTTGAGAAAATTTATCGGATATAAATGAACAAGTAGCACCCGAATCAAATAGTACATAAGCATTAATACCATTAATTAGAATGATACCTGACACCACATCCTTAGACTGAACAACATCCTGCACAGTCATATTGAAAGTTCTCGCAGAGGGTTTGTTTTATACGATTTGGTCCAAAGGATAGTCAATGAACCACCACCGTTGTTGTTTCTCTTTCCTCCACTTGCACTCCCCGCTGGCTTTTTAGGGCAATCATGAGCTATGTGATCCTTCGAACTGCAGGTAAAACATGCTCCTTTCTTCGGTCTAAAATAGTTTGGTGCAATGTGTCCCTCCTGACCACAGTTGAAACACACCCGTTTTCCCTTCAAACATACCCCAGTATGGTTCTTTCCACAAGTAGCACAAGCTTCAAACTTTTTCTTTTGCTGACTTCATTGCTGTCCCCCCGTAGTCGAATTCTCGTTCCATTTCCTCTTCTGATTGTTACTTCCAACATTACTCCCACTAGCCTTATTCTCGTTATCATTCTTCCTCTTCTTTTGTTCTTGATTGTACTTGGTCAAGGCATCACTTCCACATTCTGCGATGATTGCCTTTTCTAGTACAGCCGTAAATGTATTCACCTGGAACATTGAAACCTTACTATACAGCCATGGTTTTAATCCTTGTTTGAACCTTCTCGTTTTACGCTCATCCGTATTGACTTGATAAGTGGCAAACATTGCCAACTCGTTAAACTTCGCAACATATTCTGGCCCCGTCATAGTTCCCTGCTTCAGCTCAAGAAATTTCACTTCCAACTAATTTCGAGAACTTGCTGGAAAGTACATTTCAAAGAACATCTCCTTAAATCTCTCCCACACTATCACTCCCTGTCCTCCACGAACCTTATTTGCTTCCACCAATAGCTAGCTTTGGACTTAAGCATAAATGTTGCGAATGCAATCTTCTGATCTTCGTTAACTCTAGCAACGTCAAACACCTTCTCCATTTCCATGATCCAAGTTTGGGCTTCCACTGGATTCATAGACCCTTGAAACTCTGGCGGTCCAGCCGCTTTGAATTCCTTAAAAGTCGTAATTTGAGCTTGCGAATTATCTGTAAGTGCTCCCGTCAACAAAGTTACCAACTGCTGAACCGGATTAGCGTTGGCCTCATTTTTATTGTTAGTAGACCCCTCAGGAGGTGCTTGTTAACGTGGTTGTCTTCTTCTAGGAGGCATTTTCTGTTAGAATATATGCTTATTAGTTCATTACTCATCTTTTTGGGTATTTGAAGTTTAACTTAAACATTCATAGATTAAAGTTATATCACATAATATTTCAAATAAACTCTAATATTTTATTCATTCATAATGTTTTAAAACATACTAAAGATAGCTTATCTGCTATACACATCCACTTTCCTGAACTAAACCAGTTTCAGGATTACATATTCATACTATCCCTTTATTTATCTCAAAATAAGGGATTCACAATTTATTTATTCACATAATTAACCACAAATTATTATCACTCCTATTCTATCTAGGCATATTAACACGTCGTAAGGCTTCTCGACGTTCCTCCTCCATGATACGATAAGCCGTTCTGCGATCCATCACGAACCACAGTGAGTCTTCAAACTGAGGTGGGTAATAATGGACTTGATCCTGGGCCCTATCAATCGCAGAATTAAAAGCATAATCCATCTCCTTCATCTTGGCTTTCTTCACTTGGACCTTATCCTCAGCACGATCTTCACGTTGAGTCGCCTTCATCCAAGCATCCTCTGCTCTTGTACGCTTAGCTGATTCCTCTTTGAAGTCATCTTTCAACTTCTCCATGTCAGTCTTCATCTTCTCTTTGACTACCAACAGGTCTTCATGTTGACCCTTGGTATGAACTAGATCCCATTCTATGTTTTCGAGTTTTGAATCAAGTTCCTGAATCTCTACATCCTTCTACTACAACGCAACGTGATGCATCTCAACCATCTCCTTCAGCTCCTCAACATTATCCTGTAACTCTATGTTACAGTCATACAAAACATCATACATCTCAGCCGATACGGAGTTTGGTGGAAACTCCTCAGGATCCTCATCATCATCATCCTCCTCTATCTCTTCAGGACTATCCTCCTCGGGATCGGTCACATGCTCATCCTCCTGGATCAACTGTTCCCGCACTACGTGAATATCCCGGGGTTCATCGTCTATAGGTACATGAGGTATCACCTCTCTAGCTGGACTGGATCCTCCTTCGTTAGACATCCTGACAACAAAATATTTTAAGTTTTACTTAACATTATCGATACTCGCGAGTACATAAGTTATTAACACATATCACATAATGTCTTTTATTGTTTAGTTTCAATGGATGCCTTAATCCATTCCTTAAAACCCAATAAGAGTTAAACACCTCTATGTTTTTTCGCTTTCTTAAAGGCTACTTTCTAAGGTTTTCCCCACCTAAGGTTCATAACCTAAGGCTTTGATACCAACCTATGACACCCCAAATCTGGGTACTTCATTTCCAATTTATTTGGTTCTCAATATCAAAATATTTATATCTAACTACCCATAATAAAGGATAAAACATTAAATAACTTTAAACAATAATCTCTCCCATTAAAGGGTTACATCATCTCATAAACAATCCCAGGTAATCTAACCTTAAATTATTACATTAGTATGCGGAATACGTTATCAAATAAAACAAGTCTTTTAACTTCAAGCATTTAAATAAACTTTAACTAATTCTTCATCACTTAGACATCTTGCCCTTTCCCTTGCTAGTAGATTGTTCATCACCTCTTCCGACTTTAGTTGCATTGTTAATTGCAAGAGTGAGCAAACAATTGCTCACTTATATAAAGAATAGCAATAATAATCATATGAGAATGAACAACGAATGTGGTACAATAATGAACTTGTTCTACGAATATGAACAAAAACAAGTTCAAACTTTTAATATCTGAGTGTCTTATGACCACGAACTATGTCCACGGTGTTTAGGTATTATTATCCTCCTCCTCCTCCTCTATCTCTTCAGGACTATCCTCCTCGGGATCGGTCACATGCTCATCCTCCTGGATCAACTGTTCCCGCACTACGTGAATATCCCGGGGTTCATCGTCTATAGGTACATGAGGTATCACCTCTCTAGCTGGACTGGATCCTCCTTCGTTAGACATCCTGACAACAAAATATTTTAAGTTTTACTTAACATTATCGATACTCGCGAGTACATAAGTTATTAACACATATCACATAATGTCTTTTATTGTTTAGTTTCAATGGATGCCTTAATCCATTCCTTAAAACCCAATAAGAGTTAAACACCTCTATGTTTTCTGTTTCTTAAAGGCTACTTTCTAAGGTTTTCCCCACCTAAGGTTCATAACCTAAGGCTTTGATACCAACCTATGACACCCCCAAATCTGGGTACTTCATTTCCACCGAATTTGGTTCTCAATATCAAAATATTTATATCTAACTACCCATAATAAAGGATAAAACATTAAATAACTTTAAACAATAATCTCTCCCATTAAAGGGTTACATCATCTCATAAACAATCCCAGGTAATCTAACCTTAAATTATTACATTAGTATGCGGAATACGTTATCAAATAAAACAAGTCTTTTAACTTCAAGCATTTAAATAAACTTTAACTAATTCTTCATCACTTAGACATCTTGCCCTTTCCCTTGCTAGTAGATTGTTCATCACCTCTTCCGACTTTAGTTGCATTGTTAATTGCAAGAGTGAGCAAACAATTGCTCACTTATATAAAGAATAGCAATAATAATCATATGAGAATGAACAACGAATGTGGTACAATAATGAACTTGTTCTACGAATATGAACAAAAACAAGTTCAAACTTTTAATATCTGAGTGTCTTATGACCACGAACTATGTCCACGGTGTTTAGGTATTATTACCTTAACCTTAATAGTCATTAGACTGTACAGACTCTTCTTAACGTACTTAGGGGGATCAACCTTTTGTACCATGTATTGTGCACAAACATCTAAACGTTACATTAACTAAATCCCCTATGTTAGGGTTGTTCGTCTCAGTTTGAATTTAGAATTTTTGCACTAAAGAAAGTTTAGTTTGGAACTAGCTTATCAGTGTTTCTAGAATTTTAGAACACTTGTTCAATTTCCATCAATAAAGGTTTAATACAATAATGTATAACTGAACAAGGCTATCAAAGTCAAAGATCAAATATTAACAATATATAACTTAATAAACATGATACACATGCAAAGTACTATGTTCAAAAGAGTTAGAACAATCTCATTTGAATCGACGTATTAGAACAATATATGCTTTGTATAATAATTAGAAAAGTGAAAATTGCTCGATGTAACGAATTAGGTTACAAGAGCTTAATCAATCGTATATAAGAATAGAATCAATAATATTGCTCAATAGAATGTAGAAACTTTCACAATTATTATAAGAGTAGGGTTAAAGAACTTGTATTGTTTGTAAGCTACACAAGTGTAAAATAATCTCCAATTATCCTCCATGCATCATTAAAATCGCAACAACAATTAGTTGTATGAATATTATCTTTAGAGTTTAAACCATCATTTAGGTTATAACCCTAACCTAGAACCTAACCATTTAGGTTAACATACTTAACGCCTCTGAAATCACACATTATTCAACATAAACCTTACCATTTATCTACAACTTTTGAAAACATCACTTTTAGTTTCATTTTACAACTTATTTAAATAATTACTTAAAATCTTCAAACTATGAATTACAACATCTTACAATCTGTTATTATAGTCCACTTTATGTTTTAATATCCTTAACATGCATGCTAAACTAATACAAGTCTCATTACACATGATGCGCAATTAATGCAAACATTGCTCGGGCTTGCTCTGAGCTCAGATTGCATTTCATTGCCTCTTGCCTTGCACTTAACCTTACTACCTGGCATGTTATTTGAGTGCGTAAACGAAGAAGGAAGCAATGAGAGTCGACTTTTTATCCAACAAACATGAATTTAACCCATGAAACAGTGAAATTAACACCTATAATTGGTACAAACATGTTTGCTAACATTTACAACCAATTAACACAATTTAACATCAACTAAAACTAGTTTAATTTCTCAAAATTCCATATTTTATACCAAAACTCCATTTTTGAGTTTCTTCACAAAATTGAACACCGTGACTTTGATTCTTGTCCGAATTACTTCGTTCAAATTACGTTATGTGTGTTTCTTAATAGACTAGCATAATCTAACATAAATTCACAGTTTAACATACGAATTGACCACTAAAATTCGTACTTTTCACAGGCCATATAAGAAATACAAACACTATCATACTTTTCTTCCTTTTTAAATTGTAATTCGCATATAATTCATGTTTGATTACAACATCTAACATCATAACTATATATAATCATCATACACAGGTTACATAACAACATTTTACAAAACTAGAATTCACAGTGTGTACAAATTATGTCGTAAAACTCATATATATATATATATATATATATATATATATATATATATAATCCTAAGGTTTAGAAAATACCTCCACTTTGATTGTATGCTACCAAAGGATGGTGACTAGGTTTAACAATTCCCTTTCTTCCTCTTGCCAATCACCAAGAACTCAGTGTTTTTCTCTCTTCTCTCTCAAACCCTCTCTGTATTTTCTGTATTGTCTAGCCTTAGGAAAAATAAGCCGCATAGAAAAATATAAGCTAGCCACAAACCCACGTACGTCAGTTTAAAAAAAATAGAAAGACGTCAGTTAGGAAAAAGCCAAAGGCCACAAGGCCATGTTTGGCTAACCACATAATTCCCAAACCAAATTATTATTATATTATTTATATTATATAGTTTTCACGTGTCACACTCTAGTTAATTAAATAACTTTAGCTTAATTAATTTAAATTAATAATAATAAAATCTTATTATCATTATTATACTTATAATTCATAAATAATTATATATCCAATTTAATTAATAAATTAGACACATCACTTTATTTAATTTATTTATTTCCTTTAAATTAAACAATTCATTTAATTTAATTATTTTCCGAAATATTAAGCAATTGATTTAATTTAATTGTTTCCTCAAATTAAATCCTTTAGATAAATTATCAATACTCAATTTAATTAACATTTATCAATTTTGTTATTAACTCACCACAATCCATTAATTATTTATTTTCCTCAATAAATAAATTATTTAAAATATTTATTTAACTCAATAAATATTTAAATTAAATTATCCTAGTTCTCGCCCGAGAGAGAGTATCTGACTTGTTTTCCTCAGTTTTAGTTGAGGATCCCTAGTTATCGAAGGGATAGTAGCTCGTATTCTAGAGTGAAGCCCCCTTCAAGTAGTAGCCCAAAGTGAAGGAGATGGCTAGGAGAAGGCTCTGTCTCTAGTGAATTCCCGTACTGCGTGTCTGCCCAGATGTGAGTGACCTACCTCAGTTAAGAGAGAGATACCAATTTCTCGATCGTTACAGTTGCGGACTCAAAAATGACCATATTCTGACATAGAACGAAGAAACGAGCGTTGAACGTTCATGAAAGTTTATCGTTTTCGTTAAAATAAACTAAAAGGTGAATTCCAAGTTAAAGATTCAAAAATGTAAAATTCTTGCATGAACACTTAGAGCGTGTGATTTCTGAGCTAATGGCTTTTGAACGAGCCAATTCGGACTTAAAATGAACAATTTAGGAGTCCGGGAATTTCATCAATGTAAGGAATCTTTCATCACCATCCAATTGCACAGAGCCCGTCTGCATTGGCTCATCAGTACAATAAGTAAGCCAATAATTAACTAAGCATATCTATGAGCTATCGAAGTTTCAGCGCAAGGCCTATGCATAACTAACACTAAGACTCGCGTCGTAGCGCCAAATCCACTAGCTATGCTAGATTTTGAAGTTTATTCAAATCGTGCTGAAATGTACATTTTGAAAAAAGAAAGAATTGGTTCATCTTTTTGGAACCAATGGATTTTAAAAGAGCTATGTTTTATATGTATATGCCAATTTCTTCGGCTAGACAGAAGTTGATTTTAAAATATCAAAATGAATTTTATATCATCCGTGCATTTTGAAATTCCAAGAAGTTATTGATTACGTAAAATGTTGAGACGTGATGGAATTTTCAATATTATTTCAGTTATTGCAAAAACGAAGTTTTCGCCTACGGACTTAAAACCTAAGGGTTAGTAAAAGTGAGTTTTGAGAATGTAATGAGTACGTATAATATTTAGGGTTATTATGCGTGAGAAATATGAGTATGATACAAGTTATTATATGAGTATAGTACGAAGATTGGTACGACGTATAATACGAATATCATACGAACGATATATGAAGAGAATATGAGAATACGATAATGGAATGCGTAGAATGCGATTAATCTTAATGGAATTTGTGTTCATGGACTTTGTAGAATCCAATTAGACTTGGATTAGGTCAAGCCCAATGATTTGAGAAATCAAGCCCAAGATAGGCCCAATAAGAATTAGGGTTAAGGCCCAAACCAAGAAAAGAAACCGCGGATCGAACCGATGGGTAAACGGATGGGTAATAACCATTGGGGCAACCCATGGGTTGACCCATGGGGCATGTGGGGCGGCCACTTGGCCACCAAGTAAACTTGGTGGCTAAGCCATGAATAGTAAGGAGGTGGGGGCAAAATGACCAAAATGCACTAAGCTTTGAAAATCTATAAATAGAAAGCTAAATTTTCATTTTCTAGGATTTTGAAAAATCCTATAACTTGAGAGAGAGAGAGAGAGAGAGAGAGAGAACTCGGAAGAAGACGAAGAGGAAGAGCGTGGGCATGAATGCTCGGATCAAAAGTGATCGTGAAATAGAAAAACTAGCGAATCGCCGACTTTGTATAACTGAAGAGGATTAAAGAAGAACGGTAATCCGAACCCTAGTTTCTTCTCATATTTTCTTTAAGTTTCTATGCTTAAAACATAGCTTAATGAGAATAGGGAGAAGATGATGTTAAAAATGATTTCATATGGTTGAAATCATGAGAAAGTAAAAAAATAAGAATTAGAAGTTTAGTTTGTAAATTTCTTAAGGAAGTATAAGATTCGTAAGGGTTTTGAGCAATCCGAATGAATGTTATGAACGAGTAGGTGAAATAAGTACGGAATGATGTTCTATAACATCAAATTCCAAGAAAAAGTAGAATCGTAATCCAAAATATCGATTAAAATGAAGAACGAACGAAGAACGCGAAGAACACGTATAATGTTGTTGATGGACAAATTTAATATCATCGTAGGATAATTGTTGTTGATGGACAAGTTTAAAACCATCGTGTATAAGTTAGTTGCATATTACTTGGTTAGGACCGGTAGAAACGTTCATGAAGAACGGATTAAAACTTAGCTATAACGAAGTTTTGGCAAAATTTTCATAAAAGACGAACGAGAATTAGAAGGTTAGTAAATGAACCCGAACATGTAGGGTTTCATAAGAAAGTAAGTGACAGTAGAAAATGTGAGTCGTAGACTCAAGAACGAACAAGTTCTGAGTTCGGATGACCGAATTACGGACGAGCGAGCGAAGAACGTTAAAAGCGTAAAAATGAACGAAGGGTTAAGATTAAGCCAATTGAATGGCATGTTAACAAATTCAGAATGAAGTTCTGTCCAAGGCATATTAAAGTACGTAAGATAAGGAAGAGAATGGCTTTGGAACAACCTCGTTCCGAGTTATAACGAATAAGTTATGAGATCGTAAAGTACGCGTCTTAAACTTAATGCAGGACTTAGAAATTTTTCTAGGGTTTTGTCTCGGTGTTGCAGTTGTGCTGCCAGACTTTGAGAAGTAAATAGCAGCAAGCAAGCTCGAGCCTCGAGTTACATTAATTGGTGCCGCAGCGGTTGAGATAACAAAGAGTTTGGTGCCGCAATTGCGATCAAGGAAAGGGAGGCGTGGTCGTCGCAAGCAACATAGAGAGAGAAAACGGCACACGCCTCATCACCGGTGCAGGGCAATGCCCATAAATGAGATTTTTTAATTCTCAATTACTGGGGGATGTGCAAGAAAGAAAAAAGTATGAACATATAGTTCACCTAAAATAACGCTTAAGCAAGCGAGTTAAACCTTTAGTAAAGGTTAACGGAAAGATTAAAACGAGATTAAAAGAAAGAGAATGTAAGCACTAGATTACGTAACCGATATCCGGGGACAGTAGTCGTAATGAACAAACGTGAGGGATTGCTATGATTGTGATTATTTAGACGTTGAGTGATGAAGGTAATGAATAACATTTCGATGTTATGTCATGGTAATAAAAGATAAGTGTAAAGCGTATAGACGCTGTGAACGCAATGTTGTTGTGATGAACAATCGGTCTTAGCATACAATGAACGGTATGGCTTCAACATCAAGAAATAATAATGAACATGGGGTTCATGGATTGGATAACGATGAATGCAATTGAAACCTTGGGTAAAGGTTGAGTGAGAGATTAAAAGACGAGCAACGTGAACGTCGAATACGTAAATGATCCTCGTGAATCATCGTTGCATCGGATGAACGTTCTAAGGGTACAATGATTATATGACTTAGACGTTGACAAATGTAGTAAGTAAGATATGATTTATCAAGGAAAGCCATAACGAACGGTAATAAGATTAAAGAAATTCTGAGTGTGAGTCGGATATAGAAAGTTAGAATGAATGTAAGCGTTAAACACTTTAGTCGATGTGAGAGTTGAGTGTATGTGGATTTTAAACGGGTAAAACCTACACCTCGTGTATGGTTTGACCGTAGGGTAATGAAGACTAAGATTTAACCGTGAACGGTGAAGAAACTTAGTTAAAGATAATAACGTATAACGTTAAGAAGCCGAGTTAATAAGTATAACTTGGACAATGTTCCAAATCGAATGAACCGGACGTTGTAAGGTATGACTAAGTTAATATGAAATGGTTAATGCTATGACCTCATAGTATTGACATTGAATGATCGTTCTGAGTATGCAAAAGACTGTATGACTTAGACAATAAAGAATGAATCCAGAGGTATGGCATTTAGTTGCCAGAAAGCCATAAGGAATAAAAAGTTGACTTAACGAACATTATAGTTTAATGGTTCGAATAAGTTAAGAAAAGGTAGGTAGTGGTACAATCGTAACTTTGATAGTTGACATATGAGAGCTGGGCTAAACAATCCCTTCAGAGAGCGAAGGTATATACAAAACTGGAAACCGATCTAACTCACTGTGTGGGCAGTGTAGATGAGACGGGAACTTGTTTGTTGGTTGTTTGTGGGAAACCACTCAGAGTACCATATGGACTACTAGTAGAGAAGCGTTGTATGCTGAGTACTAGAGAAGTTATAAGAAGAAGATAAGAATGTAAAACATAAAAGATGATGAACATTTTGAGTAAGACATCTTCGTATGTCGTGAAGCCGTAAACCGGTAATGAAAGTTAGTCGCATAAACATAATTTACAAGAACGCAAACCCTCAGAAGTAAGGTTAAGTAAACCAATGCGTAAGTCAAGTTTATGACTAATTGGTGTACGTGTATTTCCTTATGTGTTATATAGGGATTTGGAATGAGTAGTTTAGCGTAAGTTGTAGCTGTGCGTAAGGCAAGTTTTCTAACTTCATTCATGCTAGTTTCTTAAACTTCTCAGATGTTGTACTTGAGAAGTTATGTCTATGTGCGAATGTGCGATGTTTGTATAAGGTGGTAGAACATATGAGGCATTGAGCCACAATCTGAACACTTTGATGTTTCTATGATATGAATTGTTCTGTGATTGAGATGTTCAATACAAGTATGCTCGGTTTATACATGAACCGTTATTGTTAAGTATGTGCTAATGATTCTAGCCAGACAGGAGATGTATGGAAAAAGGTAGAAGAATGAAAGTAGTGCAAAGAGTATGTCATAAATGTTTTAAGATGATAGGAATCGAGACTATTCCTATTATTCCAACTGCTTCATAACCTTTGTTCGGTTATTGAAGTTCTGAAAAATGTTTAAACTCTTGAAGTTGTTTGTTCAACTGTTATGACTTGCTGGGTAATTGAATGCTCACACTTGCTTTAAATGAAAACCATTTTCAGTGAACGATGTTAGAAAGAACTTAAGGATCCCGTAAAGATCAAGCTGATCGGTATCCAGACGAAGTTCCATTCAGTATGTGAATGTGTGTGCAGATCAAGTGAAGACTTGTAATATAGAATGATAGAATTAAACTATAGACTAGTTTAATGAACAGTTATGAATCCTTTGTGGCGGATGAAAGTCACTCGTGTAAGATGTAAAGAATAATGTAATTATCATTATTTGTAATGAAAGAGGTTTTAAGGTTTCGAGAACCTGGGATTTTAGAATATATGTTATTATATTTAACTATATAATGACGTGTATTTGGAAGGAAGTGGAATAGTGATACACAAAGTCCGTGTCCGAAAGTGTACTGATTTCTAGGGAGTCACAAAGTTGGTATCAAAGCTATAGGTTATAACTCTCTTGGGTAGGTGTACCTAAGACTATAATCGTAGAGAAGAGGATAAGAAAATCGTTGAGTTAAACGATTAAGGAAGAAGATCACCACGTGATCATAGTAAATCATAGTAACAGATGAGCTGTTAAACGATGAATGAGTTATAGCTAATGCTATGAATGAATGGTACTACGAAGTAGTACGGGAAGAAGAACTCAGATTGAGTTGTAAAGGTTAGCATACAAATTAAAGAAAATTCGTATTGAGTAAAGAGAAATTTAGAAGTTGTAAGATTTCAATTGAGGACTCATATGATAGCTGAGTTGTATGAACCTTTGTTATGGGCAGAGGTTTGTGCTTTGGTGTAACAACTACTCAGTTATTACAGTGATAATCATTGGAATTGGTCGTGCTATTAAGATGTATATGACGAGAAGGTGAATCTTTTCTCATGTATATACTTGATAGGTAGAGAACGATAAGTAGGTGCAAGTTCTTAAACTCATACTTATGGTAAGTTCGTGACTCATAATAATATGGTATGTTTTCGAATATCTCAGCGAATGGATGCCTAAGGTCTGTCTGGATGTTCTTAAACTCATATTATTGTGGAAAGTTCCTGAACCCATAATGTGTGGTAAGTTGATGGACTGTACTAAGAAATAGGAATGTTTAGACTGAAAACGAAGTATTTTCAGTAGATCTAGCATTGAAGGTGCTAGAGAAGTTTAAGTATTATCGCAGTAAGACAATGAAGGAAGATGGAGAATAGGATATTCCAAATCCTCTAGCTATGCTAGATTTCGAAGTTTATTCAAATCGTGCTGAAATGTACATTTTGAAAAAAGAAAGAATTGGTTCAACTTTTTGGAACCAATGGATTTTAAAAGAGCTATGTTTTGTATGTCTATGCCAATTTCTTCGGCTAGACAGAAGTTGATTTTAAAATATCAAAATGAATTTTATATCATCCGTCCATTTAATGCAAGGATGGTAAAAAGATGGAGTTGTTAATGCAATTGAACTTGGTGGGATGTGATCTTAGAATCAACAAACTGCTATGGTAAGATGTATAATGGCGAAGTCATAAACTGACGAAGTCCTCAACGTACAGTGAAGAGTACGATATCATGATGTCATAAAACGTGTTGAAGTATTCTGAAAAGAATTTAAAGAAGTAGTCGATGTCAATTGATTTGACTAGACGAATGTTTCAAGAAATATCCAAAATTTTTGGTATTAAGTCTGAGGTGAACATACCCCGAAATGGGGATATACGATATGTTGATCACCTTCGTATGGAAAGAGGTAGTTTACATTCTTTGTGATTGTAAACTTACCATGGAAAGAAAGGTTTACGGCAAAAGGCTGTTTAACCTAGTAAGAGTTCATGGTCAATTTGACCCCTCAGCAAAAGTATGAGATGTTTTAAAGGATATTTTATATTCCTCGCTATTCCTTCTCCTTCATGATTCTTGATAGGTTATGGAGGTTAGGAATGATGGAAAGATAAGAACTTCTTTGAAGAGAAGTTTAGAAGAAGGGTAAGCTAAAATTTCGAGGACAAAATTATGTGAAGGGGAGAATGTGATGACCCGGGTAAGGGTGTGGTTTTAAGAAATTCCGAGGACGGAATTTTTATAAGGAGAGAAGTGTGACAACCCGAGTAAAACTGAATTGTCTAGAATTTAAGCTAAAGAATTAGTTATTAATAAAATGAATTTTTATTAATACTATTATGTGCTATGTGTTTATTAATCGTTCTATAACCTAGGATGATTATAAGTCGGGAGGATTCTGGCTACGAGCTAGATTGAACGAGTAAGAATTTTCAAGACGAAAATGAAAGTTTTCTGGGAACAAAAATATTTCCGGGGAAAAAGACGAAATAGGCACTATTCATCCGTTTCTGCTTAGAGATTTATTTTGAAATTCCGAGAAGTTATTGATTACGTAAAATGTTGAGACGTGATGGAATATTCAATAATATTTCAGTTATGGCAAAAATAAAGTTTTCGCATGCGGACTCAAAACCTAAGGGTTAGTAAAAGTGAGTTCCGAGAATGTAATGAGTACGTATAATATTTAGGGTTATTATGCGTGAGAAATACGAGTATGATACGAGTATAGTACGAAGATTGGTACGACGTATAATACGAATATCGTACGAACGATATATGAAGAGAATATGAGAATACGAGAATGGAATGCATAGAATGCGATTAGTCTTAATGGACTTTGTGTTCATGGACTTTGTAGAATCCAATTAGACTTGGATTAGGTCAAGCCCAATGATTTGAGAAATCAAGCCCAAGATAGGCCCAATAAGAATTAGGGTTAAGGCCCAAACCAAGAAAAGAAACTGCGGATCGAACCGATGGGTAAACGGATGGTTAATAACCATTGGGGTAACCCATGGGGTATGTGGGGCGGCCACTTGGCCACCAAGTAAACTTGGTGGCTAAGCCATGAATAGTAAGGAGGTGGGGGAAAAATGACCAAAATGCCCTGAGCTTTGAAAATCTATAAATAGAAAGCTAAATTTTCATTTTCTAGGATTTTAAAAAATCCTATAACTTGAGAGAGAGAGAGAGAGAGAGAGAGAACTCGAATGAAGAGGAAGAGGAAGAGCGTGAGCATGAATGCTCGGATCAAAAGTGATCGTGAAATAGAAAAGCTAGCGAATCGCCAGCTTTGTATAACTGAAGAGGATTAAAGAAGAACGGTAATCCGAACCCTAGTTTCTTCTCATATTTTCTTTAAGTTTCTATGCTTAAAACATAGCTTAATGAGAATAGGAAGAAGATGATGTTAGAAATGATTTCATATGGTTGAAATCATGAGAAAATAAAGAAATAAGAATTAGAAGTTTAGTTTGTAAATTTCTTAAGGAAGTATAAGATTCGTAAGGGTTTTAAGCAATCCGAATGAATCTTGTCAACGAGTAGGTGAAATAAGTTCGGAATGATGTTCTATAACATCAAATTCCAAGAAAAAGTAGAATCGTAATCCAAAATATCGATTAAAATGAAGAACGAACGAAGAACGTGAAGAACACGCGAAGAACACGTAGAATGTTGTTGATGGACAAATTTAAAACCATCGTAGGATAATTGTTGTTGATGGATAAGTTTAAAACCATCGTGTATAAGTTAGTTGCATATTACTTGGTTAGGACCGGTAGAAACGTTCATGAAGAACATATTAAAACTTAGCTATAACGAAGTTATGACAAAATTTTCGTAAAAGACGAACAAGAATTAGAAGGTTAGTAAATGAACCCGAACATGTAGGGTTTCAAAAGAAAGTAAGAGAAAGTAGAAAACGTGAGTCGTAGACTCAAGAATAAACAAGTTTCGAGTTCGGATGTCCGAATTACGGACGAGCGAGCGAAGAACGTTAAAAGCATAAAAATGAACGATCGGTCTTAGCATACAATGAACGGAATGGCTTCGACATTAAGAAATAATAATGAACATGGGGTTCATGGATTGGATAACGATGAATGCAATTGAAACCTTGGGTAAAGGATGAGTGAGAGATTAAGAGACGAGCAACGTGAACGTCGAATACGTAAACGATTCTCTTGAATCGTAGTTGCGTCGGATGAACGTTCTAAGGGTATAATGATTATATGACTTAGACGTTGACGAAGGTAGTAAGTAAGATATGATTTATCAAGGAAAGATGTAACGAACGGTAATAAGATTAAAGAAAGTTCGAGTGTGAGTCGGATATAGAAAGTTAGAATGAATGGAAGCGTTGAACACTTTCGTCGACGTGAGAGTTGAGTGTATGCGGATTTTAAACATGTAAAACCTACACCTCGTGTATGTTTTGACCGTAGGGTAATGAAGACTAAGATTTAACCATGAACGGTGAAGAAACTGAGTTAAATATAATAACGTATAACATTAAGAAGCCGAGTTAATAAGTATAACTTGGACAATGTTCTGAATCGAATGAACCGGATGTTGTAAGGTATGACTAAGTTAATATGAAATGGTTAACACTATGACCTCATAGTATTGACATTGAATGATCGTTCTGAGTATGCAAAAGACTGTATGACTTAGACGATAAAGAATAAATCCTGAGGTATGGCATTTAGTTTCCAGAAAGCCATAAGGAATAAAAAGTTGACTTAACGAACATTATAGTTTAATGGTTCGGATAAGTTAAGAAAAGTTAGGTGGTGGTACAATCGTAATTTTGATAGTTGACATATGGGAGCTGGGCTAAACAATCCCTTTAGAGAGTGAAGGTATATACAAAACTGGCAACCGATCTAACTCACTGTGTGGGCAGTGTAGATGAGACGGGAACTTGTTTGTTGGTTGTTTGTGGGAAACCACTCAGAGTACCATATGGACTACTAGCAGAGAAGCGTTGTATGCTGAGTACTAGAGAAGTTATAAGAAGAAGATAAGAATGTAAAACATCAAAGATGATGAACGTTTTGAGTAAGACATCTTCGTATGTCGTGAAGTCGTAAACCGGTAATGAAAGTTAGTCGCGTAAACTTAATTTACAAGTATGCAAACCCTAAGAAAAAAAGTTAAGTAAACCAATGCGTAAGTCAAGTATATGACTAATTGGTGTACGTGTATTTCCTTATGTGTTATATAGGGATTTGGAATGAGCAGTTCAGTGTAAGCTGTAGCTGTGCGTAAGGCAAGTTTTCTAACTTCATTCATGCTATATGAAAGCTAGTTTCTTAAACTTCTGAGATGTTGTACTTGAGAAGTTATGTCTATGTGTGAATGTGCGATGTTTGTACAAGGTGGTAGAACATATGAGGCATTGAGCCACAATCTGAACACTTCAGTGTTTCTATGATATGAACTGTTATGTGATTGAGCTGTTCAATACAAGTATGCTTGGTTTATACATGAACCGTTATTGTTAAGTCTGTGCTAATGATTCTAGCCAGACAGGAGATGTATGGAAAAAGGTAGAAGAATGAAAGTAGTGCAAAGAGTATGTCATGAATGTTTTAAGATGATAGGAATTGAGACTATTCCTATTATTCAAGCTGCTTTATAACCTTTATTCGGTTATTGAAGTTCTGAAAAATGTTTAAACTCTTGAAGTTGTTTGTTCAACTGTTATGACTTGCTTTGGGCAATTAAATGCTCACACTTGCTTTAAATGAAAAACATTTTCAGCGAACGGTGTTAGAAAGAACTTAAGGATCCCGTAAAGATCAAGCTGATCGGTATCCAGATGAAGTGCCATTTAGTATGTGAATGTGTGTGCAGAGCAAGTGAAGACTTGTAATATAGAATGATAGAATTAAATTATAGACTAGTTTAATGAACAGTTATGAATCCTTTATGGCGGATGAAAGTCACTCGTGTAAGATGTAAAGAATAATGTAATTATCATTATTTGTAATGAAAGAGGTTTTAAGGTTTCGAGAACCTAGGATTTTAGAATATATGTTATTATTATTTAACTATATAATGACATGTATTTGGAAGGAAGTGGAATAGTGATACACGGAGTCCGGGTCTGAAAGTAGACCAGATTTCGGGGCGTCACAGGTTGGTATCAAAGCTATAGGTTATAACTCTTAGGTAGGTGTACCTAAGACTATAATCGTAGTGAAGAGGATAAGAAAATCGTTGAGTTAAACGATTAAGGAAGAAGATCACCACGTGATCATAGTAAATCGTAGTAACAGATGAGCTGTTAAACGATGAATGATTTATAGCTAATGCTATGAATGAATGGTACTACGAAGTAGTACGGGAAGAAGAACTCAGATTGAGTTGTAAAGGTTAGCATACGAATTAAAGAAAATTCATATTGAGTAAAGAGAAATTTAGAAGTTGTAAGATTTCAATTGAGGACTTATGTGATAGCTGAGTTGTATGAACCTTTGTTATTGGCAGAGGTTTGTGCTTTGGAGTAACAACTACTCGTTTTCTTCGTTATAAGTCAGAATTCGACGATTCTTGCGCCAACGACTCTTAATTACCTTATCTCACGTGTTGACATTGGAAACCAATGTTTTCAAGGAACACGTCAACTTTTGACCCCTAATCCGAGATTTTTACGTTTTTGACGTTTAACGTCTATTTTTACAAAATTCGCCATAACTATGTTACTCGTGTTCTATAAGCCAAATCAAATTGAACACTCCATTGATTCACCATATACTTCCTAACCAAACAATATGCATATTCCTTAGCTTTAACGGTTTTCAAATCATTCATTCATAACTAAGTTCACGTTCAAGACTTTCTACGGTTTAAAATCATGTAAACACTTACGATTTCCATTTTGTAATGACCTATCAATGATTTTGTAAAGCCCCCAAACTCGGGTACTTAAAACCCGAACTCGGTGCTTCACGATACCATTTCTATGAGCGGAATAATACTAATAATAATAACAATAGTATAAATATCAAACTTTTATTACATTTATCAGAGTCTAATCCCAAGTGCACAACCTTTATTATATTCTTTACATGATATATAATACATATCATTATCTTAATACAGTCTAATTATTACAAAAGATATCATTAAACATGTTCTGTTTGCTTTCCTTTTCACTTGTTCTTGTGTGAACCTTCGGGTTGATCATGCCTAGCTGAAAACATTTAAATTTAAGCAAGGATGAGCATTTGGGTGCCCAGCAAGTAATAACAATTAGGAATATAATTAGCTGAAAGAAATAAATATTTTCTTTGTACATCACTTCTACAACGAATTTATAGTTGTGAAGTAAACTTAACCGATAATAACAACATAACAATTCTATCTCAAATTTTTGAAACTACGTATTGACAATATATATAGGTATTAGTCGACAGATTATGAACATTGTTTTTAGTTTTCGCTAAGGTTTAGCAGAACTGCATCAAAAACCGTCATAACTTACGGGCACGAGGTTGTACTTCCCATGTGCCCTGTATTGATCAATAAATTAAAGGAGTTAATTCAGTTTTGCCAAACAAGGCCTAATGTCTATTAAAGCCTTTAATCTAATTGTGTTTTACCAAACAATGCATAAGGGTTAATTGATTATCTTTTTAGTGGTTAGCCAAACAAGCCTTATGGCTTTTGATTTCAAATAAAAAATAACTGATGTTAGTTAAGTTAGTTATATTATATATTTAATATATACATTATATCAATATACGTTATATCATAAGACGTAAGAATAGAGGAGAGAGGTTAAGAGAGAAGAAAAGAAAAACTCAGAGGAAGAAGAAGAGAAGAAGAAAAGAAGAGAGGAAGAAAGGCTAGAGATTGGAGAAGAAGAAACTTGAGAATAGAAAGGAATAGCCATCATCATCTTCTTTAAGGTATTTCTCCTATTCTTTTTAGTTTTTAAAGTTTAGTTTTTCTCTTCCCAAATTCGCTGTAGAATTCTTGTGTAAGGATGAATTGTTGTTTCTATGTGGCTTTATATGACACACACTAATGATGTTAAAACTATTTTCATAAGTTATAGTCAATGAATTGATGATATGTATGTAATTTGTGAAGAAAACGTTTTTACAGAGAGTTTTTGTGAATATATATTGTTTAGCTTAAAGTAGAAATTGAGGGTTAATTAGTTGTTTAGTTAATAAATTGACCATCTAATTTGATAGAGTATGTATAATTATTGATAAAGATACTTTGAATTAATTGTTTTGGTTGAAAAACAAAATTTACAATGTTGATTTTAATTGAAATATCAAAAAGTGAGTTTTTAGCAAAAACAGTGAAATTGAATGTTTTAAATTTGTTATTTTATGTTGTTGTATGGGTAGAAACATGTTAGGAGTTCTTGAATTATGTTTATATGAATATTTTGTATGAATTGCATGTGAATTAGTCTGTTAGAAACAAGCTTGTAGGCCAAAATGGCTTTTTCTTGTCTTTATTGTCGGTCAAGTGAATGAAATCAGCTAGCTGACAACATGTCAGCGTACCAAATGATACGTTAGTGGTGGCCCATAAATACCATCGCCATGTCATGGTATATCACCACGCCATAGTACGATCCACAATATAAATGTGGGCGCCACAAGTCTGAAGATTAGCGTAATGGTCTAACAGTGTACTTTTTGTACATGAAATTTTAAGAAACATTATGTAATGATAGTAGGACTGTAAAATATTGATTTTAGTATTTCTATACTATGAAGAATTATGTTATTAAAGATTAACTTGTGTTATAACTTGATTATGTGATTAAATAATCAAACATACATGATGAATGTAGTTAGTTAAGTTTGTAAAGTGGTAGTGACTAACTATGTCATGATGACATATATATAGATATATATATATATATATATATGTATGTATGTATGTATAGGGTATTGTGATTCTAATTGATTCGATTTAGCCTACGAGCAAGGCAAGTTTTCTAATCCTTTACCTTATTGAACTAATTATTGTTTTCAATTCGATTACCTTATAATGATGCAAGCTGTCTAAACTTTGGTTTGATGTTGAACAAGTTATTCTTGTATTTAACTTGTTGTTTAGCATGCACAACTAAATTGTTATGAATGATTAGTATTCAATTCTAATTAACCTTGGCTTAGTATTGTTCAAGCAAGGTATGCTATAGTTATTCAAATTGTATGCTATTAGATTATTCCTAAAGCATGACTTTAGTTACTATGATTGATTCAATCATGATTATTCTATAATATAATGTTATTGATTTTATTCAACTAGTCCCTTAGTTGATGTTCGTTGAATTCTAAATTACCTTGAAAGCTTATCCAAACCAAACTTCCTTTGGTGCGGACTTGTATTCTAAATACTGAGATGAACAACCCTATTGTTATGATTAGGGGTTAACTTACGCATAGCGTTAAAATGTTTGTGCACAATACATTGTACAAAGGGCTGATCCCCATAAGTACGAGGTCCTTATAGTCTTAAGACTGTTAAAGTTGGAGTTGAAAGATTACTTGCAACTGTGGACGTAGTTCATGGTCTTACGACCCTCAGTGATGTATATTTTCCATATTTTGGGATTTCAGTTTCTGATTATTATTGATAGAGTACTATTCACTTTTGATGAGCCTATTTCGACAGTTATTATTGTTATACTCTTGTTGATTCCATATTATACCCAGTGAGCAATTGTTTTGCTCACTCTTGCATATTTATAAACTCATTGCAGCTAAAGAAGAGAAGGTAGGTGAACCTACTACTAGAAAAGGGAAGGGAAAAATGTAAAAGTGATGAAGACTTGTAATAGTTTTGATAGTTTTATTATCAGACTTTGATTTAAAGATTGTAATGAAGTTTATTTAATTTTCCACATTTGAATGTTTGTAATTAAAGGTTAGATACCCTGAGAGATTTTTATTTAAGTTTAATCCTATATGGGCAGGTTTTTATTATTCAATTTTATTATAATTGGGTAGTTAGAAATGAATGTTTTGATTAAGTGAACACCAAATCTTGAGGAAATGAAGTACCGTGGATTTGGGGTGTCAAGTTTGGTATCAAAGCTTTAGGTTATGAACCTTAGGTGGGGGGGGAAGCCTTAGGAAGTAACCTTTGAAAAGATAGTGGAGATAACTCTTATCGAGTTTTAGGAAAGAAGTAATAAAACACTTATGTGCTTATGTGATTTTAATTTATGTACTCGTGAGTGTCGAGTAGTAATGATTAATAATTAAAAACTTTAAAACTTTGTTGTCAGGATGACTAATGTCGGAGAATCCAGTCAGGCTAGGAAGGAGGGACCTCAAGTGCCTATAGAGGAGGAGCCTCATGACATTCAGGTAGTTTGGGAACAACTACTGCCACAGGAGTCAGCCCCGTTGGTCACAGTAGTTGAAGATGAGGATGATGATGTGGAGACAGACGAGGAGGATCCTGTTGAGTTACCACAGGAGGAGATGATGACGAGGACGAGGAGGAAAGGATTCCACTTAACTCGATAGCAGGCCGTATATACGATGAGGTGCATGACCGTAACATGGAACTTCAGGATACAGTTGAGGAGTTGCAAGAGATAGTAGCTGAACAACAGACTGCAATGATCGTGAAGAACAACTGACAAATGTCGAGGAGAAACTAGTACAGACTGAAGGAGAGAAAGAACAATTAATCGAAGTGGTCGTTGTACTGAAGAACAAGCTGAGAGAAGAAGCTGCTAAGAGGGCAAGAGCTGAAGATGCTTACGAGGAAGATTTTCAACGAACCAAATTAGCAGCAAGAGACACGCAAGCAAAGAGGATGAAGATGGAAGAGATGGATAAAGCATTTAACACCGCAATTAATCAAGCTCAAGATAGGGTCATGGGATATCCGATTCAGTTCAAGACGCTACCATCATTCATGTTAGATCGCAGAACAATGTTTCGAGTCATGGAGGAAGAACGTGATAGGGCTAAGAAGTATCTTAATAGAACATCGTAGCTGTTGTACGATGAGTGAAAGGTTAAATAAATTGTAAATCTCAAGTGTTATGCAACCTATGGGATATGACTATGATGTTGTCCTAAAACTTTTGTAGTTCAGGAAATTAATGTACATAGCAGAGATGTTATTGTTTTATGTTTTCAAAAAGGTTATGAATAAATAAAAGTTGTTACTTTATTCAAAGTGATATGTGTTATGTGGTTATTTCTTTTATGGAGGCAAGTTAATTAGAAAATACTTAAAGAAGCTGAGTAATAGTCTAATAGATGTTTTTTTTAACAGAAAATGCCTCCCAAACGTGAACCACCCCGACAGAGAAACAATGAGAGAACTACCAACAACGACAATGTTGATGGTAACCCCGTTCAACAACTAGTGACACTACTCACAGGAGCATTGCAGAATCAACCACAAAACCATGGTACAACGTTTAAGGATTTTAAGGCCGTTAGACCACCTGAATTCCATGGGTCCATGAATCTAGTCGAAGCACAAACTTGGATTATGGAGATAGAAAAGGTGTTCGATGTCGCTAGGGTAGGGGATGACCAGAAGATTGCTTTCGCAACATTCATGTTCAAAGCAGAAGCTAGTTATTGGTGGCAGGCCAATAAAACTCGTGAAGGGCCAGGAGTGATGACCTGGTATAGGTTCAAGGAGTTGTTCTTCGAGACCTATTTTCCGGAGAGTTCGAAGAGTCAGCTAGAAGTGCAGTTTCTGGAACTAAAATAAGGAATGATGACGGTATCTGAGTATGTCGCGAAATTCAATGAATTGGCGAGGTTTGCGCCATATCAAGTCAGCACAGACGAGCGTAAGGTGAAGAGATTTGAAAAGGGACCAAGCCCGGGCATCTGATAGGGTATCCTGCTCCAGATTGAAGACGCGTTTACAATGATGGAGAAGACAAGACTCACCGAAGAAATCGGAGGCGAGGCAGTTACAAAGTTCAATCAGGAATAAAAGATGAAGATTAATGAGAATGATATTAAGAATGGAGATGGTAACGGTGGAAACAACAACAACAACAACAGCAACAACAGCTTGAAGAGGAAGTGGAATGGGAACATGGGTGCTGGAAACCATCAGGGTAACCAGTAAAATAAAAAGTTTGAAGCATGTGCGACGTGTGGGAAATTTCATAAAGGTGCATGCTTGATGGGGAAGCGAGTATGCTTCAATTATGGCCAGGAGGGTCACATCGCCCCAAATTGCACTCAACCGAAGAAGAATGTAAGCTTCATGTGCGGATCCAAGGATCACTTTGCTCGTGAGTGCCCTAAGAAGAAGGATGGAGTGACAACCAGAAGAAATGGAGGAAATAATGGAGGTACATGGGCCATTGCAGGACCTGCAGCATCAAATAAACCCACAGCCAGAACCTTCAACATGACTGTGCAAGATGATGTGCAATCAAAAGATGTGGTGTCAGGTATTATCCCAATCAATGATATTAATGCATATGTATTATTTGATTCGGGTGCTACTTGCTCGTTTATATCTGATGAATTTGCTAAGAGGTTAGAATTGCCTAGAGAAGAACTGAATTTTCCTTTGAACATAGAAATTGCGAATAAGGAAGTAATCCTTGTTAGATTCGTATACAAGAACTGTAGGGTGAACATTAAGGAGAATATCTTGTTAGTAGATTTGATTCCGATTAGACTCGAGGAATTTGATGTAATTTTGGAAATGGATTAGTTTGCTCAAATACGGAGGCGGAATTGACCGCCAAAAGAAGTGTAAACCTTATGACTCATCAAAGGTAATATTTCATGGTAGCAAGTCGCCTAGACAAATGAAATGTCTGACGACTATGCAGGAGCCAAGAAATTGTTGAGTCAGGGTTGTGTGGGCTATTTAGCTTACATAGTCGATACTCAGAATAAGGGTGTGAAACTAGAAGAAATACCAGTAGTGAGGGAATTCGAAGACGTGTTTCAAGAAGATTTGCCAGGACTTCCGCCTGACAGAGAAATTGAGTTCGTGATCGACTTAGCGCCGAGAACAACACCGATATCGAAGGCCCCGTACAGAATGGCTCCGGTAGAAATGAAGGAACTTATGGTACAGTTGCAAGAGTTGCTAGACAAGAAATATATTCAACCAAGCGTATCGCCGTGGGGAGCGCCAATTTTATTCATGAAGAAGAAGGACGGAACAATGCGTCTTTGCATTGATTATAGAGAGTTAAACAAAGTCACTATTAAGAATAGGTATCCGTTGCCTATAATAGATGACTTGTTTGATCAGCTGAAGGGTTCTAAATATTTCTCGAAAATAGATTTGAGAAGTGGGTATCACCAATTGAAGGTAAGAAAGGAGGATATACCTAGAACGACATTCAGAACTCGATACAGATATTACGAGTTTCTGGTGATGTCTTTTGGTTTAACAAATGCCCCTGCTGTGTTCATGGATTTGATGAACAGGGTGTTTAAACCATTCTTAGAAAAGTTTGTAGTGGTATTTATTGATGACATTCTGGTGTATTCCAAAACTCAAGAAGAACACGTGGAACATTTACGTTTAACATTGGAGACACTATGAAAGGAAAAGTTGTACGCGAAATTCTCTAAGTGCAAATTTTGGCTCGACTGTACAATTTTTGGGTCATGTTATTGACAAGGATGGGATTTCGTAGATCCATCAAAAGTGGAAGTCAGAATCAATTGGGAACAACCAAGAACACCATCAAGTGAGGAGTTTCTTGGGACTGGCTGGTTATTATAGAAGATTTATTCAAGATTTTTCTAAAATAGCCACTCCTCTAACAAATTTGATAAGGAAAAGTCATAAAATTCGTTTGACGGAGAAGTGTGAAGAGAGTTTCAAGATTTGAAGAAAAAAGTTAAGTATGGCACCGTGTTGACATTACCGGATAATACTGAGAAATTTTGTGGTGTATAGTGATGCCTCACACAAAGGGTTGGGTTGTGTTCTTATGCAGAACGATAAAGTTATTGCGTGTGTATCAAGACAGCTGAAGGATTATGAGAAAGGATATCCGACTCATGATTTGGAATTGGTTGCAGTTGTATTTTCTTTGAAGATATGGAGATACTATCTTTATGGAGAGAAATGTGAGATCTACACAGACCACAAAAGTCTGAAGTATATTTTCACTCAGAAGGATCTGAACATGCGTCAGAGAAGGTGGATGGAATTGATAAAAGATTATGATTGTGAAATCTTTTATCATCCGGGCAAAGCGAATGTGGTTACAGATGCTTTAAGCAGGAAAGGTCGGGAGAAATTGATGCTGATAACAACTCAGGAGGAGCTCATTTCAGCAATGACAAAACTGGAGTTGGAAATCAAATTTCCAAAAGAATCTAACAAACAACTATTCCAGATAGAAGCGGGTCCAACTTTAGTTGACAAAGTGAAGAATGCTCAACTACAAGATTAAGAGTGTGGGAAAATCAAAGAGAATCTAATTGAGAGTAGTGATGTAAAATACAAGATCGATACCGAAGGACTACTATGTTTTGAGGGAAGAATCTGGGTTCCAGCAACACCGGAGCTGAAAGAAGAAATTTTGACCGAAGCTCATAGTTCAAAATATTCAATTCATCCAGGAACCACGAAAATATATCAAGATTTGCGCCGACATTTTTGGTGGCCGAATATGAAAAGGGACGTTGCAGAATGCGTAGCGGATTACTTCAACCGTTGGAAATACCGGAATGGAAGTGGGAACACATCACGATGGATTTTGTGGTGGGTCTTCCAACTACTAAGAGAGGATGCGATGCAATTTGGGTGATAGTGGACAGACTAACGAAATCAGCTCACTTTCTACCAATAAAGATTAGATTTAATCTTGATCAGTTGGCAATATTGTACATTAAAGATATTGTTTTGAGACATGGAGTGCCAGTATCAATTGTGTCCGATAGAGATCGGCGATTCACGTCAAATTTTTGGAAGAGACTACAAGAATTTATGGGGACACAATTTAGAATGAGTACGGCTTATCATCCACAAACAGATGGCCAAAGCGAACGAACAATTCAGTCATTGAAAGATATGCTGAGAGCATGTGTCATGGACTTTAGAGGAAGCTGGGAAGAACAATTACCGTTGGTGGAATTTGCTTACAACAACAGTTATCACGCGAGCATCGGCATGCCACCTTACGAGGCATTGTACGGCAGAAAGTGAAGAACTCCACTGTGCTGGGATGAAGTCGGTGAACGCCAACTGTTAGGACCAGAACTAGTGCAACAAACTACTGACGTTGTCAAACTCATCAGGACAAGATTAGTAGTAGCTCAAGACAGACAAAAAAAGTATGTTGATCAACACAGACAAGATCGTACATTCGACGTAGGAACTTTTATATTTCTAAAAGTTTCTCCTTGGAAGGGGAAAATTCGTTTCAGTAAAATGGGAAAGCTAAGCCCGAGGTTTATTGGACCGTTTGAAGTGCTGCGAAGAGTGGGAGAAGTGGCTTACGAGGTAGCTCTACCTCTAGAGTTAGAAAACATTCATAATATTTTTCACATTTCGGTATTATGACAATATAAACCCGACTACAAACATGTGATCGAGTACGAACCGTTACTGTAACACCCCCAAAACAGGTATACAACACCCATTCTGAGTCGTGAAATACATGGTACAAAAACAACTACAACTTTATTAATACAACATAAAAACTGTGAGTTTAAATACAAATATTGTCATCTAGACAATATCCACACTCAAATAAGTCCTCATTTCAATTATTGATACATTATTTTACAAAATGGTGAGGACTACTAAAATAACTTCTAGAACCATCATTCCATACCCCGACTAGTACTGCTACATTCTCGCCTCCTGAGAAGAAAAATGGAACAAAAAGGAAAAGGGTGAGCTCAACTAGCCCAGTAAAGAACATTATGACTAAGATAATACAGAATAAATTATCGTTAGTCTTCAACAGGGAAAAAATCTAATAGAATAAACAAGTTTTAAATTAATATTCGCAGCAGAAATAATAATTCATTAGAAGAGTTAAGTAGAGAATGAAATCTACTATCTTCTATATATGAATATAAAAGTTCATCGTCTATCTTTTATCCATGTAACATCAATCAATATATATCTCGAATCAAATATTCATCTTTTACTACAAAGCCAAAGATATTCATCGATTAATCATGTTCATCTAAACACCTATTCATCTTTGCACTATAGGCCAAAGATATTCATCATAAAATCATTCATCTTTGCACTACGGGCCAAAGATATTCAGTTATATCATCATTTAGGACTGAGGATGATGAAAAATATTTTAAAGAAAATGAATCCAGTGAAACAAAAGAATAAATATTAAGGCTTCGTACTTTAAATAACCCAAGTTCAAAAATACTTCATAAATAACCAGAGTGGAGTAAAATTCAAAAATGATCAAAACATGGATACAATCAAAGCTAGTATCCATAATAGATAATTTGGACGAAAACGAAAATTTAATTTTTCTGTGAATAGTGTCGATTAAGTGAATAGTGCTTAGTATCGTGAATAGTAACTCCGACACTAAAAGATAGAAATTTCACAAAAAATATCATCATGCTTTGTGAATAGTACTCATGAATAGTAACTTGTGAATAGTAACTCATGAATAGTAACTCATAAATAGTAATTTATGAATAGTAACCCCGACATGAAAAAGTTTCAAATTTGATAAAAAATTCCAACCAATATTTCGGCATAATGATATTGAAGAAATAATATCATTTACGAAGAAAATAACATCCCTTACCTCGTAAAAACAGTACTTCTGACTAGAATACTTGATATAGTACTGAAAGAACTTGCACCGTATAGCAATACTCAAAGTACTAAAATATTCACAAAAATACGCTCGATATATAGAGAGAGAAAGAGAAAGAAAATTTCAGTTTCTAGTGTGATTTTCAATTCTAACCTAAGCACCCTATTTATAGGAAAATACTTAGAACATCAACGTAGAAATTTAATAAATTAATATTATTTATTTTTCCACATCTTCCTACGCATCCAAGAATCTGAATTCAGCCCCTAGCACATGCTAATGATGCCTCCACACATTCCAAAAAGGTTTTTGTTATTTAAAATAATTAAAACTTTCAAAAATCAATTATTTCAGAACTTCAGAACTTCAATAATTCATAATAAATAGCCCTTTTATCAGAAAATTCGAATCTCGCGACTTTGTCTAGGAAATTCAATTCTCTACAACTTTGCAGAAGAAAGTTTTTCCAAATTCCAAACAGAAATTGACCGAAATCTATAAAGGGCGATTTTACAAGCTATAATCAAATTTCAGTCAAGAAATGGGCCCACAGACATGTTTAACATGTTTTAAACAATGTTTGCAACAAAAATACTCTTCCTCCTCATATACTCATATATCCCACATTCATTGTAAAAATATCATCATTATTATATAATATAATAAAATATTATTTTATCAGAAAAGATAAAATATCAATTTTTAACAATTGTAACTTTAAAAATTTTCTCCATCTATAACCACATAAAATCAATATTTTTCTCATCATATAAATCAATAAATAATTATTCACAAATAATATTACAGAATCACAAAGATCGGCAACCAGTAGTTCCTCAGGAAAGAGGGGGCTTTCCAATAAGGATTTCTCCTTACTGGCGCGCAATTAGGTGACCAAACTTCTCCTTAGACAGAACTTTCTAGATATTGCCAATAATGTTTTCTAATAAATATTATTCAGATAATATGAATTATTGCGTCGATAATGGAAAATATTGTGTAGTGACAATTATTGAAACAACAATAATATAAAATATCAACGCAACAATTATTGAATCAATAAAATAAAATCTTGAATAAAGAATTCATCGTAACAATTATTGAGTAGAGCCTTCTTACGTAAGAATCAATAATTGGTGCAATACCGCGTGCTTCTTGTATGCAACAACGCCAGACATCGTGTGTTTTAACCACGGGTATTCCAACAATTGTTAACAGTAACCACTACTGTGATATTTGTAAACAACGATACTTGTCATTTTAAATCATCCAATCGCTTTCACATGGGACCCACAAAAACTGCACCGTCGCATTTAATATTCTCCACAACAACAAATAATATTCCACGACCAAACGAATATTCCCCGATAACAATGAATATTTTATAACCACCGCTTATTTAAAATATTTAAGCATTTTACCCATAACTAACCACATTAATTAAATCAACCCTTACTTTTTTAAAATGATAAATAGAGGAAATTAAATTTCATTTATTAATAATTTGGGGTCTTACAGTTACAGTTCGAGAAAGATTTGTCATATGAAGATGTTCCTATCTAGATAGTCGACAGGAAAGAACAAGTGCTCAGGAATAAAGTGATACCTTCCATGAAGGTGATATGGAGGAACCACAACGCCAAGAAGCTACGTGGGAACTCAAGAGAAAATGTTGAAAGAGTACCACAGAGTTATTTGTTTAATCTATGTCTTCGATTACTGGGGATGTAATCTTTGTAAATAAGGAAGAATGTAACGAATGATTTGTTTGAGTTGTGATTACGAGGGGATGAATCCTTGTAGGGAGGGAATGATGTAACATTCCGTAATTTTAAAGTGTAATATTAAATAATTATTGATTTATATAAGTATTTAATTGATATATTTATTTGTTGAATAAATAATTGTTCAATTTGAGTTGATGTGGTTTAGTTATTTATTTGTTGAATAAATAATTAAATATTAAATATTAAATATTTATTTGTAATATTAAATATTTATTGAATTATATTAGTATTTAATGGCAATTTGAGTTGATGTGGTTTAGTTAATTATTTGTTGAATAAATAATTAAGGAGCTAAGAAAATTAATTGCTATGAGATTATATACTAATTTAATTTAATAATTAAGTTAGAGAGCTAATAATGATTAAATGAATTATAATATTTTAATTGAAATATGTGATTTAAAATAAGGTGTTAGTTGGATTAAATAAAATTATAATTATAAAGAAATTATAGTTTTGTGATAATAATTTATGTGTTAAAGTAATTTAATAGATTAATATTTTAATTGATTAAATTGATTATTTAATTTAATAAGGAGTGTGACAAATAACCTTACTATAAAGGAGTTACTAAAATAAATTAAAGGAGTTAATTCAGTTTTGCCAAACAATGCCTAATGCCTATTAAAGTCTTTAATCTAATTGTGTTTTACCAAACAAGACATAAGGGTTAATTGATTATCTTTTTAGTGGTTAGCCAAACAAGCCTTATGGCTTTTGATTTCAAATAAAAAATAGCTGATGTCAGTTAAGTTAGAGTTATATTATATATTTAATATATACATTATATCCATATACGTTATATCATAAGATGTAAGAATAGATGAGAGAGGTTAGAGAGAAGAAAGGAAAAACTCAGAGGAAGAAGAAGAGAAGAAGAAGAAGAAGAAGAAGAAGAAGAAGAAGAAGAAGAAGAAGAAAGAAGAAATGAAGAGAGGAAGAAAGGCTAGAGATTGGAGAAGAAGAAGCTTGAGAATAAAAAGGAATAGCCATCATCATCTTCTTCAAGGTATTTCTCCTATTCTTTTTAGTTTTTAAAGTTTAGTTTTTTTCTTCCCAAATTATCTGTAGAATTCTTGTGTAAGGATGAATTGTTGTTGCTATGTGGATTTATATGACATACTAATGATGTTAAAATTATTTTCATAAGTTATAGTCAATGAATTGATGATATGTATGTAATTTGTGAAGAAGACGTTTTTACAGAGAGTTTTTGTGAATATATATTGTTTAGCTTAAAGTAGAAATTGAGGGTTAATTAGTTGTTTAGTTGATAAATTGACCATCTAATTTGATAGAGTATGTAAAATTATTGATAAAGATACTTTGAATTAATTGTTTTGGTTGAAAAACAAAATTTACAGTGTTGATTTTCATTGAAATATCAAAAAGTGAGTTTTTAGCAAAAACAGTGAAATTGGATGTTTTAAATTTGTTGTTTATGTTGTTGTATGGGTAGAAACATGTTAGGAGTTCTTGAATTATGTTTACAAGAAGTTTTTGTATGAATTGCATGTGAATTAGTCTGTTAAAAACGAGCTTGATACATTACTATTCTTAAGTCATAATTAATCAAGCTAGTTTTTTTAATACTACGCCAAAGAAGATATGTTAGTGGCGCCAATAACGCCATCGCTATAGCAATACCACCAGAGTGTAATCACCGCGTCACGCATGACACCATCACCATGCCGCAATGTCACGATCCATAGTAAATGTCGTAGCCATGGCCATGAAGTTAGCAAGAATGGTCTGACAATGTACTTTTTGTACACGAAATTTTAAGAAACATTATGTAATGATAGTAGGATTGTAAAATATTGATTTTAGTATTTCTATACTATGAATAATTATGTTATTAAAAATTAACTTGTGTTATAACTTCATTATATGATTAAATAATCAAACATACATGATGAATATAGTTAGTTAGGTTTGTAAAGTGGTAGTGACTAACTATGTCATGATGAAGTCTATATATATATATATATATATATATATATATATATATATATAGGGTATTGTGATTCGAATTGATTCGATTTAGCCTACGAGCAAGGCAAATTTTCTAATCCTTTACCTTATTGAACTAATTATTGTTTTCAATTTGATTACCTTATAATGATGCAAGCTGTCTAAACTTTGGTTTGATGTTGAACAAGTTATTCTTGTATTTAACTTGTTGTTTAGTATGCACAACTAAATTGCTATGCATGCTTAGTATTCAATTCTAATTAACCTTGGCTTAGTATTGTTCAAGCAAGGTATGCTATAGTTATTCAAATTGTATACTATTAGATTATTCCTAAAGCACGACTTTAGTTACTATGATTGATTCAATCACGATTATTCTATAATATAATGTTATGGATTTTATTCAACTAGTCCCTTAGTTGATGTTCATTGAATTCTAAATTACCTTGAAAGCTTATCCAAACTAAACTTCGTTTGTTACAAACTTGTACTCTAAATACTGAGATGAACAACCCTATTGTTATGATTAGGGGTTAACTTACGCATAACGTTAAAATATTTGTGCACAATACATTATATGAAGGGCTGATCCCCCTAAGTACGAGGTCCTTATAGTCTTAAGATTGTTAAAGTTGGAGTTGAAAGATTACTTGCAACTGTGGACGTAGTTCATGGTCTTACGACCCTCAGTGATGTATATTTTCCATATTTTGGGATTTCAGTTTCTGATTATTATTGATATAGTACTATTCACTTTTGATGAGCCTATTTCGACAGTTATTATTGTTATACTCTTGTTGATTCCATATTATACCCAGTGAGCAATTGTTTTGCTCACTCTTACATACTTATAAACTCATTGCAGCTAAAGAAGAGAAGGTAGGTGAACCTACTACTAGCAAAGGGAAGGGAAAAATGTAAAAGTGATGAAGACTTGTAATAGTTTTGATAGTTTTATTATCAGACTTTGATTTAAAGATTGTAATAAAGTTTATTTAATTTTCCGCATTTGAATGTTTGTAATTAAAGTTAGATAACCTGGGAGATTTTTATTTAAGTTTAATCCTGTATGGGCAGGTTTTTATTATTCAATTTTATTATAATTGGGTAGTTAAAAATGAATGTTTTGATTAAGTGAACACCAAATCTTGAAGAAATGAAGTACCAGGATTTGGGGGTGTCACAATAACACATAGCACTGCTTATTGCAGTCAGCACATAACATAATCACATTGTCACATATGTTCCCACAACCATTAAATCACAAATAAACACATATCTAATCAAATTATCTAAGTTCAGATCAATTGCTGAAATATGTCGGTGTACCTACAGCTTTATCGGGTAATTATCGAGTCTAAGACTCTGTCCTGTAGTTCAATAACTATAATTATCAGTCATATTATTTTTAAATGACTTATAATAATTTTGAAACATTTATTATAATTTATCAATAATTTTCAAATATCAGAATCATTATTAAATGATTTAAATATTAACAATTCTATTATCATTGATATGTAATTAATATTAAACCATTAATCAAACCATTGCCAAAATATTAAAGTTATTTATAATAACTCAAAGTATTTTTAAAATATTAATATTACACTTAAATGATTTTTAAAAGAATTAAAATCATTTTTAAACAATTATCATTAATATTAAAGTATTAATGTATTATTTATCAAAATATTAAAAGTCATTAATTATAACGTAAAATATTTTTAATTTATATATATCCTTTTTAAATGATTTTAAATAAATAAAACTGTGTTTTAAACTATTTATTTAATATAATTATTAAATAAATCTAATATCATTTAATATTAAATTATTAATAAAATTTTCCTTTAAATATCAAAAGTTATAATTTATAACTTTAAAAAAATTTAAACACTTTATTTCTATTTTAAATGATTTTTATAATATTAAAATCATTTTTAAACTAATTTATTTAATATAATTATTAAATAATTCTAATATCATTAATAGTAAATAATTAATAAAATTTACCTTTAAATATTAAAAGTTATATTTTATATCTTAAAATATTTTTAAACTATATATTTTTATTTAAAATGATTTTTCTAATATTAAAATAATTTTAAAATAATTTATTTAATATAATTATTAAATAAATCTATCATCATTAATATTATAATATTAATATTTTATAATTTAAAATACTTTTATAACCTTTAAATCATTTTTCTATAATTTTTAAATCATTAATTCTATTTTTCATAATTTATTTAATACATTCAATAAATAACTTAATTATCATTAATATTAATTAATTAATGAAATTCATCACAAAATATTAAAAGTTATCAAAAATATCTTAAATTTTTTTCTTATACCATAATATAATTTTAAATGATTTTTCATGTATTAAAATCATTTTTAAATAATTTATTTAATATTATAATTAAATAAATTAAATACTTTTAATATTCCAAAAATATTAAATATTTATGAAATATATTCAAAAAGACCCCAACTTTTATGAATAAAGAATAATTTTCTTTAATTATATTTTTGAATATTATGGTGTTGATTTGATATAATGTTATAGTTGTGGGTAATATTTACAAATTTTGCAAAGTAAGCAAGTGGTTATATAATATTCGATTGGCTCGGGAATATTCTTTTGTCGTGGAATATTCGTGACGACGGCACAATCATTGGTGGACCCCACAAATAAGTATTGTCGAAGTTAGAAAACGACAAAATTATCTTTCTATAAAAATAACTACGAGGTGTTACCGTTAAAACCGCTGAACTACCCTAGTAAAAGTACAAGAATACGCTGTGGTTTGCATAAGAGCACACCAGATTGATTATCGATGCTTACGTGAGAAGTCACTCGCTTATACTCAATTATTGCTACAAATTGCCGTGATCATATCTCTTATATTATTGATTCAATTATTGTCACAAGATCATCTCAGATAATATGTTATATTATTAAATCAATAATTGAGACGACACGTTATAATATTAATGATTAATAATTGTTGAAAGATTAAATATGTGTTGATTAAAAATAAAATGATTTGTGGTAATATTTATTCAATCCTTGATGTATATAAAGAGTCTATTATGAGACGCTTGTGGTAAATTTGGTTATTCTATGGGGCCCCATATGTCATCATCTAAGAGTCTCTTTCGCCAATAGTAATTACCTTTACCAGACGCGCAAACCACTTGCCGCTTTATATTATAAAGGCCGAACCAATTGTCGCTTTCACATTACAAAGCGCCGAACCAATTGTCGTTTCACATTACAAAGCGCCAAACCACTTGGTGTTTCACATTACAAAGCGCCAAACCACTTGGTGTTTCACATTACAAAGGCCCAAACCACTTTTTGTTTCACATCACCAAATTAAAGCCACTTTCTTTTCTTTTCACATCACAAGTGCTAAGCAAGTGCTAGAGAAATCTTCTATAAATAGAGGCCTAGTTCTTCATTATTTTTCACTAAATTCATTCAAGCTATAGAGAGAGAAAGTATAGAGAGAATAAGAGAGAAAGAAGAAGAGTATTCTGTTACTACACTACTGCAGTATTCAATCTCCTACTAATGTAAGGGGTGTTATTTCTTTTGTATTCATGAAGAGAACTTCTGTTATTCCATTTTTTATTATTCTGGTTGAATAACTCAGATACGCGCTGGCTACCCTATACTTGGTGAAATTCTTCCGTTATTCCATTTTTATTATTCTGTTGAATATCCTCGTCTCAGCATTTTACGCCGCCGACCGGTTCCATTTTTATTATTATTCTGTTGAATATCCTCGTCTCAGCTTTTTTTTTACGCCCCGGTTCCATTCTTTATTATTCTCGTTGAATATCCTGTCTGCATCAGGCGCTTTACGCCGACCGGTTCCGTTATTTATTATTCTGTTGAATAACTCGCCTGCGCGTATTCTATCGCATGCATGGTGATTTCTTTTGTTATTCCATTCTTTATTATACTCAAATTGGTTAAAACTTTGACTTCTATACTCCATGAAATTAGTGGAATATCCTTGATATTTGCGCTTCATCCAAAGATCTTTCATGGAAATATTCTTCTCGAGCATTCTTGAATTTTACTCTACAAAAGCAAAGATCATGTCGATAATTTGACGTTATCGGTTCCTCGGATAAATTAATTCTTGAACTTGTTTTATTGAATTCTTATATCATTGTCATCATCCTCATGTTTATATTTTATTGAAAGTCATCTCGTGGCCTGTAGAAGTATGATGGACTTGGTATGATTATGACTGTGTGATTATTCCGTGTAATCATGACCGTAATGTTACAAATGATGTGGTAAAAGTCCTCATTGGCCCGTAAAGTATCGATGGACAATTTGTTGGCATGATCATGACCATTAATGAATACACAAATATTCTCGCCCGTAGTGCATGGATAATTGTGGTCGTGATACTAAAGAATATCCTCGTCGAGAAAGTGTGGGTGATTCGATGATGTGGATTATTTATTGTCGAGTCCCAAATGATAAAAGTGATGAAAACCTTTAAATCATAAAAGATAGTAGATTTTATTCTCTACTTGACTCTTTTAATGGATTGCTTGTTCCGCCAGCAGCTTAAACTTGATGTTTGTTATATTGTATCGCTTAACATCGCTTAAGGCTAATGATAATTTATTCTCGCATTATCTTAGTCATAATATTTTACTCGGGCTAGTTGAGCTCACCCTTTCTTTCACCGTTTCTTCGTGAAATGAGAATATAGTCGGGACGAGCCTGGGAACCGAGTGATGGTCCTAGATGGTGCATTAGTAGTCCTCACTATTCTATGATATAGTGTGATAATAATTGTAATGAGGACTCCTTTTGAGTTTGTATACTCTCTAGTAGACAATATTTGTATTCAAACTCACAGTTTATGTTTTTTCGTATTGTACACCACAATTGTATTATTAAGTTGTATTTGAATTCTGCACTATGTATCCGGCGACTCAAGATGGGTGATGTATACCTAATTTTGGGGGCATCACAACAGGTATCAAAGCTTAGGATATGATCCTGCTAAGATGTGAGAATAGTACTAGAGGGGAGAGACGGGAATTCTTCGCTAGTATGACCTACCTAAGTTTATGTGGTATTTAATTGGCTCATTCAATTTAGGGATAATATGTTACATGTCAATTAACCTTTGTTTTGTGGCAAGATTCTAAAAATGACATCCGAGAATGTTGAGAATAAAGAATGGAGCACAAAGCAATCGCTGATTCACCACATATCAATAATCGTGATAATGTGCATCGTGAAGGCGATAATCCTCATGCAAACAACAACACCGACAAAATGATGAATGATCAAATGTTCGAGGCTTTATGCAATTCATGCAACAAAGAAAGCGAGAGCGCCCTCCCGTCCAAAATGTAGGTGGAAACACCGAAAACTCTCTGACGGTCACCGCTAAATAGCTTCAAGGAGCCGGGACCACCGAGTTTATTGAGAGAGCCAAAACCACTTAAGGCGGAAGCATGGATAAAGCAGATCACCAAGATATTTGATGTCTTGGGATGCTCCGAGGAGCAAAAGGTTCCTTTGCCACCTTTATGTTGCGAGGAGAGGCAGACATCGGTGGGAATTCCAGAAAGCGCACTCAACCTCGCCAGACCGAAAATGTCTTGGGAGAAGTTCCAAGAACTATTCAACGACAAGTACTTTCCCAAAGTATTCGGCACATGAAGGAGGTGGAGTTCATCAAGTTGAAATGTAATAATACGACCGTGTCGCAAAGACGAAGCAAAGTTTGCCGAAGTTGTCCTGGCTTATATCCCACTTGGTGGATAATGAAGAAAGAATGACGCGGATGTTTTAAGAGGTTTGAAGTCGAGATACGCCAACATCTTATTTCTCATAAACCGTGGTTTGTATTCGATGTTGTAAATAGGGCTCAATTAGTGGAGCGCGATAACGAGTCAACGCAACCAAAAGAGAGCAGCAAATTTAAAAAATGATAATACCAAAGAGAGAGCAACATCGGGCTGGTGACAACAAGCGTGAGAGAAAATCAATGTGCCGTAAGTGGTAACCACTTCTGTGGTAATCGTACAAAACAATAAGAATGGGCATTTCAAGAAGAGGAGATTCAACAATGATGGAAAGACGCCAAGACCAAAGACCGTCATTTAAGGAAGGAGAACGACCACCTATCATATGCTTCAAATGCGAGGGAGGGGCACATCACCCAAACCGCGATGATGCCGCCCAAAGCATGTTATAATTGTGGAAGAGAAGGTCACTTAGCCCGATTTTGTCGCTCACCAAGACAAGTTCAATGCAGGATGGAGGCACCAAAGGTCATTCCCGTAAAAAAGTCAAAACCGAGAGTAAGGGAGAGCGCTTTTGTTGTGACCTCCCAGAAAGCAAGCAAGAACCCGAATGAGGTCATCACGTAAGCTTATCATAAACTCTAGCTAAGTCTATACTTTATTTGATACCGCTTCTACCCATTCTTTTTTTATTTCTCCTACTTGCGCCAACGATTAAATTTGACTCGAGAAATTAGACTTTGACTTATCTCAGGAAACTCCGCTGGGAGAAACCTTCATTGCATCCACTGCTTATAAGTCTTGTTTGGTTCAAATTGGTACCCTCACATTACCGTCGATCTTATTTCATTGAAAATACTTGCATTTGACGTGATTCTAGGGATTGATTGGTTAACTACTCATCATGCAAAAATTGATTATTTTCGTAAGGTTGTTAGCTTTCATATTCCTAACCAACCTATTATGCTAATTCAAGCGACCAAACCATTAAAATCAATCACTACCATTTCAAGCCATAAAGCTATTCGCTTATTGAAAAACTGGATGTCAAGCTTTCTTAGCTCATGTCACGATTTAAAACAAAATACGCCGCTTTTGAACGATATTTCTATTGTTAATAAATTTCCGACGATTCCCAAGAACTTCCCGCCTACCCCAGAGCGTGAAATTGAATTTTGTATCGACCTTGAACCTCGGTACCAAACCCATTTCCAAAGCCCCATATCGAATGGCTCCTATTGAACTTCGTGAGTTAAAGACCCAACCGCAGGAATTGTTAGACATCGGCTTTATTCGTCCCTAGACGCCTCCTCGGGGTGCTCCTGCTTCTATTCGTGAAGAAGAAAGATGGGAGTATGCGATTTTGTATTGATTATCGGAGTCAATCATGTCACCATCAAAAATAGGTACCCATTGCCACGTATTGATGACCTGCTTCACCAAATTGTAAGGAGCCAAATTCTTTTCAAAGATTGATCTTCGCTCCGATATCACCAATTGAAGATTAGAACCGATGACATTCCAAAGACGGCTTTCGTAACTCTCCAGACGGCATTATGAATTCCTAGTCATGTCCTTTGATCGACTAATGCCCCCGCCGCCTTCATGGATATGATGAACCGAGTATTCAAGGAATATTTGGATCACTTTGTGGTCGCCTTTATTGATGACATCCTTATTTATTCCAAAAGTCGTGAAGATCATGAGCAACACTTGAGGTCGACACTCCAAAAGCTTCGTGAATACAAGCTTTATGCCAAGTTGAAGAAATGCGAGTTCGCTTGAGGAAGTAGCATTCCTTGGGCACGTAGTATCAAGTCATGGAATATCTGCTGACCCGCAAAGATTGAAGCTATTCAAAGTCGGGAGCAACCTAAATCAAGGATCAAGTAACGAGCTTTTCTTGCTTAGCCGGTTATTATCGAGATTCGTGGAAGGATTTTCTCAATCGCTACACCATTAACTCAAATTAACTCCTGGAAGATACAAAGTTCGGGCTGGAGCGAAGAATGTGAGAAGAGTTTTCAAGAACTCAAGAGGAGACTCATTTCAAAGACTGCTCGACAATACCATCCGCCTTGAGGGATTTGTCATCTCTAAATGGATGCTTCGGCAAAAGGGTTGGGATGTGTTCTCATGCAACATGGGAAAGTCATAGCCTATGCCTCATGATAACTCAAAGAATATGAGAGGAATTATCCTACTCATGATCTAGAGTTGGCAAATGTTGTCTTTGCACTTAAAATTTGGAGGCATTACTTGTATGGGGAGAAAGTGGAGATCTTTACTTGATCATAAAAGCCTCAAATATTTCTTCACTCAAAAGGAACTCAACATGCGACAACGACGCTGGCTTGAACTGCTGAAAGATTATGATCATACCATCCAATACCATCCTCGAAAAGCGAACGTGGTAGCCGACGATATCGAGTAGAAGATCATATGCAAGTACGAAAAGGATATTGTCAACACAAAGGCCCATTTTATGTGACTTGCAAAGGATGGAGATAGAGTTAAAGACTCAGGACCCATGTGATGATGGCGAATATACGAGTAGAACCAACTTTAATCGATAAAGTTAAAGTCGCCAAGCTACGCACTGGAGCCGATGCGTATGAGGAAGAAAGTGCAAGAAGGTGCTATGCCAAGCAAGAATCGATGAAGAAGGAATACTTCGAGTCAACTCCAGCACTTTGTGTTCCTAACGACCCTCGATTTAAAGTATAAAATCATGATGGAGGCGCACAACACACCGCTTGTAATCCATCTCGGGAGTACCAAAATGTATCATGATCTTCGCCATACATTTTGGTGGAGCAATATGAAGAGAGAGAGATAGCGTTGTTTATCTCAAGGTGTCTAACTTGTCAACGAAGTTAAAGCGAGCATCAAGTACCAAAAGGTCCATTGCAACCACTTGAAATTCCGTAATGGAAGTGGGAGCACATTACCATGGATTTCAAGTATCGGCCTTCCTAAGGTTTCTCAAGGCATAGATGCGATTTGGGTCATTGTTGATAGATTGACCAAGTCTCGCTTTCATTTCTTACCGATACGAGAAACTTATACACTTGAACGCCTTGCTCAGATGTACATACGAATGAGATTGTAAGATCGCATGGTATGCCGCAGATCCATAGTTTCGATCGAGACCCAAGATTCACTTCACGATTTTGGGTTAGTTTGCAAAAAGCTATGGGCACAGATTTACGATTTAGCTCTCAAGATATCATCCTCGCATTTGACGGACAAATGAGAGGACTATTCAAACTCTTGAAGATCTATTAAGACTCGTGGTCCTTGATTTCAAGGAAGTTGGGACAAGTTCTTACCATCGGTGGAGTTTTCCTACAACAACAGCTTATCAAGCAAGTATCGCATGGCTCCATTCAAGCGCTAGATGGAAGAAAGTGTCGCTTCCAAAGATGTCGGGATGAGGTGGGTGAAGCAACGTTGTTGGGACCGAGTTGGTACGTATGACTACGGAAAAGATTCAAACGATCCGAAACGATAAAAACCTCACAAGATCGACAAAAGAGTTATGCCGATCTTCATCGAAAGGATGTGGAATTCGATATAGAGATCATGTGTTGTTACGTGTTGCTCCATGGAAAGGAGTTACGAGATTTGGAAAGAGAGGAAAGCTCAATCCTCGATTCATCTACCCATTTTTAATCCTCGATCGAGTAGGAATCGTGGCCTATAGACTCGCCTTTTACCGCCAAGTATGTCTCGTGTTCATAATGTTTTTCACATATCTATGTTACAGAAATATGTGAAAGACCCAAACCACATTATTGAAGTTAGAACCAGATTTAGATAGAGGAAGATTTAACGTATGAAGAGTTACCCGTTAAAATCTTGGATAAGAAGGATCATGTTCTACGCCCCAAGGTTATACCTCAAGTCAAAGTTTTATGGAGAAACCACGATGTGGAGGAAATGACTTGGGAGTTAGAATCTGAGATGAAGTCAAGGTATCCTCATCTCTTCGACATACCAGGTATGTACCCTAATTTCGAGGACAAAATTTCATAAGAAGGGGAGGTTGTAAGACCCCAACTTTTATGAATAAAGAATAATTTTCTCGAATTATATTTTTTTAATATTATGGTGTCGATTTGATATAATGTTATAGTTGTGGGTAATATTTACAAATTTTGCAAAGTAAGCAAGTGGTTATATAATATTCGATTGGTCGGGAATATTCTTTTTGTCGTGGAATATTCGTGACGACGACACAATCATCAGTGGACCCTACATAACGGAAGTATTGTCGTAGTTAGAAAAACGACAAAATTATCTTTCTATAAAAATAACTACGAGGTGTTACCGTTAAAACCGTTGAACTACCCTAGTAGTAAAAGTACAAGAATACGCTGTGGTTGCATAAGAGCACACACAGATTGATTATCGATGCTTACGTGAGAAGTCACTCGCTTATACTCAATTATTGCTACAAAGAATTGTCGTGATCATATCTCTTATATTATTGATTCAATTATTGTCACAAGATCATCTCAGATAATATGTTATATTATTAAATCAATAATTGAGACGACAAGTTATAATATTAATGATTAATAATTGTTGAAAGATTAAATATGTGTGATTATTAAAATAAAATGATTTGTGGTAATATTTATTCAATCCTTGATGTATATAAAGAGTCTATTATGAGACGCTTGTGGTAAATTTGGTTATTCTATGGGGCCCATATGTCATCATCTAAGAGTCTCTTTCGCCAATAGTAATTACCTTTACTGACGCCAAACCACTTGCCGTTTAACCACTTGCCGCCAATTGTCGCTTTCACATTAAAAAGCGCCGAACCAATTGTCGCTTTCACATTACAAAGCGCCAAACCACTTGTGTTTCACATTACAAAAGGCCAAACCACTTGGTGTTTTCACATTACAAAGCGGCCAAACCACTTGGTGTTTCACATTACAAACCAAACCACTTTTCTTTTCACATCACCAAATACAAGCCGCATTTCCTTTTTTTCACATCAGCAAGTGCTAAGCTAGAAATCTTCTATAAATAGAGGCCTAGTTCTTCATTATTTTCACTTAATTCATTCAAGCTATAGAGAGAGAAAAGTATAGAGAGAATAAGAGAGAAAGAAGAAGAGTATTCTCATTACTACACTATCGCAAAGATTCAATCTCCTACTAATGTAAGGGGTGTTATTTCTTTTGTATTCATGAAGAGAACTTCATTATTCCATTATTTATTATTCGTTGAATAACTCAGATATACGCGCAGCTACCCTATACTTGGTGAAATTCTTCTATTATTCCGCTTTTATTATTCTCGTTGAATATCCTCGTCTGCATTTTTACGCCTTACCGGTTCCATTTTTTATTATTCTCGTTGAATATCCTCATGTCTGCATGCTTTTACGCTTTAACCGGGTTCCATTCTTTATTATTCTCATTGAATATCCTCGCTCTGTGCGCTTACGCTTTTATTCGACCGTTTCCGTTATTTTTATTATTCTATTGAATAACTCGCCTGCAAGCTCTATCGTCGCATGCATGGTGATTTCTTTTGTTATTCCATTCTTTATTATACTCAATTGGTTAAAACTTTGACTTCTATACTCCATGAAATTAGTGGAATATCCTCGATATTTGCGCTTCATCCAAAGATCTTTTCATGGAAATATTCTTCCGAGCATTCTTGAATTTTACTCTACAAAGCAAAGATCATGTCGATAGCTTGACGTTATCGGTTCCTCGATAAATTAATTCTTGAACTTGTTTTATTGAATTCTTATATCATTGTCATCATCCTCATGTTTATATTTTATTGAAAGTCATCTGTGGCCCGTAGAGTGCATAGATGGACTTGGTATGATTATGACCAGTGATTATTCTAAGGTAATCATGACCGTAATGTTACAAATGATGTGGTAAAAGTCCTCATTGGCCCGTAGAGTGCATTGATGGACAAATTGTTGGCATGATCATGACCATTAATGAATACACAAATATTCTTGGCCCAGAGTGCATGGATAATTGTGGTCGTGATACTAAAGAATATCCTCGGTCAGAAAAGTGGGGTGATTCGATGATGTGGATTATTTATTGTCGAGTCCCAAATGATAAAAGTGATGAAAACCTTTTAAATCATAAAAGATAGTAGATTTTATTCTCTACTTGACTTTTTAATGGATTGCTTGTTCCGTTGCAGCTTAAACTTGATGTTTGTTATATTGATCGCTTAACACTCGCTTTAAGGCTAATGATAATTTATTCTCGCATTATCTTAGTCATAATATTTCTTCGGGCTAGTTGAGCTCACCCTTTTTCTTTCACTGCTTTCTCTCGTGAAATGAGAATATAGTCGACTTAGCCTGGAAACGGAGTGATGGTCCTAGATGGTGCATTAGTAGTCCTCACTATTCTCGATATAGTGTGATAATAATTGTAATGAGGACTCCTTTTGAGTTTGTATACTCTCTAGTAGACAATATTTGTATTCAAACTCACAGCTTTATGTTTTGTCGATTGTACACGACAATTGTATTATTAAGTTGTATTTGAATTCTCATCATGTATCCATGAGCGACTCAAGATGGGTGATGTATACCTAATTTTGGGGATTCATTACATATCATGATAGATAATATATATATATATATATATATATATATATATATATATATATATCATTGTCTTAATAGTCTCAAACTATTACATAGAATACCATAAATCTTATTTGGTTATCTTTCTTTTTCCTTTGTTTCTGCATGAGCTTTCTGGTTCTTCACACTTCGCTGAAAACATTTAAATTAAGCAAGGATGAGCATTTGAGTGCCCAACAAGTAATAGCAATTATATATATAAGCTGAAAGAATTTAAATGTTTTCTTTATACTACCCTTCTACAACGATTCAATAGTTGTGAAGTAATTTGTACCAATGATAAAAATATATCAATTCTATACCAAATCTTTGAAACTACGTACTGACTATAAATAGGGTTTAGGTGACATGCTATGAACATTGTTTTCAATTTTCGAATAGGTTAAATAGAAATTCATCTGCAAACCATCATAACTTACCAAAGACGGGGGTGATCGACCTGATCATTATGCCTGCATTGATCAATACTACATGCAAGAACGAGGGTATCGTTCACTCTGTCCGCCTTGGGCGTATAAACAGTTTTCCCGTGTAGGGATGTTCATACTTGTCTGGGTTCCAAATCAAAGGTTTTATCTTGTTCAACAATAATCTATAATTCAAAATATATATATATACGGGTAATTGACAAAGGTATATCAACATGGAATTAAATACAATGAATATCCAAGTGGGGACACTTGTATAACTATTTATAGAAATTAACGAACAGAATATATATCTGAATTACCATATACTAACATGTTGATAATCAATGAGCGTATATAATATAAGGTTAATAAGTCGCATGCAGAATAATATAATTTAGAAACATTCTTACTCATGTCCATTGCATAAAAAAAAATGCAAAGGTAAGATACTTGCACGATCTTGCCGCTTACTCATTCAAACTTAGTTTTATCGTTTATATCACGACCTATCATTAATCGGATCATTCGCTTTAGATTAGAATAATATACTATAACACATAGTCTTGCATTTCGCGATCAAAGACATAACCTAATCACATTATTACCCATGTTTAACAACCATTGAATAATAAATAATCACATATCTAATTAAATTATCTAAGTCCAGATCAATTTACGAAACATGCTGATTGTTCCAAAAGCGTTATCGGGTAATTATTGAGTCTAAGACTCTGTCCTGTAACTTAGTATCAGTCATGTTATTTTTAAATGATTTATAATAATTTTAAAATATTTATTATAATTTATCATGAATTTTCAAACATCGGAATCATTATTAAATGATTTAAATATTGAATAATTCTATTATCATTAATATTTAATTAATATTAAACTATTAATGAAATCATTTCTAAAATGTTAAAGTTATTTATAATAACTTGAAATACTTTTAAAGTATTAATATTACCCTTAAATGATTTTTAAAATATTTAAAATCATTTTAAATAATTACCATTAATATTTAAATATTAATGTACTATTTATCAAAATATTAAAAGTCATTAATCATTACTTAAGAGTATTTTTTAATTCATTTATACCCTTTTTAAATGATTTTAAATTAATAAAATCATTTTTAAACTATTTATTTAATATAATTATTAAATAAATTTAATATCATTAATAATTATTAATATTAAATTATTATTGAAATTATCCTTTAAATATTAAAAGTTATATTTTATAACTTAAAATATCTTTAAACACTTTATTTTTATTTAAAATGATTTTTTATAATAATAAAATTATTTTTAAATTAATTTATTTAATATAATTATTACATAACCTTAATATCATTAATAATAATTAATTAATGAAATTTATCTTTAAATATTAAAAGTTATATTTTATAACTTAAAATATTTTAAATGCCATATTATATTTAAAAATATTTTTAATATATTAAAATCATTTTTAATTAATTTATTTAATGTATTTATTAAATAAATAAAATATCAATAATATCCAAATAAATATTAATATTTATGAAAAAATATTTTAAATTATTAAAAGTTAATTTTTATAACTTAAAATAATTTTTAAAATTAATTTTGTAATATTCAGAATTTATTTACTATTTTTAAATGATTTTTCGAAATCAAAATAAATATAATTATTAAATTTTTCACTATAACCTTTAGCGACAGAAAGCATCGCCGTAGGTGTTCTTGAGCCCTCAAGAACATTAATAGCAGTTAACAAGTGAACACATTTGACCATGTGTAGATCTTAACTCGTTAAGTTTCTGGGATTTCTGCTCGTCATAACTTGTAGTACTAGTAACATACTACAAGCTCCAACAATCAACATGATCACAAAGCAACTAACAAATGAGATCTAATCGTCCAAAGTGGCTGTCAGAGCTGTTCTTCATTTCTGGGTTACCTAGAAATGAAGAAATGCGATTCGGCTTACTTTTTGAGCTCCACAACTTGATTCTTGTGCAGTGGTTTTGTGATCTAATACATTCAGTGTGTAGCCAACATGTCAAGGAAGAGATAGATCACATATAATCACCATAACAACAACTAAATCGCCAAATTTTAACCGGTTAACCCATGTCAGAAATCACAATCATACGTTTTCTGGCATCATGAAGTCTGTCAAGAAGGTCCTTTTTATTCGGGATTGGATATCTAATCCATTGAAGGGCTTCATTAAGCGGTTTATAATTAATAACGAGTCTAGGAGTTCCTCGTTCAATTTCTGAATTTTTATTGACATAAAAAGTTGTACAACTCCAGGGAGAAGTACTAGGTTTTATCAATTTTTTCTGTTTAAGGGACTCAATTTCAGCTTTGCAAAGGAGTAAATATTCTTTCTTCATCTGGCTAGGGCGAGACTTAGTGGGAATATTCTTCTCATTAAAACTAGAGATATAAGGAAGAGAAATAATATGTTTCTTCCTATTCCAGAAAGCATTAGGGACATCACTACAGATTTCGACTTGAAGAGTCTTATATATTAATTTTATTTTTTCCTGTAAGGAAGGCTGAAGAATTCTCTGTTCTGTAGTAAGAAATTTTATTTCTTTTTGAATAAAATTAATTTGTTTTTCTTTAGAATAAACCATGTGTTTAACTTGATTTAATTCCTTAGTGTAAGGTTCTGTTATAAATTCAAAAATAATATGTCTGTTGTTAAGAGTAGTATGGATACCTAAAGTATCAATCTTTGAGATAGGCATTAAAAGACACAAGAAAGGGGTGCCTAAGATGATACTTTGATTCATGTTACGGATGAGAACAAAAGAAGTAGGTAAACATAAACCTTGGTTACAGATTAAAGCTTCAGGAATTTTATATTTAATATTCATAGTATTACCGCTTGCACTAGTTAAAGATTCAGTGGTTTTCTGGAAGTATTTGGTAGGAATTAGTCCTTCCTGGATACAGTTCATGTCAGTACCACTATCTACAAGGGCAACGGCGTCCTTAATAATGGAATCCGGTTTAATAACAAAAGTAATTCTGATATACCATTTTTGAAAGACTACTTGATTCATAAGCATTAAATATTGTTCAGAAGATTTTGGTTTATCAGAAGATTCAGTTTTAGAGGTTTCTATATTATTATCCTGTTTTTTAATTAATTGTTCTTTAATATTTTTTAAATCCTGGAAAATAATAACATTAGTATTCTGTAACTGTTTTATTTCAGATTTTAGAATATTAATATCACTCTTAAGGTCCTGGATAGTAGTAGGCTTTTCAGTAGTAGAAACATTTTGAACACGTTTCATGACTTCTCTCATGCTGTATTGTTCCATGAGAAGTATTTCTCCTATTTTTTTATTTTTATAACAGTCTTCCAAAAACTTTAATTTAATTTCTGGATCTTTAATCTGATATGCTAAGTCGAGAAGGGACTTTTGGGTTTCTGTTAAGACATTGATACTGGGTCCTCCAATATCTAAGCCATTCATTTCAACGATAGCCTTCCAATAGTCAGCTTCAATAGTCGTATTACAGTTATTCTTAATAGTACAAGCTTGACATGGATCAGAATCCTTGTCAGAATCAGAATAGACTTCGGCTAAGTCTTCATCTGAACTGGGTTTGGTATTACTGCTAGATAAGCAATTGAGGATTTGTTGTTGAATGTCTTCATCAAGGGACATTTCATTAAGTTTTTGTTTTATTTTAGATTTGGACTTATTAGCAAAGTGTCCTGTTTTACCACATTTGTAACATTGGATTTTAGATTTATCTTTTTTACTACTATTTTTTTCTCTTCTTAGTAGATTTTTCAGGGGTTTTGTTCTTAGATTGCTTAGAAGAACGCCTTCGGTAAGGTCTAGAGGTCTTCGAATTCTGCTATTTTTTAGTCTTATTGGGATACTGTAATTTTGTATCATAAGAGAATTGGTCACAAAATTCTCCTATCTCATGTCTTTTAGTGAGATTCTGTTTTTTCATTAATTGTTGGAGTTTCATATCATTACATAATGATAATCCTTCTTCAATAATTATTGAAATAAGATGGCCATAAGAATACTAGTCATAAGGGATACTCATGCGATCATGTTTATCTCTTAATTTTTTACGGACTTTTTCAGCAAAGAAAGTAGGGAGGCCATCAATAAATTTGGCCTTCCAATGTTCATTGTTAGCATCTGCCGTTTGCATGACTTTCATGAGAAAGACATCCTTATAACATCTAAAATGGGTCAAGGAAGGGCATCGAAGGTTCTGTAAAAGTTCTCTACTCCTATAAGTATTCATAAGTCCTGGTCCAACAAAATGGTGGAGGACTGCTTGAACTAAGGTGTAACAAGCGTCTTCCTTCCTGGTTAGAAGTCTAGTAACGGGATCAATTTCTTCTTTATAGGCTTGAAGAACTTCTGTTCTCTGTTTATCATTTAACATATTATCCCACCATCCTTTAAGGATGCCGGTGAAGCCATTAACTAAGAAACGACAAATTTGATGATCAGTATTTTCATTCTGTTTACAGACTGTTGCATACATCATGATATGGTGAATAGTTTCAAAATTTTGATATTCTATCTTGCCATCAATATTCCATTCATAAATGGTTTTTGCATGGTAAGACTTTTGAGAATGAAGAAAGTCTTCTTCATACAAAATATCCTGAGGAGTAGGTCTAGGGTAATAATACCTACTAGGTCCAGATAAAGCCATATGATTTATGGGTTTTTTACTATAAGTAGTTTTATTAACATTTTGCATTTCCTAAAAATTATTTTTGATTTCCAAAATATGAATAGGAGAAAAGGAATCGGAATCCTCTTCATTATTAGTATTAGTATTGTTGGTTTGTGGAGAGGGCCGTCCAGACATCATATTGATTTGGGACGTGGAGGCAGGAGTGATGTTTAAATCTTTCATTTTATTTAAAAGATTATCAATAAACTCATTATCGGATTTAGAAGATTTCATTTTAAAATTATTAACTTCTAAGGGTGGTTTAATGGTTACAGGTTGAAGATCAAGCTTCTGAGGAGTAACTTGACAATTATCATTAATATGATGAATTTGTTCTTCTATCCTGGTTAATTGTTTTCCTACAGTTTGAAGAAATAAATTAGTATAATTATTCTGTTTAGACAAGGGAAAGATGTCTTTTATTTTAACATCTTCATGTTTACGGGGTGTTTCAGTAATATCAACATACTGATTAATAACTAAAGGTTTCAGATTTTCATTTCCTGAGCTAAGTTCAAGGGACTTAGGATGTGGATGAATAGATTGGATAATACTACCATTAGTGGTAATCCAGTCCTTTTGAATTCATGTTAACACATTTAGTTGACTTTCATTGTAAAGGTCTGATTTAGAAACAAAATCATAATACCATTTAACAAATGATAAAATGCACTGGTTCTTTTCTAGATAAGTATAGAAATCAGATTTAATCTCTGTTAATTTATTATTATTATGATTCTTAAAATACCAATTTCTAAAATTCTGGTATTTATTCTGCATGAACTCCTGGTTTAAACATTGGCGAATTTTACTATTTGGAGAAAAATCCATTAACATTCAAAATTCATATCACTAGCAGTTGGACTATAAGGTCTTCTGTTTGGAGGAGTATTTGTTTCATATATACCATGAGGTATTTGATTTTCAGAAATATGAATTCCTCTAATTAAGTCTTCATTTTTGACAGACTCAATACTGGGATTCTTAGATTCTTGAAAAATAGATTCTAAGGGGTCAGACACAGACTGTCTAGAAGATTCAGGGAAATCAATATTATAAGAAACATTATTAATAGACCAGCTTCGGGTAAAAGGTCTTTGAAATTTTAAATAAACATTTCCATTACTGGTTTGGACAACATCTTCAATGGATTGTCTAATTATAGGTCTGGTAGGAACGGCATTAGTGATCTGCCATTGCTTTGGGAAAGTTATCTCTTCCCAAGGGATCATCTTAGGAATAGCCACTTAACTGCTAAAAAGATTAGTGTCAATTAGGACAGTATATCCTTGTTGACTTTGTTTCCTGATATAGAGATTTAAAGTATTTAATACTTTAAGGTGAATTCAGAATAATATAGCAAAAGGCGGAGATCCAGGTAAATACTCATAGCCATGAGATATTATTCCCATTTCTAAAACTTTTGACAAATTATTATCAGTTAAAGCAACGCTTAAGTTCGGATAAATATTAAAATATACTGGTCCATGACCAAGGCTAGTTTCAATAGCTCCCATAAGAGAAGCTTTCCAGTTGAGATACCTACCATCTCTGAGGGTACATTGAATACTGGTATTTTGGCCAAGTAAAGTAAAAGGCTTAAAAGCAACTTCGACAAGTCCTATATGAACATATTTATATTTTTGCAAAAAGGGATATAAATCTTCTACATGCAATAAATATAATATTTCGTCATTATTCTGCAAAGGAACAGCATGTTCAAAGGTCTTAATTATTCTTTTACTGATAAAATCAAAGGTTCCAATTTTATAAATAGTTTCTTGTTTGATTTTAGGAAGGATCCATTTGTCAAGGGCTTCCTTAACATCCTAATAGGCAATAAGCTCAGTTGCTTCCAAAGTAGAAGCTGAAGTATTGGCTACAGTTGTTACAGATGAGGTGGAAAAATCAGTCATTTTTTCAAAGTGATCATATATGCATAATTTATAAGTAATATATTCATTAATATGACAATAAACTAATCATGGCTCTGATACCAAAGGAGGGGAAGGATCGGGAGGATTCTGACGAAGCACGTCTGTCAATAATTTTACAGAGGATAAGAGCCACAACGCCACAACACGGCTAAAGGCAAAGTCCTAAAACACGACTTGGGTGACGTTCCACTTAATCAGATATCAACCTTATTCTATCTCATCTAGTTAGATGGCATGAATGTTTAAAGGCATATTAAATATATATTAACAGATAAATTATCACATATATGATCTCATAAAGTTACTGTTGATTTAGGGGTCTTCCCAAAACTATAAGCCGACAGGTTTCTTCCTGTATGGCATTTTTAGTTAAAACAACCAATTGTTCGGATTTGTTAAACTGTTCTAAAAAATAAGAACGATTATGGTTATTAGTTGCAGTTTTTTATATTCTGTTCTATAACGATTACTGTTTTCAGTATGGTAATCTAAAAGCTCAGTTAAAGAAACATAGTGATTAACAAAAGCAATACTTACAAGAGAGCCTTGGATATCTTCAAACTTATATATATTCAAAATATTTTAAGAGAGAGGAAGGATACAGAGGAAAGCGTAAAGAAAATTCTGCCTCAACAATGGGTGAGGGCATCCCCTTTTATACAAGAAAGAAGATAATAAAGGATCAGACGTGTCCTTGCTAGTGGAGTCGAGCAGTAATCCTTATCTTTTCTTCTTTAACTCTCAGCCGTAGGAAGTGGAGGGCGTGAGACTGGTTGTTGGATGAGTGGAACATTATTGCTTGATAGCTGGCGTCATTTTCTGATAATTGAAGGAGCAAGTGGCTTCTTAATTCTGCGGGTAGGACACTGTGGTTGTCCTTTTCTGATTATTAATGCGGTAGTGGAAATAGCTTTATGCTTTTCCTTTTCCTTTTTTGTCATGTTCCATCTTTTCAGAAATCATGGAGGTGAGAGAATCCCAAAAATCTCCCATGGTGGGTTCTGGTTCTTGACTTTCTCTGGCTAGGACGTTGAATTGATTGTCATCCTGTTCAGATTCATCATCACTAACTGTTTTCATTGAAACATCGTCTTGGACTAAGGATTGTAGGAATTGGGTTTTCATATAATCCATAGTTTTTACTATAAGTTCAGTTTCAGTTAGATTTGGGAATTTTCTGTTTTAAATCTGCTTGGATTTTGACAAAAGGATTGACTGGTGTTGGTGCTGGAAGGCTTTGAGGGATAACATCTAAACAAGCCTGGGTATGATTTTCTATAGATTTGAGAAGTTCTGGTAGAGTGGGGTTAAGTCCTTTATCCCACCATTTAGTAAAAAATACCCTTTTAAGACGAGGAATTTTATTCTGATAATCGCATTGGAAATCCCATTTCCAAATCCAAGGGATACTAAAACGGATAACAAAATGGGCCAAGAGTTTAAGCATGCATAAATCTTTATTTACTAGTATATGGGCATAGGCAACCTGCCATTCTTTGAATGCTGTTTGAATTGATTCCGGTAAAGTTTCTAGAGTAATACCAAATTTATCCCACCAAACGAAAAACTAGTTGGGAATTTCATTTTTAAGGACATCAGGGCAGATACGAATAAACCAATTGTGATTATGGATAGGATTCTGATAATAAAATACATGTGTAAAGGAATCAATATAATCCCAATAGCTGTACCTGGTTTCTGTTGTGTGACTAGATTCAATAGTACGGGTAGTATGAGGATTAATACCCCAATTAGCAAGAGGCATGATGCTCTTGACGGTTGTTTTGCTGTATTGGATTGGGCTAGCTGATTTTGATGGATCATGAAGCGTATGCTTAATGTCCATTGATGCTGTTTCAAGAATGATTTGCTCATACACATAGCGATACTGGTTAAAATGGGGAGGGGACTGTTGAGTCGTCAAATAACGTCTTTTTATCTCCCATGGATCTTTCATCCAGTTCTCATCATTCTGTTTAATGATCAATACTGTTTCTTCCATATTTTTATTTGGAATGTATTGTTCGGGTAATAGGAGAACATCCTTTACTGTTGGTTGGCTAGAAGAAGCAGAAGAATTACTAGATTGAGTATTTAAAGAAGGGAATTACAGATAAGTACAGATTAGCTTCTTACGGCCTCGTTGATTGCATTGGCTTATAGGTCTCTTTGGTAAATATTAAAAGTTATATTTTATAACTTAAAATATTTTTAAATACCTTATTATTATTTAAATTGATTTTTAATAAATTAAAATCATTTTAATTAATTTATTTAATGTATTTATTAAATAAATAAAATATCAATAATATCCAAATAAATATTAATATTTATGAAAAAATATGTCAAATTATTAAAAGTTAATTTTATAACTTAAAATAATTTTAAAAATTAATTTTGTAATTTTGAATTTATTTACTATTTTAAAATGATTTTTGAAATTAAAATAAATATAATTATTAAATCATCATTATAGCCTTTAGCGGCGTAAAGCGTCATAGTAGTAGGTGTTCTTGAGCCCTAAAGAACATTCATAACAGTTAACAAGTGAGCACGTTTGACCATGTGTAGATCTTAGCTCTTTAAGTTTCTGGGATTTCTGCTCGTCATAACTTGTAGTACTAGTAACATACTACAAGCTCCAACAATCAACATGATCACAAAGCAACTAACAAAGGAGATCTAATCGTCCAAAGTGGCTGTCAGAGTTGTTCTTCATTTCTGGGTTACCTAGAAATGAAGAACAGTTCGACTGTCAACTTTTGGGCTTCCACAACTTGATTCTTGTGCAGTGGTTTATGATCTAATACATTCAGTGTGTAGCCAACATGTCAAGGAAGAGATAGATCACATATAATCACCATAAAAAATAAATCGCCAGATTTTAACCGGTCAACCCATGTCAGAAATCACGATCATACGTTTTTTGGGTTACCTAGAAAACGGAAATCGTGATCGTCTTACATGGTTTGACGGTACACTACATGCATCCTGTTAATCATTTAGATATTCTACAAGCATAAACATGTAGCCTAAACAACATACAACAACGTCCTTGTTACAACAACAAAATCCAATTAACAAAAACATGAAAGATCTGGGCCCATGAACTTGCTGTCAAAGATTTCTGGGCAAGTTCTGGGTTACCCAGGTCTGGCTTGGTCAATGTCGGTCAACGGTGTTTGACCACGATTAACTGACATTCTATGCATGATCTGGTCCTGCCACAAGTTCTAGATCACAGATCTCATATCACACTACATGTTCAGACATTAAAAACATAAAAACCATAAACATCCAAAGATCTAAAGGGCCTGACATTCGGTTGTCAGTCAACATAAAAATTTTTCCCAGATTTTTAAAAACACATAATCCGAGCCTATAGATGTTATGGATCTAACATCTATCAACCCAGATCATCATTATACACTACATACAACATATTTAACACACAAAAAAACTAACATCTAACATAGGATCAAAAGTCAGATTTTATTTTAGGGTTTATACCTTCTATGAGCAATCTTTGATTCTTGGCCACTGATTTGGTTATGGAATTCGTGGGGCTTGATTTGGGGGCTGATCTAGCACTGGAAATTCGTGGGTTTAGAGAGAGATGGTCTAGTTGAGTGTTTAGGAATGAATGAGCAAAAATGTACACCTTTCTCTCTCTTAATCTATTTATATAACTTAGATTCAATGTATCTAACTTGCAAGGTGTCAAAGAGGATAAGCTTGGATGATATATAGAGCATGTGCTATAATCTAGGGTGGTGACTTTGCAAGATATGGAAAGATTTGCAAGAAACCTATTAAAAATAAATCCAAAAAAGGCTATTTTAGTAAACTAACAAAGTAATTTAAGGGTATTTTTGTCCATGATGCTTGAATCTAGGTTAAAATCAATAGATCTTAAACCTTAAGGTTTCCCAAATAATTTCTAGGGTTTAAAAATTTAAGTTTAAAGTTTAATAAAATTTTAATTAGACCACACTAATTAAAATTAGGGGTTTTAAAAATATACTTAGGGTTTTCTTGATATTATTAGGGTTCCTCTAATTATGAATTAGGGTTTCCTAATAAACATAATTATTTACTAAAATAATAATTAGAGTTATCATCTTAGCAATTAGGGTTTTTAATTTACAATTAGGGTTTCTAGATAATAGTTAGGGTTTACCTAATTAGCATAATATAATAATGGTCATAAATCACGTACCACAATTTCCTACCAATCGCAAACTCCGGTTTGAGTTTCAAGTTAGGGTTAAACACAGTAAAATTAGGGTTTAACGAATTAATGTTACTATTTTAACATGCCACAATATAATTAACCAACCATTATCTATACGTACATACAGTACATATTTATAGCACTGAAAAATAAAAATATAATTAATATTATATTATTATTCTCATTCCTTGATCAAAATCCAGAATTAGGGTTTGGATTCCATATCTGATTTATTCTTCCATATTTAACCTTAATAATTAAGGTAAAATAATTAACTTATTAATCTGTACTAAAATTCATATAATAAAACAATTATTATAATTATTCTAAAAATCACTCCATATATTATTTAAATAATATATGATTATATTTTCATGGAAAATAATCAATAAAACATTTCGGTATAAAAGTAATTATTATCAAAATATACTTTATAATAATCAATACTTCTAAAATAAAATTATTTGTAATCATGTATGTAATAAATATATTTTTATTGACCACATAATTACATATACACATTATCTTGTACAAATCATCATCCTTAAAATAAAAAAAATAAAAAAAATTATACGCAAAATTTCTTATTTATTTATATCGAAAATATCGGGTTGTAACAACATAGATACAACAACATCATCAATACACATAACAACTGACAATTATGGGTCTTTGAAAATCTTGTCAGACACGTTTAAAGGATTTCTGGGTTACCCAGAAATCACTTGGTCATGGTCGGTCAACCAACTTTGACCACGAATAACTTTCAATCCAAGCATTATTTGGTCCTGATTCAAAATCCAGAACACAGACCTCATGACATACTTCACGATAAAACACTTAAACAACAAAAATAGTAAATAGATAGAGATCTAAGGCCACTGACATTCGTTGTCAGAATACAAAATAACTTTTTCCCAGATTTTGAAAAACACCAAATCCAAGCCTCTAGATGTTATGGATCTAACATCTAGCAACCCATACCATCGTTATATACCACATACAACATATTCTAACACTCAAACATAACATCTAACTACAGATCAAAGGTCAGATTCTAGGGTTAGCTTTATACCTTTCTATGAACAATCTTGAATCTGGACTTTAGATTTGTTATGGTTGATGGTGGGGCTTGAATATGTGACTGATATGCTACCAAATTTCATGGGTCTTAGAGAGAGAGGGTCTAGGATGATTGTTGTGCAAAAATCAAGTTAGCAAATGATTTTTTTCTCTCTCTTAATCTATATATAGTATGATATCTCACACATGGCTGATACATGAACTGATTTGCTGGAATTATTAAAGTCACAATGTCAACTAAGTTGGTCACCAACTCCTAATTTGGTGGGATTTGCAAGCAAGCTTAATAAAAAATGTGACAAAGGGTATAATAGTCATTTAATTTTTCAATTTAATGGCATTATGGTAATCATGGCAAACCCTTAGGGTTTGACCCTTAGGGTTTAACCCTTAGGTTTTCCAACAATTAACTTTCTAGAATTTCATTTTAGGGTTTAAGTAAAAAATAAAATAAATTAGTTTCTAAAAATAAAAAATTAGGGTTTTATAATTAGATTAGATTTCTAATTACATTATACAGGAACATTAGGGTTTAAAATCAATAATTATAATTAATCTTGCTAATTTAATAATTAGGGTTTATAATTAATAATTAGGTTTTTAAAATTACTAATTAGGGTTTGCACAAAAATAAAAATAATATTAGTTTCTAATTTTTGTAAATTAGGGTTTCTAAATCAATTATGTTTTTAATTACTTAGTACTTTGTTAATTAGGTTTAAAATACACTAATTAGCATTAAACTTCCAAATTTAATAATTAGGGTTTACAATTTAGAAATTAGGGTTTGTAATATAAATATTAGGATATTTCTAGAAATTTAATATTTCTAAATATTAATTAGGGTTTACCTAATGAATATAAAATTCTATAATACTTCACCTTAATCGTAATCACACAGTTACATAGCAGTTTCGAACTCAAATTGAGTTTTAAATTAGGATTTCTAATTAAGGTTTCTAACTTTTAGAAATTAGGGTTTTTAAGTAACTAATTAGGGTTTTCCGCATAATAATTAGGGTTTTCCTAATAAAAATTAAATTCTAATAATACATATCATATATCACATAACATAATCACTAGACAGATTTTAAAGTCTCATTTGACTTCAAAACTAGGGTTTGTCAGTAAAACTAGTGTTTTCAAATTTAGAAATTAGGGTTCTCAATTAATTAGGGTGTCTAAGTTTAATTAGGGTTTTAAATAATTACTTTAGATTCTATAATACACGACATAATTTACACAACACAGTCCCGAATTTCCCGTTTAAATTTCACAATAGGGTGAGACAAATTAATGTTAGTGTTTGGTCATGATACAACATAATTGAACAACCATTATCTGTCCACACATATACAGTACATATTTATAGTACTGAAAAATAAAAGTATAATTAATATTATATTATTATTCTTATACCTTAATAAAAATCCAAAATTAGGGTTTGGATTTCATATCTGATTTCTCTTTCAAATCTAACATTATTAATTAAGTTAAAATAATTAACTTAATTAGGCAGCATAAATTCATATATTAAAATAGATTAATTATTATACGAATTCAAATAATCATTTCATATATTATTCAAATAATATATAATTATATTTTCATGGAAAATAAATAATAAAAACATTTCTATTATAAAATTAATTATTAAAAGAATAAACTTTATAATAATCAATAATTCTAAAAAATTATTTGTAAATATTCATATAATAAATATATTTTTATTTATCACATAATTAAATATACACATTATCTTGTATAAATCCTCATCCTTAAAATAATAATAAAAAAAAATTATATGCAAAATTTTTGATTTATTTATACAGAAAATATCGGGTTGTTACATTCACCCACCCTTATAAAGATTCCGTCCCCGAAATCACCGTTTTAAAACCTATACATACCAGGGTACATAGCATACACAATCATTGTGAGTAGATCTCAATCAAAATTGATCGAACTGATCTTTATCTATCTGATTATACGAAAAATTAATTTCTAATAGAACTCCTCCTTCAAAAATAATTTACTATATATAAGAAAATAATATATAAGAAATAAAATTGGTTGGAGTAATACCTTGAGTTGCATCCCCGGATGCTATAGTTTCTTGAACGGTCATGTTGAAGACGCTTGCGGTTGATTTCGTTAGTTTGATTGTTGATGTTGGTCCCGTCGTTGCAAATGTCCTGCTGCCTTTCCTCGTATTCGAATTCTTTGCCTCCCTTCTTCTTCTTGAACGATTTTCCACCTTATACTCCATTGATTCACACTTCAAACACACAGACTTGCCCGTTATCTCTTTTTTTTTATCGTATAGGTGACAAAACTATCTTTTGCTCTTTGTTACCCTAGCTATCACAAACGTTGCTACATGGTCAGTTGATCCTCTAAATCCTGGCAGTACGAACGCCTTGAAGTCTTTGACGTTTGTCGATCGATTATTTGGCTGATCTTCCTGCGGCTAGTATTCTGTTTTGCATAGCTTGATCGTCCATATTCGCAAAAATTTGTATCGGTCCGTTGTCTTCCACTTTGTTGATGTGTTCTTACATCGTCTGTATTTCATTTTCGTCTCCTTGGCGGCATTATCACAATTTATTCTTATTAACTTACATTCTAAACCTTATCGTATACGCTTAAATATAACACAAAACTTTCTATTCGAATAATCATGTACTCAAAGTATTAGATTTTGAAATTTTGGTTTTCTGCATTAACCAGTACTCATATACTTAACTACTATCTTTATACCAACTTATTTCATTAATCCATCATAGACTCATATTAATAACACTTGACATACACCATATCACATATTTCTTTAATCATCCGCTATCCCTTTGTGACTCAAAAGTCAGGAATCGCTGACACAACTTATACAAAATTTGAAAAATATTACCTTATACAAACATACCTATCATATACATAACATAGAATCATACCTATTCAAGTAATATTGTGACACCCCCAAATCTAGGTACTTCGATTCCATGGGATTTGGTGTTCACTGTACAAATATCATCTATCTATCTACCCATAATAAATGCAAACCATGCAATAGATAGAAATAAATCTTCCCCTTATGGGGTTACAACATCTGAATAATAAACATAATCCCAGGTCATACTAACCTTAAACATCTGTGCGGAAACATAAATAAATAAGTCTTAAACAATATCATTAACTTAAGTCTTAAACAAAAATACATCATCATATAAAACAACAAGTCTTCATCACTTGTTAATCTTGCCCTTGCCCTTGCTAGTAGAAGGTCGTCGGACCTTTCATTCTTAACTGCAATGTTATTATTACGCAAGAGTGAGCACTATTGCCCACAAGTAAAATAATGAAATAATAATGTATAATAACATGCGAGTGAATCAAAGACTTCTGAAATAAAAGCTCAACTTTTGAATCAAGAATGAATAACAAGAATCAAAAGATTTCTGAGGGTCATAAGACCTTGAACTATGTCCTAGGTTATCAAGGGTTATACTTGAAACCTTTAACAGTCATAAGACTATGGACTCTTCTTCTCGTATTTAGGGGGATCAGCCCTTAGTACCATACTGTGCAAAATATCTTAACGCTAACGCATAAGTAAATCATGTTGCAGGGTTGTTCATCTTAGTTTGACATTAGAGTCCACACCAAAGGAAGTTTGGTTTTGATAAATCGATAAGGGTTCTGAATTTAGAACGTTCATCAACTATGAACTAGTTGAATCAATAAGGATTCGCTAGTCTAACAAGGTTCAACAATAAATGATATTTATAATGAATAACAATCTCAATAGGTATACAATATAACAATTATTGTATAACAGAATCATACTTTGAAAATATAGTAAATCTTTAACATAACAAATGAACTTGATTAATAAACTTGAATAATGATAACAAGTAGGGTTAGGAAACTTGCCTCGTGCGTAGATTACACGTTAATTAACACGTTTCTTGAATCTAATCCTACATATCATTTCCATTCACAACTATAGTTAATTATAATGTAACTAGTCATCATAAGTTCATTCTCTTTGTCTAACTTTGATTATGACCATACTTAGTTAAATTACTACATTCATTGTCACATAATTTACACTTCATGAATAACAAGCTAATTATGTATTCAATAATTCAATCCACATGTAATTATGTTATTTACATGTTAAGCATCTCTTTTACCATCTTATTATACATCTAACATATCTCTATGTTCATTAAATTAGGTTACTAACACATTGCTAGACTTAAACATTTTAAAAATTCATTTCTGAACATTCTGGAGAGTGGCGTTATGTACGCCACCACTATTATACTGATCTTAAGTGATGCGGTATGCATAGCCATGCTTGAGACTTCAACACAATGCACTTCACGAAACTAGCAGAAGCTAGCCACATTGTATGCATGCACATGGCCATGGCGTATCAGATTGTAGAATTTGCAGTTCGCGAAAAATCGCAGAACATGCCAATTTCTACCAATTTCTTATTTTCTACACGAGTTTAGACATACCCACATGATATAATTCATGCATAATCATTACCCAACATTTATATAATGATTTTAACCCATTAAAACATATAATTACAGAATTAAAATATGTAAAATTCATTGTTCTTGATGTTCTTGAAGGTTTTGAACATAAATCATGAAAATTAATACTACAGATTCGTTATAACACCGAATCCGTTCATTTAAGGTTTGGTCTCTTCGTATCAACATGCATAATCAAATAAGAGTGGGAATTTTACAAAAACATTTATGTTTGACATATTAAAATCACGTATAAGGCCATATGGCCATATTCTATACTATGTAAGTTTTGAACAACATATGCGACATGTTTTATGATACTGATGATATGGTCTACATAATATATATATATATATATATATATATAATCAAATACGATATGGTAACATTTAACACATACATAAACTCATAATCATACCCTTTCCCAATTACAGAGACTTTACAAAAACTTTGAAAGCCATTTTCATGAAAACTAAATGACGTAAAAAGAGAATTTGAGTTTGGAGAATTTACCCAAAGTATAGTTTCAAAAGAGGTGATCAATGATGATCCTTTCACAAAGGATTATTAATTACACACTCATAATTTTCTCTCAAACTTCTCAAATTTCTCTCTGTGAACTCTAAATTTTTGCTCTGCTTATTTTCTAGACTTAGCAATCAAATGAAAAGAAAAGAAGACGTCGTATTCAAAAAAAACTGACGCGTTGTGGAGGTCAGTTACCCATCATGGGTTAACTGCCCTCAACCTCCACTAGTGCCATATTTGGCTAGCCTTAAAAAGGCTTATACTCAATTAATTTAATAAACTCTTTTATCATATAGTTTAAATAATGTCACACCCTTTATAAAATAACTCAATTAATTTATTTAATTTAAATTAAATAAAATATAATAAATTCTCATTAATTCACATAGTCACATAATTAATTTTCTCATTAATTAATTATATCAAATTATTAAATCTCTAATTAATTATTACATTAATTAAAATAACATTAGGTTTATTAAATATTTCTTTTAATTTAATAAACTCACACAATTACAAACTTTGAATAATAAAATTCTCTACATTAATTTAATAAATATAATACATATAACTAAATTAATCACAATTGCATCAATTAATTATTTAATCTAATAATTAACTCATCAAAAATATTTATTTAATTCGATAAATATTAATAATTAAATTTAAAAAATCTTGTTCGTCACAAATACTAGTACTACTTATTTCTTACGCCTCCACTAAGGATCAATGGCTTAGAAACTTGTTTATTACCATTATCCTCAATAATCCATTCATACCTAACTACACCTAGTTCGTCCAACTTATCATACATTATGAGTTTAAGAACTCACCACAAACATATGAGTTTAAGAACTCGACATTGACCACATATTCTTTAACTATACTTTACATAACAGTTATACTATCATTTCAGGGTCCGGTACTACAGTATTCAAAACAACCACCTCATTGAGGTAGCTTTCGATGTGATCCTCTATTTCAGCTATTGGCTTTGATATTGGCTCGGTTATGGAGGTTGAATTCTTCTTTACGATTTGAGGGTATCCTAATTCTTTTCTATCTGACATCTACACACAAACTATCTTGATTATCACTTAATATATACACACAACAATTAATTGTTTTATATAAGTTATCTTTTATTTGATTTGACGATGAACTTATTCAATTCATCTTCCTTTTTAAACTCTATATGAGTTATTTGTATTTTCAACGTTTCCCTCTGTTCCAAGGTTATAGCCTAAGGTCTAGTCCACCTAAGGTTTTTAACCCTAAGCTCTGATACCAACTTGTAAAGCCCCCAAACTCTGGTACTTGTAACCCGAACTCGGTGCTTCATGATACCATTTCTATGAGCGGAATAATACTAATAATAATAACAATAATATAAATATCAAACTTATATTACATTTATCAGAGTCTAATCCCAAGTGCGCAACCTTTACTATATTCTTTACATGATATATAATACATATCATTATCTTAATACAGTCTAACTATTACAAAAGATACCATTAAACATGTTCTGCTTGCTTTCCTTTTCACTTGTTCTTGTGTGAACCTTCGGGTTAATCATGCCTAGCTGAAAACATTTAAATTTAAGCAAGGATGAGCATTTGGGTGCCCAGCAAGTAATAACAATTAGGAATATAATTAGCTGAAAGAAATAAATATTTTTTTTGTACATCACTTCTACAACAAATTTATAGTTGTGAAGTAAACTTAACCAATAATAACAACATAACAATTCTATCTCAAATTTTTGAAACTACGTATTGATAATATATATAGGTATTAGTCGACAGATTATGAACATTGTTTTTAGTTTTCGTTAAGGTTTAGCAGAGCTTCATCTGCAAACCGTCATAACTTACGGGCACGAGGTTGTACTTCCCATGTGCCCTGTATTGATCAATACTACATTACAAGAACGATATGATCGTTCACTCATCCTTATAGATAAAAAGTTTCAAGTGATCGGGATGTTAATATTTAGTCCGGAATCCAACCAAAACAATTTGATTGGATACAAAAAGGTTTTATCATATTCAACGATATTTCAAATTTGTGTCTAGTCGGGTCAATTAGCTTGGACATATATATATATATATCTGAGATCTTTGATCGGTCCTGACTCTTGACCGGACCAAAATTCGGACCTTTTTTTTTCGCTTTTTTTTTTAAAACAACTAAAAAAATAAATAAATAATTATGGAATTAAATTTTTTTCATATCACAGTGTTTTGGGTGTGATTTGGGCATTATAACAAAATATGTATATACAATTGCAAGCGGATCGTACTATAATTTTTGGTATAGGTATTCAAAACACGCCCAAAACATCAGATATGGAAAAAATTCGATTCCATAAATATTAAATTTTTTAGTTGTTTTTTAAAAAAGCAAAAAAAAATAAATAAAATATAAGTTCGATTTGATCAGTCCGGAGTCCTGACCGATCCAATATATATATATATATATATATATATATATATATATATATATATATATATATATATATATATATATATCAACATGTGTTTAACTATTAATGACTATCCAAGTGGGGACACTTGTATAACCATATATATATATAAATTAACGAACAAAATATATATCTGAATTACCATATACTAACATGTTGATAAACAATGATCGGATATAGAATATATCATAATAGGGTTAATAATATAGCATAATAATAATATAATTATGAAACTTCTTACTCATGTCCATTGTATAAAGGAAATGCAAAGGTAAGATACTTTCCTGATGCGCTGCTTACATTTCGTAACTTAGTTCTATCTTTATATAACGCCTATCAGTAATAAGATCATTTGATGGATTAGAATAACATACTATAACACATAGTACTGCTTATTGCAGTCAACGCATAACATAATCACATTGTCACATATGTTCCCACAACCATTGAATCACAAATAAATACATATCTAATCAAATTATCTAAGTCCAGATCAATTGCTGAAACATGTCGGTGTACCTACGGCTTTATCGGGTAATTATCGTGTCTAAGACTATGTCCTGTAGTTCAATAACTATAATTATCAGTCATATTATTTTTAAATTACTTATAATAATTTTTAAAAATTTATTATAATTTATCAATAATTTTCATATATCGGAATCATTATTAAATGATTTAAATATTAAATAATTCTATTATCATTAATATTTAATTAATATTAAACCATTAATGAAATCCTTGCCAAAATATTAAAGTTATTTATAATAACTCAAAGTATTTTAAAAGTATTAATATTACACTTAAATGATTTTTAAAAGAATTAAAATCATTTTAAATAATTATCATTAATATTAAAGTATTAATGTATTATTTATCAAAATATTAAAAGTCATTAATTATAACTTAAAATATTTTTAATTTATTTATATCCTTTTAAATGATTTTAAATAAATAAAACCATTTTTAAACTATTTATTCAATATAATTATTAAATAAATCTAATATCATTTAATATTAAATTATTAATGAAATTTTCCTTTAAATATCAAAAGTTATAATTTATAACTTTAAAATATCTTTAAACACTTTATTTCTATTTTAAATGATTTTTATAATATTAAAATCATTTTTAAACTAATTTATTTAATATAAATATTAAATAATTCTAATATCATTAATAGTAGATAATTAATGAAATTTACCTTTAAATATTGAAAGTTATATTTTACAACTTAAAATATTTTAAAACTATTTATTTTCATTTAAAATGATTTTTGTAATATTAAAATCATTTTAAAACTAATTTATTTAATATAATTATTAAATATATCTAACATCATTAATATTATAATATTAATATTTTCATAATAAAATATCAAAAGTTATATTTTATAACTTAAAATACTTTTATAACCTTTAAATCATTTTTCAATAATTTTTAAATCATTAATTCTATTTTTCATAATTTATTTAATATATTCAATAGATAACTTAATTATCATTAATATTAAATAATTAATGAAATTTATCACAAAATATTAAAAGTTATCAAAAATAACTTCAATTATTTTTTATACCATAATATAATTTTAAATGATTTTTCATGTATTAAAATCATTTTTAAATAATTTATTTAATATAATAATAAAATAAATTAAATAATTTTAATATTCCAAAATATTAAATATTTATGAAATATATTCAAAATATTTAAAAACTAATTTTCAAATTTTAAAATAATTTTTAAGAATTTATTTTGTATTTTTCATAATTAAAAACTATTTATTACTAATTATTTAATAAAAATAATTAATTTTGGAAATAAACTGTCACTAAAGACTACCTATAGCGACAGAACCGTCGCTATAGGTGTTCTTGAGTGTTCTTCATGAAACCCAGAAATTCATAATAGTTTGCAGGGTAGGGGGTTTGACCACTCATAAATTCATGTTTGCTAAGTTTCTTGTTGGTATAAAGTGTTAGTATTGTATTATCCATGTAATACTAGAATCCAAATCAAGTTTCATGGCCCAAACATAACGAATCAGAGAGATCTTGACCCTCAAAAACCTTAAAAAGTCGTTTCTTCATTTCGGGTTTTCCGAAAATGAAGAACGATTCACACCGCTTCTTTCGATCTTTATAACTTTTTGTACAGGTATGATTTATGTGATCTAATACGTTCAGTGTGTAGAAAACATGCATGTGAACAAATATAACACATAACATAGATCTAACAACAACAAACAAAGCAGATCGTGTTGGGTCAAACATTGTCAGAAACAATGTTCTAAGATTTTCTGGAAATTCCAGAAATCAGAAATTGTGACCATATGGTCTACTTTGACCATCCACTACCTTTAATCCGTTTATAATTTGAGTAATATAAAGATACTGACCTAAAGTTCACATAGCAGGCTACAACATAGATACAACAACATCATCAATACACATAACAACTGACAATTATGGGTCTTTGAAAATCTTGTCAGACACGTTTAAAGGATTTCTGGGTTACCCAGAAATCACTTGGTCATGGTCGGTCAACCGACTTTGACCACGAATAACTTTCAATCCAAGCATTATTTGGTCCTGATTCAAACTCCAGAACACAGACCTCATGACATACTTCACGATAAAACACTTAAACAACAAAAACAGTAAACAGGTAGAGATCTAAGACCACTGACATTCGTTGTCAGAATACAAAATAACATTTTCCCATATTTTGAAAAACACCAAATCCGAGCCTCTAGATGTTATGGATCTAACATCTAGCAACCCAGATCATCATTATATACCACATACAACATATTCTAACACTCAAACATAACATCTAACCACAGATCAAAGGTCAGATTCTAGGGTGAGCTTTATACCTTTCGATGAACAATCTTGAATCTGGACTTTAGATTTGTTATGGTTGATGGTGGGGCTTGAATATGTGACTGATATGCAAAAATCCAAGAGGGTCTAGGATGATTGTTGTGCAAAATCAAGTTAGCAAATGATTTTTTTCTCTCTCTTAATCTATATATAGTATGATATCTCACACATGGCTGATACATGAACTGATTTCCTGGAATTATTAAAGTCACAATGTCAACTAAGTTGGTCACCAACTCCTAATTTGGTAGGATTTGCAAGCAAGCTTAATAAAAAATGTAACAAAGGGTATAATAGTCATTTAATTTTTCAATTTAATGGCATTATGGTAATCATGGCAAACCCTTAGGGTTTGACCCTTAAGGTTTAACCCTAAGGTTTTCCAATAATTAGCTTTCTAGAATTTCATTTTAAGGTTTAAGTAAAAAATAAAATAAATTAGTTTCTAAAAACAGAAAATTAGGGTTTTATAATTAGATTAGATTTCTAATTACATTATACATGAACATTAGGGTTTAAAATCAATAATTATAATTAATCTTGCTAATTTAGCAATTAGGGTTTACAATTAGTAATTAGGTTTTTAAAATTACTAATTAGGGTTTGCACAAAAATAAAAATAATATTAGTTTCTAATTGCACATTAGGGTTTCTTAATTAATTTCGTTCTTAATTACTTAGCACTTTACTAATTAGGTTTAAAATACACTAATTAGCATTAAATTTCCAAATTTAACAATTAGGGTTTACAATTTATAAATTAGGGTTTGTAATATAAATATTATGATTTTTCTAGAAATTTAATATTTCTAAATATTAATTAGGGTTTACTTAATGAATATAAAATTCTATAATACTTCACCTTAATCGTAATCACACAGTTACATAGCAGTTTCGAACTCAAATTGAGTTTTAAATTAGGATTTCTAATTAAGGTTTCTAACTTTTAGAAATTAGGGTTTTTAAGTTACTAATTAGGGTTTTTCCCATAATAATTAGGGTTTTCCTAATAAAATTTAATTCTAATAATACATATCATATATCACATAACATAATCACTAGACAGATTTTAAAGTCTCATTTGACTTCAAAACTAGGGTTTGTCAGTAAAATTAGGGTTTTCAAATTTAGAAATTAGGGTTCTCAATTAATTAGGGTTTCTAATTAATTAGGTTTTCTAAGTATAATGAGGGTTTTAACTAATTACTTTAGATTCTATAATACATGCCATAATTTACACAACACAGTCCCGAATTTCCCGTTTGAATTTTACAATAGGGTGAAACAAATTAATGTTAGTGTTTGGTCATGATACAACATAATTGAACAACCATTATCCGTCCACACATATACATGCAGTACATATTTATAGTACTGAAAAATAAAAATATAATTAATATTATATTATTATTCTTTTTCCTTAATAAAAAATCCAAAATTAGGGTTTGGATTCCATATCCATTTATCTTTCAAATATAACATTATTAATTAAGTTAAATAGTTAACTTAATTAGACAAACATAAATTCATATATTAAAATAGATTAATTATTATACTAATTCAAATAATCATTTCATATATTATTCAAATAATATATAATTATATTTTAATGGAAAATAAATAATAAAATATATTTTTATTATAAAATTAATTATTAAAAGAATAAACTTTATAATAATCAATAATTCTAAAATAAAATTATTTGTAAATATTCATGTAATAAATATATTTTTATTTATTACATAATTAAATATACACATTGTCTTGTACAAATCCTCATCCTTAAAATAAATAAAAAATTATATGCAAAATTTCTGATTTATTTATACAGAAAATCGGGTTGTTACAAACTTGATCATTAATAGACATCCTTATATCTCCTTAATAAACATGCTCCACCAATCTACGATTCTTCTACGAGAAAGAAATCGAAAAAGATGAAGATTACGGTTTATGAGAATCTACCTTTGACGTATTTCACGTTATTGATAAACGTCTAATGGTTTGCTTGGAAGTAGAATGATTAAGTGTTTCTAGCTCTTTCTCTCTCTCAATATATATTGATCAAGCTTTGTAAAACACTAAATAACCAACCTAAGCTTTGTATTTATAGAAATCCAAATGAGGGGTAAAATGGTCTACATCCCACCTCCTTACTATTCCACCTCCTTTGCAACTTAGCCACCAAGTAATCATTTTACTTGGTGGCCAAGTGGCCGGCCCACATCCCCTTTTTGTCATCCCATGGGTTGCCCCATGGGTTTTACCCATCCCATGACCCACCGGTTCGACCCGCGGTTTAACTTATTGGATTGGGCTTGACATAACTTAACGTTGGGCCTTAACTTGGGCTTGCTTATATAATTCATTGGGCTTGCTATTGGTTTAAGTCCAATTGGATTATACCAAAATTCTTTACTTATACTCCATTAATACTTCTCGTATTCTACGCATATAACTCCTGTATTCTCTTCGTCTAATACTCATACGATATTCGTATTATACGTCGTACTATTCTTCATACCATACTCGTATTCATACTAGTATAATACTCGTATCTCATATGTATAATCATCGAAATGACTATACGCATTGCATTTCCCTTTCGGAAATCTCTCTCACAAACCCTTAGGTTTTAAGTCCGCAGGCGAAAACTTCGTTTGCCATAACGAAAATATTATTGGATATTCCATAATATCTTCATATTTTATCATTACACGTTACTCGAAATTTCAAACCCTTGCCCCGAACGAAATCGGATGAATAGTGTTTTTATGGAAAACTTCTCGGAAAACATTCATTTCCTTCTTGATAATTCAAAACAATTAATCCTAGCACAAAGCCAGAATACTAACCACATCCACACATTCTAGGTCATAGAATAACCTTCGAACATCTTACTCATATAATAACTCAATTAAATTCATTTAATTCACATAATCAAATAAAAATTTAATTCATTCAAAATCCAAAATTCCCGGGCGTTACACCATTGGTTTTACCCATCCCGTGACCCGCCGGTTCAACCCGCGATTTAACTTCTTGGATTGGGCTTGTCTTAATTTAATATTGGTCATTGACTTGGGCTTGATTACCTACTTCATTGGTCTTGCTATTAATCCAAGTCCAATTGTATTATCCAAAGTCCTTAACTCATAATCCAATAAGATTAATCGTATCCTACGCATATAACTCACGTATTTTCTTTGTTTAGTATTCATACGATATTCGTATTATACATCGTACGACTCTTCATACCATACTCGTATTCTAACTAGTATAATACTCGTATCTCATACGTATAATAACCTAAATGTTTATACGCATTACATTTCCCTTTCGAAAATTTCTTTCACTAACCCTTAGGTTTTAAGTCCGCAAGTGAAAACTTCGTTTTCCATAACGGAAATAATATCAGATATTCCATTATAGCTTCATATTTTATCATTAAGCGTTTCTCGGAATTTCGAACCTAAGCTCCGAACGAAATAGGATGAATAATGTTTTTACGGGAAAATTCTCGGAAAACATTCCTTTTCGTCTTGATAATTCAAAACAATTAATCCTAGCACATAGCCAGAATACTAACCACATCTAGGTCATAGAACGACCTTCACACATGTTACTCACATAATTAATCAATTAAATTCATTTAATCCACATAATCAAATAAAGATTTAATTTATTAAAAATCCGAAATTCTCGGGTGTTACAGTAATTCATCTCCATACAAAACCTAAAGCAACATCAATTAAGATGATGAAAACCTTTAGATAACAACTAAAGGTTGAAGATAACTTACTCGAACGTTAACGTAAGAATAAGGTAATGCGATAAACTGGAACCAATGTTAAACAATCTAATAAACAATTAGATTGAGAAGAAGGGTAAGATATTGTAGTAAAATTATTGGATTAAATATGAACTAATAGGGTATGTTATGTGATCATGTATTTTAGAGACCTTAAAGACTCGAAGGAAAAGTATTAAAACAGTAGCAGACGCTAAAGGCAAGTATTCTGACCCTTGTCTGGATTCTTTGGACAAGCTTTCTAATTCATGTACCTTACGCATGAATTGATGTATGATGAAGTCGAAGCCAATTCCTTCGGCTAGACTTAAGATGTTATATGGATTTCTTTTAATCTATTGAAATGTTATCAAAGTTGTTACGTTTTGCCAAACTATTTTGGTAAGGTTTTCAAAGGAAGACTGAGTATGCATAAACAAATGTTTTGTCGTCAAACGATTGGCACGTGAGGTTTCCAAACCTTAAACGTACATACGTTTAAAGAAAGTAATGTTGTACAATATAAAGTACTATAGGTTGATCTTCTAGACGTGCTCGTAAGATATATCGGACTTACGGACTTGGTGCCAGGTTGTCCCTTTTAAAGAAAGAATGAAATGCTCAAGGTCTTTAACCGATATTGATGTTTAATGAATATTGTGCATTGTGAAACATTTTAAAGAAAAAAGAAGTGCTATTTTGAATTATCGATAGTACTTCATAACTATTGGTCAGTTATTGAAGATATATGATTTGTATGTTTCAAGCATATTGTTACATGAAATTGTCATACTTGTTGAGCTAGTTATGCTCATTCTTTCTTAAACCATATGAATACAACTAAGACCGAACGGACTGAAGGACCTAGTAAGGATAAAGGGAAGGCTAAGGCAGACCGTTGAACTGTATGTGTAATAGTATAGGTTTAATGTTGTAATGTATTTGATATTATGACAAGGAACAAATGTAATGGTTATAAAGAACCTGGGGATTGGTAATATTGTTTGGAATATATATATAAGACATATTCGTTCTTTTGAGGCTTTTCAATTGAATGTATGTGTAAAATGTAGCACTATGTAGCACCATATGTCGGGTTGGAAGATACCCAGATTTAGGGGCGTCACAGGTTGGTATCATAGCATTAGGTTATAAAACTTAAGGGGGGAAATTAGAACCTTAAGTCATAACCTTAAGAACAGTTAAAGAATTAAAAGATGAAAATTAACCCTAAAAATGCATTATATATGATATGTGTTTTTATTATTCTACTGACTTGTACTAATCAAACTAATTTGTTTTGTTGTAGATGTCAGGAGAAAACGAAATGTATAGGGATATACATGTAGTAAGTGAAGAGTCAGTGAATCAAATAGAGATCTTACCGAACCCTATAGAATAAGAGCCGGAAGTGGTGATAGTCGAGTCTGAAGACTTTGAAAGCTTAGACCTCATGTCCATGTTCGATGGCATGTCGGAGGAGGAGGTAGAGGTGGCATTTTTTAACCCCTTAACACCTGAAGAGGAGGTGGCTCCTGAGGAGGCAATGCAAATACTGTTCATGGCCTTATTGGATAGAAAAAATCCAGCTGGAAAGGGAGGTTAGAGAACTGAAAGAAGAGGTCCAGGAAATCCTGGAAAATAAGAAAATCATGGAGTCCATGTGGGAGGAGGAGCACGATGAAAGAATTTTAGCAAAGGACAAGGTCCACGAGTTGAAACAAGAAACCTTTGAGCTCAGGCAGGAGCTAAAAGTTAAGAAGCAAGAGATATGGAGGATGTCCTATATTCATAAGAGTTCTCATGCGGATTTCCAGCACAAGGTAGCTAGGTATCCGATAGAGGCAGGGCAAACACGACATACTATCAGCCGAGATATTATTGTCGGTCTTGCCAACACGGATTTTGAGAATGCCATAAGGTAGATGTAACCTAGTGGTAGCTAGAGTAGAGTTAGATATATAAAAATGATGTATCTAGTAGTGACGTAAAACCCTATTTTGTATATCAAAGGGTGGTCTTTTGTAAATCCTAATTTTTTGAAAGCAATTACGGGATAGTAATGTAATCAGCTATGGCTGTGTATGAACGAATGATGTAGTATTATACTACTGGAAGTAAATCAATATAAGCCTTTTTATGGAGCATATTGTGCAATGAGTTAAAGTTATTATTTAAGTAATGAATAATAACTCACTAATAAGAAGAAAGTAATAATGATGTGTTGTTTATCTTAACAGCAAAATACCGCCAAGAAGGAGACAAAGAAATCAAGAGGCTAATGTAAATCAACCGGAGGGAGGTCCGGTTAACCCTATGCAAGAGTTCGTTAACCTTTTAACTGCCGCTTTTAATATGAATGGGGCTAATATACCCGTAAATCCTGAAGTAGTACGAGCTACTACTTCTAAGAGTGTTGGTCCGCTGGAGTTCAAAGGAACTACGGACCCCATAGAAGCCAAAACGTGGGTGAAGGAAATAGAGAAGACATTTGTAATTACAAATGTCGATGAAGGGCAAAAGGTTGCTTTTGCAACTTATATATTGAAGGGAGAGGCTAACTTCTGGTGGGAAGCGAACCAGGATAGGGCCTCTAAGAACCCGGAAATTCGGATTGTCCAGAAATTAAGTTTAAAGAATTAGTTATTAATAAAATAAATTTTTATTAATATTATTTTGTGCTGTGTTTATTAATCGTTCTATAACCTAGGATGATTATAAGTCGGGAGGATTCTGGCTACGAGCTAGACTGAACGAGTAAGAATTTTCAAGATGAAAATAAAAAATTTCTGGGAACAAAATATTTTTCGGGGAAAAAGACGAAATAGGCACTATTCACCTGACGAAACCTAAAGGTTAGGGTTTGAATAACCTAAGCCTTTTCGAGAGTTTGGTATGTCTAAATGACATTCTGTCGAAAGATTTGATGATAATATATCGTGAAAAGTTAAGTAAGCCGATAAAAGTTTTTCTTGAAAAACGTGCAAAAATCGGACAAAATAAAAATAACGAAAAGTACTGTTATGTACTTTTCACTCGTTTAACTACGTTAGGGGAAAACGTGAAGAAAAACGCTTAATGGTGAAAAGTGTTTTTCAATTTTTCAGAGATCCGAAGAATACGTAAAAGTTCATCTGTAAAGAAAAGACGAAATATCCAAAAATATTTGGATTCCGAGAATCGTAGTTTTTAAAACTGTCGGACGATACCCGAAAGACGGAACCACAAAACTTCATGGGAAGCTACGTGAACAGTAAGGAGGTGGAATAGTAAGGAGGTGTGAATAGTACCCGTAGGGGCGAATTGACTATTTTTCCCCTAGCCTTGAAAATTTATAAATAGGAAGCTAAATTCATTTGTTTTGGATTTTGAAAATCCTACAACGTTGAGAAAGAGAGAGAGAGAGAGAGTTCGGATGGGAGAAAGAAGAGGAAAAGGAGGAGTAAAAGTTTCTCGTGAGAAAGGTAATCCGAAATCTAGTCTCTTATAAATTTTCTTTAAGTTTTATATGTTTAAAATATACCTTAATGAGAATAAGGAGTAAAAGATGTTAAGAATGATTTCATATGGTTGAAATCATGAGAAAAGAAGAACTAAGAAATAAGAAATTAGAAGTTTAGTTTGTAAATTTCTTAAGCAAGTATAAGATTCGTAATGAATTTGAATGATTCAAATGAATCATATGAACGATTTGGTGAAATTAGTAAGGAATGGTGTTTTATAACATTGAATTCCAATAAAAAGTGAAATAGTAATCAAAATATCGATTAAAAATGAAGAACACGCGAAGAACACGAAGAACGTTGTTGATGGAAAAATTTAAAACATCGTAGTCTAATTGTTGTTGATGGACAAGTTTAAAATAATCACGTATAAGTTAGATGCTTATTGCTTGGTTAGGAACGGTAGAAACGTTCATGAAGAACAGATTAAACTTAGCTATAACGAAGTTATAGCGAAAATTTTGTAAAAGACGAACAAGAATTAAAAAGTTCGTAAATGAACCCGAATGAGTAGGGTTTCATAATAATGTAAGAAAACGTAGAAAACATGAGTCGTGGACTCAAGAACGAACGAGTTCCGAGTTCAGATGACTGAATTACGGATGAACGAACGAAGAACATTAAAAATGTAAAAAAAAGAACGAAGGGTGAAGATCAAGCCAATCTAATGGCACATTAACGAATTCAGAATAAAGTTCTATCCGAGGGGTATTGAAGTACGTAAGCTAAGGAAGAGAAAGGCTTTAGAATGACCTCGTTCCGAGTTATAGCGAACAAGTTATGGAAGTGGGAAGTAAGCGTCTCAGAACGATCAAACACTTGGACAAAAAATTCAAGAATTAGGGCTTAGCGCCGTGGCACCAGCCATGCCTTGTAAGGTAGCGCTGTAGCGCCAGACCGCAGCACCGGTGTAGGGAAAAAGCCAGAGAAGAGCTTTTAACTGCTCAACTCTTGGGGGAAACGTAAGGGAAGATAAAGAACATAATGTTCAACTAATGTAACACTTAATCAAGTAATTTAAACCTTTAGTAAAGGTAGAATGAAAAGATTAAACGAGATTAAAAGATATAGAATTTAAACAGTAGATTACGTAACCGATATCCGGGGACCGTAGTCACGATGAACGAACGTGAGGGATTGATATGATTGTGATTCCTTAGACGTTGAGTGATGAAGGTAATGAATAACATTTCGATGTTATGTTGTGGTAATGATAGATAAGTGTAAAGCGTATAAATGCTATGAACGCAACGTTGTTGTGATAAACGATCAGTCTTAGCATAAAATGATCGGTATGGCTTCGACACTAAGAACGAGTAATGAACATGGGGTTCATGTAATGGATAATGAAAGTATTATGTAAGATACGAATGATATCAAGAAAGCCGTAACGAACGGTAATAAGATTAATGGAAGCCAATAGTGATTACGATGGAGAATATTAGAATGAAATGTAAGCGTTAAACACTTTAACCGACGTGAAGGTTGAGTGTATGCAAATACTAAACGGATAGAACCTACACCCCGTGTATGGTTTGACCGTAAGATAATGAAGATCAATGATTAAACCATGAATGATAAAGAACTAAATTAAGACAATGACGTTAACGTAAAGAAACCGAGTTAATGATTAACTTGAATGATTGCTCTGAGTATACAAAAGACTGTATGACTTGGATGATAAAGTATGAATTCTGAGGTATGTCATTTAGTTGCTAGAAAGTCATAAGGAATAAGAAATTGACTTAACGAACATTATAGTTAATGGTTCAGATAAGTTACGATAAGTTAGGTTATGGTACAATCGTAACCTTTGATGGTTGACATATAGGAGTTGGGCTAAATAATTCCTTCAGAGAGCGAAGGTATATACAAAATTGGTAACTGATCTAACTCACTGTGATGGCTATTGTAAGACCCCAACTTTTTATAAATAAAATCGAATTTCCTCTATTTATTATTGTGAATAATAAAGTGTTAATTTGATATAATACTTTGGTTATGGGTGAAATGTGAAAATTTTGCAAAATAAGCAAGTGGTTATAAAATATTCATTGTGCCGGGGAATATTTGTTTGGTCGTGGACTATTCTTTTTGTCGGGGAATATTCATACGACGGCGCAACCATTTGTGGGCCCAAAATCGTAAAAACTACCTTATGAAGAAAAACGACAAGTTTGAGTTTTTATAAATAACGACGTAGTTGTTGCCGTTAACACTTGTTGGAATACACCGTGGTTAAAATACGAATACGCTGGCAGGCACAAAGATGGCACATGATATTGCACAGTATTTTTGAATTATTGATTCTTACGTAAAAAGACACTACTCAATAATTGTTACAGTAATTACTATTCAATATTTTATTTTATTGGTTCAATAATTGTTGCGTTGATATTTTATATTATTGTTGTTCAATAATTGTCATTCCACATGTGACGCCCCCAAATTCGGGTTACCTGACCCCCGAGTTTGGTGTTCACAATCCACAATATAATAACATCTAACTACCCATTCATATAGAAATAGTAATACATAAGTCATTAACAGATATTGTTAATACAATAGTCCCAGGTCCTCTAACCTTAACATTACAAACTTACCCTTTAAATAAACAAAAAGGGTTTACAAACATAACATAATAATAATGTTTATAAAAACTAATCCAGCATTTTGCCTTTGCCTTTGTTCTTCTTTGACCCGCTGGTCTCTTCGTTCCTAGCTGAAATATTTTATTTAGCAAGGGTGAGCAACAAGTTTGCCCCGCAAGTTAAGACATATAGTAAATGTATACGAATCAATAAGAATAGACGATCTATTTTTGATAGAATGAAACCAAAGTTCGGGGAACTTTGAAATAGCTTAACAAAGCTTTAACAATTAACAAGTCTTCTCACAATCTATGCAACACAATAATTTGATAATGAAAGAGTACAACGCTTTCAAAGTTTCTACGATATTCTAATGAATAATCAAGAATCAATTCTACGTAAGTACAAAGTGGAATGTTTTCCAGATTTATGCTGAGTGATCCGTTAGATCTTGAACTTCTCTTCTCGGGTATATATTAAAGTTTTACTTTGACATATACGCAGGTGTATCAGATAACCATAAAGATTAAATCATACCCCTCTGCAAGTACTTAGAGTCAGCCAACTCCTTATACCCTATATTATGCATAATACTTAGGTCGCGCGCAATGGTCGAATATACGACTAAAATGTTCCCTTTATATAAAAGGTTGTTCTTCTCAGTTTTAGAATCAAAATTTGATTTAACAACGAAATTCAATGATTTCAATATCTAATCACTTCTCTTCTCTTCTCAAACCTATCAAGTTTTCTTTTTCGATCTAGCCGATACAACTAGCATCGATCTTTCAATAATAATTAAATTCTCTTCTCTTCTCTTCTCGAACCTATCAAGTTCTAACAAATGTTCTTCTAGCCAGAATAATTAGCTAAGATATTTCTCAACAGAATTCGACAATAAACATGAATTATCTATACTGCCAATATGAACTTCCACATATATGAATATCCAACAACAGTAAGTCTACGAATATATATTTTCCGAATCAGTAATTCAATTTGAATTATTAAACATGCACTAACTGCGAATAATCAACAATAAATTCTTGGACGTGGTATAATTAACAATAATTAGCCACTATAATAATTGAATGAATATAACTCAAGGTTGAGTTAGGAAACTTGCCTCTTTCGTTGATTACAGCTACACAATAAACTTATCTGCGTTTGAAAGACCCATAACCAATAATATAGGTCTTATTATTAACACAATATTTCATAACACGCAACACTGTAATTCACAGTCAAACTTCTCCTGGACACGTTATCACATAGCCACATCAGTGTTTATAACCTATATAAACACTTAACAAGTCTAACTAGTTCTATTCGATTGGACTTGATTACTATTCTCGTGTTCGTCACCCTATCCGACAATTAACACGCTTATTGTCAATTAAATACGGTTTTCTAAGCTTCAATATTATTTTAGATAAGTCAATTATCGTTAATAATATTTTTCGAAGCTTTTAATAATTTATAAACAATTATTATAATTTATAATAATTTTTCAAACACTTAAATCATTTTTAAATGTTTTAATTATAAAATAGTCTTATTATCATTAATATTTAATAATATAAAAATATTAATGAAATACTTGTCAATAACTTAAAATATTTTAAAATCATTAATATTCTACTTAAATGATTTTTAAAGTAATTAAAATCATTTTAAACCATCACCATTAATATTTAAATATTAATGAAATTATTATCAAAATATTAAAGTCATTAATTATAACTTAAAATATTTTGAAATGATTTTAAAATTAATAAAATCATTTTTAATTCATTTATTTAATATGATAATTAAATAAATTTAATATCATTAATATTAATTTATTAATGAGAATTCTCCAAAAATATTGAAAATTATATTTTTATAATTCAAAATATTTTCTAACACCTTATTCTTATTTAAAATAATTTTTAAATCAATAAAATCATTTTAACTTATTTATTTAATTTAATTTAATAATTAAATAAATATAATATCATTAATATTAAATATTAATGAAAATTCTCTAAAAATATTAAAAGTCACATTTTATAAATCAAAATATTTTTAAATACTTTATTCTTATTTAAAATAATTTTTCATAATATTAAATCATTTTTCTAATTTATTTAACACACTAATTAAATAAATTAAATATCATTAATATCCAAATAATTATAAATATTAATGAAAAATGTCCCAAATAATTAAAAGTTATTTTTCAGAATTTAAAATGATTTTTAAAACCAGTTTTGTTATTTTTAGAATTTAAAATATTTTTAATTAATTTCTAGAAAATTAGAAATTAAAATTATTTAAAACCGTCGATGTAGCCCTTTAGCGACACTAAGCATCGATGTTGGTGTTCTTGAGCCTCAAGAACATTGACAGCTTAGTGTTCATGGTTGCTCGTTTGACCAGGCATGATTCTCAGCTTAGGCATAATCATGATTTGTTTAAACGTTGATCTTGCAGTAAGTATGCACCACTACAACAATCAACCACTATATAAGTCATACATCAACCCAATATGAAGATCTAACCTCAACAAATTTTTGTCAGAACGTTTCTGCGTTTTCCCAGAAACCCAGCAGTCCGAGTGGATACTTTAAAGTTCAATTTAATCCTAGTTCTGATCATGATTTTGGTATTTTTATAGTTCATATATGTAGTATACATGACAAAGAATAACGAAATATCAAGATCTCAGTCCAACAACAACAGATTCATAGGTTATGACACGGTCAAACGTTGTCAGAAAAAGTGTTCATACACTTTTCTGGAAATTCCATAAATACAAAATCAGTGCGAGTGGCCTACTTTGACCACTTGCTATGATTTATCTGTTGATGTTTTAAGCGTTCTACGGCCATGGATCTAGAGTACAAACAACATGCTATAATCCAGATACAACACATAATCAAAATACTAACACGACTGACAGATCAAAGAGTTTAAAGATGTTGTCAGATGCTAAAATAAATTTCTGGGTTACCCAGATTTATACTTTCGATGGCTGGTCATTAACCGACTTTTTGTGATTATAACTTAAGATCTAGACATCCAATGACCCTGATTCCACTTGAAGATTAAAGACCATATGACAAGCTATAGATTACAACTTTAAAACAACAAAAATCATAAACGAGCAATGATCTGTGGCCACTGACATTAGGTTGTCAGACCACCTTTCGATCTCAAGAACAATTTTGAAAAATCATCATTTCAAGGAAGTTTGTTGCTATGGATTCATGATAGATCATCATAGATCTTCATAAAACATCCATTAGCAAGATTCTAAACACAAAAACATAAAATTCGACTAAGCATTTAGGATCAAAATAGGTTAGGGCTTTTATACCTTTTCTTGAATAAGCTTGGATCTTTGATCTCCTAAACTGAACTTGATGTTTCTAGAGGTTATAATATGACTGAAATACTTATATATTTCAGAGCTTTGGTTCAGAGAAATAGTTGGTGAGAGCAAGAGACCAAATGACTAATGTTTGTACACTTTCTCTCTCATAATCTATATATAATATGTAGATGTTGTTGGCTGGCTGATTTGGCTCGATTTTTGTGTCACCAAGTCAATGCATTAGGTTACCAACTAAAGTTGCTAGCAATTATACAAGATACCAATTAAAGAAAATGAAAAAGGGCATTTTGGTCTTTAGTATAATAATTTTAATGGCATACAAGGAATTTGTCACACCCTTAGGGTTTAATCCTAAGGTTCTAACCCTTAGGTTTTAAAACTTTAGCTTTCTAGGATTTTCTAATTAGGGTTTTTAAATTAGAAAATTAAAAGTTTAAAACTAAAATTAGGGTTTCCTAATTAAATTAGGTTTTCCTAATCATATAAATGTTTAATAATTATATTAGGCCTTCCAATTATGATTAGGGTTGCCTAATTAGGGTTTAGAAATCCCAAATATGAAATTAGGGTTTTAATTAGAAACAAAAATTTCTTAATTACAATTAGGGTTTATAAAATATAAATTAAGATAACTAAAATACAATTAGGGTTTTCTAATCATATTTAAGTTTAATAAATACCTTAGGCTTGCCAATTAGGATTAGGGTTTCCTAATCAGGGTTTAGGATTCCCGGATTTTAAATTAGGGTTTCCCGACATTCGTTTAGGGTTACTAACTGTACGTTAGGGTTTCTAAACCTGAGATTAGGGTTTCTAATCCCTTATTAGGGTTTATAAATCTTAAACCTTATCCGATAAATTATTTGATCAAAATCTCTATATGGTACAAACACGTACTTATCAATATAATTCTTTTAATTATATTCTCTATCGAATCCCTATCCAGAAATTAGGGTTAGGGTTTCTAAAGCTTCTTAAGCACAACTCTACTCTAAATTTATTAGTCAATACACAAATTGACCTTCTCGAGACTCGCATCACAGATACTTGTCACAAAATTGATAATCAATATTAATATTAATTAAATAAAATAATTATTCTTAAAATTTTGATTATTCGAAATCCCGGGTTATCACATTCACCCCTCCTTAAAAGGATTCCGTCATTGGAATCACCGCTTTCTTATTCTCTACAATCTTTTAAAGTTGTATCATTAATTCATTTTTATCAACACAATATTCATTTGTGTCTCAAATTCTAACCTGTGACGTGGATCTATAAAAGAAAACAATTCACAGTAATTATCTAACTCTATATTACTCGCGTAATTTAAGTATTAAGCAAAATCGTTACCTGTCGCCACCTCCTGAGTAGCCACTACATCCTGCGCCGTCATATTGAATGTACGGACCGTTGTTCTTCCTGGCTGTGCAGGTCCTCGAATTGCCAAGGTTCTACCACCGGGTCCCTTGTTGCCACTTTCCTTCTCCGCATTCCACTTTGGACAATTTCGAACCATATGATCAGTCAATTCGCATGCAAAGAAACCTTGTATCTTCTTCGGATTGGGGAAATTGGGTGACATGTGTCCTTCTTGCCCACAGTTATAACAAACTCCCTTCTTCTTCAAACAAACTATGGAATGGTTTTTCCCGCACGTTGCACATGGCTCCCTCCCTTGCTTATTTCCTTCTGTCTTATTACCCGACTGGGTATTCTCACTCCACTTCCACTTATTCGGGTTACTACCACCACTACTTCCACCATCATTTGCCTTTTTCTTCTTCTCTTGATGAAATCGAGACGAAGCTTCGCTCCCTCCTTCAGCAATTAACGCTTTCTCCATCAAAGTCGCGAACGTATTGTTCTGCAATACCGCTACCTTGTTGAATATCCCCGGCTTCAGTCCATTCTCGAATCTTCTCGCCTTTTTCGCCTCTGTGTCCACCTGATGAGGTGAAAATCTAGCCAATTCGTTGAATGTGGCAGTGTATTCTGATACCGACATGTTCTCCTGCTTCAATTCTAGAAATTTAACTTCCATACTGGATTGAATGCTCGGTGAAAAGTTGTTCTCAAAGAACAACTCTTTGAATCTTGTCCAAGTTACTATTGCTGTACCGGCTCTCGCTTGATTAGTCTCCCACCAGTTATTGGCTTCTCCTTTCATCAGATATGTTGCAAAAGCCATCTTTTGCTCCTCCGCTACTCTGGAGATAACGAATGCTTTCTCCATCTCCTTCACCCATGTTTGGGCTTCAATCGGATCCGTGGTTCCTTTGAATTTAGGCAGTCCTACAGCTTTAAAGTCTTTGAAGTTTGCCAATCTATCAGCTGGCTGTTCTCTCGCTCTTCCTCTTCCTACTGGAGCTCTATTCCCCATAGCTTCGGCTATCATATTTGAAAAGTTTTGCATCGGGTCAACTTGACCTCCTTCATTATTTACCGTCTGCTCTTCTCTTTGGTTTCGATTTTGTTGTCTAGGCGGCATTATCTGATTTAAATAAAAATCTTACATTAATTCTCTTTCTCTACACAAATTCTTAACACAATAAGAAATCAACACATAATTCTCATATATAAACGAATAGTTATTCAAATAGTTCATAACACATTTAGTACCTAACACATATTACTATCCCTTTTTAAATCATATCAGGATTAACAACACAACTTTACACAAAAAGTTACAATTCTCCATTCACACATAGTTATTACCAGTTCATTAAACTTACCACACTTATGAGTTCAGGAACTTGCCACAATTATATGAGTGTATGAACTTATCCTAGTCAGACCTTTGGCGTCCATTCGCTGAGGGGTTCAAAACATTTCATATAATTAAGAGTCATTAACTTACCATAAGTATGAGTTTTAAGAACACACAAATTAATCTTAATCTTATATTCATATAGAAAATAAAGATTTCATTCATAAAACATATATATTTACATATGCGTAAACATCATTCTCGATATTACAACAATTAATATCATAGTCTTCTACTAAAAGATACTAACGCTTAAACTTAAGCTATCTACCGTCCACTCACTACTACAAAACAGTAAATAGACAACGCTTAAACCACAATGTTTTTATAAAAAACGTTGTGGTATTTTTTTTTACAACATTTTTTAACAAAACGTTGTAGATATATATGAAAAAACGTTATCTATTTAAATTGGCATATTTTGATTTTAAACTAGATAACATTTTTTTCTTAAAACGTTATCTATCTACAAAAACACGGAGCATAAAAAAGGCGCTCAAGTGAAAACTTAAAATTAAAAAGATACTATTTCTCAGCACAATGGCCCCGACTATCATTTTTTCTCTGCTATCTCCGATTCAGACATGCCCGTCCAAACGCAGCAACCTCTTCCCTTTCCAATCGGCAACTCTAATCTTTTTCTTTCCAGTTGGATTTCTCAGCCATGCTCTTTTCTTCCCATGGTTATTGGCTATAACCCTAGAAAATTGGGCTTTTTTCTCAACCGATAAGGAATTGTTTCTCTCTCTCTTTTCTACCTCACATCTCAAATTTCTCTTTTCATGCGGTGGCGGTTGGGGAGGAAAATGGGGGACGGATAAAGGCGAGACGTGAAGAAAGAAGCGAAACCGATGGGTGTTAAGTTTTGGTGGGGCCGCTTTTAGGCGTCTGATCCGTTTCGTCGGTGCGGCGTTTAGCTCTCGAGGGGGCCCAATGTGGTGAGGCTCAGCAGATCTTGAAGCCGATGTGATTGGGACCGGAGTAAACATCTTAGTCGGATGGTCTCGAGGTCATTGGACCCACCGGGTTTTGGGTACGCTTTTCTTAGGTTTTGCTAAGGTTTGTGATGTTTTAGAATCTTTTGAGTTAACTTTTTTTAATTTTGTTGATTTTGAGTGACGAATTAAATGAAATACCTTGTGTAGGCACTTACTGAGGAAGCTAAAGCAAGATATAAAAAGGCTATATTTAAAGTAATTGATTTGGTGAGTTTGAGTGGTTGATTTTTTATGTTTTTATTTATTTGATTGATGCAGGTGAATTGTAATTTTGATGTTACTGATTAATTGAATGATTGGATGATTAATAGGATGATTATGCTCCTGAGGATGATGATTATGAAACCAAATTGAAGAAAGAATCTTTGGAATTTTTCTTCTTAAACGTGAGTCTAATTATCTGCCACTTGGATCACTAAAACAAATTCACTATAAGCATTCGAAGGCTTGTATGTACCCATTTTTTTAAGTTTGATTTTGCTGTTGGTGATATGTAGTTATGGAGATGGTGAACCAATGGACAATGCAGCAAGATTCTATAAGTGGTTTACAAAGGTAAATTTCATTTGCCTATTAACTTAAGAACCTGGAATTGTACTTGTAAATAAGATATGGGGTTGATTTTGGATTAAGTAATTTGAAACAGGGAAAAGAGAAAGGGGAATGGCTTAACAATCTTCAATATGGAGTGTTTGGCCTTGGCAATACGAGCATTTTAATAAGGTATGAAATAGATGTATTTTCTCATCTGAGAAACTACTTTGTTGCTATTTATAAAGTTTCTTTGTCTGTTTTATCGTTTACTAAAGTCTGATTTATTTTGTCTTTTGCACAAATAGATCGCGAAGGTTGTGGATGATGGCCTTGTAGAGCAGGGTGCCCATTTTACTTTTTGTTTACATTTCTTAAACTCAATTCTCTGCTCATTTTGGTAACATCAAAATTAAGTGAACCATTGATACCTTGTAGAACCTATACATTTAAAAGTTGGACACTAATTGGAGCTTATATTTGTATCTGCTTCATTCTGTCGAATTGTCATATATGAAATTCTGTGATTATTGTCGTATTATGTTTTATGTGTTGAGGTCGTGTTTATTTAATCTTTAATCGATTTCTAGATGTGTTATCTGTAAGATCACACTATAAATTGTTAAATTTACTACACATTCTTGAATGCTATTAGCTTATTCATTGTCATAGATACTTGTGATCTCTTATCGTTCAATTATTTACATTTAGTTGCTATTCTACTAAATGTGCCGAGTGTATTGTATGCATCCAAAGGTCAATAATGTTGGTTAGCATTCAAAGGTGTCTCGTGATGATTGAGAAATCTATCTTATTCTTTTGATCGAATTACCACCAAATTAAAGTATGCCAAATTAAATATGCTAATGACGGAAGTTAAATTACAGCCACTCAGACTCATAAACAATTCTCCTTGCTTATGCTTTTAGTTACTATTATGGTGAATAGGCTTAGTGCATTGCATGCCCCCAATATAGTGGCTATGTTGTTTTGGAGTTTACTCTCCATGTCCGTATGATGGAGAAATCATCATTCTCTTTTATAATTTTATTGCATTAGAATGCGGATGATATCGATTTTTAGTCACCAAGTTGAAGTCCATGAGTATAATCTTTTCCATCATTCACAATGATGATGTTTATGTTATTAACTTATTTTTCTACTGTCTAATCTTTTACAACATTTGCAGTGCCAAACATCTTGTTCTAGTGCGATAGGAGATTTATGATCAATGCATTAAAGATGATTTTACTTGCATGGTATGATGACTTGAGAAAATTATCCGAAATGTATGATAAGCAATTTGGATGCCTTTACTACACTAGGTAATGGCATTTCCCTTTCTATATAGACTATAAATATATGTAATACATAGTAATACCAAAGACAATATCTCATTATGATTTCAAGGTGAGGAGGCTTTGTTGGTCAAATTTGCAAAGAAGCTTGTGCCTTGTTGTTGATATGATACGCCAAAAGAAGATGGTTGGTCGCTCTTCTACTTGTTGGACCTCCCGGATCTGCAAGACAAAGACTTACCCTCGATGTATCCCAGAGCTTGGCTTTAGTATTAATTGCATTAGTCACAGTTTCTTGCAACCATTTTATCAGTTGCTTATTTTATTTTACTGTCACAATTATCATGAATTATGCTGCATACTTGATGTAATTTTAAACTTTGTTCTGTGCATCCCCAGGTATACCCCATTGCCAAGATGATCTCTTTTAAGCAAATATTTTGTTGCCAGTGGTAGATCTAAATAGGGGTGCCTTTGTAAGAGCTTATGTTCTTGTAGTTCATATAACTGATATAATTTATTTATGTAATGCTAGATTTTGAAGATAATAATGTTTGTCGAAACTGTAGAATTGTGTATGATTGGATTACTTGGAATCTTTGATAAATGATTGAAGTTACAACTCTTTTAATCTTTCAGGCTATAATATGCTAATCTTTCAAGTATTAGCATATTGTAGGTGCATTGTTAATGTAGGTAAACCACAACCTTTTTTTTCTTTTTTTTTAATCTACAACATTTTAAAAACGTTGTGTAAATATTCCTAAACGTTGTCTTATATACTAAACAACAACATTTTTAACCAAAAAACGTTATGGAATCATACCTTCTACAACGTTTTTAAGCATCTGCTAATTTTTTGAAAACAAATACACAATGTTTTTTCCTAAAAACATTGTGTATGGTGCTTAACTACAACATTTTTAAAACGTTGTGTAAGGGTGTCAAAAAATAGACAACACCTTTAACCACGACGTTTTTTTGACAGAAACCACAACGTTTTTTTCCGCGTTGTCTATTTACTTTTTTGTAGTAGTGACTCCCTTCACCAGTCACAAGGAATTATACAAGTTACCAATTAAAGAAAATGAAAAAGGGCATTTTGGTCTTTTGTATAATAATTTTAATGGCATACAAGGAATTTGTCACACCCTTAGGGTTTAACCCTAAGGTTCTAACCCTTAGGTTTTAAAACTTTAGCTTTCTGGGATTTTTTTAATTAGAGTTTTTAAATTAGAAATTTAAAAGTTTAAAACTAAAATTAGGGTTTCCTAATTAAATTAGGTTTTCCTAATCATATCAACGTTTAATAAATATATTAGGCCTTCCAATTAGGATTAGTGTTGCCTAATTAGGGTTTAGAAATCTCGAATATGAAATTAGGGTTTTAATTAGAAAAATAAAATTTTTAAATTACAATTAGGGTTTGTAAAATAGAAATTAAGATAACTAAAATATAATTAGGGTTTTCTAATCATATTTAAGTTTAATAAATACCTTTGGCTTGCCAATTAGGATTAGGGTTTCCTAATTAGGGTTTAGGATTTCTGAATTTTAAATTAGGGGTTCTCGACATTAGTTTAGGGTTACTAACTGTACGTTAGGGTTTCTACACCTGAGATTAGGGTTTCTAATCCCTTATTAGGGTTTATAAATCTTAAACCTTATCCGATCAATCTTTTGATCAAAATCTCTATACGGTACAAACATGTACTTATCAATATAATTCTTTTAATTATATTCTCTATCAAATCCCTATCCAGAAATTAGGGTTAGGGTTTCTAAAGCTTGTTAAGCACAACTCTACTCTAAATTTATTAGTCAATACACAAATTGACCTTCTCGAGACTCGTATCACAGATACTTGTCACAAAATTGATAATCAATATTAATATTTATTTTTTAAAAAAAAATTATTCGTAAAATTTTGATTATTCAAAATCCTGGGTTATCACAGCACAGTATCTCCATTATCAGATCAATAATTCATATTATTTGAATAACATTATTAGATAACATTATTGGCAATGTCTAAGGAAGTTCTGTCCAGGAAAGGGGTTTGGTCCCCTAATTGCGCGCCAATAAGGAGAAATCCTAATCAGAAAGCCCCCTCTTTCTTAAGAACGACCTGGTTGTCATTATTGTGATTCTGTAATATTATTTGTGAATAATTAATTATTGATTTATATGATAAGAAAATATTTATTTTATGCTGAGGTGTTTTATCAATATTTTGTCAGAATGGAGGTTTTGAAAATTGTCCGTATGTGGATTTCGGTCATTTTTCGTTTGGAATTTGGAAAAACTTAAACTTACAAAGTTGTGGAGAATTTAATTTCCTATGGAATAGACATGAGATTCGAATTTTTCTGATAAAAGGATAATTTATTATGAATTGTTGAAGTTTCGGAAATAAATGTTTTTATTTAAAAATATGATGGGCCCCACTTTTGGTTGGTGTAGAAAACATGTGTTGAATTGGTGGGACCCACTAGAGGTGGTTGATAATTTGGTATTGGTTGGCAACTTGGCATGCGTAGAAATGTTTTATTATTTTTTTATTAATTTAGTCTACTTTGGCGTTTTAGCATTTTCCTATAAATAGGGTGCTTATTTTGAATTGAAAATCACACCAGAAACAAGTTTTATTTCTCTCTATATTATCGAGCGTATTTTGTGAGTATTTAGATACTTTGAGAGTTTCTATTCAGTGCAAGTTTTCTTCGGCTTTACATCCGATATTTCGATCCAAAATACTGTTATTTTGAGGTAAGAGATGTTATTTTCTTCATAATGATGTTATTCTTTCAATATCATTATACTGAAATATTGGTATGGATTTTATTGTGGAATTTTTACCTTTTTGTGTAGGGGATACTATTCACGTATACGACACTATTCACGTATACGTCACTATTCACCAAAAGATGAAATTTTCTCCTTTCTGTCCAAGATGTCTATTATGGTTATTATCTTTGATTGTATCTATGTTTTGATCTTTATTTTTGAATTTTGCTTCACAATTGGTTATTATGGAGTATTTTTGAACTTGGATAAACTAAAGTACGAATCCCTAATCCTTGATCTTTTATCTCACTGGATTCGTTTTCTTTAAGATATTTTTCATCATCCTTTGTCCTAAATGATGATATTACTGAATATATTTGGCCTGTAGTGCAAAGATGAATGATTACCTAATGAATATCTTTGGCCTATAGTGCAAAGATGAATGATTACCTAATGAATATCGTTGGCCCGTAGTGCAAAGATGAACAGGTGTTGAGATGAACATGACCAACTGGTGATACAAATGAATATCTTTGGCCTGTAGTGCAAAGATGAATATTTGATTCAAGATGTATATTGATTGATGTCACAGGGATAATATATTGATGGTGGACTTTTAAATCTTAGAAGATAATAGAATTCTTTCTCTACTTGACTCTTCCAATGGATTGTTGTTTCCGCTGCAGTTGTTGATCTAAAATGTGTTGTCTATTATATTTTATCAGATTTTTCCTTGTTGAAGACTAATGATAAATTGTTGTATATTATCTTACTCATAATATTCTTTACTGGGCTAGTTGAGCTCACCCTTTTCTTTTTTTTTCTTTTTTCTTCTTAGGAGGTGAGAACATAGCAGGAACTAGCCGGGGTTTGGAGTGATGGTTCAGGATAGTTCTTTTAGTAGTCCTCACTATTTTGTAAAATAGTGTATCAATAATTATAATGAGGACTCCTTTTGAGTTTGTATACTGTCTATTAGACAATATTTGTATTCAAACTCACAGTATATGTGTTATCGTATTTTGCACGACAATTGTATTACTGAAGTTGTATTTGTTTCTATACCATGTATTTGGAGACTCCGAATGGGTGATGTATACCTATTTTGGCGGTGTCACAGTTGATATCAGAGCTTAGAGATATGATCTTTGGCTGAGATGTGAGACAAGAACTAGGAGGGGAGAGACGAGAAATTCCTTCGCTAATATGACCTGACTAAGTTTATTTGGTATTTATTTGGTCGGTCAGAGTATAGGGATAATATGTGACATGTCAATTAACACTTATTTTGTGACAGTATTTAAGAATGGCAGCTGGAAATATTAACAATGGAGTGAATCAGACCGTGGAGACACCTTTAATCACCACCCAGGAGAACGTGCAACAGGAAGGCAATATTCCTCATGTAAACAACACTACCAAACAAATGATGAATGATGGGATGTTTAGAAGCTTTTTGCATTTCATGCAAAATTAGACGAGGGAGACTCGTGCACAAAATACAGGTGGAAATGATAGCAATGCACGGCTTGTCACTGCCAAGCAGTTCAAGGAGTTGGGACCACCAGAATTTGTGAGAAAGCCGGATCCAATTAAGGCGAAAATGTGGGTCAAGCAAATTACCAAGATATTCGATGTCTTGGGATACACAGAGGAACAAAAGGTTCCATTCGCCACCTTTATGTTCCGTGGTGAGGCAGACTACCGTGGAGTCTCAGAAGCGCACCACACCTTCGCACTCAACATGTCTTGGGAAACATTTCAGAAACTGTTTAATAACAAGTACTTTCCTGAAAGTATTCATCATATGAAGGAGGTAGAGCTTATCAGACTGGAACAAAACAACATGACGGTGTCCCAGTATGAGGCAAAGTTCACGAAATTATCCAGGCTTGCACCTCATTTGGTAGAGAATGAGGAACGAATGACGCGGATGTTCCTGAGAGGTCTAAAATCCGAGATTCGGAAATATCTTATCTCTCAAAAAATTTCTTTATATTCAGATGTTGTCAACATGGCTCAATTATTAGAGCGAGATAATGAGTATGTCCAACTGAGGGACCACAATTAGGGTCATACCGGTGACAATAGTCATCGGAGCGATGATAACCAGTGGGGAGGAAAAAATAAAGATAAAAGCGGTAACCACTCGGGTGGTAATCGTTGCCATGATAATAAGAGAGGTGAGTCAAGTGGAAATTTTAGAAAGAGGAGATTCAACAGTGATGGGAAGACATCAGCAGCAGCACGAGCACCAACAACAAATTCTAGGGGGGGAGAATGACCACCAGTTAGATGCTACAGATGTGGAGAGGAGGGACACATAAGTCCAAACTGGTCACAGCCTTCCAAGGTATGTTTCAATTGTGTAAAGGACGGTCATAGAGCCCGATTTTGTCTAGTAGTGAAGTCAAGTCCAGCTAGAACGGCGACACCAAAGGCAACTACGGACAAAACAAAGTCGGTGGTTCAAGGGAGGGCGTTTGTTGTGACTGGACAAAACGCGAGAAACCCGAACGAGGTGATCATGGGTAAGCTAATCATAAACTCTCATGAAGTTTATATCTTATTAGATACCGGTTCTACCCATTCTTTTATCTCTCCTGCTTGTGCTCAACGTTTGAACTTGACTCAAGAGAAATTAAACCTTGACTTATCTGTTGAGACTCCATTAGGAGAAACTTTCATTACATCTATTGTTTATAAATCTTGCTTGATTCAAGTTGGAACCATAACATTACATGCCGATCTTATTTCGTTGAAAATACTTGCATTTGATGTGATTTAAGGGATTGATTGGTTACCGACTCATCATGCTAAAATTAATTGTTTTCGTAAGGTTGCTAGTTTTTATATTCCTAACCAACCTGTTATACTAATTCAAACAACCAAACCACTAAAGTCAATCACTGTCATATCAAGGCATAATGTTATTTGTTTATTGAAAAATAGATGTCAAGCTTTCTTAGCCCATGTCACGGACTTGAACAAAAACACATCAGATTTGAATAAAATTTCTGTTGTTAGTTTTCCTGACGTATTTCCTGAAGAACTTCCCGGTCTACCCCCAGAATGTGAAGTTGAATTCTTTATTGATCTTGAACCTGGTACAAAGCCCATTTCTAAAACCCCATATCGAATGGCTCCTATTGAACTTTAGGAGTTAAAGGTCCAACTACAGGAGTTGTTGGATATCGGTTTCATTCATCCTAGTACATCTCCTTGGGGTGCTCCTGTGTTATTTGTAAAGAAGAAAGACGGGCGTATGCGACTTTATACTGTCTACCAAGAGTTGAACCATGTCACCATCAAGAATAGATATCCGCTACCTCGCATAGATGTCTTGTTCGACCAGTTGCAAGGAGCACAATTCTTTTCAAAGATCGATCTTCATTCTGGATATCATCAGCTGAAGATTAAAACTGAGGATATTCCGAAGACTGCCTTTAGAACTCGGTACGAGCATTATGAATTCTTAGTTATGTCTTTTGGATTGACTAATGCTTATGCTGCTTTCATGGATATGATGAACTGTGTGTTCAAAGAATATTTGGATCAGTTCGTTGTTGTCATTATTGATGACATCCTCATCTATTCCAAAAGCTGTGAAGATCATGAGCACCATTTGAAGCTGGTACTGCAAAGGTTTCGTGATAACAAGCTATTTGCTAAGCTGAAGAAATGCGAGTTCTGGCTTGAAGAAGTAGAATTCCTTGGGCATGTGGTGTCAAAACATGAAGTATCTGTCGACCCGACGAAGATTGAAGCCATACAAAGTTGGGAGCAACCAAAGTCGGTGACCGAAGTATGTAGCTTTCTGGGATTAGTTGGTTACTATCAGAGATTCATGGAAGGATTTTCTCGAATCGCTACACCGTTAACTCAGCTAACTCGTAAAGATACAAAATTCGGTTGGAGCGAGGATTGTGAGAAGAGTTTTCAAGAACTCAAGAGGAGACTCATTTCGGCACCTGTTTTGACAATACAATCTGGTTCGGATGGACTTGTTATCTACAGCGATGCTTCAGGCAAAGGGTTATGATGTGTTCTCATGTAACATTGGAAAGTTATAGCCTATGCCTCGCGATAACTCAAAGAATATGAGAGGAACTATCCTACTCATGATTTGGAGTTGGAAGTAGTCATTTTTGTGCTGAAGATCTGGAGACACTACCTGTATGGGGAGAAAGTGGAGATCTATACAGATTATAAAAGCCTCAAATATTTCTTCACCCAAAAGGAACTCAATATGCGCCAACGACGTTGGCTCGAGTTGTTGAAAGATTACGACCATACCATCCAATATCATCCTGGAAAAGCAAACTTAGTAGCTTACGCATTAAGTAGAAGATCATATGCGGGTACATGTGCAATGTTGTTAACACAAAGGTCCATTTTGTATGACTTGCAAAGGATGGGGATAGAGGTAAAGGCTCCAAGTACCCACGTGATGATATCAAGCATACGAGTAGAACCGACTTTAATCGATAAAGTTAAAGCTGCTCAAACTACAGACTTGGAGTTGATGCGTATGAAGAAGAAAGTACAAGAAGGTGCTATTCCAGAAACAAGAATCGATGAAGAAGGAATACTTCGAGTCAACTCCAGACTTTGTGTTCCTAACGATTCTGACTTGAAGCATAGAATCATGATGGAGACACACAATAAAACATTTGCAATCCGTCTTGGGAGTACCAAAATGTATCATGATCTTCGACATACATTTTTGTGGAGCAATATGAAAAGAGAGATCACGGAGTTTATCTCGAGGTGTTTAACTTGTCAACGTGTAAAGGCGGAGCATCAAGTACCAAAGGGTTCATTGCAACCATTTGAGATTCCGAAATGGAAGTGGGAACGCATTACTATGAATTTTGTTTCGGGTATTCCCAAGGTTTCTCATGGCATAGATGTGATTTGGGTCATTGTTGATAAATTAACCAAGTCTGCTCATTTCTTGCCTATACGGGAGACTTATTCCCTTGAACGTCTTGCTAGTATGTATGTAAATGAGATTATGAGATTGCATGGAATGCCGGTATCCATAGTTTCGGATCTTGACCCAAGATTCACTTCACGATTTTGGGTTAGCTTACAGAAAGCTATGGGCACGGATTTACGATTCAGTTTGGCATACCATCCTCAATCAAATGGACAATCAGAGAGGACTATTCAAACTCTTGAAGATCTATTAAGACTCTGTGTCCTAGATTTGAAAGGGAGTTGGGATAAGTACCTACCATTGGTGGAATTTTTCTACAACAACAATTATCAGGCAAGTATAGGTGTGGCTCCATTTGAAGCATTGTATGGACGAAAGTGTCGCTCTCCAGTATGCTGGTATGAGGTGGGAAAAGCAACGTTGTTGGGACCAGAGTTGGTACGAATGACTACAGAGAAGATCCAAATGATTCGACAATGTATACAAACGGCACATGATCAACAAAAGAGTTATGTGGATCTTCATCGAAAGGATGTGGAATTTAATATTGGAGATCATATATTGTTACATACTGCTCCATGGAAGGGAGTTACAAGATTTGGGAAAAGAGGAAAGCTCAATCCAAGATTTGTTGGTCCATTTGAGATTCTTGACTAAATAGGAAATGTGGCCTATAGACTCGCATTACCTCCAAGCATGTCTCGTGTTCATAATTTTTTTCACATATCTATGCTTTATAAATATATGAAAGATACGAACCACATTATTGAGTTAGAACCAGACGAGATAGCCAAAGATTTAACGTACGAGGAGGTACCTGTTAAGATCTTGGATAAGAAAGAGCATGTCCTACGCACCAAGGTTATACCAAAAGTTAAGGTTTTATGGAAAAACCATGCTATTGAAGAAATGACCTGGGAGTTCGAATCAGAAATGAAAGCGAGGTTTCCTCACCTTTTCGAAACACTAGGTACGTACGTCAATTTCGAGGACGAAATTTCATAAGAAGGGAAGGTTGTAAACCCCAACTTTTTATAAATAAAATCAAATTTCCTCTATTTATTATTGTGAATAATAAAGTGTTAATTTGATATAATACTTAGGTTATGGGTGAAATGTGCAAATTTTGCAAAATATGCAAGTAGTTATAAAATATTCATTGTGTCGGGGAATATTTGTTAGGTCATGGACTATTCTTTCTGTCGGGAAATATTCATACGACGTCGCAGCCATTTGTGGGCCCCATAACGAAAAATGGTCGGATGAAGAAAACGACAAGTTTAAGTTTTTATAAATAACGACGTAGTTGTTACCGTTAACACTGTTGGAATACCCAATGGTTAAAATATAGTAATACGCGTGGTGGCACAGTTGCACACGGTATTGTACAGTATTTTTGAATTATTGATTCTTACGTAAGAAGGCACTATTCAATAATTATTACAGTAATTACTGTTCAATAATTGCTATGTTTATATTTTATATTATTGTTGTTCAATATTTGTCATTGCACAGTATCTCCATTATCATATCAATATTCATATTATTTGAATAATATTATTAAATATCATTATTGGCAATGTTTAAGGAAGTTCTGTCTTGGAAAGGGGTTTGGTCACCTAATTGTGCGCCAATAAGGAGAAATTCTTATCGAAAAGCCCTCTCTTTCTTGGAAACGGCCTTGTTGTCATAATTGTGATTCTGTAATATTATTTGTGAATAATTAATTATTAATTTATATGATAAGAAAATATTTATTTTATGTGGATATAAATGATGGATATATTTATTGTGGTTATAAATGAAGGAATTAATGCTGAGGTGTTTTATCAGTATTTTGTCGAAATGGAGGTTTTGAAAATCGTCCGTATGTGGATTTTAGTTATTTTTCGTTTGGAATTTGGAAAACCTTAAACTTATAAAGTTGTAGAGAATTAAATTTCCTATGGAATAGAAATGAGATTCGAATTTTTCTGATAAAAGGGCTATTTATTATGAATTATTGAAGTTTCGGAAATAATGTTTTTATTTAAAAATATGGTGGGCCTCACTTTTGGTTGGTGTAGAAAATATGTGCTGAATTGGTGGGACCCACTAGAGGTGGCTGATAATTTGGTCTTAGTTGGCAACTTGGCATGTGCAGAAATATTTTATTATTATTTTATTAATTTAGTCTCCTTTGGCGTTCTAACATTTTCATATAAATAGGGTGCTTAGTTAGAATTGAAAATCACACCAGAAATAAGTTTTCCTTCTCTCTATATTATCGAACATATTTTGTGAGTATTTAGATACTTTGAGAGTTGCTATTCAGTGCAAGTTTCCTTCGGCTTTACATCCGATATTCCGATCAGAAATACTGTTATTTTGAGGTAAGGGATGTTATTTTCTTTCTAATGATGTTATTCTTTCAATATCATTATACTGAAATATTGGTATGGATTTTATTGTGGAATTTTTACCTTTTTGTGTCGGGGATACTATTCACATATACAACACTATTCACGTATACGGCACTATTCACCAAAAAAATGAAATTTTCTCCTTTTTGTCCAAGATGTCTATTATGGTTACTATCTTTGATTGTATCCATGTTTTGATCTTTATTTTTGAATTCTGCTTCATAATTGGTTATTATGGAGTATTTTTGAACTTGGATAAACTAAAGTACGAATCCATAATCTTTGATCAATTATCTCACTAGATTTGTTTTCTTTAAGATATTTTTCACCATCCTCAGTTCTAAATGATGATATTATTGAATATCTTTGGCCTGTAGTGCAAAGATGAATGATTATTTAATGAATATATTTGGCATGTAGTGCAAAGATGAATGATTACCTAATGAATATCTTTGGCCCGTAGTGCAAAGATGAACACGTGTTGAGATGAACATGACCAATTGGTGATACAAATGAATATCTTTGGCATGTAGTGCAAAGATGAATATTTGATTTAAGATGTATATTGATTGATGTTACAAGGATAAAATATTGATGATTTACTTTTAAATCTTAGAAGATAGTATAATTCTTTCTCTACTTGACTCTTCTAATGGATTGTTGTTTTCGCTGCAGTTGTTCATCTAAAACTTGTTGTCTATTATATTTTAACAGATTTTTCTTTGTTGCAGACTAATGATAAATTGTTGTATATTATCTTAGTCATAATATTCTTTACTGGGTTAGTTGAGCTCACCCTTTTCCTTTTTGTTCCATTTTTCTTCTCAGGAGGTGAGAACATAGCAGGAACTAGCCGGGGTTTGGAGTGATGGTTCAGGATAGTTATTTTTGTAGTCCTCATTATTTTGTAAAATAGTGTATCAATAATTGTAATGAGGACTCCTTTTGAGTTAGTATACTGTCTACTAGACAATATTTTTATTCAAACTCACAATATATATGTGTTGTCATATTTTGCACGACAATTGTATTACTGAAGTTGTATTTGTTTCTGTACCATGTATTTGGCGACTCAGAATGGGTGATGTATACCTATTTTGAGGGTGTCACATTGTAGATGAGACGGGAACTTGTTTGTTGGCTGTTTGTGGGAAACCACTCAGAGTACCATATAAAATTTAAAAATTCAAAAGCTATAAGGCTTTGTTTGGCAAAAACTCTTTAAAATTAAAGACTTAATATATATTTAAGCCCTGTTTGGTAAAAACTAAATTAAACTCCTTTAATTTTTTTTAATAAACAACTTAGTTTATAACTTATAATCACTTAAACAAAAAAATAATTATACATACTATATTTTAAATAAATATTCCACTTAAACAAATATCACAAAATTATATTCTCATTATAATTTTATTTAACAATTTAACATACCATCTTAATTTATCACATCACAACAACAATATAACATCTCATGTTATCTTACAACATAATAACTATAAGTTAACTTAATTTAGAATATTATCTAATAAATATAATTTATAAATATTTACTAACAAAAATCACATATTCATTTATTTTAAGAAATATTTTAAATTCCAAAACAATAACTTCATCAATAAAATATTTATTTAATTTAATAAATATTTTAAATTACAAATAAAATCTTGGATGATGTTAGGGATGATTTCATATGGTTGAAATCGTAAGAAAATGAAGAAATAAGAATTAGAAGTTTATTTTATAAATTTCTTAAGGAAGTATAAGATTCATAATGAATTAGAACGATTCGAGTGGATTATATGAATAAGTAGGTGAAATAAGTAAGAAATGATGTTCTATAACATCAAATTCCAATAAAAAGTGAAATCATAATCCAAAATTTCGATTTAAATGAAGAACGAACGAAAAACACGAAGAACACGAAGAATGTTGTTGATGGACAAATTTAAAACCATCGTAGGATAATTGTTGTTGATGGACAAGTTTAAAACTGTCGCGTATAAGTTAGATGCTTATAGCTTGGTTAGGAACTGAGGGATTAAATTTAGCTATAACAAAGTTATGGCGAAATTTTTGTATAAGACAAACAAGAATTAGAAAGTTAGTACATGAACCCGAATGAGTAGGGTTTCATAATAAAGTAAGAAAACGTAGAAAACGTGAGTTATGGACTCAAGAACGAACGCGTTCTGAGTTCGGATGACCGAATTACGGACGAACGAACGAAGAACGTTAAAAAATATAAACATGAACAAAGGGTGAAGATCAAGCCAATCGAATGGCACGTTAACGGATTTAGAACAAAATTCTCTCTGAGGGGTATTGAAGTATGTAATATAAGGAAGAGAATGGCTTTCAAACGACCTCGTTTGGAGTTATAACGAAGGAGTTATGAGATTGGGAAGTAAGCGTCTCAAAATTGATTTAACACTTAGAGAAATTTTCTAGGGTTAGGGCTTGGCGTCGCGGCGCCAGTCATGCGATATGTATATTGTAATGTGGCGTGTAGTGCTGCAATCAGGGGCCGAGTGTATCGCTTGACTCATGGCCAGTGGGCGCAAGAGATAAAAAGAAGATAGTGGTAGCCAAGTAAATGCTGAGAAAAAAGCCTAGTAATGAGCTTTTAACTGCTCAAAACCTAGGGGAAGTGTAACGAAAGCTAATGAACGTTTAGTTCATCGAATGTAACACTTAATAAAGTTATTTAAACCTTTATTACATGTTGAATGAAATGACCAAAAGAGAATAAAATATCAAGAATGTAATGAATAACGAAAGTATTAATAAGATATAAATTATCAAGAAAGCCGTAACAAATAGTAATAAGATTAAAGAAAGCCGAATGTGAGTCGATAAGGAATGAATCCTGAGGTATGGCATTTAGTTGCCAGATAGCCATAAGGAATAAGAAATTGATTTAACGAACATTAAGTTTAATGGTTTGGATAAGTTAAGATAAGTTTAGGTTGTGGTACAACCGTAACCTTTGATGGTTGACATATGGGAGCTGGGCGAAATAATTCCTTCAGAGAACGAAGGTATATACGAAACTGGCAACCGATCTAACTCACTGTGATGGCAGTGTAGATGAGACAGGAACTTGTTTGTTGGTTGTTTGTGGGAAACCACTCAGAGTACCATATGGACTACTAGCACACATCGCGTCTCTTCCACTCAGAGTACTATATGGACCACTCAGAGTACTATATGGACCACTCAGAGTAAACTTCCTTTACCAGTTTACGGCTTTATGACATACGGAGATGTCTTACTCACACATTCATCATCTTGGATGATTTATATTCTTTTCTTTTTCTTATAACTTCTCTAGGACTCAGCACACATCGCGTCTCTGCTAGTAGTCCATATGGTACTCTGAGTGGTTTCCCACAAACAACGAACAAACAAGTTCCCATCTCATCTACACTACCATCACAGTGAGTTAGATCGGTTGCCAGTTTCGTATATACCTTCACTCTCTGAAGGAATTATTTCACTCAGCTCCCATATGTCAAGCATCAAAGGTTATGATTGTACCACAACCTAAACTTATCTTAACTTATCCAAACCATTAAACTTAATGTTCGTTAAATCAATTTCTTATTCCTTATGGCTATCTGGCAACTAAATTCCATACCTCAGGATTCATTCCTTATCGACTCACATTCGACTTTCTTTAATCTTATTACTGTTTGTTACGGCTTTCTTGATAATTTATATCTTATTAATACTTTCGTTACTCATTACCTTCTTGATCTTTTATTCTCTTTCGATCATTTCATTCAACATGTAATAAAGGTTTAAATAACTTTATTAAGTGTTACATTCGATGAACTAAACGTTCATTAGCTTTCGTTACACTTCCCCCAGGTTTTGAACAGTTAAAAGCTCATTACCGGGCTTTTTCCCTGCACCGGCGTTGCGGCGCCACTCTCTTCTTTATCTCTCGCTCTGCGGCGTGAGTTGGCAGTACCCGACTCCCCGGTCTGGCGCTGCAGTGCCACATTATAAGGCATGACTGGCGCCACGGCGCCAATCCCTAACCCTAGAAAATTTCTACAAGTGTTAAATCAATTTTGAGACGCTTACTTCCCGATCTCATAACTCCTTCGTTATAACTCATAACGAGGTCGTTCCAAATTCATTCTCTTCCTTATCTTACGTATTTCAATACCCCTCAAACATAACTTCGTTCTAAATCTGTTAACGTCCCATTCGATTGGCTTGATCTTCACCCTTCGTTTATGTTTACGTTTTTTAACGTTCTTCGTTCGTTCGTCCGTAATTCGGTCATCCGAACTCGAAACTCATTCGTTCTTGAGTCCATGACTCACGTTTTCTATGTTCTCTTACTTTCTTATGAAACCCTACTCATTCGGGTTCATTTTTTAACTTTTTAATTCTCGTTCGTCTTATACAAAAATTTCTCCATAACTTCGTTATAGCTAAGTTTAATCCGCTCTTCATGAATGTTTCTACCATTCCTAACCAAGCAATAAGCATCTAACTTATACGCGATGGTTTTAAACTTGTCCGTCAACATAAATTATCCTACAATCATTTTAAATTTATCTATCAACAACATTCTTCGTGTTCTTCGCGTGTTCTTCGTTCATTCTTCATTTTAATAAAAATGTTGCATTATAATTTCACTTTTTATTGGAATTTGATGTTATAGAACATCATTTCTTACTTATGTCACCTACTTATTCATATAATCTACTCGGATCGTTCTAATTCATTACGAATCTTATACTTCCTTAAGAAATGTATAAAATAAACTTCTAATTCTTATTTCTTCATTTTCTTACAATTTCAACCGTATGAATTCATCCCTAACATCATCTATTTCTTATCTTCATTAAGTTATGTTTTTAAACATATAGGACCTAAAGAGAAATTAAATTCGACTAGGTATTAAATTACCTCTCTTCTTTATTTTTCTTCCGCTAGATAAAGTCGTCGATTCGCAAGATTTTCTATTTCACGATCACCTTCGATTCGATCATTCATACTTATTTTCTTCCTTCTCCATCTTCTCCAAGCTCTCATGCTCTCTCTCTCTCTCTCTCATGTTATAGGATTTTTGAAAATCCCATTTAAATGAAAGTTAGCTTCCTATTTATAGAAATTCCAAAGCTAGGGAAAAATAGTCATTTTGCCCCCCAAATCTCCTTACTATTCATTACTTAAGCACTAAGTTTACTTGACCTCCACATTTACTTAGCCATTAAGTCTACTTAGCCCTAAAGTTTACTTAGCCCGTATGTTTACATAGGCTTTAAGTTTACTTAGCCCTTAAGCATAAGCATCTTACTTAGCTATTAAGTTTACTTAGTCATTACTTAACCTATCCTTTATTTAGCCATTGAGACTAATAGTATTCTACGCATCTCAGTCTCGTATTCTATTCGTATATAGTTCATACGATATTCGTATTATATGTGAGGTCCCCAGAATCCAGGTCCTAAATCACCACGGATCTGGTACAATCATTCTATAAATATTACTATTTGCGAAATATATAAACATAAATTGTTTATACAATAAACTTTACACACTATTCCCCAAGGTCGAGTAACCTTAACTTATACACAATTCATAACATGTCTAACATACAATGTTATTATCATACTATACTATTACAATTTAACTGCGCACATAATCCCAAGCTGAACTTGGCTTTGTCCTTTCATGTATCTGACGTATTCGTCGTAATCAGTAATGTTAATCATGATATAACAAGGGTGAGAAATAAGTTTTCCCAGCAAGTTTATGTTCAATAATTTAAGGATATATCATGATGGAAAGAATTGAAAAAAAGCTGGCTACAGTTCTACAATATAATTGCGAACTAGCATGAACAAATTTTACATAGCTGAACGAGCATTGAACATGAACATATATATTTGGACCGAATGGTAATGAAGGTGATTAGCCTTTCATACTTGATGAATACATGTAGTATGCACAGAGTTTGATTTAATAATTCTTAGACATGACAATCAGAAATGATTAACCACAAGTATAATTGAATAATACAACTCGAGGTCGAGGTAAGAAAAACTTGCATTTTTCGTTGATTATCGTTACGCATTTTAATAAGCTTTGTCTGAAGATCTAATATAAATAATATCGATCTACAAATTAGAATAATATCATCACAGTATTTAAAATAACCTAAACACATTATCACATAATCATATCCGTCTATAACACATATAAGACTTAACCTCAAGTCAAACTTTTATAGTCTGAGTCAAGTTCGGTACAATATTGACATTCTGACGGCTTAGTCAGATAAAAATTGAGTTCAAGTTCAATTAAACTATGCCTAAATACTTAACCATTATCTAAGATAATTTATTATAAGTCAAAATAAGCTCGTAATAATTTTCAGATAATTATTATAATTTATCATAATTTTTCAATCATTAATATTGTATTTAAATGAATTAACACCACATAATTCATTTATCATTAATATTTATTTAATACCAAATATTAATGAAAATCATAACATAATATTATAATATATTTATAATACCTTAAAATCACATTTAAATGACTTTTAAACATTTAAATCCATTATCCGATAATTGCTTTTAATATTAAAAATATTAATATTTTAAGTGACAAAATATCAAAAGTTATATTGTATAACTTAAAAGATTTTTATAACACTTAAAATCATTTTTATATGATTTTTAAATCATTAATTCTATTTTCCATAATTTATTTAATATAGTTATTAAATAAATAAATTATTATTAATATTATTTAATTAATGAAATTCATCACAAAATATTAAAAGTCATTAAAATAACTTCTAATATTTTCTTATACCATAATATATTTTTTCATGTATTAAAATCATTTTAAATAATTTATTTAATATTATAATTAAATAAATTAAATAACATTAATATTGCAAAAATATTAAATATTTATGAAATGTATTAATAATAATTAAAAACTAATTTTCGGACTTTAAAATAATTTTTAGGAATTTATTATGTATTTTTAATAATTAACAACTATTTTTATCTATTTATTAATTAAAATAATTAATTTCAAAAATTAACTGTCGCTATTGGTGTTCTTCATGTTCTTGAGTCCAAACTCAGAAATGCATAGGCAGTCACAAGGTATTATGTTTGACCACAATTACTTTCATGTTCCAGTTGGTTTCTGGGCTTGTAATGGTATCAAGATTATAGTATTTAAGTGATACTACATATACTAACTCATATCATGGCCAAACAACAACATAACAAAGAGATCGAAGCCTCCAAAACTCATGTCAGAGGCTGTTCTTCATTTCTGGGTTTTCCAGAAATGAAGAGCAGTTCGAGGGTTTACTTTCCAAATCTAGGATCTATGCGTTCCAGGTTGGTTTAGTGTGATCTAAAGGATCTACCTTGTAGTCATGATACCAGGGAACATTTATATAACAGTATTTCATTCTAACAACATCACGCATGCCAGATCAAGGACGGTCAAACCATGTCAGAAAAATCGGCTGATGAAGATCTAGGTTTTCCAGAAAACATTCATGAGGCAGTTTGGTCAACCTACTTTGACCATGATTATTTTCGATTATGTTGTTAATCTAGGCGATATAAGGGCATACAAGTGTAGTTCATATACCAGTCGATAACATCAAACCAACAAAATAATCTAAAACATAAAACACAAGCAAGATCAAAGCCTACAAAATCACTGTCAGACTTTTTGGGCAAAATCTGGGCTGCCTAGAAACAGAAATCGTTTTCAATCAACGAGGTTTGACCGCTTCTAACATGAAATCTAGATATTGTGACGCCCCCAAAATAGGTATACATCACCCATTCTGAATCACCAAATACATGGTACAAAAACAAATACAACTTCAGTAATATAATTGTCGTGCAGAATACGACAACGCCTATACTGTAAGTTTGAATACAAATATTGTATACTAGAGAGTATACAAACTCAAAAGGAGTCCTCATTACAATTATTCAAACACTATTTTACATAAATAGTGAGGACTGCTAAAACATCATTCTAGAACCATCACTCCGTACCCCGACTAGTTCCTGCTATGTTCTCACCTCTTGAGAAAAATGGAATAAAAAGGAAAAGGGTGAGCTCAACTAGCCCAGTAAAGAATATTATGACTAAGATAATATACAACAAATTATTGTTAGTCTTCAACAGGGAAAAATCTGATAAAATATAATAGACAACAATTTTTAGATCAACAACTGCAGCGGAAACAACAATCCATTAGAAGAGTCAAGTAGAGAATGAGTTCTACTATCTTCTAAGATTTAAAAGTCCATCATCAATATTTTATCCTCAGAACAACAATCAATATACATCTTTAATCAAATATTCATCTTTGCACTACATGCCAAAGATATTCATTTGTATCACCAGTTGGTCATGTTCATCTCAACACCTGTTCATCTTTGCACTACGGGCCAAAGATATTCATCAGTTAATCATTTATCTTTGCACTACAGGCCAAAGATATTTAGTAATATCATCATTTAGGACTGAGGATGATGAAAAATATTTTAAAGAAAACGAATCTAGTAAAACAAAATAACAAATATTAGAGATTCGTATTACAGTTTATCCAATATCAATAATACTCCCTAATAACCAATTTCGAAGCAAAATTCAAGAATAAAGATCAAAACATGGATACAATCAAAGATAGTAACCATAATAGACATCTTGGACAAAAAGGAGAAAATAACATTTTTTGGTGAATAGTGTCGTATACGTGAATAGTAACCCCAACACAAAAGTTCCAAATTTGATAAAAAGTTCATACCAACATTTCGGTATAATGATATTGAAGAAAATATCATTTTAAGAAGAATATAACACCCCTTACCTCAAAATATCAATACTTCTTATCAGAATATCGGTATAAGGCTGAAGGAAACTTGCACTGATGAATAGAAACTCACAAAGTATCTAAATACTCACAAAATATACTCAATAATCTAGAGAGAGAAAGAGAGAAAACTTGTTTCTGGTGTGATTTTCAATTCTAACTTAGCCCTCTATTTATAGGAAAATGTTAAAGACGCTCAAGCGAGACTTAACTCAAGAACTCCGATGGCTTTACTCTCTACTATTCCCACCCACCACGTTTGAAATAAAATTCAGCACATTTCTTCACCAACCAAAAGTGGGGCCCACCAATTCTAGAATTTTCCACAAAATGATAAATTCAAAATTCAACAATTTCAACCACCACCTCTTAAAATTCATAACAAATCATACATTCATTTTTAACCGCTTCAAAATTTGTGGACATATACTCAAACTTATATATGTATAACATATCCAAAAATCACAACGATCCAACTATGGGATTAAAAATTATAACTCACGCAATATATCTCAAAAACAGTGGTTTAATTTTTAATACCTCCATTCCGACAAAAATACTGATAAAACACCTCAATATTAACTCCTTCATTTTTAACCACAATAAATATATCCAACATTTATATCCACATAAAATAAATATTTCTTTATCATATGAATCAATAATTAATTATTCAGAAATAATATTAAAGAATCACATTTATGACAACCAGACCGTTCCTAGGAAAGAGTGGGCTTTCCAATAAGAATTTCTCCTTACTGATGCGCAATTAGGTGACCAAACCTCTCCTTGACAGAACTTTCTAGACATTGCCAATAATGCTATCTAATAATATTATTCAAATAATATGAATTATTGATCTGATAATGGGAAATAATGTGCAGTGACAATTATTGAAACAACAATAATATAAAATATCAACGCAGCAATTATTGAATCAATAAAATAAAATATTGAAAAATAACTACATCGTAATAATTATTGAGTAGTGCCTTCTTCGTAAGGATCAATAATTCATCAATACTGTGCATCCACACGACATCAGTATTTTAACCACCGGGTATTCCAACAAAGGTTAATTCAGAATAACTACTACGCTTATTTATAAAACTCAAACTTGTCATTTTTTTTCATCCGATGCTTATTACATTATGGGGCCCACAAATGATCACTACTGGCTGCATCTAATATTCCCCGACAACAAGAATACTCCACGACCAAACGTATATTCCCCGACAACAATGATTATTTTATAACCACTTGCATATTTTGCAAAATTTGCACATTTCACCCATAACTAGAGTATTATATCAAATTAATACCTTATTATTCACAATAATAATTAGAGGAAATTCGATTTTATTTATAATAAGTTGGGGTCTTACAGATATGATATGACCTTGATTCCAGTTCCAGATTAAAGACTTCATGGCATACTACACATAAAGCACTTCAAACACCACAAATCATTAACACAGAAGAATCTAAAGGCACTGGCATATGACTGTCAGGCCATTTTTTTAATTTTTTTCTAGATTTCTAAAACTTCAAAAATCAATTACTTTGATGTTATGGATCTGAGATATAACAACCCAGATCACTAATTAACACTCCCTAACATAACTTTAAACAATAAACAACAACATCTAACATGATATATTATGGTTTTGAAGATTAGGGTTTTATACCATTTCTAGCTTTGATCCTTGAATCTGATCCTTTGTTTTTGATCATGGAGAGCTATGTGATGATATGAGTTTAACTTCTCACTCCCTTTCACTCTCATTTTCGGAATTTGAAGAGAGAGAAAGTCTAGGTTAGCTTGTTAAGTAAAGTAAGGATTTTTCTTTACTTTAAATCTACTATATCTTCGATTCAATGTATCTAAGTGTGCAAGGTGGCAAGATTGGCTGATCATGGAAGATATTAGACACATGGCATATATATCTTAAGTTGGTCAACAACCAATATCTTGGCAAGATTTACAAGCTATCACTTAAATAATGTAATAAAGGTATAATGGACATTTATCTTTTAAATTTAATGGCTAACTTGTCATTTTCCCTAACCCTTAGGGTTTAGGGTTTAGGGTTTAACCCTTAAATCTTTGCAATTAATTTCTAAGATTTCCAAATTAGGTTTTCAAAATAAAAAATTAATATTTCTAAATTATAATTAGGATTGTATAATTATATTAAAATTTCCTAATCATAATCCAAGCTTGTTAATTAGGATTATTATTTCCTAATTAAAATTACTAATTTAGCAATTAGGTTTTATAATCATGCATTAGGGTTTATAACTCAAGAATTAGGGTTTCCAGTTTAAAATTTAGGGTTTCTAATTTATAAATTAGGGTTTCTAATTAATCATTAGGGTTATCCCTAATTAGATTTAATTAATACACGAAAGGTTTATACATAGCATTTACATTCCCCAAATAGGGTTTTCTAATTCTGAATTAGGATTTCGGATTCCCGGAACTGAAATTAGGGTTTCTAGAACCGGTTTAGGGTTTCTTATAAATTGTAAGGGTTTTCTAAGTGAACGTTGATGTTCTTAATATAATATTAGGGTTGGCCACTGATATAGGTTATCTGGTCAACCCTTAACCCTTAACCACATACTGTACACATATAATACCACATACACAGAACATAATCACTTATATACTTAATCTTGAATAATTCACCACATAAAATTATAAATTCAAAAAATTCCTTCTCAAAAATCTCAAATCCATTCACTTATTTTCTATTTAGGTTTATTATTTAACCTTAATTCAATATTTTAAGATTTTATAAATATCCAAATTCTCGGGTTATCACATTCACCCCTTCTTCTAAAAATTTCATCCCCAAAATTTACCTTTCACCTTGAACCATTCACCATTCATTCACAGCATCACATGCTACCCAATACATTCCTCATAAGAGTTAAAATTTTGAAATTATGTTGAGGAGTTATGGAAAGGTTTTATGGAAATTCATCCGCAAACCGTCATATTCTGAAGACGCAGAGGGTGATTAGTGATAAATATGTTTTATACCTACTTATCCGGTATCTATTACTTGAATTATTTGCTTAATCTCATGTCTCCTAGTTACTTTTCATACATTTTATGTTATTTTGTAGGCGATGAGACGGCATTGGCATGAAGAAGCAAGGGAAAGCAATTCAATCATCTTTTGGACTAAAATACGCAAACAAATGCAAGAAGGGAATATTGAAGGACTTTTAACACCAAGTTGGATGCATGTTCTTGGCTTGGAATTTGGAATTTATTGTATATCTACTTCTTAGCTTTCCGGAACATCTTGAATCGTCTCAATCGGAGTTCGGATGCGAAAGTTATGGCCTTTATATCAACGAAGATCAAATCTAAGAGTTGTCATGCTTGCCATTTACACAACATCTACTTCAAGCTCGATTTCCGCCTTGTTCCAGCCCGAATCTGTGACGACCCGGAAATTCGGGTTGTCCAGAATTTAAGTTTAAAGAATTAGTTATTAATAAAAGGAATTTTTATTAATATTATTATGTGCTATGTGTTTATTAATCGTTCTATAACCTAGGATGATTATAAATCGGGAGTATTCTGGCTACGAGCTAGATTGAAAGCGAATAAAGAATTTTCAAGACGAAAATAGAAGTTTTTCTAGAACAAAATATTTTCGGGGAAAAAAAGACGAAATAGGCACTATTCATCCGTTTACGCTTTCGGAGATTTATTTTGAAATTCTTATAAGTTATAGATTACGTTTAATTTTGAGACGTGATGGAATATTCAATAATATTTCAGTTATGGTAAAAATGAAGTTTTCACCTACGGACTCAAAACCTAAGGGTTAGGAGAAGTGAGTTCCGAGAATTTTATGATCACGTATAATAATTAGGGTTATTATGCGTGAGAGATATGAGTATGATATGAATTATTATACGAGTATAGTACGAAGATTATTACGATATATAATACGAATATCGTACGAACAATATACGAATAGATTACGAGAATCCGAGAATATGAGAATAGAATGCGTAGAATATGATTAGTCTTAATGGACTTTGAATTCATGGACTTTGTAGAATCTAATTGGACTTGGATTATGTCAAGCCCAACGCTTTGTGAAATCAAGCCCAAGATAAGCCCAATAAGAATTATGGTTAAGGCCCAAACCAAGAAAAGAAACCGCGGATCGAACCGATGGGTAAACAGATGGGTAATAACCAATGGGGCAACCCATGGGGTGACCCATGGGGCAAGAGGGGCGGCCACTTGGCCACCAAGTAAACTTGGTGGCTAAGTCTTGGAGGAGGTGGGAATAGTAAGGAGGTGGGGGGCAAAATGACCAAATTGCCCCTAATTGGAAAATCTATAAATAATAAGCTCATTTCAATATTTTGTGATTTTGAAAATCCTAGACATTTGAGAGAGAGAGAGAGAGAGAGAACTCGGATGGGAGGGAGAAGGAAGAGCATGAGCATGAATGATCGGATCGAAAGTGTTCGTGAAATAGAAAAGCTTGCAAATCGCCGGCTTTGTCTAGCGGAAGAAAAATAAGAAGAAGAGGTAATCTAAAACCTAGTTTCTCTAATATTTTTCTTTAAGATTTCTATGTCAAAAACATAGCTTAATGATATTAAGGAATAAAAGAAGATTGGAATGATTTCATATGGTTGAAATCATGAAAAAAGAAGAAATAAGAACTTAGAAATTTAGTTTATAAATTTCTTAAGGAAGTATAAGATTCGTGATGAATTAGAATGATCCGAGTGAATTATATGAACGATTAGATGAAATAAATAAGGAATAATGTTCTATAACATCAAATTCCAATAAAAAGTGAAATCGTAATCCAAAATATCGATTAAAATGAAGAATGAACGAAGAACACGAAGAACGTTGTTGATGGACAAATTTAAAACCATCGTAGGATAATTGTTGTTGATGGACTAGTTTAAAACCATCGCGTATAAGTTTGATGCATACTGCTTGGTTAAGAACGATAGAAACGTTCATAAAGAATGGATTAAAACTTAGCTATAACGAAGTTATGGCAAAAATTTCGTAAAAGACGAATGAGAATTAGAAAGTTAGTAAATGAACCCAAACGTGTAGGGTTTCATAAGGATGTAAGAAAATATTGAAAATATGAGTCATGGACTTAAGAATGAACGAATTCCAAGTTCGGATGATCAAATTACGGACGAATGAACAAAGAGCGTTAAAAACGTAAAACGAATAAAGGGTGAAGATCAAGCAAATCGAATGGCATGTTAACGGATTCAGAACAAAGTTCTGTCCGAGGGGTATTGAAGTACATAAGATAAGGAAGAGAATGGCTTTGGAACGACCTCATTCTGAGTTATAACAAATAAGTTATGGAAGTAGGAAGTAAGCGTCTCAGAACGATCAAAGTCTTAGAAGAATTTTTCAAGAATTAGGGCTTGTCGCCATGGCCAACCATGCATTATGGTAATGTGATATGCACTGCAGACGAGAGCCGGTATCTCTCAAAAACTTCAGGCATGGCGAGAGAGATAACAAAGGGAGTAAGCGCAAGCGGCTGATGTTGGGAAAAAGCCAGAGATGATCTTTTAACCGCTTTCAAATTGGGGAAATCTAAGGGACGATAAAGAATATAATATTCAACTAATGTAACACTTAATCAAGTGATGTAAACCTTTATTAAAGGTTGAACGTATAGATTAAACAAGATTAAATGACAAAGAATATAATCGCGGGTTACGTAACCGATATCCGGGGACCGTAGTCGGGATGAACGAACGTGAGGAATTGCTATGGTTGTGATTCCTTAGACGTTGAGTGACGAGGGTAATGAATAACATTTCGATGTTATATCATGATAATGAGAGATAAGTGTGAAGCGTATAGACGCTGTGAACGCAACGTCGTTGCGATGGACGCTTGGTCTTAGCATACAATGATTGGTATGGCTTTGACACTAAGAACGAGTAATGAACATGGGGTTCATATAATGGATAACGAAAGTATTAAATAGTATATGAATTATCAAGAAAGCCGTAACAAACGGTAATAAGATTATTGAAAGCCGAATGTGATTCGATAAAGAATGAATCCGGAGGGATGACATTTAGTTGTTAGAAAGCCGTAAGGAATAAGAAATTAACTTAATCGAACATTATAGTTTAATAGTTCGTATAAGTTAAGAGAAGTTAGGTTGTGGTACAATTATAACCTTTGATGGTTGACATATGGGAGCTGGGCTAAACAATTCCTTCAGAGAGTGAAGGTATATACAAAACTGGCAACCGATCTAACTCACTATGATGGCAGTGTAGATGAGACAGGAACTTGTTTGTTGGTTGTTTGTGGGAAACCACTCAGAGTACCATATGGACTACTAGCAGAGACGTGATGTGTGCTGAGTCCTAGAGAAGTTATAAGAAGAAGATAAGAATATAAATCATCCAAGATGATGAACTTATGAGTAAGACATCTCCGTATGTCATAAAGCCGTAAATTGGTAAAAGAAGTTAGTCGCGTAAACTTATATTGCAAGAACGCGAACTCTAGGAAGTAAAGTTAAGTAAACCAATGCGTAAGTTCAATATATGACTAATTGGTGTTTATGTTTTCTCCTTATGTGTTATATAGGAATTGAAATGAACAGTTCGGCATAAGCTGTAGCTGGGCGTATGGCAAGTTTCCTAACTTCATTCATATTACATGAATGCTAGTTTCTTAAACTTCTCAGATGTTGTACTTGAGAAGCTCTGTCTATGTGCGAATGTGCGATATTTGTACAATGTGGTAGAACGTATGAGGCCTTGAGCCACAATTTGAACACTTCGGTGTTTCTATGATATACATTGTTCTGTGATTGAGTTATTCAATACAAGTATGTTCTTTTTATACATGAACCGTTATTGTTAAGTCTGTGCTAATGATTCTAGCCAGACAGGATGTGTATGAAAAAGGTAGAGGGATGAAAGTATTTTAAAGAGAAAACAATTGATGTTTTAAGATGATAGGAATCGAGACTATTCCTATTATTCAAGCTGCTTCATAACCTTTGTTCGGTTATAGAAGTTCTAAACAAATGTTTAATTCTGAAGTTGTTTGTTCAACTGTTATGACTTGCTGGGCAATTGAATACTCACACTTGCTTTAAATGAAAAACAATTTTCAGCGAACAAGGTTAGAAGAACTTAAGGATCTCGTAAAGATCAAGCTGATGGTCTGCAGATGAATTATCATTCAGAGTGTGAAGGTAGCGAGAAGATCAAGTGAAGACTTGTAAATTAGAAAGATGAATTGAATTATAGACTAGTTTAATGAAATGTTATGTATCCTTGGTGGCGGATAAAAGTCACTCTTGTAAGAAGAAATGAATAATGTAATTACCATTATTTGTAATAAAAGAGGTTATAAGGTTTCCAGAACCTGGGATTTGAGAGTGTATATTGTTATATTTTAGTATATAATGATGTATGTTGGATGAATGATGTACTCATGACGTACGGAATCTGGGTGTGAAGATAGACCGGATTTTGGGGCGTCACAGAATCTGTCAATTGTTAAAGAATGAAAGTTGCAGATCTCGTCGATATCTTCGATTTGATAGGTGGCAGGCCTCGTAACTCCAAGCGGATCAAAAGTTATGCCTGTTTTACCAAAGGACGTCGCAGCAAGAAACAGGGTAGTGCGGACCGCGCTAGGGGCGCACTAGTCCATCGATTCCTCTCACATGTGGTGCAGCGGAGCCCGAAATGGCTTGGGGGACAGTATTTGGGCGGCCGCTAGGTGTCGAAAAGACAACTGAATTGGGTTATTTGGTTTCCAATTTGAGTTAGAATAGGATTCTTAGTTGCCTAACTTGATTGGGTGTCCATTAGAACTATAAATACATGATGAGAGACATAAAACAGAGATATAGATTAGTTTTAGAGGATTCCATTAGATTAAATTAGAGTAAATTAGATCAAAACCCTAGTTCTTATGGGATTGGGAGATTGAAGCAATTTGGAGACCATTGAAGATCAAGAGCAGGAGCTTGAGGAAGATGGAGATTTGCTGACAACAGATTTATTCTTTACTCTACTTTTATTTTTATCTTTTAATGATTATTCAAGTGTGTATTCTTAGTTTTAATTCAATAATCATGAACTAATTCTTTGTTTGAGATTACAATGGATCTTATTATGTAGTTTATTTTAATATGCTTCGCTATCAATTATTATGTTCTATTGTGAGGATTGTCTATTTTGATTTGGACTTAATTGTTTAATTGATTGGCCATCAATTACCGTGATAATCTATATGAACTCGAGAGATGAAGTATAGATTTAGATCTTATCATGATAACATGTGTTCAGGATTTTGTTAGTAGCTTAAACTTGATGAGTGTTAAGGTAGAGATATGCTTGACACCGCATGTAATCGGATAGAGAACTTATTCTTCAACCTTCTTCAATTGTAATTCATATAGAGATATAGTGGGTTAGTTGATTAAGGTGCTTAACGGATTTCTATCTTAATTGTGGATTGACGTTAATATGGGTATTATGCATCGAGAGGTGGTTTTATCTGCTTTAGTGTTCTTAATTAACAATTCAGGATAGAGAATAATTGATGAGAAGTGTGTTAACTTAAATGAAGCAATAAGTGAAGTTGTGATCTTAAATCTCCGTTATCTTAATTTAACTAGTGTAATTTAATAGTAGTTTAATTATATAATTTGAATTTATTCGTTTAAATAAGATTTAGTTGGTTACGGGTTAGTACTTGGTGATTTTTATTAAACAATTCCTCGTGGGAACGATACTCTACTTTCACTTTATTACTTGTTGACCATTATACTACTTGCGTGTTTCGTGCGTAATTAGATTTTACCCAACAAGTTTTTGGCGTCGTTGCTGGGGAATTAGTTTAATATTTTTTTACTAATATTAATTTCAATCAAATTAGTCTTAATTTAAACATTTTTATTTTTATTTTTAATTCTCTTCCTATATTTCTCTCTTTTCAGGTACCATGGATGACTTTGCGTATCAATGGTCATACACGAACATGACTCAACCAAGGGAAACAGGGATTGGTGGACTTAATACATCTTCTATAGAGCCAATACAAATTGAGGCAACTTCGAAGACGTTGGAGGTTATTCGAGCCCAATGTCGTCGAAGGATGGCAAGAATGACTCAGCCAAGGGGAGCGGAGATTGACAGACTCGTGATACTTTTCGCAATGCCAGCACAGATTGAAGAACTTTTGAGGAAGTTGGACATTTTTGCAGCCCAATGGAGTCGAAGGATTGCAGTTATTTATGACTATTGTGCTGGAAATCACCCGGGTAATCAATGCACCATCAATCTTGGGCCGGTACAGTATGGTGGTAACTACCTCAATCAATATGCATATGATAATTATGATCAAGTTTGGGGGTATCACCCGGATTCTTCATGGAGCTACAACTATTAAGACCAATACTTTATTCCAGATCCAACATACACACCATATTTCTCATATCAACCTCCATTAAAAGAAGAAAAGTCAAAGTTGGAGGAATTGTTGTCCAAGTTCATAGCATCAAATGAGGAGAGGATGATAAATCAAGATATATCACGTCACAATTTGCAGAACCAGATAGATCAAATGCTCAAAGCCGTAAGCAACCTTCCTCAAAACAATTGGTGTTATGATGTGAATTCCGAGATTGATGAAGTGCCCGAGCCAAATCTACAACTGGATGAGCCACAAGATGTTGGAAAAGAGACAAATGGGGATAATGACAACAAGGTCGGTGAAGAACTAACTATAAGTACTAACAAGGATGAGCCGATGTTATTAGTACCCCAATTTCTTTCTCCACCAAAGTTCAAGAATCCGGTTAGATTTGCAAAATCATGCCCACTTGGTAGCTATGTCGTCGGCAATGCTCTTTATAACATGAGAGCTAGTGCAACACTGAAGCCGTGGTGGGAAGAGAAAGAGAAGATAGACAAAGAGCCCATTGTGTGTGACACACTTCCATGCCCAAATATGATCACAAACACAATGGAGATAGCACCTAGTTATTTGCCCTTCTTCATGGAGATTATACCGAGTCAGAGCATGCTAGGTGACTTTGATGCTATGGCCATCGCTTGTAGGAACCTCCTAAAGGATTATTTGATACTAATGGATGGAGGATTCCTCAACTTTCGAAGAGGAATTGGATAGCGTTGAACAGACAAAGTCTGGCTGAAGGACTATAAATCAAGCGCTACTTGGGAGGAAAACCATCTTTATATTTTAGTTTATAGTCTAGCTCAAATATTTAGTTTTCAAAGAATAATGACTCCATAATGGTATGCTCGCAGGTAAGGCAAGAAAAAGAAATTCATCATGCCATCGACCCACTTAGCGAAATTGCTTACCCAATACATGAATATAATGAGCGAGCACCTACACTAGCAACTCCTCGACCTCTAGCATAGGCGCTTATCTCATGCACAAACCACATGGCATTCAGGCAAATACACAAAAAATCCTGCGTTAAAAGCGGTTTAATTGCAATGTTAGTCAAGTCCAACTCAAGTATGGTTCCCGACTTATTCCAATGTGTCTAGCCTATTCTTCGGACTTAGCAGACAGGAGGAACATGTCAGATTTTCGAAGTAAGTCTCTTTTTATTTTTCCTATCTTAGCCATTGAGGACAATGTCTAGTTTAAGTTTGAGGGGCATTTTAGTGTCGTATTGCATATAGTTAGTTATTTACATTGTAGTTCATATAGTTACATTTAGTTTTTGCATTCACTTTCTAAATAAAAAAAATGGAAAAAAAAATCAAAAATAATAGTTTGTTACTATGTTCATCTTGCATGAGTCCAGCTGTTTGATAGTTTAGGTTTATTTTGGTGAATGATGAGATTGGAATTGGGTAACAATTATAGTACTAACTATTAGAGCTTTGATGTGATTTCTTGTTATGAATTGAGTCTTTTTCTGTTTGAAACTAGTATTATAAGGATAAAGACAAAGAAAACAACTTGTTGATTGATTGAGTTTAAATTGATACATAATGGGACTCTAAAGGATAATGCTAGTTTGAATAAAAGAATGACAAGAACAAGTAGTGATGACTAAAGTTACACAAGAACTTAAATTTGGGGGAATATTTGGGGTATATAAGCTATAAAAAAAAGAAAAAAAAAGAAGAAAAAAAAAGCTATTGAGTTGAATAAATTGAGTCCTGTGGTGGGTCGAGAAGAAGCGTGAAATGCACTCCCCATAAACACAAACGTGAGATGGAGCGTAAAACGCACTCACTATCCATCAACCAAAAGAAAAAAAAGAATAAAACGGGAAATAAGAGCAAAAAGCCCCCGTAGATGAAAAATGAAGCATAAGTATCCCATGTTGACCCTTGATATTTGTGATTGTTTAATTTTAGTTGGATCTAGCTTGTTTTTAGATTTTTTTGAGTTTACACTGTATGATGCCTTCGAAGAGACTTGTTATGTGTTAAATTTTATTTTATATCAGTTAACATTGTTGTGGAGCACACACGCACTATATTAGTGATAACAGTATAAGATTTGATGATTGATTGAGAAGTTATTGATTGATTTTGATATGTTGTATTATCGTGTTTATTTGATTTCTCTAAGGCCGATTGAATAGACTTGTTTCTGTCATTACTTCTGGATTCGTAGGCATGTAGATTAGTTGCATTGCATAGCATTGTTGTTTAGTGTTTTTGCTTGAAGACAAGCAAATGTTTAAGTTTGGGGGTATTTGATAAATAGGTTTTATACCAACTTATCCGGTATCTATTACTTGAATTATTTGCTTAATTTCATGTTTCTTAGTTACTTTTCATACATTTTATATTATTTCATAGGCGATGACACGACATTGGCATGAAGAAGCAAGGGAAAGCAATTCAATCATCTTTTGGACTAAAATACGCAAACAAATGCAAGAAGGGAATATTGAAGGACTTTTAACACGAAGTTGGATGCATGTTCTTGGCTTGGAATTTGGAATTTATTGTATATCTACTTCTTAGCTTTTTGGAACATCTTGAATCATCTCAATTGGAGTTTGGATGCGAAAGTTATGGCCTTTTTATCAACGAAGATCAAAGCTAAGAGTTGTCATGCTTGCCATTTACACAGCATCTACTTCAAGCTCGCTTTCCGTCTTGTTCCAGCCCGAATCTGTCAATTGTTAAAGAATGAAAGTTGTAGATCTCGTCGATATCTTCGATTTGATAGGTGACAGGCCTCGTAACTCAAAGCGGATCAAACGTTATGCCTGTTTTACCAAAGGACGTCGCAGCAGGAAACAGGGTAGCGCGGACCGCGCTAGGGGCGCGCTAGTCCATCAGTTCCTCTGCTACAGTAGCGCGGGCAGCGCCCGAAATGGCTTGGGGACAACGCTGGGCATGCTAGGCGGCGGGAAGACAGCTGAATTAGGTTATTTGGTGTCCAATTTGAGCTAGAATAGGATTCTTAGTTGCCTAACTTGCTTGGGTGTCCATTAGAACTATAAATACATGATGAGAGACATAAAAGAGAGATATAGATTAGTTTTAGAGGATTTCATTAGATTAGATTAGAGTAAATTAGATCAAAACCCTAGTTCTTATGGGATTGGGAGATTGAAGCAACTTGGAGACCATTGAAGATCAAGAGCAGGAGCTTGAGGAAGATGGAGATTTGCTGACAACAGATTTAATCTTTACTCTACTTTTATTTTTATCTTTTAATGATTATTCAAGTGTGTATTCTTAGTTTTAATTCAATAATCATGAATTAATTCTTTGTTTGAGATTACAATGGATCTTATTGTGTAGTTTATTTTAATATGCTTCGCAATCAATTATTATGTTCTATTGTGAGGATTGTCTATTTTGATTTGGACTTAATTGTTTAATTGATTGGCCATCAATTACCGTGATAATCTATATGAACTCGAGAGATGAAGTATAGATTTAGATCTTATCATGATAGCATGTGTTCAAGATTTTGTTAGTAGCTTAAACTTGATGAGTGTTAAGGTAAAGATATGCTTGACACAGCATATAATCGGATAGAGAACTTATTCTTCAACCTTCTTCAATTGTAATTCATATAGAGATATAGTGGGTTAGTTGATTAAGGTGTTTAACGGATTTCTATCTTAATTGTGGATTGACGTTAATATGGGTATTATGCATCGAGAGGTGGTTTTATCTGCTTTAGTGTTCTTAATTAACAATTCAGGATAGAGAATAATTGATGAGAAGTGTGTTAACTTAAATGAAGCAATAAGTGAAGTTGTGATCTTAAATCTCCGTTATCTTAATTTAACTAGTGTAATTTAATAGTAGTTTAATTATATAATTTAAAATTTATTCGTGTAAATAAGATTGAGTTGGTTACGGGTTAGTACTTGGTGATTTTTATTAAACAATTCCTCGTGGGAATGATACTCTACTTTCACTTTATTACTTGTTGACCACGTATACTTGCGTTTTGTGCGTAATTATATTTTACCCAACAATTAGCTCGGTATGCCCAGTATTGGCCCAGTAATACTGGTTTGATCTGTTTCTTGTCTCTGTCATAGGCACAAAAATTTTACATCAGTCTTATCGGATTCCGCACCAAAACAATTTGGTTCGGGAAAATTTTCAAAGAACGCTTAGAATTTTCATAAATGTTGGTCTAGCCGAATCAAATAGCTTAGACTCATATCACTAATCAATTTCAATCGAAATACGAATGTGTGTAGCCAAAACCCCATTGGCAAATTAAAATTTTGAAATTAGTTTGAAAATGACGTCATGATGTCGTACTGTATTAATAGCCCGTTTGAGGATGCCGTCATCGAGTGACTTTGTCATAACACATCATACAATAGTGCAATAACGATGTTAGATCAAATTCAACACTAAGTATTCTTGCATTTACAACTCTATCAACTTTTTATCATCTCTGCACCAGGTTACATGGTACATAAGTGATAAATAAAAGTATATTTGATAATTCAAATCATTTTCGTCTAGCCGAAACAAGTAGCATAGACTATACTTTAAACCATTCAAAAATCATTACAATTCTATTATATTACCTCAATAGGTAACGATGTGTCGGTGGCCCGAAGTCCACTCATACACAATGGTCACCCGGAGTTGAGAATAAAAATTTATTTTTAAAAGCACATAGTGCGTATTTAACTTGATGTCAAAAATTGCGACTCTAGCGTAGCTAGAACATTTGGAAAACTTAAGTCTCCACTAATAATAATTGCTTAATAATCTATCTAGTCTTATTATCCTTAATACACATAACTATTCCACGTTCGTCAAACCACACTCATGAGTTCATAAACTTTTCACCATCATATGAGTTTAAGAACTTGTCCTAGTCAGACCTTTGACGTCCATTCGTTGAGGGGTTCATAAACGTTTCATATAATCATGAGTCACAAACATACCACAAGTATAAGTTTTAAGAACTCGTACTTAACCTAATATTCTCTACATATCTGATATACACATGAGAAATGAATCACCCTCTTAACATGCATATAGCAAATAACGCGACACAACCTTAATCTTAACTCCATTCTTAATATGAATTTCATTTAAAATGTATACATAATCCTTTCCTGAATCTGTACCAATTCATAGTACAACTGACACACAGTATTCTTGCCATAAACTTTTCAATCATTCACCTGATCATTCTCCATACTATAACCTTATCAGATCACGGGGTGATCTCATCATATATATTACGATTCATTTCTATATTATAATCGTTTTGTGTTTCGATCTTCTATCATTGTACTGTTAGTCTTTTAGACTCTATCTATTCATCACTACTGTTCAACTTTATTATAAGAGTTAGGAAACTCTGTATCTTTAATAACCCGTCGAGATTTATCTTTGAATCTTACCGACACACTAACTCTATTTGAGTTAGTACTTATCATAATCACTGCGGTTATTAGTCTCAGGTTTTCCTACCTAAGATTCATAACCTACAACTTTGATACCAACTGTGAGGGCCCCAAAATCTGGTTCCTAAATCACCACGGATCTGGTATAATCATTCTATAACTATTACTATTTGCGGAAGATATAAACATAAATTGTTTATACAATAAACTTTACAGACTATTCCCCAAGGTCGAGTAACCTTAACTTATACACAATTCATAACATGTCTAACATATAATGTTATTATCATACTATACTATTACAATTTAACTACACACATAATCCCAAGATGAACTTGGCTTTGTCCTTCCATGTATCCGACGTATTCATCTTAATCTGCAATGTTAATCATGATATAGCAAGGGTGAGCAATAAGTTTGCCCAACAAGTTTAAGTTCAATAATTTAAGGATATATCATGATGGAAAGAATTGAACAAAAGCTGGCTATAGTTCTACAATATAATTGCAAACAAGCGTGAACAAATTTTACATAGATGAACGAACATTGAACATGAACATATATATATCTGGACCGAATGGTAATGAAGGTGATCAGCATTTCATACCTGATGAATACATGCAGTATGCACATAGTGCGATTTAATAATTCTAAGACATGGCAATCATAAATGATTAACCATAAGTATAATTGAATAATACAACTCGAGGTCGAGTTAAGAAAAACTTGCATGTTCCGTTGATTATCGTTATGCATTTTAATAAGCTTTGTCTGAAGACATAATATAAATAATATCGATCTACAAATTAGAATAATATCATCACAGTATTTAAAATAACCTAAACACATTATCACATAATCATATCCGTCTATAACACACATAAGACTTAATCTCAAGTCAAACTTTTATAGTCTGAGTCGAGTTTAGTACAATACTAACATTCCGACGGCTTAGTCGGATAAAAAATGAGTTTAAGTTCAATTAAAATCTGCCTAAACACTTAACCATTATCTAAGATAATTTATTATTAGTCAAAATATTTGTTCGTAAGCTCGTAATAATTTTCAGATAATTATTATAATTTATCATAATTTTTCAATCATTAATATCGTATTTAAATGAATTAAATACCACATATTTCCTTTATCATTAATATTTATTTAATACCAAATATTAATGAAAATCATAACATAATATTATAATATATTTATAATACATCCAAGTATTTTAATACCTTAAAATCATATTTATATGATTTTAAACCTTTAAATCCATTATCCGATAATTGCTTTTAATATTAAAATATTAATATTTTCATGACAAAATATCAAAAGTTATATTGTATAACTTCAAATATTTTTATAACACTTAAATCATTTTATATGATTTTTAAATTATTAATTCTATTTTTCCATAATTTATTTAATATAGTTATTAATTAAATTAATTATCATTAATATTAATTAATTAATGAAATTCATCACAAAATATTATAAGTCATTAAAAATAATTTTAAATATTTTCTTATACCATAATATATTTTTTGGTGTTATTCGTGTTCTTGAGTCCAAAACCAGAAATGCATAGGCAGTCACAAGGTATTAGGTTAGACCACAATTACTTTCATGTTACAGTTTGTTTCTGGGCTTGTAATGGTATCAAGATTATAGTATTTATGTAATACTACATATACTAACTCATATCATGGCCAAACAACAACATAACAGAGAGATCGAAGCCTCCAAAAATCATGTCAGAGGTTGTTCTTCATTTCTGGGTTTTCCAGAAATGAAGAGCAGTTCGAGGGTTTACTTTCCAAATCTAGGATCTATGCGTTCCAGGTTGGTTTAGTGTGATCTAAAGGATCTACCTTGTAGTCATGATACCAGGGAACATTTATATAACATTATTTCATTCTAATAACATCACGCATGACAGATCAAGGACGATCAAACCTTGTCAGAAAAATCGGCTGATGAAGATCTGGGTTTTCCAAAAAACCTTCATGAAAAAGTTTTGTCAACCTACTTTGACCATGATTATTTTTGATTCTGTTTTTAATCTAGGCGATATAAAGGAATACATGTGTAGTTCATATACCAGTCTATAACATCAAACCAACAAAATAATCTAAAACATAAAACACAAGCAAGATCAAAGCATGCAAAATCACTGTCAGACTTTCTGGGCTGCCAAGAAACAGAAATCGTTTTCGGTCAACGAGGTTTGACCGCTTCTAACATGAAATCTAGATATGATATTACCTTGATTCAAGTTTCAGATTAAAGACTTCATGGCATACTACACATATAACACTTCAAACACCACAAATCATTAACACATAAGAATCTAAGGCACTGACACATATAACTGTCAGGCCATTTTTCCAATTTTTTTCCAGATTTCTAAAACTTCAAAATCGAGCACTTTGATGTTAAGGATCTGACATGTAACAACCCAGATCACTAATTAACACCCCCTAACACAAATTTAAATAATAAACAACAACATCTAACTAAGATCTTATGATTTTGAAGATTAGGGTTTATACTATTTCTAGCTTTGATCCTTGAATCTGATCCTTTGTTGCTGATCATGGAGAGATATGTGATTATATGAGTTTAACTTCTCACTCCCTTTCACTCTCATTTTCGGAATTTGAAGATAGAGAAAGTCTAGGTTAGCTTGTTAAGTAAAGTAAGGATTTTTCTTTACTTTAAATCTATTATATCTTTGATTCAATGTATCTAAGTGTGCAAGGTGGCAAGATTGGCTGATCTTGGAAGATATTGGATACATGGCATATCTTAAGTTGGTCAACAACCAATATCTTGGCAGGATTTACAAGCTATCACTTAAATAATGCAATAAGGGTATAATGTACATTTATCTTTTAAATTTAATGGCTAACTTGTCATTTTCCCTAACCCTTAGGGTTTAGGGTTTAACCCTTAAATCTTTGCAATTAATTTCTAAGATTTCCAAATTAGATTTTCAAAATAGAAAAATAATATTTCTAAATTATAATTAGGATTGTATAATTATATTAAAATTTCCTAATCATAATCCAAGCTTGCTAATTAGGATTATTATTTCCTAATTAAAATTACTAGTTTAGCAATTAGGTTTCATAATCATGAATTAAGGTTTATAACCCAAGAATTAGGGTTTCCAATTTAAAATTTAGGGTTTTTAATTTATAAATTAGGGTTTCTAATAATTAGGGTTTCTAATTAATCATTAGGGTTGTCCCTAATTAGATTGTAATTAATACACCTTTCATAGCATTTACATTCCCAAAATAGGGTTTCCAAATTAGGGTTTCGGATTCCCGGAACTGAAGTTAGGGTTTCCATAACCGATTTTAGGGTTTCTTATAAATTGTAAGAGTTTTCTAACTGAACATTGACGTTCTTAATATAATATTAGGTTTGACCACTGATATAGGTTATCTGGTCAACCCTTGACCCTTAACCACATACTGTACACATATAATACCATATACACAGAACATAATCACTTATATACTTAATCCTGAATAATTCAGCACAGAAATTTTTAAATTCACAAAATTCCTTCTCGGAAATCTCAAATCCATTCACTTATTTTCTGTTTAGGTTTATTATTTAAGCTTAATTCAATATTTTAAGATTTTATAAATATCCAAATTCTCGGGTTGTCACATTATACGTCGTAATAATCTTCGTACTATACTCGTATAATAACTAGTATTGCACTCGTATTTCTTACGCATAATAACCCTAATTATTATACGAAATCATTAAATTCTCAGAACTAACTTTTCCTAACCCTTAGGTTTTAAGTCTGCAGGCGAAAACTTCGTTTCTGTCATAACTGAAATATTATTGAATATTCCATCACGTCTTAAAATTCTATCATTACGCGTTTCTCGGAAATTCAAACTCAATCTCTGAACATAAACAGATGAATAGTGCCTATATCGTCTTTTTCCCTGGAAAAAATTTATTTTCGTCTTGAAAATTATTACTCGTTCAGTCTAGCTCGTAGCCAGAATCCTCCCGATTTATAATCATCCTAGGTTCTAGAAGGATTAATAAACACATAGCACATAATTTAATTAATAAAAATTCCTTTTATTAATAACTAATTCTTTAAACTTAAATTCTGAACAACCCAAATTTTCTGGTCGTCACAAAAAGTACGGTATCATGACGTCATAAAACGTTTTGATGTATTGCGAAAAGAATTTAAAGAAGTAGTCGACGTCAAATGATTTGACTAGATAAATGTTTCAAGTTGATATCCAAATTATTGGTATGGTCTAAGCTACTTGAATTGGCTAATACAAATGGTATTTCATGTTTAAAAGAAAATCGAGTTTTCTTTGAGGAGTTGTGCCAAACAAAATTGTTTTGGTGCGGAATCTAATGATTAAGTCTGAGGTGAATATACCCCGGAATGGGGTTATACGGTGGGTTGATCTCCTACGTATGAAAGAGGTAGTTTACTTTCTTGGTGATTATAAACTGACCGTGAAAGAAAGGTTACGACGTTATGCTATTAAACCTAGTAAGAGTTCATGGTCGATTTGAACCCTCAGCAAAAGTCTGAAATATTTTAAAGGAATTCTTATATTCCTCGTTATTCATTCTACTTCATAATTCTTGATACATTATGAAGGTAAGAGAATGTTTGAAAGATTAAGACTCCTTTGAAGAGTAGTTGAGAAGACGAGTAAGCTAAAATTTTGAGGACGAAATTCTGTGAAGAAGGGGTGAAAATTAATGTGATTGTAACGCCCCAAAATCTGGTCTATCTTAACACCCGGATTCCGTACCTCACGAGTACATCATTCATCGAACATACACCATTATATACTGAAATATAACAACATACATTCTCAAATCCCACGTTCTAAAAACCTTATAACCTCTTTCATTACAAATAATGATAAATATATTATTCATTTCATCTTACAAGAGTGACTTTTAGCCACCACAAAGGATACATAACAGTTCATTAACTAGTCTATAGTTCAATTTCATCTTTCTACATTACAAGTCTTCATTTGATCTTCTCGCTCATTCACATTCTGACTGGCACTTCATCTGGATACCGTCAGCTTGATATCTTTACGGGATCCTTAAGTTCTTCTAACATTGTTCGCTAAAAATGTTTTTCATTTAAAGCAAGTGTGAGCATTCAATTGCCCAGCAAGTCATAATAGTTGAACAAACAACTTCAAGAATTCAAACATTTCTTTAGAACTTCGATAACCGAACAAAGGTTATAAAGCAGCTTGAATAATAGGAATAATCTCGATTCCTATCATTTTAAAACATCATTCACTTTTACTTTGAAATACTTTCATCCTTCTACCTTTTTCATACAAATTCTATCTGGCTAGAATCATTAGCACATACTTAACATTAATGGATCATGTATAAATAGAGCATTCTCTTATTGAACAATTAAATCACAGAACAGTTCATCTCATAGAAACACCGAAGTGTTCACATTGTGGCACAAGGCCTCATACGATCTACCACTTTATACAAATATCACACATTCGCACATAGACATATCTTCTCAAGTTCAACATCTAAGAAGTTTAAGAAACTAGCATTTATTTAGAATATAAATGAAGTTAGGGAACTTGCCTTACTCAGAACTACTGCTTACGCCGAACTGCTCATTCCAATTCCTATGTAGCACATCAGGAAAACAACACATACACTAATTAGTCATGTATATTTGACTTACGCATTGGTTTACTTAATTTACTTCTTAGGGTTCGCGTTCTTGCAATATAAATTTACGCGACTAACTTTCATTATCGGTTTACGGCTTTATGACATATGTAGATTTCTTACTCAAAACGTGCATCATCTTTGATGATTTACATTCTTATCTTCTTCTTATAACTTCCCTAGGACTCAGCACACACCACTTCTCTGCTAGTAGTCCATATGGTACTCTGAGTGGTTTCCCACAAACAACCAACAAACAAGTTTCCGTCTCATCTACATTGTCTTTCACAATGAGTTAGATCGGTTGCTAGTTTTGTATATACCTTCGCTCTCTGAAGAAAATGTTTAGCCCAGCTCCTATATGTCAACCATCAAAGGTTACGATTGTACCACAACCTAAACTTATCTTAACTTATACGAACCATTAAACTATAACGTTCGTTAAGTCATTCTTTTTTCTTTTGGCATTCTGGCAAACAAATTCCATACCTCAAGATTCATTCTTTATCCGACTCACATTCGGTTTTCCTCAATCTTGTTATCGTTTGTTACGGCTTTCTTGATACCATTCATATCTTACTTAATACTTTCGTTATCCATTACATGAACCCCATGTTCATTACTCGTTCTTATGTCGAAGTCATACCAATCGTTGTATGCTAAGACCGATTGTTCATCGCAACAAATTTACGTTCATCGCGTCCATACACTTTACACTTATCTCTCATTACCACAACATAACATCGAAATGTTATTCATTACCTTCGTCACTCAACGTCTAAGGAATCACAATCATAGCAATCCCTCACGTTCGTTCATTGCGACTACGGTCCCCGGATATTGGTTCCATAACCCGCGTCTACATTCTTTTTCTTTTAATCTCACTTAATCTTTCCGTTCAATCTTTATTAAAGGTTTAACTCACTTGATTAAGTGTTATATTAGTTCAACATTATTTTCTTTATCTTCCCTTACGTTTCCCCCAAGAGCTGAGCAGTTAAAGGCTATTCTCTAGCTTTTTTTCCACCACCGTCTCAGCGTTGCGGTTAATTCCACAAAGCACGGTCAGCCATGCGCCAAGCCCTAAGCCTAGAAATATTTTCTAAGTGTTACCTTATTTTGAGACGCTTACTTCTCGCTTCCATAACTTATTCGTTATAACTCAGAACGAAGTTGTTCCAAAGACATTTTCTTCCTTATCTTACGTACTTCAATACCCTTTGGATAGACCTTTGTTTTGAATCCATTAATGTGCCATTCGATTGGCTTAATATTCACTCTTTGTTCATTTTACGTTTTCAATGCTCTTCATTTATTCGTCCGTAATTCGGTCATCAGAACTCGGAACTCATTCGTTCTTGAATCCATGACTCACATTTTCTACGTTCTCTTACTTTCTTATGAAACCCTACACGTTCGGGTTCATTTACTAACTTTTTAATTCTCATTCGTCCTTTACAAAATTTTCGCCATAACTTCGTTATAGCTAATTTTAATCTGTTCTTCATGAACGTTTCTACCATTCCTAACCAAGCAATACACATCTAACTTATACGTGATGGTTCTTAACTTTTCCATCAACAACAATTATTCTATGATGGTTTTTAAATTTGTTGGCGTTAAGCATTTTCCTTCATATTTTCCCCGAACGTAGTTAAACGAGTGAAAAGTACATAGTAGCACTTTTCATAGTTTTTATTTCGTCCGATTTCCACACGATTTTTGAGAAAAACATTTATCGGCGTACTTAACTTTTCACAATATATTATTGTCAAATCGTTCGATAAAATGTCATTTCGACATACCGAACTCTCAGAAAGGCTTAGGTTATTCAAACCCTAACCCTTAGAGTTTCGTCGGGTGAATAACGCCTATTTCGTCTTTTTCCCCGAAAAAATTTTCGTTCCCGTAAAACTTTTATTTTTGTCTTGAAAATTCTTACTCGTTCAATCTAGCTCGTAGCCAGAATCCTCCTGACTTATAATCATCCTAGGTTATAGAATGATTAATAAACACATATCACATAATATTATTAATAAAAATTCATTTTATTAATAACTAATTCTATGAAGAAGGGGTGAAAATTAATGTAATTGTAACGCCCTGAAATTCGGTCAATCTTATCAACTTGATTCCGTACACCACAAGTACATCATTCATCCAACATACATCATTATATACTGAAATATAACAACATACATTCTCAAATCCCACGTTCTAAAAACCTTATAACCTCTTTCATTACAAATAATGATTAATACATTATTCATTTCATCTTACAATAGTGACTTTTATCCGCCGCCAAGGATACATAACAGTTCATTAACTAGTCTATAGTTTAATTTCATATTTCTACATAAAAGTCTTCACTTGATCTTCTCGCTCATTCACATTCTGAATGGCACATCATCTGGATACTGTCAGTTCTTCTAACATCGTTTGCAGAAAATATTTTTCATTTTAAGCAAGTGTGAACATTCAATTTCCCAGAAAGTCATAACAGTTGAACAAAAAACTTCAAGAATTCAAACATTTCTTTAGAACTTTGATAACCGAACAAAGGTTATAAAGTAGCTTGAATAATAGGAATAATCTTGATTCCTATCATTTTAAAACACCATTCACTTTCACTTTGAAATACTTTCATCCTTCTACCTTTTCCATACACATTCTGTCTGTCTAGAATCATTAGCACAGACTTAAGAATAACGGATCATATATAAACAGAGCATTCTCTTATTGAACAGTTAAATCACAGAACAGTTCATCTCATAGAAACACCAAAGTGTTCACTTTGTGGCACAAGGCCTCATACGATCTACCACCTTGTATAAATATCACACATTTACACATAGACAGAACTTCTCAAGTTCAACATCTGAGAAGTTTAAGAAACTAGCATTTATTTAGAATATGAATAAAGTTAGGAAACTTGCCTTACTCACAGCTACAGCTTACGTCGAACTGCTTATTCCAATTCCTATGTAGCACATCGGGAAAACAACACATACACTAAATAGTCATGTATATTTGACTTACACAGTGGTTTACTTAATTTTACTTCTTAGGGTTCGCATTCTTGCAATATAAATTTACGCGACTAACATTAATTAATGGTTTACGGTTTTATGACATATGGAGATGACTTACTCAAAACGTTTATCATCTTTGATGATTTACATTCTTATCTTCTTCTTATAACTTCCCTAGGACTCAGCACACACCACATCTCTGCTAGTAGTCCATATGGTACTCTGAGTGGTTTCCCATAAACAACCAACAAACAAGTTTTCATCTCATCTACACTGTCTTTCACAGTGAGTTAGATCGGTTGCCAGTTTCATATATACCTTCACTCTCTGAAGAAATTGTTTAGCCCAGCTCCCATATGTCAACCATCAAAGGTTACGATTGTAAGACAACCTAAACTTATCTTAACTTATACGAACCATTAAACTATAACGTTCGTTAAGACGATTTTTATTCCTTTTGGCTTTCTGGCAACCAAATTCCATACCTCAAGATTCATTCTTTATCCGCCTCACATTCGGCTTTCCTCAATCTTATTATCGTTTGTTACGGCTTTCTTGATACCATTCGTATCATACTTAATACTTTCGTTATCCATTACATGAACCCCATGTACATTACTCGTTCTTAGTGTCGAAGTTATACCGATCATTGTATGCTAAGACCGATTGTTCACAGCAACAACGTTGCGTTCACCGCGTCTATATGCATTACACTTATCTCTCATCACCACAACATAACATCAAAATGTTATTCATTACCTTTGTCACTCAAAGTCTAAGGAATCACAATCATAGAAATCCCTCATGTTCGTTCATTGCGACTACAGTCCTCGGATATCAGTTCCGTAACCCGCGTCTACATTCGTTGTCTTTTAATCTCGCTTAATCTTTCCGTTAAATCTTTACTAAAGGTTTAACTCACTTGATTAAGTGTTACATTAGTTGAACATTATGTTCTTTATCTTCCCTTATGTTTCCCCCAAGAGCTGAGCAGTTGAAGGCTCTTATCGGGCTTTTTTTCTCCACCTTGGCTGCTTATTTCCTCTCTCCCTTCTATCTCTCGCAGACCGCGTGTGAGTCTCCGATCCTTGGATCCTTGTTTGTAATGCGCAGCGTTACCACTTATAAGGCATGGCTAAGCTGCTGCAGGCAAGCCAAGCCCTAAGCCTAGAAAACTTTTCTAAGTGTTAACTTATTTTGAGACGCTTATTTCCCGCTTCCATAACTTATTCGTTATAACTCGGAACGAAGTCATTCCAAAGCCATTTTCTTCCTTATCTTACGTACTTCAATACCCCTCAAATAGAACTTCGTTCTGAATCTGTTAACATGCCATTCGATTGGATTAATCTTCACCCTTTGTTCATTTTACGTTTTCACCGTTCTTCGTTCGTTCGTCCGTTATTCGGTCATCCGAACTCGGAACTCATTCATTCTTAAGTCCATGACTCACGTTTTCTATGTTCTCTTACTTTCTTATGAAACCCTACACGTTCGGGTTCATTTACTAACTTTCTAATTCTCATTTGTCCTTTATGAAATCTTCGCCATAACTTCGTTATAGCTCATTTTAATCTGTTCTTCATGATCGTTTCTACCGTTCCTAACCAAGAAATACACGTCTAACTAATACGCGATGGTTTTAAACTTGTCCATCAACAACAATTATTCTACGATGGTTTTAAATTTGTCCATCAACAATGTTCTTCGCGTTCTTCGCGTGTTCTTCATGCTCTTCATTTGTTCTTCATTTTAATCAATATTTTGATTACGATTTCACTTTTTCTTGGAATTTGATGTTATAGAACATCATTCCTTATTTATTTCACCTACTCATTCATTTAATCCACTCAGATCGTTCAAATTCATTATGAATCTTATACTTCCTTAACAATTTATAAAATAAACTTTAAATTCTTATTTCTTCATTTCCTCATGATTTCAACCATATGAAATCATTCCTAACATCTGTTACTCTTTATTCTTATTAAGCTATGTTTTCGAACATAAAACTAAAGAAAAATTATACGAGATAAGGTTCTGGATTACCTTTCTCCTTTAATCTCTTTCCGTCGGACAAAGGTTACTCACGAACAAGTTTTTCCTCTTCCTCTTCCTCTTGCTCTTCTTTCTCCCATCCGAACTCTCTCTCTCTCTCTCTCTCAAATTGTAGGATTATCAAAATCCCAAAACAATGAACCTAAGGCTTGTATATATAAAAAACCAATGCTAGGGGTGTTTTAGTCATTTTGCCCCAACCGCTTTACTATTCTCACCTCCTTACTATTCCCACCTCCTTACTATTTACATAGCTTCCCTTGGAAGCTTCGTGGTTCCGTCTTTCGGGTTTCATCTGACAGTTTTAAAAACTGCAATTCTCGGAATCCAAATAATTTTGGATATTTCGTCTTTTCTTTACCGATTAACTTTTACGTATTTTTTGGATTTTCAAAAAATGAAAAACACTTTTTAGCGTTAAGCATTTTCCTTCACATTTTCTCCTAACGTAGTTAAATGAGTGAAAAGTACATAGTAGTACTTTTCGTAGTTTTTATTTTGTCCGATTTTTACACGTTTTTCGAGAAAAACTTTTATCGATTTACTTAACTTTTCACAATATATTATCGTCAAATCTTTCGACGGAATGGCATTTGGACATACCGAACTCTCAGAAAGGCTTAGGTTATTCAAACCCTAGCCCTTAGGGTTTCGTTGGGTGAATAACGCCTATTTCGTCTTTTTCCCCAAAAATATTTTTGTTCCCGGAAAACTTTTATTTTCGTCTTGAAAATTCTTACTCGTTCAATCTAGCTCGTAGCCAGAATCCTCCCGAGTTATAATCATCCTAGGTTATAGAATGATTAATAAACACATAGCATAGAATATTATTAATAAAAATTCATTTTATTAATAACTAATTCTTTAAACATAAATCCTAGACAATCCAAATTTTCGAGTTGTCACATCCTTCCCCCCTTATAAAAATTACATCCTTGGAATTTCTTAAAATCACACCCATACTCGGGTCATCAAATTCACCCCTTCTTCATAGAATTTCGTCCTTAAAAATTTAACCTACCCTTCTCCTCCACATCTCTTCAAAGAATTTCTTATCTTTCAAACATTCCCTCACCGTCATAGCTTATCAGGAATTATGAAGTAGAATGAACAACGAGGAATATAAGAATTCCTTTAAAACATTTCATACTTTTGCTCAGGGGTCAAATTGACCATGAACTCTTACTAGGTTTAACAGCATGATGTCGTAACCTTTCTTCCACGGTCAGTCTACAATCACCAAGAAAGTAAACTACCTCGTTCATACGTAGGCGATCAACCCATTGTATAACCCCATTTCGGGGTATGTTCACCTCAGACTTAATCATTCGATTCCGCACCACAACAATTTGGTTTGGCACAACTCTTCAAAGAAAGCTCGATTTTCTTTTAAACATGACATACCATTTGTCTAGCCGAATCAAATAGCTTAGACCATACCAATAAATTGGATATCAACCTGAAACATTCATCTAGTCAAATCAATTGACATTGACTACTTCTTTAAATTCTTTTCGCAATACATCAAAATGTTTTATGACGTCATGATACCGTACTTTTCACAGTACGTTGAGGACTTCATCAGTATGTGACTTTGTTATTATACATCATACCATAACGGGTTGTTGATCCTAAGATCACATCTACTACGTTCAATTGCATTAATAACTCCATCTTTTTACCATCCTTGCATCAAATGCACTGATGATATAAAATTCATTTTGATATTTCAAATCAATTTCTGTCTAGCCAAAACAATTAACATAGACATACCAAGAATAGTTCTTTTAAAATCCATTGGTTCCAAAAGTTGAACCAATTCCTTCCTTTTCAAAACGCGCACACATAAGCATGATTTCAATAAATTTTAAAATCTAGCATAGCTAGATTACTTGGAATATCCTATTGTCCATCTTTCTTCATTGTCTTACTTGCGACAATACTTAATCTTCTCTAGCACCTTCAATGATAAGTCTACTGAAAATACTTACTTTTAGTCTAAACATTTTAATACCTTAGTATAGTCCATCAACTTACCACACTTTATGTGTTTAGGAACTTTCCACAACCATATGTGTTTAAGAACTTATCTTCGCAATATGTAATCCAAGAACAAATTAAGAACTTATGCTTTACATAAGTATGACTTTCAAGAACTCTTACCTAACTTATCATTCTCTACCTACCAAGCATATACATGAGAAAAGATTCACCTTTTCGTCATATACATATTGATAGTGCGACCAATTCCAATGATTATCACTGTAATAAGCTAAGCGGTTGTTACACCCAGCACAAACCTCTTCCCATAACAAAGGTTCATACAAGTTAGCTATCACATGAGTCCTCAATTGAAATTTTAAAACTTCTAAATTTCTCTTTTCTTAATACGAATTTTCTTTAATTCGTATGTTATCATTCTCAACTCAATATGAGTTCTACTTCATGTACTACTTCGTAGTACCATTCATTCATAGCATTAGCTATAAATCATTCATCGTTTAACAGCTCATCTGTTACTACAATTTACTATGATCATGTGGTGATCTTCTAATCCTTCTCTCTACGATTATAGTCTTAGGTGCTCCTACCTAAGGTTTATAACCTATCAGTTTTGATACCAACTTGTAACGCCCTGAAATCCGATCTATCTTCACACCCGGATTCTGTACATCACGAGTACATCATTCATCCAACATACATCATTATATATTGAAATATAACAACATACATTCTCAAATCCCATGTTCTAAAAACCTTATAACCTCTTTCATTACAAATAATGATAAATACATTATTCATTTCATCTTATAAGAGTGACTTTTATCCGCCACCAAGGATACATAACAGTTCATTAACTGGTCTATAGTTCAATTTCATCTTTCTACATTAAAAGTCTTCACTTGATCTTCTCGCTCATTCACATTCTGAATGGCACTTCATATGGATACCGTCAATTTGATCTCTTTACGAGATCCTTAAGTTCTTCTAACATCATTTTCTAAAAATGTTTTTCATTTTAAGTAAGTGTGAGCATTCAATTGCCTAGCAAGTCATAACAGTTAAACAAATAACTTCAAGAATTCAAACATTTCTTTAGAACTTCGAAGTAGGCTCGTACGTATTTCTAAAGGTATCTCCCTGGAAAGGAAAGATATTCTTTGGAAAGAAGGGAAAGTTAAGCCCAAGGTTTATAGGACCTTTTAAGGTATTAAAACGGGTAGGAGAGGTAGCTTACGTAGTAGCATTACCTTCAGACCTAGAACGAATACATAACCTATTTCATGTTTCTGTGTTACGTCCTTATAAGCCAAATTATAAGCACGTAATAGAGTATGAGCCTATTCATATCGAGAAAGACTTAACGTATGAAGAAGTACCTATTCAAATCATTTATAGAAATAAGCAAGTTCTGCAAAACAAAGTTATACCTTCGGTAAAGGTTTTATGGAAGAACCACGATGCCGAAGAAGCAATGTGGGAACTTGAAGAAAAGATAAAGAAGAATTACCCTCAGTTATTTGTGTAATGTAAGACGAGATTCTGGGGACAGAATCCTTATAAGGGGGGAAGGATGTAATGACCGAGAAATTCGGATTTATTATAAAATAATTATTTTTAATTAAATAATTAATAAAATTATATTATATGTTATTATTATGTGTTAGTAAGATGAAGGTTGTTCCATAACCTAATTATGTCAGAATGTCATAGTATTTTGGCTACGTGAGGGATTTAAAGTGTTTGAATTTCCAAGACAAAAATAAAAGTTTTCCAAGAAATTTTCCAAAAAACTCTATTTACGGATTTCTGCTCAGAGATTATTTTTGAACTTCCAAGAAATACGTAACGATAGAATAATAAGGGAGGACTGATTATGTAATAATATTTCCGTTATGGCAAACACAATTTTTCGCCTGCGGACTTATTTAGAGAACGTTAGGAAAAGTGAATCGTTAATGAGTAAACGATGATTGTATGATACGTAAGTATTGTACGAGGTAATGAATACAAGTATGATACAAGGTATTATACTAGTATGTATGAATATTGGTATGTCGTGTATTTTGAATGAGTATACAATTTAGTATACGAGAATAATACGTAAATTATATGTTATACTGTATTAAGCAAGTGTATTGGACTTGTAGGATGTAGGAGGAAGTTGTAAAGTCTAATTTGAATTATGATAAAGCCCAATGCTTATTAATGTTATAGCCCAATGTTTGTTAAATGCAAGCCCAAAGATTAGATTAAAAGTTAATTAAACTTAAAGCCCAAATTAAGAACCGGATCTGTGGATCGATCCATAGGGTAAGTATGATCCATGGGGTAACCCATGCGGACCCCATGATCACATTGGAGATCTTGGTGAGCAAGTAAATGATAAGTGTTGTGGACTCCAAGTAATGAATAGTAAGGAGGTTAATTGAGGAAGTGGGATTGCTTAATGACTAAACTACCCTAACCTTAGATTTTCTATAAATAAGAGATGAGCTAGATCATTTGTTACTTGTTTTGTTTCATCCAACAATATAAGTGCTTATTTTTCTGAGAGTATAAGTTAGAAAAAGTTAGTCTTTCATAGTTCAAGGAAGAACAAAGTTTGAACTTCAAGGGTAAGATCCTATACCTTAATCTTCCAACTCTTCGAATGTAATTTTTTAGAGAAGTGAGGATTGATGGAGTATGTATGATAAGAGGGAATAAGGATGGTTGTTAGAGAACTTAAACTTTAATAAACCATGTGAAGTGAAATCCAAAGTATAAAAGCTTTAGACCATTGAAATTCATGGAAGAATCATATTCTGTTATTGTTGATGGACAAGTTTAATACCATCATTTGTAGGTTTAGATCATACATGTTGTGACAATGGAATGAATCCATTTGGAACGATGTAAAAATCTCAAGAAACGAAGTTATGGCGGAATTCACGAGTTTAGACGATAATCGTTGAAATCATGAAATTCTTGGAATAGAAGTCAAATTTTGACCTTTAACTCGAAAACGTTGGTTTTTGATGGAGATTAGTCTCAATTGGCATTCTAGAGTTGTGGACTTAAAAATGACCAAATTCTGACTTAGAACGAAGAAACAAGCGTTGAACGTTCACGAACATTTATCGTTTATGTCAAAATGAACTAAAAGGTGAATTCCAAGTTTAAAGTAATCATTTAAAATTCTTGCATGAACACTTAGAGCATGTGATTTGTGAGCTAATGGCTTTTAAACAAGCCAATTCGGACTTAAAATGAACAATTTAGGAGTCTAGGAAGTTCATCAATGTAAGCAATCTGTCATCACCATCTGGTGCATAGAGTCAATTGTACCATAAAATACTAGTCAAGATAATAAGTAAGTACCAGAAGCGCCAAGCATGTCTATGAGTGTTGGGTAAAATCTAATTACGCACAGCACACAAGTATACGTGGTCAACAAGTAATATAATAATAAGTAGAGTATCTATGACAACCTTAGAATTTAGATAGTTATTAAAATCCTAAAATGATGGATTAAAGGTTATATGATGAACCTAGAAATCAAATAAGTATATGGATTTGACGTTTATGTGAAGGAATTTAAGGATTTTAAAATTTTTGGAGAAGAACTGGAATGATTTGATAGGCTATAAGTGATAGTCTTATAATGAGGTATATGTTTAGTATATGAGTTCATAAGAATATGTGTATGTGGTTCTATGTTTACAGGATTGTAGATAAAGATCAAACTTTTATCAGATAATTTATATTAGTGATTTTATGTGCTCAATTTATGGATTAAGGATCAATTATTGATCAGGATAAGTATAACTTTAGAAAACCCTAAAGTTATGTTAATAACATGGTTGTTCAGTGAGAAAACTCTAATTAACTGTTAGGAACCCTAACGATATGCTCGGAAACCCTAATTTTAGTTTCGAGAATCCGAAACCCTAATTCGGAATTAGAAAACCCTAATTTGGGAACCTTAAAGCTAAGTATAAAACCCTAAGGGTTAAAAGTTATGTGAGAAATGAATATGAATATTATGTGTTTGTTTTTATTTGTTATTATATAAACAAATAAAAGAAATTATGGTAATCTAATTATATATTAGGAATGAAAAATTGAATAACTTAAAGGTTATGGTATGGGAGAATAATAGTATTTATAATATATACTAATCCCACGAGATTTATTTTATACATCTCAATTAATTAATTTTATAACCTAATTATAGCTAGTCTAATTGGGTTAAGAAATTAAATGTGCATGAATAAGGATTTAATTTATAATTGAGGAAATGAAAACCCTAATTAAATGATTTGGGTTGGATAAGAATTAAAGGTATTGGACTATGTAAATTTTATTGCCCAAGTAATTAATTCAAAAGCCAAAAAGAATTAATTTATAAGCCCAACATATTAAATTGAAGCCCAAACTTTTAGCCAAATTAATAAGGGATATTTTGGGCAATTAGTAAGCTAATAAAGTATGAAAACAAAATAAAAAATTGGGAGAAAAAGAGTAGAATATTCGGTGAAGAAAGAATAGGAGAGATTTGCGGCTAAGATGGGAGAAAAAGGAAGCATGTGATGTAATGATGATAACTTATTTTAGTTTACAAAGTGGTTCACCAACTACAACTAGGTGTCTCTCTTTTATTTGGCCACATAATTTTATTTAGATTACAAGCAAGCTTAAGTTTTCAAACAACCTTATAATGATGAAGAAAGAGAAAGAGAGAGTGAATGGGGGAATGAATGTTAGATATACAATTATATCTATACAATTTTTTACTAAACCACAAAAACCATTTCATTTCTCTCTCATCCTATTACTTCCTTTTAGCTAACAAAACAAAACCAAGAGAGAGAGAGAGATGAGCAATTTTGGCAGCCACAAGAGGTAAAGGAGAGGAGGTTTTGATCTTCAAGCTACCCAAGATCATCATCTACTTTGAAAGATTAAGAAAGGCTAGCAAAAGATCAAGGTATAACCCACTTTTTATCTAAGTTATTCTTAGTTGTTTAAATGAAAACTTGGATTTATGTTCTTGAACTTCAAAACTCTAGATTTACATGATCTAGAGTGTGTTATGTGTGGATCTATCCATCTTGTGTGTTAAAAGTTAAATCTAAAGTATGAAATGAAAATTAGGTTTTTCAAAACCTAGGTATGTGCCTCAACTAGATTCATTGACCAATATAATTCTGGTGGTCCAACCGCCTTGAAGTCCTTTAATGTTGTAGCTTGATTCTACGGTTGATTCTCGCAAAGGCACCCTGGCCAAGAACGTGCCGCCAAATTTCTTTGAACTGGGTTCGCATCAACATTGTAGTTATTGGTGGTTCCCTCTATGGTTCTTTGTCGTGGTTGACGTCTTGGAGGTATTTTCTGTTAAAATACACTCATTAGATTATTACTCAATTTTTTTTTAAGTATTTTCTACTTAACTTACATCTCATAAAAGAAATCATCACATAACACATAACACTTTGGATAAAATAAAATAATAACTTTTATTCATTCATAATCTTTTTGAAAAACATAAGAACAATAACATCATTGCTATTTACATTACTTTCCTGAACTACAAATGTTTCAGGAAAACATCATCATCATATCCCATAGGTTACATAACACTTAGGATTTACATATTATTTAACATTTTATTCATCGTATAACATGTACATTCCCTACGATATCCTACTAAAAGACTGCGTAGCCTTACGACGTTCTTCCTCCATAATCCGAAACATGGTTCTGCGATCTAATATGAATGATGGTAGCATCTCGAACTGAATCGAATAACCCATGACCCGATCTTGAGCTCGATTAATCACAGTGTTGAATATGTTATTCATGTCCTCCATCTTCATCCTCTTTGTTTGTGTGTCTCTCTCTGCTATCCTAGCTCATTGATAAGCTTTCTCGTACGCGTCTTCAGCTCTTGCCCTCTTAGTAGATTCTTCCTTTAGCTTGTTCTTCAGTTCTGCGATCTCCTCGGTTAGTTATTCATTCTTTCCTTCAGTGTGGACCAGCTTCTCTTCGACATTAGTCAGATGTTCATCTCGATCCTGGATCTCATCGTCCTTCTGTGCCATCGAGGTCTGTTGCTCAACTACTATCTCCTCTAACTCCTCGACTGTATCCTGAAGTTCCACATTGCGGTCGTAGACTTCATCGTATATACGAGTATCGATTGAGGTTAGTGGAACCTCTTCATCCTTTTCCTTGTCATCCTCATTCGACTATGGCAGCTCAACGGGATCCTCCTCATCTGTTTCTACATCATCATCCTCATCTTCAACCACTGTTACCAACAGGGCTGACTCCCGTGGAAGTAGTTGTTCCCAAACAACTTGAATGTCATGAGACTCCTCTTCTCTAGGCATCTGAGGTCCTTCCTCACTAGCCTGAATGGATTCTCCTATATTAGTCATCCTGACAACAAAATTTTGAAGTTTTAATTATTAATCATTACTACTCGACACTCACAAACACATAAGTTGTAATCACATAAGCACATAAGTGTTTTATTACTTCTTCCTTAAAACTCGATACGAGTTTATCACCATTATCTTTTCAAAGGTTACTTCCTAAGGCCCCCCCCCCCCCCACTTATGGTTCATAACCTAAAGCTTTGATACCAACTTGTGACACCCCCCAAATCTAGGTACTTCATTTCCACAGGATTTGGTGTTCACTTAATAAAAACATTCATATCTAGCTACTCAATCATAATAAAATTAGATAATAAACCTTTCCATTAAAGGATTACATTAATAAAATCTCTCGGGTTATCTAACCTTTAAATACAATCATTAAAATGTGGAAAATTAAATAATCTTCATTACAATAATTCAAATAAAGTCTGACAATAAAAATGTCAACATATTACAAGTCTTCAATACTTGTTCATCTTTCAACTGAACAATGCTTTATCAATGATAATCATAATCATGAAATAGTTAACTGAGGGTCATAAGACCACGAACTATGTCCATAGTCATAAGTAATCTTTCAACTTAAACTTTAACAGTCATAAGACTTTAGGGACTCCTCGTACTTAGGGGAATCAGCCCTTCGTACAATGTATTGTACACAAACATTTTTAACGCTAAGCTTAAATATTAACCTAATAATAGGGTTGTTCATCTCAGTATTTAGAGTAGAAGTCCGCACCAAAGTAAGTTTGGTTTGGATACATTTCAAGGTAATTTAGGTTAAACTTACATCAACTAAGGATTAGTTGAATAAAAGTTCATAACATTATACTATGGAATAAATCATAACTGAATCAACATTGTATATTAATGTTATGCTTTAGGAATAATCTAAGAGCATAAACATTGAATAATTATAACATACCTTGCTTGAACAATATTAAGTCAAGGTTATTTAGAACTGAGTATTAAGCATGCATAACAAATAGTAAATTGAATGATAGAAACTGTTCAACATTAGTATATCAGAATATATATACTTGCATGCTAAATAACAAGTTAAATACAAGAATAACTTGCTCAATATAAAAATAAGGTTTAGAAAACTTGCATCATCATAAACAAACTAGATACAAGAAACTTGCGTAATTATAATTGAGATATGATAAGTAAACTTGCACAATAATAACAATAGAACTAGCTCAACGAAATTATAGAGTTAGAAAACTTGCATTGAGTAAAAGCTAAAGCTTAACAACTCGAATCACAATACCCTATATATATGTCATCATGACATAATTAGTCACTACCAACATTAAATATATAAATAATTATATACATCATGTAAGGTTTGATTTTTAATCACGTAATCAAATTACATTAGTAATAAAACTAGTATCATATTAAAAATATGCTCATTCTTAGTGTAGAAATACTGAAATCATATCTTAACAGTCCTTCTATTAAAACATAACAAATTTTTTCAGACTTTGTGTAACCAAAACATAATGTCTGACCATTCTCTTAACTCATACTTTACCACAGCTTACATCATGGGTTGGCAATATGTTGCGATCTTGAAATACATGCCACTAAGTGGCGTCATGACATATAATGACATGCATATGGAGAAGAAGCAAATTTGGCAACATCATGAACAAAACCAAATTTGGCCTACAAGCTCCTTTCTAACAACGTAATTAACACATAACACATATACATACTTCACACAAACATAATTTAAGGAATCTTAACATGATTTTACCCATATAACAATATAAACATTGAATTTAAAGCATCTAATTTCACTATTTTTGATAAAACTTCACTTTTTGACATTTTCAGTGAAAATCATCACAGTGATTTTGTTTTTCAACCAAAACATTTAATTTAAAATACCTTGTTTATGTTTATTCATCCTCTTTCAAAATCAACAATCAATTAATACATTATACAAAGAATTAAAACTCAAATTTACTTTAAACTAAGCCATATTCATATATATATTCATAACAATTCACTGTAATATGATTTCCTGCACAAAATACATACTTAACATGAATTCATTCACTATACTCATATATAAACTTTTGAAAACAATTTTATAACAAACAATTTATCATATAAAGCTATATACAACAAACAGTTTAACCTCTACAAAGATTTTACAGAGAATTTTGAAAGAGAATAAAACTAAAACTTTAAAGAAATTTAAAAGGGGTAAGATGATACCTTGTTTTCTAAAAGATGATAACTTTTCTTTGATTCTCAAGCTTCTTTTCTCCAATTTCTCTCTCAAATTCTCTAACCTTTCTTCTTATCTTCTTTTTCTTCTTCTGAGTTCTTTCTTACTAACTCTAACTTACGTATTAACAAAATATAACGTATAATAATAATATAGGTATTAGGTATATAATATAATTATAACTTTAACTGACATCAGTTATATTATTTTTGAAAATCAAAAGCCATAAGGCTTGTTTGGCTAACATAATTAAAATTAATCAATTAATCCTTATGCCTTGTTTGGTAAAATACAATTAGATTAAAGACTTAATATGCATTAAGCCCTATTTGGCAAAACTGAATTAAATTCCTTTAATTTATTTTAATATCTCCTTTATAGTAAGGTTATTTGTCACATTTTTATTTAATTAAATTTTTAATAATCAATTTAATTAATTATAATAATAATTTATTAAATTACTTTAACACATAAATCAATACAACATAATTATAATTTTCTTTATAATTATAATTTTATTTAATCAACTAACACATCATTTTAATTACAAATTCAAATTAAAATATAATAATTTATTTAATCATTATAAACTCTCTAACTTAATTATTAAATTAAATTAGTATAATATCTCATAACAATTAATTTTCTTAACTCCTTAATTATTTACTTAACAAACAATTAACCAATCAAGTCAAATCGCATTAAATATATCTTCAATAATAAATGCATCCATTAAATATTTATATAATCAATAAATATTTAAAATTACAGTTTAAAATTCTGGATTGTTACATTATGGTTGACCCCATATTTTGCCAGAAGAGCTGTGAACGATTTGTTGCAGAAGTGACTTCCCTCGTCACTTATTATAGCTCTAGGCGTGCCAAATCTTGTAAAAATATTCTTTTGCAAGAACTTAAGAACCACTTTGGCATCGTTAGTGGGGAGTGCAACGACTTCAACCCATTTGATACATAGTTAACCGCAAGCATGGTATACTGATTACTGAACAATGATGGAAATGGCCCCATAAAATCAATGCCCTAAACGTCAAAATTTTCAACTTCCAAGATTGTTTGTAGTGACATCTCATTCCTTTTCGATATGTTGCCCACCCTTTGACATCTATCACAGCTTTTAACACACTGGTGGGCGTTGTAACGTCCACAAATTTGAAACTCCTTATTAATTAAATATGTGATTTAATTTTAATGAGTTAGCTTTGTGAGTTTATTTAAACCTTATGTGTTTATGTGAATTTATGAAATGATTAAAGGGAGTCACTAATAGTTATTTAAATTAGTGGACTTACCCTAAGGTTTTTAATATCAAGAAATTGATAGGATTCTTAATGTTTAAATATTCAATTTATTTGAATATAGTAGCAAGAGTTGAACATATTGATTAATTGAAATTACGAGTAATTGATTGATAGTGTGTTAATTTATAATTATTATGAATAAATAATAATCAATGTGTAAGAGATTAATAATTTTTATAGTATGATTTTATTTACTTGATTAATTGTTCAAGTAATGCACAATGTATTTGGTCGTAATAGAAAATGCACACTTGATATATAATATTAAATAATGTTATTATGTGTTTATGTGTGTAGTAAAATGTAATTATGGAGATACCCAGTTAATATACCTAGCTGCATTATTTTACTGCGTGTATTTAATGTACATGGGTTATATAATGCGAGTACATAAATAATCCCCAAATTTCCTTGTGTAGTAGCATTTACACATTTATATTACATTATGGGAATTATAGTGTCCAAACCAAGCCTTAGTTAATCAAGTATGCTGAGATTTCTCTATTGTCCCAAAATGAGTGTCTCGTTAGTACATGAATAGTAGTAAGAAGCTAGTGTATGTAACTTTCAAGTGGCTAACCTTAGGTGATCATTTGCTAGCCAATGGTTGGTGGTGAGTTGCTTAACCACTCTCTAACAACCAATGTGTTTTTCCATTGCACCATGAGCTCCAACATTAGGATAATGAGATTGTCCAGTTCATAGTTCTTCTATAAATACTAGCCCCATTTTCAGTTTTTGGTTGTTTGTTAAGTCTATATTGAAAATTCTAAGTTGCTGAGAAAGTTTGGGAGCATGCTCAGTGTGTGAGGAGTTCATTTCAAGCCTGACAAGGTATAAACTCTAATTGTGTTCTTAGTTGGGTATTGTCAAATTCTTAGGAATTTCTTGAATTCCTTGTTAATCAATGTGAATTAACATGCCATGAGATGTTTATGATATATGTCTACATGTTTGAACTCTTAATTGATGGATTGGAGCATGTTTAATCTAAAATGGATCAGGTTGGTTAAGGCTCTGCAAAACAGAATAACCTTACTATCTTCGATGCGAGCACGCAGTCATGTTCTATTTATACTAGGGTACAGCCACAATGTACTGGCCAGAATCTCCGAACTCGCTTTTGTCTCGAGTACGGCATGTACATTGCGCCTCTAATTGTACTAGGGTGCAACGCAGCTGCACCATTCCTGCACCAGCTCTGATGTTTTCTGTTTTGCTTCTAGTTCATGCTAACTTGATGGTACATTATTAGAACAAGCTTGTAAACTATTTTGACACGCCTATATAAGAATGCGCATGCAGTATGAACAAGTGTAACCATGTTAGTACCTACAATGGACATGATACTTGTGGTCTTGAAAAGAAGTTTGTGAGTTCAAAAATGAACTTTGTCATGAACACATCATGTGAGCATTTTGACTTTATGAACATGATAATATGGTTTATATTGACATGAAATACAATACTAAAGTGATTGAACACACTAGCATACATGATTGAAAGATTCGACTATTTCAAAGATAAGTAACTTAAGGCTTTTCAAAGAGAACTTGACCAAGACTTTTATCTAGTAAGTTCTAACCATTTGAGCATGTATGTGGCTTGGATATATGTTGTAAATGCATGAGAGTTACATGTTAAGATGCCTTGAATATGCTAAGTTGACTTAGTGTTAAATTCAAAGAAAGTTAGAATGAGGAAGCTAATATCAGCAAGTAATGAGTAAAGTATGTTATGACCATTCAAGCATTTGTATTAGGATTCATTATGCCCATAGACATATTGACATGAACATCATTTGGTTGATGTATGATTTTCACTTATGCACGCATAGTCATAAAGAAAAGGAAATTTCTAGAATATGAACTATGTGAGTAAAATATACATGTGTTGTCTATATACAAGCATGACTAATGAGTATTGTATTACCAAGATTGTAACGCATGAAGATTACATGACCTTTTAATGACGTATAAATTGTAAGTTTAACTTGTGGTAATGAACTCAAGTATGATCATGTGCTATATGTGAAACTCTAGCAGGAATGTATGTTAGAGTTCGACTGAAGTCAGGAAGTGCATAAGCTCAACCTTGGTCTAGCCAAGGGACAAATAAATGACTGCGTTGTCCCTAAGCTTTCTGAGACTCAAGTAGCAATTGCTACCGTTCCCTGCAGTCTTTCCAAGATGATTTGTTTTAGTCTGAGGTATTAAGGCATGCTTATATGATTACTTTCTTTGTAAGGTGTGATCAATATGTCATATAATGTGTTGAGAAGCATGCTATGTGATGACTTGTTTCTTTTAAGTGTAAACTCATATTGGTTTACACATATTAATTGAAAGACCGACTTGTTAATGTTAGGTCATTTCAACGCGAGTTAGTTAAAGCTAGTATTATCTTGTAGCTGAGCAAACATGCAAGTATCTAAACCTTACGCACTACCTTTATTTTGTGCAAATAGGTATATGTTTATGCAAGTTCTTTGAACCCTACTTTTATTAAGCAAGTTCCTTGAACCCTACTTTTTTTAAGCAAGTTTCCCTAAACTTAGCCTAAATTATATTGAGCAAGTATCCGAATTTATTATGTTGCAAGTTTCCTAACTTACACAACTTTGAGTTTGTGAAAGTTTTCCTATCCTTCTCATATTGCATTGAGCAGGATATTGTTGAATTGAAAGTTATTCATTTAAGCTTGAATCTTATTTCCAAGCATGCTATTAAGTGGTTTAATTTCCTTACAATTATTCCACGTCTATATTATTGATATTCGCACTTAGTGCACTTGAGTTCGTACAGTCTTGCACTTGTACATCATTTAAAGTTCAAAAATTCTTGAACTGTGGTAAATAGAGTCGGAACCTTTGTCCGGTCAGACAAGCCTGTGAAGTTTTATAAAAGATATCCAAACCAATTAATGGTAAGGATTCTTAGACTGAAAGAACACCCCTCTTATGATAGGGGAGTACCCCAGGTATCTAATACAAGATACAACAGAGCAAATTTAAATGTTATGCATATACATAGTGTACGCGAGGCTGATCCCCTCAAGTACTTATTCTGTAGCAGTAACCAAAGGGTCAATTAGCTATTGATTCCATTGGAGTGTTATAGTTCAAAGTCTATTCGACTAGCAGTTATTCTAAAAGCAAACATTATCTTTGCTTGCGATATTCATATTGTTAAATCCGTCAGATATTCATATTATTGAATCTATTGCCAGATATATTTCCATTCATCATGATATATCCTTATTGTTGTATTTAAAATTGTTGAGAAAACTTGTTGCTCATCCTTGCTATATCATGAATATATTGCAGCTAAGCCCGAGAACTCAGGGAAGGACAAGGGTAAAGGAAAGATGTAGACTAGTGGCAAGGAGCAGATTTTACCTTGTGCTTAGTTTAAATTACTATTATGGAATATGAACCCTAATGATTTTTTTGGGGTATGTTTGTATGAACTTATTAAGGTTATCGAATCTTGGGACTACTAACACCTTTTGAATGAACGACTTATGTTTATTATATTCCGCATTTTAATTATCGTATGTTGTTTAGAGGTGGATCTTAGTATTTTATCATGATGACCGAACCGGGGTCAGAGGACCCAGATTTGGGGGCATCACAGGTTGGTATCAAAGCCTAGGTTATAAACATTAGGAATGTGAAACCTAGGTTATAGCCTTTGTAGAAAACTCAAGTAGAGTACGTAAGTGATGGGTTGGGGAAATCCATCGAGTTTTATTGTGATATTGAAGTGGTTTATTTAAATCAAAAATGATTGATAGACATCTTAAACTTCTTAATGCTAACATGGATAGCATATCACAAAAAGCCTAATTGTTTCTTCCTTTCTTCAGATCATGTCGCCTAGGAGACTTCAGCGTAATCAGAGGGAGGAAGGATCCGTTAACAATGGTGGAGGGGAAAATGTTGATCCAATGCAGAACTTCGTTAACCTGTTAACTGAGGCAATGCAAAATAGACCCCACCAGCAGTAGGGCTACCAGGACAACACTTGGCTAGCTTTAAGGACTTTAAATTGGTAGGACCACTGGAGTTCCGAGGAACCTTGGACCCAATTGAATCCCAGACATGGATAGAAGAAATGGAGAAGGTGTTTGAGGTCGCACGAGTGGCCGAAGCATAGAAGATGAGTTTTGCCACTTTCATGATGAAGGGCGAAGCTAATTATTGGTGGAAAACCAATAGGGGACGAGCAGACGAGGGAATTATTCCTTGGGACATATTTAAGGAGCTATTCCTTGAGAATTACTTCTCGGAGAATACGCAACAGGATATAGAGGTTAAGTTTCTAGAACTGAAGCAAGGTAATATGTCTGTCGCAGAGTACGTGACAAGATTTAACGAGTTGGCCCGATTCGCGTCTCATCAGGTTGACACGGAGGCAAGAAAGGCAAGGAGGTTCGAATAAGAACTGAAACCATGGGTGCAGAAAACAGTGGTTGTATTAAAGATCAAGACTTACTCTGATATTTTGGAAAGGGCTATTACTGCCGAAGGAGGCAATGAAGCCATCGCTCGATTCAAACAAGAGAAGAAGACCCACAGATAATCGAAAAGGGGAAGCAATGGAGGCAAAGAACCCCAACAAGCGTAAATGGACGGAGAGCCAATCCTCTAGAGGAAATAAGTCCAGAAGGGAGGCTAAGAAAAGTATAAAGTGCAACAACTGTGGGAGGAATCACTCGGGGGAGTGCATGAAGGGAAAGAGTGTTTGTTATCATTGTGCACAACCAGGGCACATGGCTCCTCAGTGTCCAAATAAGCAGAAGGGAGGATGTTTCTCGTGTGGAGCCACATACCATCAAATCAAGGACTGCCCGAAGAAAAAGGGCGATGCAGCTAGCGGCAACCGCAACAACAAAAACAATGGGCTAAACATTGGAGGGCCAGCCAGTCAAGACAACACACCAACGACACGAACGTTCAACATGACCGTACAGGATGCGGCAGAATCTAAGGACGTGGTGTCAGGTATCATTCCGATCAATGATATAGATGTATACGTGGTATTTGATTCGGGTGCTACCTGCTCTTTTGTTTCTGAAGAATTTGCTAAATAGTTAGACTTACCCCGTGAGAGATTAAAACACCCTATGAATGTAGAAGTAGCGAACAAGGAAATTATTCCCGTAGAATACATTCATAGGAATTATTATGCCGAATTACAAGGATTTAAGCTCAAAGTGGATTTGATACCGATTCGTTTGGGGGAGTTCGATGTAATCCTTGGAATGGATTGGTTATCGGTTCACAGAGCAGTTATAGATTATAAGAAGAAGTGTGTACACCTTAAGACTCTGAATAAGTCAAAGGTGGTATTTTACGGTAGTAAATCACTGAGATAATCTCATTGTCTGACGATTGTGCAAGCTCAGAGATTGATTAGGAAGGGTTGTATAGGTTATTTGGCTCACATAATTGATACTCGACCAGTCGAGGGTGAACTAAGTCAGATACCTATAGTAAGGGATTTCGTTGATTTCTTCCCAGACGAGATTCCGGGATTGCCACCGAATAGAGAGATTGAGTTTGTCATTGATTTGGCACCAGGGACATCACCGGTATACAAAGCGTCCTAAGAATTGATGGCTTAATAACAAGAGTTATTAGATAAGGGATACATTCGATCGAGCGTATCACCGTGTGGAGCACCAGTCTTATTCGTAAAGAAGAAAGATGGATCGCTAAGACTTTGTATCGACTAGCGAGAGTTGAACAAGGTCACCATTAAGAACAAGTACATGTTGCCCAGGATAGACGATTTGTTTGATCAGTTGAAGTGGGGAAAGTACTTTTCAAAGATTGACTTGAGAACCGGTTATCACCAACTGAAAGTGAGGCCGGAAGACATTCCAAAGACGACATTCAGAACTACGTATGGACACTTTGAGTTTCTGGTAATGTCATTCAGATTGACGAATGTGCCAGCATCATTTATGGATTTGATGAACAGAGTGTTCAAACAGTATTTGGATAAGTTTGTTGTCGTATTCATAGATGACATCCTAGTGTATTCAGAGATGGAGGAAGAACACGCCGAGCATCTTCGGATAGTGTTGGAGACATTAAGGGGGGAGAAATTATACGCAAAATTCTCCAAGTGTGAGTTTTGGTTGCAGAGAGTGCAGGTTCTAGGGCACGTTATCGACAAAAATGGTGTTTCAGTGGATCCAGCGAAGGTAGAAGCGGTTATCAATTTGGAGCAGTCGAAGACACCGACAAAAATCAAGAGTTTCTTAGGATTGGCGGGATACTATCGAAGATTTATTTGGGATTTTTTGAAATTAGCATCGCCGTAGACCAATCTTACTAGAAAGACAGTTAGGTTTGTTTGGACGGAGAAGTGTGAGGAAAGTTTCCTAGAATTAAAGAAGAGTCTTAGTCAAGTACCTGTGTTGGTTTTACCAGACAACATGGGAGGGTTTATAGTGTATAGTGATGCGTCACACAAGGGCCTTGGTTGTGTACTGATGCAACACGGCAGGGTCATTGCATACACGTCACGTCAGCTAAAGGATTATGAGAAGGGATATACAACTCATGACCTGGACTTAGCAGCAGTAGTTTTTGCCTTGAAGATCTGGAGGCATTATCTGTATGGCGAGAAGTGTGAGATATATACGGATCATAAAAGTCTGAAGTATATCTTCACGCAGAGGGAGTTAAACATGAGGCAGCGCCGATGGTTAGAATTGATCAAAGATTATGATTGTGAAATTATGTATCATCCATGCAAAGCAAATGTAGTGGCAGATGCCTTGAGTAGAAAAGGCAGAGAGAAGTTGTTGAAGTTGACCATTCAAGAAGAATTGGTGAAAGATTTCGAATGTCTAGACTTGGAAATTAGGTATCTGATGGAGACCGACGAGCAATTATTTACAGTTTCAGTGAGCCCGACTTTATTGGATAAGGTTAAAGAGGCATAAGAAAAGGACGAAGATTGCAATAACATCCATAAACGATTGACTGAAGGTGATGAATTGAAATTTAAGGTTGATAGCACTGGACTGCTAGGATTTGAAGGAAGAATTTGGGTACCGTTAGTACCAGGACTGAGATAAGAGATTTTGCAAGAAGCGCACAGTACGAGATATTCGATACACCCTGGAAGCACGAAGATGTATCAAGATTTGCGTCACCACTTCTGGTGGCCAAACATGAAGAGAGAGGTTGCGAAATGCGTAAGTAGATGTCTAACTTGTCAGAGAGTCAAGGCAGAGCACCAACGACCAAGCGAGTTATTACAACCATTAGAGATTCCAGAATGGAAATGGGAGCACATCACAATGGACTTCGTGGTAGGACTTCTGGCAACGCAGAAAGGGTACGACGCCATATGGGTGATTGTAGATCGTCTTACTAAGTCAGCTCACTTTTTGCCGATTAAGATTTAGTTTGGACCAATTAGCCAAATTGTATGTCAAGGAAATTATCTCGAGACATGGGGTGTCGGTATCTATTGTATCAGATATAGATCTGTGTTTCACGTCAAACTTTTGGAAGAGTCTTCAAGAAAGAATGGGGACACAACTACGAATGAGTACCGCGTATCATCCGTAGACCGATGGGCAGAGCGAAAGAACAATTCAAACACTTGAAGACATGCTCCGAGCTTGTGTGATGGACTTCAAGGGTAGTTGGGAGGATCATCTTCCATTAGTAGAGTTTGCGTATAATAATAGTTATCACGCCAGTATTGGAATGCCACCGTACGAAGCACTGTATGGGAGGAAGTGTAGAACGCCCTTATGCTGCGATGAAGTTGGAGAACGTCGACTGTTAGGACCAGAATTGGTACAACAAACGGTAGAAATCATCAAGGTGATAAGAGCCTGGCTAGTAGCAGCTCAAGATCGCCAGAAGAAGTATGCGGACCTACATCGCAAGAAGAGAGATTTTGAATTAGGAAGCTATGCATTTCTGAAAGTATCTCCCTGGAAAGGGAAGATTCATTTTGGGAAGAAGGGAAAGTTGAGCCCTAGGTTCATAGGACCGTTTGAGATTTTGAGGTGAGTCGGTGAAGTGGTGTATGAGGTAGCATTACCTCCTGAACTTGAGCACATTCACAACGTGTTATATGTGTCAGTGTTGCGACCGTATAAACCAGACTACAAGCACGTTATCTCCTATGAACCAATCCAAGTCGAGAAAGACTTGTCATACGAGGAAGTTCTTGTCCAAATACTAGATAGGAAGGAAAAGAAGTTGAGCAATAAGATTATCCATTCCGTTAAGATTCTTTGGAGGAACCACACAGTAGAAGAAACTATGTGGGAGCTAGAAGAGAAAATGAGAAAGAATTATCCATTTTTATTTGAGTAACCTTATTTTTGCAATTCCGAGGACGGAATTTTTATAAGGGGGAAGGGATGTAACGTCCACAAATTTGAAACACCTTATTAATTAAATATGTGATTTAATTTTAATGAGTTAGCTTTGTTGTGACACCCCCAAATCCGGGTACTTTAATTCCACGGGATTTGGTGTTCACTGTACAAATATCATCTATCTATCTACCCATAATAAATGAAAGTCATGCAATAGATAGAATAAAAATCATCCCCTTAAGGGTTACAACATCCGAATAATAATAATACAATCCCAGGTTAAACTAACCTTAAACATCTGTGCAGAATCATAAACAAATAAGTCTTAAACAACATCATAAACTCAAGCCTTAAACATAAATACATCATCTAATAAAAATAACAAGTCTTCATCACTTGTTAACCTTGCCTTTGCCTTTACTAGTGGAAGGTTCGTCGGTTCTTTCGTTCTTAACTACAATGTTATTATTAAGCAAGAGTGAGCACGATTGCCCACAAGTATAACAATATAACAATGAATAATAACATGCGAGAGAAATAATATCTTCTGAAATAAAAGCTCAACTTTTGAATCAAGAATGAATAACAAGAATCAAAAGATTTCTGAGGGTCATAAGACCTTGAACTATGTCCTAGGTTATCAAGGGTTATACTTGAAACCCTTTATGTACCATAAGACTATGGACCTTTCTACTCATACTTAGGGGGATCAACCCTTAGTACCATACTGTGCACAATATCTTAACGCTAACGCATAAGTAAATCCCTTTGCAGGGTTGTTCATCTCACTTTGACATTTGAGTCCGCACCAAAGGAAGTTTGGTTTGGATAATTCATCAAGGGTTCTAAAATTTAGAACGCTCATCAACTATGAACTAGTTGAATCAATAAGGGTTCGCTAGTCTAATAAGGTTCAATAATAATGATATTCAAATTGAATAATAATCTCAAGAGGTATACAATAGGACAATTATTGTATAACTGAATCATGTTTTGAAAAGATAATCAATCTTTAATATAACATTTGAACTTGAATAATAGTAATGATAATTTACTCGAGGTAAATAATAAACTTGAACAATAATGACAAGTAGGGTTAGGAAACTTGCCTCGTGCGTAGATTACACTTTAACTAAGCACGTTCTTTAAATTTAATCCTACATACCATTCACATTCACAATACCAGTTAATTATAAATTAACTAATCATCAATGATCATTCTTTTGTCTAAACTTTGGTTATGACTATACTTAGTCAAATTATCATATTTACTATCACATAATATCACTTCATGAATAATAATTTAATTATGTATTCAATAATTCAATTCACATGCAATTATGTTATTTAAATGTTAAACAACTCTTTTATCATCACATTATACTGCTAACATGTTTACATGCTCATTACATTAAGTTACTAACACATTGCTAGACTTAACATTTTAAAAATAATTCATTCTGAACTTTCTGGAGAGTAAGTATTTGGCTTTCATCATTACACTTATTTTTCGGCTATTTGCATGGCTGATGGCGCCTGCAGCAATGGACTATCATGACCATGCAAGGCCACTGTGGCAATCGCTGCTGACACTTGGAGTCACATGCATGGAAGTAAGGCACGTCCTGCCATGCAAGCAATGAACCAGAACTGCTCAGTAATTCGCAAAAATTATAGAACATAGCCAAAAACTCCAATTAATTTACTACTACACGAATTTAATCATACCCACATGTTATAATTCATATATAATCAATACCCAACACTTATAGAGTGATTTTAACCCATTAAAACACATAATCACAGAGTTAAAATCTATAATTTCACTGACTTTGATGTTCTTGAAGGTTTTGAAAATAAAACATGAAAATTGTCACTACTGATTCAAGTTATAACAATCAATTCGCTTCATTTAAAACTTTGGTCTCTTCAGATCAACATGCATAACAACATACGCATGTAAAAAATTTAGGGACAATATAATGATCAACACATGCAATAACACGTATAAGGCCATAAGGCCAAAACCCATACTCTGTAAATTTGTAGAAATCATATACTACGTATTTTTATGAAACTGATGTTATGGTTTACAAAATATATATAATTAAATATGATTTGATAACATCTTAACCTATATATGCACATAAGCCTTACAATTTCCCATCATAGAGACTTTACAAAAAACTGTGAAAGCCATTTTTGTAAAACTCAAACAACGTAAAATAGAAATTGGGAAGGAAGAGATTACCATGTAAAGTATAAATTAGTAGGCTTAGATTCCTCACTCTCAATTCTCTTTCATAGACTCACAATTTCTCTTTAACAGATATAATTTTCTCTTTGAATTTCTCAAACACTCTCCCTCTCTGCTTTTCCAGACTTAGAAAAATAATAAGAGAAAAAGCGTATCACGATAATATAATAAAGCAATCGACGCTAAGATAATGGTCAAGCTAACCCAAACATGGGTAACTGAAATCAACTCTCACTAAGGCCATGTTTGGCTAGCTTTAATAGATTACAAAACCATTTAATTTAATAAAGCTTTATCATATAGTTTAATTCATGTCACACCCAATTCAAATATCTTATTTAAATTAATTAAATAACATATAATAATCTATCATAAATTCACATAATCATATAATTAATTTTCTCATTAATTAATTATAGCAAATTATTAAATCTCTAATTAATTATTACATTAATTAAAATAACATCATGCTTAATTAAAAAAATCATTTAATTCAATAAGCTCACATAAATACATACTTTGTTTGTGAGTTTATTTAAACCTTATGTGGTTATATGAATTTATGAAATGATTAAAGGGAGTCACTAATAGTTATTTAAATTAGTGGACTAACCCTAAGGTTTTTAATATCAAGAAATTGATAGGATTCTTAATGTTTAAATATTCAATTTATTTGAATATAGTAGCAAGAGTTGAACATATTGATTAATTGCAATTATGAGTAATTGATTGATAATATGTTAATTTATAATTATTATGAATAAATAATAATCAATGTGTAAGAGATTAATAATTTATATAGTATGATTTTATTTACTTGATCAATTGTGCAAGTAATGCACAATATACTTGGTGGTAATAGAAAATGCACACTTGATATATAATATTAAATAATGTTATTATGTGTTTGTGCATGTAGTAAAATGTAATTATGGAGATACCTAGTTAATATACCTAGCTGCATTATTTCACTACGTGTATTTAACGTACATGGGTTATACAATGCGAGTACATAAATAATCCCCAAATTTACTTGTGTAGTAGCATTTACACATTTATATTACATTATGGGAATTATAGTGCCCAAACCAAGTCTTAGTTGATCAAGTATGCTGAGATTTCTCTATTGTCCCAAAATGAGTGTCTCGTTAGTACATGAACATTAGTAAGAAGCTAGTTTACGTAACTTTCAAGTGGCTAACCTTAGGTGATCATTTGCTAGCCAATGGTTGGTGGTGAGTTGCTCAACCAATTTGTTTTTCCTTTGCACCATGAGCTCCAACATTAGGATAATGTGATTGTCCAGTTCATAGTTCTTCTATAAACGCCAGCCCCATTTTTCAGTTTTTGGTTGTTTGTTAAGTCTATATTGAAAATTCTAAGTTGCTGAGAAAGTTTGGGAGAAAACTCAGTGTGTGAGGAGTTCATTTCAAGCCTAACAAGGTATAAACTCTAATTGTGTTCTTAGTTGGGTATTGTCAAATTCTTAGGAATTTCTTGAATTCCTTGTTAATCAATGTGAATTAAAATACCATGAGATGTTTATGATATATGTCTACATGTTTGAACTCTTAATTGATGGATTGGAGCATGTTTAATCTAAAAGGGATCAGGTTGGTTAAGGCTTTGCAAAACAAAGTAACCTTCTTCGTCTCTCGATGCGTAGTACCAAGTGATTATACCCTATTTTTACTAGGGTATGTAAGCTTGTTGCTGCCAGAATTCTAACTCAGATTTGTCTCGTGGCGCATGGCTCAAGCCCTAATTGTAGATAGGGGTGCAGTTGCAATGCTTTCCATTCCTACACCAGCTCTGATGTTTTCTGTTTTGTTTCTGGTTCATGCTAACTTGATGGTACATTGTTAGAACAAGCTTGTAAACTATTTTGACACGCCTATATAAGCATGTGCATGTAGTATGAACAAGTGTAACCATGTTAGTACCTACAATGGACATGATACTTGTGGTCTTGAAAAGAAGTTTGTGAGTTCAAAAGTGAACTTTGTCACGAACACATCATGTGAGCCTTTTGACTTTATGAACATGATAATATGGTTTATATTGACATGAAATACAATACTAAAGTGATTTAACACACTAGCATACATGATTGAAAGATTAGACTATTTCAAAGATAAGTAACTTAAGGCTTTTCAAAGAGAACATGACCAAGACTTTTATCTAGTAAGTTCTGACCATTTGAGCATGTACGTGGCTTGGATATATGTTGTAAATGCATGAGAGTTACATGTTAAGATGCATTGAATATGCTTAGTTGACTTAGTGTTAAATTCAAAGAAAGTTAGAATGAGGAAGCTAATATCATCAAGTAATGAGTAAAATATGTTATGACCATTCAAGCATGTGTATTAGGATTCCTTATGCCTATAGACATATTGACATGAACATCGTTTGGTTGATGTATGATTTTCACTTATGCATGCATAGTCATAAAGAAAAAGAAATTTCTAGAATATGAACTATGTGAGTAAAGTATACATGTGTTGTCTATATACAAGCATGACTACTGAGTATTGTATTACCAAGATTGTAAAGCATGAAGATTACATGGCCTTTTAATGACGTATAAATTGTAAGTTAAACTTGTAGTAATGAACTCAAGTATGATCATGTGCTATATGTGAAACTCTAGCAGGAATGTATGTTAATATGTATGTATAAGTGTATGTTAGAGTTCAACCAAGTCGAAGTGTGAGAGCTAAACCTTGGTCCGCCAAGGGACAAATAAGAACTATGTCGCCCCTAAGCCAAGACTGTGTAAATTGCTACCGTCTCGCAATCTTACCAAGATGATTTGTTTTGGTCTGAGGTATTAAGGCATGCTTATATGATTACTTACTTTGTAAGGTGTGACCAATATGTTATATAATGTGTTGAGAAGCATGTTATGTGATGACTTGTTTCTTTTGAGTGTAGACTCGTATTGGTTTACACATATTAATTGAAAGATCGACTTGTTAATGTTAGGTCATTTCAACGCGAGTTAGTTAAATCTAATATTATCTTGTAGCTGAGTAAACAGGCAAGTATCTAAACCTTACGCACTACCTTTATTTTATGCAAATAGGTATATATTTATGCAAGTTCTTTGAACCCTACTTTTATTGAGCAAGTTCCTTGAAACCCTACTTTTGTCAAGCAAGTTTCCCTAAACTTACCCTAAATTATATTGAGCAAGTATCCAAATTTATTATGTTGCAAGTTTCCTAACTTACACAACTTGGAGTTTGTGAAAGTTTTCCTATCCTTCTCATATTGCATTTAGCGGGATATTGTTGAATTGAAAGTTATTCATTTAAGCTTAAATCTTATTTCCAAGCATGTTATTAAGTGGTTTAATTTCCTTTTATTTATTCCACATCGATATTGTTGATATTCGCACTTAGTGCACTTGAGTTTGTACAGTCTTGCACTTGTACATCATTTACAAGTTCAAAAATTTTTGAACTGTGGTAAATAGAGTCTGAACCTTTGTCCGGTCAGACAAGCCTATGAAGTTTTATAAAAGCTATCCAAACCAATTGATGGTAAGGATTCTTAGACTGAAAGAACACCCCTCTTATGATAGGAGAGTACCCCGGGTATCTAATATAAGATACAACAGAGAAGATTTAAATGTTATGCATATACATAGTGTACGCGAGGCTGATCCCCTAAAGTACTTTTTCTGTAGTAGTAACCAAAGGGTCAATTAGCTATTGATTCCATTGGAGTGTTATAGTTCAAAGTCTATTCGACTAGTAGTTATTCTAAAAGCAAACATTATCTTTGCTTGCGATATTCAAATTGTTAAATCCGTCAGATATTCATATTGTTGAATCTATTGCCATATATTTTTCCATTCATCATGATATATCCTTATTGTTGTATTTAAACTTGTTGAGCAAACTTGTTGCTCAGCCTTGCTATATCAGGAATATATTGCAGCTAAGCTAGAGACCTCAGGGAAGGACAAGGGTAATGGAAAGATGTAGACTAGTGGCAAGTATCAGATTTTACCTTGCGCTTAGTTTAAATTACTATTATATAATATGAACCCTAATGATTTTTTTTGGGTATGTTTGTATGAACTTATTAAGGTTATCGAATCTTGGGACTAGTAACACATTTTGAATGAACGATGTACATTTATTATATTTCGCATTTTAGTTATCGTATGTTGTTTAGAGGTGGATGTTAGTATTTTATCGTGATGACCGAACCGGGGTCAGAGGACCCAGATTTGGGGGCGTCACAGGCGTCCTTAAATAATGTAGGCCAACAAAACCCGGCTTGAAGCACTTTTGACGCTGTTCTCTCACTACCATAATGTCCCTCATACGCAGATGAATGACATTCGTACAATATGTTCTTCACTTCGTTGTATGGTACACACCTTCTAATCATCTTATCGGCACACTGTTTGAATAGGTATGGCTCATCTCGCATGTACCACTTGACGTCATATAGGAATTTCTTTTTTTGCTAGCGTGTAAGATCTGGCAGAAGGATGTTGTTCACTAGATAATTAGCGAAGTCCGCGTACCATGGAAATTATGTATTGATCCCAAATAGCTGCTCATCCGGAAATGACTAATTAATTACACATTTGTCCTCTTCCTTTTTACCCTGATTTTCCAGCCTAGATAAATGGTCTGCCGACTTGATTCTCCGTACCCTTTCTATCTTTTATTTCCAAATCAAATTATTGGAGAAGGAGAATCCATCTGATAAGGCATGGCTTAGCATCTTTCTTCGAGATTAGGTATCGAATGGTCGAGTGGTTTGTATAAACTAATACGTTTGTCCCAATCAAGTATGCCCGAAATTTATCAAATGCATATACCATGGTAAGTAATTCCTTTTCCGTAGTTGTGTAATTCATTTGGGTCTCCGTAAGTGTTTTACTTGCATAGTATATGGCATGGAATACCTTCTCTCGATGTTGACCCAAGACAGCCCCAACCGCATAGTCGCTTGCATCACACATTAACTTGAAGGGCATATTCTAATCTGATGCGACGATTATTGGAGATGTAGTCAATTTCTTCTTCAATAGCTCGAATTCCAACTTACAATCCTCATCAAACTTAAAAAGTGAATCCTTCTCTAAAAGACTGCACAATGGTTTTGCAATTTTAGAGAAGTCTTTTATAAATCTCATATAGAACCCAGCATGTCCCAAAAATCTTCGAATTCCCTTAACTGAACTTGGTGGAGGAAGCTTTTCAATCATTTCCATCTTTGCTTTATTAACCTCTAATCCTTTAGCCGAGACCTTGTGCCCCAAAATTATTCCTTCTTCAACCATGAAATGGCACTTTTCCTAGTTAAGTACCAAATTTGTGTATGTGCATCTCTGTAAAACCATTACCAAATTCTCTAGACAAGCATCAAAATCATCCCCATAAATAGAAAAGTCATCCATGAAGACTGCCACATTTTTCTCCACCATGTCCGAGAAGATGGCCATCATACACCATTGGAAGGTAGCAGGTGCATTACACAAGCCGAATGACATTCTCCTGAATTTGAATGTGTCGTATGGGCACGTGAAAGTAGTCTTCTCTTGATCCTCAGGAGCAATGACTATCTGATTATATCCCGAATATCCATCCAATAAGCAGTAGTACTTGTGTCCCACTAATCTGTCCAACATCTGATCGATAAAAGGCAGATGAAAGTGATCTTTGCGGGTTGCCTTATTCAACTTCCTATAGTCCATGCAAACCCTCCAACCAGTCACTGTCCTTGTCGGAATTACCTCATTATCATCATTTTGTACCACGGTCATTCTTCCCTTTTTCGGAATACATTGAACCTGACTGGCCCACTTACTGTCAAAAATTGGGTAGATGATACCCGCGTCCAACTATTTTAGGATTTCTTTCTTCACTACTTCTTTCATGATTGGGTTGAGCCATCTTTGTTGCTCCACTGTCGGTTTTGCATCGTCTTCCATTAGAATTTTGTGCATGCAAAAGGATGGGCTGATTCCCTTGATATCCGTAATTGTCCATTCTATGGTCGATTTGTGTTCTCTAAGAACTCTCAGCAACTTTTCTTCCTGCAATTCGTTAAGTGCAATAGAAATAATAACATGTAAAGAATTAGAATTGCCTAAATATGCATACGTGAGGTGTTTAGGGAGTGGCTTAAGTTCAAGAGTAGGTGGCTCCTCCAATGAAGGTTTCATCCTTGTTGTGGCTTTTTCCTCCATGTGCAATGGTTCAAAGGGTGCTTTAAATTTGCTAACTTGTGGCAGGGAGTCTAGCATCTGCAAGTAATCCACAAATTCTGGATCATCTAAATCTTCATCTCCCAATAATGTTGTTTCCAATGGATCATTAGCCAAACTTTTAACCATGTCTTCGCTGATTGTCTGATCAATGGCATCCATCCTAAAACACTCATCTTCATCCGTGGGAAATTTCATGGCCTTGAAAACATTGAACTTTACTTCTTAATCTTGGACCCTCATAGTTAGTTCACATTTTTGTATGTCGATGAGCGTCCTACCCGTAGCCAAGAAAGGTCTCCCTAGGATAATTGGGATGTTCTTATCTTCCTCAAAATCCAGAATTATGAAATCCGCAAGGAATATAAATTTGTAAACCTTGACCAAAATATCCTCCACAATGCCTCTCGGGTACGTGACTTACCTATCCGCCAACTGCAATGAGATGTTCGTGGGCTTTGGAGCTAGTAGACCTAATTCTGTATAAACTGATAACGGCATAAGGTTCACACTTGCCCTCAAATCACATAAACACTTGTTGAACGCCATGGTCCCAATCGTGCACGGAATGGTGAAACTCCCCGGATTGTTCAACTTTGGTGGCAACTTTCACTGTAAAACCGCACTACACTCTTCTATTAATGCCACTATTTCGAAATCTTCCAACTTCTTTTTCCTAGACAAAATCCCTTTCATGAATTTCGCATAACTTAGCATCTGCTCTAGGGCTTCTGTAATAACCCGATATTTTTTATATAAATAAATAAGAAATTTTACATATAATTTTTTTTATTATTTATTTTAAAGGTGGGAATATGTGCCAGGTAATGCGACGATGTATTTATGTGATTAATAAAAATATATTTATTACATGAATAATTATAAATAAAACTTTTAGAATTATTAATCATTATAAAATATATTTTTATAGTAATTAATTTTATAGTAGAAATGATTTTAGTATTTATTTTCCATGAAAACATGGTTATATATTATTTAAAAAAATATGAAAGGATTATTGGAATTATTATAATAATTATTTTATTATATGAATTTTAGTACAAATTATTAAGTTAATTATTTTATTTTAATTAATAATGAATATACAAAGTAAATCAGATATGGAATCCAACCCCTAATTTTGGATTTTGATTAAGGAATGAGAATAATAATATAATATTCTTTTTATTCAGTGCTATAAATATGTACTATATGTGTGGACCGATAATGGTCGGTCAATTATGGTGAATCATGACTAAACCTTAACATTAATTTGTGAAACCCTAATTTAAAACTCAAATTAGAGTTCAAGATTGTTTGTAATTGTGTTAATGTGATTAATTAACAAGTGTTACAATTATAATTTTTAATTAAGGAAATCCTAATTTTTGAAAACCCTAATTACTAAACTAGAAACCCTAATTTGCTAAATAGGAACCCTAATCGCTAATTAAGCAAGCTTAATGTTAATTAGTGAATATTTAAACCTAATTTTCAAGTATAATGTAATTATAAAATTAAATGTAATTAAGGAGCGCTAATTTACAATTTTTGGAAACTAAAATTGTACATTTTAGCCAAATTAGAAATTCTAAAAAATAATAAAAACTTTAACCTTAGGGTTAAACCATAAGGGTTTGTCAAGATTACATTTTTGCCATTAAATTTACCATGCAATTGACCAAAATACCCTTATACATATTCTTTATTAGCTTGGTTGTAAATCTAGCCAAGATATATAGTTGTTGGCCAACCCTAGATATCCCATGTCCCAAAATCTATACAAATCAGCCATTTATTAATAGCAACATCAGATTCATGCATTGCATTCAAAATATAAATAGATCAAGAGAGAAAAAAGTGCTCATTTTCTCATTTATTCACCAAACACTCAACCCAACTCTCTCAAGCCCAAACCCACGAATTCTACTACGATTTAAATCCCTAAAACAAGCCCCACTACTTCAATTAATAGATCAGTAGTCAAGAATCACAAGTTTGTCCATAGAAAGGTATGAACCCTAGACCAAATCTGATCTTGAACCCTATGTTAGATGTTAGATTTTTATGTTAAAACATGTTATATGTAGTATATATTGATGATTTGCGTTGGTATCATGTAGATCCATAACATCTAAGTGCACAAATTTGAAGATTTCAAAAATCTAGAAAATATTATTTTGTGTATGACAACCGAATGTCAGACCCTGTAAATCTTTGTATGTTATGTGTTTTTGTTGTTTAAAGGTTTCAACTTGTAGTATTTTGTTAGGACTTTAATCTGAAACTTGAATCAAGGTCATACCATGTACAGATTTAAAGTTATGGTTGGTCAAACATCGTTGACCGACAATGACTTTTAGTTTCTGGAAAACCCAGATCGTGCCCAGAAGGCTCTGACAAGATCTTCGTGGGCTCGGATCTGACAGTGTTTTGTTGTTTTGATTTCGTTGTTGTATCTAAATTGTAGCTTGGTATATGTACTACATGTTTATGCCTTAAAATCTCCTAAACATCAAGTGGGTTGAACTCGGTGGTCGGTCAAAGTACGCAAAAAGATCACGAGGACTGTTTTCTGGGTAACCTAGAAAATGTTTGAACCTTATTTTTGGCAAGGGTTGACCGGCTTATATCTTTTTGTTGTGTTGTTATTTTATTAGTTTTATGTAATGGATCTGTAGTCTTACATTTTATCTACAACCTGGAATCCTTAGATCACAAAGTCATCACCTGGATCACAAGTTGTGGAAGCCCAAATAAGCTTGCACGAACTGTTCTTCATTTCTGGATAACCCAGAAATAAAGAACAGCTCTGACAGCCTTTTTAATGCCTTAGATATTGCAGCTTGATGATGTTTAGACATTATAAGTGCTTGATTCATGTACCCTGCTAGTTAGTCTACAAAACCCGACGTCTAAACTACCTAATTCATGAACATATGGATAGATTTAAGGTCCAAAAAAGCGTTGACCGGCCATGACATAAAATTCTGGGCAGCCAGAAACGTTCTGTGACGCCCCCAAATCCGGGTCTCTTCCAACCCGACATATGGTGCTCCACGGTGCTACAGTTCATATAAAGATTCAATTGAAATGCCTCAAAAGAACGAATATGTCTTATATATATTCCAAAACAATACTACAATTCCCCAGGTTCTGTATAACCATTACATTTATTCTTGTCATAATATCAAATATTATGATTACAAACCTATACTATTACATAGGTAATCTACAAGTTCGCTTTAGCCTTCTCTTTATCCTTGTCGAATTCTTCGGTCCATTCGGTCTAAGCTGCATTCATATGGTTCAAGCAAGAGTGAGCATAACAAGCTCAACAAGTACAATAATTTCATTTTTAAAGCATGCTTGAAACATAGGTATCGTATATCTTCAATAATTGGATGATAGTTACGAAGTACTATCAATAATTTCAAATAGCATTCCTTTTTCTTCAAAACATTTTACAATGACAATATTCAGTAAAACACAAATTCTAGTCCAAGACCATGAGCGTTTCATAATTTCTTTGAAAAGGACAACCAGCCACAAAGTCCGTAAGTTCGGCATATCTTACGAGCACTTCTAGGTGATCAGCCTATAGTACTCTATGTTGATCAACACTACATCCATTAAACGTGTGTACGTTTAAGTTGTGGCAACCTTACGTTCCCATCGAATACTCGATGAAAATACATTTTTTTATTCATATTCAGGCTTACCTTGAATCCGTACCAAACAATTGGCGTAGGATATAGTAATCAGTTCTATATTGAAAGACTTGTAAATGAATCAATCAATCTATCAAGATTAGTCTAGCCGAGTTAAAACTGGCATCGACTCTTTCTTTAAAACCATACATGCATCTCATAACTTGAATCATTTGAAAACTCAGGCTAACACGAAGGTTAGATGTTGCTTAAAAACTTGTCTTCAAAGATCTCGCTATAGTAAAATTACATTTCCTTTGAGTCTTTACGGTCTCTACAACACATAATCACATAACATACCACATTAGGTCATGAATGAACGTACATAATTCCTAAAGAATCTTACCCTTCTTCTCAATCTAATCATGTATTAGATTTGTTATTATTGGTTTCGGCTTACCGTCGTTCTTTTACATCGTTCTTACCAACTTCTTTCTCTTATATAACTTAATTGAAATTATTTTATTAATACAACTCAGTTCGAGTTAAACATCCTTTCTCTGGTTTATTAATGTTCTTACGTTATTTACTCGAAACTCGATCGTCATAGGTTAAGTACATTTATTGCATACCATTTATGTTCACATTCGACTTATCTTCAACCTTTAGTGTATTACTTAAGGTTTATAATATCTTTAATGAGGTTACATTACATTAATTAAGAAATTAATTCACCCTTCATATGCTTCTCCTTCACTTTACATTCAAAACTTTTCTTCTCTATCTATTTTCTAGTCTTTGGTATTTGCATTTCCAGATTTTACTCTCACCTCATGCTACTGGGCATGGCCTTTGGTTCCTAGAATTCGGCCACGGCGATGCGGTGCCATGCCTAGTGTATTTGGTCGTACATGCGCCTGAATTAATGAGGGCTATGGACCGGTCTCGTATTGCAAGACCAATTATTCCACCTTGAGTCTCATGCATGGCGCGACTCTGTGCATCGAATAATTTTGATGATTTTCTTTTTGGGTGAGATTCCTGAGCTCCTAACTTCTTCGTTATAAGTCTAAATTGGCTCGTTCAAGAGCCCACGGTTCACAAATCACATACTCTACATGGTCATGCAAGAATTTTATCTGTTTGACTTCGTTTGCTAAAAATTCACCTATTAGTCCATTTTTAACGATAATGATAAACGTTCGTGAACGTTCAACGCTCGTTTCTTCGTTCTAAGTCGGAATCCGGTCATTTTTGAGTTCGTAACTCTAAAATGCCAAATAAGACTTGTCTCCATTGAAAACCAACGTTTCCAAGCTCAATATCAAAATTCGACTTCCATTCCGAGAATTTCACGAATTCGACGATTATCATCCAATCGTGTGAATTCCGGCAAAACTTCGTTACTTAAAATTTGTTCTTTGTTTCTAAATGAATTCAATCCATTATACTAACATCTTGACATACATACTACATTAACTTATAAACATGATAAGTTATTACTTGTTCTTTGTGAGTTTGTAACTTATGAAAATATAAATTACTTACTATGATTCCATGACTTATCAAGATCTTAATCTTTTAACCACCATTTCTCATGATTTAGGATAGTTTATGACTTCTAACCATTATTCTTGCTTCATCTTATCATACCAATTCCATTAATGTAAACATGTTATAAGCTTTTACAAGTTCTTCTTAAGTTCATAACTTCATTAATTGTTTATCTTACAACATGACTTAATTACGGCTTATTAATACTTAAGCCCTTTGATTCATTATTCCAACCCCTTCTTAGCATACATGTTCTACCACCACCCACTTCTCTAACCATGGAAAAGAAAGAGAATCATGGTTCAAGATGGCTTACCCTTTGATGATCAATTGCTAAGCCTTAATCTTCTTCTTGCTTCTTGCTTATTTGAATAATGAAAGGTCTAACTTTCTAGCTTATTCTCATTTATTCTCTCTAACAAATAAGTTGTAAAGAGTTGGATGAAAAGAAAACAACCCACAAATGAGCTAGTATGCTTCTTATTTATAGGAAATCCTAAGTGAGGGCATAATGGTCAATAAGACACCTCCACCTCCTTAATCCACCTATTTACTATTCATTACTTCTTAATTAAGTTAACTTGGCCACCACATCTACTTAGCCACCAAGTCACTTGCTCACGACTTATCTTAGCCATTAAGTTAACTTATTTATCACAACTTCTATCTTTTGCTTGCCCATCACAACACTTAAGCATTAAGTTACTTGTTTATCACTTTGGATCACCCATGGTTTAAACCATGGGTTTGAACCAACCCATAACCCCTTGGTTCTTACTTTGGGCTTTAGCTTAATTAGTTAATCTAACTTAACTTATACATTGGGCTTGTAATTAAACAAACACTTGGGCTTGTTCATTAATTTACTTTGGACTTAACCATTTCCTACATTTGGGCCTTATAATAATTCCCCTTGGACAATACTATTTCCTACACCATTCAACAAATCCCTTACATATGGCTTAAAGCCCTATAACGTATAATATACGTATAATTCTCGTAATCTAACTTGTATACTCATCTCACATATACAATATATCATCATTCATACGTACTCATATAATACCTCATATAGTATTCGTATTCATTACACTACAAAAAAATGGGGCTTCAACAACAATCGATTTTCGTTGCTAAAGGTGCCAAATTTCGTTGCAAAAGGGTTTTGGCAACGACTTTCTCGTCGTTAAGTCTTCGTTCTTGTGAATGAGCATTGCTAATTGTTCCATAACGAGCGTATTTTTTCGTTGCCAAAAGTAATACATTTTGCAAATCGAAATTTGCTTTCGTCTGAGACATCGATCCTTTAGCAACAAAATGTATTGTTGCGAGATAATTAAAATTTCGTTGCTAAAAGCTCATTTCGCTGCAAAAGCCTTCTAATTGGCAAATCGAAATGAACTCTTTTTTTGCAACGACAGTGCGCATTTTCGCTGCAATTAACACCATTTTGCAACGACATTTTCGTTGCAAATGAAATTATGAAAATTATTGCCTAAGCTTGCTTTCGTCATTGCGGAATGTAAACTTTTTAACAACGATTTTCGTTGTTGATTATATTATTTGGCAACGACATTATCTTTGAATCGAAGAATCGAAAATGTTTGTTCTTTGGTTATTTTCAATAGCAACGAAAAGTCGTCGATTAGCAAACGACATTATATGTTGTTGTCGTTTCTTTATATGTAAGCAACGAAAGTTGATATGATTTGCAACGATAAAAAATGTTGCCTTTTATTTTAATATTAGAAACAATATCCTCTCCGTTGTTATTAGGTTAATTTTTCGTTGCCAAATATTATATTTTTAATGCCATTAACAACGAAAATTTGTTGCTAAATGTATAAAAAATTGTTGCTATATTAAAACTTGTTCAATGCTTTGATAACGAATTATATTGTTGCCAAATCAAAGGGATAAATAACGTTTTGGTCACTGTACTGGGGTCCGGTTTTCATTCTGGTTACCGAAACTTTTTTCGTTACAATCGAATAACTGTACTTTCATATATTACAAAATGGTCACTCCGTCTGATTTTTCGTCAAAAAATGTTAAGAATGCTGACTGTGCAAGTTGACTTGATTTTTTTGCTTACATGGAGTACAGAAAAGACAAACATGCGAATTATTAAAGCACAAATGACCAAAACTATTAACTACTTCACCTAAACAATTCCAAAACTAATAATAATAATAATAATAATAATAATAATAATTTCAAAATAATAATAATAATAAATACTATTAAAAGTCTGCATTTTTTAAAAAAGTTAATTTTTTAGAAATTTTTTTATAAAATCACATTACTTTTAAAAAGTCTTTTTTAAAAAAGTCTTTTTTTTTAAAAGTCTGTTTTTTAAAAAAATCATTTACTTTTAAAAATTCTTTTTTAAAAATATTTTGTTTTTATATATATATGAATATGATTAGATTCTCAATATATATAATTTTTTATAAAACAGAATTTTTAAATTTTTAAAAAACGTTAATTTTTAATTTTAAAAAAACAGAATTTAAAAACGTTAATTTTAAAAAAAAAACAGAATTTTTAAAAAAAGCGTTAAATTTAAAAAACAGAATTTAAAAAACGTTAATTTTAAAAAAAAACAGAATTTTTTAATTTTTAAAAAACGTTAATTTTTAATTTTAAAAAACAGAATTTAAAAAAGCGTTAATTTAAAAAAAACAGAATTTTAAAAAACAGAATTTTAATTTTAAAAAAACAGAATTTAAAAAAACAGATTTTTTTAAAAAAAAAGCGTTAATTTTAAAAAAACAGAATTTAAAAAAAACAGAATTTTTTAATTTTTTAAAAACGTTAATTTTAAAAAATGTTAATTTTTTATTTTTTTAAAAAACGTTAATTTTTAATTTTAAAAAACAGAATTTAAAAAAGCGTTAATTTTAAAAAAATAGAATTTAAAAAGAATATATTTTTAAATTTTTTAAAATTAACGTTTTTTAAAAATTAAAAAATCTGTTTATTTTAAATTCTGTTTTTTAAAATTAACGCTTTTTAAATTCTGTTTTTTTTGACATTAACGCTTTTTTAAAAATTCTGTTTTTTTTAAATTAACGCTTTTTAAATTCTGTTTTTTTAAAATTAAAATTCTGTTTTTTAAAATTCTGTTTTTTTTAAATTAACGCTTTTTAAATTCTGTTTTTTAAAATTAAAAATTATCGTTTTTAAAAAATTAACGTTTTTTAAAATTAACGTTTTTTAAAAAATTAAAAAATTCTGTTTTTTTTAAATTCTGTTTTTTTTTAAAATTAACATTTTTAAATTCTGTTTTTTTTTAAATTAAAAATTTAACGTTTTTAAAAAATTAAAAATTCTGTTTTATAAAAATTATATATATTGAGAATCTAATCATATTCATATATATATAAAAACAGAATTTTTTAAAAAAAAAGACTTAAAATTAACAGATTTTTAAAAAAAACAGACTTTTTAAAAAAGACTTTTTTTAAAAAACAGACTTTTTAAAAGTAACAGATTTTATAAAAAAATTCTAAAAAATTAACTTTTTTTAAAAACAGACTTTTTAATAGTATTTTTTTTTTTATTATTATTATTATTATTATTATTATTTTGAAATTATTATTATTATTATTATTATTATTATTATTATTTTTTGAAATTGTTTAGGTGAAGTAGTTAATAGTTTTGGTCATTTGTGTTATAATAATTCGCATGTTTGTCTTTTTCTCAGATCTATGTAAGCAAAAAAAGTCAAGTCAACTCACATAACAAAGATTCTTTAACGTTTTTTGGACGAAAAATCAGACGGAGTGACCATTTTGTAATATATGAAAGTACAGTTATTCGATTATAACGAAAAAAATTTCAGTAACCAGAATGAAAACCGAACCTCAGTACAGTGACCAAAACGTTATTTATCCCCCAAATTAAAATTTGACATTCTTTTTGTGTACCTAGATGGCTCAATGTCTCCATAACAAATAATGGCAACAATAAAAAAAAACTAAAATATTATTAACTTAATAAAATCATCCACTATATAATCATTCATTATCTTTATAATTAACTATCTAAAGCTACCACAGTTCTTCAATCAAAGTATATATCTACATATATAGAGAGAGTACACTTCATAATAAATGTCACTCATCTAAGTATAATAAAATTTATCCTCCTTCGCCTGCCTTCATCTAGAGGAAAACAATCAACTCAGACACATGCTGAGCTAGCTTCTTGCATCATCAAGACTCTCTCTAGTTGTACATCATGATGGGAGAGACTTCTATTCTCCTACCGTCAAACCAAAACAAAACTTGTAGTCTTTCTTACTGTGATCTATCTGCAAGACACAGATTTAAATATCAACTCCCCAAGTACAAAACATTAAACTAGAGGATTATGCTATGCTATGTTATTCCGTCCCACAGTTCTTGGAGTTGGTGCTAATGAATCAACACCAGATGAGTAAAAAAGGAAAAGAAACTACTTTTGAAAGCATAATCTTAATATCAAGCATGCCTTTGTGGATGAACAGAATCAGTAAGCATGGATCTATTTTCTCTACTTGTACTGGTATGCAGTTGTATACTCGAGAGAATTGGTAAAAGTATCTTCCCTCGTAGTAATTTAAATAGTTATCTTTTTCCATGCAACTCCTTTAAATGCATCCAAACCATTCGTGCACCAACAAACCTGCACTGTCACAGCTAGTTGTCACACCTGCATGAACATTCTAATTTTCCCATAATTGCTGGTAGGGAATTATTTCACGGAACACGTTTGCCCACTTGGCACAATTGCAGGAACCTTTATATTATCCTTCATAATTAAAACTACCTACTTTTCCAATTCCAAGGGGTTGCAGAAATGGCAGAGACCTTAAGGAATAACCTCAAGTACTCCTCAAGGTCGCTGGTTCCAATCACCATACTTGGGGGCCACATTTACCTAGTCATTCAGTCATTCTAATGCATCTAAAAATAATTGGGAATGATCAATATGAAACCTGGATATCCAACTGCTAAGTGGTCGACGTCGAGGTTGCAGAGGGCAAAACTTAAAATTAAAAATATTGCCCAACACATGTTGCTACTAACCTCTGCAGAAAGAATAAAATTTAGACCCATATTTAATCGCTCTTCCAGAAAAGCAGCTGTGCAGCCATTGGAGTCGATCTTCCCTCAAAGACGACACTATCACAAAGACAATAAACAAAATAAGAATGACAGATCAAATTAAAAACCAATGATGTATTCAGGTAATCAACAAAATAATATCAACAAGCTGCTCTATATATCAGGTAAAAAAACGAATTATGTATTCAGATGATCCACAATAAAAAGACAATCCGAAGTTTACAAAATTTTAGATGATTAACAATATTGTACAGGGCATATTTGCAATATGTTTAGCTTAAGATGCAACAAGTAAAAAAAAACTCGCGTATCTGGTGTGATACAATGTGTAACATTCCAGAATTTTAAGTTATAATATTAAATATTTATTGATTTATATAAATATTTAGTGGATATGTTTATTGTTGAATAAATAATTGTTCAATTTGAGTTGATGTGGTTTAGTTATTTATTTGTTGAATAAATAATTAAGGAGCTAAGAAAATTAATTGTTATGAGGTTATATATTAATTTATTTTAATAATTAAGTTAGAGAGCTAATAATGATTAAATGAATTATAATATTTTAATTGGAAATTGTGATTAAAATAAAGTGTTAGTTGGTTGAATAAAATTATAATTATAAAGGAAATTATAATTATGAGATAATGATTTATGTGTTAAAGTAATTTAATAGATTAATATTTAATTGATTAAATTGATTATTTAATTTAAATAGAAGTGTGACAAATAACCTTGCTATAAAGAAGTTATTAAAATAAATTAAAAGAGTTTAATTTTAGTTTTTTTGCCAAACATGTCTTAATGCATAATAAGTCTTTAATCTAATGATATTTTATCAAACAAGGTATACGGATTAATCCATTTGTTTTAATTAAGTTTACCAAACAAGGTGTAAGGGTTAATGGGTTTTTTTTTATTAGCTTAACCAAACAAGCCTTATGGCTTTTGATTTTCAAAACTTACATAACTGATATAATTTATATCTAGAGTTATATTATATATTTAATATATATTATTTGTAAGACCCCGAATTTTATGAAATAAAAGTATTCAATTTTTCTTATAATTACAATTCAGTAAATGATTAAATTGATAAAAGTTAAAGTTAAGGGTGATATATGAAATTTTTTTCAAAATACACAAGTGGTTATAAAATATTCATTGTTGTCGGGGAATATTCGTTTGGTCGTGGAATATTCTTTTTATCGGGGAATATGCATACGATTTATGCAAATGACCATTTGTGGGCCCCATAACGTAATAACCGCTTGGATGAAGAAAACGACAAAATTAAGTTTTTATAAATAATTGCGTAATCGTTCATCAAGTAACACTTGTTGGAATACCCGGTGGTTAAAATACAGTAATAAGCGTGTTTGCACAGTAGCACACGGTTTTACACAGTATTTTTGAATTATTGATCCTTACATAAGAAGACACTACTTAATAATTGTTACAATAATTACTGTTCAATATTTTATTTTATTGATTCAATAATTGTTGCGTTGATATTTTATATTATTGTTGTTTCAATAATTATCACTGCACAATATTTCTCATTATCAGATCAATAATTCATATTATTTGAATAATATTATTAGATAGCATTATTGGCAATGTCAAGAAAGTTCTGTCAAGGAGAGGTTTGGTCACCTAATTGTGCGCCAGTAAGGAGAAATTCTTATTGGAAAGTCCCCTTTTTCCTGGGATCGGCATGGTTGTCATAATTGTGATTCTGTAATATTATTTGTGAATAATTAATTATTGATTTATATGATAAGGAAATATTTATTTGATGTGGATATAAATGATGGATTTATTTATGTGGTTATAAATGAAGGAGTTAATGTTGAGGTGTTTTATCAGTATTTTTGTCGGAATGGAGGTATTAAAAATTAAACCAGTATTTTTGAAATATATTGCGTGAGTTATAATTTTTAATCCGACCGTTGGATCGTTGTAATTTTTGGATATGTTATACATATATAAGTTAAGTATATGTCTGCAAATTTTGAACCGTTAAAAATGAACGTATGATTTGTTATGAATTTTAAGAGGTGGCTGATTCGGAAATTAGGTTTATAAATGATTTTGATGGAAAATTCTAGAATTGGTGGGCCCCACTTGTGGTTGGTGAAGAAATATGCTGAATTTTATTTCAAATGTGGTGGGTGAGAATAGTAGCAGGTAAAGCCATCAGGTTGCAGGTCAAGTCTGCTAAAATTTTCCTATAAATAGAGGGCTAAGTTAGAATTGAAAATCACACAAGAAACAAGTTTTCTCTCTTTCTCTCTAGATTATTAAGTTTATTTTGTGAGTATTTAGATACTTGGTGAGTTGATATTCATTAGTGCAAGTTTCCTTCATGTCATATCCCGATATCCATCGGAAGTCTTTGCTTTTTTGAGTAAGGGATAGTAAGGATTTTAAGGGTTATTATGTTTTTCATTCATACTTCTTACCGACCTTCGAAAAAAATTCGGAAAAATTTGAAATGATATGTTGATGAGTTTTATTGATTGTGTCCAAAAATGGTGATTTTTGGATGTATAGATTAAGAGTTATGAATTTTATGAGAAAAGACTATTTTAAAAGTAACCGCTTATAACTCCTTATGGTTAACTCCAAAATTGATGAAATTTTATATGGGAGTACATCTTTATAATATCGATGTACTACTCTGTGAATTTCAAATTTTGGATAAAATTACAATTTATGATAAATATCTAAATATTCAAGGTTTTAGCCATATGAAAAATAGTAAATGAATTTTAAAAATTCTAAGAAAATATATATTTCAATATGGGACTATATTCTCGCTAAATCCCGTAAAAGAAATATTTTTGAACCGATTTGGTATTTTTCATGAAAATAGACTAGTTATGAATAAATGAGTTAAATATGTTATGTGAAGGAAGAAAATTGAAAAATATGATTTTATGGCTTGAGAATCATATATGTGGTATATGCAGATTTTTTATGAGGGTTTTGGTTATTGGTGATGAAACCTTATAAGTTTGGCATTTTATGATGATTAAATGCATTATTTAGTAAAGTGTAAACAGTTAAAATAAATTGTTTATAAGTTTAAGAAATGTTATTCTTTCAATATCATTATACCGAAATATTGGTATGGATTTTATTGTGGAATTTCTACCTTTTTGTGTCAGGGTTACTATTCATGAGTTACTATTCACGAGTTACTATTCACGAGTTACTATTCACTACAAAATTGGTTTCTTTTTCTAACCAAATTATAGTTGATTTATGAATATTACTCTGGAGATTAAAACTATATATTGATTATATTGATTTTATTATCATATATAATATTTTTATAACCCTGATGTTGAAATTCTCTTTCACTGGAGTGTAAAGATGAGTAGATTATTGGAATGATCATGACTAGGGTTCTCTTTGGCCAGTAGTGAAAAGTTGAATTGTGACTGGTATGATCATGACCATTGAATTTATAATTGAATATCTTTAACTTAAGTGCAAAGGTGAATTGATCAATATGGTTATAATTATTATTTATATAAATTCTGAAATGATTATATATTTCTTTGAGATATTAATATCTTTGGCCTGTAGTGCAAAGATGAATTGTTGATGAATATCTTTGGCCAGTAGTGCAAAGATGACTTGTTGTTGAATATCTTTGGCCAGTGGTGCGAAGATGACCTGTGGATGAATATCTTTGGCCCGTAGTGCAAAGATGAATTTATTAGTATGATTATGAACAGGAACTGTGATTTGGTATAACCATGATCTTTGATGTTTCAGGTAAAGACATATGATGAAAATTATATTCGTCCTGGGTACGAAGAGGAATTTAGAATCACAATTATGATCATGAGATATTCATATAATTGTGGAAAGGAACTGTTGATTGATGTTACAGTGATAAAACATTGTTGGTGGACTTTTAATGTGGAGAAGATAATAGACTTTATGGTCTATTTGACTCTTCTAATGGATTGTTCGTTCTGCTGCAACTATGGTTGAAATTTTTATCATCTACCATATGTTCTAAATCTCTGATTTGTTATTGATGAAGGCTATTGATAATTTAATTATCTTTAGTCATGATATTCTTTACTAAGCTAGTTGTGCTCACCCTTTTGTTTCACAATTCCTTTCAGGTAATAAAAGTGTAGCTGGGTCGAGCGGGGGTAACAAGGGAATAGAACGGTGGTCTCTAGCTGTGGAGTTCTCCCTAAACAGTATAGACAAGTGTGTTGTATACATCTTTTAGTAGTAATATTTGGTGAATCATATAGGGAGAGGCGAACCCAACGTTGGAAGGGTGTTTTGCCACTATCATACAAAATGTCTAATGACATACAACCTCGTGTCATCATAAGACAAGGTTGTGCTCATCCACTTGCTGAGTATATTTACGAGCACTACCTATATAATCTTGGTGTTTGTTTGAAGTATAATTCTCAATTTGAGACAGTGGAGATAATGATAAGTCAAGAGAAGACTCACCATTGGGAAGAATATGATAGTAATCTTCTCATTTTTCTTTGGGGTCTATTGGGTCAACCAAGAATAATTATGTGGCCATATGATATCTATCATAACCTAGAAGCATGGCCTCCCATGTACGAAGGTTTCCTTGAGCACTTCCCAAAGATTCTAATTTCTAAAACAATTTTTGACTATACATTTATGTAAGGTGTCATTGTGACGTACTATCCAAGGTTGGGATGAGAGTCACAATTGGTATATATATTTGTATCCAAACTCACAGTATATGTGTTGTTGTATTTTCCACGACAATTGTTGTAATAAAGTTGTAGTTGTTTTCTGTACCATGTATTTGGCGACTCAGAATGGGTTGGATGGAATGGACCTATTTTGGGATTGTCACATTATTACTATATACGTTATATTATTCTGCGTATGTTAGTTAGGAAGAAAGAAAACTCAGAAGAAGAAAAGGGAGAGAAGAAGAAAACTATAGAGAGAAAAATGAGTGATTCTAACAGGTTTTTGAGAAAGGAATTGGAGAGAAAAAGCTTGAGAATAACTATCATCTTCTTAATCAAAGGTAGGCACTCAATCTTTTATTGTTATAGTTTAGTTTTCCTCTTCTAAAAGTTAGCAGAAGGTTCTGACAGTTTTAGTTTATTACACAAATTTTGAAAATAAAGGTTATGTGTTAATAATATGAATGCTAAATGATGATTTCAGTAGTATTAAACTATGAATGAGCATGTTATCAAGTGTTAACTAGTATTAACATAGTTTGATTATTAGAATGGGTGATTTGACCAACATGATGTATATATTTGTTTATATAGATATAAAATGTTGGTAATGACTAATTACGTCATGATGACATATGTATAAGGTATTGATTCAAGTTATAAAGTTTAGCTTGTGCTAAAGGCAAGTTCTCTAACTCAAAGCTTCATTGTGCGAGTTTAATTTCATTAAGTACGTTATTGTTTTCAAATTCAACTTCAATTGTTGTAAGTTACTACCTCTACACTTTCGTAGAGCTAGATTGCCTATTATTGAGTAAGTTATTGTATCTAGTTTCTCATAACGATACAAATATCCCAAATCTTATAGTTTAATATTGAGCAAGTTTCTATAATATGCAACTTATTATTTAGCATGCGAGTCGCTTTATTTCAATATTCTAGTATTGAACAACTTATAGTTCAAATTACTATTCACTATGCATGCTTAGTATTCAATTTTCAATAACCATGATTTAATATTGTTCAAGCCAATTTATGTTATGATTATTCAAAGTTTATGCTATTAGATTATTCCTAAAGCATTGTACTAATTTATAAATATCAATTTAGTTATGATTATTCCATAGCATACAGTTATTTCTTTTGTAATCAACTAATCCTTAGTTGATTACCGTTGAATTCTAAATTACCCTGAAATGTATCCAAACCAAACTTACTTTGGTGCGGACTTGTATTCTAAATACTGAGATGACCAACTCTTTTATTAGAGGTTTACGCTTAGTGTTAAAATGGTCGTGCACAATACATTGTACGAAGGGTTGATCCCCCTAAGTACGTGGAGTCCTTATAGTCTTATGACTGTTAAAGTTAAAGTTGAAAGATTACTTATAACTGTGGACATGATTCGTGGTCATTAGACCCTCAGTAGTATGTTTTAAAATGTTAATAGAACCTATCATTCAGTTCTATTGAGCCTATTTCTGGCAAATGTTGTAATGTTGTAAAGTTGTTCATTCTCATTTCAAGTGGGCCTTGTTTGCTCACTCTTGCATATTAAATACTTATTGCAACTAAGGTTGAGAAGGTCAATGAACCTACTACTAGCAAAGGGAATGGAAAAATGTACAAGTGATGAAGACTTGTAATAGTTTTGATAGTTTTATTATCAAACGTTGATTTAAAGATCTTAATGAAGTTTATTTAATTTTCCGCATTTGAATGTTGTAATTAAAGGTTAGATAACCTGGGATATTTTTATTTTAATTTAATCATGTATAGGCAGGTTTTTATTATTCAATTTTATTATGATTGGGTAGTTAGAAATGAATGTTTTGATTAAGTGAACACCAAATCTTGAGGAAATGAAGTACCAGGATTTGGGGGTGTCACATGTTGGTATCAAAGCTTTAGGTTATGAACCTTAGGTGGGGGAAAAGCCTTAGGAAGTAACCTTTGAAAAGATAGTGGAGATAACTCATATCGAGTTTTAAGGAAGAAGTAATAAAACACTTATGTGCTTATGTGTTTATAGTTTATGTACTCGTGTGTGTGTTTAGTAGAAAATGATTAATAATTAAAACTTTAAAACTTTGTTGTCAGGATGACTAATGTCGGAGAATCCAGACAGGCTAGGGAGGAGGGACCTCAAATGCCTATAGAGGAGGAGCCTCGCAATATTCAAGTAGTTTGGGAACAACTCATCGCCACGGAGTCGGCCAGCTGGTCACATGAGTTGAAGATGAGGATGATGACGTGGAAATGTATGAGGAGGATCCCATTAAGTTACCACAGGAGGATGAGGATGACGAGGACGAGGAGAGAAGACTCCACTAACCTCGATGGTCGTCAGATGTATATGGATGAAGTCTACGAATCGTAACGTGGAACTTCGTGGATACATTGAGGAGTCACGCAGGAGATGATGTGAACAATGACATCGCAAATGACACAAAAAAGACGGCGAGATCCGAGATTGTGAGGAACGAATGACAAACGCCGAGGAGAAACTAGTATGCATCAAGGAGAAAAAGAACAATTGATCGAGGTGGTTGCTGAACTGAAGAACAAGCTGAAGGAAGAAGCTACCAAGAGGGCGAGGGCTAAAGATGCATACGAGGAAGCTTATCAACGAACTGGAAGAGAAGTAAGGAACTCACAGGCGAAGAGGATGAAGATGGAAGAGATGGATAAAGTATTTGACACCGCAATTAATCGAGCTCAAGATCGGCTCATGGGATATCCGATTCAGTTCGAGACGCTGCCATCATATGTATTAAATCGCAGAACAGTGTTCCGGGTCATGGAGGAAGAACGTGATAGGGCTAAGAAGTATCTTAATAGAACATCGTAGCTGTTGTACGATGAGTGAAAGGTTAAATAAATTGTAAATCCCAAGTGTTATGCAACCTATGGGATACGACTATGATGTTGCCCTGAAACTTTTGTAGTTCAGAAAAGTAATGTAGATAGCAATGATGCTATTGTTTTATGTTTTCAAAAAGGTTATGAATTAATAAAAGTTGTTACTTTATTCAAAGTGTTATGTGTTAAGTGGTTAATTCTTTTGGAGGTAAGTTAAGTAGAAATTTCTTAAAAGAGTTGAATAATAATCTAATGAATGTATTTTAACAGAAAATGCCTCCCAGACGTCAACCAACACGACATAGAACCACTGAAGGAACCAACATTAACGACAATGTTGATGGTAATCCCGTTCAACAATTCGTGACACTACTGACAGGAGCGTTGCAGAATCAACCATAAAACCATGGTACAACGTTTAAGGATTTCAAGGCGGTTGGACCACCTGTATTCTGTGAGTCCATGACTCCAGTCGAAGCACAAACCTGGATTATGGAGATAGAAAAAGTATTCGATGTCGCTAGGGTAGGGGATGATCAGAAGACTGCTTTCACAACATTCATGTTGAAAGCAGAAGCTAGTTATTGGTGGCAGGCCAATAAAACTCATGAAGGGCCAGGAGTGATGACCTGGGATAGGTTCAAAGAGTTGTTCTTTGAGACCTATTTCCCGGAGAGTTCGAAGAGTCAGTTAGAAGTGCAGTTTATGGAATTAAAGCAGGGAACGATGACGGTATCTGAGTATGCCGCGAAATTCAATGAGTTGACAAGGTTTGCGTCATATCAAGTCAGCATAGACGAGCGTAAGGCGAAGAGATTTGAACAGGGACTAAAGCCTCGGGCATGCGGTGAGGTTTCCACTGTTCCGATTGAAAATGTTTGCAGCGATGATGGAGAAGGCGTTACTACTCAAGAAGGTGGAGGCGAAGGCGAACGAAACGAGAAGAAGAAGAAGAATGAGAATGAGAATGAGATTAAGAATGGAGGTGGTAGCGATGGAATCAACAACAACAACAACAACAACAACAACCACAGCTTGAAGAGGAAGTGGAATGGGAACATGGGTGCTGGAAACCAGCAGGATAACCAACAAAACAAAAAGTTTGAAGCATATGCGACATACGGGAAATTTCACAAGGGTGTGTACTTGATGGGGAAACGAGTTTGCTTCAATTGTGGCCAGGAGGGTCACATCGCCCTAAATTGCACTCAACCTAAGAAGAATGTGTGCTTCACGTGCGGATCCAAGGATCACTTTTCTCGTGAATGCCCTAAGAAGAAGGACGGAGTGACAACCAGAAGCAATGGAGGTAACAACGAAAGTACATGGGCCATTGCAGGACCTGCAGCATCAAACAAACCCACGTACCTGAACCTTCAACATAATCGCAAAATGTCAGTGAATCAAAAGATGTAGTGTCGGTATTATCCCAATCAATGATATAAATGCTTATGTATTATTCAATTCGGTGCTACTTGTTCGTTTATATCGATGAATTTGCTAAGAGGTTAGAATTGCCTGAGAGAAGAACCAATTTTCCTTTGAATATAGAAATTGCGAATAAGGAAGTAATCCTGTTAGATTCGTGATACAAGAACCGTAGGGTGAACATTAAGGAGAATATCTTGTTAGTAGATTTGATTCCAATTAGACTCGGGAATTTGATGTAATTTTGGGAATGGATCGGTATGCTCAAATATGGAGCAAGAATTGATTGTCACAAGAAGTGTGTAAACCTTATGACTCAAAGGTAGTTTTTTATGGTAGCAAGTCGCTTTAGACAAATGAAATGTCTAACGACTACGCAGCCAAGAAATTATTAGTCGAGGTTGTGTGGGCTATTTAGCTCACATAGTCGATACTCGTAAGATGGGTGTGAAACTAGAAGAGATACCAAAGTGGTGAGGAATTTGAAGACGTGTTTCAGAGGATTTGCCGGACTTCACTTTGACGATGTAAAAATAGAGTTCGTGATCGACTTGGCGCCGGGAACAGCACCAATATCGAAGGCCCCTTATAGAATGGCTCCGGTAGAAATAAAGGAACTGATGGTACAGTTGTAAGAGCTACTGGACAAAAAATATATTCAACCAAGCGTATCGCCGTGGGGAGCGCCGGTTTTATTTGTGAAGAAGAAGGACGGATCAAAGCATCTTTGCATTGATTATAGGGAGTTAAACAAGGTCACTATTAAGAACAGGTATCTGTTACCTAGAATAGATGACTTGTTTGATCAGTTGAAGGGTGCTAAATATTTTTCAAAAATAGATTTGAGAAGTGGGTATCACCAATTGAAAGTGAGGAAGGGGGATATACTACGAACGGCATTCAGAACTCGGTATGGACATTACGAGTTTCTGGTGATGTCTTTTGGTTTAACTAATGCCCCTGCAGCATTCATGGATTTGATGAACATGGTGTTTAAACCATTTTTAGACAAGTTTGTAGTGGTATTTATTGATAACATTCTGGTGTATTCCAAAACTCAAGAAGAACACGTGGAACACTTACGTTTGACATTGGAAACACTAAGAAAGGAAAAGTTGTATGAAATATTCTCTAAGTGCGAATTTTGGCTCGACCGTGTACAATTTTTGGGTCATGTAATTGACAAAGATGGGATTTCAGTGGATCCATCGAAAGTGGAAGCTGTAATAAATTGGGAACAACCAAGGACACCTTCGGAGGAGAAGAGTTTCTTGGGACTGGCCGGTTATTATAGAAGATTTATTCAAGATTTTTCTAAGATAGCCACTCCGCTAACAAATTTGACAAGGAAAGCTGTAAATTTGTTTGGACGGAGAAATGTGAAGAGAGTTTTCCGGATTTAAAGAAAAAGTTAAGTATATGGAGACACTATCTTTATGGAGAGAAATGAGAGATCTACACAGACCACAAAAGTCTGAAGTATATTTGTGACGCCCCCAAAATAGGTCCATTCCACCCAACCCATTCTGAGTCGCCAAATACATGGTACAAAAATAAATACAACTACACCATTAATTATAACAACCCAAACTTTGTTGTTTTCTTCATCCGACGGTTATCCGTTATGGGGCCCACAAATGGCTGCGCCGTCGTACTAATATTTTCCGACAGAATGAATATTCCACGACCAAACAAATATTCCCCGACAACAATGAATATTATATAACAACTTGCATACTTTGCAAAATTTATAAATACTACCCACAACTAGAACATTATCTCAAATCCACACTATAATATTCAAAAAAAATATTTCGAGAAAATTAAATATTTATTCATAAAATCTGGGGTCTCACAATCTCCCCTCCTTATGGAATTTCGCCCTCGAAATTTACGTACGTACCTGGTATGCCGAACATCTGAGGATACCTTGACTTTACTTCAAATTCTAACTCTTGAGGTATAACCTTTGAGTGTCGAATGTGATCCTTCTTATCCAAGATTTTAACACGTATCTCCTCATACGTTAAATCTTCTGCTATCTCGTCTAATTCCAATTCAATAATATGGTTCGGGTCGTCCACATATTTACGTAACATCGATACGTGAAAAACGTTATGAACACGCGACATAGTTAGCGTTAAGGCGAGTCTATAGACCACAGTTCCTACTCGATCGAGGATTTCAAATGGGCCAATAAAATCGAGACTACAAGAATGCATGGGGACACAGTTGCGAATGAGTACAGCTTATCATCCACAAACAGATGGCCAAAGCGAACGAATAATTCAAATATTAAAAGATATGCTAAGAGCATGTGTCATGGACTTTAAAGGGAGCTGGGAAGAACATTTACCGTTGGTGGAATTTGCTTACAACAACAGTTACCATGCGAGCATCGGCATGCCACCTTACGAGGCATTGTACGGCAGAAAGTGCAGAACTCCACTGTGCTAGGACGAAGTCGGTGAACGTCAACTGCTAGGACCGAAACTAGTGCAACAAACTGCTGAGATTGTCAAACTCATCAGAATAAGATTGGTAGCAGCCCAAGACAGACAGAAGAAGTATGCTGATCAACACAGGCAAGATCGTGCATTTGACGTAGGAAGTTATGTATTCTTAAAAGTTTCTCCTTGGAAGGGGAAAATTCGTTTCGGTAAAAAGGGAAAGCTAAGCCCGAGGTTTATTGGACCCTTCGAAGTGTTGCAAAAAGTGGGAGAAGTGGCTTACGAGGTAGCTCTACCTCCGTAATGGAAAATATTCACAATGTTTTTCACATTTTGATTATTCGATCAGATATAAACCCAACTACAAATACGTGATCGAGTACAAACCGTTGTAGTTCGAGAAAGATTTGTCTTATGAAGAGGTTCCTATCTAGATAGTCGACAGGAAAGAACCAGTGCTCAGGAATAAAGGGATAACTTCTGTGAAGGTGATATGGAGGAACCACAACGCTGAACAAGCTACGTGGGAACTCGAATTGAAAATGTTGAAAGAGTACCCTGAGTTATTTGTTTAATCTGTGTCTTCGATTCTGGGGACAGAATCTTTGTAAGTAGGGAAGAATGTAACGAATGATTTGTTTGAGTTGTGATTACGAGGATGTAATCCTTGTAAGGAGGGAATGATGTAACATTCCGAAATTTTAAGTTATAATATTAAATATTTATTGATTTATATAAATATTTAGTGGATATGTTTATTATTGAATAAATAATTGTTCAATTTGAGTTCATGTGGTTTAGTTATTTATTTGTTGAATAAATAATTAAGGAGCTAAGAAAATTAATTGTTATGAGGTTATATACTAATTTAATTTAATAATTAAGTTAGAGAGCTAATAATGATTAAATAAATTATAATATTTTAATTGAAAATTACGATTAAAATAAAGTGTTAGTTGGTTGAATAAAATTATAATTATAAAGGAAATTATAATTATGAGATAATGATTTATGTGTTAAAGTAATTTAATAGATTAATATTTAATTGATTAAATTGATTATTTAATTTAAATAGAAGTGTGACAAATAACCTTGCTATAAAGGAGTTATTAAAATAAATTAAAAGAGTTTAATTTTAGTTTTTTTGCCAAACATGTCTTAATGCATAATAAGTCTTTAATCTAATGATGTTTTATCAAACAATGTATAAGGATTAATCTATTTGTTTTAATTAAGTTTACCAAACAAGGTGTAAGGGTTAATGGGGTTTTTTTATTAGCTTAACCAAACAAGCCTTATGGCTTTTGATTTTCAAAACTTACATAACTGATATAATTTATATCTAGAGTTATATTATATATTTAATATATATTATTACTATATACGTTATATTATTCTGCGTATGTTAGAGTTAGGAAGAAATAAAACTCAGAAGAAGAAAAGGGAGAGAAGAAGAAAACTATAGAGAGAAAAGTGAGTGATTCTAACAGGTTTTTGAGAAATAAATTGGAGAGAAGAAACTTGAGAATAACTATCATCTTCTTAATCAAAGGTAAGCACTCAATCTTTTATTGTTATAGTTTAGTTTTCCTCTTCTAAAAGTTATTTGTAAAAATCTTCATGAAGGATAAATTGTTGGTTATATATGGCTTTATATGATAAATTAGTGTTGTGAAACTATTTTTATTAGTTTATATATGAGCATAATCAATAAATGGATGTATGTATACAATTTGTGAAGAAATATATATTACAGAGTGTTCATATGAAAAATATATGAGTATGACTTGGTTTAAAATGAAATTAAGGTTTGATTAATTGTTAATATATATAAATTGACTATTGAATTTGATAGAGTATATATAATCATAACCATGATATTTTGAATTTACTGTTTTGGTTGGAAAACAAAATCAAAGTGTTGATTTTCATTGAAAACATCAAAAATGGAGTTTTTGCCAAAAACATTGAAATTGGGTGTTGTAAATTTGATGTTTATATTATTTTATGGGTAGAATCATGTTAAAAGTCTTCACAATATGTTTACATGAAGTCTCTGTATGAATTACATGTTAATTAGTCTATTAGATTGGAGCTTGTAGGCCAATTTGGCTTTTGTTCATCTTGTTCTTAGAGCTTGGTCGCCGAAGTTTCGGACTCTGCGCCAGCAAAGACCTGACCCAACAAGATAAATCTCATGCCCAAGCAACACCAATTGTTGGCTTTGTGACTACATGTATGATGCATACCAACATTGCATGATGCCATTTCGGTATTTCAATAACGCCACCCATGTAAAGCGTGGAAATAAGCATATGAAAGTTAGCGAAAAATTCTCGAGCGCTTTTAGTTTATTACACAAATTTTGAAAATAAAGGTTATGTGTTAATAATATGAATGCTAAATGATGATTTCAGTAGTATGAAACTATGAATGGGCATGTTATCAAGTGTTAACTAGTATTAATATAGTTTCAATAACCTTGATTTAATATTGTTCAAGCCAATTTATGTTATGATTATTCAAAGTTTATGCTATTAGATTATTCCTAAAGCATTGTACTAATTTATAAATATCAATTCAGTTATGATTATTCCATAGCATACAGTTATTTCTTTTGTAATCAACTAATCCTTAGTTGATTACCATTGAACTCTAAATTACCCTGAAATGTATCCAAACCAAACTTACTTTGGTGCGGACTTGTATTCTAAATACTGAGATGAACAACTCTTTTATTAGAGGTTTACGCTTAGTGTTAAAATGGTTGTGCACAATACATTGTACGAAGGGTTGATCCCCCTAAGTACGCGGAGTCCTTATAGTCTTATGACTGTTAAAGTTAAAGTTGAAAGATTACTTATAACTGTGGACATAATTCGTGGTCATTAGACCCTCAGTAGTATGTTTTAAAATGTTAATAGAACCTATCATTCAGATCTATTGAGCCTATTTCTGGCAAATGTTGTAATATTGTAAAGTTGTTCATTCTTATTTCAAGTGGGCCTTGTTTGCTCACTCTTGCATATTAAATACTTATTGCAGCTAAGGTTGAGAAGGTCAATGAACCTACTACTAGCAAAGGGAAGGGAAAAATGTACAAGTGATGAAGACTTGTAATAGTTTTGATAGTTTTATTATCAAACGTTGATTTAAAGATTTTAATGAAGTTTATTTAATTTTCCACATTTGAATGTTGTAATTAAAGGTTAGATAAACTGGGATATTTTTATTTAAGTTTAAACCTTTATGGGCAGGTTTTTATTATTTAATTTTATTATTATTGGGTAGTTAGAAATGAATGTTTTGATTAAGTAAACACCAAATCTTGAGGAAATGAAGTACCAGGATTTTGGGGTGTCACACAATGCCGCGGTAACTAGAATCTAATTTCTTCCTTTCCACCCCTACTGTCTTCAGCAAACATTTCAACATCAAAAAGGCTAGCTATAATCCTATTTCTTAAATATATTAAGGGGATGAGTAAGAAGGACATCAATGTGATGGGATTTCAAACATACCTTAAAGATATCAATAGATTTTTGAGTAGAAGCTGCATCTAAGACATGTCCTTTCCGCTTTTGCGCATTCATCTATCATATAGGATTAATAATTAAGAGAATCAAAACATCAACATCATGGGGTAATGGCCATTGTAGAAGAGCCGTCATAAAAGTGGTTTCGTTTACCTGTAATTCACGCTTCTTGAATGTATTCATCCAGTTCTGGGAATCGCGTGTTCTAGAATCCTCCTTTCCAAGTTGATTGACAAGTATATCGTATGTCTTCTTTTCATGTTGTCACATAAGAAAGCTTACTTTGGTCAATGTAAGAAGCAAGAAATATTTCAGACATTCATAAAATACATAAATCTTATTTAATACATGCCTGATGGGAGAGATTGAAGGCACCCATACAGTTGAATGCAATGGCCAGAGCATGGTAGCACACAGTAGTCTGAATATGTTTTTCGCCTAGAAGCCTCTCATTCTTTTTCAAGGCTTCTTGCAAATAACGAAGAGTAATGCTCATCTTTCCAATATATTGGTACATCATTGCAACATTTATAAATGTTGCAGCCACGTCAGGATGATCTGGGCCTGATGACAAACTTAGTAGGAGCAACGTGTGGGACATGTGCCATAGAGAAAGTTTTGTTTGTTAAGCTCGTGGTAGAAAAGAGCCATATTACCATAACTGCAACAGACAATAGCAAATCAAGTGAATAAAGGATAAGTTGATGACCAAAAAGAGGTGGGAGATAGTAATATCACGAACCATACGAGTTACTGAGTTGAAATAAGTTTTTTGAATTTATCAAGCCTAGTATATAAACTTTTAGTCTTTTGAATTTATCGAGTCAAGTAGTATATAAACTTCTTTAACAAGCGAACATTGCTTTAATTAAGTACTTTAAACAATAAAGATAAAAGAGGGTAAAGAATTGGTACTTGTGAGCAGTATATGGATGGTCCTGACCAAGGCACCTTTCATTTATAATAAGTTCCTTGTGCTGTTGCATTATGGCCCCAACCATATCTCACGCGTGGTACAGAACCATGGCAAGGTAACTGAAAACTCAGAAAGTTACAAGATCAATTTTCAAAAGAATAATTTGCTTAAAAAACATATAAGCAACCAGTTGCCAGTAATGCACAAAAAATGAAGTAACTGGGGATCCGGAACAGGAGGAAAGTACATAGGATGAGAAGGTGCCATGACAGGCACACCTCTAAGAGATCCTGGAGTTGGACCTGGAACATAAATTAAAGACGGTGGAACATCTGCAATAGGATAAAAACGTCAGTTGCAGGGGCTCAAAACATACGGTGGAGGAGGGATAAATGCAGGAGAAGTATGTGGGCCTCGTGTAAAGCCCCTAGGAACAACTCTCTGTGGCTGCATATGGTTGTCCCTGCTGCCAAAATTTCGGTGAGGATTATTCCAATCCTGATTCCCCCGATCCTGATCACACCTGCCTCCATAATTATTATGGTAAGAACCATCTCCACATGGATGCTGCCCACCACTTCCCCTCCTATTAAATGGATTACTACGTTGGGGTTGGTGATCACTCCCAAATCCTCCTCTTTGTCCAGCCTCCTTGTGCGAGGAGGACTCTCTTGTGGTGTTACCAGGTTTTCCGGGAGGCATTTCCACAACTGGGCCCTGTGATTGTAGTGGCAGACAAAGCAGTATGTGTACCTCCAAATGCTGCCTTATATCATCACCAATGTGATGAGAATATATTTGAACAATGTGTCTTGAATATGCAACTCCTGTTTAAATGATGGAATGGACAAAACAGTGAATCCACAACTTCATTAATATTGATAATTAACATTTATAAACAGGTTTACCAAACAAAGAACCATCTGGGCTCCAATTCACACGGTTAACAGAGACACCGGGATCTTTAACTAGAGCAGCCTGAATTTAATTAAAAACCCATTTATTTTTCAATTATTCTAATGGTTAAAGTAGTAGGCAAGAGTATGTTATACACAATACTTGGTTTCATATTTTACTAATCACAGAAGGCAGCAGACCTGCAGAGGCACTGAACATGCACCAAGATCCCAAACTTTGAAGTTTCTAAGAACCAGTATTACTACGTTGGGGTTTGCATTATTAGGTATTACTAGTTTATTTGAAGACAAGGATGCAACTCCATTTCCCTAAATACATAAACACATATAGAAGTGTTTGGAAATATGAATATATACATATACAAGTAAGATGATAGCATAATATTTAAACACATAGACTAATTGCAACATAAAACAAAATGTGAAATCCTTATTAAAAGGATAAAAAAATTAAAAAAAAAAAAGTGAGAACGTTAAGTAAATAGCAAGCCAACCTGAGATGGAAGCAATGATCCTTCAGAAAGAGCTTTTAAAGAAGCCGAAGAAGCCGACTTTGGAGAAGCCTTAGTGCAATCTGAGAGAGCAGGCCACAACGCAGTATCCATAACCGGACTGACCTCGACCGCCGCACCACCGTTTTCATTCCAGTTCAAAGGCTTTTTCCAAGCTTGCTTTTTAGCTGCATTGTTATCAGAGCTCTCCGGCTGGGCCTCAGTAGCGGAATCATCCTCAGCAGACCATGAAGGAGAAGTAGCCGGAGTCGGCGGCTTGGACGTCGGCCAATCGGATGAAGAACTAAGGATATGCTCTAAAACAGAAGCGATACCACCTACAATATGCGTCCACGGCTACGGTGAGGAGACGACAGGCGAGCGCCGGGATTGGGGACTGGAGAGGAGAACACCCTCGCCGGAACTCCGAGGAGAGAGAATGTTGGTTGCCATCAAAATTTAGTGCTGGAAAAAAGATTTTTTTTAGGGTTTCAAAATAGAGGCTCGCAATCAGAAATTGGAAGTCGACAAGTTGATCGACAATAAGTCTCAAGAACCCAACCTAATTAACTAACACAAATATAAATTTTCTTCAGTAAATCGTTCAAAATTTTGGTGGACGGAGAGGGAAAAGGGAATCGCAGGTGGGATGAAGCGTCAAATTTTGGGCAAAAAGGGGGAATAAAAATGCTTTCGTTGAGCTAGGGCTTAAACTTTGTTTCACGTTTCTAACTCTTTTTCCAGACTAACTACAGAACTCTTAATTAAATTAGGGACTGTTTCAAAAACAGAGAGTTTGATTTTAATTTATGAAAACAACTAATATTGTAAATTCTATAAAAAATAATATTATAAATAAAATTATTATTTCAAAAACTTAAATAGATTTAAATTTAAATTTAAATTTTAGGATGTCATAAATTAGTTAATAACAAATTGAAATATAACTCTGTGGAACAGAAAAGTAATAATTTAACACATTTGTGATTTGTTCCACAAAAAGAGTCTTAATTATTATAATTTTTTATTGTCAATTTATAATATTTTAAATTTTGAATTATTGTAAATTAATATTTTAATTAATAAAATATTAAATATTATAAATTATTTAAAAGTTTTATTAAGAAAAAATATTATTTTAAAGAATTAATTTCATTACAATTTCAGGTTGTAGGATATCATAAATTAACTAAGAATAAAAACTGAAACTTAACTCTTTCTACATAATATATGAGTAATTTTTAGAATTTGTGGTATATTCCACAGCTTGCCTTATTTTTTTTTATTTATCTTTTTTCAAGGACAATGTATGAAATTTTAAAGTTTAAATTATTATAAATTTATTTACTTTGATTAAAGAAATAGTCGATATTGTAAGTTACTTGCAAAGTATTATTAAAAATATATTTTTATTATAAAATTTAAATTTATTTATATTACAATTTATATTCACCAAAATTAATTCTAAAAATTTATTTAGAACAAAAATAAAGACCAATTGTATCTCTCTCAAAAACCTCCGAAAGCAATAATATATAGTGAGTAATAATTCATTCATTAATAGTTTTTTTCCTCGCAAATTTATATTATAAATTGGCGCCAAATATACTTCTACCACCTCAAATTTGCGAAAGAAAAAAAAGTAAATTGTGAAGGATGTTTCTTTCGCTAATAACTATAGGGAATTGTTAAATCCACAACACTTTTTTGTTATTTCCATAACAAAAGTGTCGTTGTAGATAAGGGTGTAAACGAGTCGAACCGGAGCGAACAGAGAGCTACTCGAATTCGATTTGAAATGATAAATTCATACTCGAATTAGAAACAAATTCAATTATATTTGAAAATTCCTACTCGATTCGACTCGACTCGAATATTTATTACTCGAATTCGATCCGACTCGACTCGAATATTTATTCAAACTACTCGCGAGCTTCAAATTCAAACTCAAATTCGAGTCTCCACATAATAACTAGTTTTATAATAAATATAATTATAAATTGAATTTGTTATTTTACTTAAAAATGAGAAAATATATTTATAATTACACTTTACAAATATAAAATGACAATTAAAATTAAAAACAACACAAAATAATAACTAATTATCCTAATTTAATTTAAATTTGTATATATTATAAGAGAATGTATCGAACATCTAATCGAATATGTATTAACAAGTATGTATCAATCACAATCAAAAATTCGAATAGTTTGAATCTTAAACGAGTCGAGTATAACCTTGTTCAGATTCTACTCATATTTTTATTCGAACTATTTTTAATGCTCAGATTTGGATCATATTATTAACGAATTCGAGTTTCGCTCGTAATTTTTCGGGTCGAGCCCGAACTGTGTTGGCTCGTTTACAATCTTAGTTGTAGATGCATAGCTACGGTGAAAACCGTCGCTATAGGATCTATAACGATACTTTTATTGTGAAAATAACATTTTCTATTGTGGATTTAACAATTTCCTAACTATATTGTCACTACATTTTTTTCCTTCAAAATTCCTTCGCTAGAAAACTCCTCATGTGAAGGAATGAATTCCTTCACAAATATAAGAATCGATCTAATAAATTATAAAGATGAGTACATTAGCGAATAACAAATATTTATAATAGAAAGATTTGCTAGAGTTCAATGATTAAAAATAGTCACTACAATTACAATTAGTTTTTTTAAAAAAAAAACAATATATTTATCGTTAAATTTCATAATAAAGTCATATTACAACTAAACTCTAATGGATAAGATAGAATAATGATGTGTGAGTCCTTTTAATTTTTTTCAATTCATATATTCATATACATTGACATTTAATACATACAATTTGTCGGATCACTCTTATTTTAATTTTAATTATAATTATAATTATTATTATTATTATTATTATTATTATTATTATTATTTTAATTATTATTATTATAAGCCCGCATAATTGCCTTCATTATTATGAAACACCGTTAGCTTTTCTATAATGTCTGATGTAAGATGAATGGTTCCACAATTATAGAATTCCTTGGTTTCTAAGGCTTCAATTTTTCGATGTTAAGTCATGTCTGACTTACAATTTATTTGAAATTTTAATTGTGTTTAACGTATGTTATTATAATTATTATTATTACACTATAAGAAAAAGGCTTAACATATCGACCAATAATATCAGCGATCGCATCACCGGTCGCAGATAATAGTATTAGCGACCGATATTGGCAACCGTGGGTTAATTCTATTCATATATTATTCATTCTATAATATCTTTTTTGGTAATTCATTCTATAATATCTTTTTTGGTAATTATACTAATTCATAATATGTTCTCACTTGAAGTAATATCCACCAACAATGGCGACACAGTGTTGGCAGTCAAAGCCATAGAAAATGGAGCACTTCTTTTTCTTGTGCATCCTATAACAACGGAAACACTGCGGTACTTACGACAACATGTCATGAGGGAGAAGCTCAGGACATTGAAGAATGAAAAACATATATCGGAAGGAAAATGATGTGTCGAAGAGTTCAATAGAATTCTAGATAACTATTCAGTGAATAAATGCGCTGCAAACAAGTTGATGCACAGATTCGAACCCGAGAACTTCAATTTGGAATTTTGGTCCAATGACCACTTAAGCACATGAGCTTAGCAGTTATCATTTTGTAAGGATTAATATTTATAACTGAACAAATCATTTCCCCCAAATTAAAACATATCCCCAAATAATAATAATAATAATAATAATAGTACTAATAATAATAATTATAATTATAATTATTAATAATAATTATAATTATAACTTATATATGATTCATCCTTATATATATTACTTAATTTATTTGTGTTATTATTTTATTTTTTTGACGAATTCTACATATTTACATATTTTATTATTATTTTTGACATATAATTATTTTTTAAGATGTCCATTAATTACTGTTACGATTTAAGTATTTTTTTGGTTATTTATTATTTTATTTGTAATACTCATTTATCATCTAAGCCACAAAACAAGATAGGAGAATTGGAGAAATAAAAAAAAGCTCATTTATTCGAGGACTAAATTACCAAATTTTTTAATTAAAAATATCAAGCACTACCTGCCAAATGCCAAACCATAAAGAGTTGTAGCCACCCGTCATCCAACAAACTTTACTACAGTACCCCCGCCCACTGTTATTGTTATTATGGTACTCGCCCACTGTCATCATCTTAATTTAAGTCAACATTGTAATAGTTGTTGTAAAAAGTTATATAAAATATGCAACGAAAATAAATATTATTGTCAATGAATGTGGTCCATATTAGGCAACGAAATTTAGCAACAAAAAAACTTTTGTTGCCCACGATGAGGAGAAATCAAGTGGTTAGAAATTTTTCAACGAAATTCTAACAAATTTTGTTTCTAAATTTTGCAACTACTTATGAATTTTGCTGCTAAAAGTGAAAGTCTGACACAATCTGCAACGAAGGACAAGTTTCGTTGCTAAACATACACTTTTAGCAACGACTTATAAAGTCGTTGCCTGAAAAATCGATGTTAAAGCCCCATTTTTAACAATAAAAAGACTTTCATTTTCCACGATGACGGGAAATCAAGTGGCCGAAAATTTTGCAACGAATTTCTAACGAACTTTTTCCTGCGAATGAATTAGCAACGAAATTTTGCAACGATTTATGAATTTCGTTGCAAAAAGTGAAAGCCTGACACAATCTGCAATGAAGGACAAATTTTGTTGCTAAATATATACTTTTAGCAACAACTTATAAAGTCGTTGCCCGAAAAATCGTTGCTAAAGGCCCATTTTTTTGTAGTGTTACCTCGTACAATACATATGTATAATACGATCATTACCCTAACTTCTTAACGCTTGATTTTCCTAACGTTCTCAAATTAAGTCCACAGGCGAAATATTATGTTTTCTATAACTGAAATATTATTGGATATTCCATCGTGAATAATGTTTTTCGAAAAATTTCTCGAAAAGCTTTTATTTTCATCTTGAAAATTCAAACACTTTAATCCTACCACGTAACCAAAATACTACGACGTTCTGATATGTTTAGGTCATAGAACGATCTTCAATTAGCTTGCTCCCATAAATAATTAATTAAATTCATTTAATCCACATAATAAAATAAAATTTTAATTCTAAAAAAAAATTCAATTTTCTGGGGCGTTACACTCTTACCCCCTTATAAGGATTATGTCCCAAGAATCTCGCTACTATTACCTACCCCAATGAGGAAAAGTTTTCTTCATTTTAATCTCGAGTTCCCACAATGCTTCTTCGACATTGTGGTTCTTTCATTTCACCTTCAACAAATGTATTATCTTATTTTACATGACTTATTACTTCCTATCAATAATTTGAGTTGGAAGTTAAACACTTACTAACATATTACACTATTTCTCTTTTATTAGTCCTTCTTTTAACTTGGAATTATATGAAACTCAAATTCTTCCTTCAAAACAAGATTATTCTTAGTCTTCTATTTATCCTGCGTCTTTTTCTTCATTACCTGTACTCCTCGTTACCTACTTATACTTGATTATCTCGTTCCATTATCGTGGATTGAGTTTATATTGTGAATAACCTTTCTACCGCTTCATTCCGTAATTTACTTCTAACTCTGTTCTCGCCATCTCCGTTAATAACTCATTCTGAGTCGTTAACATTGATAGCTTTTCTGTAACGACCCCAAAATTCATACAATTTAATTCTCAACTTTGGTCATTAATAACATATCTACCTTCTGATTTTACGTCATTATTCGATGCTAAACATTATAAAATACGGAATAATTTAAACTTTTATGTCTTCTTACTTTAATTCCCTGAATCAAAACCTTTATCATCTACATGTCTTTGAATCAATCTTATTTTATGATTCACTTTATCACTGTTATTATATAAAATTTTACATTTCAATCCAATAACCTTTACATATCAGATAACTCTAACTTTAGCTTTACAACTCAACTTAAAATTATACATCATAAAACATTTAGTACATCTCATGAATCTTAATCATGGTATAAAGAAATAACAACTTTAGTTAAAATATTAATCTCCGTATTATTTTTCGATCCACGTCATTCAAGTAGCACATAGTGTACCTTCATCCTTGACCGCAAAAATGGTTATTTGCAAGGTTGAGCTCGACAGCGCAGCAAAATCTAACAATTTTCATGCATCACGTAGCACATAATAACATGCTCAACATATAAGAATAATCATAAAACAAACATAGCATACATGTTGTAGTTCACATAACAACTACAAAGATTGAGTTCCTTACTCAATCAACATTCATAGTTCAATCATCATAGTCATAAATTGACTTTCACATTTCATACTTTTGACATACACAATACATCATACACTAAAATTTTAAAGCAGTTCATCATCAAGTTCACATAGCAAAAGGAACCGAAAGACTTGCCTTTTTAGGGCGTTTTACCAACACACTAATACTTGGCGTCCTTGCACAACCTACCTTTGTATGCGAGATTGATAATAAATAAAATCAATACTCAATCTCATGGTCAAATTTATTCTAAGACCTTACTTTATCTTATTATCCTTTATAATATCTTTATAGACATCTAACTGTGTTTTATATGCAACTTAGTTTTATTTTCATTTTCATCACCACACATGCTAGACTATCTCACTTGTAGTTTAATGTGCGTATATCACACCATTTTATTTTACCAATTTGGTTTCAAAAATGCATATTCAACACATTGTTTACATGTTTAATTTTCCTTCATAAATCAAAAATTACCCTTTTCGATTTCTTTCCATTATTATTCTTGTATTATCATCTTTTCATACTTAGATATCCAATATTAGCCATTAGTTGGACACTTTGTATACCAAAGTTTAGAAACACTATTACTTTTAGGTATTTTATCGAGCACGTTATGTGCACACATTAACTTATCTCAACTCTTGATCTTAAATGGTTAATTATGAATAGAATATGATAACACATATCTATATTCATTACATATGTCAAAACATATTTTTAATCATCAAAATATACCATCACCCAAAATCTTAATTCAAACATAATTATAAAACTCATCTTCACAATTTCTTTAACAAAACGTTGTTTTCGTTTTTAACGTATCTCCTTCGTTACATGTCCGTTTTTGTTCCTTATTATATAGAATTAACCCTTACTCAGTGTACTACAACCTCATCTAGGCCTTAAAGTCAGATCCTTATCCATCTAAACCAGATTCTGTAATTCATCAACTAGTGTAGAAATTTTCATTTTCTGGACATCCTTACTAAACAATTTATTTCGGGCATGATCCGGTCCATAAAATGGCTCAATCTCGCGTGTCTAGCTAGTAAACTTCCATATCTACAACTTTGCAGTTTTAAGTTTCTTCAGATTCAAAACACCCGAATTTATATGAATTTTTCAAAGTCAGAAACCGTAATAGTTTTGATTTTTTGGACATATTATTTTCCCTTCGGACCAGCCTTACTAAAATAGACATTGCAAGAAATCTACAAAGAGTTTTCATGTGATTCCACTTTCAGAATATATCTTACTTCCATATCTTCGATTTGATATAAGGATCACTTTCTAACTCATTATACCCAAAGAGATATGAATATCACAAGATATGTCCACAATTACTCAAAACCTACGAATTTTGTTCTTCAAATTTTCTTTCCATTTCATTTTCTTTCTTGAATCCTCTTGTTTGATTCTTGATAATCCAAGATTAAACCAATACAAACAGATTAAGCATGATCTATTACCCTAGAACATAAATCTACCCAAAAATCAAAGATTAAATAAGAGTTTAGAAGTTACCTTCTTCTAGCTTTTCCTTCTTCTTCTTCTAGCTCATCTCAATTCCTCTATTTCTCTCTATCTCTCTCAATTTCTCAATACAACTTCTATATAACCATTATCCTACATTATGAAGAACATAAAAATATAATTAAAACAAGGAATTTAGATTATAGCCTTATTAGTATGAATTTAAGAGAGAGATGAAGATGATGATGATGGGGCTTATTTTGTCTTCTCAAAACTTTCCCTTCTTCTTCTTTTTCTTCCTCTTCTTCTTCTCCTACAACTCTCTCTAACTCTCTTCTTCTTTCTTTTGTTTGTTTTCTAAAACTAACTTACTAACTTGTAGTATATACATATAATATACAATACTAGTAATATATAATATATGTAACTCCTAGTAATTATTAGATATACTAATTACTAGTTAGTACATAGGTTACACCAATTTGAACTTGAAAAGCCTAAGACCATGTTTGATAAATACTCATTATTTTAATTAATCAATAGCTTAACATCAATCAATCTCATCAAATTATCACATAATTATATTTACTTGTTAATTATAATTTTGTGTAACAATCATCACATAACTCATCTAATTTAATTATCTCAATTAAATTAGAACTAAACATAAAATTATTATATTAATTAAATTAAATACTAAATATTCATTTAATTAATCTGCTACACTTAATTACCTTTACTCTATAATCAAATCAAAATTTATTTATTTAACTCAATAAATAATTCAATTAAATATTTATATATATTAAAATTAATATATAACATTCTCTTCACATCAATTCACATATTCTACAATATATGACATACACATACTCACAGCCAACATATCTCATAAATAATACTTTTATTTATAAAATTCTCATTTATAATATCTAAAAATCTGGGATGTCACATTTTCCCCTACCCTTCCTTACTTCACACGTTGGCTACTATGTTTACCTTCCCTGTATAATATAAGATAACACAGTCGTAATCCGTTATCCATTCTAATCACCTTCTCTACTGCATATTCAACTCCTTCTATGTGAAGATATATTTCAGGCTCTTAGAGTCCGTGTATATCTCACACCTCTCCCCGTATAAATACTATCTTCAGATTTTTAATTCAAAACTTCATTTGCCAATTATAGGTCATAAGTAGGATAAACCTCCTCATAATCCTTTAACTGGCGTGATGCATACACAATGACTTTGCCATGCTCCAAGAACATGCAATCTCGTCATCCATGCGCAACATCGAGATACACTACAAATTTCCTCGTATTATCAGATAAGGATAATACAGGTGCCTTACTTAACCTCCCATTTTAGTTCCGAAAAACTATGTTCATTACTTATTATATCCAACATACTTTTTAATAACATATTTGTATATCTTTTTTTAAAGCTAAAATTCACACATAGTGAATTCCGTATCCAACTTCTCCCTCCGTAGTGTTTTTCACACTCTCTTCAAATGTTCAGCGTGATCTTCTGACGTCTTTTAAATAGACTAGAATATCACCAATGATCATTATAACACACTCGTCCAAATATTATTTGAACACTCTGTGACGCTAATAGTACTTTCAACCATAACACCTCACAAGAGTACCTATCAATTTGCCACCGACTTGTTCGGTGCCCTTTACGGAAAGTCTAACTTCCGCACATTAGTTAATCCAAACGACATACACAGAAACTTGTCATAACTATAACGAGTTCTAAACGTCATCTTAGGTACCTCCTCATTCTTCCTTACTTTCAACTGACTATACCCTGTACACAATTCTATCTTAGAAATATTCTTTGCCCCCTTCAATTGATCAAATAGATCATCGATCCTGGGCCATGGGTATTTACTCTTAACCGCTAACTTACTCCTATTACGATAGTCGATACGCAACCATAACGACTCATCCTCTTCCTTAACATCCTCCTAACTTACGCCAAGTTTAGACGACAAAAGCGTTGCGGTGTTTTATTACCGTAATTTACTACCTTGGGTTTTCTGGAAAACTAAAAATTCACACTTTTCTTATAACTATTTTTTATAGCTCTATGGTTAATCACCCCATACATACCAAGAATTTCTTCAAATTCTTTCAACATTATCAGTACTTATCTACCGATACTTACTTACCTTTATCATTCATGAAAAAAATTTCACGAATATAATTATCGAAAGTTATTTCCTCATCCTCTACCTTAATGTTTAAAGGTACATATACTCGCTTTCAGATAGACTCCTAGATGAGTCTTCCCACATGTCCTACACTCTTCGATCTTACACTTAGGATCCCCTTGTCCCACTCCAGTATTCCCAGAGTTAAAATTCTTTTTTCTTGGCATACTGCCACTGGCATTCTCTGCCTTGGTTCATCCCTCTCCCTTACTCTCATTCTTTCTCTCTTTGTGGTATTGGGTTAACGCCTCACTACCACCCTCTGCTATAATCGCCCTTTCCAGAATGGTCCCATAGGAAGAACTCTGGAACACAAAAATCCTACTATAGAGTCAGGGTTTCAAGCCCTACTCAACCCTACGCGCCTTCATCTTCTCAATGTCCACTGGATGTGGAGCAAACCTTACCCATTCATTGAATTTGGCAGTGCATTGGGGAACCGTCATGCCCCCTTGCTTAAGTTCCAAGAACTTAATCTCTATCATCCCTTGCATGTTTGTAGGGAAATAATTCTTGAAGAAAACCTTCTTGAATTGTTCCCATGCTACCGCATCTGTTCTAGCCTCACCCTGGTGAGCCTCCCACCAAAAGTTGACTCCCCTTTTCTCATCATATAGGTCGCAAAAGAAATCATTTGCACCTCACCTATGTTTGTAATAACAAACGCCTTCTCTATTTCCTTTACCCATGTACGGGCTTCTAATGGGTCCGTCGTTCCTTTGAACTCCGGCGGACCTACGCTTTTAAACTCTTTAAAGATAGTCGTTCTACCTACCCTAAGTTCCACTCTACCCCCGAATTGGTTAAATGCAGCCATTAATAAATTAACGAACTCTTGCATAGGGTTGTTTTAATACCCATGGTTTTCATTATGTGATTTCGCTTTTTGATTACGTTGTCTTTTCCTTGGCGGAATTTTCTGATTAAATAAAATAAAATTTTATTATTATCTACTTACTTACTTAGTTATCGCTTTTCAAACAACAACTCGTACCACAACAAAGCATGTTAAATGAAAACGTCATTATATTCATAGGCTTCTTCATAATTCGAAACTATTTACAATTTTTTTTCATAGCCAAAAGCTATTACATTTTCTATCTCGCAATTGAACTTCCCAAAAGTTGGGATTTACAAAAAGACTACCATTTTATATAAAAGAGGGTTTTACGTCACTACACACATATTAATAACTCTAGACTTCTAATAATGCATAACAGCATCCTCATGTTTCTCATTCACAATCTTCGCTACAGTATCCCGACTAATTATATGACGGGTTTGTCCTGACTCAACGAAATAACAAGCGACTTTCAGCTTGAAATCCGTATGAGCACTCTCATGGATGTAAGACATCCGTGCTATCTTTCGGTCCTTCTCCCCCACTTCCCTACGAAGCTCATCAGCCTCCTTCTTAAAATCCCTAGCCTTATTTATCATGAGCACTTTCTTATCATGCTCTGACTCAAAATCTACTTCTACAGACTCCTTCGCTACATAAAGAGCACTAATCTCTTCATTCTGATTATGCACAACTGCACTCAGTTGCTCATTGCATCTGGAAGTGATGACTCTAGTGTAGGTACCACCGTAGTAATCGATGTTACCTCCATTCCTTCCTCCACATCGCTCATAATATCCAGGTATGATGTCCAAGCTACATCTCCCCCGGAGTAGTCTTCCTCAGAAAAATATTCCACTATCTCCGACTCCTCTAGGATCACTAATGGTACCTCCGCCACTGGCATATGTACAGGCTCTACTCTGTTCACAAGCTCTTCGCTCCCCACGTGTATATCTCTATACATCAAGCTATCGATCGACATCCTATAATAACACATAACATGTTGATTAGTATATAATACACAATAGTATAAGCACAAATCACATTTAATTTATTTAGGGTTACTTTCCATCTTTTAAATCTTTCGATACTGAGTTTCCGCAATACCTTATTACTCATTCGACTCAAGTAAAGTTCTAGTTTACTTCCTTCGGACTTCTCTTCATTAACGAGGTTATTAGCCTAAGGTTCTTCCCTCCTTAAGTTTTATAACCTAATGCTTTGATACCAACCTGTGACGCCCCCAAATATGGGTCTTTTCCAACCCGACATTTGGTGCTCCATAGTGCTACAGTTCACACAAACATTCAATTGAAATGTCTCAAAAGAACGAATATGTCTTATATATATTCCAAAACAATACTACCATTCCCCAGGTTCTGTATAACCGTTACATTTGTTCTTGTCATAATATCAAATATTATGATTACAAACCTATACTATTACATATGTAATCTACAAGTTCGCTTTAGCCTTCTCTTTATCCTTGTCGAATTCTTCGGTCCATTCGGTCTATGCTGCATTCATATGGTTTAAGCAAGAGTGAGCATAACAAGCTCAGCAAGTACACCAATTTAATTTTTAAAGCATGCTTGAAACATAGGTATCGTATATCATCAATAACTGGATGATAGTTATGAAGTACTATCAATAATTCAAAATAGCATTCATTTTTCTTCAAAACGTTTTACAATGACAATATGCAGTAAAACACCAATTCTGGTCCAAGACCATGAGCGTTTCATAATTTCTTTGAAAAGGACAACCCGACACGATGTCCGTAAGTCCGACATATCTTACGAGCACTTCTAGTTGATCAGCCTATAGTACTCTATGTTGATCAACACTACATCCATTAAACGTGTGTACGTTTAAGTTGTGAGAACCTCACGTGCCCATCGAATACTTGATGAAAATACATTTGTTTATTCATATTTAGGCTTACCTTGAATCCGTACCAAACAATTGGCGTAGGATAGCGTTATCAGTTCTATATTGAAAGAATTGTAAATGAATCAATTAATCTATCAAGATTAGTCTAGCCGAGTTAAAACTGGCATCGACTCTTTCTTTAAAACCATAAATGCATCTCATAACTTGAATCATTTGAAAACCTGGCTAACACGAAGGTTAGACAAGCGTTTAGAAAACTTGCCTTCAGCGTCTGCTACAGTAAAATTACGTTTCCTTTGAGTCTTTATGGTCTCTACAACACATAATCACATAACATACCACATTAGATCATGAATAAATATACATAGTTCCTAAAGAATATTACCTTTCTTCTCAATCTAATCATGTATTAGATTTGTTATTATTGGTTCCGGCTTACCGTCGTTCTTTTACATTGTTCTTACCAACTTCTTTCTCTTATATAACTTAATTGAAATTATTTCATTAATATAACTCGGTTCGAGTTAAACATCCTTCATCACAGCTTATTAATGTTCTTACGTTATTTATTCGAAACTCGATCGTCATAGGTTAAGTGCATTTATTGCATACCATTTATGTTCACATTCGACTTATCTTCAACCTTTAGTGTATTACTTAAGGTTTATAATATCTTTAATGAGGTTACATCACATTAATTAAGAAATTAATTCACCCTTCATACGCTTATCCTTCACTTTACATTCAAAACTTTTCTTCTCTATCTACTTCCTAGTGCTGGCGATGCGGCGCCAGATTTTACTCTTCACCTCATGACTGCTTGCGCATGGCGCTTTGGTTCTCGAAATTGCCCACGACAATGCGGTATACATACCTAGTGTATTTAAGCGTGATATGCGCTAATTAACGAGGGCTATGATCCGGTCTCGTGACTGCAAGCACACCCATTCTGCGCTTGAGTCGTCGTCATGTATACGACTCTGTGCATCAGACAATTTTGACAGATTTTCTTTTAGGTGAGATTCCCGAGCTCCTAACTTCTTCGTTATAAGTCCGAATTGGCTCGTTCAAGAGCCCACGGTTCACAAATCACATACTCTACGTGGTCATGCAAGAATTTTATCTATTCAACTTCGTTTGCTAAAAATTCACCTATTAGTCCATTTTTAACGAAAACGATAAACGTTCGTGAACGTTCAACGCTCGTTTCTTCGTTCTAAGTCAGAATCTGGTCATTTTCGAGTCCGTAACTCTAAAATGCCAAATAAGACTTGTCTCCATTGAAAACCAAAGTTTCCAAGCTCAATATGAAAATTTGACTTCCATTCCGAGAATTCCACGAATTTGACCATTATCGTCCAATCGTGTGAATTCCGGCGAAACTTCGTTACATAAAATTTTTTCTTCATTTCTAAATGAATTCAATCCATTATACTAACATCTTGACATACATACTACATTAACTTATAAACATGATAACTTATTACTTGTTCTTTGTGAGTTTGTAACTTATGAAAATATAAATTACTTACTATGATTCCATGACTTATCAAGATCTTAATCTTTTAACCACCATTTCTCATGACTTAGGATAGTTTATGACTTCTAACCATTATTCTTGCTTCATCTTATCATACCAATTCCATTAATGTAAACATGTTACAAGCTTTTACAAGTTCTTCTTAAGTTCATAACTTCATTAATTCCTTATCTTACAACATGACTTAATTACGGCTTATTAATACTTAAGCCCTTTGATTCATTATTCCAACCCCTTCTTAGCATACATGTTCTACCACCACTCACTTCTCTAACCATGGAAGAGAAAGAGAATCATGGTTCAAGATGGCTTACCCTTTGATGATCACTTACTAAGCCTTAATCTTCTTCTTGCTTCTTGCTTATTTGAATAATGAAAGGTCTAACTTTCTAGCTTATTCTCACTTATTCTCTCTAACAAATAAGTTGTAAAGAGTTGGATGAAAAGAAAACAACCCACAAATGAGCTAGCATGCTTTCTATTTATAAGAAATCCTAAGTGAGGGCATAATGGTCAATAAGCCACCTCCACCTCCTTAATCCACCTCCTTACTATTCATTACTTCCTAATTAAGTTAACTTGGCCACCACATCTACTTAGCCACCAAGTCACTTGCTCACCACTTATCTTAGCCATTAATTTAACTTGTTTATCACAACTTCTATCCTTTGCTTGCCCATCACAACACTTAAGCATTAAGTTACTTGTTTATCACTTTGGATCACCCATGGTTTAAACCATGGGTTTAAACCAACCCATAACCCCTTGGTTCTTACTTTGGGCTTTAGCTTAATTAGTTAATCTAACTTAACTTATACATTGGGCTTGTAATTAAATAAACACTTGAGCTTGTTCATTAATTTACTTTGGACTTGACCATTTCCTACATTTGGGCCTTATAATAATTCCCCTTGGACCATACTATTTCCTACACCATTCAACAAATCCCTTACAGATGGCTTAAAGCCCTATAACGTATAATATACATATAATTCTCGTAATCTAATTTGTATACTCATCCCACATATACAACATACCATCATTCATACGTACTCGTATAATACCTCATATAGTATTCGTATTCATTACCTCGTACAATATTCTTAACGCTTGATTTTCCTAACGTTCTCAAATTAAGTCCACATGCGAAATATTACGTTTTCCATAAGTAAAATATTATTGGATATTCCATCTCACCTTGATATTCTATCGTTACGTATTTCTCGGAAGTTCAAAAATAATTTCCGAGCAGAAATGCGTGAATTGTATTTTTCGGAAAATTTCTCGGAAAGCTTTTATTTTTGTCTTGGAAATTCAAACACTGTAATCCTACCACGTAGCCAAAATACTATGACGTTCTGATATGTTTAGGTCATAGAATGACCTTCAATTAGCTTGCTACCATAAATAATTAATTAAATTCATTTAATCCACATAATAAAATAAAATTTTAATTCTAAAAAAAATCCGATTTTCTGGGGCGTTACACGTTCTGACAGCTACTTTAGGCCTTTAGATCTTTCATTTGATGCATGTTATGACCATGTTTGTTGTTGGATATTGTAGTATTACATTAGTACTACAATAGCTGACTATTAACTAGTATAGAAACACATTATACACAGATTAATCGATGGTCAAACAAGGTCCCTTGTCTACTGACTTTGAAGATCTGGGTTTCTCAAGAACACCTAAGGCGACGCTTTATGTCGCCAAATGCTTTAGCGACAGACTTAGTTAATTTTAATTAATTAATTTCCAAAAATCATTTAAAAATAGAAAATAATTTCTAAAAATTACAAAAATTATTTTAAAAATTATTTGAAGTTATAAAAATTAACTTTTAATAATTTGACATAAATTTCATAAATATTAATATTTAATTGGATATTATTAATATTTTATTTATTTATTAAATGCATTAAATAAATTAATTAAAAATGAGTTTATTATATTAAAAATCATTTTAAATGATAAAAGGTATTTAATAATATTTTAAGTTATAAAACATAACTTTTAATATTTTAAGATAAAATTTATTAATTATTTAATATTAATAATATTAGATTTATATAATAACTATATTAAATAAATTAGTTTAAAATGATTTTAATATTAGAAAAATCATTTTAAATGAAAATAAATAGTTTAAAAATATTTTAAGTTATAAAATATAACTTTTAATATTTAAAGGAAAATTTCATTAATAATTTAATATTAAATGATATTTGATTTATTTAATAATTATATTAAATAAATAGTTTAAAATTATTTTATTAATTTAAAATCATTTAAAAAGGAAATAAATGAATTAAAAATATTTTACGTTATAATTAATAACTTTTAATATTTTGATGAATACTACATTAATACTTAAATATTAATGGTAATTATTTAAAATGATTTTAATTGTTTTAAAAATTATTTAAGGGTAATATCAATGTTTTAAAAATATTTTGAGTTATTATAAATAACTTTAATAATTTAGTAATGGTTTCATTAATAGTTTAATATTAATTAAATATTAATGATAAAAGAATTATTTAATATTTAAATCATTTAATAATGATTCTAGTGTTTAAAAAATCATGATAAATTATAATAATTATTTAAAAATTATTATAAGGCTATGAAAAATAATACGACTGATATTTAAAATATCTAAACGAATATTGAACTATAGAATAGAGTTTAGACTCGATATTTATCCGATAAAGTCGTCGGTACACCGATATGTTTCAGAAATTGATCTAGACTTAGATAATTAGACTCGATACGTGTTTGTTTGTGATCCAATTACTGTTAAACATATGTGACAATGTGATTAGGTTATGTGCTGACTGCAAATAGCAGTACTATGTGATATGATATATTATTCTAATCGAACAAATGATCTTATTAATAATAGGTCTTAGTATAAAAGATAAAACTAAATTGTGTTAGTGTAAGCAGCAGCTCAGGCAAGTATCCTAACTTTGCATTTCCTTTATGCAATGGGCATGAGTAAGAAAGTTTCAGAATTATACTATTATTGTGCCAAATTATTAACTCTATTATTATCGATTATATATCCAATCTTTTGTATTCATATAAGTTTTTAAATTATCTAATCATTGTTTATCAATACAATACTATTGTACATTCCAGATATTTATTCTGTTCGTTAATTTCTAAATATGGTTATACAAGTGTCCTCACTTGGATAATCATTGTATTAATCACATGTTGATACATACTTATTGATTTCTAGTATGTATACGTTGACTTAAAAGCCGTCTTATTGATAATCATTGTGTGCTAATTAATAGGAAAGATTATGAGATGTGGAGTAGAGTTTACATTACAATTACTATGTGTTGTTATGTGACTAATAGTTGATGTGTATGATTATATAATTGTGTAGGGCACTTGAAGTGCAGATAACTGTAAGCTGTTAAACTGTTATTGGTAAACAACGATCAAGGCAAGTCATTCGGTTCCTATTTTCTACGTGGACTTGATGAACTATTTTAAATTGTATGATATGTTATACATGTTGAAATCATGAAATGTTAAAGTCAATTTATGACTGCATTGTTTTGGTTAAATAAGGAGGATTGAGTAAGGAACTCAATCTTTATATTTCCTATGTGAATTAAAAGCATGTATGCCATTTACTTAAATTATTATGATATGTATGTTTAGCATATTATTATGTGTTATGTGATGCATGAAAACTGTTAGATTTTGTTGGGTTGTCGAGCTCACTCTTGCAAATAACCATTTTTGCAGGTTAAAGATTTAAGGTAAGGATATGTGCTACGTGAATTATAGAGATCCATATTCACGAAGATTATTTATGTTTTATGGAAAATGTATTTAATATTTTGAATGTAACGTGTTGTTGAATTATAAGTTGAAATATATGGTGTATATGGATATCTATTTATGATGAAAGACTGTGTATAGTCATTTTGTTGTAACGATTCATGATATAGATTTGAATCGAAGAGATGTAATGTAAAGGTTGCGATTTAGGGCAATAAAGAAGGAAATGTATAAAAGTTTTAAATATTCCGCATTTTTTTAAGTTTAACATTGAATAATGATGTAAGATCAGAAGTTAGACGTATTATTAACGACCGAAGTCGATAATTAAATTGTATGAATTTTGGGGTCGTTACATTCTCCTCCTATTTTCTTCTTTTGACTCTAACTTACGTACTAACATATAACGTATAATAATAATATATGTATTAATTATATAATATTAATATAGATATAACTGATATCAGTTATCTAATTTTTGAAAATCAAAAGCCATAAGGCTTGTTTGGCTAGCTCACTAAAAATTAACCCATTAACTCTTACACCTTGTTTGGTAAACCTAATTCAAATAAATCAATTAATCCTTATACTTTGTTTGATAAAACACACTTAGACTCCTTTAATTTATTTTAATAACTCCTTTATAGTTAGGTTGTTTGTGTAACGCCCTGAAATCTGATCCAAATTCCGTACGTCACGAGTACATCATTCATCCAACATACATCATTATATACTGAAATATAACGACATACACTCTCAAATCCCGTGTTACGAAAACCTTATAACCTTTTTCATTACAAATAATAATAAATACATTATTCATTTCATCTTACAAGAGTGACTTTTATCCACCACCAAGGATACATAACAGTTCCTTAAACTAGTCTAGAGTTCAATTCATCTTTCTAAATTACAAGTCTTCACTTGATCTTTTCGCTACCTTCACACTCTGAATGACAATTCATCTGGAGACCATCAGCTTGATCTTTACGGGATCCTTAAGTTCTTCTAACCTTGTTCGCTAAAAAATGTTTTTCATTTAAAGCAAGTGTGAGCATTCAATTTCCCAACAAGTCATAACAATTGAACAAACAACTTCAGAATTAAAACATATAATAAAAATTCTCCACATTAATTTAATAATGTAACACATATAATTAATTTAATCTACCACAATTTCATCAATTAATTATTTAATCTAATAATTAAATCATCGAAAATATTTATTTAATTCAATAAATATTAAAATTCATTTACAAAATCTCATTCATCACATAATCCTTCTTATCCAAGATTTTAACACGTATCTCCTCATACGTTAAATCATCCGCTATCTCGTCCGGTTCTAAATTAATAATGTGGTTCGGGTCGTCCCCATATTTACGTAACGTCGATACGTTAAAAACGTTATGAACATGAGACATACTTGGCGGTAAAACGAGTCTTTAAGCCACAGTTCCTACTTCATCGAGGATTTCAAATGGGCCAATTAAATTGAGGGTTGAGATTTCCTCTCTTCATCGATTCTTGCTTCTAGAATAACGCCCTCTTGAACCTTCTTAATTCTTCACATTCATCAGCTCCAGGTGTGTAGCTTGAGCGGCTTTAACTTTATCGATTAAAGTCGATTCTACTCGCACTTGTATTCGCACTTGTAAACGCATACGATCTTCTACTCAACGCGTCAGCTACCACGTTCGCTTTTCCACGATGGTATTGAATGATATGATCGTAATCTTCAACAGCTCAAGCCAACGTCTTTGGCGCATGTTATGTTCATTTTAGTTGAAGAAATATTTGAGGGGTTAAGAAATGGGTTTTGTACTGGGGTCAATACAAAATTCGATTTTATGCTCTAGGGATAGACTAAGAAGTCTTCAAGAATACGTCAGGAAATTTATTAACAATAAAAATATCATTCAAAACTGTGACCCTCATCCAAGACTTGGATAGTACGTCACATTGATACCTATCAACTTGCCATCGTCATTCACGACATCGCCTACAGAAAGTTTGGCTTCGGTGCATTTCATACAAGGAAGTCAACAACGAAAGGACCGGGGCTCTTTACTTATGGCTTGATATGACAATGATTGACTTTAGTGGTTTGGTTGCTTGGATTCCCATAACAGGTTGGTTAGGAATATGAAAGATAACAACCTTACGAAAAGCTTGATGAGTAGTTAACCAATCGATCCCTAAAATCACATCAAAGGCAAGTATTTTCAAAGAGATAAGATCGACAGGTAACGTGAAAGTGTTGATTTGAATTAAACAAGATTTATAAATAGTGGATGTAACGAAGGTTTCTCCCAACTGAGTTTCAACAGATAAATCAAAATCTAAATTCTCCGGAGTTAAATTCTAACATTGAACACAACTAGGTGAAATAAAAGAGTGCGTAGAACCGATATCTAACACGGTATAGACTTCGCAAGAGTTTATGATTAACTTACCCGTGATAATTTTATTCAGGTTCCTCGTAAAAAAAAAACACTCTCTCTTAAACTACCAGCTTTGGCTTGTCAGGGACATCCTTTGGCATCACTATCCTAGCTGGACTTGACTTTGGTGCACGAAAAAATTGGGCTAGGTGACCTTCTTTTCCACAATTATAACATGCTTTGGACTGCTGCGTACAGGTTGGACTGATGTGTCCCTCCCCTTCGGATTTGTAACATATGATTGGCGGTCGTTCTCCTTCCTTAACAGGTGCTGGTGTTGTTGTCTTTTCATCATTATTGACCCTTCTCTTCTTGAAATTTCCACTTCTATTATCTTGGCCATGATTACCACCGAAGTGGTTACCATTCTTGGCGTGATAATTTCCCCTACGATGGTTATCATTGTTCGATGGTCATTGCCACCCATAGAATTTATTATTATCGTGTTGTTGGTCGTTACCTTTTGGTTGTGCTGAATCACTATCACGCTCCAATAACTGAGCCCTATTCACAACATCTGAATATAAACAAAGTTTGTGAGAAATGAGGTATTGAAGTATATCGGGTTTCAAACCTCTTAGAAACATTCGCGTCATTCGCTCCTCATTATTGACCAAATAGTATGCAAATCAGGATAACTTGGCAAACTTAGCCTCGTACTACGACACGGTCATATTGCTTTGTTCCAACTTGATAAACTCCACCTCCTTCATGTGACGAATACTTTCGGGAAAGTACTTGTCGTTGAACAACTCTTGGAACTTCTCCCAAGACATCTTGAGTGCGTCAGGCTGGGTACGTTTTATAGATTTCCACCAATAATCTGCTTCTTAATGCAACATAAAGGTGGCAAAGGGAACCTTTTTCTCCTCGGAGCATCCCAAGACATTAAATATCTTGGTGATCTGCTTTAACCACATCTCCGCCTTAAGTGGTTCTGGCTTACTCAAAAACTCCGGTGGTCCCAGCTCCTTGAACTGCTTAGCGGTGACCGACCGTGGGTTGCCATTGTTTCCACCTGCATTATGAACATGAGCCTCTCTCGCCTGATGTTGCATGAATTGCATAAAGCCTCTGAACATCCCATCGTTCATCATTTCATCGGTGTTATTGTTTAACTGAGGATTATTATCTTCCTGTTGCACATTATCCTGGATATTGATCGTTGGTGACTCAACGATCTCATGTGCTTCATTGCTTATCCCAACATTTTTGGATGCCATTTTCAAATACTGCCACAAAACAAGGGTTAATTAACATGTCACATATTATCCATATACTCTGACCGACCAATTAAATACCAAATAAACTTAGGTAGGTCGTACTCGCGAAGGAATTCCCCGTCTCTCCCCTCCTAGTTCTTAACTCACATCTCAGCCAGGGATCATATCCCTAAGCTTTGATACCAACTGTGATGCCCCCAAAATAGGTATACATCACCCATCTTGGGTCGCCAGATACATGGTACAAAATTCAAATATAACTTAATTATACAACAGTTGTGTAAAATACGACTAAACATATGCTGTGAGTTTTAATACAAATATTGTCATCTAGACAATATCCACACTCAATAGAGTCCTAATTACATTTATTATCACACTATTTCAAAGAATAGTGAGGACTACTAATGCACCATCTAGGACCATCACTCTGTTCCCCGACTAGTCCCAGCTACGTTCTCATTTCCTGAAGAGAACAGTGAAAGAAAGGGTGAGCTTAACTAGCCCAGTAAGAAATATTATGACTAAGATAATGCAGAATAAATTATCATTATCCTTCAATAATGTTAAACTGATAGAATATAATAGACAACAAGTTTAACTGCAGCGGATCAAGCAATCCATTAGAAGAGTCAAGTAAGGTATAAAATCTACTATCTTTTATTATTTAAAAGGTTTTTCATCAACTTTATCATTTGAGACTCGACAATAAATAAAATCATCCTGCTCCATGGCCAAGGATATTCATGTAATCATCAATGGTCATGACTATACTTAGAATAATCCACAGTCGTCATAATCATACCAACAATCGCCCCACCAATGAACTACAGCCAATGAGGACTTTTACCACATCATTCGTCACATTACGGTCCATGATTATACCGAATAATTCCTCGGTTATAATCATACCAAGTCCATCTATGCACGTAAGCCAAAGATGACTTTCAACATAATATAAGCATGAGGATGATGACAATTCCATAAAACAAGTTCAAGAATAAATTTTAATGATTTATAAGTTAATTTATCCTGAACTCAATAACGTCCAAATTGTCAATATGATACTACTTTGTGTAGTAAAATTCAAGAATGCTCAGAAGAATATTTCCATGAAAAAGCGCAAATATCAAGGATATTCCACTAATTTCATGGAGTATAGAAGCCAAAACTTTAACCAACTGAGTATAATAGAATATATGAAACTGCAAATGGATTTTCACCCGCCATGCGATAATCCACGTATACAGATCATTTCCACAATTTAATAAGGAATGAATATAAAGGATCATTCACCATGCATGTGGTAATCCACATAGACAGGTTATTCCAACAACATAATAAAGAATGGAATAACAGAAGGATTCACCATGCGTGCGATAGACTGCACAGACATGTTATTCCCAATAGAATAATAAATAATGGAACCAGTCCCAGTAAACGCACAAAAGCAGATATTCCGACAAAATAATAAATAATGGAACCCGAGGTCCAAAAGAACGCACGAGATAGGATATTCAAGCGAATAATAAATAATGGAACCGTGTCCGGCGTGCGTAACGCACTTATGTGATAGGATAGTCAAGCGAATAATAAATAACGGAATATTAGAAGAATTTCACCATGTATGTAGTACTTTGCATAGACATGTTATTCCAACAGAATAATAAGAATGGAATAATAGAAGTTCTCTTCACGAATAAGAAAGAAATAATACCCCTTACGAGTACAACAAATAATATCCCCTACCTTAGAAGAAACTGGATATTGGAGTAGTGAAGTAGCAGAATACTTTTCTTCTTTCTCTCTAGAGTTTTAGTGAATTCGTAAGAAATAATGAAGGAATGAGCTTTTATTTATAGGAGAATGGGCTGAATAATAACTAATTCATGAATGGTCCAGATTGATTTACTTTTAAACGGACGATCCATATTGGTTTACTATTAAAACTTAAAGCAACGGTCCATACTGATTTACTATTAAAACTTTAAACCAGCGATCCATATTGATTTACTACTATAACTTTCCACCAGCGGTCCATATTGATTTACTATTATATCTTCAACCAATGGTCTGAAAAATTAGCACATCTCCTCATGGAATAATATTGTACCCAAAAATGATTTGGACCGAAAAGAAATATATCTTACAGGTGAATAGTACCCCATGAATAGTAACTCATGAATAGTAACTTGTGAATAGTAACTCATGAATAGTACTCTGACACGAAAAGTGCCCCGAATACCCGATTGAACAATATAACCTCCAGACATCAATTATTATCGAAATAAATGTCGATTTCCACTAACACTAATAATCCCAACACAATGGAACTATCAATTTCATCTTTAATCAACACGGACTTATTCATCATTAATATTATAATTCACAATATGTAACAACCAGATCATTCCCAGGAAAGAGGGGGCTTTTCGATAAGGATTTCTCCTTATTCGCGCGCAATTAGGTGACCAAACCTCTCCTTGACAGAACTTCTAGACATTGTCAATATTGTAAATAATAATATGAATAACTTTGTCGTCTCAATTATTGATTTAATAATATAACATATTATCACGAGATGATCTTTGTAACAATAATTGAATCAATAATATGAGAGATATGATGCGGCAATTCTTGTAGCAATAATTGAGTATAACCGAGTGACTTCTCATGTAAGCATCAATAATCAATACTGTAGCTGCAATGCAATGCACGCCAGACATATTCTTTTCTTTTACTACTGGGTAGTTCAACAGTTTTAACTTGTAACACCTCCGTAGTTATTTTTATAGAAAGATAATTTTGTTGTTTTCTAACTATGACAATACTTCCGTTGTGGGGTCCACCAATGATTGTACTGTCGTATAATATTCCCTGTTAAAATGAATATTCCCCGACCAATCGAATATTATATAACCACTTGCTTACTTTGCAAAATTTATAAATACTATCCACAACTATAACATTATATCAAATCCACACCATAATATTAAAAAAATTATTTCGAGAAAATTAAATATTTATTCATAAAATATGGGGTCTCACAAAGTTTGCGGAGTTATCCCGGTTTGAATCCCATTTGGTCGATAATGAGGAGAGAATGATGCAAATGTTTCTGCGAGGTTTGAAACCCGAAATACGTCAATACCTCATTTCTCACAAACTTTGTTTATATTCAGATATTGTGAATATGGCTCAGTTATTGGAGTGCGATAATGAGTCAGCACAACCAAAAGGCAATGACCAACAACACGATAATAATCGTACCAGTGGCAACGACCATCGGAACAATGATAACCATCATGGGGGAAATTATCATGCCAAGAATGGTAACCACTTCGGTGGTAATCATGGCCAAGATAATAGAAGTGGAAATTTCAAGAAGAAAAGGTTCAATAATTATGGAAAGACAGCAGCACTAGCACCCGGTTCAAAGGAAGAAGAACGACCACCCGTCGTATGTTTCAAATGCGGACAGGAGGGACACATCCATCCAAAATGTACGCAGCAATCCAAAGCGTGACAATTTGGACGTTATTGAGTCAAGGATAAATTAACTTATAAATCTTTAAAATTTATTCTTGAACTTATTTTATTGAATTGTCATCATCCTCATGCTTATATTATGTTGAAAGTCATCTGTAGCCTGTAGTGCATAGATGGACTTGGTATGATTATGACCAGGGATTATTCGGTATAATCATGACCGTAATATTACAAATGATGTGGAAAAAGTCCTCATTGGCCCGTAGTGCATTGATGGACAGTTTTTGGTATGATTATGGCTATGTATTCTCTTCGGCCAAGGGTGCAAAGATGAATTGTTTTATGGCATGATCAGAACCGTTGATGAAAACACGATTATCTTTGGCCCGCAGTGCATGGATAATTCATGGTCGTGATACTAAAGAATATCCTTGGCCTGTAGTGCAGGGATGATTTAATGATGTGGATTATTTATTAAGATGAGTCTCAGCGATAAAATTTATGATAAACTTTTTAAATTATAGAAGATAGTAGATTTTATGCTCTACTTGACTCTTCTAATGGATTGCTTATTCCATTGCAGTTGTTGATCTAAAACTTGTTATCTATTATATTCAATCAGTTGTTATACTGTTGAAGGGTAAGGATAATTTATTCTGCATTATCTTAGTCATAATAATTTTTACTGATCTAGTTGAGCTCACCCTTTCTTTCAATGTTCTCTTCAGGAAATGAGAATATAGCTGGGATTAGTCGGGGAATGGATTGACGGTCCAGATGGTTACATTAGTAGTCCTCACTATTCTGTGAAATAGTGTGATAATAAATGTATTGAGGACTTATTTTGAGTTTAAATACTGTCTAGAAGACTATATTTGTATTAAAACTCACAGCTCATGTTGTATATTTAAGTTTGTATTTGTATTCTGTACCATGTATTTGGTGACTCAGAATAGGTGATGTATACCTATTTTGGGGGCGTCACAGTTGGTATCAAAGCTTAGGGATATGATCCCTGGTTGAGATGTGAGACAAGAACTAGTAGGGGAGAGACGGGGAATTCCTTCGCTAGTGTGATCTACCTAAGTTTATTTGGTATTTAATTGGTTGGTCAGAGTATAGGGATAATATGTGATATGTTAATTTTTGGGGTGTCACAGTTGGTATCAATGTATTCTTGATGTTTCCTTTGATTCAAACTTTAGTGTAAATTGAATGCCCAGTACAAGCTTCTTCTATAAATGGCAACTCCATTTTTCAGTTTTTACGTTATTTGCATTTGTTGGTTGAAACTTTGATAATTTGAGTTTGTGAGTGTATTGTCTAAAGAAGAAGTTAGCAAGCTCAGAAGAAGGAAACTAAGTTCTTTAATCTTTAAGAGGTATAAAATCTTAACTTGTGTTCTTGAAATGGGTTTTGTCAAATGATAGAAATTACATGAAATTCTTTATTAGTCAAAGTGAATTAGCATGCTATAATGTGTTTAGGAAGTAGGCTTACATGTTTGAACTCTCAAGTGATGGATTGGAACATGTTTGAAACAAGTGAAACCAATATGGTTAAGGCTCTACAAACAGAGTCATTTTGTCTCGTCTCGATGCGGCGCATGCGAATTGCTACTCTATTTGTACTAGGTGCGGTAGCAATCTTACCAGAACAAAATTCAGGTTTTTTGTCTCAGCATACTTGATTTTAATACTAATTGTACTAGGTGCAACAGTAATTCAATGCACTGCACTGCACTAGACCTGCACTAGACCTGAGATGTTCTATTAAGTTTCTGTTCGTGCTAAATTGTTAGTACATGGCAGAGCGATCTTGTAAACTGTTTTAGCACGCACATGTAAGCACATGCATATAGGATGAACAAGTATAACAATGATTGACACAACACTTGTGGTCTTGAAATGAAGTTTGTGATTTCAAAAGTGAACTTTATCACGAACACATCATGTGAGCATTTTGACTTTATGGATATGATAATATGGTTTATATTGACATGAAATGCAAGACTAAAGTGATTAAACACACTAGCATACATGATTGAAAGATTAGACTATTTCAAAGATAAGTAACTTAAGGCTTTTCAAAGAGAACTTGACCAAGACTTTTATCTAGTAAGTTCTGACCATTTGAGCATGCATGTGGCTTTAATATATGTTGTAAATGCATAAGAGTTACATGTTAAGATGCCTTGTATATGCTAAGTTGACTTAGTGTTAAATTTAAAGAAAATTAGAATGTCAACAAGAAATGAGTAAAGTATGTTATGACCATTCAAGCATGTGTATTAGGATTCATTATGCTTATAGACATATTGACATGAACATCATTTGGTTAAGATATGGTTTTCACTTATGCACACATAGTCATAAAGAAAAGGAAATTTCTAGACTATATGAGTAAAGTATACATGTGTTGTCTATATACGACCATGACTACTAAGTATTGTATTGCCAAGATTGTAAAGCATGAGGATTACATGACCTTTTACGTTTTAATGACATATAAAATGGTAAGTTAAGCTTGTGGTAATGAACTCAAGTAGAATCATGCGGTATATGTTAAACTCTAGCATGTATATATGTTAATATGTATGTATAGATGTATGTTAGAGTTGGACTAAAGTCAGGAAGTGCAGAAGCTCAACCTTGAGTGCAGCCAGGGGGCGGTCTAGATTCTTGTAGTCCCTAAGCTTTAGACTAGCGCATCTGCGGCAAATCCGCAATCTTGCCAAGATGATATGTTTTTGGTTTGAGGCATTGAGGCATGCTTATATGATTACTTACTTGGTAATGTGTGACTAATATGTCATATAATGTGTTGAGAAGCATACTATGTGATGACTTGATTCTTTTAAGTGTAGACTCGTATTAGTTTACACATACTAATTGAAAGACCGACTTGTTAATGTTAGGTCATATCAACGCAAGTTAGTTAAAGCTAGTATTATACTGTAGCTGAGAAAACATGCAAGTTTTCTTTGAACTTCACTCTTTGATTGAGCAAGTTCCTTGGACCCAAATTTTGTTAAACAAGTTCCCTAAACTTACTCCAATTATTATTGAACAAGTTCCTTGAACCCTACTATTATTGAGCAAGTTCCCTTGAACTTCACTCTTTATTGTGAAAGTTTTATATCCTCTTCATATCGTATTGAGCACGTTATTGTTGAATTTAAAGCTATTCGTTTAAGCTTGAACTTTATTTCCAAGCATGCTATTAAGTGGTTTAATTATCTTACAATTATTCCACATCGATATTATTGATATTCGCACTTAGTGCACTGGAGTTCGTACAAGTCTTGGACTTGTACATTGTTTAAAGTTCTATAATTCTTGAACTGTGTTAGATAGAGTCTGAACCTTTGTTTAGTCAGACAAGTATATGAAGTTTTACAAAAGCTATCAAAACCAATTGATGGTAAGGATTCTTAGACTGAAAAAACACCCCTTCTATGATAAGGGAGTACCTCAGGTATCTAATAATAAATACAAAGAACAGATTTGAATGTTATGCATATACATTGTTGTATTTAAACTTGTTGAGCAAACTTGTTACTCATCCTTGCTATATCATGAATTATATTGCAGCTAAGCCCGAGACCTCAGGAAATGACAAGGGTAAAGGAAAGATGTAGGATAGTCGCCGGGAGCAAACTTTACTATATGTCTAGTTTAAATTATTGTTATGTAATGTGAACCCTAATTAGTAATTTAGGGCATGTTTGTAAGATTATATTAAGGTTATCGAATCTTGGGACTAGTAACACCTTTTGAATGAACGACGTACGTTTATTATATTCCACATTTTAGTTATCGTATGTTGTTTAGAAGTGGATGTTTGTATTTTATCGTGATGACCGAACCGGGGTCAGAGGACCCAGATTTGGGGGTGTCACAGGAACCCAGATTCTTCCCTCGAACCGTAGTAGTCCTTCGGTATCAATCTTGTATTTCACCTCTTTTCCTTCGTTCACACCCTCCTTTATTTTTCTGCATTCTTCATCCTGTAGTTGAGCATTCTTCACCTTGTCCACTAAAGTTGGACCAGCTTCTATCTAGAATAGTCGTTCGTCGAATTCTTCTGGAAATTTTATTTCCAACTCTAGCTTTGTCATTGCTGATATAAGCTCCTCCTGAATGGTTATCAGCATCAATTTTTCTCGACCTTTCCTGCTCAAAGCATCTGTAACCACATTCCCTTTGCCCATGTGATAAAAGATCTCACAATCGTTATCTTTTATCAATTCCATCCATCTTCTTTGACACATGTTCAGGTCCTTCTGTGTGAAAATATACTTCAGACTTTTATGGTCTGTGTAGATCTCACAATTTTCTCCATATCTTCAGAGCAAATATTACTGTAGCCAATAACAAATCATGAGTCGGATAACCTTTCTCATAATCCTTCAGTTGTCTTGATGCATATGCAATAACTTTATCGTTCTGCATAAGAACACAACCCAACCCTTTATGTGAGGCATCACTAAACACCACAAAGTTTCTTGTACTATCCAGTAATGACAACACAGGTACACTTAATTTTTCTTCAAATCTTGAAAACTCTCTTCACATTTCTCCGTCCAAACAAATTTTACCGCTTTCCTTGTCAAATTTGTTAGCGGAGTGGCTATCTTAGAGAAATCTTGAATAAATCTTCTATAATAACCGGCCAGTCCCAAGAAACTCCTCACCTCCGACGGTGTTCTTGGTTGTTCCCAATTGATTACAGCTTCTACCTTTGATGGATCCACTGAAATCCCATCTTTGTCAATAACGTGCCCAAGGAATTGTACACGACCTAGCCAAAATTCACACTTAGAAAATTTTGCGTACAACTTTTCCTTTCTTAGTGTTTCCAATGTCAAACGTAAGTGTTCCACATGTTCTTCTTGAGTTATGGAATACACCAGAATTTCATCGATAAATACCACTACAAACTTGTCTAAGAATGGTTTAAACACCCTGTTCATCAAATCCATGAATGTAGCAGGGGCATCGGTTAAACCAAAAGACATCACCAGGAACTCGTAATGTCCATACCGAGTTTTGAATTCCGTTCGAGGTATATCTTCCTTTCTTACTTTCAATTGGTGATACCCACCTCTCAAATCTATTTTCGAGAAGTATTTAGCACCCTTCAATTGATCAAATGTAACGCCCGAGAAAATCGAATTTTTATGACAATTAAATTTTTATTTGATTAGGTGAATTAAATGAATTTAATTGATTTCTTTGTGAGTATGCTATGTGAAGGTCGTTCTATGACCTAGAATGTGCTAACATGGTTAGTATTCTGGCTACCTGTTAGAAATAATTGTTTGGAATTTCCAAGACGAAAATAATTGTTTTTCGAGAAATTTCCGTAAAAACACTATTCATCCATTTCTGTTCGGGGAATTATTTTGAAATTCCTAGAAACGAGTAATGATAGAATATCGTGATAAGATGGAATATCTGATAATATTTCATTTATGGCAAACACAGTTTTCGCCTGCGGACTTAAAACCTAAGGGTTGAGTATATTGATTTCCGAGAAGGAAATAATATGCGTAGAAGGAATGACGTTAGGGTTAATGCGCGTGTTATACATTTGGTGATACTATTTAGTATCTATGTATAATACGTTGAGTAAATACGAAGTGCAATATGATTATTGTACGAGTAGTATACAGAGATAATACGTGAATTGTAAGTATGTGATACGATTTGTATTATAGAATTAAGTTAAGACTTAATGACTAATTCATTTGAGTTGGATTATTAATTAATCCAATCATTTGAATGATCAAGCCCTAGTGATTAGTGAGTTAAGCCCAAGTCAAGGCCCAATGTTAATTTAGTTAAGCCCAATTCATTAAAACCGAACCGCTGGGTCACCGAATGGGTAAAACCCATGGGGCAACCCATGGGATGTCACATGAAGGTGGTGGGCCGGCCACCTTGGTGTGGAAGCCAAGCATAAGGCTTGGTCACTAAGTGTTTTACTTGGTGACCACACATGAATAGTAAGGAGGTGATGGTTGTAACACCCCGAATAACCTTATAACCTCTTTCATTACAAATAATGATAATTACATTTTTCTTTACATCTTGCACGAGTGACTTTTATCCGCCACCAAGGATACATAACCATTCATTAAACTATTCTATAGTTTAATTCTCATCTTTCTACATTACAAGTCTTCACTTGATCTTCTCGCTCATTCACATTCTGAATGGCACTTCATCCGATACTGAGTCGAACTTGATCTATACGGGATCCTTAAGTTCTTCTAACATCGTTCACTGAAAATGTTTTTCATTTAAAGAAAGTATGAGCATTCAATTGCCTAACAAGTCATAACAGTTGAACAAACAACTTCAAGAATTTAAACATTCTTTTCAGACTTCAATAACCGAACAAGGTTACGAAACAGCTTGAATAATAGGAATAGTCTTGATTCCTATCATCTTAGTACATTAGTTACATGCACTTTGAAATACTTTCATTCTCTACTTTCTTTCATGCACAATCTGTCTGGCTAGAATCAATAGCACAAACTTAACAATAATGGTTCATGTATAAACAAAACATTCTTTTATTAAACTGTTCAAACATAGAACAGTTCGTCTCACAGAAACACCGAAGTGTTAACATTGTGGCACAAGGCCTTATATGTTCTACCACCTTGTACAAATATCGCACATTCGCACATAGATAGAAACTTCTCAAGTTCAACATCTGAGAAGTTTTAGAAACTAGCATTCATTTAAAAATATGAATGAAGTTAGGAAACTTTCCTACAACATGCCTACAACTTTTTACGTTGAATCGCTCATTCCAATCCCTATAACACATAAGGAAATAACAAATACACCAATTAGTCATATACTTGACTTACGCATTGGTTTACTTAATTTTACTTCTTAAGGTTCGCGTTCTTACATTATAATTTTACGCGACTAACTTTCATTACTGGTTTACGGTTTCATGACATACGGAGATGTCTTACTCAAAACGTTCATCATCTTTGATGATTTACATTCTTATCTTCTTCTTATACTTCTCTAGGACTCAGAACAAATCGCTTCTCTGCTAGTAGTCCATATGGTACTCGTAGTGGTTTCCCACAAACAACCAATAAACAAGTTCCCATCTCATCTACACTACCATCACCGTGAGTTAGATCGGTTGCCAGTTTCATATATACCTTCACTCTGTGAAGGAATTATTTAGCCTAGCTCCCATATGTCAACCATCAAAGGTTACAATTGTACCACAACTTAAATTTCTCTTAACTTATACGAACCATTAAATATAATGTTCGTTAAGTCAATTTCTTATTCCTTATGGCTTTCTGGCAAGTAATTGCCATACCTCAGAACTCGTTCTTATCCAACTCCCATTCGGCTTTCATTAATCTTATTACCTTTCGATACGGCTTTCTTGATACCATTCGTATCTTACTTACTACTTTCATCAACGTCTAAGTCATACAACTAGGGTATACTTAGAACGTTCGTCAAACGCGAATACGATTTACGAAGATCATTTACGTATTCAACGTTCATGTTGCTCGTCTCTTAATCTCTCACTCAACCTTTACTTAAGGTTTCAATTGCATTCATCGTTATCCATCCCATGAACCCCATGTTCATTATTATTTCTTAATGTCGAAGCCATACGGTCCGTTGTATGCTAAGACCAATCGTTCATCGCAACAACGTTGCGTTCATAGCGTCTATACGCTTTACACTTATCTCTCATTATCACAACATAACATCGAAATGTTACTTGTTACCTTCATCACTCAACGTCTAAGGAATCACAATCATAGTAACCCCTCACGTTCGTTCATTATGACTACGGTCCCCGGATATCGGTTACGTAATCTAGCTCTTACATTCTCTATCTTATAATCTCATTAAATCTTTCTATTCAACCTTCACTAAAGGTTTACAACACTTGATTGAATGTTACATTACGTGAACTACATGTTCATTCTTCTTTCTTGCATATCCTCCAGTAACTGAGAACTAAAAATCTCATTTCTGGGCATTGCTCTGATCTCACCAAGCAACTGCATGCCGCGTGCCCTTCCTTTCCTCTCTCGTTGTCATAGCGCGACCTACTTCTCTCTCTCTCTTCTCGGATCAAGGCCAAGCGCCACCAAGTCCTTTGTTATCTCTCGCGCTGCGGCGCCACTCTCCAGAAGGTTTTCGTTCTTCTTTTACAAAATTTTTACCATAACTTCGTTATAGCGTAGTTTTAAATCCGTTCTTCATGAACGTTTCTAACGTTCCTAACCAAGCAATAAGCAAATAACTTATATGCGATGGTTTTAAACTTGTCCATCAACAACATTTGTATTACGATGGTTTTAAATTTGTCCATCAACAACGTTCTTCGTGTTCTTCGCGTTCTTCGTTCGTTCTTCATTTTAATCGATATTTTGGATTACGATTTCACTTTTTCTTGGAATCAGATGCTATAGAACATCATTCCTTACTTATTTAACCTACTCATTCATAAGACTCATTCGGATCGCTCAAAATCCTTACGAATCTTATACTTCCTTAAGAAATTTATAAACTAAATTTCTTATTTCTTATTTCTTATTTTCTCATGATTTCAACCATATGAAATCATTCTCAATATCTCTTACTCTTTATTCTCATTAAGTTATGTTTTTTAACATAGAAACTTAAAGAAAATTTTAGAAGAACTAGTGTTCGGATTACCATTCTTCTTTATTTCTCTTCCGTTATACAAAGCCGGCGATTCGCTAGCTTTTCTATTTCACGATCACTTTTGATTCGAGCATTCATGCTCACGCTTTTCCTCTTCCTCTCCCAACCGAGCTCTCTCTATCTCTCTCAAGTGTAGGATTTTCAAAAATCCTAGAAAATGAAATTCTAGGTTTCTATTTATAGAAAACCAAAGCTAGAGGCAAAATAGTCATTTCGCCCCTAAAGTTACTATTCCCACTTCAACTTAGCCACCAAGTTAACTTGACCACCACCCTTACTTGGTGGCCAAGTGGTCGACCCACATGCCCGTGGGTCACCCCATGGGTTGCTCCAATGGTTCTTACCCATCCGTTTACCCATCGGTTCGATCCGCGGTTTCTTTTCTTGGTTTGGGCCTTAACCCTAATTCTTATTGGGCCTAACTTGGGCTTTATTTCACAAATCATTGGGCTTGACATAATCCAAGTCCAATTGGATTCTACAAAGTCCATGAACACAAAGTCCATTAAGACTAATCGTATTCTACGCATTCTTTTCTCATATTCTCATAATCTCTTCGTATTTAACTCGTATGATGTTCGTATTATACGTCGTACTATTCTTCTTTCTATAATCGTATAATAACTCGTATCATACTCGTATTTCTCACGCATAATAACCATAGTTATTATACGTACTCATTACATTCGCGGAACTCACTTTTCCTAACCCTTAGGTTTTGAGTCCGCAGACGAAAACTTAGTTTTTGCCATAACTAAAATATTATTGAATATTCCATCACGTCTCAAGATTTCACGCAATCAATAACTTCTCGGAATTTTGAAATAAATCTCCGAGCTGAAACGGGTGAATAGTGCCTATTTCGTCTTTTTCCCCAGAAATATTTTTGTTCCCGGAAAATTTTTATTTTCGTCTTGAAAATTCTTACTCGTTCAGTCTAGCACATAGCCAGAATCCTCCAGATTAATAATCATTCTTGGTTATAGAACGATTAATGAACACACAGCACATAATAGTATTAATAAAAATTCATTTTATTAATAACTAATTCTTTAAACTTAAATTCTGGACAATCCGATTTTTCGGGTTGTCACATTCTTCCCTCCTTCAAAAATTCTGTCCTCGGAATTTCTTAAAACCGAACCCTTACCTGGGTCCTCACATTCTCCCCTTCTTCAAAGAATTTCGTCCTCGAAATTTTAGCTTACCCTTCTTCTCAACTTTTTTTCAAAGAAGTTCTTATCTTTCCATCATTCCTAACCTCCATAACCTATCAAGAATCATGAAGCGAAAGGAACAACTAGGAATATAAAGATTCCTTTAAAACATTTCATTCTTTTGCTGAGGGGTCAAATTGACCATGAACTCTTACAAGGTTAAACAGCCTCTCGTCGTAAACCTTTCTTACACGGTAAGTTTACAATCACAAAGAAGGTAAACTACCTCTTCCATACGTAGGTGATTAGCCTATCGTATAACCCCATTTCAGGGTATGTTCACCTCAGACTTAGTACCAAAATTTTTTGATATCTCTTGAAACATTCGTCTAGTCAACTCACTTGACATCGACTACTTCTTTAAATTCTATTCAAAACGTTTCATGACGTCATGATACCGTACTCTTCACAGTACGTTGAGGACTTCGTCAGTTTATGACTTCATCATTATACATCTTACCATAGTGGTTTGCTGATCCAAAGATCACATCCCACCAGGTTCAATTGCATTAACAACTCCATCTTTTTACCATCGTTGCATCAAATGCACAGATGATATAAAATTCATTTTGATATTTTAAATCAATTTCTATCTAGCCGAAGCAATTGGCATAGACATACAAAGTATAGCTCTTTTAGAATCCATTGGTTCCAAAAAGTTGAACCAATTCTTTTCTTTTTCAAAATGTACATTTCAGCACGATTTGAATAAACTTTGAAATCTAGCATAGCTAGAGGATTTGGAATATCCTATTCTCCATTTTCCTTCATTGTCTTTCTGCGACAATACTTAATCTTCTCAAGCACCTTCAATGCTAAGTCTATTGAAAATACTTCGTTTTCAGTCTAAACATTCCTATACCTTAGTACAGTCCATCAACTTACCACACATTATGAGTTCAGAACTTTCCACAATAGTATGAGTTTAAGAACATCCAGACAGACCATTGGCGTCCATTCGCTTGAAACATTCAAAAACATACCATACTATTATGGGTCACCGAATGGGTAAAACCCATGGGGCAACCCATGGGGCACCTTGGTGTGGAAGCCAAGCATAAGGCTTGGTCACTAAGTGTTTTACTTGGTGACCACACATGAATAGTAAGGAGGTGATGGTTGTAACACCCCGAATAACCTTATAACCTCTTTCATTACAAATAATGATAATTACATTTTTCTTTACATCTTACACGAGTGGCTTTTATCTGCCACAAAGGATACATAACCGTTCATTAAACTATTCTATAGTTTAATTCTCATCTTTCTATATTACAAGTCTTCACTTGATCTTCTCGCTCATTCACATTCTGAATGACACTTCATCTGGATACCGCCATCTTGATCTATACGGGATCCTTAAGTTCTTCTAACATCGTTCACTGAAAATGTTTTTCATTTAAAGAAAGTATGAGCATTCAATTGCCCAAAGAAGTCATAACAATGAACAAACAACTTCAAGAATTTAAACATTCTTTTCAGACTTCAATAACCGAACAAGGTTACGAAACAGCTTGAATAATAGGAATAGTCTTGATTCCTATCATCTTAGTACATTAGTTACATGCACTTTGAAATACTTTCATTCTCTACTTTCTTTCATGCACAACTGTAAAGCTAGAATCAATAGCACAAACTTAACAATAACGGTTCATGTATAAACAGAACATTCTTTTATTGAACTGTTCAAACATAGAACAGTTCGTCTCACAGAAACACCGAAGTGTTCACATTGTGGCACAAGGCCTTATATGTTCTACCACCTTGTACAAATATCGCACATTCGCACATAGATAGAAACTTCTCAAGTTCAACATCTGAGAAGTTTTAGAAACTAGCATTCATTTAAAAATATGAATGAAGTTAGGAAACTTTCTTACAAGATGCCATACGACTTACTTTGAATCGCTCATTCCAATCCCTATAACACATAAGGAAATAACAAATACACCAATTAGTCATATACCTGACTTACGCATTGGTTTACTTAATTTTACTTCTTAAGGTTCGCGTTCTTACATTATAATTTTACGCGACTAACTTTCATTACTGGTTTACGGTTTCATGACATACGGAGATGTCTTACTCAAAACGTTCATCATCTTTGATGATTTACATTCTTATCTTCTTCTTATACTTCTCTAGGACTCAGCACAAATCGCTTCTCTGCTAGTAGTCCATATGGTACTCGTAGTGGTTTCCCACAAACAACCAATAAACAAGTTCCCATCTCATCTACACTACCATCAAAGTGAGTTAGATCGGTTGCCAGTTTCGTATATACCTTCGCTCTCTGAAGGAATTGTTTAGCCCAGCTCCCATATGTCAACCATCAAAGGTTACAATTGTACCACAACCTAAATTTCTCTTAACTTATACGAACCATTAAATATAATGTTCGTTAAGTCAATTTCTTATTCCTTATGGCTTTCTGGCAAGTAATTGCCATACCTCAGAATTCGTTCTTATCCAACTCCCATTCGGCTTTCATTAATCTTATTACCGTTAGATACGGCTTTCTTGATACCATTCGTATCTTACTTACTACTTTCATCAACGTCTAAGTCATACAACTAGGGTATACTTAGAACGTTCATCAAACGCGAATACAATTTACGAAGATCGTTTACGTATTCAACGTTCACGTTGCTCGTCTCTTAATCTCTAACTCAACCTTTACTTAAGGTTTCAATTGCATTCATCGTTATCCATCCCATGAACCCCATGTTCATTATTCTTTCTTAATGTCGAAGCCATACGGTCCGTTGCATGCTAAGACCGATCGTTCATCACAACAACGTTGTGTTCATAGCGTCTATACGCTTTACACTTATCTCTCATTATCACAACATAACATCGAAATGTTACTTGTTACCTTCATCACTCAACGTCTAAGGAATCACAATCACAGTAACCCCTCACGCTCGTTCATTACGACTACGGTCCCCGGATATCGGTTACGTAATCTAGCTCTTACATTCTCTATCTTTTAATCTTGTTAAATCTTTCCGTTCAACCTTCACTAAAGGTTTTCAACACTTGATTGAATGTTACATTCCGTGAACTACATGTTCATACTTCTTTCTTGCACATCCTCGAGTAACTGAGAACTAAAAATCTCATTTACTGGCATTGCTCTCCTTGCCGTATATTATACCAAGGCCACCCTTCCTTCCTTTCCTTTTGGGCTGCTACGTGACCTACTTCTCTCTCCTCTCTTCTCGAGCTGGCGCTGTGGCGCCAAGTCCTTTGTTATCTCTCGCACACTGCGACATACTCTCTAGAAGGTTTTAAATCAGCACATGGCATCATGGCGCCATAAATTGTACTACGGTTCATGCTACTACGAATCGTTGCATTGTGTTTCAGACATCATTACGCACTGCTGCACCAGACCTCCAAGGCACAACTTCATGGCTGCGGACACACAGAGCATGAAACCTAGAAAATATTTCTAAGTGTTAGGTCAAGTTTGAGACGCGTACATTACGATCTCATAACTTCTTCGTTATAACTCGGAACGAGGTCGTTCCAAAGCCATTCTCTTCCTTATCTTACATACTTTAATATGCCTCAGACAGAACTTCGTTCTAAATCCGTTAACATGTCATTCAATTGGCTTAATCTTCGCTCTTCGTTCATTTTAACATTTTTAACGTTCTTTGTTCGTTCGTCTGTAATTCGATCATCCGAACTCGGAATTCGTTCGTTCTTGAGTCCATGACTCACGTTTTATACGTTCTCTTACATTTTTATGAAACCCTACACGTTTGGGTTCATTTACTAACTTTCAAATTTTCGTTCTTCTTTTACAAAATTTTCGCCATAACTTCGTTATAGCGTAGTTTTAAATCCATTCTTCATGAACGTTTCTAACGTTCCTAACCAAGCAATAAGCAAATAACTTATATGCGATGGTTTTAAACTTGTCCATCAACAACATTTGTATTACGATGGTTTTAAATTTGTCCATCAACAACGTTCTTCGTGTTCTTCGCGTTCTTCGTTCGTTCTTCATTTTAATCGATATTTTGGATTACGATTTCACTTTTTCTTGGAATCTAATGCTATAGAACATCATTCCTTACTTATTTAACCTACTCATTCATAAGACTCATTCGGATCGCTCAAAATCCTTACGAATCTTATACTTCCTTAAGAAATTTATAAACTAAATTTCTTATTTCTTATTTCTTATTTTATCATGATTTCAACCATATGAAATCATTCTCAATATCTCTTACTCTTTATTCTCATTAAGTTATGTTTTTAAACATAGAAACTTAAAGAAAATTTTAGAAGAACTAGTGTTCGGATTACCGTTCTTTTTTATTTCTCTTCCGTTATACAAAGCCGGCGATTCACTAGCTTTTCTATTTCACGATCACTTTTGATTCGAGCATTCTTGCTCACGCTCTTCCTCTTCCTCTCCCAACCGAGCTCTCTCTATCTCTCTCAAGTGTAGGATTTTCAAAAATCCTAGAAAATGAAATTCTAGGTTTCTATTTATAGAAAACCAAAGCTAGGGGCAAAATAGTCATTTCACCCCTAAAGTTACTAGTCCCACCTCCTCTTCAACTTAGCCACCAAGTTAACTTGACCACCACCCTTACTTGGTGGCCAAGTGGCCGGCCCACATGCCCATGGGTCACCCCATGGGTTGCTCCAATGGTTCTTACCCATTCGTTTACCCATCGGTTCGATCCGCGGTTTCTTTTCTTGGTTTGGGCCTTAACCCTAATTCTTATTGGGCCTAACTTGGGCTTGATTTCACAAATCATTGGGCTTGACATAATCCAAGTCCAATTGGATTCTACAAAGTCCATGAACACAAAGTCCATTAAGACTAATCGTATTCTATGCATTCTTTTCTCGTATTCTCATAATCTCTTCGTATTTAACTCGTATGATGTTCGTATTATACGTCTTACTATTCTTCTTTCTATACTCGTATAATAACTCGTATCATACTCGTATTTCTCACGCATAATAACCCTAGTTATTATACGTACTCATTACATTCGCGGAACTCACTTTTCCTAACCCTTAGGTTTTGAGTCCGCAGGCGAAAACTTAGTTTTTGCCATAACTGAAATATTATTGAATATTCCATCACGTCTCAAGATTTCACTCAATCAATAACTTCTCGGAATGTCGAAATAAATCTCGGAGCAGAAATGGGTGAATAGTGCCTATTTCGTCTTTTTCCCCAGAAATATTTTTGTTCCCGGAAAATTTTTATTTTTATCTTGAAAATTCTTACTCGTTCAGTCTAGCTCGTAGCCAGAATCCTCCCGATTAATAATCATTCTAGGTTATAGAACGATTAATGAACACATAGCACATAATAATATTAATAAAAATTCATTTTATTAATAACTAATTCTTTAAACTTAAATTCTGGACAATCCGATTTTTCGGGTTGTCACAATGGTTCTTTGTCAATTATGCCCTCCATTCTAGTTTTCTATAAATAGAAAGCTAGATTGATTCATTTGGGAGTTTTTCAACTTACCAACCTTAGATTATTGAGAGAGAAAGAGAGCTATACTTGCAAAACATACACTTTGGAAGCTTGATCTTAGAGTTTTCCAAGAAAGAACACCAAGAGTTCTTAAGGTATAATCCTTACCTTTCATCTCCATCTCTTTTAGATTTTCTTTCATCTTAGAGAATTATAGAATGGGTGGTATATGTCTTGTGTGAGGATTTAGAGATGACTTACCATAGATTCAATCTCTATAAGTCATGAGATTATAAGAATCATAAGGTTTAATATAGTTTTGAACCATGAAAATATTGATAGTTGAGATCGATTGTTGATAAACAATTGAGCTCCATTAATGCGTTGGTATATGCATCTTGTTTGGTTAGGATGTAGATATGAAATCCATGGAGTATTCCATGTGATTTGGCTTAGAGAACATTAGTAACGAAGTTATGACGAATTTTACGGAAATAGACATTAAACGTCGAAAACGTAGAAATTCCGGAATGGTAGTTGAAAGATGCCGTGAGACCTGAAAACATTGGTTTTCAATGTCAACACGTGAGATAGGGTGATTAAGAGTTGTGGGTTCGAGGATCGTCGGATTCCGACTTAAAACGAAGAAAACGAGCATTTAACGCTCATTAACGTTTTCGAACGTCTATAAAATGAACTCAATAGTGAATTTTGAGTTAACAAATTCGAAAGTGTCGAATTCTTATATGAACGCGTAGGGTATGTCATTTATGACTTGTAGGCTTTTGAACGGATCAAATCGGGCTTATAACGAAGAAGTTACGGCCCAGGGAATTTCACAAAGATTTTCAAAACTCTGAGAATCAATCTCGAGGTCCTGCACCACGGCGCGGGGCGAGTGTAAAAAAAATCGTAGTCAGCCATTGGCTAGTTATAACCGGAGAAAATAAAAAAGGTTCGAGAGACTCGCGGCAAGTAGCGAGAGTTTGTACATGGACTCACGCCGCAGCGCCATGTCCAGGCAAAACCTCTGGAGAATGGCGCCGCATCGCCACTAGAATGCTTAGGATGTCGCGCCGCAACGCGAGTTAAGGGCTTGTGATAGTAACTTAGGTTTTGAACTTCAATTGTTACGAGACCTACCTGAGTTGAGTTTATATACTCAATGAATGTACTAAGACTAATCCTATATTACCTATACTAAGGTATATGGTATGAAACTTAGGAATGTAATGCATGTTAACAAGATATGTACGATGAACAAAGTTGGTACCTTATCAATGATGTTTGAGTTCGGTTAATAAACGTCAGTTGAGTGATAAATCGGGACGAAGGGTAATAAGTCATGTTGACTTTAATAAAGATATTAAGTTAACAAAGACATAGAAGAGAAAGAAGCTTGTAGGAACAATGTGAATAGTTGTTTGATAGCTAATTACAGTGTGCTATGTGAATATATCATGTAGATTCTGTAAAGGCTGTGGTCAGTCGAGTAAGTTATTTGAAGACACTGAAAGGCAAGTTATCTTAACACTTGTCTAACTTCCATGTTAGCCAAGTTTTATGTGATTCGTTGAACTGAATTGCAAGACTTGTTTTAAAGAAAGGGTCGATGCCAGATTTTAACTCGGCTAGACTATTCGTAATATATAGATTGATTATTATTCATATCATTCTATATAGAAATGTTAACACTATCCTATGCCAAGTAATTGGTACAGACGTGAAGGTAAGGTTTGTCTATGAACAAACAAAAGTATTTTTCATTGATTATTCGATGGGCACGCGAGTTTGCAAAAAATATTAAACGTAAATACGTTTAATGAATGAGTGTTGATCAACATAGAGTACTATAGGCTGATCACCTAGAAGTGCTCGTAAGTTATACGGATGAACGACCTTAGTGCTGTGGACTCCTTTTCAAGTATAAAAAGCTGAAGTTCTTGCTCATGGTCTATCGAATAGGTTCATAATTCCTAATCTATTCTATACTTTGGGAATTGATGTTATAAATCATTAAAGTATTATTGATTCATAATACTTCATAACTATTGTTCGATTATGTCGGAATTGTTATATAATTCATGAATGTGGTATTTACATTATCCTTGATTAAATTTGTTGAAATCATCATGCTCACTTCTTGCGTGAATTATATAAATCGCGAGCTAAAGATGAAGGTACCGTGAATGCCAAGAGAGATAAGGGCAAAGCTAAGATGGATGCTTAGGCATTGTGTAATAGTTTAGTAAGTTTGTATGTATTATACATTATGAACAATGAACGATGTAACCGGTTTATGAACCTGGGAAGGATTATACTTTGATTGTAATAAGAAGATAGTAATTACCTTCATTTTGTTGTATTTCAATGGAATGATTGTATGGATGTTAGTACAGTGGAGCACCATCTGTCAGGTTGGAAGATACCCGAATTTGGGGGCGTCACAGGTTGGTATCAAAGCCTTAGGTTATAAAACTTAAGGGGGGAAAACCTTAGGCTAATAACCTCGTAAGGAAGGTAAAGTCCAAGGAATAAAATTCAAGTCCATTAAATTAATAAGAAATTGAGATAACTCAGTATCGAAAGGATTAAAAGATGGAAATTAATCTTAAAGATATTAAATGTGATTTGTGCTTATACTATTGTGTATTATGTACTAATCAACGTGTTATGTGTTTGTAGATGTCAACCGATAGCTTGATGTTTAGAAACGTGGAAATGATAAGTGAGGACTTAGTTAACCAAGTTGAGGTTGTACCAATGCCGGTGGCGGAGGTACCGATAGTTGTACTAGACGACTCAGACATTGAGGAGTACATCTCTTAGGTGGAATACTCTGAGGAGACCATGGGATTAGTATCATACCTTAACGAGATGCTAGACGTGGAGGAGGAGATGGAGGTGACATCGATTAACACAGTGTTACCTACTCAGGAGCCAACATCTCCGGATGCAACTAGAGCAGTGTATCTGGCAGTGTTGGATAGGAATGTGCATTTGCGCATTGTGGTAGAGGCACAGAATGAGGAAATAACTTCCTTATATGAGGCGAAAGAATCTGCAAAGGCAGACTTTGAGCAGAGCACGACGAGAAAGTGCTTATGACTGATAAGGCTCATTGTGACGCCCCCAAAATTAGGTGTACATCACCCATCTTGAGTCGCCAGATACATGGTACAAAATTCAAATACAACTTAATAATACAACTGTCGTGTACAATACGACAAAACATAAACTGTGAGTTTAAATACAAATATTGTCTACCAGAGATTATACAAACTCAAAAGGAGTCCTCATTACAATTATTATCACACTATTTCACGTAATAGTGAGGACTACTAATGCACATCTAGGACCATCACTCTGTTCCCGACTAGTCCCCTGGCCACGTTCTCATTTCCGAAGAGAACAAAGGAAAGAAATGGTGAGCTCAACTAGCCCAAAGAAGAAATATTTTGACTAAGATAATGCGAGAATAATTTATCGTTAGCCTTCAACGAGTGTTAAATTGATAAAATATAATAACTATCAAGTTTAATCTGCAGTGAGCAACAAGCAATCCATTAGAAGAGTCAAGTAGAGAATAAAATCTACTATCTTCTATGATTTAAAAGGTTTTTCATCACTTTTATCATTTGACTCAAACTTTAAATAAATGATCCACATCATCGAATCACCCTTGCACTACTACCAAGGATATTCTTTAGTATCACGACCACAATTATCCATGCACTACGGGCCAAGAATATTTGTGTATTCATTAATGGTCATGATCATGCCAACAACTGTCCATCAATGCACTACGGGCCAATAATGACTTTTATCACATTATTTGAAACATTACGGTTATGATTATACCGAATAATCCCTGGTCATAATCATACCAAGTCCATCTATGCACTACAGGCCACAGATGACTTTCAGCATAATATAAGCATGAGGATGATGATAATGATATAAGAATTCAATAAAACAAGTTCAAGAATTAATTTATCTAGGAACTGATAACGTCGAAATTGTCAACATGATACTGCTTTGTAAAGTAAAATTCAAGAATGCTCAAAAGAATATTTTCATGAAAAGATACTGGATAAAGCGCAAATATCAAAGATATTCCACTAATTTCATGGGTATAGAAGTCAAAGTTTTAACCAACTGAGTATAATAAAGAATGGAATAACAAAAGAAATCACCATGTATAATGATATAGACCGCACATGCATGCAAGTTATTCCAATGTAATAATAAAGGATGGAACCGGATCCCATAAACGCACAACCGTGATATTTCGACGTAATAATAAATAATGGAACCAGGTCCCATGTAAAACGCACGTACGTGATATATTTCGACGAATGATAAATAATGGAACCAGTCCCAAGGCGTAAACACCTGAGACGGGATATTCCGGCGAGAATAATAAAGAACGGAATATTAGAAGAATGTCACCATGTATAGGGTAGCACATTATCTGAGTTTGTTCCAACAGAATAATAAATAATGGAATAACAGAAGTTCTCTTCATGAGTACAATGAATAACATCCCTTACCGTAAAAGAAACTGAATATAAGATGAGGGAAGTAGTAGAATACTTTTCTATAGGTTCTCTTGTAATTCTCTCTTTAGAGTTTCAGTGAATTCGTAAGAAATAATGAAGGAATGAGCTTCTATTTATAGGAAAATAGAATGAATAGTAACTAATTCATGAACGATCTAGATTGATTTACTATTAAACGGACGATCCATATTGGTTTACTATTAAAACTTAAAACAACGGTCCATATTGATTTACTATTAAAACTTTAAACCAGCGATCCATATTGATTTACTATTATAACTCCACTAGTGGTCCATATTGACTTACTATTATATCTTCAATCAACGGTTTGAAAAATTAGGACATCTCCTCATGGAATAATATTGTACCCAAATACCCGAATGAACAATACTAGAGTGAATAGTAACTCGTGAATAGTAACTCGTGAATAGTAAATCGTGAATAGTAACTCATGAATAGTAACTCGTGAGTAGTAACTCGTGAGTATTAACTCGTAAATAGTAACTCATGAATAGTACTCCGACACGAAAAGTGTCCCAAATACCCGATTGAACAATATATCATACTATGCAGATGACACTGTAACAATAATTGAATCAATAATATGAGAGATATGATGCAACAATTACTGTAGCAATAATTGAGTATAACTGAGTGACTTCTCACGTAAGCATCAATAATCAATACCGTGTGCTATTGTGCAACCACGCCAGACATCGCATTTTTAACACCGTGTGTTTCAACAGCTTAACAGTAAAACTTCCGCCATTATTTTCATAAAGTATTTTTGTCATTTTCTATCCGATAATAATTACATTGTGGGGGGTCCACCAATGATTGTATCTGCAAGTCGTTTGATATTCTCCCACAAAAAGAATATTCCCCAACCAATCGAATATTATACAACCACTGGCTTACTTTGCAAAATTTGTAAATATTACCCACAACTATAACATTACATCAAATAAACACCATAAAAAAAAATTATTTCGAGAAAATTAAATCTTTATTCATAAAATCTAGGGTCTCACAATCTCCCCTCCTTATGAAATTTCGCCCTCGAAATTTACGTACGTACCTAGTATGCCGAAGAGGTGAGGATACCTTGACTTCATTTCAGATTCTAATTCTTGAGGTATAACCTTTGATTGTTGAATACAATCCTTCTTATCCAAGATTTTAACACATATCTCCTCATACATTAAATCTTCTACTATCTCATCCGGTTCTAAATTAATAATGTGATTCGGGTCATCCACATAATTACTTAACATCGATATGTTAAAAACGTTATGAACACACGACATACTTGGCGGTAAAATGAGTCTATAAGCCACAGTTCCTATTCGACCAAGGATTTCAAATGGACCAATAAAATCGAGGGTTGAGATTTCCCCTCTTCATCGATTCTTACTTCTAGAATAACGCCCTCTTGAACCTTCTTCTTCACATTCATCAGCTCTGGGTATGTAGCTTGAGCAGCTTTAACTTTATCGATTCAAGTCTATTCTAATCGTATATTCGTTATCTTCACGTGGGTCCCTAGAGTCTTTAACTCTATCTCCATCATTTGTAAGTTATACAAAATGAGTCTTTGTGTTAACAACATCACACTCGTAAACGCATACAATCTTTCTACTCAACGCATCAGCTACCACGTTCATTTTTCCCACGATGACATTGAATGGTACGATCGTAATCTTCAACAGCTCGAGCCAACGTCTTTGGCACATTACATGTTCGTTTTAGGTGAAGAAAATATTTGAGGGTTTTAGAAATGGGTTTTGTACTAGGGTTAATACAAAATTCGATTTCACGCTCTAGGGGTAGGCTAAGAAGTCTTCAAGAATACGTCAGGAAATTTATTAACAATAGAAATATTATTAAAAACTGTGACTCTCATCCAAGACTTGGATAGCACGTCACATTGATACCTATCAACTTGTCACCATCATTCACGATGTTGCCTACATAAAGCCTGACTTCGGTGCATTCCACACAAGAAAGTCAACAACGAAAGGATCGGGGCTCTTTATTTATGGCTTGATATAACAATGATTGACTTTAGTGGTTTGGTTACTTTGAATTCGCATAACAGGTTGGTTAGGAGTATGAAAGCTAACAACCTTACAAAAAGAATGATGAGTAGTTAACCACTCGTTTCCAAAAATCATATCAAAGGCAAGTATTTTCAAAGACATAAGATCGACAGGTAACGTGAAAGTGTTGATTTGAACAAGATTTATAAATAGTGGAGGTAACGAAGGTTTCTCCCAACTGAGTTTAAACAGATATATCAAAGTTTAACTTCTCCGGAGTTAACTTCAAACATTGAACATAACTAGGTGCAATAAAAGAGTGAGTAGAATCGGTATCTAACACGGTATAGACTTCGCAAGAGTTTATGACTAACATACCCGTGATAATTTTATTCAGGTTCCTCATCACGAAAAAAAACTCTCTCTCTTAAACTACTGGCTTTGGCTTGTTTGGGACATCCTTTGGTGCCTCTATCCTAGCTAAACTTGTCTTCGGTGAATGACAAAATCGCGCTAAATGACCTTCTCTTCCACAATTATAGCATGCTTTGGACGGCATCGCATACAGCTTGGGCCGATGTGTCCCTCCCTCCGCATTTGAAGCATATGATAGGTGGTCGTTTCTCCTTCCTTAACAACAAAAGTCTTTGGTCTTGACGTCTTTCCATCATTGTTGAATCTCCTCTTCTTGAAATGTCCATTCTTATTGTTTTGACCATGATTACCACCGGCGGTTACCATTTCTCGCATTTTGATTCCTCCATGCTTATTGTCACCGCTTTGATGATCAAGTATCACCCCAGATTATCATTTTTTCTACCGCTTCTTTTTGGTTGCTTTGACTCGTTATCGCGCTCCACTAATCGAGCCCTATTTACAACATCTCGAATACAAACACGCTTTATGAGAAATAAGATATTGACATATCTCCTACTTCAAACCTCTTAAAACATTCGCGTCATTCTCTCTTCATTATCAACCAAGTGGGACGAAATCGGGACAACTCGACAAACTTGGCTTCATCTTTGCGACACGGTCATGTTGTTTTGCTCTAACTTGATAAATTCCACCTCCTTCATATGAGCGAATGCTTTCGGAAAGTACTTGTCATTGAATGTACTCTTGGAACTTCTCCCAAGACATCTTGAGTCCAAAGTTAGTATGCTTTTCTGATTCCCACCAATGATCCGCCTCTTTACGCAACATAAAGGTGGCAAGGAACCTTTTGCTCCTGAGCATCCCAAAACATCAAATATCTTGGTGATCCGCTTAACCATGTCTTCGCCTTTAAGGGGTTCTCGCTTTCCCAAAAACTCCGGTGGTCCCATCTCCTTAAATTGCTTAGCGGTGACCAACCGTGGTTCTTATTGTTTCCTCTGCATTATGAATGTGAGCCGCCTTTCCGATGTTGCATGAATTCTAAAAGCTCTTAAACGTCTCATCATTCCAATTGATCGATTATAAGACCGAATTTTATGAAATAAAAGTATTCAATTTTTCTTATAATTACTATTCAGTAAATGGTTAAATTGATAAAAGTTTAAAGTTAAGGATGATATATGAAATTTTTTTAAAATAAGCAAGTGGTTATAAAATACTCATTGTTGTCGGGGAATATTCGTTTGGTCGTGGAATATTCTTCCTGTCGGGGAATATTCATACGACGGCGCAGCTTTTTATGGGCCCCATAACGGAAAGCAATTGGATGAAGAAAACGACAAGTATAAGTTGTTTACAAATAACGGCGTAGTTGTTACTGTTAATAGTGTTGGAATACCGGGTGGTTAAAACACGATGAATACGCTGTTGTTGCACTCAGAAAGAGCATACGATATTGCACCAATTATTGACTCTTACGTAAAAAGGCACTACTCAATAATGGTTACAGTAATTACTGTTCAGTGTTTTATTTTATTGATTCAATAATTGCTGCGTTGATATTTTATATTGCTGCTGTTGTTTCAATAATTGTCATTACACAGTATTTTTCTTTATCGAAGCAATAATTCATATTATCTGAATAATATTATTAGATAACATTATTGGCAATGTCTAGAAAGTTCTGTCTAAGGAGAGGTTTGGTCACCTAATTGCGCGCCAGTAAGGAGAAATTCTTATTGGAAAGCCCCCTCTTTCCTGGGAACTGCCTGGTTGTCAATATTGTGATTCTGTAATATTATTTGTGAATAATTAATTATTGATTCATATGATGAGGAAAATATTGATTTTATGTGGATATAGATGGAGAAAATTTTTATAGTGACAATTGTTGAAAATTGAAATTTTATCTTTTTCTGATAAAATAATATTTTATTATATTATTATAATATAATAATGATGATATTTTTACAATGAATGTGGGATATATGAGTATATGAGGAGGAAGAGTATTTTTGTTGCATTAAATGATTAACACATGTTTTGTGTGTCGGTGGACCCCATTTCTTGACTGAAATTTTATTGTAGCCTGTAAAATCGTCCGTATATCATTTTTGATAAAATTTTGTTTGGAATTTAGAAAAACTTTCTTCTGCAAAGTTGTAGAGAATTGAATTTCCTATAAAAAGTCGCGAGATTTGAATTTTCTGACAAAAGGGTTATTTATTCTGAATTATTGAAGTTCTGAATTAATTGATTATCATTTTTGGAGTTTTAAATGGTTTATGTGAGAAAAACGTTTTTGTGGCTTTTATTGGGGTGTGGTTGATGGCTGAATTCAGTTGGTGTGCGTAGGAAATTTAGAAAAAATAATAATATTATTTATTAAATTTTCTGCTTTGGTGTTCTAAGCAATTTCCTATAAATAGGTGTTTAGTTTAGAATTGAAAAACACACCAGAAATTGAAGTTTTCTCTTTATTTCTCTCTCTATATTATCGAGTGTATTCTTGTGAGTATTTTGATATCTTGAGTCTTTCTTTATCTGGTGCAAGTTCTTTCAAATAAGTTATATTAGTCGTCTTTACTCTTTTTTGAGGCAAGGGATAGTAAGGGATAGTAAGTGATAGTAAGGGATTTTAAGGGATTGTAAGGGAGGTTATTTTCTTCTAAAATGATATTATTTCTTCAATATCATTATGCCAGAATGTTGATTGGAAATTTTTATCAAATTTGGAACTTTTTTATGTCGGGGTTACTATTCATGAGTTATTATTCACGAGTTACTATTCATGAGTTACTATTCATGAGTTACTATTCACAAGTACTATTCACGAAACGTGATAATGTTTTTTTTATGAAATTTCTATATTTTGGTGTCGGAGTTACTATTCACGTATACAGCACTATTCACGAATACGGCACTATTCACCAAAAAATGAAACTTCTTTTTGTCCAAAATATCTATTCTGGATACTATCTTTGATTGGATCTATGTTTTGGTCTTCATTCTTGAATTTTACTCCACTCTGGTTATTTATGAAGTATTTTTGAACGGGAATTGTTTAAAGTATGAATCCTTGATATCTGTTCTTTTGTTTCACTGAATTTGTTTTCTTTAAAATATTTTTCATCATCCTCAGTCCTAAATGATGATATAACTGAATATCTTTGGCCTGTAGTGCAAAGATGAATGATTTCTGATGAATATCTTTGGCCCGTAGTGCAAAGATGAACAGGTGTTTAGATGAACAAGACCAACTGATAAATATCTTTGGCCTGTAGTGCAAAGATGACTTGTTGATGAATATCTTTGGCCGTAGTGCAAAGATGAATTTATTAGTAGGATTATGAACATAAACTGTGATTTGGTATAACCATAATCTTTGACGCTTGTGTGATGAAAATTATCTTTGTCTGGATGAGAAAAGGAATTTAGAACTACAATTACGATTATGAGTTATACATGTGATTGTGGGCGTGAATTGTTGATTGATGTTACTGAGGATAAAACATTGTTGGTGGACTTTTAACGTGGAGAAGATAATAGACTTTATGGTCTATTTGACTCTTCTAATGGATTGCTTGTTCACCGCAACTATGGTTGAAAAGTTTTATCATCTTCCATATGTTCTAAATCTACGATTTATTCTTTGTTGAAGGCTATTGATAATTTATTTATCTTTATTCATGATATTCTTTATCGAGCAGGTTGTGCTCACCCTTTTGCTTCACAATTCTTTCGTAATAAAAGTGTAGTCGGGCAAGCCGGGGGATAACAGGAGAATAGAACGGTGGTCTATAGATGTTGAGGGTGAGGTGAATTTAACTTGGAAGGGTGTTTTGCCACTATCATACAAGATGTTTAATGACATACCACCCCATGTCATCATAAGACAGGGTTGTGCTCATCCACTTGCTGAGTATATTTAAGAGCACTACCTATATAATCTTGGTGTTTGTTTGGAGTTTAATTCCCAATTAGAGACAATGGAGATAGTGATATGTCAAGAGAAGACTCACCATCGGGAAGAATATGATAGTAATCTTCTCATTTTTCTTTGGGGTCTATTGGGTCAACCAAGGATAATTCTGTGGCCATATGATATCTATAATAACCTAGACGCATGGCCTCCCATGTACGAAGGTTTCCTTGAGCACTTCCCAAAGATTCTAATTTCTAAAACAATTTTCGACTATACCTTTATGTAAGGTGTCATTATGAGGTGCTGTCCATGGTTGGGACATGAGTCACAGTTGATATATATTTGTATCCAAACTCACAACATATGTGTTGTTGTATTTTGCATGACAATTGTTGTAATAAAGTTTTAGTTGTTTTCTGTACCATGTATTTGGCTACTCAGAATGGGTTGGATGGAATGGACCTATTTTTGGGTTGTTATAATCAGTGTTGTTGTTTACAGGAGGATTATCGCCATCCTGTTGCACATTGTCCTGATTATTGATCTGTGGAGAATCAACGGTCTCCTGTGCTACATCGCTATTCTCAACATTCTCGGATGTAATTTTTAGATACTGCCACAAAACAAAGGTTAATTGACATGTAACATATTATCCCTATATTCTGACCAACCAATTAAATACCAAATAAACTTAGGTATGTCATACTAGCGAAGGAATTCTCCGTCTCTCCCCTCCTAGTTCTATTCTCACATCCTAGCCAGGGATAATATCCCTAAGCTTTGATACCAACTGTGACGCCCCCAAAATTAGGTATACATCACCCATCTTGAGTCGCCAGATACATGGTATAGAATTCAAATACAACTTAATAATACAACTATTGTGTACAATACGACAAAACATAAACTGTGAGTTTGAATACAAATATTGTCTACCAGAGATTATACAAACTCAAAAGGAGTCCTCATTACAATTATTATCACACTATTTCATAGAATATTGAGGACTACTAATGCACCATCTAGGACCATCACTGCTCCTCCCCGACTAGTCCCAAATTTACGCTCTCATTTCCTCAAGAGAACGGTGAAAGAAAGGGTGAGCTCAACTAGCCCAAAGAAGAAATATTATGACTAAGATAATGCGTAATAATTTATCGTTAGCCTTCAACAGTGTTAAATTGATAAAATATAATAACTATCAAGTTTAACTGCAGCAGAACAAACAATCCATTAGAAGAGTCAAGTAGAGAATAAAATCTACTATCTTCTATGATTTAAAAGGTTTTTTCATCACTTTTATTGTTGGGACTCAGCTTAATAAATAATCCACATCATCGAATCACCCTTGCACTACGGCCAAGGATATTCTTTATTATCACGACCACAATTATCCATGCACTACGGGCCAAGAATATTTGTGTATTCATTAATGGTCATGATCATGCCAACAACTGTCCATCAATGTACTACGGGCCAATGAGGACTTTTATCACATCATTTGTAACATTACGGTTATGATTATACCGAATAATCCCTGGTCATAATCATACCAAGTCCATCTATGCACTATAGGCCACATATGACTTTCAACATAATATAAGCATGAGGATGCTGACAATGATATAAGAATTCAATAAAACAAGTTCAAGAATTAATTTATCTAGGAACTGATAACATCCAAATTGTCAACATGATACTGCTTTGTAGAGTAAAATTCAAGAATGCTCAGAAGAATATTTCCATGAAAAGATATCGGATGAAGCGCAAATATCAAAGATATTCCACTAATTTCATATGGGTATAGAAGTCAATGTTTTAACCAACGGAGTATAATAAAGAATGGAATAACAAAAGAAATCACCATGCATGCGATAGACCGCCTTAGACAGCAAAGTTATTCCAATGTAATAATAAAGGATGGAACCAGTCCCAGATAAATGCACGCATGGATATTCCGGCGTAATAATAAATAATGGAACCAGTGTCCCACGTAACGCATTTATATGTGATATTCGATAGAATAATAAATAATGGAACCGTGTCCGGCGTAGAACGCATGCATAAGATATTCCGATAGAATAATAAAGAACTAATATTAGAAGAATGTCACCATGTATAGGGTAGCTCATGATACAAAAAGTTATTCCAACAAAATAATAAATAATGGAATAATGTAAGTTCTCTTCATGAGTACAATAAATAACATCCCTACTTAGTAAAAAGAACCGAATATAAGAGTAGGAAGTAGCATAATACTTTTCTATAGGTTCTCTTGTAATTCTCCCTCTAGAGTTTCAGTGAATTTGTAAGAAATAATGAAGGAATGAGCTTCTATTTATAGGAAAATGGAATGAATAGTAACTAATTCATGAACGATCCAGATTGATTTACTATTAAACGGACGGTCCATATTGGATTACTATTAAAACTTTAAACAACGGTCCATACTAATTTACTATTAAAACTTTAAACCAGCGATCCATATTGATTTACTATTATAACTCGACCAGCGGTCCATATTGACTTACTATTATATCTTCAACCAACGGTCTGAAAAATTAGCACATCTCCTCATGGAATAATATTGTACCCTAATACCCGAATGCACAATACTAGAGTGAATAGTAACCGGGTGAATAGTAACTTGTGAATAGTAACTCGTGAATATTACTCATGAATAGTAACTCGTGAATAGTAACTCATGAATAGTAACTCATGAATAGTAACTCATGAATAGTAACTTGTGAGTAGTAACTCGTGAATAGTAACTTGTGAATAGTAACTCATGAATAGTACTCTGACACGAAAAGTGTCCCGAATACCCGATTGAACAATATATCATATTATGGATGACATCAGAATAATAATTGAATCAATAATATGAGAGATATGATGCAACAATTATCGTAGTAATAATTGAGTATAACCGAGTGACTTCTCACGTAAGCATCAATAATCAATACCGTAGTGCTTCTTCGCAACAAACCACGCCAGACATCAGACTTTTTTTAACACCGGTGTTTCAACAGTTAATCTGTAAAACTTCCATTGTTATTTTCATAAAGTATTTTTGTCGTTTTCTATCCGATAATAATTACATTGTAGGGTCCACCAATGATTGTATCGTCGCATTTGATATTCTCTAACAAAAAGAATATTCCCCGACCAATCGAATATTATACAACCACTTGCTTACTTTGCAAAATTTGTAAATATTACCCACAACTATAACATTACATCAAATCAACACCATAAAAAAAAATTATTTCGAGAAAATTAAATCTTTATTCATAAAATCTGGGTCTCACACTGCGTGACTATAAGGATGAGGTCCTTGAGCTACAAAAAGAAACCGGTTGAGAAAGACCGAAAATAGCTAGGATGTCATACATCCGTGAATGCGCCTCACGAGGATTTCAAGTTTAAAATTGCTTGTTATTCTATTGAATTCAAAGCGCACTTCGACATACCATAAGTCGAGATATAGTGTCGATTCGGAAAATCGAAAATATGAGAATGCCGTCGACGACAGTGTTAGTAGATCGCTAGATCTTTTTGTATATGAGTAGTGACGTAAAACCCTCTTTTGTATAACTAAGGGTAGTCTTTTTGTGAATCCCAATTTTTGTAGAAGGCAATCGCGGGGTAGTATGTAATAGCTTTTGGCTAAGGGAACATGATGTAAATAGTTTTTACTATGAAAGCATATTTATATAATGAAGGTTTTATTTAATATGCTTGTTGTGGTATGAATGGTTGTTGTTGATTTAAAATGATAACCGAGTAGTTAAATAGATAATAACGAAGCTTTATTTATTTGATAAGAATTATGCCGCTGAGAAGGAGACAACGGAACCAAGAGGCCGAGTCTCATAATGAAAATTAGGGGGGTCTTAACAACCCTATGCAAGAGTTCGTTAATTTATTAACGGCTGCATTTAACCAAGTGGGGGGTGGGATTCCTGTAGCTCCTGGGGTAGCAAGAACAACTACCTTTAAGGACTTTAAAAGTGTGAGTCCTCCCGAGTTTCGAGGTATGACGGATCCACTAGAAGCCCAAACATGGGTTAAAGAGATTGAAAAGGTGTTTGTGATAACAAACGTAGGTGAGGCGCAAAAGACTTCTTTTGCGACTTACATGATGAAGGGGGAAACTAACTACTGGTGGGAAGCTCACTAGGGTGGGGCTAGATGAGAGGTCACACGTGGGAAACAGCTTTAAGAAGGTTTTCTTCGAGAACTATTTCCTACTAGAATGCAGTAGGATGGAAATTAAGTTCCTAGAACTTAAGCGGGGATATGATAGCCTCCACAGATGCCGCCAAGTTTATCGAATTGGCGAGCTTTGCTCCACATCGTGGATACAGAGGAGGAAAGAAAGGCGCATAGATTTGAAAGCAGGCTTAAAACCCCGCTCTATAGTAGGATATCGGTTTTCCGTAGTTCGGTAGTGGTAAATTAGCCATTATCGACCAACACCATCGATGGGTAGACCCTCGGATCGTGACGCTTATTACGATCGCTTCAAGATGCGATTGCATCAATGTATGTGGTAGCGAGTATCATTCCTACCAATGAGATAAATGCTTATGTGCTATTTGACTCTACTGCTACTTGTTCTTTTATAGCATGTGAATTTGCTAAGCGATTAGGTTTAATTCCTGAGAAGTTACCTATACCTTTAGACGCTAAGATAGCAAATGAAGAGATAATCCCCATTGAACATATTCATAAGGATTGTTGCATAGAAATTAGAGGGAATAAGTTATCGATAGACTTGGTACCGATAAGGCTAAAAGAATTCGACGTAATTCTTGGTATGGATTGGTTGGTTAACTATAAAGTGATTATATATTGCCATAGGAAAAGTGTAAACCTTCGGCTTTCTAAGAAAACCAAGGTAGTGTTCTTCGGTGGTAAATCACCGAGACGCTCTTGTTGTCTGTCTATGACACAAGCTAGGAAGATGTTGAGAAAAGGGTGTGTAGGTTATCTGTGCCATGTTATGGATACCCAAAGAGTGGGAACATCCTTTGGTCAGATACCTATTTTGCAAGAGTTCGCGGATGTATTTCCGGAGGAGTTACCGGGCATTCCACCGGACATGGAGGTGGAGTTTGTAATTGATCTGTTACCGGGAACGACACCAGTTTCAAGGGCACCATATCGAATGGCGCCAGTCGAAATGAAGGAGTTAATGGTTCAATTAAAAGAACTATTAGATAGGAAGTACATTCAACCAAGTGTGTCTCCATGGGGAGCAACAGTGTTGTTTGTAAAGAAGAAGGATGGGTCGTTAAGGCTTTGTATCGACTATCGAGAGTTGAACAAGTTAATGATTAAGAATAAATACCCTTTGCCCAGGGTCGATGATCTATTTGATCACCAAAAGGGCAAAAGTATTTTTCTAAGATAGATTTACATGCGGTATCATCGGTTAAAGGTGAGGAAGGAAGATGTACCTAAGACGGCGTTTAGAACTAGTTATGGTCATTACGAATTTCTAGTAATGTCGTTTGGGTTGACTAATGCGCCAGCCGCATTTATGGATATGATGAACAAAGTGTTCAAACAATATTTGGACAAGTTTGTCATAGTGTTCATTGATGATATTCTAGTCTATTCAAAAATGCCAGAAGATCATGCGGAACATTTAAGAATAGTGTTGGAGACACTACGGAAGGAGAAGTTGTATGCGAAATTCACAAAGTGTGAATTTTGGCTTGAGAGGGTGCAGTTTCTAGGGCATGTTATTAATAAGGATGGTATTTCCGTAGATCCAGACAAAGTAGAAGCAGTTAACGAATGGGAGCAACCAAAAACACCAACTGAGGTTCGGAATTTTCTGGGGTTAGCGGGATACTATAGAAGGTTCATTCTGGACTTTTCTAAAATAGCTACTCTGTTAACAAATCTGACAACAAAGTCGGTGAAGTATGTGTGGACTGAAAAATGTGAGAACAGTTTTCAAGAGTTGAAGAAGAGGTTAAGTGAGGCACCTGTATTGTCCTTACCAGACGATACAAGAAATTTTGTAGTTTATAGCGATGCTTCGCATAAAGGACTGGGTTGCGTGCATATGTAGCATGGCAAGGTCATTGCGTATGTGTCACGCCAATTGAAGGATTATGAGAAGGTCTATCCTACTCATGACCTGGAATTGGCAGCTGTAGTTTTTTCCCTAAAGATATTGAGGCATTATCTTTATGGTGAGAAGTGTGAGATATATACGGACCACAAAAGTCTGAAATGTATCTTCACACAGAAGGAGTTGAACATGAGACAGAGAAGGTGGTTAGAGTTAATAAAAGATTATGACTGTGATATTTTATATCATTCGGGGAAAGCAAATGTAGTAACCGATGCGCTAAGTAGGAAGGGTAGAGAGAAATTATCAACGTTAACGACTCAGAATGAGTTCGTAACAGCAATGGAAAGAATGGAGCTAGAAGTTAAGTTACTAGAGGAAGCAGTGAAGATGTTATTTTCCATGGAAACCCAACCTACCATAGTGGAGCGGGTTAGGGGAATACAACTGAGCAACGAGGATTGCAAGCAGATGTAGAAGAGGATAGAAGATGAAGAAAAGACCAAGTATAACCTCGATAAGGAGGGATTATTTCGTTTTGAAGGAATAATTTGGGTTCCTAAGGATCCCGAATTAAAGGAAGAAATTATGATGGAGGCCCATAGTTCGAGGTACTCGATACATCCCGGTAGTACGAAGATGTATCAAGACCTTCGTCAGAACATTTGGTGGCCGAACATGAAGAGGGAGATAGCAGAATATGTTAGTAGGTGCTTAACTTGTCAAAAAGTTAAGGCTGAACATCAACGACCGAGTGGGTTGTTACAACCATTAGAAATTCCAGAGTGGAAGTGGGAGCACATCACGATGGACTTTGTGGTGGGACTTCCAGCAACAAGAAAAGGATACGATGCTATTTGGGTGATAGTGGATCGATTGACGAAATTGTCTCATTTTCTACCAATAGGAGTTAGGTATGACCTAGATCAGTTAGCTAAGCTGTATGTCAAGGAAATTATTTCCAGACATGGAGTACCTGTTTCGATTGTGTCAGATCGTGATCCACGATTCACATCGAACTTTTGGAGGAATTTGTAAGAACAAATGGGAGCGCAGTTAAGATTGAGTACGGCGTATCACCCTCAGATGGATGGTCAGAGTGAGCGGAAAATTCTAACGCTTGAAGATATGCTAAGATCTTGCGTTATGGATTTCAAAGGGAGTTGGGACAAATATCTACCGTAAGTGGAATTTTCATACAATAATAGGTTTCACGCTAGTATAGGTATGCCGCCGTACGAAGCGTTGTATGGAAGGAAGTGCCGAACTCCCTTATGTTGGGATGAGGTGGGTGAACGTTGGATGTTGGGACCTGAGATGGTACACCAGACGACGGACATGGTGAAGTTAATACGTACTCGATTAGTTGCGGCTCAAGACCGACAGAGGAAGTATGCATATCCTCACATAGAGAATAGAGAATTTGATGTAGGATCTTTTGTTTTTCTGAAAGTATCACCTTGGAAGGGGAAGATACGTTTTGGAAAGAAAGGGAAGTTAAGTCCAAGGTTTGTAGGACCTTTTGAGATTTTAAGAAGGGTAGGGGAGGTAGCTTATGAAGTAGCCTTACCTCCAGAGATGGAACACATTCATAATGTGTTTCATGTGTCAGTGTTGCGTCCTTATAAACCGGACAATAAACACGTGATAGAGTATGAATCTATTCAGATAGAGAAGGACTTATCTTATGAGGAACTTCCAATTCAAATTATTGATAGGAAGGAACAAGTTTTAAGAAATAAGGTAATACCTTCAGTGAAGGTGTTATGGAGAAACCACAATGCTGAAGAAGCAACGTGGGAGCTCGAAAGTAAAATGAAGGAAGATTTTCCTCATTTGTTTATGTAATTATAAGCTAATATTCTGGGGACAGAATCCTTATAAGGGGGAGAGAATGTAACGCCCCGAGAAAATCAAATTTTTATGACAATTAAATTTTTATTTGATTAGGTGAATTAAATGAATTTAATTGATTTCTTTGTGAGTATGCTATGTGGAGGTCGTTCTATGACCTAGAATGTGCTAACGTGGTTAGTATTTTGGCTACGTGTTAGAAATAATTGTTTGGAATTTCCAAGATGAAAATAATTGTTTTCCGAGAAATTTCCGTAAAAACACTATTCATCCGTTTCTATTTGGGGAATTATTTTTGAAATTCTGAGAAACGCGTAATGATAGAATATCGTGATAAGATGGAATATCTGATAATATTTCATTTATGGCAAACACAGTTTTTGCCTGCGGACTTAAAACCTAAGGGTTGAGTATATTGATTTCCGAGAAGGAAATAATATGCGTAGAAGGAATGACGTTAGGGTTAATGCGCGTGTTATACATTTGGTGATACTATTTAGTATCTATGTATAATACATTGATTAAATACAAAGTATAATACGATTATTGTATTTGTAAGATACTTGAGATAATACGTGAATTGTATGACGTATGTGATACGATTTGCATTATAGAATTAAGTTAAGACTTAATGACTAATTCATTTGAGTTGGATTATTAATTAATCCAATCATTTGAATGATCAAGCCCTAGTGATTAGTGAGTTAAGCCCAAGTCAAGGCCCAATGTTAATTTAGTTAAGCCCAATTCATTAAAATTGAACTGGTGGGTCGAACCCTGGGTCACCGAATGGGTAAAACCCATGGGGCAACCCATGGATGTCACATGAAGGTGGTGGTCCGACCACCTTGGTGTGGAAGCCAAGATATATTTTTGTCACCAAGTGTTTTACTTGGTGACCACACGTGAATAGTAAGGAGGTGATGGTTCTTTGTCAATTATGCCTCCATTCTAGTTTTCTATAAATAGAAAGCTAGATTTATTCATTCGGGGAGTTTTTCAACTTGCCAACCTTAGATTATTGAGAGAGAAAGAGAGCTATACTTGTAAAACATACACTCTGAAGCTTGATCTTAGATTTTTCCAAGAAAGAACACCAAGAGTTCTTAAGGTATAATCCTTACCTTTCATCTCCATCTCTTTTAGATTTTCTTTCATCTTAGAGAATCATAGAATGGGTGGTATATGTCTTGTGTAAGCATTTAGAGATGACTTACCATAGATTCAATCTCTATAAGTCATGAGATTATAAGAATCATAAGGTTTAATATAGTTTTGAACCATGAAAATATTGATAGTTGAGATCGATTGTTGATAAACAATTGAGCTCCATCAATACGTTAGTATATGCATCTTCTTTTGTTAGGATGTAGATATGAAATCCATGGAGTATTCCATATGATTTGGCTTAGAGAACATTAGTAACGAAGTTATGACGAATTTTACGGAAATATAAATTTCGGAATGGTAGTCGAAAGTTGTCGTGAGACTTGAAAATGTTGGTTTTCAATGTCAACACGTGAGATAGGGTGATTAAGAGTTTTGCGTTCGAGAATCGTCGGATTCCGACTTAAAACGAAGAAAACAAGCATTGAACGCTCATTAACGCTTCGAACGCCTATAAAATGAACTCAGTAGTGAATTTTGAGTTAACAGATTCGAAAGTGTCGAATTCTTATATGAACGCGTAGGGTATGTCATTTATGACGTGTAGGCTTTTGAACAGACCAAATTGGGCTTATAACGAAGAAGTTACGGCCTCGGGAATTTCACAAAGATTTTTAAAACTGCTGAGAATTGAATCGAGGTCCGCGCCATGCAAGACCGCACGTAGTGTAAAAAGCCGCCCAGCCAGCCAATGCCATTATGGCCGGGAGGAAATAAACAAGGCTTGGAGACTCGTACACAAATAAGTGAGAGTTTGTACATGGACTCACATGCAACGCCAAGTCCGGTAAAACCTTCGAGAGTGAAATACAGCCTACTAGAATGTTTAGGATGTCGCTACCGAAGTACGAAGTTCGTGGCTTGTGATAGTAACTTAGGTTTTGAACTTCAATTGTTATGAGACCTACACCGAGTTGAGTTTATATACTCAATGAATGTACTAAGACTAATCCTATATTACCTATACTAAGGTATATGGTATGAAACTTAGGAATGTAATGCATGTAAACAAGCTATGTATGATGAACAAAGTTGGTACCTTATCAATGATGTTTGAGTCCTAAATAATAAATGTCACCGAGTGATAAACCGGGATTTAGGGTAATAAGTCATGTTGACTTTAATAAAGATATTAAGTTAACAAAGACATAGAAGAGAAAGAAGCTTGTAGGAACAATGTGAATAGTTGTTTGATAGCTAATTACAGTGTGCTATGTGAATATATCATGTAGATTCTGTAAAAGGCCGTGGTCACTCAAGTAAGTTATTTGAAGAAGACTTGAAGGCAAGTTTTCTTAACGCTTGTCTAACTTCCATGTTAGCCAAGTTTTATGTGATTCGTTGAACTGAATTGCAAGACTTGTTTTAAAGAAAGGGTCGATCCCATATTTTAACTCGGCTAGACTATTCGTAATATATAGATTGATTATTATTCATATCATTCTATATAGAAATGTTAACGCTATCCTATGCCAAATAATTGGTACGGACGTGAAGGTAAGGTTTGTCTATGAACAAACAAAAGTATTTTTCATCGATTATTCGATGGGCACGCGAGTTTGCCAAAAATATTAAACGTAAATACGTTTAATGAATGAGTGTTGATCAACATAGAGTACTATAGGCTGATCACCTAGAAGTGCTTGTAAGTTATACGAATGAATGGCCTTAGTGCCGTGGACTCCTTTTCAAGTATGAAAACTGAAAGTTACTGTTCATGGTCTATCGACCGGTTCAGAATTCCTAATCTATTCTATTCTTTGGGAATTGATGTTATGAATTGTTAAAGTATTATTGATTCATAATACTTCATAACTATTGTTCAGTTATGTCGGAATTGTTATATAATTCATGAATGTGGTATTCTTGTTATCCTTAATTAAACTTGTTGAGCTATCATGCTCAATTCTTGCGTGAATTATATAACTGCAGTTAAAGATGAACGTACTGTGAATGCCAAGAGAGATAAGGGCAAAGCTAAGATGGATGCTTAGGCATTGTGTAATAGTTTAGTAAGTTTGTATGTATTATACATTATGAACAATGAACGATGTAACATGTTTATGAACCTGGGAAGGATTATACTTTGATTGTAATAAGAAGATAGTAATTACCTTCATTTTGTTGTATTTTAATGGAATGATTGTATGGATGTTAGTATAGTGGAGCACCATCTGTCGGGTTGGAAGATACCCGAATTTGGGGGTGTCACATCAAACAAGTCATCTATTCTTGGCAATGGGTATTTATTCTTAATAATGACTTTGTTCAATTCCCTATAATCAATGCAAAGACGCATCAATCCATCCTTCTTCTTCACGAATAACATCGGTGCTCCCCACGGTGATACGCTTGCTTGAATATACTTCTTATCTAACAGTTCTTGCAATTGTACCATCAGTTCCTTCATTTCTATCGGAGCCATTCTGTACGGGGCCTTCGATATTGGTGTTGTTCCCGGCGCTAAGTCGATCACGAACTCAATTTCTCTGTCAGGCGGAAGTCCTGGAAAATCCTTTAGAAACACGTTCTCAAATTCCCTCACCACTGGTATCTCTTCCAGTTTCATACTTTTCTTTTGAGTATCGACTATGTAAGCCAAATAGCCCACACAGCCTTGACTAAACAATTTCTTGGCCTGCATAATCGTCAAACATTTCATTTGTCTATGTGACTTGCTACCATAGAATACTACCTTTGACGGGGTCATAAGGTTTACACACTTCTTTTGGCAAACAATTATTACTCCATATTTGAATAGCCAATCCATTCCCAAAATAACATCAAACTCTCCAAGTATAATCGGAATCAAATCTACCATCAAGATATTCTCCTTAATGTTCACCCTATAGTTCTTGTATACGAATCTAACAGAGATTACTTCCTTATTCGCAATTTCTATGTTCAAAGGAAAATTCAGTTGTTCACTAGGCAATCCTAACCTCTTAGCAAATTCATCAGATATAAACAAGCAAGTAACACCCATATCAAATAATACATAAGCATTTATATTATTGATTGGGATAATACCTGACATCACATCTTTTGATTGCACAACATCTTGCACAGTCATGTTGAAGGTTCTAGCTGTGGGTTTGTTTGATGATGTAGGTCCAGCAATGGCCAATGTTACCTCCATTATTTCTGGTTGTCTCTCTAGCCTTCTTCTTAGGGCATTCACGAGCAAAGTGATCCTTGGATCCACACATGAAGCACATGTTCTTCTTAGGTTGAGTGCAATTTGGGGCGATGTGACCCTCTTGGCACAATTGAAGCATACTCGTTTCCCCATCAAGCACGCACCCTTATGAAGCTTCCTGCATGTAACACATGCTTCAAACTTCTTATTTTGTTTGTTAACCTGCTGGTTTTCGGTACCCACGTTTCCATTCCACTTCCTCTTCAAGTTGTTGTTGTTGTCGTTTCCACTACTACCACCTCCATTCTTAATCTCCACCTCATTCTTCCTCTTCTTCTGTTCTTGATTGAACTTTGTCACAACCTCGCCTCCACCTTCAGCGAGTATTGCTTTCTCCATCACTACTGCGAAAGTCTTCAACTAGAATAGGGAGACCCTACTGTACAACCAGGGCTTCAGTCCATGTTCAAACCTCTTCGCCTTGCGTTCGTCCGTGCTAACTTGATATAGAGCAAACCTCGCCAACTCGTTGAATTTAGCGGCATACTTAGATACCGTCATCGTTCCCTGCTTCAGTTCCAAAAATTGCACTTTTAGCCGACTCTTCGAACTCTCTGGGAAATAGGTCTCGAAGAATATCTCCTTAAACCTATCCCTATCCCTACTTCTGCTTTCAACATAAATGTTGCAAAAACAGTCTTCTGATCATCCCCTACCCTAGTGACATCGAACACCTTTTCTATCTCCATAATCCAACTCTGTGCCTCGACTGGATTCATGGACCCACAGAATTTAGGTGGTCCAACCGCCTTGAAATCCTTAAACGTTGTACCTTGGTTCTGTGGTTGATTCTGCAACGCTCTTGTCAGTAGCGTTACTAATTGTTTAACGGGGTTAGCATCAACATTGTCGTTATTGGTTCCTTCAGTGGTTCTCTGTCGTGGTGGTTGATGTCTGGGAGGCATTTTCTATTAAAAATACACTCATTAGATTATTATTCAACTCTTTTAAGTAATTTCTACGTAACTTTCCTCCACAAAAGAAATAACCACATAATCACGTAACACTTTGAATAAAATAACAACTTTTATTTATTCATAACCTCTTTGAAAATATAAAACAATAGCATCACTGCTATTTAAATTAACCTTCCTGAACTACAAAAGTTTCAGGACAACATAATCATCATATCCCATAGGTTTCATAATACTTCGGATTTACAATTTATTTAACATTTATTAATCGCATAACAACTACGATTTTCTACTAAGATACTGCTTAGCCTTACTACGTTCTTCCTCCATGATCCGGAACATTGTTCTGTGATCTAAAACATATGATGGCAGTGTCTCGAACTGAATAGGATATCCCATGACCCGATCTTGAGCTCGATTAATCATGGTGTTGAATACTTTATCCATCTCCTTCATCTTCATCCTCTTTGCTTGTGCGTCTCTCGTTGCTATTCCGGTTCATTGAAAAGCTTCCTCGTATGCATCTTCAACTCTTTCTCTCTTAGTAGCTTCTTCCTTCAGTTTGTTCATCAGTTCAGTGATCACCTCGATCAGTTGTTCTTTCTCTCCTTCTATGTGTACTAGCTTCTCCTCGACATTAGTCAGTCATTCTTCACGATCCTGGATCTCGCCGTCTTTCTGTGTCACTGCAGTTTGTTGTTCAACTACTAGCTCTTGCAATTCCTCGATTATATCCTGAAGTTCCACGTTACGGTCGTAGACTTCATCGTACATACAAGTGGCTATCGAGGTTAGTGGAGTCTCTTCCTCCTCGTCCTCGTCATCCTCCTGTGGCAACTCAACGGGATCCTCCTCATCCGTATCCACGTCATCATCCTCATCTTCAACAACTGTGACCAACGGGGCTGACTCCCATGGCAGTTATCATTCCCAAACAACCTGAATGTCGCGAGGCTCCTCCTCTATAGGCATCTGAGGTCCCTCCTCCCTAGCCTGGCGGGATTTTCCGACATTACTCATCCTGACAACAAAATTTTAAGTTTTAATTATTAATCATTACTACTCGACACTCACGAGCACATAAGTTATAAACACATAAGCACAAAAGTGTTTTATTATTTCTTCCTTAAAACTCGATAAGAGTTAATCACCACTATCTTTTCAAAGGTTACTTCCTAAGACTTTTCCCCACCTAAGGTTCATAACCTAAAGCTTTAATACCAACTTGTGACGCCCCCAAATCCCGGTACTTCATTACCTCAAGATTTGGTGTTCACTTAATCAAAACATTCATATCTAACTATCCAGTCATGATAAAATTGAGTAATAAACCTTCCCTTAAGGGATTACATTAATAAAATCTCCCAGGATATCTAACCTTTAAATACAATCATTCAAATGCGGAAATTAAATAAATACTTCATTACATCAATCAAATTTAAAGTGATAAATAACTGTCAACATATTATAAGTCTTCAATACTTGTTCATCTTCCCCTATCCCTTACTGGTGCTAGGTACATCTACCTTCTCATCCTTAGCTGTAATAGTTATATAAGCAAGACTGAGCAAACAAAGCTCACTTGAAATAAGAATGAATAAACTTTACAACATTTTCCAAATAATAGGTTCGATAAAACTGAATGATATGTTCTATCAACATTCTGAAATATACTACTGAGGGTCTAATGACCACGAACCATGTCCACAGTTATAAGTAATCTTTCAACTTTAACTTTAACAGTCATAAGACTATAAGGACTCCACGTACTTAGGGGGATCAGCCCTTCATACAATGTATTGTGCACAACCATTTCAACGCTAAGCGTAAACCCCTAATAATAGGGTTGTTCATCTCAGTATTTAGATTACAAGACCGCACCAAAGTAAGTTTGGTTTGGATACATTTCAAGTTAATTTGGATTTCACAAACATCAACTAAGGATTAGTTGAATAAAACTTCATAACTGAATACTAAGGTCATGCTTTAGGAATAAGCTAAAAGCATAAACATCGAATAATTATAATGTACCTTACTTGAACAATATTAAGTCAAGGTTATTTACAGTTGAGTACTAAGCATACATAGCAAATAGAAATTTGAACGATGAAATTGGTTCAACATTGGTATGCTAGAATATATAAACTTGCATGTTAAATAACAAGTTAAAGCCCAGAATAACTTGTTCAATATAAAAATAGGTTTAGAAAAATTACGTAATGTATCTCGAGATAGAAACAATAACTTGTTCAATGAAACAATAGATTTAGAGAACTTGCAACATTATGAACAACTAGATACAATAAATTTGCTCAACAAAAAGGAACTTTACTAAACGAAAGTAAAATTTGCTCAACGAAGTATAGAGTTAGAAACTTGCATAAACATAACAAATTAACTCAACGAAAGTATGGAGTTAGAAGACTTGCATTGAGTGTAAGCTAAAGTCTAACAACTCGAATTACAATACCCTATATATGTATGACATCATGACATAATTAGTCACTACCACATTATATATATAACTAAGTCCATACATCATGTAATATTTGATTGTTAATCACATAATCAAATTACATTAGTAGTAAACTAGTTAATCGTTAATAACATGTTCATTCTTAGTATAGAAATACTAAAATCATAATTTAACAGTCCTACTATTAACATATAACAACTTTTTCAGACTTTTGTGTAAATAAATTACAATCGTCTCGATCATTCTAACTTTCATGATCACATATAATGATTTACACTATGGGTTTGGCGTGATGCGGTATTTACGGCATCTTGAGACACATGCCAACGATTACACATATTTTACATGTAGCAAGCAACAATGCATAAAACTTACATCTTTGGTAATATACTGCATGCCAACTCCAGAACTTCATTCGACCCGGCCTTTCGACAACAAAGATGAACAAAAAGCCAATTTGGCATACAAGCTCATTTCTGACAAACTAATTAACATGTAATACATACAGAGATTTCATGTAAACATATTGTAAAGACTCTTAACATTATTCTACCCATAAAACAACATAAACATCAAATTTAAAACACCAAATTTCACTTTTTTTGATAAAACTTCTCTTTTTAACATTTTTAATGAAAATCATCACTGTAACTTTGTTTTTCAATCAAAACAGTTAATTCACCATATCATGTTTATGTTTATTCATCCTCTTACAAATTCAATAGTCAAATTATAATTTAAACAACTAATAAATCCTTAATTTTACTTTAAACTAAGTCATATTCATACATATTCATATAAACTCACTGTAATATATTTTCTTTCACAAAATACATACACACATGAATTAGTTTATCTATAATCATATATAAACTCATGAAACCATCTTATAACCAACAATTTAACATATGAAACCATATACCACATACAATTTATCCTTCACAAAGATTTTTACAGAGAATTTTAGAAGAGGAAAAACTAAACTTTAAAAATAAAAGGATTAAGATGATACCTTTGTTTAAGAAGATGATACCTTTCCCTTTTGATCAAGAACTTTCTTTTCCCCAATTCTTCTCACAAAACTTCTTTAGAATTCTCTCAAGTTTTCTCTCACTTTTTCTCTGTGTTCTTTTTCTCATCCTCTTTTCTTCTTCTGACTCTAACTTACGTACTAACATATAACGTATAATAATAATATATGTATTAATTTTATAATATTAATATAGATATAACTGATATCAGTTATCTAAGTTTTGAAAATCAAAATCCATAAGGATTGTTTGGCTAGCTTACTAAAAATTAACCCATTAACTCTTACACCTTGTTTGGTAAACCTAATTCAAATAAATCAATTAATCCTTATACTTTGTTTGGTAAAACACACTTAGACTCCTTTAATTTATTTTAATAACTCCTTTATAGTAAGGTTATTTGTCACACTTTTATATAATTAAATTTTAATAATCAATGTAATAAATTCTAATACTAATTTATCAAATTACTTTAACACATAAATCAATACCACACAATTATAATTTCCTTTATAATTATAACTTTATTTAATCAACTAACACTTTATTTTAATTACCAATTCAAATTAAAATAAAATAATTCATTTAATTATTATAAACTGTCTAACTTATTTATTAAATTAACTTAGTATATTACCTCATAAAAATTATTTTTCTTAACTCCTTAATTACTTACTTAAAAAATAATTAACTAAATCAAATTGAACAATTATTTATTCAACAATAAACACATCCATTAAATATTTATATAATTCAAATTAAATATTTATATAATTCAATAAATATTTAATATTATAATTAAAATTTTGGAATGTTACATGTCCTACTAAATGGAAGGGATTGGTAGCAGTTATATCCGCTGAGGCCGATGACACTGGCAAACCACTCACAATACCAGCAATTCAACTCAGAGGAGGTAACAATCCTTTGAAAGTGGCCGCTCCAGAGCCAATCAACTTACCATGTAGAGCACAATATCTTATTGTCAGCTTACACAAAGTTCCATGGAATTATGGAGAAGGTGACGGATCCACCTCGCATACAACTGTTGCAGTGTCGAAGGAAAACCCACTGTATCATCCCCAACGGGTGATGAGGTCTACCATCAAATCAAAGGGGAAAATACCCATGGAGAAGATTGAAAATTTCCTCCGCACTATGAATCATAACGAGGCCAAGGTGGTTTTAAGCTTAAGGGAAGCTCCACACCAAATTTCAATTTTGGACTTGGTCTTGACTTCTGAGGATCACCTAAGATCTTCTTCAAGGTTTTAGAAGAAGCCTTATCTACCAAAATCAGTGAATGCGGAAAAATTTCAACATTTGGTTGATCACATTTTAAACAACAATGTGATATCATTCACTGATGATGATATACCGCTCGAAGGAATCGGTCATTGCAAACCGTTACACATTGCGGTTTTGTCCTCTGGGTATATGCTAGCTGGAGTCTTGATAGATGGAGGTTCATCTCTAAATATATGTCCATACGCTACCTTGTTGAAGATGAATGTCAATCTCAACCGAATTTGGAGCAGCCATACGGTTATCAAAGCTTTTGATGGAGCCCGCCGGAATTCGATCGGAGTAATTGAGCTGCCAATCGAAATTGGTCCTCACACATTCTGCCTGTCTTTTCATATACTCAAGATAGATTCAGGATACAACCTGCTCTTGGGAAGATCGTGGATTCATATGGCCGGGCCAGTCCCCTCCACCCTTCATCAACAGCTGACATATATTATCAACAATAGCTTAGTCACGGTTAACGCTGAACCAGAATGTCCTCAACTGGTGACATACCATATATTAATGTCAATTCAGATGTTGAACCGGTCAATTTTCATGCCCTGGAGCTGAGCAACACTCACTACCACCCTATTGGGGCTCCACCACTTACACCCAAGATTTCTGCCGAAGTAATGTCGGCTACTCAAGAAATGATGTCATTGGGTCATAAGCCAGGACAAGGGCTGGGTAAAGATCACCAGGGTATCAAACACCCTATCCAAGTTATCAGTCAAACTGGGACAGCTGGGCTAGGCTATTCTGCCAGTTCTAGTAACAGGAATCCACATAAACATCCTCAAATTCATCAAGCTTCAGTTACACGACGTTTGTCAACACCCATAACTGTTGAGTTCGCACAACCTCCGGTAAAGGTGCTAGCCAATGTAATGGCTATGTTATTTCCCAAGCCGGTACCAGTGAAGGTGAAAGAAATCTTTGTTCCAAACCCTAGAGTGGAGGAAGAGAAACAAAGAATCAAACAAGACTTCATCCGAATGATGTCAGGCATACACATCATTGTCCATGATGAACATACAAACAGATACACCCCAGACGATGATTGCCCAGACGTAATGGCCATCATTCGGGAAAAAGAGGATGATGACAGCCCCTCCATCACTGTATTCCACCCGGACTTTGCCCTTGCCAATTGGAACAACACTCCTTGCATTGGTCGATAAGGGTAAAATGGGAAGGAACTCTTTATGCCCTGTAGATATCATAACTGCTTACTTTTCTATACAGTATTAGCAGTCGTTTTGCCAGGACATGCTAACACTTTGTATGATCAAACCATTTCATATATACTAAGTGAAAGCATATTTTGCTTCAGGACCCTGAATTTAGATGTACCTATACTTGTTGATATGGTGCCTCTTCTCCACAAAGAATATAACTTTGATGTAGAGATGAATTTAACCTTGATGGAAATACATGATGACATTGAGGTGCCTCCAGAAATTCAAGAATGGGTCAAAGACAAACCTAAACCCAACCTTGATCAAACCACTTCCTTCAATCTCGGAACTTTAGAAAGCCCTAAGTTAATCAAAATTGGTTCAGACCATACCCCAAACCAAAGGAATGACATGGTTATGCTATTAACCCAATTCCAAGATGTATTTGTATGGTCTCATGAAGACATGGTGGGTTTGTCCGCTGACATTGTCCTTCATCGCCTTCCCATTAAAGAGGGATTCAAGCTAGTCAAGCAGAAGCTCAGGCGATTGAAACCCGAGTGGAGTTTAAAGGTAAAAGAAGAAATTATGAAACAATTTCAAGCCGGCATCATCATGGTGTCCACATATCCTGAGTGGATATCCAACATCGTTCTCTTGCCTAAACCTGGAGGAAAGGTGCGAGTTTGCGTGGATTATCGGGACTTGAACAAAGCTTGCCTTAAAGATAGCTTTCCCGTGCCATTTATCCACATTCTCATTGTCAATACTGCTCAATACTACATGTACTCCGTTGCTGATTGCTTTGCGGGTTACCATCATATCATGGTTGCTGAGGAAGATCTTGAAAAAATTTCTTTCATCACTCCTTGGGGAACTTTTTGCTATAGACGGTTGTCATTCAGCCTCATCAATGCCAGAGCCACCTACCAGCGAGTTATGATGGCCCTTTTCCATGACTTAATTTATAAAGAGATCGAGATCTATGTGGATGACATTATTGTCCAATCCCGGAAGGAGGAAGACCACTTAGACCATCTCAGGAAGCTATTCAACAGGTTGCGTAAGTACAACTTGAAGTTGAATCCAGCCAAGTGCGTATTTGGCGTTAAATCAGGCAAGTTGCTAGGATTCCTAGTCAGCCACAAAAGGATTGAGCTGGATCCCACCAAAATCCAGGCCATCACGTAAATGCCCATTCCTCGACGAGAAAGGAAATACGAGGATTTTAGGAAGAATCAATTTCATTAACGAGTTCATTTCTCAACTCACAAAGAACTCAGTGAGCCAATTTTCAAGTCATTAAGGAAGAACTCCTCCATGAAATGGAATGATGATTACTGAAGGCCTTCCTTACGATCAAAGAGCAGCTAGTCAAAAATCCCGTTTTGGTACCACCCAGGGATGATGTTCCCATGTTCATGTACATGTTCATAAGTGACAATGCCATGGGCTGCATGTTGGGATAGAAAGACGATAGAGGCCAAGAACGAGCTATCTATTACCTCAAAGAAAAGATTCAAGATGAAGAACCCAAGTATACTCTGATTGAGAAGACTTGTTGTGCTTTAGCATTGGCTTCCATGAGGTTACAACATTACCTCCATGGTCATACAACTCATCTCATATCCCGCATGGATACTCTCAAGTACGTGTTCAATAAACCCATATTAAATTTCCAGTTGACCAGATGGCAGTTGATCCTACAACAATTTGACATCGTCTACGTGACACAAAAGTCTATCAAAGGTCAAGGAATTGCGGATCAACTGGTCGCCGCACCTTCAGGGGACTTCAAACCCTTGGAGACTTACTTCCCCGATGAAAGGGTAATGATAGTTCAGCAACATCATTAGTACGATACACGCCAAACATGGAAGATGTATTTTGATGGAGCTATTAATATGGTAGGTTCTGGAGCTGGAGCAGTTCTAGTATTCGGTACGGGGGAGCAGTATCCCGTCGCCATCAAATTGTAGTTTGTTAGCACCAACAACACAACTGAGTATGACTCATGGGGCTAAAACTTGCCCGTTCAATGGGCATTAGGCGGTTAACTGTCTTTGGAGATTCAGATTTAGTGGTCAGACAATCCACGTGAATCTATCAAACCAAAGAGCTACATTTGTTGCCTTAGCATCGACAAGTCTTACAGATTGTTTTGGAGTTTGAAGAAATCTCCTTTATACATATTCCTCGTAATAGGAATGACTTTGCAGATGCATTAGCAACTTTGGCCTCCTTGATTCATATACTTGACAAGGGACACTTGCCAAGCATCATAATTGCCCTGCACAAGGCACCAGCCTATGGGAACGACGTTGGAGAAGTATCGGATGAGCTACCTCCCATCCATCATCCTTGGTATCAGCATATCAAGGAGTACCTACGAGATGGATCTATATCCCCTTAGGTGAGCCCGACTAAGAAAAGGCGGATCCATCAACTTGCTACGAAATTCTACCTGAGCGGAGATGCCCTCTATAAGAGAGATGCAGGACAAGGTCTCCTTAGATGTTTAGACAAGGACCAAGCTCAAAGGTTCATGGATGAGATCCATGATGGAGTCTGTGGCCCACACATGAGTGGCCCCCTCCTTGTTAAGGAAATCATCAAGACAGGACATTACTGGCTCTCTCTCAAAGCTGATTGCGATGACCATGTCAAGAGATGTTATAAGTGCCAAATTCATGGGAATGCTATCCACGCCCCTCCATGGGAACCCCACAATATGAGTTCGCCTTGGCCCTTCTAAATGTGGGGAATGGACGTTATCAGGCCCATTGAGCCTAAAGCAAGTAATGGACATTGATTTATCTTCACTATGATCGACTACTTCACCAAATGGGTAGAAGCAGCCTCCTTCCCCTGGGTTACCAAAGAAGTCATCATTGCTTTCATTAGAAACAATTTCATTTATCGATATGGACAACCAGAGGTGATTGTATTAGACAATGCTAAGAACCTCAACAACAAGATGATGGAGGAGTTATGCAGTAAATTCCACATCAAACATCTTAACTCTATCATCTATCGTCCGAAGATGAATGGTGTTGTTGAAGCGACTAACAAAAACATTAAGCAGATTATACAAAAGATGTCCGTCAATCACAAAGGATGGCCTGACTCATTGCCTCTTACTCTGTTAGCCTAAAGAACCTCAATGCGCACTTCTACTTTGGCAACCCCCTACGCATTAACCTATGAGATGAAAGCAGTGCTCCCCATAGAAGTTGAAATGGAATCCCTCAGAGTGTTGATAGACGCTCAACTGAATGAAGACCAATGGGTACAAGACAGGTATCACCAATTGTCTCTAATAGACGAAAGGCGAGCCGCGACTATCTTCTATGGTCAGTTATATCAACAAAGGATCGCCAGATCCTACAACAGAAAAGTCTAGCTACGACAATTTAGATAACATAACTTGGTTTTGAAGAAGATCATTAAAAACCAAGATCAGTCCAAGGGAAAATTTGCTCCTAACTGGGAAGGCCCATTTGTTGTCAAGGAAGTATTGACAGGAGGTGCTCTCAGATTGCAAGAAAAGGACGGTGATGAATTTCCACAACTCATCAACTCAAACAGCCTAAAAAGGTACTATGTCTGAAGTTACCATCAAGCAAACATCCTGGTGTTGGATCATCAGATCACCAGTTATTCCAGTTCTTTAACCCTTTACCACATACAACTCTTTCCCACACTTTTCCCCTCAGGGAAACATACTTTTCAAGCTAGCAGCCTGGCTTCACTACGTTCTTACGACTTTGGTCATCCCACTAGGGATTGAACCTTCCGCGCTTGCAGTTTGTCACCCCAAACATGGGATCAAACTTTTCACACCTGCAGTTTATCCTCAACCTAGGATCAAACTTTCTCTTCACCGCAATCTAACCTGCGCATAGGATCACGCTTTTCAACTCATCCTGAGGGGCGAACTACGTCGACCTAATCTCCTCTTCAATAGGAGTACATAAGCAACCATTTTAATGGCCAGGTCGCAATAAAACAAAAATAACAAAAACATTTTTACCCCTTTCTCCTTACAAAAACAAAAACAACAAAAAAATTCCTACACCATTCTTGCCATATACAGCGTTGAACCTCTTACACCAGGTTTGAACTATGCAGACCTGATCTCCTCTTCAATAGGAGTACGTTATTCATGGTTCGGTCTCACCCCCAACCAAAACACAAACACTGTCAATTTATATTGGGATCAAACTTCAATCCATCACATTCCATTGGCTTCAAACCAAAGGGATGGAATTACCTGAACTCCTCCCAAATAGGATATTCGGCGACCATCTAAGTTGCGGTTGTGCCTCAAAGAGCAACACCAATCCATAAGAGATGCAATTAACTAGGCTTCTCATAAATAGAAGTACTAGCGACCATCTGTGGTGCAGTCAATCTCAGAGAGGAAAGCCACAATCCTCTCCATATTTCCATAAGTAACCGGTCCCAAGACACCAAAGATGGTAGGGGTACACACAGATAGATGATCCATTCTGAACTGTCCAGAGACAACTCAATGTCCATCTATCCAGGAGGAATTTAGAATACATCAAGATCATAAGTCCTAAAGAAGCAGGTAAAATATCAAGCAAGTATCTAGATATATCTAAAAGGGAAGTGATCAAAAATATATTTCCCTGCTATATATACAATGATGTTTGATATACACAATGTAAACTGTACATAACAAAATGGCTATGCTAGTCGGTGCAGGAAAATACCAGCCCATCTACAAGTCAGGGTATATGCGAGCTAACAAGCCCAACATGGCATCCCTCTCATAAGAAGGAGGCGAAGTTGTGGTCTCTTGTACAAGGGTATCCACACGACCCAACAGATCTGCAACCATCTGCATGGTGACCATATGCTCATCAATGTAAGTGCTCATCTCTGCAATTATGCCAGTTGTAAGGGAGCTCACTGCAGTACTATCTGTGACGGCTACATCGCGGGAAGATATGGCACTATCTCGCTCAACTATCACTGCATCTCTGGCTGATCTGGCCTCGTTCCGTTCAACTATCACTGCATCTCTGGCATCTATTACTTTGCAAAATTTATAAATACTATCCACAACTATAACATTATATCAAATCGACACCATAATATTAAAAAAATTATTTCGAGAAAATTAAATATTTATTCATAAAATATGGGGTCTCACAAAGTTTGCGGAGTTATCCCGGTTTGAATCCCATTTGGTCGATAAAGAGGAGAGAATGACCCGAATGTTTCTGCGAGGTTTGAAACCCGAAATACGTCAATACCTCATTTCTCACAAACTTTGTTTATATTCAGATATTGTGAATAGGGCTCAGTTATTGGAGCGCGATAATGAGTCAGCACAACCAAAAGGCAACGACCAACAACACGATAATAATCGTACCAGTGGCAACGACCATCGGAACAATGATAACCATCGTGGGGGAAATTATCATTCCAAGAATGGTAACCACTTCGGTGGTAATCATGACCAAGATAATAGAAGTGGAAATTTCAAGAAGAAAAAGTTCAATAATTATGGAAAGACAACAGCACTAGCACCCGGTTCAAAGGAAGAAGAACGACCACCGATTGTATGTTTCAAATACGGACAGGAGGGACACATCCGTCCAAACTGTACGCAGCAATCCAAAGCGTGACAATTTGGACGTTTTTGAATTAAGGATAAATTAACTTATAAATCTTTAAAATTTATTCTTGAACTTGTTTTATTGAATTGTCATCATCCTCATGCTTATATTATGTTGAAAGTCATCTGTAGCCTGTAGTGCATAGATGGACTTGGTATGATTATGACCAGGGATTATTCGGTATAATCATGACCGTAATGTTACAAATGATGTGGAAAAAGTCCTCATTGGCTCGTGGTGCATTGATGGACAGTTTTTGGTATGATTATGGCTATGTATTCTCTTCGCCCAAGGGTGCAAAGATGAATTGTTTTATGGCATGATCAGAATCATTGATGAAAACACGATTATCTTTGGCCCATAGTGCATGGATAATTCATGGTCGTGATACTAAAGAATATCCTTGGCCTGTAGTGCAGGGATGATTTAATGATGTGGATTATTTATTAAGATGAGTCTCAGCGATAAAATTTATGATAAACTTTTTAAATTATAGAAGATAGTAGATTTTATGCTCTACTTGACTCTTCTAATGGATTGCTCATTCTGTTGCAGTTGTTGATCTAAAACTTGTTGTCTATTATATTCAATCAGTTGTTATACTATTAAAGGCTAAGGATAATTTATTCTGCATTATCTTAGTCATAATAATTTTTACAGAGCTAGTTAAGCTCACCTTTTTTTTCAATGTTCTATTCAGGAAATGAGAATATAGCTGGGACTAGTCGGGGAATGGATTGACGGTCCAGATGGTTACATTAGTAGTCCTCACTATTCTGTGAAATAGTGTGATAATAAATGTATTGAGGACTTATTTTGAGTTTAAATACTGTCTAGAAGACTATATTTGTATTAAAACTCACATTCATCATGTCAGATATTTAAGTTTGTATTTGTATTCTATACCATGTATTTGGCGACTCAGAATAGGTGATGTATACCTATTTTGGGGGCGTCACAGTTGGTATCAAAGCTTAGGGATATGATCCCTAGTTGAGATGTGAGACAAGAACTAGTATGGGAGAGACGGGGAATTCCTTCACTAGTGTGACCTACCTAAGTTTATTTGGTATTTAATTGGTCGGTCAGAGTATAGGGATAATATGTGATATGTTAATTTTTGGGGCGTCACAGTTGGTATCAATGTTTTCTTGATGTTTCCTTTGATTCAAACTTTAGTGTAAATTGAATGCCCAGTACAAGCTTCTTCTATAAATGGCAACTCCATTTTTTAGTTTTTACGTTGTTTGCATTTGTTGGTTGAAACTTTGATAATTTGAGTTTGTGAGTGTATTGTCTAAAGAAGAAGTTAGCAAGCTCAGAAGAAGGAAACTAAGTTCTTTAATCTTCAAGAGGTATAAAATCTTAACTTGTGTTCTTGAAATGGGTTTTGTCAAATGATAGAAATTACTTGAAATTCTTTATTAGTCAAAGTGAATTAGCATGCTATAATGTGTTTAGGAAGTAGGCTTACATGTTTGAACTCTCAAGTGATGGATTGGAACATGTTTGAAGCAAGTGAAACCAAGTTGGTTAAGGCTCTACAAACAGAGTTTGTTTACTATCTCTGATCACGGGCATGGTAGCTACTATTCTATTTGTACTAGGGTGCTTAAGCAATTGCCAGTAACTCAAATTCGATTTTGTCTCGAGTATGGCGCAAATTGGCTAGACCTGCACTAGACCTGCACTAGACCTGAGATGTTCTATTAAGTTTCTGTTCGTGTTAACTTGTTAGTACATGGTAGAGCAAACTTGTAAACTGTTTTAGCACGCACATGTAAGCACATGCATATAGGATGAACAAGTATAACAATGATTGACACAACACTTGTGGTCTTGAAATGAGGTTTGTGATTTCAAAAGTGAACTTTGTCATGAACACATCATGTGAGCATTTTGACTTTATGAATATGATAATATGGTTTATATTGACATGAAATGCAAAGTGATTAAACACACTAGCATACATGATTGAAAGATTAGACTATTTCAAAGATAAGTAACTTAAGGCTTTTCAAAGAGAACTTGACCAAGACTTTTATCTAGTAAGTTCTGACCATTTGAGCATGCATGTGGCTTTAATATATGTTGTAAATGCATAAGAGTTACATGTTAAGATGCCTTGTATATGCTAAGTTGACTTAGTGTTAAATTTAAAGAAAATTAGAATGTCAACAAGAAATGAGTAAATATGTTATGACCATTCAAGCATGTGTATTAGGATTCATTATGCCTATAGACATATTGACATGAACATCATTTGGTTAAGATATGGTTTTCACTTATGCACACATAGTCATAAAGAAAAGGAAATTTCTAGAACATGAACTATGTGAGTAAAGTATACATGTGTTGTCTATATACGAGCATGACTACTAAGTATTGTATTGCCAAGATTGTAAAGCATGAGGATTACATGACCTTTTACGTTTTAATGACATATAAAATGGTAAGTTAAGCTTGTGGTAATGAACTCAAGTAGAATCATGTGGAATATGTTAAACTCTAGCATGTATATATGTTAATATGTATGTATAGATGTATGTTAGAGTTGGACTGAAGTCAGGAATTGCAGAAGCTCAACCTTGGTCTGGCCAAGGGACAATGCAGTTGCGCCGTCCCTAAGCCTAGACCAGGCGCATCTACGCCATCCTGTAGTCTTGCCAAGATGATCTGTTTTTGGTTTGAGGCATTGAGGCATGCTTATATGATTACTTACTTGGTAATGTGTGACTAATATGTCATATAATGTGTTGAGAAGCATGCTATGTGATGACTTGATTCTTTTAAGTGTAGACTCGTATTAGTTTACACATACTAATTGAAAGACTGACTTGTTAATGTTAGGTCATATCAACGCAAGTTAGTTAAAGCTAGTATTATACTGTAGCTGAGCAAACATGCAAGTTTTCTTTGAACTTCACTCTTTGATTGAGCAAGTTCCTTGGACCCAAATTTTGTTAAACAAGTTCCCTAAACTTACTCTAATTATTATTGAACAAGTTCCTTGAACCCTTCTATTATTGAGCAAGTTCCCTTGAACTTCGCTCTTTATTGTGAAAGTTTTATATCCTCTTCATATCGTATTGAGCATGTTATTGTTGAATTTAAAGCTATTCATTTAAGCTTGAACTTTATTTTCAAGCATGCTATTAAGTGGTTTAATTATCTTACAATTATTCCACATCGATATTATTGATATTCGCACTTAGTGCACTAGAGTTCGTACAAGTCTTGGACTTGTACATCATTTAAAGTTCTATAATTCTTGAACTGTGTCAGATAGAGTCTGAACCTTTGTTCAGTCAGACAAGTATATGAAGTTTTACAAAAGCTATCAAAACCAATTGATGGTAAGGATTCTTAGACTGAAAGAACACCCCTTCTATGATAAGGGAGTACCTCAGGTATCTAATAATAGATACAAAGAACAGATTTGAATGTTATGCATATACATGGTGTACGCGAGGCTGATCCCTTCAAGTACTTATTCTGTAGCCAGTAACTAAAGGGTCAATTAGCTATTGATTCCATTAGAGTGTTATAGTTCAAAGTCTACTTGACTAGCAGTTATTCTAAAAGCAATCATTATCTTTGCTTCTAATATTCATATTGTTGAATCCTTCAGATATTCATATTGTTGAATTCATTGTCAGACATTTTCCATTCATAATGATATATCCTTATTGTTGTATTTAAACTTGTTGAGCAAACTTGTTACTCATCCTTGCTATATCATGAATTATATTGCAGCTAAGCCCGAGACCTCAGGAAATGACAAGGGTAAAGGAAAGATGTAGGATAGTCGCCGGGAGCAAACTTTACTATATGTCTAGTTTAAATTATTGTTATGTAATGTGAACCCTAATTATTAATTTAGGGTATGTTTGTAAGATTGTATTAAGGTTATCGAATCTTGGGACTAGTAACACCTTTTGAATGAACGACATACGTTTATTATATTCCGCATTTTAGTTATCGTATGTTGTTTAGAGGTGGATGTTTGTATTTTATCGTGATGACCGAACCGGGGTCAGAGGACCCAGATTTGGGGGTGTCACAGGAACCCAGATTCTTCCCTCAAACCGTAGTAGTCCTTCGATATCAATCTTGTATTTCACCTCTTTTCCTTCGTTCACACCCTCCTTTATTTTTCTGCATTCTTCATCCTGTAGTTGAGCATTCTTCACCTTGTCCACTAAAGTTGGACCAGCTTCTATCTAGAATAGTCATTCGTCGGATTCTTCTGGAAATTTTATTTCCAACTCTAGCTTTGTCATTGCTGATATAAGCTCCTCCTGAATGGTTATCAACATCAATTTTTCTCGACCTTTCCTGCTCAAAGCATCTGTAACCACATTTGCTTTGCCCATGTGATAAAAGATCTCACAATCGTTATCTTTTATCAATTCCATCCATCTTCTTTGATGCATGTTCAGGTCCTTCTATGTGAAAATATACTTCAGACTTTTATGGTCTATGTAGATCTCACAATTTTCTCCATATCTTCAGAGCAAATATTACTGTAGCCAATAACAAATCATGAGTCGGATAACCTTTCTCATAATCCTTCAGTTGTCTTGATGTATATGCAATAACTTTGTCGTTCTGCATAAGAACACAACCCAACCCTTTATGTGAGGCATCACTAAACACGACAAAGTTTTTTGTACTATCCGGTAATGACAACACAGGTGCCACACTTAATTTTTCTTCAAATCTTGAAAACTCTCTTCACATTTCTCCGTCCAAACAAATTTTATCGCTTTCCTTGTCAAATTTGTAAGCGAAGTGGCTATCTTAGAGAAATCTTGAATAAATCTTCTATAATAACCGGCCAGTCCCAAGAAACTCCTCACCTTCGACGGTGTTCTTGGTTGTTCCCAATTGATTATAACTTCTACCTTTGATGGATCCACTGAAATCCCATCTTTGTCAATAACGTGCCCAAGGAATTGTACACGATCTAGCCAAAATTCACACTTAGAAAATTTTGCGTACAACTTTTCCTTTATTAGTGTTTCCAATGTCAAACGTAAGTGTTCCACATGTTCTTCTTGAGTTATGGAATACACCAGAATTTCATCGATATATACCACTACAAACTTGTCTAAGAATGGTTTAAACACCCTGTTCATCAAATCCATGAATGCAGCAGGGGCATCGGTTAAACCAAAAGACATCACCAGGAACTCGTAATGTCCATACCGAGTTTTGAATGTCGTTCGAGGTATATCCTCCTTTCTTACTTTCAATTGGTGATACCCACTTCTCAAATCTATTTTCGAGAAGTATTTAGCACCCTTCAATTGATCAAATGTAACGCCCGAGAAAATCGAATTTTTATGATAATTAAATTTTTATTTGATTAGGTGAATTAAATGAATTTAATTGATTTCTTTGTGAGTATGCTATGTGAAGGTCATTCTATGATCTAGAATGTGCTAACGTGGTTAGTATTCTGGCTACATGTTAGAAATAATTGTTTGGAATTTCCAAGACGAAAATAATTATTTTCTGAGAAATTTCCGTAAAAACACTATTCATCCATTTCTGTTCAGGGAATTATTTTGAAATTCCGAGAAACGCGTAATGATAGAATATCATGAGAAGATGGAATATCTGATAATATTTCATTTATGGCAAACACAGTTTTCGCCTGCGGACTTAAAACCTAAGGGTTGAGTATATTGATTTCCGAGAAGGAAATAATATATGTAGAAGGAATGGCGTTAGGGTTAATGCGCGTGTTATACATTTGGTGATACTATTTAGTATCTATGTATAATACGTTGAGTAAATCTGAAGCAATCGATTATTATGCGAGTAGTATCTGAGAGTTAATCGTGAATTATACGTATGTGATACGATTTGTATTATAGAATTAAGTTAAGACTTAATGACTAATTCATTTGAGTTGGATTATTAATTAATCCAATCATTTGAATGATCAAGCCCTAGTGATTAGTGAGTTAAGCCCAAGTCAAGGCCCAATGTTAATTTAGTTAAGCCCAATTCATTAAAATCGAACCGTTGGTCGAACCGGTGGGTCACCGAATGGGTAAAACCCATGGGGCAACCCATGGGATGTCACATGAAGGTGGTGGGCCGGCCACCTTGGTGTGGAAACCAAGCATAAGGCTTGGTCACTAAGTGTTTTACTTGGTAATAACACATGAATAGTAAGGAGGTGATGGTTGTAACACCCCGAAATCCGGTCTTTCTTCACACCCGAATTCCGTACGTCACGAGTACATCATTCATCCAAACATTAATCATTATATACTGAAATATAATAACATACATTCTGAATTCCCAGGTTCTCGAAACCTTATAACCTCTTTCATTACAAATAATGATAATTACATTTTTCTTTACATCTTGCACGAGTGACTTTTATCCGCCACCAAGGATACATAACCGTTCATTAAACTATTCTATAGTTTAATTCTCATCTTTCTACATTGTAAGTCTTCACTTGATCTTCTCGCTCATTCACATTCTGAATGGCAGTTCATCTGGATACCATCAACTTGATCTATACGGGATCCATAAGTTCTTCTAACATCGTTCGCTAAAAATGTTTTTCATTTAAAGCAAGTGTGAGCATTCAATTGCCCAGTAAGTCATAACAGTTGAATAAACAACTTCAAGAATTTAAACGTTCTTTTCAGACTTCAATAACCGAACAAGGTTACGAAGCAGCTTGAATAATAGGAATAGTTCTTGATTCTCATCATCTTAGTACATTAGTTACATGCACTTTGAAATACTTTCATTCTCTACTTTCTTTTATGCACAATCTGTCTGGCTAGAATCAATAGCACAAACTAAACAATAACGGTTCATGTATAAACATAACATTCTTTTATTGAATAGTTCAAACATAGAAACGATTCATTCTCACGAAACAATCAAAGTGTTCACATTGTGGCACAAGGCCTCATACGTTCTACCACCTTGTACAAATATCGCACATTCAAGATATGTATGCGAAACTTCTCAAGTTCAACATCCGAGAAGTTTTAAAACTAGCATTCATTTAAAAATATGAATGAAGTTAGAAACTTGCCTTATGCATATTTCTGACTTACTATTTGATCGCTCATTCCAATCCCTATAACACATAAGGAAATAACAAATACACCAATTAGTCATATACTTGACTTACGCATTGGTTTACTTAACTTTACTTCTTAAGGTTCGTGTTCTTACAATATAATTTTACGCGACTAACTTTTATTACCGGTTTACGGTTTCATGACATACGGAGATGTCTTACTCAAAACGTTCATCATCTTTGATGATTTACATTCTTATCTTCTTCTTATACTTCTCTAGGACTCAGCACATATCGCTTGTAAAGTTCCCGAATCCGGATACTTGAAACCCGAACTCGGTACTTCACGATACCATTTCTATGAGCGGAATAATACTAATAATATTAACAATAATATAGATTTTCAAATTTTATTTACATATTATCAGAGTTTAGTTCCCAAGTACGAAACCTTTAAACATTCGTTACATGATAATAATAATAGTACTTATCATCCTTATCATAAAGTTAGACTATTACATAGAATAGCTTAAACATTCATTCAAAGAACTTTCCCTTTCCCTTGTTCTTGGCGAGATCCTTGGTTTGTTCACACTTAGTCGAAAACATTTAAATTAAGCAAGAATGAGCATTTGAGTGCCCAAAGAAGTAATATCAACAATACCAATTAGTGAAAAGATTAAATATTTTCTTTGAATCTAAACTTCTACAACGGATCAATAGTTGTGAAGTAAAATGGACCAATAATCAATAACATGTCATTTTCAATTTTAAATTTTTGAAACTACGTCTGGACTATATAAATGATGATCATTTGACGATTGTGAACATTGTTTTATATTTTTGAAAAGGTTTAAGCGAACTTCATCACAAAACCGTCATTACTTACGAGCGCAGGGGGTGATCGGCCGTTATGCCTGTATTGATCAATACTACATTGCTAGAACGATATTATCGTTCATCCTTTGTCCGTAGTAAGCGCATAAATATTTCCCATGATTGGGATGTTCATAATGATCTTGAATCCATACCAAAACAATTCGTTGGATAAGTTTTATCTTGTTCAACAACAACTTTAAATATATGTCTAGCTGGATCAAATAGCTTAGACGACCTTTATTTCAAGGTATACATACTAAGCAACTATAAGTATGTATCAACATGTGATAAAATATAATGATTATCCAAGTGAGGACACTTGTATAACCATGTTATAGAAATTAACGAATAGAATAAATAACTTGATCACTATTAATGTAATAAAGGAAATTGTACAACAATTATTGTTTAATAGCTTACTTATACAGAATCATTGCATAAGTATATACAAAGGTTGAAATATTTGAACAATTGAAATGAATAGTTTAGATATTATCTTACGCATGTCCTTAGCATAAAGTAAATGCAAAGGTTTAGATACTTGCCTTGTCTGCTGCTTACACAACTTAGATATATCTTTTCTATCAAGTCCTATCATTAAATAAATCATTGTCTGATTAGAATAATATATATCATATCATATAATACTGCTTATTGCAGTCAGCACATTCCTAATCACATTGTCACATAATTTTAACACCATTGAATCACAAATAATTCATTTATCAAGTCAATCTATCTAAATCCAGATCAATTTCTGAAATATATCGGTCTACCGACAACCTTATCGGGTAATTATCGAGTCTAAGACTCTAAACAGTTGTTCAATATTCATTTGGATATTTCAAACACCCGCCGCACTATTTTTCATTGCCTTTTATAAAAATTTTTAAACAATTATTACCATTTATCATAATTTTTGAAATATCGTAATCATTATTAAATGATTTAAATAATAAACAATTTTATTATCATTAATATTTAATTAATAATAAATTATTAATGAAACCATTGCCAAAATATTAAGTTATAACTTAAACTATTTTTAAAACATTTATATTACCTTTAAATGATTTTTAAAACATTTAAAATCATTATTAAATAATTACCATTAATATTTAAATATTAATGAACTATTTATCTAAATATTAAAAGTCATTAATTATAACTTAAAATACTTTTAATTCATTTTTATCCCTTTTAAATAATTTTTAAATTAATAAAACCATTTTAAAACTATTTATTTAATATAATTATTAAATAAATTTAATATCATTAATCATTAAATAAATATCATTAATATTAAATTATTAATGAAATTATTCTTTTAAATATTAAAAGTTATATTTTATAACTTAAAATATTTTTAAACACTTTATTTTCATTTAAAATAATTTTTAAAATAATAAAATCATTTTTAAACTAATTTATTTAATATAATTAAATAATTTTAATATCATTATTAATTAATGAAATTAACCATTACATATTAAAAGTTATATTTTATAACTTAAAATATTCTTAAATACCTTATTATTATTTAAAATGATTTTAATATAATAAAATCATTTTAATTTATTTATTTAATTCATTTACTAAATAACTTAACTATCATTAATATTAATTTATTTATGAAAATTATCATAAAATATTAAAAGTCATTGTAGATAACTTAAAATATTTTCATATATCATAATATAATTTTAATGATTTTTCATGTATTTAAATCATTTTTAAATAATTTATTTAATATTATAATTAAATAAATTAAATACTTTTAATATTCCAAAAATATTAAATATTTATGAAATATATTTAAAATAATTAAAATATAATTTTCGAAATTTAAATAATTTTTAATAATTTATTTTGTATTTTTAATAATTAAAAACCCTTTTTATCAAATTTTTTATTAATTTTCTAAATTATAAATGAAATCTGTCATTTGAAGATCGCTTATATGGCGACAGGCAACTGCCGCTATAGGTGTTCTTCATGTTCTTGATGAAACCCAGATTTTTATAGCAGTGAACAAGGTATCGAGTTTGACCAAGATTTCTGGTCATATCCTGATGTTACTGATCATGCTATCATTCCGATATTGTAGTACTAATGCACGACTACAAGGTACAACAATTAAAATGACCAAACAACTTATAACAAAGTAGATCTGGAGCCACGAACAAGTTGTCGGTCGTTTCTTCATTTTCCGGTTACCCGAAAATGAAGAAACGATTCGACCGCCTCGCTTTTGGGCTTCCACAACTTGCAAGATATGATATGATTTAGTGATTTCAAAGCTGCAGAATATAAACAACGTGTAATACTATAGATCCATCACAAAACATCACTAAAACAACAATACAATAGCCAGATTCAACTCAGTCAAACCATGTCAAACGACATGTTCAAGTGTTTTCTGGGTTACCCAGAAAATAGCTTTTCATGTTCGTCTGGTCTGGTTTGACCATAGATTACTAATTCCCTGCCTGATTAAAAGGAGATTTTAAGGCATAAAAATGTACTCTGTATATCAGACTACAACATAGATCCAACAAATTAACAAAACAATTAACAACAAGCAGGATCTGAGCCATTAAACTTCCTGTCAGACGAATCTGGGCAAGTTCTTGACTGCCCAGAAAGTTCCAGTCAATGCCGGTCAACGGTATTTGACCGTGAATAACTTGAAATATAATACGGATTTATGCATGATTCTTGATCTAGGTTAAAGAGGACATACCAGACTACAAGTTCAAAGCTTTAAACAACAAAAATAGTTAACATACAAAGATTACAGAGGCCTGACATTTGCTTGTCAATCGACAACAAAATTTTTCCGATTTTTCAAAACTCAATTACGAAGATTTTGATGATATGGATCTATCTAAAACCAACCCGGATCGTCATAATAACTTATAAACAACATGTTTTAACAATAAATTCTAACATCTAACAACAAAATTTTGGAATGATTCAAGCTAAGGTTTTATACCTTTGATGTCCAAATTCGATTTTAATGTTCTTGATTTGGTATGGTGATCGTGGGGCTTGTTTCTTGGACCGATTTTAGGAGAGAATTTACGTAGGTTTTAAGTTGAGAGAAATAAGTGGAGTGTTATTGCAAAAATAAGTGGGCAAATGAGATTTTCTCTCTCCAATACTATATATATAATGTGTTGGATGCATGAATCTTTTTTGATTTGTAAATGGGTTCTTTGAGATTGTATGTCACCATTTGTCAACATAGTTGGTTACCAACTCCAACCTATTGTCAAAACCTACTAATTTAGCCAAAATAATACACTTAGGGGCAAAATGGTCATTTGGCATGACAAATTAATGGCATTTTGGTAATTGCCAAACCCTTGTGGTTAGGGTTTGGTTTAGGGTTTAGGTTTGAGCCAATTTTAGCAAAAGTCTAGGATTCCAAATTTAGGATTTAACAATTATGGTTTATTACAAAAATAATAATATAAAATAACTAAATTTTTGTTTCTAAAATTTGACAATTTAGGTTTGTTAATTAGATTAATTTTCTAATTACTTTATCACGATAACATTAGGGTTTAGATCATATAATTATCATTGACTTTGCTAATTTAGCAATTAGGGTTTATTCTTTTGGTAATTAGGGTTACCAAATTACTATTAGGGTTTTTAATTACTAAATTAGGGTTTTAGTTTAGTAATTAGGGTTTAACAATTTAGGGTTTCTAAATTTAATAATTATAACCACAATATTTGTTAATTGATCACATTATCGATACCCACCAACAATCTCAAACTCTAATTTCAAATTAGGGTTACTAATTATAGCAATTAGGGTTTCGCGACAAAATTAGGGTTTTAATCATTATGTTTTTAAATCACTAATTAGGTTTATTTATTAAGTGATATAAAACATATTATACATGACCTTTAATCACAGTAACACAATTCTTGACAAATCAAACCTCCGGGTTACAGGTTTCCGGATTAGGGTTTATTAAAAATTCAGATATAATTAGGGTTTTAATTTAATAATTAGGGTTTCCTAATTAGCATATCCTGAAGTAACACATAACATATATCATATAACCCAGATATTTAACAGTTGTAAGTTTCCCATTTTAATTGATAAACAGAGTTAAAATCAATTAATCGTTAGGGTTTAATCAATATACCATAATCGACCAACCATCAATGATACAATTTTTACAATTACATTATTATAGCAATCGAAAAATCAAAATATTATAATATTATTATCATTCCTCGATCAAAACCCAAAATTAGGGTTTTTGGATTCCATATCTGATTTATCTCATATCATTAAGTTAAAATAATTAACTTAATATCCCGAACAAATTTATATAATGAAATAATTATTATAATTATTCTAAAATCATTTCATATATTATTTGAATAATATAAACATATAATTTCATGGAAAAATAATTAATAAAACATTTCTAATATAAAAATAAATTATTTTTAAGATTATCATTTATAATAAACAATATTCCTAAAACAAAATTATCTGTAATAATTAATGTAATAAATAAATTTTATTTATCACACATATAAATATATATTACACATTACCTTGGCACATATCATTCATATTTATTTTTAATAAATAAAAAAAAAATTATATGCAAAATTTATGATTTATTTATATAGAAAATATCGGGTTGTTACATTCACCCTCCCTTATAAAGATTCCGTCCCCGGAATCACCACTTTAAAACCTATACCTACCAGGGTACATGACATTCACAATCGTTGCAGGTAGATCCTGATCACTCTGATCAGACTGATCTTTAACTTTTTACTTAAAACTTGTCTTTCTGATTATACGGAAATTTGATTTCTAAAAGAACTCAAATTCCTCCTTCAAATTTTTTTATTATAAAATTATTTACTATAACTAGAAAAATCATATATATGAAAATAAAAGTTATACGAAAAGTACTGAATTCCACCGCCAAATTTGCCAGCGTGTCTTAGATCATCATGTTGAAGACCCTTGCGATGAGATTTCGCTTAAACTTCTTTGGATGAAGTTGGTCCCGTGATTGCCAAAGTTCCGCCGCTTTTCCCCATGTTCACACTTGCTACCTCCGCTTTCCTTTTCGGACAGTCTTTCACCCTATGATCCTTTGATCCGCATGAAAAAAACACCCACCAATTGTCTTAGAATTGGGGCGGGTTGGGAGAGATATGGCCCTCCCCTTACATTTAAAACATCATGCATTTTCCCTTTAGACATTCCCCTAAATGATTTTTCCCACAATTCCCACATTGCACCAACGGCTTCTTATTTACACCTTCTTGTTTTACCTGCACCCCACCAAAGTTGTTCACCTTCCTCTTATCCCTCCTATTCCCAGTTTTTGCTTCCACCTTCCCAGTTCCCTCAACTTTTCCCTTGTTCCTCCTTTCTTTGTTGTAAAGGCTCATGGCCTCACTTCCCTCCTCAGCAATAAGTGCTTTCTCCATGAGTGCTGCAAATGTAGGGATTTGCAACACTGCCACCTTGTTGTAGAGCCAGGGTTTTAATCCCAGCTCAAACCTTCGCGCCTTTCTAGCCTCCGTATCGACTTGATGCGGGGCGAACCTAGCTAATTCATTAAATTTTGCGGCATATTCCGCAACAGTCATATTCTCTTGTTTTAATTCAAGAAATTTTACTTCCATCCTAGCCTGCATACTAGATGAAAAGTAGTTTTCGAAAAACAGTGTTTTAAACCTTTCCCAAGCAACTACACCTTCCCCAGCCCTTGCCTGATTCGCTTCCCACCAAAAAATTTTGCCTCTCCTTCATCATCATGTAGGTGGCAAAAAGAGGTCTTTGCCCTCAAATACCCCTAGCTATTACAAACGCCTTTTCTATTTCTTTAACCCAAGTTTGGGCTTCTACAGGTCAGTTGTACCTCTAAATTCGGGAGGTCCTACATACTTTAAAGTCCTTGAAGTTTGCTAGCGATTGTCCGTTGGTTCCCGTGGTAATTTCGTCGTCCTCATTGCATGGCTTGAGCTACCATGTTTGCAATTCTTTGCATTGGATCTGTTGTGGTTGTCCTTCAACATTGTTGATGATTCTTACGCCTTTGATTTCGAGTTTGTCGTCGGTAGGCATTATCTCAAGTTAAATAAAACATAATTTAACTTACATTCTAAACCTTATCACATAAGTTTAATATATTAAACTTGTTTCATTACCCAAACATAAGTCCATTTTCATTAATTCAAGGTAATTTACATAATATAGCCCATAATACTATCCCTTTGTGACTACAAGAGTCGGGATTTACAACTTTGATTAACACAAAAGGGGAGAATATTACATTACACAAACATACTAAGCACACATATAATATTAAACAAACCTACACCACAGAACCTATACTACCTATTCACTACGCCTTTTTCTTGATTGTGGACATCCCTTTGCCTGATGACCTTCTATTCCACAAATAAAACAGACACACTGCTTTGGATTGGGACACTTTGAAAGAAAAATTTCCCCATGACCGCAATTGTAGAAAACATTTTCCCTTTCCCGCATTGCGCCTTCATGCTTCTTGTCACAATTTGTACACTTTTCTATGTGTTTAAAGTTCCTTTGGTTGTTATCAGGATCACGATCATTCATTTTTCTTTTTCCCTTTTTGTTTGGAGTTGCACATGACTTGTTGCTTTTAGCTCCTAGTTGGTCAATTTGGATTTTAAGCTTATCTTGTTCTTCCATGGTTTCAATTAATGCTTTATGCAATTGGTACATTTAGTAATTTTTCTATTTCCCACAACCTGTTCCAAAGAGGAAACTCGTCCATGATTCTGCACTTCCGGTTGATGCTTGATCGGCTCAACTTGATGGTTCCGAATCACCGCTTGGTTAGTTCCACCATTTCCTCCTCTCAGTGCGATATTCTCCACTATAACCACCTCATCGAGGTTGCTTTCACTTTGAGCCTCCATTTCACTATTGGCTTTGATATCGGCTTCTTCTTTATGATCCAAGGGTATCCTAATCCTTTTTCACGACATCTACACATATAAATTATCTGATTAGCATAAATTATATACATAAACATATAAGGGTTTTATATAAGTTATCTTTTAGTTTGTTTGACGATGAATTTATCTCGATTCATCTACTTTTAAACTCTATATGAGTTATTTATATTTTCAACATTTCCATATGTTCTAAGGTTATAGCCTAAAGTCTATCCCACCTAAGGTTTCTAACCCTATAGCTCGATACCATTACAGAAAGTCCTAGAATCCGGATACTTGAAACCCGAACTCGGTGATTTCACGATACCATTTCTATGAAATGAATAATACTAATAATATTAACAATAATATAGATTTTCAAATTTTATTTACATATTATCAGAGTTTAGTTCCCAAGTACGAAACCTTTAAACATTCGTTACATGATAATAATAATAGTACTTATCATCCTTATCACAAAGTTAGACTATTACATAGAATAGCTTAAACATTCATTCAAAGAACTTTCCATTTCCCTTGTTCTTGGCGGATCCTTCGTTTTGTTCACACTTAATGGCTGAAAACATTTAAATTAAGCAAGAATGAGCATTTGAGTGCCCAAAGAAGTAATATCAACAATACCCGGTTAAATTTGAAAAGATTAAATATTTTCTTTGAATCGAAACTTCTACAACGGGATCAATAGTTGTGAAGTAAAGCGGACCAATAATCAATAACATGTCATTTTCAATTTTAAATTTTTGAAACTACGTATGCATCTATAAATGATGATCATTTGACGATTTGTGAACATTGTTTTATATTTTTGAAAAGGTTTAAGCGAGAACTTCATCATAAACCGTCATTACTTACTACGCACGGGGTGATCACCATTATGCCTGTGATGATCAATACTACATTGCTAGAAACGATATTATCGTTCATCCTTTGTCCGTAAGTAAGCGCATAAATATTTCCCATGATTGGGATGTTCATATGATCTTGAATCCATACCAAAACAATTCGGTTGGATAAGTTTTATCTTGTTCAACAACAACTTTAAATATATGTCTAAATTGGATCAAATAGCTTAGGCGACCTTTATTTCAAGGTATACATACTAAGCAACTATAAGTATGTATCAACATGTGATAAAATATAATGATTATCCAAGTGAGGACACTTGTATAACCATGTTATAGAAATTAACGAACGTAATAAATAACTTGATCACTATTAATGAATAAAAGGAAATTGTACAACAATTATTGTTTAATAGCTTACTTATACAGAATCATTGCATAAGTATATACAAAGGTTGAAATATTTGAACAATTGAAATGAATAGTTTAGATATTATCTTACGCATGTCCTTAGCATAAAGTAAATGCAAAGGTTTAGATATTTGCCTTGTCTCTTTGCTTACACAACTTAGATATATCTTTTCTATCAAGTCCTATCATTAAATAAATCATTATTCGATTAGAATAATATATATCATATCATATAATCTTCGCTTATTGCGATTAAAGACATTCCTAATCACATTGTCACATAATTTTAACACCATTGAATCACAAATAATTCACTTATCAAGTCAATCTATCTAAATCCAGATCAATTTCTATGAAATATATCGGTCTACCGACAACCTTATCGGGTAATTATCGAGTCTAAGACTCTAAATGCTTGTTCAATATTCATTTGGATATTTCAAACACACACACTACTATTTTCATTGCCTTATAAAAATTTTTAAACAATTATTACCATTTATCATAATTTTTGAAATATCGAATCATTATTAAATGATTTAAATAATAAACAATTCTATTATCATTAATATTTAATTAATAATAAATTATTAATGAAACCATTGCCAAAATATTAAGTTATAACTTAAACTATTTTTAAAACATTTATATTACCTTTAAATGATTTTTAAAACATTTAAAATCATTATTAAATAATTACCATTAATATTTAAATATTAATGAACTATTTATCTAAATATTAAAAGTCATTAATTATAACTTAAAATACTTTTAATTCATTTTTATCCTTTTAAATAATTTTTAAATTAATAAAACCATTTTAAAACTATTTATTTAATATAATTATTAAATAAATTTAATATCATTAATCATTAAATAAATATCATTAATATTAAATTATTAATGAAATTATTCTTTTAAATATTAAAAGTTATATTTTATAACTTAAAATATTTTTAAACACTTTATTTTCATTTAAAATAATTTTTAAAATAATAAAATCATTTTAAACTAATTTATTTAATATAATTAAATAATTTTAATATCATTATTAATTAATGAAATTAACCATTACATATTAAAAGTTATATTTTATAACTTAAAATATTCTTAAATACCTTATTATTATTTAAAATGATTTTAATATAATAAAATTATTTTTAATTTATTTATTTAATTCATTTACTAAATAACTTAACTATCATTAATATTAATTTATTAATGAAAATTATCATAAAATATTAAAAGTCATTGTAGATAACTTAAAATATTTTCATATATCATAATATAATTTTTAATGATTTTTCATGTATTTAAATCATTTTTAAATAATTTATTTAATATTATAATTAAATAAATTAAATACTTTTAATATTCCAAAATATTAAATATTTATGAAATATATTTAAAATAATTAAAATATAATTTTCGAATTTAAAATAATTTTAATAATTTATTTTGTATTTTAATAATTAAAACCCTTTTTATCAATTTTTTTTATTAATTTTCGAAATTATAAATAAAGCTGTCATTTGAGATCGCTTATATAATACGTAACTGTCATATAGGTGTTCTTCATGTTCTTGATGAAACCCAGATTTTTTATAGCGATGAAACAAGGTATCGAGTTTGACCAAGATTTCTGGTCATATCCTGATGTTACTGAGCATGCTATCATTCCGATATTGTAGTACTAATGCACGACTACAAGGTACAACAATTAAAATGACCAAACAACCTATAACAAAGTAGATTTGGAGCCACGAACAAGCTGTCAGAGCTGTTCTTCATTTTCTAGGTTACCCAGAAATGAAGAACAGTTCGACTGGCTCGTTTTGGGCTTCCACAACTTGCAAGATATGATATGATTTAGTGATTTCAAAGCTGCAGAATATAAACAACGTGTAATACTATAGATCCATCACAAAACATCACTAAAACAACAATACAATAGCCAGATTCAACTCAGTCAAACCATGTCAAACGACATGTTCAAGTGTTTTCTGGGTTACCCAGAAAATAGCTTTTCATGTTAAATGCAGTCCGGTTTGACCATAGATTACTAATTCCCGCACGATTAAAAAAAGGAGATTTTAAGGCATAAAAATGTACTCTGTATATCAGACTACAACATAGATCCAACAAATTAACAAAACAATTAACAACAAGCAGGATCTGAGCCATTAAACTTCCTGTCAGACGAATCTGGGCAAGTTCTTGACTGCCCAGAAAGTTCCAGTCAATGCCTTACCGGTCAACGGTATTTGACCGTGAATAACTTGAAATATAATACGGATTTATGCATGATTCTTGATCTAGGTTAAAGAGGACATACCAGACTACAAGTTCAAAGCTTTAAACAACAAAAATAGTTAACATACAAAGATTACAGAGGCCTGACATTTGCTTGTCAGTCGACAACAAAATTTTTCCAGATTTTCAAAACTCAATTCTGAAGATTTTGATGATATGGATCTATCTAAAACCAACCCGGATCGTCATAATAACTTATAAACAACATGTTTTAACAATAAATTCTAACATCTAACAACAAAATTTTGGATGATTCAAGCTAAGGTTTTATACCTTTGATGTCCAAATTCGATTTTGTGTTCTTGATTTGGTATGGTGATCGTCGGGGGCTTGTTTCTTGGTGATTTTAGGAGAGAATTTACGTAGGTTTTAAGTTGAGAGAAATAAGTGGAGTGTTATTGCAAAAATAAGTGGGCAAATGAGATTTTCTATCCAATACTATATATATAATGTGTTGGATGCATGAATCTTGAGATTTGTGGTAGTTCTTCATTTAGATTGTATGTCACCATTTGTCAACATAGTTGGTTACCAACTCCAACCTATTGTCAAAACCTACTAATTTAGCCAAAATAATACACTTAGGGGCAAAATGGTCATTTGGCATGACAAATTAATGGCATTTTGGTAATTGCCAAACCCTTAGGGTTAGGGTTTGGTTTAGGGTTTAGGGTTTGAGCCAATTTTAGCAAAAGTCTAGGATTCCAAATTTAGGATTTAACAATTATGGTTTATTATAAAATAACTAAATTTTTGTTCCTAAAATTTGACAATTTAGGTTTGTTAATTAGATTAATTTTCTAATTACTTTATACAGTAACATTAGGGTTTAGATCATATAATTATCATTAACTTTGCTAATTTAGCAATTAGGGTTTATTCTTTTGATAATTAGGGTTACCAAATTACTATTAGGGTTTTTAATTACTAAATTAGGGTTTCAGTTTAGTAATTAAGGTTTAACAATTTAGGGTTTCTAAATTTAATAATTATAACCACAATATTTGTTAATTTATCACATTATCGATACCACCAACAATCTCAAACTCTAATTTCAAATTAGGGTTACTAATTATAACAATTAGGGTTTCAGCGACAAAATTAGGGTTTTAATCATTATGTTTTTAAATCACTAATTAGGTTTATTTATTAAGTGATATAAAACATATTATACATGACCTTTAATCACAAAGAACACAATTCTTGACAAATCAAACCTCCTATTTAGGTTTTGGATTAGGGTTTATTAAAAATTCAGATATAATTAGGGTTTTAATTTAATAATTAGGGTTTCCTAATTAGCATATCCTGAAGTAACACATAACATATATCATATAACCCAGATATTTAACAGTTGTAAGTTTCCCATTTTAATTGATAAACAGAGTTAAATCAATTAATCTTGGGATTTAATCAATATACCATAATTGACCAACCATCAACAGTACAATTTTTACAGTACATTATTATAGCACTGAAAAATCAAAATATTATAATATTATTATCATTCCTTGATCAAAACCCAAAATTAGGGTTTGGATTCCATATCTGATTTATCTGTTATCATTAAGTTAAAATAATTAACTTAATATCCTGAACAAATTTATATAATGAAATAATTATTATAATTATTCTAAAATCATTTCATATATTATTTGAATAATATAAACATATAATTTCATGGAAAAATAATTAATAAAACATTTCTAATATAAAATAAATTATTTTTTTAAGATTATCATTTATAATAAACAATATTCCTAAAACAAAATTATACGTAATAATTAATGTAATAAATAAATTTTATTTATCACACATATAAATATATATTACACATTACCTTGGCACATATCATTCATATTTATTTTTAATAAATAAAAAAAAAATTATATGCAAAATTTATGATTTATTTATATAGAAAATATCGGGTTGTTACATCGCTTCTCTGCTATTAGTCCATATGGTACTCTGAGTGGTTTCCCACAAACAACCAACAAACAAGTTCCCGTCTCATCTACACTGCCATCACAGTGAGTTAGATCGGTTGCCAATTTTGTATATACCTTCGCTCTCTGAAGGAATTGTTTAGCCCAGCTCCCATATGTCAACCATCAAAGGTTACAATTGTACCACAATCTAAATTTCTCTTAACTTATATGAACCATTAAATATAATGTTCGTTAAGTCAATTTCTTATTCCTTATGGCTTTCTGGCAAGTAATTGCCATACCTCAAAACTCGTTCTTATCCAACTCCCATTCGGCTTTCATTAATCTTATAACCGTCGATCGGCTTTACATTGATACCATTCGTATCTTACTTACTACTTTCATCAACGTCTAAGTCATACAACTAGGGTATACTTAGAACGCGTTAAATCAACGCAAATAATCGATTTACGAAGATCGTTTACGTATTCAACGTTCACGTTGCTCGTCTCTTAATCTCTCACTCAACCTTTACTTAAGGTTTCAATTGCATTCATCGTTATCCATCCCATGAACCCCATGTTCATTATTCTTTCTTAATGTCGAAGCTATACGGTCTGTTGTATGCTAAGACCAATCGTTCATCGCAACAACGTTGCGTTCATAGCGTCTATACGCTTTACACTTATCTCTCGTTATCACAACATAACATCGAAATGTTACTTGTTACCTTCATCACTCAACGTCTAAGGAATCACAATCACAGTAACCCCTCACGTTCGTTCATTACGACTACGGTCCCCGGATATCGGTTACGTAATCTAGCTCTTACATTCTCTATCTTTTAATCTCGTTAAATCTTTCTGTTCAACCTTCACTAAAGGTTTACAACACTTGATTGAATGTTACATTACATGAAGTACATGTTCATACTTCTTTCTTGCACATCCTCCAGTAACTGAGAACTAAAAATCTCATTTCTAGGCATTGCTCCTCACCGGCCACTGCATGCAAGGTCGCCCTTCCTTTCCTTTCGCCTTTGCGATCATGACCTACTTCTCTCTCTCTCTTCTCTCCTCGGTCAGCATTTGCGCGCGCCAAGTCCTTTGTTATCTCTCTCGTACGTGGCGCCCACTCTCCGAAGGTTTTCAGATCAGATATGGGCTGCGGTGCCACAAATTGTACTACAGATTCACGCACAAGGCAAACTCTTGCGGTGTGCTCTCTGGACATCATACACATCACCGCGGCCGACCTCTAAGGCACAACTCACGCTGCGGCGCCGAGCATGAAACCTAGAAATTTTTTCTAAGTGTTAGGTCAAGTTTGAGACGCGTACATTACGATCTTATAACTTCTTCGTTATAACTCGGAACGAGGTCGTTCCAAAGCCATTCTCTTCCTTATCTTACGTACTTTATTATGCCTCGGACAGAACTTCGTTCTGAATCCATTAACATGACATTCAATTGGCTTAATCTTCGCTCTTCGTTCATTTTAACGTTTTTAACGTTCTTTGTTCGTTCGTCCGTAATTCGGTCATCCGAACTCGGAATTCGTTCGTTCTTGAGTCCATGACTCACGTTTTATATGTTCTCTTACATTTTTATAAAACCCTACACGTTCGGGTTCATTTACTAACTTTAAAATTTTCGTTCTTCTTTTACAAAATTTTTGCCATAACTTCGTTATAGCTTAGTTTTAAATCCGTTCTTCATGAACTTTTCTAACGTTCCTAACCAAGCAATAAGCAACTAACTTATATGCGATAGTTTTAAACTTGTCCATCAACAACATTTGTATTACGATGGTTTTAAATTTGTCCATCAACAACGTTCTTCGTGTTCTTAGCGTGTTCTTCGCGTTCTTCGTTTGTTCTTCATTTTAATCGATATTTTGGATTACGATTTCACATTTTCTTGGAATCTAATGTTATAGAACATCATTCGTTACTTATTTAACCTACTCATTCATAAGACTCATTCGGATCGCTTAAAATCCTTACGAATCTTATACTTCCTTAAGAAATTTATAAACTAAATTTCTTATTTCTTATTTCTTATTTTCTCATGATTTCAACCATATCAAATCATTCTCAATATCTCTTACACTTTATTCTCATTAAGTTATGTTTTTGAACATAGAAACTTAAAGAAAATTTTAGAAGAACTAGTGTTCGGATTACCGTTCTTCTTTATTTCTCTTCCGTTATACAAAGCCGGCGATTCGCTAGCTTTTCTATTTCACGATCACTTTGGATTCGAGCATTCGTGCTCACGCTCTTTCTCTTCCTCTCCCAACCGAGCTCTCTCTATCTCTCTCAAGTGTAGGATTTTCAAAAATCCTAGAAAATGAAATTCTAGGTTTCTATTTATAGAAAACCAAAGCTAGGGGCAAAATAGTCATTTTGCCCCTAAAGTTACTATTCCCACCTCCTCTTCAACTTAGCCACCAAGTTAACTTGACCACCACCCTTACTTGGTGGCCAAGTGGCCGGCCCACATGCCCATGGGTCACCCCATGGGTTGCTCCAATGGTTCTTACCCGTTCGTTTACCCATCGGTTCGTTCTGCGGTTTCTTTTCTTAGTTTGGGCTTTAAACCTAATTCTTATTGGGCCTAACTTGGGCTTGATTTCACAAATCATTGGGCTTGACATAATCCAAGTCCAATTGGATTCTACAAAGTCCATGAACACAAAGTCCATTAAGACTAATCGTATTCTACGCATTCTTTTCTCGTATTCTCATAATCTCTTCGTATTTAACTCGTACGATGTTCGTATTATACGTCGTACTATTCTTCTTTTCTATACTTTCATATAATAACTCAGTATCATACTCAGATTTTCTCACGCATAATAAGCCTAGTTATTATACGTACTCATTCCATTCGCGGAACTCATTTTTCCTAACCCTTAGGTTTTGAGTCCACAGACGAAAACTTAGTTTTTGCCATAACTGAAATATTATTGAATATTCCATCACGTCTGAAGATTTCACGCAATCAATAACTTCTCGGAATTTCGAAATAAATCTCCGAGCAGAAACGGGTGAATATACCTATTTCGCCTTTTTTCCTAAATATTTTTGTTCCCTAGATTTTTTTTATTTTCGTCTTGAAAATTCTTCTTTGTTCGATCCTTCAAAGACGAGCGATTCCTCCCGATTAATAATCATTCTAGGTTATAGAACGATTAATGAATACATAGCACAAAATAGTATTAATAAAAATTCATTTTATTAATAACTAATTCTTTAAACTTAAATTCTGGACAATCCAATTTTCCGGGTTGTCACATTCTTCCCTCCTTCAAAAAATTCCGTCCTCGGAATTTCTGAAAACCGAACTCTTACCCGGGTCCTCACATTCTCCCCTTCTTCAAAGAATTTCGTCCTCGAAATTTTAGCTTACCCTTCTTCTCAACTTTTCTTCAAAGAAGTTCTTATCTTTCCATCATTCCTAACCTCCATAACCTATCAAGAATCATGAAGCGAAAGGAACAACTAGGAATATAAAGATTCCTTTAAAACATTTCATTCTTTTGCTGAGGGGTCAAATTGACCATGAACTCTTACAAGGTTAAACAGCCTCTCGTCGTAAACCTTTCTTACACGGTAAGTTTACAATCACAAAGAAGGTAAACTACCTCTTCCATACGTAGGTGATCAGCCTATCGTATAACCCCATTTCAGGGTATGTTCACCTCAGACTTAGTACCAAATTTTTTGGATATCTCTTGAAACATTCGTCTAGTCAACTCACTTGACATCGACTAATTCTTTAAATTCTATTCAAAACGTTTCACGACGTCATGATACCGTACTCTTCACAGACGTTGAGGACTTCGTCAGTTTATGACTTCGTCATTATACATCTTACCATAGTGGTTTGCTGATCCAAAGATCACATCCCACCAGGTTCAATTGCATTAACAACTCCATCTTTTTACCATCGTTGCATCAAATGCGCAGATGATATAAAATTCATTTTGATATTTTAAATCAATTTCTATCTAGCCAAAGCAATTGGCATAGACATACAAAGCATAGCTCTTTTAGAATCCATTGGTTCTAAAAAGTTGAACCAATTCTTTTCTTTTTCAAAATGTACATTTCAGCACGATTTGAATAAACTTTGAAATCTAGCATAGCTAGAGGATTTGGAATATCCTATTCTCCATCTTCCTTCATTGTCTTTTTGTGACAATACTTAATCTTCTCTATCACCTTCAATGCTAAGTCTATTGAAAATACTTCGTTTTCATTCTAAACATTCCTATACCTTAGTACAGTCCATCAACTTACCACACATTATGAGTTCAGGATCTTTCCACAATAGTATGAGTTTAAGAACATCCAGACAGACCATTGGCGTCCATTCGCTGAAACATTCAAAAACATACTATACTATTATGAGTCACGAACGTACCACAAGTATGAGTTTCAAGAACTCGCACCTACCTTATCGTTCTCTACCTATCAAGTATATACATGAAAAAAGATTCACCTTCTCGTCATATAAATCTTAATAGCGCAACCAATTCCAATGATTATCACTATAATAACTGAGTAGTTGTTACACCAAGCACAAACCTCTGTCCATACAAAGATTCATACAACTCAGCCATCACATGAGTCCTCAATTGAAATCTTACAACTTCTACATTTCTCTTTACTTAATACGAATTTTCTTTAATTCGTATGGTAACCTTTACAACTCAATCTGAGTTCTTCTTCACCGTACTACTTCGTAGCACCATTCATTCATAGCATCAGCTATAAATCATTCATCGTTTAACAGCTCATCTATTACTACGATTTACTATGATCACGTGGTGATCTTCTTATCATTCTCTCTACGATTATAGTCATAGGTACTCTTACCTAAGATTTATAACCTATCAGCTCTGATACCAACTTGTAACACCCCGAAATCCAGTCTTTCTTCACACCCGAATTCCGTACGTCACGAGTACATCATTCATCAAAACATACATCATTATATACTGAAATATAATAACATACACTTTGAATTCCCAGGTTCTCGAAACCTTATAACCTCTTTCATTACAAATAATGATAATTACATTTTTCTTTACATCTTGCACGAGTGACTTTTATCCGCCACCAAGGATACATAACCGTTCATTAAACTATTCTATAGTTTAATTCTCATCTTTCTACATTGCAAGTCTTCACTTGATCTTCTCGCTCATTCACATTCTGAATGGCACTTCATCTGGATACCGTCAGCTTGATCTATACGGGATCCTTAAGTTCTTCTAACATCGTTCGCTGAAAATGTTTTTCATTTAAAGCAAGTGTGAGCATTCAATTGTCCAGCAAGTCATAACAGTTGAACAAACAACTTCAAGAATTTAAACATTCTTTTCAGACTTCAATAACCGAACAAGGTTACGAAGCAGCTTGAATAATAGGAATAGTCTTGATTCCTATCATCTTAGTACATTAGTTACACGCACTTTGAAATACTTTCATTCTCTACTTTCTGTCATGCACAATCTGTCTGGCTAGAATCAATAGCACAAACTTAACAATAACGGTTCATGTATAAACATAACATTCTTTTATTGAATAGTTCAAACATAGAACAGTTCGTCTCACAGAAACACCGAAGTGTTCACATTGTGGCACAAGGCCTCATACGTTCTACCACCTTGTACAAATATCGCACATTCGCACATAGACAGAAACTTCTCAAGTTCAACATCTGAGAAGTTTTAGAAACTAGCATTCATTTAAAAATATGAATGAAGTTAGGAAACTTGCCTTACGCACAGCTACAGCTTACGATGAACTGCTCATTCCAATCCCTATAACACATAAGGAAATAATAAATACACCAATTAGTCATATACTTGACTTACGCATTGGTTTACTTAACTTTACTTCTTAAGGTTCGCGTTCTTACAATATAATTTTACGCGACTAACTTTCATTACCGATTTACGGTTTCATGACATATGGAGATGTCTTACTCAAAACATTCATCATCTTTGATGATTTACATTCTTATCTTCTTCTTATACTTCTCTAGGACTCAGCACACATCGCTTCTCTGCTAGTAGTCCATATGGTACTCTGAGTGGTTTCCCACAAACAACCAACAAACAAGTTCCCGTCTCATCTACACTGCCATCACAGTGAGTTAGATCGGTTGCCAATTTTGTATATACCTTCGCTCTCTGAAGGAATTGTTTAGCCCAGCTCCCATATGTCAACCATCAAAGGTTACAATTGTACCACAACCTAAATTTCTCTTAACTTATATGAACCATTAAATATAATGTTCGTTAAGTCAATTTCTTATTCCTTATGGCTTTCTGGCAAGTAATTGCCATACCTCAGAACTCGTTCTTATCCAACTCCCATTCGGCTTTCATTAATCTTATAACCGTTCGATACGGCTTTCTTGATACCATTCGTATCTTACTTACTACTTTCATCAATGTCTAAGTCATACAACTAGGGTATACTTAGAATGTTCATCAAACGCAAATACGATTTACGAAGATCGTTTACGTATTCAACGTTCACGTTGCTCGTCTCTTAATCTCTCACTCAACCTTTACTTAAGGTTTCAATTGCATTCATCGTTATCCATCCCATGAACCCCATGTTCATTATTCTTTCTTAATGTCGAAGCTATACGGTCTGTTGTATGCTAAGACCAATCGTTCATCGCAACAACGTTGCGTTTATAGCGTCTATACGCTTTACACTTATCTCTCATTATCACAACATAACATCGAAATGTTACTTGTTACCTTCATCACTCAACGTCTAAGGAATCACAATCACAGTAACCCCTCACGTTCGTTCATTACGACTACGGTCCCCGGATATCGGTTACGTAATCTAGCTCTTACATTCTCTATCTTTTAATCTCGTTAAATCTTTCTGTTCAACCTTCACTAAAGGTTTACAACACTTGATTGAATGTTACATTACGTGAACTTTATGTTCATACTTCTTTCTTGCACATCCTCCAGTAACTGAGAACTAAAAATCTCATTTCTAGGCATTGCTCCTCACCGGCGCTGCGGTGCCGTGCCCTTCCTTTCCTCTCGCACTGCGACGCGACCTACTTCTCTCTCCTCTCTTCTCGGGCTGGCACTGCGGCGCCAATTCCTTTGTTATCTCTTCGTGACGTGGCGCTCCTCTCCGTAAGGTTTTTTCAGATCTTGTACATGGCTATTGCTATTTCCACAAATTGTACTACGATTCGCCTTTGTGAATCAATTGCGGTGTGTTTTCGGACATCATTCATGGCTGCAATGGCCTACGGCCTCAAGGCACAACTTCGTATGACTGCATACAAAGCATGAAACCTAGAAAATATTTCTAAGTGTTAGGTCAAGTTTGAGACGCGTACATTACGATCTCATAACTTCTTCATTATAACTCAGAACGAGGTCGTTCCAAAGCCATTCTCTTCCTTATCTTACGTACTTTAATATTCCTCGGATAGAACTTCGTTCTGAATCCGTTAACATTCCATTTAGTTAGCTTAATCTTCGCTCTTCGTTCATTTTAACGTTTTTAACGTTCTTTGTTCGTTCGTCCGTAATTCGGTCATTCGAACTCGGAATTCGTTCATTCTTGAGTCCATGACTCACGTTTTATACGTTCTCTTACATTTTTATGAAACCCTACATGTTCGGGTTCATTTACTAACTTTCAAATTTTCGTTCTTCTTTTACAAAATTTTCGCCATAACTTCGTTATAGCGTAGTTTTAAATCCGTTCTTCATGAATGTTTCTAATGTTCCTAACCAAGCAATAAGAAACTAACTTATATGCGATGGTTTTAAACTTGTCCATCAACAACATTTGTATTACGATGGTTTTAAATTTGTCCATCAACAACGTTTTTCGTGTTCTTCGCGTGTTCTTCGCATTCTTCATTCGTTCTTCATTTTAATCGATATTTTGGATTACAATTTCACTTTTTATTGGAATCTGATGTTATAGAATATCATTCCTTACTTATTTAACCTACTCATTCATAAGACTCATTCGTATCGCTCAAAATCCTTACGAATCTTATACTTCCTTAAGAAATTTATAAACTAAATTTCTTATTTCTTATTTCTTATTTTCTCATGATTTCAACCATAGCAAATCATTCTCAATATCTCTTACTCTTTATTCTCATTAAGTTATGTTTTTGAACAAAGAAACTTAAAGAAAATTTTAGAAGAACTAGTGTTCGGATTACCGTTCTTCTTTATTTCTCTTCCGTTATACAAAGCCGGCGATTCGCTAGCTTTTCTATTTCACGATCACTTTTGATTCAAGCATTCGTTCTCATGCTCTTCTTCTTCCTCTCCCAACCGAGCTCTCTCTATCTCTCTCAAGTGTAGGATTTTCAAAAATCCTAGAAAATGAAATTCTAGGTTTCTATTTATAGAAAACCAAAGCTAGGGGCAAAATAGTCATTTCGCCCCTAAAGTTACAATTCCCACCTCCTCTTCAACTTAGCCACCAAGTTAACTTGACCACCACCCTTACTTGGTGGCCAAGTGGCCGGCCCACATGCCCATGGGTCACCCCATGGGTTGCTCCAATGGTTCTTTCCCATCCGTTTACCCATCGGTTCGATCCGCGGTTTCTTTTCTTGGTTTGGGCCTTAACCCTAATTCTTATTGGGCCTAACTTGGGCTTGATTTCACAAATCATTGGGCTTGACATAATCCAAGTCCAATTGGATTCTACAAAGTTCATGAACATAAAGTCCATTAAGACTAATCGTATTCTACGCATTCTTTTCTCGTATTCTCATAATCTCTTCGTATTTAACTCGTATGATGTTCGTATTATACGTCGTACTATTCTTCTTTCTATACCCGTATAATAACTCGTATCATACTCGTATTTCTCACGCATAATAACCCTAGTTATTATATGTACTCATTACATTCGCGGAACTCACTTTTTCTAACCCTTAGGTTTTGAGTCCACAGGCGAAAACTTAGTTTTTGCCATAACTGAAATATTATTGAATATTCCATCACGTCTCAAGATTTCACGCAATCAATAACTTCTCGGAATTTTGAAAAAAATTTTTGAGCAGAAATGGGTGAATAGTGCCTATTTCGAAATATTTTTGTTCCCGGAAAAATTTTATTTTTATCTTGAAAATTCTTACTCGTTCAGTCTAGCTCGTAGCCAGAATCCTCCCGATTAATAATCATTCTTGGTTATAGAACGATTAATGAACACATAACACATAATAATATTAATAAAAATTCATTTTATTAATAACTAATTCTTTAAACTTAAATTCTGGACAATCCAATTTTCCGGGTTGTCACAATGGTTCTTTGTCAATTATGCCCTCCATTCTAGTTTTCTATAAATAGAAAGCTAGATTGATTCATTTGGGAGTTTTTCAACTTACCAACCTTAGATTATTGAGAGAGAAAGAGAGCTATACTTGCAAAACATACACTTTGGAAGCTTGATCTTAGAGTTTTCCAAGAAAGAACACCAAGAGTTCTTAAGGTATAATCCTTACCTTTCATCTCCATCTCTTTTCGATTTTCTTTCATCTTAGAGAATCATAGAATGGGTGGTATATGTCTTGTGTGAGGATTTAGAGATGACTTACCATAGATTCAATCTCTATAAGTCATGAGATTATAAGAATAATAAGGTTTAATATAGTTTTGAACCATGAAAATATTGATAGTTGAGATCGATTGTTGATAAACAATTGAGCTCCATCAATACGTTAGTATATGCATCTTGTTTGTTTAGGATGTAGATATGAAATCCATGGAGTATTCCATGTGATTTGGCTTAGAGAACATTAGTAACGAAGTTATGGCGAATTTTACGGAAATAGACGTTAAACGTCAAAAAACGTAGAAATTCCAGAATGGTAATCGAAAGATGCAGTGAGACCTGAAAACATTGGTTTTCAATGTCAACACATGAGATAGGGTGATTAAGAGTTGTGGGTTCGAGGATCGTCGGATTCCGACTTAAAATGAAGAAAACGAGCATTTAACGCTCATTAACGTTTTCGAACGTCTATAAAATGAACTCAATAGTGAATTTTGAGTTAACGGATTCGAAAGTTTCAAATTCTTATATTAACGCGTAGGGTATGTCATTTATGACGTGTAGGCTTTTGAACGGATCAAATTGGACTTATAACGAAGAAGTTACGGCCCCGGGAATTTTACAAAGATTTTCAAAACCGTTGAGAATTGAATCGAGGTTCAGCTACTGGCGCCACGCATTTAGTGTAAAAAAAAAAGTCACGGCTCAGCGCTAGTTATGGCCAGGAGAAAATAAAAAGATTCGAGACTCAGGCCAAGCAAATGCGAGAGTTTGTACATGGACTCAGCAAAGTTGCATATCCATGTCCGCAAAACTCTGGAGAATGGCGCCATGATTGCCACTAGAATGCTTAGGATGTCGCGCCGCAGTGCGAGTTCAGGGCTTATGATAGTAACTTAGGTTTTGAACTTCAATTGTTGCGAGACCTACCTGAGTTGAGTTTATATACTCAATGAATGTACTAAGACTAATCCTATATTACCTATACTAAGGTATATGGTATGAAACTTAGGAATGTAATGCATGTTAACAAGATATGTACGATGAACAAAGTTGGTACCTTATCAATGATGTTTGAGTCTGGTTAATAAACGTCGGTTGAGTGATAAACCGGGATGAAGGGTAATAAGTCATGTTGACTTTAATAAAGATATTAAGTTAACAAAGACATAGAAGAGAAAGAAGCTTGTAGGAACAATGTGAATAGTTGTTTGATAGCTAATTACAGTGTGCTATGTGAATATATCATGTAGATTCTGTAAAGGTTGTGGTCAGTCGAGTAAGTTATTTGAAGATGTTGAAAGGAAAGTTATCTTAACGCTTGTCTAACTTCCATGTTAGCCAAGTTTTATGTGATTCGTTGAACTGAATTGCAAGACTTGTTTTAAAGAAAGGGTCGATGCCAGATTTTAACTTAGCTAGACTATTCGTAATATATAGATTGATTATTATTCATATCATTCTATATAGAAATGTTAACACTATCCTATGCTAAGTAATTGGTACGGACGTGAAGGTAAGGTTTGTCTATGAACAAACAAAAGTATTTTTCATCGATTATTCGATGGGCACGTGAGTTTGCAAAAAATATTAAACGTAAATACGTTTAATGAAAGAGTGTTGATCAACATAGAGTACTATAGGCTGATCACCTAGAAGTGCTTGTAAGTTATACGAATGAATGGCCTTAGTGCCGTGGACTCCTTTTCAAGTATGAAAACCGAAATTATCGCTCATGGTCTATCGAATTTGTTGTAATTCCTAATCTATTCTATTCTTTGGGAATTGATGTTATGAATTGTTAAAGTATTATTGATTCATAATACTTCATAACTATTGTTCAGTTATGTCGGAATTGTTATATAATTCATGAATGTGGTATTCTGTTATCCTTGATTAAACTTGTTGAGTAATTATGCTCACTTCTTGCGTGAATTATATAACTCGCAGCTTAAAGATGAACGTCTTCGTGAATGACAAGAGAGATAAGGGCAAAGCTAAGATAGATGCTTAGGCATTGTGTAATAGTTTAGTAAGTTTGTATGTATTATACATTATGAACAATAAACGATGTAACCGGTTTATGAATCTGGGAAGGATTATACTTTGATTGTATTAAGAAGATAGTAATTACCTTCATTTTGTTGTATTTCAATGGAATGATTGTATGGATGTTAGTAAAGTGGAGCACCATCTGTCGGGTTGGAAGATACCCGAATTTGGGGGCGTCACAGGTTGGTATCAAAGCCTTAGGTTATAAAACTTAAGGGGGGAAAACCTTAGGCTAATAACCTCGTAAGGAAGGTAAAGTCCGAGGAATAAAATTCAAGTCCATTGAATTAATAAGATATTGAGATAACTCAGTATCGAAAGGATTAAAATATGGAAATTAATCTTAAAGATATTAAATGTGATTTGTGCTTATACTATTGTGTATTATGTACTAATCAACGTGTTATGTGTTTGTAGATGTCAACCGATAGCTTGATGTTTAGAAACGTGGAAATGATAAGTGAGGACTCAGTTAACCAAGTTGAGGTTGTACCAATGCCAGTGGCGGAGGTACCGATAGTTGTACTAGACGACTCAGACATTGAGGAGTACATCTCTGAGGAGGAATACTCTGAGGAGACCATGGGATTAGCATCATACCTTAACGAGATGCTAGACGTAGAGGAGGAGATGGAGGTGACATCGATTAACACGGTGTTACCTACTCAGGAGCCAACATCTTCGGATGCAACTAAAGCAATGTATCTGGCAGTGTTGGATAGGAATGTGCATTTGCGCACTGTGGTAGAGGCACAGATTGAGGAAATAACATCCTTATATGAGGCGAAAGAATCTGCAGAGGCAGACTTTGAGTCAGAGCACGACGAGAAAGTGCTTATGACTGATAAGGCTCGTTGTGACGCCCCCAAAATTAGGTGTACATCACCCATCTTGAGTCGCCAGATACATGGTACAAAATTCAAATACAACTTAATAATACAACTGTCGTGTACAATACGACAAAACATAAACTGTGAGTTTGAATACAAATATTGTCTACCAGAGATTATACAAACTCAAAAGTAGTCCTCATTACAATTATTATCACACCATTTCACAGAATAGTGAGGACTACTAATGCACATCTAGGACCATCACTCTATTCCCCGACTAGTCCCAGCTATGTTCTCATTTCCTGAAGAGAACAGTGAAAGAAAGGGTGAGCTCAACTAGCCCAGTAAGAAATATTATGACTAAGATAATGCAGAATAATTTATCGTTAGCCTTCAACAGTGTTAAATTGATAAAATATAATAACTATCAAGTTTAACTGCAGCGGAACAAGCAATCCATTAGAAGAGTCAAGTAGAGAATAAAATCTACTATCTTCTATGATTTAAAGATTTTTTCATCACTTTTATCGCTGGGACTCAGCTTAATAAATAATCCACATCATCGAATCACCCTTGCACTACGGCCAAAGATATTCTTTAGCATCACGACCACAATTATCCATGCACTACGGGCCAAGAATATTTGTGTATTCATTAATGGTCATGATCATGCCAACAACTTTCCATCAATGCACTATGGGCCAATGAGGACTTTTATCACATCATTTGTAACATTACTACTATGATTATACCGAATAATCCTCGGTCATAATCATACCATGTCCATCTATGCACTTTCAGCCACGACAGATGACTTTCAACATAATATAAGCATGAGGATGATGATAATGATATAAGAATTCAATAAAACAAGTTCAAGAATTAATTTATCTAGAAACTGATAACGTCGAAATTGTCAAAATGATACTGCTTGGTAGAGTAAAATTCAAGAATACTGGATGAATATTTCCATGAAAAGATACTGGATGAATCATGGGTATAGAAGTCAAAGTTTTAACCAACTGAGTATAATAAAGAATGGAATAACAAAAGAAATCACCATACATGCGATAGAATCGCATGCAGCGGAAGTTATTCCAAGAATAATAAAGGATGGAACTGATCCCATAGCAAACGCACGCATGGATATATTGCGATAGAATAATAAATAATGGAACCAGTCCGACGTAAATGCACGCATGTGATATTCCGGCGAATAATAAATAATGGAACCAGTCCCAGGCGTAAACACACGATGTGATATTCGGCTGTAATAATAAAGAACTAATATTAGAAGAATGTCACCATGTATAGGGTAGCCAGCAGATACAAAGTTATTCCAATGAATAATAAATAATGGAATAACGAAGTTCTCTTCATGAGTACAATAAATAACATCCTTACCGTAAAAGAAACCTGAATATAAGAGTAGGGAAGTATCATAATACTTTTCTATAGGTTCTCTTGTAATTCTCTCTCTAGAGTTTCAAAGTGAATTAAGTAAGAAATAATGAAGGAATGAGCTTCTATTTATAGGAAAATAGAATGAATAGTAACTAATTCATGAACTGCATGCATTGATTTACTATTAAACGGACGGTCCATATTGGTTTACTATTAAAACTTAAAATAACGGTCCATACTGATTTACTATTAAAACTTTAAAATAGCGATCCATATTGATTTACTATTATAACTCCACCAGCGGTCCATATTGACTTACTTTTATATCTTCAACCAACGGTCTGAAAAATTAGCACATCTCCCATGGAATAATATTGTACCCAAATACCCGAATGCACAATACTAGAGTAAATAGTAACCGGGTGAATAGTAACTTGTGAATAGTAACTCATGAATAGTAACTCATGAATAGTAACTCGTGAGTAGTAACTCATAAATAGTAACTCGTGAATAGTAACTCATGAATAGTAACTCGTGAATAGTAACCCGTGAATAGTAACTTATGAATAGTAACTCGTGAGTAGTAACTCGTGAATAGTAACTCATGAATAGTACTCCGACACGAAAAGTATCCCAAATACTCGATTGAATAATATATCATATTATGCAGATGACACTGTAACAATAATTGAATCAATAATATGAGAGATATGATGCAACAATTCATCGTAGTAATAATTGAGTATAACCGAGTGACTTCTCACGTAAGCATCAATAATCAATACCGTAGTATCTATTAACTTTGCCACCACAGCGTATAATGTACTTTTAACACCGGTGTTTCAACAGTTAAACGGTAAAACTTCCGCCATTATTTTCATAAAGTATTTTTGTCGCTTTCTATCCGACAATAATTCTATTAGGGGTCCACCAATGATTGTATCATGGTCAGATTTGGATATTCTACCACAAAAGAATATTCCCTAACCAATCGAATATTATATAACCACTTGCTTACTTTGCAAAATTTGTAAATATTACCCACAACTATAACATTACATCAAATCAACACCATAAAAAAAAAATTATTTCGAGAAAATTAAATCTTTATTCATATAATCTGGGGTCTCACAATCTCCTCTCCTTATGAAATTTCGCCCTCGAAATTTACGTACGTACCTTGTATGCCGAAGAGGTGAGGATACCTTGACTTCATTTTAGATTCTAATTCTTAAGGTATAACCTTTGAGTATTGAATACGATCCTTCTTATCCAAGATTTTAATACGTATCTCCTCATACGTTAAATCTTCTACTATCTCATACGGTTCTAAATTAATAATGTGGTTCGGGTCATCCACATATTTACGTAACATCGATACGTTAAAAACGTTATGAACACGCGGCATACTTGGCGGTAAAACGAGTCTATAAGCCACAGTTCCTATTCGACCAAGGATTTCAAATGGGCCAATAAAATCGAGGGTTGAGATTTCCTCTCTTCATCGATTCTTGCTTCTAGAATAACGCCCTCTTGAACCTTCTTCTTCACATTCATCAACTCTGAGTATGTAGCTTGAGCAACTTTAACTTTATCGATTCAAGTCTATTCTAATCGTATATTCGTTATCTTCACGTGGGTCCCTAGAGTCTTTAACTCTATCTCCATCATTTGTAAGTTATACGAAATGAGTCTTTGTGTTAACAACATCACACTCGTAAATGCATATCGATCTTCTACTCAACAGCGTCGCGCTACCACGTTCATTTTTCCCACGATGACATTGAATGGTACGATCGTAATCTTCAACAGCTCGAGCCAACGTCTTTGGCACATTACATGTTCGTTTTAGGTGAAGAAAATATTTGAGGGTTTTAGAAATGGGTTTTGTACTAGGGTTAATACAAAATTTGATTTAACGCTCTAGAGGTAGGCTAAGAAGTCTTCAAGAATACGTCAGGAAATTTATTAACATTAGAAATATTATTAAAAACTGTGACTTTCATCCAAGACGTGGATAGCACGTCACATTGATACCTATCAACTTGTCACCATCATTCACGATGTTGCCTACAGAAAGTCTGGCTTCGGTGCATTCCACACAAGAAAGTTGACAACGAAAGGATCGGGGCTCTTTATTTATGGCTTGATATAAAAATGATTGACTTTAGGTTTGGTTACTTTGAATTCACATAACAGGTTGGTTAGGAGTATGAAAGATACCAACCTTACAAAAAACATGAGGAGTAGTTAACCAATCGTTTCCAAAAATCACATCAAAGGCAAGTATTTTCAAAGAGATAAGATCGACAGGTAACGTGAAAGTGTTGATTTGAACAAGATTTATAAATAGTGGAGGTAACGAAGGTTTCTCCCAACCCGATTTTAAATGATATATCAAAGTCTAACTTCTCCGGAGTTAACTTCAAACATTGAACACAACTAGGTGCAATAAAAGAGTGAGTAGAATCGGTATCTAACACGGTATAGACTTCGCAAGAGTTTATGACTAACATACCCGTGTTAATTTTATTCAGGTTCCTCATCACGAAAAAAAAACTCTCTCTCTTAAAATACTGGCTTTGGCTTATTTGGGACATCCTTTGGTGCCTCCATCCTAGCTGAACTTGTCTTCGGTGAACGACAAAATCGGGCTAAATGACCTTCTCTTCCACAATTATAGCATGCTTTGGATGGCATCGTGCAGTTTGGACTGATGTGTCCCTCCCCTCCGCATTTGAAGCATATGATAGGTGGTCGTTCTCATTCCTTAACAATGGGTGCCGGTGCTGACGTCTTTCCATCATTGTTGAATCTCCTCTTCTTGAAATATCCTTTCTTATTATTTTGACCATGATTACCACCGAAGTGGTTACCATTTCTGGCATGTTGATTCCCTCCATGCTTATTGTCACCGCTTTGATGACTGTTATCACCGGTATTATCAATTTTTCGGCTGCTCTCTTTTGGTTGCTTTGACTCGTTATCGCGCTCCACTAACTGAGCCCTATTTACAACATCTGAATACAAACATAGTTTATGAGAAATAAGATATTGACATATCTCCGGCTTCAAACCTCTTAAAAACATCCGCGTCATTCTCTCTTCATTATCAACCAAGTGGGACGCAAATCGGGATAACTCAGCAAACTTGGCTTCGTACTGCGACACGGTCATGTTGTTTTGCTCTAACTTGATAAATTCCACCTCCTTCATGTGACAAATGATTTTGGGAAAGTACTTGTCATTGAACAACTCTTGGAACTTCTCCCAAGACATCTTGAAAAGTCGGGTTGGAGTACGCTTTTCTGATTCCCACCAGTGATCTGCCTCTTCACGCAACATAAAGGTTGCAAAGGGAACCTTTTGCTCCTCAGAGCATCCCAAGACATCAAATATCTAGGTGATCTGCTTTAACCACGTCTCCGCCTTAAGGGGTTCTGGCTTTCCCAAAAACTCCGGTGGTCCCATCTCCTTGAATTTCTTAGCGGTGACCAACCGTGGGTTGCCATTGTTTCCTCCTGCATTATGAACAGGAGCCGCCTTCGCCTGATGTTGCATGAATTCTAAAAAGCTCTTAAACGTACCGTCATTCGTCAATTGATCAATGTAAGACCCCGAATTTTATGAAATAAAAGTATTCAATTTTTCTTATAATTACTATTCAGTTAATGGTTAAATTGATAAAAGTATTCAAATTTTCTTATAATTACTATTCAATTTGGCCCGTAGTGTAAAGATGAACAGGTGTTTAGATGAACATGACCAACTGATAAATATCTTTGGCCTGTAGTGCAAAGATGACTTGTTGATGAATATCTTTGGCCTGTAGTGCAAAGATGACTTGTTGATGAATATTTTTGGCCGTAGTGCAAAGATGAATTTATTAGTAGGATTATGAACATAAACTGTGATTTGGTATAACCATAATCTTTGATGTTTCAGGTGATGAAAATTATCTTTGTCCTGGATGAGAAAAGGAATTTAGAACTACAATTACGATTATGAGTTATACATGTGATTGTGGGTGAATTGTTGATTGATGTTACAGGGATAAAACATTGTTGGTGGACTTTTAACGCGGAGAAGATAATAGACTTTATGGTCTATTTGACTCTTCTAATGGATTGCTTGTTCCGCTGCAACTATGGTTGAAAAGTTTTATCATCTACCATATGTTCTAAATCTCTGATTTATTACTGTTAAAGGCAGATAATTTATTTATCTTTAGTCGTGATATTCATTACTGAGCTAGTTGTGCTCACCCTTTTGCTTCACAATTCCTTTCAGGTAATAAAAGTGTAGCTAGGTCAAGCGGGGGATAACAGGTGAATAGAACGGTGGTCTGTAGATGTTGAGGGTGAGATGAATTTAACTTGGAAGGGTGTTTTGCCACTACCATACAAGATGTCTAATGACATACCACCTCGTGTCATCATAATACAGGGTTGTGCTCATCCACTTGCTGAGTATATTTACGAGCACTACCTATATAATCTTGGTGTTTGTTTGGAGTTTAATTCCCAATTAGAGACAGTGGAGATAGTGATATGTCAAGAGAAGACTCACCATTGGGAAGAATATGATAGTAATCTTCTCGTTTTTCTTTGGGGTCTATTGGGTCAACCAATGATAATTCTATGGCCATATGATATCTATAATAACCTTGACGTATGGCCTCCCATGTACGAAGGTTTCCTTGAGCACTTCCCAAAGATTCTAATTTCTAAAACAGTTTTCGACTATACCTTTATGTAAGGTGTCATTATGAGGTGCTGTCCATGGTTGGGACATGAGCCAAAGTTGATATATATTTGTATCCAAACTCACAGCATATGTGTTGTTGTATTTTGCACGACAATTGTTGTAATAAAGTTGTAGTTGTTTTCTGTACCATGTATTTGGCGACTCAGAATGGGTTGGATGGAATGGACCTATTTTGGGGTTGTTACATTTGGTATCAGAGCTTAGAAAAGTATATTCCAACGGTAGTGATGACGCCAAATGCTGCCCCAGACAAGTCAAAGCCGAGTAGTTCTAGGGATAGCGGTTGTCATGACTTCCCAACAAGTGAGGAACCCAAATGAAGTTATCACGGGAGATGAGCAATGGAGAAATCATGATGACCCAGGAGATAAAATCTGAAGGGAAAGCAAGGTATTCTCAACTTTTCAAAATACCAGGTACGTAAATTTTGGGGACGAAATTTCATAAGGATGGGAAATTGTAAGACCCCGTATTTTATGAAATAAAAGTATTCAATTTTTCTTATAATTACTATTCAGTAAATGGTTAAATTGATAAAAGTATAAAGTTAAGGCTGATATATGAATTTTTTTAAAATAAGCAAGTGGTTATAAAATACTCATTGTTGTTGGGAATATTCGTTTGGTCGTGGAATATTCTTCCCGCTTGAAATATTCATAATGACGGCCAGTATGACCTTTTGTGGGCCCCATAACGAAAAGCGATTGGATGAAGAAAATGACAAGTATAAGTTGTTTACAAATAACGGCGTAGTTGTTACCGTTAATAGTGTTGGAATACCCGGTGGTTAAAACACGATGAATACGCGTTGTTGCACAAAAGATTACGAAGATTGCACCAATTATTGATTCTTATGTAAGAAGGCACTACTCAATAATTGTTATAGTAATTACTGTTCAATATTTTATTTTATTGATTCAATAATTGCAGCGTTGATATTTTATATTACTGTTGTTTTAATAATTGTCACTACACAGTATTTTTCATTATCGAAGCAATAATTCATATTATCTGAATAATATTATTAGATAACATTATTGATAATGTCTAGAAAGTTCATCTAAGGAGGGTTTGGTCACGTAATTGTCTTGCTAAGTAAGGAGAAATTCTTATTGAAAGCCCCTCTTTCCGGGAACTAGCATGGTTGTCAATACTGTGATTCTGTAATATTATTTGTGAATAATTAATTATTGATTTATATGATAAGGAAAATATTCATTTTATATGGATATAGATGGAGAAAAGTTTTAAAGTGACAATTGTTGAAAATTGATATTTTATCTTTTCGAATAAAATAATATTTTATTATATTATTATAATATAATAATGATGATATTTTTACAATGAATGTGGGATATATGAGTATATAAGGAGGAAGAGTATTGTTGTTGCATTAAATGATTAACACATGTTTTGTGGGTCGGTGGACCCCATTTCTTGACTGAAATTTTAATATAGCTTGTAAAATCGTCCGTATGTGGATTTCTTTAATTTCATTTGGAATTTGGAAAACTTTCTCCCGTAAAGTTGTATGCAATTGAATTTTCTATAAAAATTAAATGAGATTCAATTTTCCGACACAAAAGGGTTATATATTATGAATTATTGAAGTTCTAAATTAATTGATTATCATTTTTGGAGTTTTAAATGGTTTATGTGAGAAAAACATTTTTGTGTCTTTTATTGGGGTGTGGTTGATGGCTGAATTCAGTTGGTGTGCGTAGGAAATTTAGAAAAAATAATATTATTATTTATTAAATTTTCTGCTTTGGTGTTCTAAGCAATTTCCTATAAATAGGTGCTTAGGTTAGAATTGAAAAACACACCAGAAACTGAAGTTTTCTCTCTATTTCTCTCTCTATATTATCGAGTGTATTCTTGTGAGTATTTTGATATCTTGAGTGTTGCTATACGGTGCAAGTTCTTTCAGCGTTATTCCAGTCAGAAATACTGCTCTTTTGAGGTAAGGGATAGTAAGGGATAGTAATTGATAGTAGGGGATTTTAAGGGATTGTAAGGGAGGTTATTTTCTTCTAAAATGATATTATTTTTTCAATATCATTATGCCAGAATGTTGATTGGAAATTCTTATCAAATTTTGAACTTTTTCATGTCGGGGTTACTATTCATGAGTTACTATTCATGAGTTACTATTCACGAGTTACTATTCACGAGTACTATTCATGAAACGTGATGATGTTTTTTGTGAAATTTCTATCTTTTGGTGTCGGAGTTACTATTCACGTATACAACACTATTCACGAATACGACACTATTCACCGAAAAATGAAATTTCTTCTTTTTGTCCAAAATATCTATTCTGGATACTATCTTTGATTGGATCTACGTTTTGGTCTTCATTCTTGAATTTTACTCTACTCTGGTTATTTATGAAGTATTTTTGAACGGGAATTACTTAAAGTACGAATCCTTAATATTTGTTCTTTTGTTTCACTGGATTCATTTTCTTTAAAATATTTTTCATCATCCTCAGTCCTAAATGATGATATAACTGAATATCTTTGGCCTGTAGTGCAAAGATGAATGATTTCTGATGAATATCTTTGGCCCGTAGTGCAAAGATGAACAGGTGTTTAGATGAACATGACCAACTGATAAATATCTTTGGCCTGTAGTGCAAAGATGACTTGTTGATGAATATCTTTGGCCTGTAGTGCAAAGATGACTTGTTGATGAATATTTTTGGCCGTAGTGCAAAGATGAATTTATTAGTAGGATTATGAACATAAACTGTGATTTGGTATAACCATAATCTTTGAAGTTTCAGGTGATGAAAATTATCCTTGTCTTGGATGAGAAAAGGAGTTTAGAACTACAATTACGATTATGAGTTATACATGTGATTGTGGACAGGAATTGTTGATTGATGTTACATGGATAAAACATTGTTGGTGGACTTTTAACGTGGAGAAGATAATAGACTTTATGGTCTATTTGACTCTTCTAATGGATTGCTCGTTCCGCTGCAACTATGGTTGAAAAGTTTTATCATCTACCATATGTTCTAAATCTCTGATTTATTATTGTTAAAGGCTATTGATAATTTATTTATCTTTAGTCATGATATTCTTTACTGAGCTAGTTGTGCTCACCCTTTTGCTTCATAATTCCTTTCAGGTAATAAAAGTGTAAATTTGTCAAGGCTGGGGATAACAATGAATAGAGCGTTGGTCTATAGATGTTGAGGTGAGGTGAATTTAACTTGGAAGGGTGTTTTGACACTACAATACAAGATGTCTAATGACATACCACCTCGTGTCATCATAAGACAGGGTTGTGCTCATCCACTTGCTGAGTATATTTACGAGTACTACTTATATAATCTTGGTGTTTGTTTGGAGTTTAATTCCCAATTAGAGACAGTGGAGATAGTGATATGTCAAGAGAAGACTCACCATTGGGAAGAATATGATAGTAATCTTCTCGTTTTTCTTTGGGGTCTATTAGAATCAACCAAGGATAATTATGTGGCCATATGATATCTATAATAACCTAGACGTATGGCCTCCCATGTACGAAGGTTTCCTTGAGCACTTCCCAAAGATTCTAATTTCTAAAATAGTTTTCGACTATACCTTTATGTAAGGTGTCATTATGAGGTGCTGTCCATGGTTGGGACATGAGTCACAGTTGATATATATTTATATCCAAACTCACAACATATGTGTTGTTGTATTTTGCACGACAATTGTTGTAATAAAGTGGTAGTTGTTTTCTGTACCATGTATTTGGCGACTTCGTAATGGGTTGGATGGAATGGACCTATTTTGGGGTTGTTACATTTGGTATCAGAGCTTAGGGATATGGTCTCCAAGCGGAGATCGGGGAATAGAACTAGGAGGGGAGAGATGAGTAAATCCTTCGCTAGTGTGTCCTACCTAAGCTTAATTGTTGATCGGTCATAATATACGGATATTATGTGATATGTTAATTTGCTTAATTAACCCTTGTTTTATGGCAGTATTTGAGAATTGCAGCTGAGAATGCTAACAATGGAGTGAATGAGACTATGGGGATACCTCTAATCACTAACCATGATAATGTGATGTCAGACGAAGAAGGAATTAGAGATATCCATGTGGTGAGTGGAGAATTGATAGTTGCACCCGAGATAGTCGCAGAGGTAACAGCTGAGAGTGAGGAAGAAGAGGTACCTGAGGAGAGTTTATTAGAGGTATTATATGATCAAAATATAGAATTTCAAAATCGTATTCATGAGTTAGAAGAGCAGGCTGAAGAACGGCAGGCAGTCGTGGAGCAAAAGGATCCAACAATTCAAGCTTGTGTTACCCGATATGTGATGCTTGAACAGAAGCATTCTTTGGCAGAGTATAAGATGATAAAGATGGAATCTGAGCTGAAAGAAGAAAAAACTGAACGAGTGAGAATAAGTGATGCATGGGCAAAAGCCGAACGACACGTGGATATATTTGAAAAAGATGTCCGATCTAAGAAGGCTAAAATAGATGATATGAATTACTCTTTTTAGAAAGTAATTGGGAGAACCCAACATCGAGTTTTGAATTACCCTGTACAAAGCGGTAAACCTGAATTCGATATGGATCGAAGATTGATGATTCAGATCATGAATCAGGAGTACGGCGAGGCAGTTGAGGGAGGAATATGCCCTATAGAAAAGTATATTCCAACGGTAGTGATGACGCCTAATGCTTCCCTAGACAAGTTACAGCCGAGTAGTTTGAGGGATTGCGGTTGTCATGACTTCCCAACAAGTGAGGAACCCAAATGAAGTTATCACGGGAGATGAGCAATGGAGAAATCATGATGACCCAGGAGATAGAATCTGAAGGGAAAGCAAGGTATTCTCAACTTTTCGAAATACCAGGTACGTAAATTTCGAGGACGAAATTTCATAAGGATGGGAGATTGTAAGACCCCATATTTTATGAAATAAAAGTATTCAATTTTTCTTATAATTACTATTCAGTAAATGGTTAAATTGATAAAAGTATAAAGTTAAGGCTGATATATGAATTTTTTTTAAAATAAGCAAGTGGTTATAAAATACTCATTCTTGTCGGGGAAAATTCGTTTTTGGAGTTTTAAATGGTTTATGTGAGAAAAACGTTTTTGTGGCTTTTATTGGGGTGTGGTTGATGGCTGAATTCAGTTGGTGTGCGTAGGAAATTTAGAAAAAATAATATTATTATTTATTAAATTTTCTGCTTTGGTGTTCTAAGCAATTTCCTATAAATAGGTGCTTAGGTTAGAATTGAAAAACACACCAGAAACTGAAGTTTTCTCTCTATTTCTCTCTTTATATTATCGAGTGTATTCTTGTGAGTATTTTGATATCTTGAGTGTTTCTATACGGTGCAAGTTCTTTTAGCGTTATTCCAGTCAGAAAATACTGCTCTTTTGAGGTAAGGGATAGTAAGGGATAGTAAGTGATAGTACGAGATTTTAAGGGATTGTAAGGGAAGTTATTTTGTTCTAAAATGATATTATTTCTTCAATATCATTATGCCAGAATGTTGATTGGAAATATTTATCAAATTTTGAACTTTTTCATGTCGGGGTTACTATTTATGAGTTACTATTCATGAGTTACTATTCACGAGTTACTATTCACGAGTACTATTCACGAAACGTGATGATGTTTTTTGTGAAATTTCTATCTTTTGGTGTCGGAGTTACTGTTCACGTATACAACACTATTCACGAATACGACATTATTCACCAAAAAATAAAATTTCTTCTTTTTGTCCAAAATATCTATTCTGGATACTATCTTTGATTGGATCTATGTTTTGGTCTTCATTCTTGAATTTTACTCCACTTTGGTTATTTATGAAGTATTTTTGAACGGGAATTATTTAAAGTACGAATCCTTAATATTTGTTCTTTTGTTTCATTGGATTCGTTTTCTTTAAAATATTTTTCATCATCCTCAGTCCTAAATGATGATATAACTGAATATCTTTGGCCTGTAGTGCAACGATGAATGATTTCTGATGAATATCTTTGGCCCGTAGTGCAAAGATGAACAGGTGTTTAGATGAACATGACCAACTGATAAATAACTTTGGCCTGTAGTGCAAAGATGACATGTTGATGAATATCTTTGGCCTGTAGTGCAAAGATGACTTGTTGATGAATATTTTTGGCCGTAGTGCAAAGATGAATTTTAGTAGGATTATGAACATAAACTGTGATTTGGTATAACCATAATCTTTGATGTTTTAGGTGATGAAAATTATCTTTGTCCTGGATGAGAAAAGGAATTTAGAACTACAATTACGATTATGAGTTATACATGTGATTGTGGACAGGAATTGTTGATTGAAGTTACATGGATAAAACATTATTGGTGGACTTTTAACGTGGAGAAGATAATAGACTTTATGGTCTATTTGACTCTTCTAATGGATTGCTCGTTCCGCTACAACTATGGTTGAAAAGTTTTATCATCTACCATATGTTCTAAATCTCTGATTTATTACTGTTAAAGGCTATTGATAATTTTTTTATCTTTAGTCATTATATTCTTTACTGAGCTAGTTGTGCTCACCCTTTTTCTTCACAATTCCTTTCAGGTAATAAAAGTGTAGCTAGGTCAAGCGGGGGATAACAGGTGAATAGAACGGTGGTCTATAGATGTTGAGGGTGAGGTGAATTTAACTTGGAAGGGTGTTTTGCCACTACCATACAAGATGTCTAATGACATACCACCTCGTGTCATCATAAGACAGGGTTGTGCTCATCCACTTGCTGAGTATATTTACGAGTACTACCTATATAATCTTGGTGTTTGTTTGGAGTTTAATTCCCAATTAGAGACAGTGGAGATAGTGATATGTCAAGAGAAGACTCACCATTGGGAAGAATATGATAGTAATCTTCTCGTTTTCTTTGGGGTCTATTAGGGTGAACCATGATATTACGTGGGCCATATGATATCTATAATAACCTGGGCGTATGGCCTCCCATGTACGAAGGTTTCCTTGAGCACATCCCAAAGATTCTAATTTCTAAAATAGTTTTCGACTATACCTTTATGTAAGGTGTCATTATGAGGTGCTGTCCATGGTTGGGACATGAGTCACAGTTGATATATATTTATATCCAAACTCACAGCATATGTGTTGTTGTATTTTGCACGACAATTGTTGTAATAAAGTTGTAGTTGTTTTCTGTACCATGTATTTGGCGACTCAGAATGAGTTGGATGGAATGGACCTATTTTGGGGTTGTTGCATTTGGTATCAGAGCTTAGGGATATGGTCTTTGGCGGAGATCGGGGAATAGAACTAGGAGGAGAGAGATGAGTAAATCCTTCGCTAGTGTGTCCTACCTAAGCTTAATTGTTGATCGGTCATAATATACGGATATTATGTGATATGTTAATTTGCTTAATTAACCCTTATTTTATGGCAGTATTTAAGAATGGCAGCTGAGAATGCTAACAATGGAGTGAATGAGACTATGGGGATACCTCTATTCACTAACCATGATAATGTGATGTCATACGAAGAAGGAATTAAAGATATCCATGTGGTGACTGAAGAATTGATAGTTGCACCCGAGATAGTCGCAGAGGTAATAGCTGAGAGTGAGGAAGAAGAGGTACCTGAGGAGAGTTTATTAGAGGTATTATATGATCAATATATAGAATTTCAAAATCGTATTCATGAGTTAAAAGAGCAGGCTGAAGAACGGTAGGCATTCGTGGAGCAAAAGGATGCAACAATTCAAGCTTGTGTTACCCGATATGTGATGCTTGAACAGAAGCATTCTTTGGCAGAGTATAAGATGATAAAGATGGAATCTGAGCTGAAAGAAGAAAAAACTGAACGAGTGAGAATAAGTGATGCATGGGCAAAAGCCGAACGACACGTGGATATATTGCAAAAAGATGTCCGATCTAAGAAGGCTAACATAGATGATATGAATTTCTCTTTTTGGAAAGCAATTGGGAGAACCCAACATCGAGTTTTGAATTACCCTATACAAAGCGGTCAACCTGAATTCGATATGGATCGAAGATTGATGATTCAGATCATGAATTAGGAGTACGGCGAGGCAGTTGAGGGAGGAATATGCCCTATAGAAAAGTATATTCCAATGGTAGTGATGACGCCAAATCTTTGAGCATAAGTCAAAGCCGAGTAGTTCGAGGGATAGCGGTTGTCATGACTTCCCAACAAGTGAGGAACCCAAATGAAGTTATCACGGGAGATGAGCAATAGAGAAATCATGATGACCCAGGAGATAGAATCTGAAGGGAAAGCAAGGTATTCTCAACTTTTCGAAATACCAGGTACGTAAATTTCGGGGACGAAATTTCATAAGGATGGGAGATTTTAAGATCCCGTATTTTATGAAATAAAAGTATTCAATTTTTCTTATAATTACTATTCAGTAAATGGTTAAATTTATAAAAGTTTAAAGTTCAGGATGATATATTAATTTTTTTTAAAATAAGCAAGTGGTTATAAAATACTCATTGTTGTCGGGGAATATTCGTTTGGTCGTGGAATATTCTTCTTGTCGGGGAATATTCATACGACGGCGCAACCTTTTGTGGGCCTCATAACGAAAAGCGATTGGATGAAGAAAATAACAAGTATAAGTTGTTTATAAATAAAGGCGTAGTTGTTACCGTTAATAGTGTTGGAATACCCGGTGGTTAAAATACAGTAATACGCGTTGTTGCACAGTAGCACACGGTATTGCACCAATTATTGATTCTTATGTAAGAAGGCACTACTCAATAATTGTTATAGTAATTACTGTTCAATATTTTATTTTATTGATTCAATAATTGCAGCGTTGATATTTTATATTACTGTTGTTTTAATAATTGTCACTACACAGTATTTTCCATTATCGAAGCAATAATTCAAATTATCTGAATAATATTATTAGATAACATTATTGATAATGTCTAGAAAGTTCTGTCTAAGGAAAAGTTTGGTCACCTAATTGAGCGCCAGTAAGGAGAAATTATTATTGGAAAGCCCCCTCTTTCTTGGGAATGGCCTGGTTGTCAGTACTGTGATTCTATAATATTATTTGTGAATAATTAATTATTGATTTATATGATAAGGAAAATATTCATTTTATGTGGATATAGATGGAGAAAATTTTTAAAGTGACAATTGTTGAAAATTGATATTTTATCTTTTCTGATAAAATAATATTTTATTATATTATTATAATATAATAATGATGATATTTTTACAATGAATGTGGGATATATGAGTATATAAGGAGGAAGAGTATTTTGTTGCATTAAATGATTAACACATGTTTTGTGTGTGTCTGGGACCTCATTTCTTGGTCGAAATTTTATTATAGCTTGTAAAATCGTCCAGTATGTGGATTTCGTTTAATTTCTGTTTGGAATTTGGAAAAACTTTCTTCTGCAAAGTTGTAGAGAATTGAATTTCCTATAAGAATTGCAAGATTCGAATTTTCTGACAAAAGGGTTATTTATTATGAATTATTGAAGTTCTGAATTAATTGATTATCATTTTTGGAGTTTTAAATGGTTTATGTGAGAAAAACGTTTTTGTGGCTTTTATTGGGGTGTGGTTGATGGCTGAATTCAGTTGGTGTGCATTGGAAATTTAGAAAAAATAATATTATTATTTATAAAAATTTCTGCTTTGGTGTTCTAAGTAATTTCCTATAAATAGGTGCTTAGGTTAGAATTGAAAAACACACCAGAAACTGAAGTTTTCTCTCTATTTCTCTCTCTATATTATCGAGTGTATTCTTGTGATTATTTTGATATCTTGAGTGTTGCTATACGGTGCAAGTTCTTTCAGCGTTATTCCAGTCAGAAATACTGCTCTTTTGAGGTAAGAGATAGTAAGGGATAGTAAGTGATAGTAGGGGATTTTACGGGATTGTAAGGAATTGTAAGGGAGGTTATTTTCTTCTAAAATGATATTATTTCTTCAATATCATTATGCCAGAATGTTGATTGGAAATTTTTATCAAATTTTGAACTTTTTCATGTCGGGGTTATTATTCACGAGTTACTATTCATGAGTTACTATTCACGAGTTACTATTCACGAGTACTATTCATGAAACATGATGATGTTTTTTGTGAAATTTCTATCTTTTGATGTTGGAGTTACTATTCACGTATACAACACTATTCACGAATACGACACTATTCATCGAAAAATAAAATTTCTTCTTTTTGTCCAAAATATCTATTCTGGATACTATCTTTGATTGGATCTATGTTTTGGTCTTCATTCTTGAATTTTACTCCACTCTGGTTATTTATGAAGTATTTTTGAACAGGAATTGTTTAAAGTACGAATCCTTAATATTTGTTCTATTGTTTCACTGGATTCGTTTTCTTTAAAATATTTTTCATCATCCTCAGTCCTAAATGATGATATAACTGAATATCTTTGGCCTCAGAGGCAAAGGATGACCAGTGTTTAGATGAACATGACCAACTGATAAATATCTTTGGCCTGTAGTGCAAAGATGACTTGTTGATGAATATCTTTGGCCTGTAGTGTAAAAATGACTTGTTGATGAATATTTTTGGCCGTAGTGCAAAGATGAATTTATTAGTAGGATTATGAACATAAACTATGATTTGGTATAGCCATAATCTTTGATATTTCAGGTGATGAAAATTATCCTTGTCCTGGATGAGAAAAGGAATTTAGAACTACAATTACGATTATGAGTTATACATGTGATTGTGGACAGGAATTGTTGATTGATGTTACATGGATAAAACATTGTTGGTGGACTTTTAACGTGGAGAAGATAATAGACTTTATGGTCTATTTAACTCTTCTAATGGATTGCTCATTCCGCTGCAACTATGGTTGAAAAGTTTTATCATTTACCATACGTTCTAAATCTCTGATTTATTACTGTTAAAGGCTATTGATAATTTATTTATCTTTAGTCATGATATTCTTTACTGAGCTAGTTGTGCTCACCCTTTTGCTTCACAATTCCTTTCAGGTAATAAAAGTGTAGCTAGGTAAAGCGGGGGATAACAGGTGAATAGAACGGTGGTCTATAGATGTTGAGGGTGAGGTGAATTTAACTTGGTAGGGTGTTTTGCCACTATCATACAAGATGTCTAATGACATACCACCTCGTGTCATAATAAGAGAGGGTTGTGCTCATCCACTTGCTGAGTATATTTACGAGCACTACCTATATAATCTTGGTGTTTGTTTGGAGTTTAATTCCCAATTAGAGACAGTGGAGATAGTGATATGTCAAGAGAAGACTCACCATTGGGAAGAATATGATAGTAATCTTCTCGTTTTTCTTTGGGGTCTATTGGGTCAACCAAGGATAATTCTGTGGCCATATGATATCTATAATAACCTAGACGTATGGCCTCCCATGTACGAAGGTTTCCTTGAGCACTTCCCAAAGATTCTAATTTCTAAAACAGTTTTCGACTATACCTTTATGTAAGGTGTCATTATGAGGTGCTGTCCATGGTTGAGACATGTGTCACAGTTGATATATATTTATATCCAAACTCAAAGCTTATGTGTTGTTGTATTTTGCACGACAATTGTTGTAATAAAGTTGTAGTTGTTTTCTGTACCATGTATTTGGCGACTCAGAATGGGTTGGATGGAATGGACCTATTTTGGGGTTGTTACATTTGGTATCAGAGCTTAGGGATATGGTCTCTGGCGGAGATCGGGTAATAGAACTAGGAGGGGAGAGATGAGTAAATCCTTCGCTAGTGTGTCCTACCTAAGCTTAATTGTTGATCGGTTATAATATACGGATATTATGTGATATGTTAATTTGCTTAATTAACCCTTGTTTTATTGCCGTATTTGAGAATGGCAGCTGAGAATGCTAACAATGGAGTGAATGAAACTATGGGGATACCTCTAATCACTAACCATGATAATGTTATGTCAGACGAAGAAGGAATTAGAGATATCCATGTGGTGAGTGGAGAATTGATAGTTGCACTCGAGATAGTCGCAGAGGTAACAACTGAGAGTGAGGAAGAAGAGGTACCTGAGGAGAGTTTATTAGAGGTATTATATGATCAAAATATAGAATTTCAAAATTGTATTCATGAGTTTGAAGAGCAGGCTGAAGAACGGCAGGCAGTCGTAGAGCAAAAGGATGCAACAATTCAAGCTTGTGTTACCCGATATGTGATGCTTGAACAGAAGCATTCTTTGGCAGAGTATAAGATGATAAAGATGGAATCTGAGCTGAAAGAAGAAAAAACTGAACGAGTGAGAATAAGTGATGCATGGGCAAAAGCCGAACGACACGTGGATATATTGGAAAAAGATGTCCGATCTAAGAAGGCTAAAATAGTTGATATGAATTTCTCTTTTTGGAAAGCAATTGGGAGAACCCAACATCGGGTTTTGGATTACCCTGTACAAAGCGGTCAACCTGAATTCGATATGGATCGAAGATTGATGATTCAGATCATGAATCAGGAGTACGGCGAGGCAGTTGAGGGATGAATATGCCCTATAGAAAAGTATATTCCAACGGTAGTGATGACGCCAAATCTTGCCCCTGAGCAAGTCAAAGCCGAGTAGTTCGAGGGATAGCGGTTGTCATGACTTCCCAACAAGTGAGGAACCCAAATGAAGTTATCACGGGAGATGAACAATGGAGAAATCATGATGACCCAGGAGATAGAATTTGAAGGGAAAGCAAGGTATTCTCAACTTTTCGAAATACCAGGTACGTAAATTTTGGGGACAAAATTTCATAATGATGGGAGATTGTAAGACCCCGTATTTTATGAAATAAAAGTATTCATTTTTTCTTATAATTACTATTCAGTAAATGGTTAAATTTATAAAAGTTTAAAGTTAAGGATGATATATGAATTTTTTTTAAAATAAGCAAGTGGTTATAAAATACTCATTGTTGTCGGGGAATATTCGTTTGGTCGTGGAATATTCTTCCTGTCGGGGAATATTCATACGACGGCGCAACCTTTTGTGGGCCCCATAACGAAAAGCGATTGGATGAAGAAAATGACAAGTATAAGTTGTTTACAAATACTTGGCGTAGTTATTCTGAATTAATAGTGTTGGAATACCCGATTGTGGTTAAAACACAAGAATGTCGCATTGTTGCACAAGATGGCACGTATTGCACCAATTATTGATTCTTATGTAAGAAGGCACTACTCAATAATTGTTATAGTAATTACTGTTCAATATTTTATTTTATTGATTCAATAATTGCAGCGTTGATATTTTATATTACTGTTGTTTTAATAATTGTCACTACACAGTATTTTCCATCATCGAAGCAATAATTCATATTATCTGAATAATATTATTAGATAACATTATTGATAACGTCTAGAAAGTTCTGTCTAAGGAGAGGTTTGGTCACCTAATTGTATAGCAAAGAATTAACGAAATTCTTATTGGAAAGCCCCTCTTTCTCGAAGGCGGCTTAGTTATCCGATCTTGTGATTCTCATAATATTATTTGTGAATAATGAATTATTGATTTATATGATAAGGAAAATATTCATTTTATGTGGATATAGATGGAGAAAATTTTTAAAGTGACAATTGTTGAAAATTGATATTTTATCTTTTACGATAAAATAATATTTTTTATTATATTATTATAATATAATAATGATGATATTTTTACAATGAATGTGGGATATATTAGTATATGAGGAGGAAGAGTATTTTTTTTGCATTAAATGATTAACACATGTTTTGTGTGTCGGTGGACCCCATTTCTTGACTGAAATTTTATTATAGCTTGTAAAATCGTCCGTATATGGATTTCGGTCAATTTCTGTTTGGAATTTGGAAAAACTTTCTTCTACAAAGTTGTAGAGAATTGAATTTCCTATAAAAAATCGCGAGATTCAAATTTTAAATGGTTTATGTGAGAAAAACGTTTTTGTGGCTTTTATTGGGGTGTGGTTGATGGCTGAATTCAGTTGGTGTGCGTAGGAAATTTAGAAAAAATAATATTATTATTTATTAAATTTTCTGCTTTGGTGTTCTAAGCAATTTCCTATAAATAGGTGCTTTGGTTATAATTGGAAAACACACCAGAAACTGAAGTTTTCTCTCTATTTCTCTCTCTATATTATCGAGTGTATTCTTGTGAGTATTTTGATATCTTGAGTGTTGCTATACGGTGCAAGTTCATTCAGCGTTATTCCAGTCAGAAGTACTGATCTTTTGAGGTAAGGGATAGTAAGTGATAGTAAGGGATTGTAAGGGAGGTTATTTTCTTCTAAAATGATATTATTTTTTCAATATCATTATGCCAGAATGTTGATTGGAAATTTTTATCAAATTTTGAACTTTTTCATGTCGGGGTTACTATTCATGAGTTACTATTCACGAGTTACTATTCATGAGTTACTATTCACGAGTTACTATTCACGAGTACTATTCATGAAACGTGATGATGTTTTTTGTGAAATTTCTATCTTTTGATGTTGGAGTTACTATTCACGTATACAACACTATTCACGAATACGGCAACAATTCATCGAAAAATGAAATTTCTTCTTTTTGTCCAAAATATCTATTCTGGATACTATCTTTGATTGGATCTATGTTTTGGTATTCATTCTTGAATTTTACTCTACTCTGGTTATTTATGAAGTATTTTTGAACAGGAATTGTTTAAAGTATGAATCCTTAATATTTGTTCTTTTGTTTCACTGGATTCATTTTCTTTAAAATATTTTTCATCATCCTCAGTCCTAAATGATGATATAATCAATATCTTTGGCACATGGTGCAAAGATGAATGATTTCTGATGAATATCTTTGGCCCGTAGTGCAAAGATGAATAGGTGTTTAGATGAACATGACCAACTGATAAATATCTTTGGCCTGTAGTGCAAGGATGACTTGTTGATGAATATCTTTGGCCGTAGTGCAAAGATGAATTTATTAGTAGGATTATGAACATAAACTGTGATTTGGTATAACCATAATCTTTGATGTTTCAGGTGATGAAAATTATCTTTGTCCTGGATGAGAAAAGGATTTTAGAACTACAATTACGATTATGAGTTATACATGTGATTGTGGACAGGAATTGTTGATTGATGTTATAGGGATAAAACATTGTTGGTGGGATTTTAACGTGGAGAAGATAATAGACTTTATGGTCTATTTGACTGTTCTAATGGATTGCTCGTTCCGCTGAAACTATGGTTGAAAAGTTTTATCATCTACCATATGTTCTAAATCTCTGATTTATTACTGTTGAAGGCTATTGATAATTTATGTATCTTTAGTCATGATATTCTTTACTGAGCTAGTTGTGCTCACCCTTTTATTTCACAATTCCTTTCAGGTAATAAAAGTGTAGCTGGGTCAAGCGGGGGATAACAAGGGAATAGAACGGTGGTCTATAGATGTTGAGGGTGAGGTGAATTTAACTTGGAAGGGTGTTTTGCCACTATCATACAAGATGTCTAATGACATACCACCTCGTGTCATCATAAGACAGGGTTGTGCTCATCCACTTCTTTGAGTATATTTACGAGCACTACTTATATAATCTTGGTGTTTGTTTGGAGTTTAATTCCCAATTAGAGACAGTGGAGATAGTGATATGTCAAGAGAAGACTCACCATTGGGAAGAAGATGATTGTAATCTTCTCATTTTTCTTTGGGGTCTATTGGGTCAACCAAGGATAATTCTGTGGCCATATGATATCTATAATAACCTAGACGCATGGCCTCCCATGTACGAAGGTTTCCTTGAGCACTTCCCAAAGATTCTAATTTCTAAAATAGTTTTCGACTATACCTTTATGTAAGGTGTCATTATGAGGTGCTGTCCATGGTTGGGACATGAGTCAAAGTTGATATATATTTGTATCCAAACTCACAACATATGTGTTGTTGTATTTTGCACAAAAATTATTGTAATAAAGTTGTAGCTGTTTTTTGTACCATATATTTGGCGACTCAGAATGGGTTGGATGGAATGGACCTATTTTTGGGTTGTTACAATCAGTGTTGTTGTTTACAGGAGGATTATCGCCATCCTGTTGCACATTGTCCTGATTATTGATCATGGAGAATCAATCAGTCTCCTCTTATACATTGCTATTCTCAACATTTTCGATGTAATTTTCGAATCATCGCCACAAAACAAAGGTTAATTGACATGTAACATATTATCCCTATATTCTGACCGACCAATTAAATTCCAAATAAACTTAGGTATGTCATACTAGCGAAGGAATTCCCCGTCTCTCCCCTCCTAGTTCTATTCTCACATCCTAACCAGGGATCATATCCCTAAGCTTTGATACCAACTGTGATGCCCCCAAAATTAGGTATACATCACCCATCTTGAGTCGCCAGATACATGGTACAGAATTCAAATACAACTTAATAATACAACTATCGTTGTACAATACGAAAAAACATAAATTGGAGGTTGAATACAAATATTGTCTACCAGAGATTATACAAACTCAAAAGGAGTCCTCATTACAATTATTATCACACTATTTCACGAATAGTGAGGACTACTAATGCACCATCTAGGACCATCACTCTGTTCCCGACTAGTCCCGCAATTACGCTCTCATTTCCTGAAGAGAACAGTGAAAGAAATGGTGAGCTCAACTAGCCCAGTAAGAAATATTATAACTAAGATAATGCATAATAATTTATCGTTAGCCTTCAACAATGTTAAATTGATAAAATATAATAACTATCAAGTTTAACTGCAGTGGAACAAGCAATCCATTAGAAGAGTCAAGTAGAGAATAAAATCTGCTATCTTCTATGATTTAAAAGGTTTTTTCATCACTTTTATTGCTGGGACTCAGCTTAATAAATAATCCACATCATCGAATCACCCCTGCACTACGGCCAAGGATATTCTTTAGTATCACGACCACAATTATCCATGCACTACGGGCCAAGAATATTTGTGTATTCATTAATGGTCATGATCATGCCAACAACTGTCCATCAATGTACTACAGGCCAATGAGGAATTTTATCACATCATTTGTAACATTACTAAGCTATGATTATACAAGAATAATCCTCGTCATAATCATACCAAGTCCATCTATGCACTATAGGCCACAGATGACTTTCAACATAATATAAGCATGAGAATAATGACAATGATATAAGAATTCAATAAAAACAAGTTCAAGAATTAATTTATCTAGGAACTGATAACATCTAAATTGTCAACATGATACTGCTTTGTAGAGTAAAATTCAAGAATGCTCAGAAGAATATTTCCATGAAAAGATACTGGATGAAGCGCAAATATCAAAGATATTCCACTAATTTCATGGGTATAGAAGTCAAAGTTTTAACCAACTGAGTATAATAAAGAATGGAATAACAAAAGAAATCACCATGCATGCGATAGAATCGCATTGCAGTGAGTTATTCCAATGTAATAATAAAGGATGGAACCGGTCCGGCGTAAATGCATGAACAAGATATTCCGGCGGAGGATAATAAATAATGGAACCAGTCCAACAGAACGCATGCAGACGGGATATTCTAACGTAATAATAAATAATGGAACCGTGTGCGGCGTAACGCATGACAAAGATATTCCGAACGTAATAATAAAGAACGGAATATTAGAAGAATGTCACCATGTATAGGGTAGCTTCAGATACAAAAGTTATTCCAATGTAATAATAAATAATGGAATAATGTAAGTTCTCTTCATGAGTACAATAAATAACATCCCTTACCGTAAAAAAAACTGAATATAAGAGTAGGGAAGTAGCGAGAATACTTTTCTATAGGGTCTCTTGTAATTCTCTCTCTACGGTTTAAGGAATTAAGTAAGAAATAATGAAGGAATGAGCATCTATTTATAGGAAAATGGAATGAATAGTAACTAATTCATGAAACGATCCAGATTGATTTACTATTAAACCGGACGAATCCATATTGGTTTACTATTAAAACTTTAAACAACGGTCCATACCGATTTACTATTAAAACTTTAAACCAAATGATCCATATTGATTTACTATTATAACTCCACCAAATGGGTCCATATTGACTTACTATTATATCTTCAACCAACTATTCGAAAAAATTAGCACATCTCCTCATGGAATAATATTGTACCCAAATACCAATGCACAATACTAGAGTGAATAGTAACCGGGTGAATAATAACTCGTGAATAGTAACTCGTGAATAGTAACTCATGAATAGTAACTCGTGAATAGTAACTCATGAATAGTAACTCATGAGTAGTAACTCGTGAATAGTAACTCGTGAATATTAACTCGTGAATATTACTCAAACCGCGAGAAGTGTCCCTAATAATTCGATTGAACAATATATCATATTATGCGAGATGACACATCGTAATAATAATTGAATCAATAATATGAGAGATATGATGCAACAATTCTTCAGCTTAATAATTGAGTATAACCGAGTGACTTCTCACGTAAGCATCAATAATCAATACCGTGTACTACTTGTGCAACCACGCCAGACATCATTGTACTTTTAACACCGGGTGTTTCAACAGCTTAACTGTAAAACTTCCGCCATTATTTTCATAAAGTATTTTTGTCATTTTCTATCCGACAATAATTACATTGTGGGGTCCACCAATGATTGTCTTGTCGTCTGTATATTCTCCCACAAAAGAATATTCCCCACCAATCGAATATTATACAACCACTTGCTTACTTTGCAAAATTTGTAAATATTACCCACAACCATAAAAAAAAATTATTTCGAGAAAATTAAATCTTTATTCATAAAATCTGGGGTCTCACACTCGTGACTATAAGGATGAGGTCCTTGAGCTACAAAAGAAACTGGTTGAGAAAGACCAGAAAATAGCTAGGATGTCATACATCCAGGAATGCGCTCATGAGGATTTCAAGCTGAAAATTGCTTGTTATTCTATTGTGTTCGGGCAGACTCGACATACCATAAGTCGAGATATAATGTCGATTATGGAAAATCAGAAATATGAGAATGCCGTTTGACAGTGTTAGTAGATCGCTAGATCTTTTTGTATATGAGTAGTGACGTAAAACCCTCTTTTGTATAACTAAGGGTAGTCTTTTTGTGAATCCCAATTTTTGTAGAAGGCAATCGCGGGGTAGTATGTAATAGCTTTTGGCTAAGGGAACATGATGTAAATAGTTTTTACTATGAAAGCATATTTATATAATGAAGTTTTTATTTAATATGCTTGTTGTGGTATGAATAGTTGTTGTTGATTTAAAATGATAACCGAGTAGTTAAATAGATAATAACGAAGCTTTATTTATTTGATAAGAATTATGCTGCCGAGAAGGAGACAACGGAACCAAGAGGCCGAGTCTCATAATAAAAATTAGGGGGGTCTTAACAACCCTATGCAAGAGTTCGTTAATTTATTAACGGCTGCATTTAACCAAGTGAGGGGTGGGATTCTCAGAGTCTCAATGTAGCAAGAACAACTACCTTTAAGGACTTTAAAAGTGTGGGTCCTCCCTAGTTCCGAGGTACGACGGATCCACTAGAAGCCCAGACATGGGTTAAAGAGATTGAAAAGGCGTTTATGATAACAAACATAGGTGATGCGCAAAAGACTTCTTTTGCGACTTACATGATGAAGGGGGAAGCCAACTACTGGTGGGAAGCTCACCAGGGTGGGTCTAGGACAGAGGTTGTTACGTGGGAATAGTTTAAGAAGGTTTTCTTCGAGAACTATTTCCCTACTAGCATGCAGGGTAGGATGGAAATTAAGTTCCTAGAACTTAAGCAGGGGGATATGACAGTTCCCCTTTATGCCGCCAAGTTTAACGAATTGGCGAGATTTGCTCCACATCAGGTGGATACAGAGGAAAGAAAGGCGCGTAGATTTGAGTAGGGCTTAAAACCCTGGCTCTATAGTAGGATATCGGTTTTCCAGAGTGCTTCTTATGGGACCATTCTGGAGAAGGCAATAATAGCTAAAGGTGGTGGTGAGGCCTTATCTCAGTACCACAAAGAGCGGAAGATTAAGAGTAAGTTAGAAGGAGGTAATAAGGCTGAAGTTGCCAGCGGAAGCGACAACATGCCAAAGAGGAAGAGTTTTAACTCGGGGAATACCGGGGTAAAGCAGGGAGATCCCAAAAGGAGGACGGAAGCATGTAAGACATGCGAAAAATCTCACATGGGAGTCTATTTAAAGGGGAAAGCAGTATGCTACAACTTTGGGCAGGAGGGGTATTTGTCACCCAACTGTCTTAAACCTAAGAAGAACCAGGGGTGTTTTGACTGTGGGTCAATGGACCACATGGCAAGAAATTGCCTGACGAAGGGTTTAGTCGGGAATAAGAGTTCTAGTAGTGGTAAATTAGCCATTACTGGACCAACACCATCAGTGAGTAGACCCTTAGCTCGTACGTTTAATATGACTGTTTAAGATGCGGTTGCATCAACAGATGTGGTAGTAGGTATCATTCCGGTCAATGAGATAAATGCTTATGTGCTATTTGACTCGGGTGCTAGTTGTTCTTTTATAACATGTGAATTTGCTAAGCGATTAGGTTTAATTCCTGAGAAGTTACCTATACCTTTAGACGTTAAGATAGCAAACGAAGAGATAATCCCCATTGAACATATTCATAAGGATTGTTACGTAGAAATTAGAGGGAATAAGTTATCGATAGATTTGGTACCGATAAAGCTAAAAGAATTCGACGTAATTCTTGCTATGGATTGATTGGTTAACCATAAGGCGATTATAGATTGCCATATGAAACGTGTAAACCTTCGGCTTTCTAAGAAAACCAAGGTAGTGTTCTTCGGTAGTAAATCACCGAGACGCTCTTGTTGTCTATCTATGACACAAGCTAGGAAGATGTTGAGAAAAGGGTGTGTAGGTTATCTGTGCCATGTTATGGATACCCAAAGAGTGGGAACATTCTTGGGTCAGATACCTATTATACAAGAGTTCGCGGATGTATTTCCGGAGGAGTTACCGGGCAGTCCACCGGACAGGGAGGTGGAGTTTGTAATTGATCTGGTACTGGGAATGACACCAGTTTTAAGGGCACCATATCGAATGGCGCCAGTCGAAATGAAGGAGTTAATGGTTCAATTAAAAGAACTATTAGATAGGAAGTACATTCAACTAAGTGTGTCTCCTTAGGGAGCACCAGTGTTGTTTATAAAGAGGAAGGATGGGTCGTTAAGGTTTTGTATCGACTATCGAGAGTTGAACAAGTTAACGATTAAGAATAAATACCCTTTGCCCAGGGTCAATGGTCTATTTGATCAGTTGAAAGGGGCAAAGTATTTTTCTAAGATAGATTTACGCACGGGGTATCATCAGTTAAAGGTGAGGAAGGAAGATGTACCTAAGACGGCGTTTAGAACTAGTTATGGTCATTACGAATTTCTAGTAATGTCGTTTGGGTTGACTAATGCGCCAATCGCATTTATGGATATGATGAACAGAGTGTTCAAACAATATTTGGACAAGTTTGTCGTAATGTTCATTGATGATATTCTAGTCTATTCAAAAACGCCAGAAGATCATACGGAACATTTAAGAATAGTGTTGGAGACACTACGGAAGGAGAAGTTGTATGCGAAATTCACAAAGTGTGAATTTTGGCTTGAGAGGGTGCAGTTTCTAGGGCATGTTATTAATAAGGATGACATTTTCGTAGATCCGGACAAAGTAGAAGCAGTTAACGAATGAGAGCAACCGAAAACACCAATTGAGGTTCGGAGTTTTCTGGGGTTAGCGGGATACTATAGAAGGTTCATTCTGGACTTTTCTAAAATAGCTACTCTGTTAACAAATCTGACAAGAAAGTCGGTGAAGTATGTGTGGACTGAAAAATGTGAGAACAGTTTTCAAGAGTTGAAGAAGATGTTAAGTGAGACACCTGTATTGTCCTTACCAGACGATATAGGAAAGTTTATAGTGTATAGCGATGCTTCGCATAAAGGACTGGGTTGCATGCTCATGCAGCATGGCAAGGTCATTGCGTATGTGTCACGCCAATTGAAGGATTATGAGAAGGTCTATCCTACTCATGACCTGGAATTGGCAGCTGTAGTTTTTTCCCTAAAGATATTGAGGCATTATCTTTATGGTGAGAAGTGTGAGATATATACGGACCACAAAAGTCTGAAATGTATCTTCACACAGAAGGAGTTGAACATGAGACAGAGAAGGTGGTTAGAGTTAATAAAAGATTATGACTGTGATATTTTATATCATCCGAGGAAAGCAAATGTAGTAGCCGATGCGCTAAGTAGGAAGGGTAGAGAGAAATTATCAACGTTAACGACTCAGAATGAGTTGGTAATAGCAATAGCAAGAATGGAGCTAGAAGTTAAGTTACGAGAGGAAGCAATGGAGATGTTATTTCCCATGGAAACCCAACCTACCATAGTGGAGCGGGTTAGGGGACTACAACTGAGCAACGAGGAGTGCAAGCAGATGCAGAAGAGGATAGAAGATGAAGAAAAGACCAAGTATAACCTCGATGGAGGGATTATTTCATTTTGAAGGAAGAATTTGGGTTCCTAAGGATCCCGAATTAAAGGAAGAAATTATGATGGAGGCCCATAGTTTGAGGTACTCGATACATCCCGGTACGAAGATGTATCAAGACCTTCGTCAGAACTTTTGGTGGCCGAGCATGAAGAGGGAGATAGCAGAATATGTTAGTAGGTGCTTAACTTGTCAAAACGTTAAGGCTGAACATCAACGACCGAGTGGGTTATTACAACCATTAGAAATTCCAGAGTGGAAGTGGGAGCACATCATGGACTTTGTGGTGGGACTTCCAGCAACAAGAAAAGGATACGATGCTATTTGGGTGATAATGGATCGATTGACAAAATTGGCTCATTTTCTACCAATAGGAGTTAGGTATGACCTAGATTAGTTAGCTAAGCTGTATATCAAGGAAATTATTTCCAGACATGGAGTACCTGTTTCGATTGTGTCAGATCGTGATCCACGATTCACATCGAACTTTTGGAGGAGTTTGCAAGAACAAATGGGAGCGCAGTTAAGATTGAGTACGGCGTATCATCCTCAGACGGATGGTCAGAGTGAACGGACAATTCAAACGCTTGAAGATATGCTAAGATCTTACGTTATGGATTTCAAAGGGAGTTGGGACAAATATCTACCGTAAGTGGAATTTTCATACAATAATAGTTTTCACGCTAGTATAGGTATGCCGCCGTACGAAGCGTTGTATGGAAGGAAGTGTCGAACTCCCTTATGTTGGGATGAGGTGGGTGAACGTCGGATGTTGGGACTTGAGATGGTACACCAGACGGCGGACATGGTGAAGTTAATACATACTCGATTAGTTGCGGCTCAAGACCGGCAGAGGAAGTATGCAGATCCTCACATAGAGAATAGAGAATTTGATGTAGGATCTTTTGTTTTTCTGAAAGTATCACCTTGGAAAGGGAAGATATGTTTTGGAAAGAAAGGGAAGTTAAGTCCAAGGTTTGTAGGACCTTTTGAGATTTTAAGAAGGGTAAGGGACGTAGCTTATGAAGTAGCCTTACCTCCAGAGATGGAACGCAGTCATAATGTGTTTCATGTGTCAGTGTTGCGTCCTTATAATCTGGACTATAAACACTTGCTAGAATATGAATCTATTAAAATAGAGAAGGACTTATCCTATGAGGAATTTCCAATTCAAATTATTGATAGGAAGGAACAAGTTTTAAGAAATAAGGTAATACCTTCAGTGAAGGTGTTATGGAGAAACCACAACGCTGAAGAAGCAACGTGGGAGCTCGAAAGTAAAATGAAGGAAGATTTTCTTCATTTGTTTATGTAATTATAAGCTAATATTTTGGGGACAGAATCCTTATAAGGGGGAGAGAATGTAACGCCCCGAGAAAATCGGATTTTTATGACAATTAAATTTTTATTTGATTAGGTGAATTAAATGAATTGAATTGATTTCTTTGTGAGTATGCTATGTGGAGGTCGTTCTATGACCTAGAATGTGCTAACATGGTTAGTATTCTAGCTACGTGTTAGAAATAATTGTTTGGAATTTCCAAGATGAAAATAATTGTTTTCCGAAAAATTTCTGTAAAAACACTATTCATCCGTTTCTGTTTGGGGAATTATTTTTGAAATTCTGAGAAATGCGTAATGATAGAATATCGTGATAAGATGGAATATCTGATAATATTTCATTTATGGCAAACACAGTTTTTGCCTGCGGACTTAAAACCTAAGGGTTGAGTATATTGATTTCCGAGAAGGAAATAATATGCGTAGAAGGAATGACGTTAGGGTTAATGCGCGTGTTATACATTTGGTGATACTATTTAGTATCTATGTATAATACATTGATTAAATACAAAGTACAATACGATTATTGTACGAGTAGTATACGGAGATAATACGTGAATTGTACGTATGTGATACGATTTGCATTATAGAATTAAGTTAAGACTTAATGACTAATTCATTTGAGTTGGATTATTAATTAATCCAATCATTTGAATGATCAAGCCCTAGTGATTAGTGAGTTAAGCCCAAGTCAAGGCCCAATGTTAATTTAGCTAAGCCCAATTCATTAAAATTGAACCGTGGGTCGAACCGGTGGGTCACCGAATGGGTAAAACCCATGGGGCAACCCATGGGATGTCACATGAAGGTGGTGGGCCGACCACCTTGGTGTGGAAGCCAAGCATAAGGCTTTGTCACCAAGTGTTTTACTTGGTGACCACACGTGAATAGTAAGGAGGTGATGGTTCTTTGTCAATTATGCCCTCCATTCTAGTTTTCTATAAATAGAAAGCTAGATTGATTCATTTGGGAGTTTTTCAACTTGCCAACCTTAGATTATTGAGAGAGAAAGAGAGCTATACTTGTAAAACATACACTTTAGAAGCTTGATCTTAGATTTTTCCAAGAAAGAACACCAAGAGTTCTTAAGGTATAATCCTTACCTTTCATCTCCATCTCTTTTAGATTTTCTTTCATCTTAGAGAATCATAGAATGGGTGGTATATGTCTTGTGTAAGCATTTAGAGATGACTTACCATAGATTCAATCTCTATAAGTCATGAGATTATAAGAATCATAAGGTTTAATATAGTTTTGAACCATGAAAATATTGATAGTTGAGATCGATTGTTGATAAACAATTGAGCTCCATCAATACGTTAGTATATGCATCTTCTTTTGTTAGGATGTAGATATGAAATCCATGGAGTATTCCATATGATTTAGCTTAGAGAACATTAGTAACGAAGTTATGACGAATTTTACGGAAATATAAATTTCGGAATGGTAGTCGAAAGTTGTCGTGAGACTTGAAAATGTTGGTTTTCAATGTCAACACGTGAGATAGGGTGATTAAGAGTTTTGCGTTCGAGAATCGTCGGATTCCGACTTAAAACGAAGAAAACAAGCATTGAACGCTCATTAACGTTTCTGAACGTCTATAAAATGAACTCAATAGTGAATTTTGAGTTAACGGATTCGAAAGTGTTGAATTCTTATATGAACATGTAGGGTATGTCATTTATGACGTGTAGGCTTTTGAACGGACCAAATTGGGCTTATAACGAAGAAGTTACGGCCTCGGGAATTTCATAGTGATTTTTAAAACTGTTGAGAATCTGGAACTGAGGTCTGGCGCTGCGGCACCAGACGTAGTGTAAAAAGCCTCGCCGCAGCGCCAGTTATGGCCGGGAAGAAATAAAAATGGTTTGGAGACTCGTGCCACAGGGTGAGAGTTTGTACATGGACTCGCGCCGCAACGCCAAGTCCGGATAAAACCTCTGGAAAGTGGCGCCGTAGCGCCACTAGAATGCTTAGGATGTCCCGCCGTAGCGCGAGTTCAGGGCTTGTGATAGTAACTTAGGTTTTGAACTTCAATTGTTGCGAGACCTACCTGAGTTGAGTTTATATACTCAATGAATGTACTAAGACTAATCCTATATTACCTATACTAAGGTATATGGTATGAAACTTAGGAATGTAATGCATGTTAACAAGATATGTATGATGAACAAAGTTGGTACCTTATCAATGATGTTTGAGTCTGGTTAATAAACGTCAGTTGAGTGATAAACCTGGACGAAGGGTAATAAGTCATGTTGACTTTAATAAAGATATTAAGTTAACAAAGACATAGAAGAGAAAGAAGCTTGTAGGAAAAATGTGAATAGTTGTTTGATAGCTAATTATAGTGTGCTATGTGAATATATCATGTAGATTCTATAAAGGCTATGGTCAGTCAAGTAAGTTATTTGAAGACGCTGAAAGGCAAGTTTTCTTAACGCTTGTCTAACTTCCATGTTAGCCAAGTTTTATGTGATTCGTTCAACTGAATTGCAAGACTTGTTTTAAAGAAAGGGTCGATGCCAGATTTTAACTCGGCTAGACTATTCGTAATATATAGATTGATTATTATTCATATCATTCTATATAGAAATGTTAACGCTAGACTATGCCAAGTAATTGGTACGGACGTGAAGGTAAGGTTTGTCTATGAACAAACAAAAGTATTTTTCATCGATTATTAGATGGGCACACGAGTTTGCCAAAAATATTAAACGTAAATACATTTAATAAATGAGTGTTGATCAACATAGAGTACTATAGGCTGATCACCTAGAAGTGCTCGTAAGTTATACAGATGAATGGCCTTAGTGCCGTGGACTCCTTTTCAAGTATGAAAACTGAAAGTTACTGTTCATGGTCTATCGACCGGTTCAGAATTCCTAATCTATTCTATACTTTGGGAATTGATGTTATAAATTGTTAAAGTAATATTGATTCATAATACTTCATAACTATTGTTCAGTTATGTCGGAATTGTTATATAATTAATGAATGTGGTATTCCTGTTATCCTTGATTAAACTTGCTGAGCTGTCATGCTCACTTCTTGCGTGAATTATATAATTGCAGTTAAAGATGAACGTACTGTGAATGCCAAGAGAGATAAGGGTAAAGCTAAGATGGATGCTTAGGCATTGTGTAATAGTTTAGTAAGTTTGTATGTATTATACATTATGAACAATGAACGATGTAACATGTTTATGAACCTGGGAAGGATTATACTTTGATTGTAATAAGAAGATAGTAATTACCTTCATTTTATTGTATTTCAATGGAATGATTGTATGGATGTTAGTACAGTGGAGCACCATCTATCGGGTTGGAAGATACCCGAATTTGGTGGCGTCACATCAAACAAGTCATCTATTCTTGGCAATGGGTATTTATTCTTAATAGTGACTTTGTTTAATTCCCTATAATCAATGCAAAGGCGCATCAATCCATCCTTCTTCTTCACGAATAACATCGGTGCTCCCCACGGTGATACACTTGCTTGAATATACTTCTTATCTAACAGTTCTTGCAATTGTACCATCAGTTCCTTCATTTCTACCGGAGCCATTCTGTACGGGGCCTTCGATATTGGTGTTGATCCCGGCGCTAAGCCGATCACGAACTCAATTTCTCTGTAAGGTGGAAGTCCTGGAAAATCCTTTAGAAACACGTGCTCAAATTCCCTCACCACTAGTATCTCTTCCAGTTTCATACTTTTCTTCTGAGTATCGACTATGTAAGCCAAATAGCCCACACAGCCTTGACTCAACAATTTCTTGGCCTGCATAATCGTCAGACATTTCATTTGTCTATGTGACTTGCTACCATAGAATACTACCTTTGATGGGGTCATAAGGTTTACACACTTCTTTTGGCAATCAATTATTACTCCATATTTGAATAGCCAATCCATTCCCAAAATAACATCAAACTCTCCAAGTATAATCGGAATCAAATCTACCATCAAGATATTCTCCTTAATGTTCACCCTATAGTTCTTGTATACGAATCTAACATGGATTACTTCCTTATTCGAAATTTCTATGTTCAAAGGAAAATTCAGTTGTTCACTAGGCAATCCTAACCTCTTAGTAAATTCATCAGATATAAAAAAGCAAGTAGCACCCAAATCAAATAATACATAAGAATTTATATCATTGATTGGGATAATACCTGACATCACATCTTTTGATTGCACAACATCTTGCACAGTCATGTTGAAGGTTCTAGCTGTGGGTTTGTTTGATGATGTAGGTCCAACAATGGCCACTGTTACCTCCATTATTTCTGGTTGTCTCTCTAGCCTTCTTCTTAGGGCATTCACGAGCAAAGTGATCCTTAGATCCACACATGAAGCACATGTTCTTCTTAGGTTGAGTGCAATTTGGGGCGATGTGACCCTCCTGGCCACAATTGAAGCATACTCGTTTCCCCATCAAGCACGCACCCTTATGAAGCTTCCTGCATGTAACACATGCTTCAAACTTCTTATTTTGTTTGTTACCCTACTGGTTTCCGGTACCCACATTTCCATTCCACTTCCTCTTCAAGTTGTTATTGTTGCCGTTTCCACTACTACCACCTCCATTCTTAATTTCCACCTCATTCTTCCTCTTCTTCTGTTCTTGATTGAACTTTGTCACAACCTCGCCTCCACCTTCAGCGAGTATTGCTTTCTCCATCACTACTGCGAAAGTCTTCAACTAGAACAGGGAGACCCTACTGTACAACCAGGGCTTCAGTCCATGTTCAAACCTCTTCGCCTTGCGTTCGTCCGTGCTAACTTGATATAGAGCAAACCTCGCCAACTCCTTGAATTTAGCGGCATACTCAGATACCGTCATTGTTCCCTGCTTCAGTTCCAAAAATTGCACTTCTAGCTGACTCTTCGAACTCTCTGGGAAATAGGTCTCAAAGAATATCTCCTTAAACCTATCCCTATCCCTCGCTTCGCTTTCAACATAAATGTTATGTAAAAGTCTTCCCGATCATCCCTACCCTAGTGACATCGAACACCTTTTCTATCTCCATAATCCTAGTCTGTGCCTCGACTGGATTCATGGACCCACAGAATTCAGGTGGTCCAACCGCCTTGAAATCCTTAAACGTTGTACGTTGGTTCTGTGGTTGATTCTGCAACGCCCTTGTCAGTAGCGTTACTAATTGTTTAATGGGGTTAGCATCAACATTGTCGTTATTGGTTCCTTCAGTGGTTCTCTGTCGTGGTGGTTGATGTCTGGGAGGCATTTTCTGTTAAAAATACACTCATTAGATTATTATTCAACTCTTTTAAGTAATTTCTACGTAACTTTCCTCCACAAAAGAAATAACCACATAATCACGTAACACTTTGAATAAAATAACAACTTTTATTTATTCATAACCTCTTTGAAAATATAAAACAATAGCATCACTGCTATTTAAATTAACCTTCCTGAACTACAAAAGTTTCAGGACAACATAATCATCATATCCCATAGGTTTCATAATACTTGGGATTTACAATTTATTTAACATTTATTAATCACATAACAACTATGATTTTCTACTAAGATACTGCTTAGCCTTACTGCATTCTTCCTCCATGATCCGGAACATTGTTCTGCGATCTAAAACATATGATGGCAGCGTCTCGAACTGAATAGGATATCCCATGACCCGATCTTGAGCTCGATTAATCATGGTGTTGAATACTTTATCCATCTCCTCCATCTTCATCCTCTTTGCTTGTGCGTCCCTCGCTGCTATTCCGGTTCGTTGAAAAGCTTCCTCGTATGCATCTTCAACTCTTTCTCTCTTAGTAGCTTCTTCCTTCAGTTTGTTCATCAGTTCAGCGATCACCTCGATTAGTTGTTCTTTCTCTCCTTCTGTGTGTACTAGCTTCTCCTCGACATTAGTCAGTCGTTCTTCACGATCCTGGATCTCGCCGTCTTTCTGTGTCATTGCAGTTTGTTGTTCAACTACTAGCTCTTGCAATTCCTCAATTGTATCCTGAAGTTCCACGTTACGGTCGTAGACTTCATCGTACATACGAGTGACTATCGAGGTTAGTGGAGTCTCTTCCTTCTCGTCCTCGTCATCCTCCTGTGGCAACTCAACGGGATCCTCCTCATCCGTTTCCACGTCATCATCCTCATCTTTAATAACTATGACCAATGGGGCTGACTCCCGTGGCAGTTGTCATTCCCAAACAACCTGAATGTCGCGAGGCTCCTCCTCTATAGCCATCTGAGGTCCCTCCTCCCTAGCCTAATGGGATTTTCCGACATTACTCATCCTGAAAACAAAATTTTATGTTTTAATTATTAATCGTTACTACTCGACACTCACGAGCACATATGTTATAAACACATAAGCACAAAAGTGTTTTATTAATTCTTCCTTAAAACTCAATAAGAGTTGATCACCACTATCTTTTCAAAGGTTACTTCCTAAGGCTTTTCCCCACCTAAGGTTCATAACCTAAAGCTTTAATACCAACTTGTGACGCCCCCAAATCCTGGTACTTCATTACCTCAAGATTTGGTGTTCACTTAATCAAAACATTCATATCTAACTACCCAATCATGATAAAATTGAGTAATAAACCTTCCCTTAAGGGATTACATTAATAAAATCTCCCAGGATATCTAACCTTTAAATACAATCATTCAAATGCGGAAATTAAATAAATACTTCATTACATCAATCAAATTTAAAGTCTGATAAAGAACTGTCAACATATTACAAGTCTTCAATACTTGTTCATCTTCCCCTATCCCTTACTGGTGCTAGGTACATCTATCCTCTCATCCTTAGCTGTAATAGTTATATAAGCAAGACTGAGCAAACAAAGCTCACTTGAAATAAGAATGAATAAACTTTACAACATTTGCCAAATAATAGGTTCGATAAAACTGAATGATATGTTCTATCAACATTCTGAAATATACTACTGAGGGTCTAATGACCACGAACCATGTCCACAGTTATAAGTAATCTTTCAACTTTAACTTTAACAGTCATAAGACTATAAGGAATCTACTTACTTAGGGGGATAAGTCCTTCGTACAATGTATTGTACACAACCATTTGAACGCTAAGCGTAAACCCCTAATAATAGGGTTGTTTATCTCGGTATTTAGATTACAAGTCCGCACCAAAGTAAGTTTGGTTTGGATACATTTCAAGGTAATTTGGATGTCACAAACATCAACTAAGGATTAGTTGAATAAAACTTCATAACTGAATACTAAGGTCATGCTTTAGGAATAAGCTAAAAGCATAAACATCGAATAATTATAATGTACCTTGCTTGAACAATATTAAGTCAAGGTTATTTACAGTTGAGTACTAAGCATACATAGGAAATAGAAATTTGAACGATGAAATTGGTTCAACATTGGTATGCTAGAATATATAAACTTGCATGTTAAATAACAAGTTAAAGCCCAAAATAACTTGTTCAATATAAAAATAGGTTTAGAAAACTTACGTAATGTATCTCAAGATAGAAACAATAACTTGTTCAATGAATCAATATATTTAGAGAACTTGCAACATTATAAACAACTAGATACAATAAATTTGCTCAACAAAAAGGAACTTTACTAAACGAAAGTAAATTTTGCTCAACGAAGTATAGAGTTAGAAACTTGCATAAACATAACAAATAAACTCAACGAAAGTATGGAGTTAGAATACTTGCATTGAGTGTAAGCTAAAGTCTAACAACTCGAATTACAATACCCTATATATGTATGACATCATGATATAATTAGTCACTACCACATTATATATATAACTAAGTCCATACATCATGTAATATTTGATTGTTAATCACATAATCAAATTACATTAGTAGTAACTAGTTAATCGTTAATAACATGTTCATTCTTAGTATAGAAATACAAAAATCATAATTTAACAGTCCTACTATTAACATATAACAACTTTTTCAGACTTCTATGTAAATAAATTACACTGTCTGACCATTCTGCTAACTCGCGATGCGGCAACAGATTTACATCGTGGGTCATTGATGATTGACTCATCATATGTAGACATGTGACAACCCGAAAAGTTTCAAAAATCTTGAATGATTAGAATAAAGGTTAAAGAATAAAACCTAGATGAGAATTTGAGAATTTATTTAAAATTTTCAAGAAAAACCTATATGGTTTGATATTCGAATGAGAATAGAGAAAATATGGGTTACAAAATTCCAAAACCCTAGAAATGAATCAATATGTACTTGGAGGAATATCAAGAATAAGGTATTACGATACCTCGTAAATTCGATGTGAACCAATAGTCTAAGAAATGTTATATAAGTACATATGGAAATTTTATTATTGGAGATAAGATTTCACAGGAAGAGATGCTATGTGCTATATATATATATATATATATATATTTTAGCAAGAGGAATGATGAATCAAGTTAATGATCAAGATAAAACTATGTTAGTAATTAACATAGCTTGAGTGTTGGCCTTAACTGACAAATAAGAATTTGAAGAAGTATAAGGTCTTTAGTTAATACGATTAGTAATGAGAATGGAGTAATTTAAAACTCAAAATTTGAGTTAGAGATAGAATTTTGAAGCATGGATCGCTTTCGATTAAGTCCCAAAACGCGTCGAGTTTAGTCGTAATGGACAGTAAGCACAAAATGTGTAAAGATTGACTTTTGGTCAAAGTCAACAGTTAACTTTTTATGGAGAAAAGTCAAAATTAGTGTGAGAAGTGAAATATGTTATGATTATATGAATTATGGATATGAGTAAATAAATATACATTATATAATGTGAATACATTTATTTTGTATATAAGGGTGAAGTAAGAATTAAGTTATGTAACGTAATATATATATTAGGTGTGGTGATTAAATAACTTTGAGAGGTTATAATATGGGAGAATATTAGTATATAAATGTATATACTTGACATTAAGAGATTTATTTTATATATCTCCAATAATTAATTTTATAACCAAGTATAATTTGGTTTATGAAATTAAAAGGGCATGAGTAAGGAATTTATTTTCTACAGTGAGAGATGTAAACCCTAATTTAAAGATAAGGGTAGAATGGAATAGAATTAAAAATAATGGACAATAATAAGGTTATAGCCCAATTAATTTGAATAGAGTCCAAGAGGAGTAGATTTAATGGACTAATGATGTTATATCATCTAAATAAGTCCAATTAATTAATTAAGCATGGGACTTGTAGATAAAGTGATTAAGGGCAATTAATTATTTAATCTAGGCCAATATATTATGTATGGGACAAGTATTATAATGACCCAATTAAATTTTGGGTGGAAGCCCAAGTTAGTTTTTGTTAGTAGGTAACACAAGTAAAATGGCTAGCTCAATGAGATTAATTAATGGCCCAAACTAAGCCTACTTGTGGGAGGATAGTAATAATATTAAAATTATATTAAGTTAAGAGATATATTTTATTATCTCAAGATTTTAATTTTATAACTTAATTAAAATATGCTTAATTGGGTTATAGAATTTATTGTAGTAGAGTGATGATTTAAATTCTAATTATTTGAATGATACTCTAATTAAATATTTAGATTGGATATCCTAATTAAATATTTAGGGTTGGGTAAGATAGAAAAGAATTTGACTATGTTAATTTACATGGCCCAAAGAATTAAATTTTAAGTCATTATTTATTGATAGCCCAAAAGATGGAAATGGTGGCCCAAATTTAAGCCCAATTAAGGAGGGACATATTGGACATTTGGTATGCTAAATAAGAAAAAAAGAAAAAAAGAAATCAATTATTGATATGGAAATGTCCATTTTACCCTTTTGTCCCATTTTGGTGAATAATTGCTAAAGAATCCTATGTTCAATAATTGACAATAGATAATTCACCCAATTAGGCTATGTGTCACATTTTTTTTTAACAAGGTAACCACTTGGAAATTGAAAGGAGAAAGAGAGAATTAGTGGGAGAATGAAGGCACATGGCGGTTGAGCATAAGAGAAAAGGAGGAGGTGTGGGGTATTTGTATATACCTATATCCAATATATCTTATTTTGTTTCTCTTTTATCTCTTTTATTTTCTAGCCAAATGAACTTAAGAGAGAGAGAGAGAGGGGAGGCTTCGCTACTTCAAGAGAAGAGGGAGGGAGATTTTGACTCTCATGAAACCAAGATCCATCCATGGAAGGAAGGAAGAAGGAGGAGGAGAAATCAAGCTAAGGTATAATAAAAAATTCTACTTGTGTAGGCTAAATTTCTTTGGTGTTTTGATTTGATTTTTGACAACTTGAAGTTGTGATCTTGAGGTTTAAAACCTTAGATCTATGTATATATAAGTGTTTCATGGTTAGATCTTACCCTAAAAGATCTTGCCATTTTTAGGGTTGATAAGCTTGAACAAAGAAGATGAACCAAAACAGTTTTTTTGTTTTAAATGAATTAGTGGACTGCTGCCCTAAAAAGAAAATTTCGGATTTGTTAGGGTGCTCTAAAAATTCTGGACTTGTGATATGTTATATTACACTCAATAAGCTTTCCATAGACTCCGAAACGGACTAAATCCGACACCGGAGGAGGGAGTTATGGGATTTCTCCCAAACTACACAAAGTTAAGAAAACTGTGAAAAGGACAGTTTTTGGAACAGTCACTTCCGGGCTAAATTCCGGGAGCTAAACATATCCAAATATTGATTGTGATATATGAAAACTGTAGTTCGGAAAGATACGAATCCAACAAAAATGACGGATCATTAATCGGAGTTACAGATTTCGTTTTATTTAAGTTTTGGTGAAGGACTCCAAAACTGCCAAAGTGCAAAAAAGTTTCTGGCCAAAATTTTCCGAGGGCTGTTTTGGACATTTAGTTAATGAGAAAAATTACAGGCTTTTGGGAAATGAAAATATATGGTAATATGTAGCTCGTGTCCAAAAATGAGCTAATTCCGAGTTAAAACGACCAAGTTATGACCATTTCAATTTTGTGATTTTCCGAAGCGGAAATCGCTATAACCGAGTTCTACAACTCCGATTACAACGAAAATTTAAAATGGAGCATCACGTTAACATATTTAAGGTTATGTCAAAAGATGGGCATCTTTGGAGTTAAGCACGAGGTAGCTAATTTTCTTAAGTCACGCACTAATTATGATTTTTGAAAAATTACGGAAAAATATTTTTTATGTATGAAATACATGTATATATGTTTGACCAAAGGATAAAAAAATAATAAGTTGATTTGGTATTTTTCGTGAAAAAGAATAGTGATTTCGGGATACCTTGAAATAAAATCCGCCTTCTTCGAAATGGTATTTCGGTTTACTAAGATGTTATCTAATTTACTAGGATAACATATAAAAAATGAATAACTTATAAGTATAAGTTATGATGTGATTAAAAGAATATCAAAGTATAATAATAATATTAAGACTTAAAACTAATGTCTAATACTTAACTATATGTTATGACTAACCTAAAAAGATCTATTATAGGTTTTATATGTTGTATAGACTGATAGGAGTATATGGAAATATGTTTAAGTTATTTTATAACAATGATGATATTATTCTAATATTGGAGATCTATATTATTAATATTAGGTCTTCAGGAGAAGCGTATTATATTGCGTTACGGTAAATCAATCTGTTCGAGCAAGTTTTCAAGTTCTTTTTACTTAAACTCTTTTAAGAGTGGTTTTAGACGAGATATGCTTATGAATTGTACTCTGTACATCTTGTATGTATAAGTCGGGTGAAAAAAATTTGATCACCTTCATTACCAGCTGGTCCAGATATATTGTTATTCCAGATTAAATACTTGTTCACCAAAACTTTGTTCATGCTAATTCACAAATACATTGTGAAGGATAGTCAGCTTATTATTCAAACTCTTTCCATCATGATATATCTTTGCATTGTTTTTAAACTTGTCAAGCAACTTTCATGCTCACCCTTGCTATATCATGATAAAACATTGCGAGATAAGGCGAATACTACCGATTCATGTGAAAAGGAAAATGCCAAGTTCACTTTTTTGGATAGAATGTCTGACTAATTTGTAAAAGTATGGTTGAAGAATAGTATTGTTATGTGTTAAATAGCTTATGATTTGTGTTTAAGTAAAGGTTACTCGACCTTGGGGAATAGTGTGTAATGTAATGTATAAACAATTTATGTTTATATCTTCCGCAAATAGTTGTAGAAATAGCGAACCGGATCCGCGGAGATTCGGGACCCGGATTTGGGGCTGCCACAAGACACATGCCAACGATTATGCTGATTGCATATGCAAGGCCATGGTCAAAAAGAAAACTTACATCTAGAGGTATGGTAGCAAGGCCAAGAACTCAAGACTTCTACCGATCAAATTTCTATAACAAAGATGAACAAAAAGCCAATTTGGCCTACAAGCTCATTTCTGACAAACTAATTAACATGTAATACATACAGAGATTTCATGTAAACATATTGTAAAGACTCTTAACATTATTCTACCCATAAAACAACATAGACATCAAATTTAAAACACCAAATTTCACTATTTTTGATAAAACTTCTCTTTTTAACATTTTTAATGAAAATCATCACTGTAACTTTGTTTTTCAATCAAAACAGTTAATTCAACATATCATATTTATGTTTATTCATCCTCTTACAAATTCAATAGTCAAATTATAATTTAAACAACTAATAAATCCTTAATTTTACTTTAAACTAAGTCATATTCATATAAACTCACTGTAATATATTTTTGTTTCACAAAATACATACACACATGAATTAGTTTATCTATAATCATATATAAACTCATGAAACCATCTTATAACCAACAATTTAACATATGAAATCATATACCACATACAATTTATCCTTCACGAAGATTTTTATAGAGAATTTTAGAAGAGGAAAAACTAAACTTTAAAAATAAAAGGATTAAGATGATACCTTTGTTTAAGAAGATGATACCTTTCCCTTTTGATCAAGAACTTTCTTTTCCCCAATTCTTCTCACAAAACTTCTTTAGAATTCTCTCAAGTTTTTTCTCACTTTTTTTCTGTGTTCTTCTTCTCATCCTCTTTTCTTCTTCTGACTCTAACTTACGTACTAACATATAATGTATAATAATAATATATGTATCAATTTTATAATATTAATATAGATATAACTGATATCAGTTATATAATTTTTGAAAATCAAAATCCATAAGGATTGTTTGGCTAGCTCACTAAAAATTAACCCATTAACTCTTACACTTTGTTTGGTAAACCTAATTCAAATAAATCAATTAATCCTTATACTTTGTTTGGTAAAACACACTTAGACTCCTTTAATTTATTTTAATAACTCCTTTATAGTAAGGTTATTTGTCACACTTTTATATAATTAAATTTTAATAATCAATGTAATAAATTCTAATACTAATTTATCAAATTACTTTAACACATAAATCAATACCACACAATTATAATTTCTTTTATAATTATAACTTTATTTAATTAACTAACACTTTATTTTAATTACCAATTCAAATTAAAATAAAATAATTCATTTAATTATTATAAACCTGCCTAACTTATTTGTTAAATTAACTTAGTATATTACCTCATAACAATTATTTTCTTAACTCCTTAATTACTTACTTAACAAATAATTAACTAAATCAAATCAAATCAAATTGAACAATTATTTATTCAACAATAAACACATCCATTAAATATTTATATAATTCAAATTAAATATTTATATAATTCAATAAATATTTAATATTACAATTAAAATTTTGGAATGTTACATACGTCTCTACTAAATGGAAGGATTGGTAGCGATTATATCCGTTTGAGGTCATGACACTGGCAAACCACTCACAATACCAGCAATTCAACTAAGAGGAGGTAACAATCCTTTGAAAGTGGCCGCTCCAGAGCCAATCAACTTACCATGCAGAGCACAATATCCTATTGTCAGCTTACACAAAGTTCCATGGAATTATGGAGAAGGTGACGGATCCACCTCGCATACAACTGTTGCAGTGTCGAAGGAAAACCCACTGTATCATCCCCAACGGGTGATGAGGTCTACCATCAAATCAAAGGGGAAAATACCCATGGAGAAGATTGAAAATTTCCTCCGCACTATGAATCATAACGAGGCCAATGTGGTTTTAAGCTTAAGGGAAGCTCCACACCAAATTTCAATTTTGGACTTGGTCTTGACTTCTGAGGATCACCGGAAGATCTTACTGAAGGTTTTAGAAGAAGCCTATCTACCAAAATCAGTGAATGCGGAAAAATTTCAACATTTGGTTGATCACATTTTAAACAACAATGTGATATCATTCACTGATGATGATATACCGCCCGAAGGAATCGGTCATTGCAAACCATTACACATTACGGTTTTGTCCTCTGGGTAAATGCTAGCTTGAGTCTTGATAGATGGAGGTTCATCTCTAAATATATGTCCATACGCTACCTTGTTGAAGATGAATGTCAATCTTAACCGAATTCGGAGGAGCCATACGGTTATCAAAGCTTTTGATGGAGCCCGCCGGAATTCGGTCAGAGTAATTGAGCTGCCAATCGAAATTGGTCCTCACACATTCTGCGTATCTTTTCACATACTCAAGATAGATTCAGGATACAACCTGCTCTTGGAAAGATCGTGGATTCATATGGCCGGGCCAGTCCCCTCCACCCTTCATCAACAGCTGACATACATTATCAACAATAGCTTACTCACGGTCAACGCTGAACCAGAATGTCCTCAACATGGTGACATACCATATATTAATGTCAATTCAGATGTTGAACCGGTCAATTTTCATGCCCTGGAGCTGAGAAACACTCACTACCACCCTATTGGGGCTCCACCACTTACACCCAAGATTTCTGCTGAAGTAATGTCGGCTACTCAAGAAATGATATCATTGGGTCATAAGCCAGGACAAGGGCTGGGTAAAGATCACCAGGGTATCAAACACCCTATCCAAGTTATCAGTCAAACTGGGACAGCTGGGCTAGGCTATTCTGCCAGTTCTAGTAACAGGAATCCACATAAACATCCTCAGATTCATCAAGCTTCAGTTACACGACGTTTGTCAACACCTATAACTGTTGAGTTCGTACAACCTCCGGTAAAGGTGCCAGCCAATGTAATGGCTACATTATTTCCCAAGCCGATACCAGTGAAGGTGAAAGAAATCTTTATTCCAAACCCTAGAGTGGAGGAAGAGAAACAAAGAATTAAACAAGATGTCATCCGAATGATGTCAGGCATACGCATCATTGTCCATGATGAACATACAAATAGATACACCCCAGACGATGATTTCCCAGATGTAATGGCCATTATTCAGGAAAAGGAGGATGATGACAGCGCCTCCATCACTGCATTCCACCCGGACTTTGCCCTTGCCAATTGGAACAACACTCCTTGCATTGGTCGATAAGGGTAAAATGGGAAGGAACTCTTTATGCCCTGTAGATATCATAACTGCTTACTTTTCTGTACATTATTAGCAGTCGTTTTGCCAGTACATGCTAACACTTTGTATGATCAAACCCTTTCATATATACTAAGTGAAAGCATATTTTGCTTCAGGACCCTGAATTTAGATGTACCTGTACTTGTTGATATGGTGCCTCTTCTCCACAAAGATTATAACTTTGATGTAGAGATGAATTTAGCCTTGATGGAAATACATGATGACATTGAGGTGCCTCCAGAAATTCAAGAATGGGTTAAAGACAAACCTAAACCCAACCTTGATCAAACCACTTCCTTCAATCTCGAAACCTTAGAAAGCCCTAAGTTAATCAAAATTGGTTCAGACCATACCCCAAACCAAACGAATGACATGGTTACGCTATTAACCCAATTCCAAGATGTGTTTGTATGGTCTCATGAAGATATGGGTGGGTTTGTCCACTGACATTGTCCTTCATCGCCTTCCCATTAAAGAGGGATTCAAGCTAGTCAAGCAGAAGCTCAGGCGATTGAAACCTGAGTGGAGTTTAAAGGTAAAAGAAAAAATTATGAAATAATTTCAAGCTGGCATCATCATGGTGTCCACATATCCTGAGTGGATATCCAACATCGTTCTCGTGCCTAAAACTGGAGGAAAGGTGCGAGTTTGTGTGGATTATTGGGACTTGAACAAAGCTTGCCTTAAAGATAGCTTTCCCGTGCCATTTATCCAAATTCTCATTGTCAATACTGCTCAATACTACATGTACTCCTTTGCTGATTGCTTTGCGGGTTACCATCATATCATGGTTGCTGAGGAAGATCGTGAAAAAATTTCTTTCATCACTCTTTGGGGAACTTTTTTCTATAGACGGTTGTCATTCAGCCTCATCAATGCCGAAGCCACCTACCAGCGAGTTATAATGGCCCTTTTCCATGACTTAATTCATAAAGAGATCGAGATCTACGTGGATGACATCATTATCCAATCCCGGAAGGAGGAAGACCACTTAGACCATCTCAGGAAGCTATTCAACAGGTTGCGTAAGTACAACTTGAAGTTGAATCCAACCAAGTGTGCAGTTGGCGTTAAATCAGGCAAGTTGCTAGGATTCCTAGTCAGCCACAAAAGGATTGAGCTGGATCCCACCAAAATCCAGGCCATCACGGAAATGCCCATTCCTCAGACAGAGAAGGAAATACGGGGATTTTTAGGAAGAATCAATTTCATTAGCAGGTTCATTTCTCAACTCACAGCAACCTGTGAGCCAATTTTCAAGTTGTTAAGGAAGAACTCCTCCATGAAATGGAATGATGATTGCCTGAAGGCCTTCCTTACGATCAAAGAGCAGCTAGTCAAAACTCCCATTTTGGTACCACCCAGGGATGATGTTCCCATGTTCATGTACATGTTCATAAGTGACAATGCCATGGGCTGCATGTTGGGATAGAAAGACGATAGAGGCCAAGAACGAGCTATCTATTACCTCAGCAAAAGATTCAGTAGTAGTGAACCCAAGTATACTCTGATTGAGAAGACTTGTTGTGCTTTAGCATGGGCTTCCATGAGGTTACAACATTACCTCCATGGTCATACAACTCATCTCATATCCCGCGTGGATACTCTCAAGTACGTGTTCAATAAACCCATATTAAATTGCCAGTTGACCAGATGGCAGTTGATCCTACAACAATTTGACATCGTCTACGTGACACAAAAGTCTATCAAAGGTCAAGGAATTGCGGATCAACTGGTCCCCGCACCTTCAGGGGACTTCAAACCCTTGGAGACTTACTTCCCCGATGAAAGGGTAATGACAGTTCAGCAACACCATCAGTACGATACACGCCAAACATGGTAGATGTATTTTGATGGAGCTATTAATATGGTAGGTTCTAGAACTAGAGCAGTTCTAGTATTCGGTACGGGGGAGCAGTATCCCGTCGCCATCAAATTATAGTTTGTCAGCACCAACAACACAACTGAGTATGAAACCTGTCTCATGGGGCTAAAACTTGTCCGTTCAATGGGAATTAGGCGGTTAACTGTCTTTGGAGATTCAGATTTAGTGGTCAGACAATCTACGTGAATCTATCAAACCAAAGAGCTATATTTGTTGCCTTACCATCGGCAAGTCTTATAGATTGTTTTGGAGTTCGAAGAAATCTCCTTTCTACACATTCCACGTAATAGGAATGACTTTACAGATGCATTATCAACTTTGGCCTCCTTGATTCATATACTTGACAAGGGACACTTGCCAAGCGTCATAATTGCCCTGCACAAGGCACCAGCCTATGGGAACGACGTTGGAGAAGTATCGGATGAGCTACCTCCCATCCATCATCCTTGGTATCAGCATATCCAGGAGTACCTACGAGATGGATCTATACCCCCTGAGGCGAGCCCGACTAAGAAAAGGCGGATCCATCGACTTGCTACGAAATTCTACCTGAGCGGAGAAGCCCTCTATAAGAGAGATGCAGGACAAGGTCTCCTCAGATGTTTAGACAAGGACAAAGCTCAAAGGCTCATGGATGAGATCCATGATGGAGTCTGTGGCCCACACATGAGTGGCCCCCTCCTTGTTAAGGAAATCATCAAGTCAGGACATTACTGGCTCTCTCTCAAAGCTGACTGCGATGACCATGTCAGGAGATGTTATAAGTGCCAAATTCATGGGAATACTATCCACGCCCCTCCACGGGAACTCCACAATATGAGTTCACCTTGGCCCTTCTAAATGTTGGGAATGGACGTTATCGGGCCCATTGAGCCTAAAGCCAGTAATGGACATTGATTTATCTTCACCATGATCGACTACTTCACTAAATGGGTAAAAGCAGCCTCCTTCCCCTGGGTTACCAAAGAAGTCATCATTGCTTTCATCAGAAACAATTTCATTTGTCGATATGGACAACCAGAGGTGATTGTATTAGACAATGCTAAGAACCTCAACAACAAGATAATGGAGGAGTTATGCAGTAAATTCCACATCAAACATCTTAACTCTATCATCTATTGTCTGAAGATGAATGGTGTTGTTGAAGCGGCTAACAAAAACATTAAGAAGATTATACAAAAGATGTCCGTCAATCACAAAGGATGGCCTGACGCATTGCCTCTTACTCTGTTAGCCTAAAGAACCTCAATGCGCACTTCTACTTTGGCAACCCCATACGCATTAACCTATGAGATGGAAGCAGTGCTCCCCATAGAAGTTGAAATGGAATCCCTCAGATTGTTGATAGACGCTCCACTAAATGAAGACCAATGGGTACAAGACAGGTATCACCAATTGTCTCTAATAGACGAAAGGCGAGCCGCGACTATCTTCCATGGTCAGTTATATCAACAAAGGATCGCCAGATCCTACATTAGAAAGTCCAGCTACAGCAATTTAGATAACATAACTTGGTTTTGAAGAAGATCATTAAAAACCAAGATCAGTCCAAGGGAAAATTCGCTCCTAACTGGGAAGGCCCATTTGTTGTCAAGGAAGTATTGACAGGAGGTGCTCTCAGATTGCAAGAAAAAACCCTAAAAAGATACTATGTCTGAAGTTACCATCAAGCAAACATCCTGGTGTTGGATCATCAGATCACCAGTTATTACGGTTCTTTAACCCTTTACCACATACAACTCTTTTCCACACTTTTCCCCTCAGGGAAACATCCTTTTCAAGCTAGCAGCCTGGCTTCACTGCGTTCTTACGACTTTGGTCATCCCACTAGGGATTGAACCTTCCGCGCTTGCAGTTTGTCCCCCCAAACATTGGATCAAACATTTCACACCTGCAGTTTATCCTCAACCTAGGATCAAACTTTCACTTCACCGCAGTCTAACCTGCACATGGGATCACGCTTTTCAATTCGTCCTGAGGGGCGAACTACGTTGACCTAATCTCCTCTTCAATAGGAGTACATAAGCAACCATTTTAATGGCCAGGTCCCAATAAAACAAAAATAACAAAAACATTTCTACCCCTTTCTCCTTACAAAAACAAAAACAACAAAAAAATTCCTACACCATTCCTGCCACATACAACGTTGAACCTCTTACACCAGGTTTAAACTACGCAGACCTGATCTCCTCTTCAATAGGAGTACGTTATTCATGGTTTGGTCTCACCCCCTACCAAAACACAAACACTAGTCAATTTATATTGGGATCAAACTTCAATCCATCACATTTCATTGGCTTCAAACCAAAGGGATGGAATTACCTGAACTCCTCCCAAATAGGATATTCGGCGACCATCTAAGTTGCGGTTGTGCCTCAAAGAGCAACACCAATCCATAAAAGATGCAATTAACTAGGCTTCTCACAAATAGAAGTACTGACGACCATCTGTGGTGCGGTCAATCTCAGAGAGGAAAGCCACAATCCTCTCCACATTTCCATAAGTAACCAGTCCCAAGACACCAAAGATGGTAGGGGTAAACACAGATCGATGATCCATTCTGAACTGTCCAGAGACAACTCAATGTCCATCTATCCAGGAGGAATTCAGAATACATCAAGATCATAAGTCCTGAAGAAGCAGGTAAAATATCAAGCAAGTATCTAGATATATCTAAAAGGGAAGTGATCAAAAATATATTTCCCTTCTCCATATACAATGATGTTTGATATACACAATGTAAATTGTACATAACAAAATGGCTATGCTAGTCGGTGCAGGAAAATACCAGCCCATCTACAAGTCAAGGTATATGCGAGCTAACAAGCCCAACATGGCATCCCTCTCATAAGAAGGAGACGGAGTTGTGGTCTCTTGTACAAGGGTATCCACACGACCCAACAGATCTGCAACCATCTGTATGGTGACCATATGCTCATCAATATAAGTGCTCATCTCTGCAATTATTCCAGTTGTAAGGGAGCTCACTGCAGTACTATCTGTGACGGCTACATCCCGGGAAGATATGGCACTATCCCGCTCAACTATCATTGCATCTCTGGCTGATCTGGCCTCGTTCCGCTCAATAATAGTGGCATCTCTATGAGCTAATACCTCATCTCTCTATAATAGAGTTGCGTCTCTCCCATCAAAGGCAGTCAACATCAAGGCTCTAGCCTGGTCTCTGTCGAAGGTCATCAAATGAAGACTCTGCTCGAAGTACAGTGCCAAATGTTGGATCACAACATTGCTAGTACTAATAGAATCTAAAGGAGATGCTGGCAACCCATTAGACTGCTCCTCCTTTATGTGAGAATCAATGTCCTCCATGGGCTCTATATCATCTGAATCACTACTTGGCAATGTGGATACTGCCGCAGCCGATGAGGTCTCTATCTCCAACCACGATGAATACTCTGGCGAACATCCCAGATGGCTAACAGAAAAAGCAGCTATCTCACGTTGATCCCAACAAGCATACACACGGGATCGGTCTTCTGCTAAAAGATAGCAAGAAGCTAAATACTGGCCCAGCGCCCCCTCAAAAGGATGAAAATCCTAAAACTGGTCAAACTGCGACATCACGGCCATCGGGTGATATGTAGTCATGCCCCTCAAACCAGCTAGAGGGAGGTAATCCATGCGTTGAGCATGAGTAACAAAGTTGTAAGGGGAGCTGAGCCCCGAGCACGACAATATATTAAACGGATCATTGGTCTTCGTCAAAAATAAAGACCAAGACATAGCATCCAAATACTCCACAGGCTGAAAGGAGGAGTATGACATGGCCATATCATGGGTAAAACAATACACATGCAGTCTAAAAGTTACAATCGGTCTCGAGTGTGACATAAACCACACGTACAACATGACTGAGCTGCCCGTAAACACTCCGGTCGGATAAGTACAGTAGTATGTAGCTGACCTCAGAGTCTCTGCAATAATCATTGGTATAATGGTATGAACCTCCCTGAAAGCTCTCACTGCCATGATAACTCTTATGTCCAACTCATCCATGTACCGTGGCATGTAGACATATGATAGTACGTACAATAGCAGTACATCCACCCTGGCTAGACGCCAATGATCCTCCAGTGTGGTGAAATCTCTGGAATATCGTGTATAACTATCCTCAGAGCCAAATCTGTCAAACAGAAAATGCTGGGATATAACGTGACCAAATGTAAGCTCATTCTGCACCACCCTACGCCTCAATTCAGTAAGGGTCATGAACCGTCGACTCATTTCCCCCAAAGCCATATGCACGCAAGGTCTGTCCAGTGGCAGCATCATCAACCGTGAATACTCCTCCAGAGTGGGAGTCAACTCCTGGGTTCCAAATCAGAAAACCTGCCTCTCCGATACCCAATGCTCCAGCATGCCATCCACGAATCTTGTGGGAACCTGAAACATCAACAGGGTCATAGTATGCTGCAACAAGTGATCTACGATCACCTTATCTGGTGGTGACATGCTGTCATACCACGATCGCATACCAGATGCCACCAATAATGGTTGGGTATGATCAATACGACTAACTGTCGAGGAAGACATCTGTATGGGCCGTGTCATAAGACCATCCAGGGGTCAATGCTGAATATCTCTAGAAATACATACATATGCATAACATGATACATGCATTATAGGTAATAGATGGCAATATGATATAGGGAATGGAAAACTGTACATACATTTCTAAGTATATCATCATCTACATACATCATCTCTGTACAACTAAAAATATAGGGAAATGGGGAACAGACGCCCTACTACTAATAGAGGCCTATCAAAAGATATAGTGAGAATGGGGCACAACCACCCAATATCAAACAGATGCCTATCAAAAGAGATAACAAGAATACACATCAGAAGAAAACAATGGTGTCAATATCTACATCATCAATCATGTCCACATGTTGTAACTCCTCCTGCGTCACTGGATCTCTATAAACAGGGATATCAGGCCTATATAGAGGAGGATATGCACCGACAAAGCCAAATGGGTCATCTGAGGGGCCAGCGCTTGAGTTGGAATGATCAAATGAATCTGCCTCTGCCGGATCTCTCGCCAAATCTTCGATAAAGAAATGTGCCCGCCCGATTCTTTGGGTCAAACTGTCGATCTGTGTCACATGAGTCGGATCTCAGACACAGGCTATCCAATTCGTCATCATCATGGATCTAGGAACCATATCCCCCATGAATTAAGTGGCGCGGGTCTGGGCTCCAATAGTGCGAGGGAACAACCAACGCTAGAATATCTCCTGAGTGCAGGGGCCCTCTGATAATGCAAAATCGCCAACCCCAACAATGGGATGTCGTTGACGGTGATCGCGATACATGCTAGTGATGCCTGATAGGAGGCAAGATTGGCATACGGATCTCTCTTGTAGTGCTCCTAATAGCACGCTCTCCTAAGTAGAGCTCCCATCCTTCATCTGTAAAGAGAGGAACTCTCCTGGTGGAAATCACATACTCGATGCCAGTCGGGTACCCATCCGCAAAACCGATGGCCAAGTGCTCCCCAAAATAGGGAATCCATGTAATAATATCAGCTGTCAACAATTCCAGCTGTAGGCGGCAATGATTGAAACCCTCAGCTACAGGGACCTCCGCCAATATTGAATGATGTCATCGTCGTCCTCGTAGATAGGTATCTAAACCTAACACGCTCACAGGGCATGAACATGAAAGCCTCTCATAGGCCCAAAACTGCCAACACAAAGGCAAACATCTGCGGTCAGTAAACACTCTTAACCTATACATGGGAAACTACAAGAGAAATACTCACCAACAGAAATGGGTAGAATCCTAACCAAGCCTCAGTCAAACCCTGCGAGTGCATACGCATACCCTTGAGGAAATAGGTGAAGGTATATGAACCCCAATCATACTATCCAATACGTTCCACATGAAGTGTGGCGCTTACCAAAACAAATGACACCGTAGAAGAGTTATCTGCTATGAAGCAGCCTCTAATGATCATCATGAACAATCACCGAAGAATGAGATCCCTGACTCTGACATCATCTGGCATGGGCTCGCTCAACAGCCCACTCATAACATCCACACTCAATGGACTCGTACGAACGGTCCTGCCCTTGAGCGCCCCGTCTCGAACTCCTAGCAAGGATCTGACGGCAGTAGGGGTAATATCCGCCATGCAAGGCACTGGTGCCCCTCTAAACTTCATACCTGTGATAAACCGCTAATCCATTAACGTCATCATCACCTCACAGTTCAGCAAATGGAGTGACTGAGTCTGGTGAAACCAGCATTCAGACAATGCCCTGAGGTAACCCCAGGGGCAACGATAGGGAAGAATGGAAAAGAATGCTCCAAAGCCCCAATCATGAACAGTCGCTCTATAGTCAGGATGAAGAGCCTGGTACATAGAGTGTATGCTTAACCAGTTCCCTTGAGGCTGTGTAAAGCTGGGAACTTACATGAAATGCAGATCAACATCAAAATCCTTTTATCCTTATCAATAGGAAAGAAGGAAGATCAAGGTCTAACATCATACCTCGTTGGCATGCAAATACATCGAGGGATGTCGACTCAAATCACCAAGAAGCTCTAGGTTTGCCACCTGAATACTCGGGAGGTACCTATAGGGAGCATGTATAGAAGGAGCAGGGTCCGCAACTGAAACATCCTCCTCCTCTTCCTCAACATCCGGCACATCAACTTGGACTGGACGTATCACCGCCTCCACCAACCGACGAGGCTGTCTAACGGAACGGGGTCGAGGCACTTCATAAGCCCTCCTCCGTACACTAGAAGTGGTCCTACGGGAACTGCTCGGCTAATCCGGATCGATAATATCTAGACAATAAGTCTCTAAAGCATCTCAGAAATGGTGTGGTATTTTAACTTGGAGCTTTTCAAAATGCATTTTATGACTACATGCATGCATGCATTACTTTAACATACGTCTACAATAGAGTTAAAAATGCATGACTAATCAAATGCCTACATTTTGAATTTTTTTGCCATAGTCCCCTTTGTAAATCGGACTATCCACATGCACATAGGCATGACTAGGTGGTCATTTAGTAGCACACCTGCCCACAGTCATATACATAATATACTCATTAAAAATCAAAGTCATCAATACATAAGGTTAACCTCAATACCAGGAGTTCTTTTCCTTTTTACCTTTTGCTCATTTGTCCTCAAATAGGATAAGAAATAGTAGAAAAAGGTGCCAATTTGATTGTCTCAAAAAACAAATTTTTTTCACATCATTATGTTCAGCATGGTTTAATACTAACATCTATGTTGAATATTTTTTTATCAAGTCATTTGAGCATACATAATCACTACTATGTGTTTAGAAGCATTTCATGTGATAAGTCATTTTCTAACAGATAAAAACTGGAAAAAATACATACATATGTTACCAGGACAGTGTAGAACACTTGTACGGTCACAAAATTTGCAAAAACTTGCCCGAACTCAGCAGATCTGAAGAAGAGCTCTCCGATTTCCTTCGCGGCGCAACTTGAAAATGACTTATGAAAGCAACCTGCTGGCCTTTAGTATCCATGGTTGGCCGCAGGACCATCTGCGGCTATAGCAGGTGTACCTATGGCACCCCTACGTGGGTCCCACACCTCCGGCTCGGTCCAATTTGAGTTGCAAAGGAGTTCTCACAAACTGAAAAGGTCAAATCAGAAAAAAAAAATGCTACGCAATTGAGCAGAATAGCTTACAAATCCTGGTCTTCTTAAATTGAACCTTGGGTCTGCACATCACTCATTGGTATTCACCCAAGCACATGGTATACTATGCCGATGATCTCAAATGTTACAAGTCACGCTCGGCAATACCTTGCGCAGGTCTAATGCCGTCAATTCAGGGTCGTCACCCCAATTTTTAAGAAATCCCCGGCGGGGGCCATAATGCATTGTCACCCATTGGTGTTCGTATCAATGTAGGTCAAGCAACCTTGACGTTATTTCAGTCAATGGCAAGTAAACCCATCGAAGCATTAAAAGCTATTCGATGATTTTGTACTTTGGTACTCATATTCCCCAGCGGATCCCCGGCGGGGGTTACAACGGATATCAGCCGTTGATTCACACGTCATAGAAGGTCAAGCAGCCTTAACAGTCTACCCAACAGGTTTTTCATCCGTTGATTCACACGTCGGTGAAGTACACATCAACGAAGGTTAGGCAACCCTGACAGCATATGTTATTGGCAGTAAATCCAACAGAACCTTGACATATCCTGGCGATACAAACTAGGAAAGGTCAGCATCATCAAGGAGGATCGATGATGGAATATATCCTCAAACAGACAAAGCTTTATCCCCATAGATCTCTTACACATAAGAGGCACCTCTTCGGAATCAAGTATGTATCAAGGATTAAGGACTTTGGTGATAGCCCCAACGTCAATATCCTAAGAGATTTGGATCCCACATCCAATTGGGTCATCGTTGCCGATCCCCAGTAGAAGCAACAGGGAACCGACAATCATCCCCAGCATGTTGGGCAACCACCCCGCATACATGCATCATACATTTGCATCATGTTGCATTTCAAGTGTCTAGGATTCTTTATCCTATCCATACATTGCATGAATATGATAAAGAGGGGTATCTGTAGACACTCAAAATTTTCTGCACACCTGTTACTAACATTGTAGGAGAGCATATTCGTCTTTTAGAGATAACCCTGGAAGATAGTTCACGTCAAGACCGGATACTAATAGAAGTTCAGTCTCAACCCTGGAGCACACACCGGGAGTAACAGTTCTAACCTCGGAGATAACCCTGAGGCATGTAGTTCCAATATCGAAAATACCACCGAAGAAGACAAATTAATCTCGGAGATAACCCTGAGGTATCCAGTCTCAGTTCCAACATTGGGAGTAGCATTCACTAACCTTGGTGATAACCCCAAGGAAGGCAATTGCAGTTCTGGAGATAACCTCGAAAATGCTTGTTTCAAGTGTATACAATCAGCTTCAACCTCATCACTCACACTGAGGCACTCAGTATAAGACCCGGACATGACATCGGGAAGATAGGCACACCTCAAAGATGACACTGAAGACCTTCAACACTTACAGCAGTCCAATCTCAGCGATAACTCTGAGCAACGTCGCTGACGCCTTAAACCGAGATAACCCGGTGAGGGGCAAAGTCATCATCTTGCCACCTTGACGCCACATAGCACCGTCTCAACATTTCATACATATATTTCTATACAACAATGTCCCACAAGAATCAAGGAAAACCAATCCCGAGTGACTATTATGTAGGGTAACGGATAAAATTTGAAGCATGAAGACCGGAGGGCACCTCAGTCGGATTCCTGGATTGCAATTCTAAAAGTTTGAGCGGACATTATAGTGCTCGTGTGCAAGTACTACGAGACGACGTGACCCGTGAAGCCCGGGGCAACCCGGGTAGCCGCAGGTACATCTGCGGCCTAGCCGCGGTACATCTGCGGCCTAGCCACAAGCACACCTGCGGCTCCCCCTCTATAAACAGAGGGCTTGGGGTGGCCATTTGTAAGAGAAAAAAGGCAAAGAAGCCCTCTCCAATTTGCTCTGTACTCACCCTATATTGTGTGCTTTCTCATTTTAAACACTTGTGAGCTCATATATAGCTACTTTTTACCGGCGGGAGCCTAGTGTTCATCCCTTTAAAGATATAGAAGTCTTCTTTGGCAGCCCACTGTAAGTCTTCTCAAACACTTTAAAGCATTTCTCTTCATCTTTGCACACACCCTTGTTCACGTTGAGAGTCGTGTTGCGTGCGTTTGCCTGGACTTCGGTCCGTGGTTTTATTTCAGTTTGTATATATATGGACTAACATTATCCAGTTATGCCTCGATTGAGCCTAGACTTCGGTCTGGAGCGTTAATTTATTTTAATATATATATATATATATATATATATATACTTATATATATATATATACTTATATATATATGAACCGTAATGTCGGACTGCATTACGATGAGCCTGAACTTATGTGCGAGTGTTTACTACTTTAATATATATATATATATGAACTGTGTGTCGGACTTTGTTCGATGAGCCTGGATTTTACATCTGGAGCGTTTACTTGCTTATATATATATATATATTGTGACGCCCCCAAAATAGGTATACATCACCCATCTTGAGTCGCCAAATACATGGTACAAAATTCAAATACAACTTAATTATACAACTGTCGTGTAAAATACGACTAAACATATACTGTGAGTTTTAATACAAATATTGTCATCTAGACAATATACAAAATCAATGGAGTCCTTATTACATTTATTATTACACTATTTCATAGAATAATGAGGACTATTAAGGCTATCATCTGGTCCATCACTCCGTTCCCCGACTCGTTCCAGTTATATTCTCATTTCCTGAAGAGAACAGTGAAAGAAAGGGTGAGCTCAACTAGCCCAAAGAAGAAATATTATGACTAAGATAATGCGAGAATAAATTATCATTAGCCTTAAAATGATGTTAAACCGATACAATATAACAAACATCAAGTTTAATCAGAAGCGGAACAAGCAATCCATTAGAAGAGTCAAGTAGAGAATAAAATCTACTATCTTCTATGATTTAAAAGGTTTTTCATGACTTTTATCGCTGAGACTCAGCTTAATAAATAATCCCCATCGTTCATGCACTACGGCCAAGGATATTCATTAGTATCACAACCACAAATTATCCATGCCCCACAGCCAAGGATATTCGTGTATTCATCAATGGTCATGATCATGCCAACAACTGTACATCAATGCACTACGGGCCAATGAGAAATTTTAACACATCATTTGTAACATTACGGTCATGATTATACCGAATAATCCCTGGTCATAATCATACCAAGTCCATCTATGCACTACATGCCACTGATGACTTTCAACATAATATAAACATGAGAATGATTACAATGATATAAGAATTCAATAAAACAAGTTCAAGAATTAATTTATCTAGGAACTAATAACGTCCAAATTGTCAACATTATACTGCTTTGTAGAGTAAAATTCAAGAATGCTCAGAAGAATATTTCTATGAAAAGATACTGGATGAAGCGTAAATAGCAAGGACATTCCACTAATTTGATGGAGTATAGAAGTCAAAGTTTTAACCAACTGAGTATAATAAAGAATGAAATAACAAAAGAAATCACTAGGAATGCGATAGACCGCATAAGCAAGTTATTCCAACAGAATAATAAATAACGGAACCAGGTCTGGCGTAAAACGCACAGACATGATATTCCAATAGAATAATAAAGAAGGAACCAGGTCCGGCGTAAAACGCACAGACAGGACATTTCAACAGAATAATAAAGAATGGAATTAGGTCTGGCGTAAAACCATCAAGATATTCTCCTTAATGTTCACCCTATAGTTCTTGTATACGAATCTAACAGGGATTACTTCCTTATTCGCAATTTCTACGTTGAAAGGAAAATTCAGTTCTTCACTAGGCAATCCTAACCTCTTAGTTAATTCATCAGATATAAACAAGCAAGTAGCACACAAATCAAATAATACATAAGCATTTATATCATTGATTGGGATAATACCTGACATCACATCTTTTGATTGCACAACATCTTGCACAGTCATGTTGAACGTTCTAGCTGTGGGTTTGTTTGATGATGTAGGTCCAATAATGGCCCATGTACCTGCACTGTTACCGCCATTATTTCTGGTTGTCTCTCTAGCCTTCTTCTTAGGGCATTCACGAGCAAAGTGATCCTTGGATCCACACATGAAGCACATGTTCTTCTTAGGTTGAGTGCAATTTGGGGCGATGTGACCCTCCTGGCCACAATTGAAGCATACTCGTTTCCCCATCAAGAACGCACCCTTATGAAGCTTCCTTCATGTAACACATGCTTCAAACTTCTTATTTTGTTTGTTACCCTACTGGCTTCCGGTACCCACGTTTCCATTCCACTTCCTCTTCAAGTTGTTGTTGTTGCCGTTTCCACTACTACCACCTCCATTCTTAATCTCCACCTCATTCTTCCTCTTCTTCTGTTCTTGATTGAACTTTGTCACAACCTCGCCTCCACCTTCAGTGAGTATTGCTTTCTCCATCACTACTGCGAAAGTCTTCAACTAGAACAGGGAGACCCTACTGTACAACCAGGGCTTCAGTCCATGTTCAAACCTCTTCGCCTTGCGTTCGTCTGTGCTAACTTGATATAGAGCAAACCTCGCTAACTCATTGAATTTAGCGGCATACTCAGATACCGTCATTGTTCCCTGCTTCAGTTCCAAAAATTGCACTTCTAGCTGACTCTTCGAACTCTCTGGGAAATAGGTCTCAAAGAATATCTCCTTAAACCTATCCCTATCCCTGCTTCTGCTTTCAACATAAATGTTGCAAAAATAGTCTTCTGATCATCCCCTACCCTAGTGACATCGAACACCTTTTCTATCTCCATAATCCTAGTCTGTGCCTCGATTGGATTCATGGACCCACAGAATTCAGGTGGTCCAACCGCCTTGAAATCCTTAAACGTTGTACGTTGGTTCTGTGGTTGATTCTGCAACGCTCTTGTTAGTAGCGTTACTAATTGTTTAATGGGGTTAGCATCAACATTATCGTTATTGGTTCCTTCAGTGGTTCTCTATCGTGGTGGTTGATGTCTGGGAGGCATTTTCTGTTAAAAATACCCTCATTAGATTATTATTCAACTCTTTTAAGTAATTTCTACTTAACTTGCCTCCACAAAAGAAATAACCACATAATCACGTAACACTTTGAATAAAATAACAACTTTTATTTATTCATAACCTCTTTGAAAATATAAAACAATAGCATCACTGCTATTTACATTAACCTTCCTGAACTACAAAAGTTTTAGGACAACATAATCATCATATCCCATAGGTTTCATAACACTTGGGATTTACAATTTATTTAACATTTATTAATCGCATAACAACTACTATTTTCTACTAAGATACTACTTAGCCTTACTACGTTCTTCCTCCATGATCCAGAACATTGTTCTGCAATCTAAAACATATGATGGCAGCGTCTCGAACTGAATAGGATATCCCATGACCTGATCTTGAGCTCGATTAATCATGGTGTTGAATACTTTATCCATCACCTCCATCTTCATCCACTTTGCTTGTGCATCTCTCGCCGCTATTTCGGTTCGTTGAAAAGCTTCCTCGTATGCATCTTCAACTCTTTCTCTCTTAGTAGCTTCTTCCTTCAGTTTGTTCATCAGTTCAGCGATCACCTCGATCAGTTGTTCTTTCTCTCCTTCTGTGTGTACTAGCTTCTCCTCGACATTAGTCAGTCATTCTTGACGATGATCTCGCCGTCTGTCTGTGTCATTGCATTTTGTTGTTCAACTATTATCTCTTGCAATTCCTCGATTGTATCCTGAAGTTCCACATTACGGTCATAGAATTCATCGTACATACGAGCGGATATCGAGGTTAGTGGAGTCTCTTCCTCCTCGTCCTCGTCATCCTCCTGTGGAAACTCAACGGGATCCTCCTCATCTGTTTCCACGTCATCATGCTCATCTTCAACCACTGTGACCAACGGGGTTGACTCCCATGGCAGTTGTCATTCCCAAACAACCTGAATGTCGCGAGGCTCCTCCTCTATAGGCATATGAGGTCCCTCCTCCCTAACCTGACTGGATTTTCCAACATTAGTCATCCTGACAACAAAATTTTAAGTTTTAATTATTAATCATTACTACTCGACACTCACGAGCACATAAGTTATAAACACATAAGCACATAAGTGTTTTATTACTTCTTCCTTAAAACTCGATAAGAGATAATCACCACTATCTTTTCAAAGGTTACTTCCTAAGGTTTTTCCCCACCTAAGGTTCATAACCTAAAGCTTTAATACCAACTTGTGACGTCCCCAAATCCCGGTACTTCATTACCTCAAGATTTGGTGTTCACTTAATCAAAACATTCATATCTAACTACCCAATCATGATAAAATTGAGTAATAAACCTTCCCTTAAGGGATTACATTAATAAAATCTCCCAGGATATCTAACCTTTAAATACAATCATTCAAATGCGGAAATTAAATAAATACTTCATTACATCAATCAAATTTAAAGTCTGATAAATAACTGTCAATATATTACAAGTCTTCAATACTTGTTCATCTTCCCCTATCCCTTACTGGTGCTAGGTACATCTACCTTCTCATCCTTAGTTGTAATAGTTATATAAGCAAGACTGAACAAACAAAGCTCACTTGAAATAAGAATGAATAAACTTTACAACATTTTCCAAGTAATAGGTTCGATAAAACTGAATAATATGTTCTATCAATATTCTGAAATATACTACTGAGGGTCTAATGACCACAAACCATGTCCACAGTTATAAGTAATCTTTCAACTTTAACTTTAACAGTCATAAGACTATAAGGACTACACGTACTTAGGGGGATCAGCCCTTCATACAGTGTATTGTGCACAACCATTTCAACGCTAAGTGTAAACCCCTAATAATATGGGTTGTTCATCTCAGTATTTAGATTACAAGTCCGCACCAAAGTAAGTTTGGTTTGGATACATTTCAAGGTAATTTGGATTTCACAAACATCAACTAAGGATTAGTTGAATAAAACTTCATAACTGAATACTAAGGTCATGCTTTAGGAATAAGCTAAAAGCATAAACATCGAATAATTATAATGTACCTTGCTTGAACAATATTAAGTCAAGGTTATTTACATTTGAGTACTAAGCATACATAGCAAATAGAAATTTGAATGATGAAATTGGTTCAACATTGGTATGCTAGAATATATAAACTTTCATGTTAAATAACAAGTTAAAGCCCAGAATAACTTGTTCAATATAAAAATAGGTTTAGAAAACTTACATAATGTATCTCGAGATAGAAACAATAACTTATTCAATGAAACAATAGATTTAGAGAACTTGCAACATTATGAACAACTAGATACAATAAATTTGCTCAACAAAAAGGAGCTTTACTAAACGAAAGTAAAATTTACTCAACGAAGTATAGAGTTAGAAACTTGCATATACATAACAAATTAACTCAACAAAAGTATGGAGTTAGAAGACTTGCCTTGAGTGTAAGCTAAAGCGTAACAACTCGAATTACAATACCCTATATATGTATGACATCATGACATAATTAGTCACTACCACATTATATATATAACTAAGTCCATACATCATGTAATATTTGATTGTTAATCACATAATCAAATTACATTAGTAGTAAACTAGTTAATCGTTAATAACATGTTCATTCTTAGTATAGAAATACTAAAATCATAATTTAACAGTCCTACTATTAACATATAACAACTTTTTTAGACTTTTGTGTAAATAAATTACACTGTCTGACCATTCTGCTAACTCGCGATGCGGTAATGAATGATTTACATCGTGTGATTGGCGATGCGACATCATGACGCGAGACACATGCCAACGATTGGTGGCTGGCAAGGTATGGCGCCGCTATGAAGATATGGTCTTGCAAGACATGACGTAAAAATTTACATCTTCTTTGGATCACACAAGGTCATTAACTCCAGACTTCTACGACCAAATTCGATAACAAAGATGAACAAAAAGCCAATTTGGCCTACAAGCTCCTTTCTGACAAACTAATTAACATGTAATACATACAGAGATTTCATGTAAACATATTGTAAAGACTCTTAACATTATTCTACCAATAAAACAACATAAACATCAAATTTAAAACACCAAATTTCACTATTTTTGATAAAACTTCTCTTTTTAACATTTTTAATGAAAATCATCATTGTAACTTTGTTTTTCAATCAAAACAGTTAATTCAACATATCATGTTTATGTTTATTCATCCTCTTACAAATTCAATAGTCAAATTATAATTTAAACAACTAATAAATCCTTAATTTTACTATAAACTAAGTCATATTCATATATATTCATATAAACTCACTGTAATATATTTTCTTTCACAAGATACATACACACATGAATTAGTTTATCTATAATCATATATAAACTCATGAAACCATCTTATAACCAACAATTTATCATATGAAACCATATACCACATACAATTTATCCTTCACAAAGATTTTTACAGAGAATTTTAGAAGAGGAAAAACTAAACTTTAAAAATAAAATGATTAAGATGATACCTTTGTTTAAGAAGATGATACCTTTCCTTTTTGATCAAGAACTTTCTTTTCCCCAATTCTTCTCACAAAACTTCTTTAGAATTCTCTCAAGTTTTCTCTCACTTTTTCTCTGTGTTCTTCTTCTCATCATCTTTTCTTCTTCTGACTCTAACTTATGTACTAACATATAATGTATAATAATAATATATGTATTAATTTTATAATATTAATATAGATATAACTGATATCAGTTATCTATGTTTTGAAAATCAAAAGCCATAAGGATTATTTGGCTAGCTCACTAAAAATTAACCCATTAACTCTTACACCTTGTTTGGTAAACCTAATTCAAATAAATCAATTAATCTTTATACTTTGTTTGGTAAAACACACTTAGACTCCTTTAATTTATTTTAATAACTCCTTTATAGTAAGGTTATTTGTCACACTTTTATATAATTAAATTTTAATAATCAATGTAATAAATTCTAATACTAATTTATCAAATTACTTTAATACATAAATCAATACCACACAATTATAATTTCTTTTATAATTATAACTTTATTTAATCAACTAACACTTTATTTTAATTACCAATTCAAATTAAAATAAAATAATTCATTTAATTATTATAAACTCTCTAACTTATTTATTAAATTAACTTAGTATATTACCCCATAACAATTATTTTCTTAACTCCTTAATTACTTACTTAACAAATAATTAACTAAATCAAATCAAATCAAATTGAACAATTATTTATTCAACAATAAACACATCTATTAAATATTTATATAATTCAAATTAAATATTTATATAATTCAAATTAAATATTTATATAATTCAATAAATATTTAATATTATAATTAAAATTTTGAATGTTACATGTCATACTAAATGGAAGGGATTGGTAGCAGTTATATCCGCTGAGGCTGATGACACTGGCAAACCACTCACACTACCAGCAATTCAACTCAGAGGAGGTAACAATCCTTTGAAAGTGGCCGCTCCAGAGCCAATCAACTTACCATGCAGAGCACAATATCCTATTGTCAGCTTACACAAAGTTCCATGGAATTATGGAGAAGGTGAAGGATCCACCTCGCATACAACATGCTGTTGCGATTAATAGAAGGAAAACCCAATCATATCATCCCCAACGGGTGATGAGGTCTACCATCAAATCAAAGGGGAAAATACCCATGGAGAAGATTGAAAATTTCCTCTGCACTATGAATCATAATGAGGCCAAGGTGGTTTTAAGCTTAAAGGAAGCTTCACACCAAATTTCAATTTTGGACTTGGTCTTGACTTTTGAGGATCATCGGAAGATCTTACTGAAGGTTTTAGAAGAAGCCTATCTACCAAAATCACTGAATGCGAAAAAATTTCAACATTTGGTTGATCACATTTTAAACAACAATGTGATATCCTTCACTGATGATGATATACCGCCCGAAGGAATCGGTCATTGCAAACCGTTACACGTTGTGGTTTTGTCCTCCGGGTATATGCTAGCTGGAGTCTTGATAGATGGAGGTTCATCTCTAAATATATGTCCATACGCTACCTTGTTGAAGATGAATGTCAATCTCAACCGAATTCGGAGCAGCCATACGGTTATCAAAGCTTTTGATGGAGCCCGCCGAAATTCGGTCGGAGTAATTGAGCTGCCAATCAAAATTGGTCCTCACACATTCTGCGTGTCTTTTCACATACTCAAGATAGATTCAGGATACAACCTGCTCTTGGGAAGATCGTGGATTCATATGGTCGGGCCAGTCCCCTCCACCCTTCATCAACAGCTGACATACATTATCAACAATAGCTTAGTCACGGTCAACGCTGAACCAGAATGTCCTCAACATGGTGACATACCATATATTAATGTCAATTAAGTTGTTGAACCGGTCAATTTTCATGCCCTGTAGCTGAGCAACACTCACTACCACCCTATTGGGGCTCCACCACTTACAACCAAGATTTCTGCCGAAGTCATGTCGGCTACTCAAGAAATGATGTCATTGGGTCATAAGCCAGGACAAGGGCTGGGTAAAGATCACCAGGGTATCAAACACCCTATCCAAGTTATCAGTCAAACTGGGACAGCTGAGCTAGGCTATTCTGCCAGTTCTAGTAACAGGAATCCACATAAACATCCTCAGATTCATCCAGCTTCAGTTACACGATGTTTGTCAACACCTATAACTGTTGAGTTCGCACAACCTCCGGTAAAGGTGCGAGCCAATGTAATGGCTATGTTATTTCCTAAGCCGGTACCAGTGAAGGTGAAAGAAATCTTTGTTCCAAACCCCAGAGTGGAGGAAGAGAAACAAAGAATTAAACAAGACGTCATCCGAATGATGTCATGCATACGCATCATTGTCCATGATGAACATACAAATAGATACACCCTAGACGATGATTGCCCAGACGTAATGGCCATCATTCGGTAAAAGGAGGACGATGACAGCCCCTCCATCACTGCATTCCACCTGGACTTTGCCCTTGCCAATTGGAACAACACTCCTTGCATTGGTCGATAAGGGTAAAATGGGAAGGAACTCTTTATGCCCTGTAGATATCATAACTGCTTACTTTTCTGTACAGTATTAGCAGTCGTTTTGCCAGTACATGCTAACACTTTGTATGATCAAACCCTTTCATATATACTAAGTGAAAGCATATTTTGTTTCAGGACCCTGAATTTAGATGTACCTGTACTTGCTGATATGGTGCCTCTTCTCCACAAAGATTATAACTTTGATGTAGAGATGAATTTAGCCTTAATGGAAATACATGATGACATTGAGGTGCCTCCAGAAATTCAAGAATGGGTCAAAGACAAACCTAAACCCAACCTTGATCAAACCACTTCCTTCAATCTCGAAACCTTAAAAAGCCCTAAGTTAATCAAAATTGGTTTAGACCTTACCCCAAACCAAAGGAATGACATGGTTACGCTATTAACCCAATTCCAAGATGTGTTTGTATGGTCTCATGAAGACATGGTGGGTTTGTCAACTGACATTGTCCTTCATCTCTTTCCCATTAAAGAGGGATTCAAGCTAGTCAAGCAGAAGCTCAGGCGATTGAAACCTGAGTGGAGTTTAAAGGTAAAAGAAGAAATTATGAAACAATTTCAAGCTGACATCATCACGGTGTCCACATATCATGAGTGGATATCCAACATCGTTCTCGTGCCTAAACCTGGAGGAAAGGTGCGAGTTTGCGTGGATTATCGGAACTTTAACAAACACTTATCAATTTATACTGGGATCAAACTTCAATCCATCACATTTCATTGGCTTCAAACCAAAGGGATGGAATTACCCGAACTCCTCCCAAATAGGATATTCAGCAACCATCTAAGTTGCGGTTGTGTTTCAAAGAGCAACACCAATCCATAAGAGATGCAATTAACTAGGATTTTCACAAATAGAAGTACTGGCGACCATCTGTGGTGCGGTCAATCTCAGAGAGGAAAGCCACAATCCTCTCCACATTTCCATAAGTAACCAGTCCCAAGACACCAAAGATGGTAGGGGTACACACGGATCGATGATCCATTCTGAACTGTCCAGAGACAACTCAATGTCCATCTATCCAGGAGGAATTCAGAATACACCAAGGTCATAAGTCCTGAAGAAGCAGGCAAAATATCAAGCAAGTATCTAGATATATCTAAAAGGGAAGTGATCAAAAATATATTTCCCTGCTATATATACAATGATGTTTGATATACACAATGTAAATTGTACATAACAAAATGGCTATGCTAGTCGGTGCAGGAAAATATCAGCCCATCTATAAGTCAGGGTATATGCGAACTAACAAGCCTAACATGGCATCCCTCTTAGAAGAAGGAGGCGAAGTTGTGGTCTCTTGTACAAGGGTATCCACACGACCCAACAGATCTACAACTATCTGTATGGTGACCATATGCTCATCAATGTAAGTGTTCATCTCTGCAATTATGCCAGTTGTAAGGCAGCTCACTGCAGTACTATCTGTGACGGCTACATCCCGGGAAGATATGGCACTATCTCGCACAACTATCACTACATCTCTGGCTGATTTGGACTCATTCCGCTCAACAATAGTGGCATCTCTATGAGCTAATGCCTCATCTCTCTCTAATAGCGTTGCGTCTCTCCCATCAAAGGCAGTCAACATCAAGGCTCTAGCCTGGTCTCTCTCGAAGGTCATCAGATGAATACTCTGCTCGAAGTACTGTGCCAAATGCTGGATCACAACATTGCTAGTACTAAGAGAATCTAAAGGAGATGCTGGCAACCCAGTAGACTGCTCCTCCTTGATGTGAGAATCAATGTCCTCCACGGGCTCTATATCGTCTGAATCACTACTTGGCAATGTGGATACTGTCGCAGCCGATGAGGTCTCTATCTCCATCTACGATGAATACTCTGGTGAACATCCCGGATGGCTAATAGAAAAAGCAGCTATCTCACATTGACCCCAACAAGCATACACACGGGATCGGTCTTCTGCTAAAAGATAGAGAGAAGCTAAATACTGGCCCAACGCCCCTCAAAAGGATGAAAATCCTGAAACTGGTCAAACTGCGACATCACGGCCATCGGGTGATATGTAGTCATGACCCTCAAACCAGCTAGAGGGAGGTAATCTATGCGTTGAACATGAGTGACAAAGTTGTAAGGGGAGCTGAGCCCCGAGCACGACAATATATTAAACGGCTCACTAGTCTCCATCAAAAATACCGAGCAAGACATAGCATCCAAACACTCCACAGGCTGAAAAGAGTATGACATGGCCATATCATGGGTAAAATAATACACATGTCGTCTAAAAGTGAAAATCGGTCTCAAGTGTGACATAAACCACACGTACAATATGACCGAGCTGCCCGTAAACACTCCGATCGGATAAGTGCAGCAGTACGTAGTTGACCTCAAAGTCTCTGCAATAATCATCGGTATGATGGTATGACACTCCCTGAAAGCTCTCACTGCCATGATAACTCCTATGTCCAACTCATCCATGTACCGTGGCATGTATACATATGACAAAGACGCACAATAGCAAAGACATCCACCTCAAGCAGACGCCAATGATCCTCCAGTGTAGTGAAATCTCCGGAATGTCGTGCATAACTATCCTCAGAGCCAAATCTGTCAAACAAAAAATGCTGGGATATAACGTGGCCAAATGTAAGCTCATTCTGCACCACCCTGCGCCTCAATTCAGTAAGGGTCATGAACCGTCGAATCATTTCCCCCAAAGCCATATACGCAAGGTCCGCTTCTAGTGGTAGCATCATCAACCGTGAATACTCCTCCGGTGGGAGTCAACTCCACTGGTTCCAAATCGAAAAACTCGCCTCTCGATAGCGGTGCTCCAAAGATGCCATCCACGAATCCTGTGGGAACTTGAAACATCAACAGGGTCGTAGTATGCTGCAACAAGTGATCTACGGTCACCCTGTCTGGTGGTGACATGCTGTCATACCACGATCGCATACCAGATGCCACAAATAATGGTTGGGTATGATCAATACGACTAACTGTCGAGGAAGACATCTGTATGGGCCGTGTCATAAGACCATCCAGGGGTCAATGCTGAATATCTCTAGAAATACATACATATGCATAACATGATACATGCATTATAGGTAATAGATGGCAATATGATATAGGGAATGGAAAAATGTACATACATTTCTAAGTATATCATCATCTACATACATCATCTCTGTACAACTAAAAATATAGGGAAATGGGGAACAGACGCCCTACTACTAACAGAGGCCTATCAAAAGATATAGTGAGAATGGGGCACAACCACCCAATATCAAACAGATGCCTATCAAAAGAGATAACAAGAATACACATCAGAAGAAAACAATGGTGTCAATATCTACATCATCAATCATGCCCACATGATGTAACTCCTCCTGAGTCACTGGATCTCTATCAACAGGGATATCAGGCCTATATAGAGGAGGATATGCACCGATAAAGCCAAATGGGTCATCTGAGGGGCCAGCGCTTGAGCTGGAATGATCAAATGAATCTGCCTCTGCCGGATCTCTGCCCAAATACTGGATAAAGAAATGTGCCCGTCCAGTTGCTGGGTCAAACTGTCGATCTGTGTCACATGAGTCGGATCTCAGACACAGGCTAGCCAATCCTTCATCATCACGGATCTAGGAACCATATCCCCCATGAATTAAGTGGCGCGGGTCTGGGCTCCAATAGTGCGAGGGAACAACCAACGCTAGAATATCTCCTGAGTGCAGGGGCCCTCTGATAATGCAAAATCGTCAACCCCCAACAATGGGATGTCAGTGACGGGTGACTGCGATACATGCTAGTGATGCCTGATAGGAGGCAAGATCGGCATACGGATCTCTCTTGTAGTGCTCCTAATAGCACGCTCTCCTAAGTAGAGCTCCCATCCTTCATCTGTAAAGAGAGGAACTCTCCTGGTGGAAATCACATACTCGATGCCAGTCGGGTACCCATCCGCAAAACCGATGGCCAAGTGCTCCCCAAAATAGGGAATCCATGTAATAATATCAGCTGTCAACAATTCCAGCTGTAGGCGGCAATGATTGAAACCCTCAGCTACAGGGACCTCCGCCAATATTGAATGATGCCATCGTCGTCCTCGTAGATAGGTATCTAAACCTAACACGCTCACAGGGCGCGAACATGAAAGCCTCTCATATGCCAAAAACTGCCAACACAAAGGCAAACATATGCGGTCAGTAAACACTCTTAACCTATACATGGGAAACTACAAGAGAAATACTCACCAGCAGAAATGGATAGAATCCTAACCAAGCCTCAGTCAAACCCTGTGAGTGCATACGCATACCCTTGAGGAAATAGGTGAAGGTATAGGAACCCCAATCATACTCTCCAACATGTTCCACATGATGTGTGGCGCTTACCAAAGCAAATCACACCGTAGAAGAGTTATCTGCTATGAAGCAGCCTCTAAGGATCATCAGGAACAATCGGCGAAGAATGAGATCCCTGACTCTGACATCATCTGGCATGGGCTCGCTCAATAGCCCACTCATAGCATCCACACTCAATGGACTCGCACGAATGGTCCTTCCCTTGAGTGCCCCGTCTCGAACTCCTAGCAAGGATCTGACGGCAGTAGGGGTAATATCCGCTATGCAAGGCACTGGTGCCCCTCCAAACTTCATACCTATGATAAACCGCAAATCCATCAACGTCATCATCACCTCACAGTTCAGCAAATGGAGTAACTGAGTTTGGTGAAACTAGCACTCAGACAATGCCCTGAGGTAACCCCAGGGGCAACGACAGGGAAGGGTGGAAAAGAATGCTCCAAAGCCCCAGTCATGAACAATCGCTCTATAGTCAGGATGAAGAGCCTGGTACATAGAGTGTATGCTTAACCAGTTCCCTCGAGGCTGTGTAAAGCTGGGAACCTACATGAAATGCAGATCGACATCAAAATCCTTTTATCCTTATCAATGGGAAAGAAGGAAGATCAAGGTCTAACGCCATACCTCGTTGGCATGCAAATACATCGAGGGATGTCGACTCAAATCACCAAGAAGCTCTAGGTTTGCCACCTGAATACTCGGGAGGTACCTATAGGGAGCATGTGTAGAAGGAGCAGGGTCCGCAACTGGAACATCCTCCTCCTCGTCCTCGACGTCCGACACATCAACCTGGACTGGACGTATCACCGCCTCCACCAACCGAAGAGGCTGTCTAACAGAACGGGGTCGAGGTACTTCATAAGCCCTCCTTCGTACACTAGAAGTGGTCCTACGGGAACTGCTCGGCTGATCCTGATCCATAATATCTAGACAACAAGTCTCTAAATCATCTCAGAAAGGGTGTGGTATTTTCTAACTTGGAGCTTTTCAAAATGCATTTTATGACTATATGCATGCATGCATTACTTTAACATACGTCTACAATAGAGTTTAAAATGCATGACTAATCAAATGCTTACATTTTGAATTTTTTTTCCATAGTCCCCTTTGTAAATTGGACTATCCACATGAACATAAGCATGACTAGGTGGTCATTTAGTAGCACACCTGCCCACAGTCATATACATAATATATGCATTAAAAATCAAAGTCATCAATACATAAGGTTAACCTCAATACCAGGAGTACTTTTCCTTTTTACCTTTTGCTCATTTGTCCTCAAATAGGATAAGAAATAGCAGAAAAAGGTGCCAATTTGACTGTCTCAAAAGACAAATTTTTTCACATCATTATGTTCAGCATGGTTTAATACTAACATATATGTTGAATATTTTTTTATCAAGTTATTTCAGCATACATAATCACTACTATGTGTTTAGAAGCATTTCATGTGATAAGTCATTTTCCAACAGATAAAAATTGGAAAAAATACATACATACGTTACGTGATATGAGTAGAACACTTGTGCGGTGATGAATTTGCAAAAACTCGCTCTCAACTCAAAGAGATCTGAAGAAGAGCTCTCAGATTTCCTTGGCGGCGCAACTTGAAAATTACTTATGAAAGCAACCTGCTGGCCTTTAGTATCCACGGTTGGCCGCAGGACCATCTGCGGCTGCAACAGGTGTACCTGCGGCACCCCTACATGGATCCCACACCTCTGGCTCAGTCCAGTTTGAGTTGCAATGGAGTTCTCACAGACTGAAAAGGTCAAATCAGAAATAAAAACACTACGCGATTGAGTAGAATAGCTTACAAATCCTGGTCTTCTTAAATTGAACCTTAGGTCTGAACATCACTCATTGGTATTCGGCCAAGCACATGGTATACTATGCCGATGATCTCAAATGTTACAAGTCACGCTCGACAATACCTTGCGCAGGTCTAATGCTGTCAATTCAGGGTCGTCACCCCAATTTTCAACAAATCCCCAACGGGGGTCACAACGCAGACTCATGAAAAGAATTCCCCGGCGGGGGCCACAATGCATTGTCACCCATTGGTGTTCATATCAATGTAGGTCAAGCAACCTTGACGTTATTTCAGCCAATGGCAAGTAAACCCATCGAAGCATCGAAAGCTATTCGATGATTTTGTACTTTGGTACTCATATTCCCCAGCGGATCCCCGGTGGGGGTTACAACGCATATCAGCTGTTGATTCACACATCAAAGAAGGTCAGGCAACCCTGACAGCATATGTTATTGGCAGTAAATCCAACAGAACCTTGACATATCCTGGCGATACAAACTAGGAAAGGTCAACATCATCAAGGAGGATCGATGATGGAATATATTATACACATCCTCAAACAGACAAAGCTTTATCCCCACAGATCTCTTACACATAAGAGGCACCTCTTCGGAATGAAGTATGTATCAAGGATTAAGGACTTTGGTGATAGCCCCAACGTAAATATCCTAAGAGATTTGGATCCCAGATCCAATTGGGTCATAGTTGCCAATCCCCAGTAGAAGCAACAAGAAACCGACAATCATCCCCAACATGTTGGGCAACCACCCCACACACATGTATCATACATTTGCATCATGTTGCATTTTTAGTGTCTAGGATTCTTTATCCTACCCATGCATTGCATGAATATGATAAAGAGGGGCATCTGTAGACACTCAAAATTTTTTGCGCACCTGTTACTAACATTGTAGGAGAGTAGATTAGTCTTTTAGAGATAACCCTGGAAGATAGTTCACGTCAAGACCGGATACTAATAAAAGTTCAGTCTCAACCCTGGAGCACACACCGGGAGTAACAGTTCCAACCTCGTAGATAACCCCGAGGCATGTAGTTCCAATATCGAAAATACCACAGGAGAAGACCGATTAATCTCGGAGATAACCCTAAGGTATCCAGTCTCAGTCCCAACATTGGGAGTAGCATTCACCAACCTTGGTGATAACCCCAAGGAAGGCAATTGCAGTTCCGAAGATAACCTCGGAAATGCTTGTTTCAAGTGTATGCAATCAGCTTCAACCTCGACACTCACACTGAGGCACTCAGTATAAGACCCGGACATGACATCGGGAAGACAGACACACCTCAAAGATGACACTAAAGACCTTCAACACTTGCAGCAGTCCAATCTAAGCGATAACTCTGAGCAACGTCTGCTTTATCAGCCTAAATCGGAGATAACCTCGGTGAGGGGCAAAGTCATCATCTTGCCACCTTGACGCCACAAAGCACAGTCTCAACATTTTATACATACATTTCTACACAACAATGTCCCACAAGAATCAAGGAAAACCAATCCCGAGTGACTATTATGTAGGGTAACGGAAAAAATTTGAAGCATGAAGACCGGAGGGCACCTACCTATCTTCCTGACTTCGTACAACCTCTAATCGCATGCCATTGCGTAAATCTCGACAACGGCAGTCCGAAATAGATCCTACATACCTCAGTCGGATTCCCGGATTGCAATTCTGAAAGTTTTAGCGGACATTATAGTGCTCGTGTGCACGTACTACGAGATGACGTGACCCGTGAAGCCTGGGGAAACCCGGGTAGCCGCAGGTACATCTGCGGCCGAGCTGCACCCCCTCTATAAAAAGAGGGCTTGGGGTGGCCATTTGTAAGAGAAAAATGGCAAGGAAGCCCTGTCCAATTTGCTCCGTACTCACCCTATATTGAGTGCTTTCTCATTTTCAACACTTGTGAGCTCATATATAGCTACTTTTGTAACGGTGGGAGCCTAGCGTTCATCCCTTTAAAGATATAGAAGTCTTCTTTGGCAGCCCACTGTAAGTCTTCTCACACACTTTAAAGCATTTCTCTTCATCTTTGGACACACCCTTCTTCACGTTGAGAGTCGTGTTGCGTGCGTTTGCCTGGACTTCGGTCCGTGATTTTATTTTAGTTTATATATATATATATATATATATATATATATATATATATATATGGACTATCATTATCCAAATATGCCTCGATTGAGCTTTGAGACTTGATGCGAGCATTTATTTGTTTTAATATATATATATATATATATATATATATATATATATATATATATATGAACTGTGTGTCGGACTTTGTTTGATGAGCCTGGATTTTACATCTGGAGCGTTTACTTGCTTTTATATATATATATATATATATACACTTATATATATGAACTATTGTCGAACTATGTTCGATGAGCCTGGATTTTACATCCGGTGCGTTTATCGCTTATATATATATATATTGTGACTCCCCCAAAATAGGTATACATCACCCATCTTGAGTCGCCAAATACATGGTACAAAATTCAAATACAACTTAATTATACAACAGTCGTGTAAAATACGACTAAACATATACTTTGAGTTTTAATACAAATATTGTCATCTAGACAATATACAAACTCAATGGGGTCCTTATTACATTTATTATTACACTATTTCATAGAATAATGAGGACTACTAAGGCTATCATCTGGTCCATCACTCCGTTCCCCGACTCGTTCCAGCTATATTCTCATTTCCTGAAGAGAACAGTGAAAGAAAGGGTGAGCTCAACTAGCCCAGTAAGAAATATTATGACTAAGATAATGCGAATATAAATTATCATTAGCCTTAAACAAAGGTTAAACCGATACAATATAACAAACATCAAGTTTAATCAGAAGCGAATAAGCAATCCATTAGAAGAGTCAAGTAGAGAATAAAATCTACTATCTTCTATGATTTAAAATGTTTTTCATGACTTTTATCGCTGAGACACAGCTTAATAAATAATCCCCATCATCTGCACTACGGCCAAGGATATTCATTAGTATCACAACCACAAATTATCCATGCACCACAACCAAGGATATTCGTGTATTCATCAATTGTCATGATCATACCAACAACTGTCCTTCAATGCACTACAGGCCAATGAGGACTTTTACCACATCATTTGTAATATTACGGTCATGATTATACCGAATAATCCCTGGTCATAGTCATACCAAGTCCATCTATGCACTACAGGCCACAAATGACTTTCAACATAATATAAACACGAGGATGATGACAATGATATAAAAATTCAATAAAACAAGTTCAAGAATTAATTTATCTAGGAACTAATAACGTCCAAATTGTCAACATGATACTTCTTTGTAGAGTAAAATTCAAGAATGCTCAGAAGAATATTTTCATGAAAATATACTGGATGAAGTGCAAATAGCAAGGATATTCCACTAATTTGATGGAGTATAGAAGTCAAAGTTTTAACCAACTGAGTATAATAAAGAATGGAATAACAAAAGAAATCACCAGGCATGCGATAGACCGCATAGGCAAGTTATTCCAACAGAATAATAAATAATAATCGGAACCGGTCCGCCAGAAAACGATAGATGTGGATATTCCAACGTAATAACAAAGAATGGAATCGGTCCCAGGCATAAAACGCATGCATGTGGATATTACAACAACAATAATAAAGAATGGAATCAGTCCGGCGAAACGCATGCAGACAGGGATATTCCAACGTAATTATAAAGAATGAAATAATGTAAGAATTTCACTAAGTATAGGGTAGCTTCACAGATACAAGTTATTCCAATGTAATAATAAATAATGGAATAACGTAAGTTCTCTTCATGAATACAAAAGAAATAATACCCTCACCGTAAAAAGAAATCGAATATAAGAAAAGAAAGGTAGCAGACTTCTCTTCTTCTTTCTCTCTATAATTTTCTCTCTCTAGAGTTTTAGTGAATTCATAAGAAATAATGCAGGAATGAGCTTCTTTTTATAGGAGAATTGAAGGATACTATTGGATCTGTCATAAAGAGGAATTGCATTTAAATCATTTGTTGATTCACAACTCCACTGATCCAACGCATCAGTAATCTTTTTCAAAGAGTTGGCCAATGAAAAAAAATGAACACACACCATATATAATACTAATTCTCATCCCACCATTTCCACTTTTCCACCAAAATTTTACTTTTCCACCATTTTCCACTCACACACACATAATATTATATATATCCCACTCACCACACACCTAATATTATATATATTCCACTCACCACACACATAATATTATATATATAAACTCCCTCAATATTTTTAACAACATTTATCATCAATATTATAATTCACAATATTAATTGACCAGGTCGTTCCCGTGAAAGAGGGGCTTTCAATAAGGATTTATCCCCATCATGCCGCAATTAGGTGACCAAACCTCTCCTTGACAAAACTTCTAGACATCGTTAATATTGCAAATAATAATATTAATAACTTTGTCATCTCAATTATTGATTATAAAATATTGACAATAATTGAATCAAGTAACGTGAGATACTATGCAAAGCAATTCTTGTAACAATAATTGAACAAAACCGAGTGACTTCTCACGTAAGCATCAATAATCAATACCGTAAAGCATCTTTATGCAACTACGCCAGACATTCTTTACTTTTAACACCGGGTGTTTCAACAGTTAATGGTAAAACTTCCGCCGTTATTTTCATAAAGTATTTTTTGTCATTTTCTCAATCCAACAATAATTCCGTTGTGGGGTCCACCAATGATTGTCCGGTTGTACGAATATTCCTGTTAAAACGAATATTCCCACACCAATCGAATATTATATAACAACTTGAGAACTTTGCAAAATTTATAAATATTACCCACAACTATAACATTATATCAAATTCATTCCATAATATTCAAAAATGATATTTATAGAAAATTCATTTTATTTATTAAAATTGGGGTCTTATATATATATATATATATATATATATATATATATATATATATATATATATATTCCGTCTTTGGAGTTTACTTTGTATGCGGTTGATCGCTTTTACAACTTTCTTTACGTTTAATTCCCTTTGGAGTTTCTCTCGTATGGCGGTTGATGGCTTTTACAGCCTTTATTTAAAATTTCCGATCCCCCATGGAGGTGCTTCATGGTGGTGATCGATCATGTCTATATATATATATATATATATATATATATATATATATATATATATATATATATATATATATATCGCTTCTCGCTTTCATACAAATTGCAGTATCATGTGAGCCTAGGAATCATGTGATCACAGATTCAGTCTATTGGATCTAGATTCGGTTCCCGTGATGGACATTTTCAGCTATAAGCAGCTTCTAAATTTATATGCGGTGTTTGAATTTCCTCATATGGTTTTCATACCCACGAGGAATTCAGCATTATTTTGTACATTATTTTCTTATAGATGCTTCGCATCTCGAAAATAAAAGCAATCAGGCCGAACACTTAATAAAATGAAAGTATAAAAGGTCTCAATTACTATTGAGCACAACGGTTTGAAAAACCTCTTTTATAAAACATCACTGTCATATCTTGCTTAAAATTGAATTTTTACATAATTCAAACCCTGTGTATATAGGTGCAAATGAGGCCTCACACTACTTCCAAATAACAACACATTGACCCACACACACACACACATATTTAGATAACAATTTATTGAAAAGTGGCGGTCACCGTGGTAACACGAATGTCGGGGGGTGCCTAACATCTTCCCTTCGCATAATCAAGTCCCCAGACCCTAATGAAACTCAGTTTCACCGACCCGTTTAATAGTGTCACATCACTGGGTCAATATGCAAACCTTTTCTCAGTTGTAATGGTACAACCATTTAAAAAACGAACTGGCGACTATTAATAGTCCATCATCAACATTATACATGTCGGACCTTTTTTACTTGTTTTTTCAAACAAATCTCACCTAACATGAGAACACCAAAGAACAAGTAACGAAAAGGGACAACTAAAAATCCCGATGTCGACAAGGAGTTTATAATTGCTAGAGTACATGAGGGGCAAAAGACCGCTTTTTCCACCTATATAATGAAATGGGAGGCTAACTTTTGGTGGGAAGCAAATCAAGCGAGGGCAGGAGAAGGTGTAGTCACATGGGCTAGGTTGAAGACCTTATTTTTCGAAAACTATCTCTCGGCTAGTATGTAGGCTAGGATGGAGGTGAAATTTTTGGAGTTAAAGCAGGAGAACATGACAGTTACGTAGTATGCCACAAAGTTGAATGAGTTAGCTAGGTTCGCTCCTCATCAAGTCAATACGGAGGCTAGGAAGGCGAGAAGGTTTGAGCTGGGATTAAAGCCCTGACTCTATAACAACGTGGCGGTGATGCAGATCTCTACATTTGCAGCACTCATTGAAAAGGCTATCATAGCCGAAGAAGGGAGTGAGGCCATGAACCTCTACAACAAGGAGAAAAGGAATAAGGGCAAGGTCGAAGGAGTTGGGAAGGTGGAAATTAATAGTAGAAATAGGGGTGAGAAAAGGAAGGGGAACAATTTTAGGAATATTTAGGTGAAACAGGAAGGTGTAAAGAAGCAGGTAGTTCAGTGTGGGAACTGTGGAAAGAATCACTTCGGTGAGTGTATGAAGGGTAAGTTAATTTGTTTGTTATAAGTGCGGGCAGGAGCGCCATATCTCTCCCAACTGCCCCAACCCAAGGATGAAAAGTGGGTGTTTTATGTCTAGGTCTACGAAGCATAAGGTGAAGGATTGTCCAAAGAGGAGAATAGAGGCAGGCAGTGTAACCACGTGAAAAGGCAACAGGACTGGTGATTACAGGGCCAACGTCAACCAACAAACCAACAAAATCAAACGCGAGAGTCTTCAACATGACGGTCCAGGATACGGTGGCAGCTGGTGATGGAACTCTATGTATTATTCGTATAACTTTTATTTTCATATATATGATTTCCTTATATATAGTAAATTATTTTATAAAGAAATTTTGAAGGAGGAATTTGAGTTCAATTAGAAATAAATTTTTTTGTTTAATCAGATAGACAAGCTTTGTGTTATATAGTTAAACATCATTCCGATCGAATCTGATCTAGATTTAGTTCAAACGATTATGTATGTTATGTACCCATATATGTAAAAGTTTCAAAACGGTGATTCCGGGAACGAAATCTTTATAAGGGATGGTGAATGTAATAACCCGATATTTTCTATATAAATAAATAAGAAATTTTATATATAAATTTATTTATTTATTTATTTTAAAGGTGGGAATATTTGCCAAGTAATGCGTATGTATTTATGTGATTAATAAAAATATATTTATTACATGAATAATTACAAATAAAATTTTTAGAATTATTAATTATTATAAAATATATTTTTATAGTAATTAATTTTATAGTAGAAATGATTTTAGTATTTATTTTCCATGAAAACATAGTTATATATTATTTAAATAATACATGAAAGGATTATTGGAATTATTATAATAATTATTTTATTTTATGAATTTTAGTACAGATTATGAAGTTAATTATTTTAATTTAATTAATAATGCTATATATGCAATTTAAATCAGATATGGAATCCAAACCCTAATTTTGGATTTTGATCAAGAAATGAGAATAATAATATAATATTCTTTTTATTTCAGTGCTATAAATATGTACTGTATGTGTGGACCGATAATGGTTTGTCAATTATGGTGTATCATGACCAAACCCTAACATTAATTTGTCAAACCCTAATTTAAAACTCAAATTAGAGTTCAAGATTGTTTGTAATTGTGTTAATGTGATTAATTAACAAGTGTTAGAATTATAATTGTTAATTAGACCCTAATTTTTGAAAACCCTAATTAGTCATTAGAAACCCTAATTACTAAACTGAAACCCTAATTTGCTAAATAGGAACCCTAATCGCTAATTAAGCAAGCTTAATGTTAATTAGTGAATACTTAAACCTGATTTTCAAGTATAATGTAATTATAAAACTAAATGTAATTAAGGAGCACTAATTTACAATTTTTAGAAACTAAAATTGTACATTTTTAGCCAAATTAGAAATTCTAGAAACTAATAAAAAATTTAACCTTAGGGTTAAACCCTAAGGGTTTTTCAAGATTATATTTTTCCATTAAATTTACCATACAATTGACCAAAATACCCTATGCACATTCTTTATTAGCTTGCTTGTAAATCTAGCTAAGATATGTAGTTGTTGGCCAACCCTAGATATCCCATGTGCCAAAATCTATACAAATCAGCCATTTATTGACAGCAACATCATCAAGAGAGAGAAAAGTGCTCATTTTCTCATTTATTCACCAAACACTCAACCCAACTCTCTCAAGCTTAAACCCACGAATTCTACTAGTATTTCAATCCCTAAAACAAGCCCCACTACTTCAATTAACAGATCAGTAGCCAAGAATCACAAGTTTGTTCATAGAAAGGTATGAACCCTAAACCAAATCTGATCTTGAACCCTATGTTAGATGTTAGATTTTTATGTTAAAACATGTTATATGCAGTATATATTGATGATCTGGGTTGGTATCTTGTAGATCCATAACATCTAATTGCACAAATTTGAAGATTTAAAAAATCTGGAAAATATTTTTTTGTGTCTGACAACCGAATGTCAGACCCTGTAAATCTTTCTATGTTATTCGTTTTTGTTGTTTAAAGGTTTCAACTTATAGTATGATGCTAGGACTTTAATCTGAAACTTGAATCAAGGTCATACCATGTACAGATTTAAAGTTATGGCTGGTCAAACATCGTTGACCGACCATGACTTTCAGTTTCTGGAAAACCCAGATCGTGCCCAGAAGGCTCTGACAAGATCTTCGTGGGCTCGGATCTGACAGTGTTTTGTTGTTTTGGTTTTGTTGTTGTATCTAAATTATAGCTTGGTATATGTACTACATGTTTATGCCTTAAAATCTCCTAAACATCAAGTGGGTTGAACTCAGTGGCCGGTCAAAGTACGCAAAAAGATCACGAGGACTGTTTTCTAGGTAACCTAGAAAATGTTTGAACCTTATTTTTGGCAAGGGTTGACCGGCTTATATCTTCTTGTTGTGTTGTTGTTTTATTAGTTTTATGTAATGGATCTGTAGTCTTACATTTTATCTACAACCTGGAATCCTTAGATCACAAAGTCATCACCTGGATCACAAGTTATGGAAGCCCAAATATGCTTGCAGATGACTCGTTTTTCTTCATTTCGGATAACCCGAAATGAAGAACAACTTCCGAACCTTTTTTAATGCCTTAGATATTGCAGCTTGTTGATGTTTAGACATTATAAGTGCTTGATTCATGTACCCTGCTAGTTAGTCTACAAAACCCGACATCTAAAATACCTAATACATGAACAGATGGTGTGACGCCCCCAAAATAGGTCCATTCCATCCAACCCATTCTGAGTCGCCAAATACATAGTACAGAGATAACTACAACTTTATTAATACATTTGTCGTGCAAAATACGACAACATATATACTGTGAGTTTAAAAAACAATTATTGTCTTCTAGACAATATACATACCCAAATAAATCCTCATCACAATTATTTATACATTATTTTACAAAAATGGTGAGGACTACTAAACAACTCTTTCTAGAACCTTTATTCCATACCTTCACTAGTACTCGCTACATTCTCGCCCTCCCGAGAAGAAAAATGGAACAAAAGGAAAAGGGTGAGCTCGACTAGCCCAAGAAAGAATATTATGACTAAGATAATATACAACAAAATTATCGTTAGTCTTCAACAGGAAAAATATAATAGAATACAATAGACAACAAGTTTTAAATCAATATTCGCAATGAAATAATAATTCATTAGAAGAGTTAAGTAGAGAATGCAAACTACTATCTTCTATGTATGAATTTTAAAGTTCATCGCCTATTTTATCCCTCCGTAACATCAATCAATATATATCCGAGATCAAATATTCATCCTTGCACTACAAAAGCCAAGGACATTCACCACCATTGGTCATGTTCATCTAAACACTGCTCATCTTTGCACTACGGGCCAAAGATATTCATCGAAAATCATTCATCTTTGCACTACAAAGCCAAAGATATTCATCGAAATCATTAATCTTTGCTACGGTGCCAAAGATATTCCATAATATCATCATTTAAGACCGAGGATGATGAAAATATTTTTTAAAGAAACGAATCCAGTGAATAATGACAAGGATTAAGGATTAAGGATTCGTACTTTGTTTTATCCACGTCCAAAAATACCTCAAAAATAATCATAGTGGTGTAAAATTCAAGAATGATCAAAACATGGATACAATCAAAGCTAGTATCCATAATAGATATTTTGGACAAAAAGAAGAAATTTCATTTTTCAGTGAATAGTGCCGTATTCGTGAATAGTCTTCAGATACGTGAATAATTAATCGTATACGTGAATAGTAACCGACACCAAAAGATAGAAATTTCACAAAAAACATCTTCACGCTTCGTGAATAGTACTCGTGAATAGTAACTCGTGAATAGTAACTCATGAATAGTAAACCCGACATGAAAAAGTTCCAAATTTGATAAAAAGTTCCAACTAATATTTCAAAGATAATGATATTGAAGAAATAATATCATTTGAGAAGAAAATAACATCCTTTACCTCGAAAGACAAGATTTCTAGTTGAAACAATTTGGATATAGGCTATGACTTGAACTTTCACCGTATAGCAATACTCAAAGTATACTCAAAATACTCACAAGAATACGCCGATAATATATAGAGAGAAAACTTCAGCTTACGTGTGATTTTCAATTCTAACCTAAGCACCTATTTATAGGAAATTGCTTAGAACACCAAAGCGTAAAATTTAATATAATATTATTATTTATAATAATAATTCCTACGCACACCTTGAATCTGAATTTCAAAGAACGTGTCATGTGTTAAATGAGGGAACCAAATGAAAAAACGTTTTTGTAAATAAAAATATTTTAAACTTCCAAAAATCAATTATTTTGAGTGCGGAACTTCAATAATTCACAATAAATAGCCCTTTGCCGAAAAATTCAAATCTCTCACGGGTTTTTATAGGAAATTCAATTCTCTACAACTTTACGTAAGAAAGTTTTCCAAATTCCAAATGAAAATTGACCGAAATCCACAAATGGGCGATTTTACAAAGCTATAATCAAATTTCACCAATAAATGGGGTCCACCGACATGTTTAATATGTTTTAAACATTTTGGTAACAAAATACTCCTCCTCCACATATACTCATATATCCCACATTCATCGTAAAAAATATCATCGTTAATATATTATTAAAATAATATATTTAAATGAATTATTTTATCGTAAAAAGTTAAAATATTAATTTTCAACAATTGTCACTATAAAAATTTTCTCCATCTATATCCACATAAAATCAATATTTTCCTCATCATATGAATCAATAATTAATTATTCACAAATAATATTACGTAATCACAATATTGACAACCGTGCGCCTCCTGAAAGAGGGGCTTTCCAATAAGAATTTCTCCTTCTCGCCGCAATTAGGTGACCAAACCTCTCCTTAGATGTAACTTTCTAGACATTACCAATAATGTTATCTAATAATATTATTCGGATATTATGAATTATTTCTCCGATAATGAAAAATATCGTGTAATGACAATTATTGCAACAACAATAAATATAAAATATCAATGCAAAGAATTATTGAATCAATAAAATAAAATAATTGAATAAGAATTATCAGAACCATTATTGAGTAGTGCCTTCTTACGTAAGAATCAATAATTGGTGCAATATCTGTAGTGCTACTCTTGTGCAATAACGCCAGACATCGTGTTTTAACCAACGGGTATTCCAACAAAGGTAAATCAGTAACAACTACGCCTGTTATTTTTAAACAACTTATTTTTGTCGCTTTCTTCCTCCAATCGCTTTTCACATGGGGCCCACACATTGGTACTGCCGTCAATATGAATATTCCACGACCAAACGAATATTCTCCGATAATAATGAATATTATATCACCACTTGCTTATTTAAAATATTTGCGCATTTTACCCATAACTAACCACATTAATCAAATCCACCCTTACTATTTCAAAATAATAAATAAAGGAAATTCCTTTTATTTAAAAAATTTGAGGTCTTACAACCTCCCCTCCTTATGAAATTTCGTCCTCGAAATTAACGTATGTACCTGGTGTTTCGAAAAAATGAAAATACCTCGCTTTCATTTTCGTTTCCAACTCCCAGGTTATTTCCTCAATAGCATGGTTTCTCCACAAAACTTTAACTTGTGGTATAACCTCGCATATAGGACATGTTCTTTCCTATCCAAGATCTTGACAGTACCTCCTCGTCGTTAAGTCTTGGCTATCTTGTCCTGGTTCTAACTCAATGACGTGGTTCGGTCGTCCACATATTTACGTAACATCGATACGTGAAAAAACGTTATGAACACGCGTCATACTTGGCGGTAAAAAGCGAGTCTATAGGCCACAGCCCTATTCGATCGAGAATTTCAAATGGATTAATAAATCAAGGTTTGAGTTTTCCTCACCTCACCGATTCTCGCTTTTAAAATAACAACTTCTTGCACCTCCTTCTTCAAATTCATCACCCCGGTGTGTAGCTTGATAACTTTAACTTTATCGATTAAAGTCTATTATACTCAGTATATCATCACGTGGGTACCTAGAGTTTTCATCTCCATCTCTATTATTTGTAAATTATACGAAATTAGTTTTTAACAATATTGTACTCGTGCTTGTATACGATCTTCTACTCAACACGCCGGCTACCACGTTCGCTTTTCCGAGATGGCATGGTCGAACATGTCTTTGAAATGAGTCTCCTCTTGAGTTCTTCAAGCTCTTCCCATTCTTCTTTGCTCCATTCAATTTTGTATCTCTACGAGTCACCATTGCGTTAATGGAATAGCGATTCGAGAATATCCTTCAACGAATCTCCGATAATAACCAACTAAGCCTGAAAGCTACATATTTCGATTCACCGACTTAGGTTGTTCTCAATCGCGACTCATATCCCAACCTTGGATAACACATTACAATGACACCTATCGCTTTACTATCACACGAATATGGCATCCTCTACGAGAGAGTCCGCTTCAGCAGTATTCCACAAAGGAAGTCACCAGATAGAGGCTCGGTATCAACTTCTACAATTGGGTTTTAACTCCTCGAAGTTTAATAGAGCCATTCGATATAAGATTTTAGAAATGAGTTTTGTACCGTGTTCAAAGTCGATACAAAATTTAATATCACGCTCGGGAGTAGGCCAAGAAAATTCTTCAGAAATACGTCGGAAAAAATCAATAACAACAGAATATTATTCAAATCGACGTGTCTTTATTCAAATCCATAACATGGACTAAGAAAGCTTGACATTCGTTTTTCAATAAACAAATGGCTTTATAATTTAATATGAAAGAGTTTGACTTCAATGGTTTGGTTGCTTGAATTCGAATAATAGGTTGCTTAAGAATATGAAAACTAACAACCTTACGAAAGCAATCAATTTTGGCATGATGAGTAGTTAACCTTAAAATCACATCAAAAACAAATATCTCTATAGAAATAAGGTTAACGGGTAATGTGATAGTGCCAACCTGAATCAAGCAAGATTTCTAAACAACGGATGTAATAAAAGTTTCTCTTAACGGAGTCTCCACAGATAGGTCAAAGTCTAATTTCTCCGTAGTCAAATTCAAACGTTGAGCGCAAGCAAGAGAGATAAAAGAATGGGTAGAACCGGTATCTAGTAAGGTATAAACTTCGCAAGAATTTATAATTAACTAACCCGTGCTAACTTCGTTCGGGTTCCTCGCATTTTGAGAAGTCACGAAAAACGCTCTTCCAAGAACCGCTGATTTCGACTTATCCGGGACATCCTTTTGAGTCACCATCCCCGCTGGACTTGGTTTCGCTACCGTACACTCTCGAGCTATATGTCCTTCCTTTCCACAATTATAGCATACCGAACTGCTAGGGCGCTTTGACCGATATGTCCCTCTTTCCGCATTTATAGCATATGGACCATGGTCGCGTTCTCCTCCTCTTGGAACCGATTCTTTCTTTGGCGACGCGTCTTCACATGGTTATTGTTGAACCTTCTCTTCTTGAAATGTCCACTTGAGTCACCTCTCCTATTATCATGGCCACGATTACCACCCGAGTGGTTACCGCCTTTGTCCGTATTCTTTCCTCCCCGCTGGTTATCATCGTTTTGATGACTGCTGTCACCGATATGACCCTGGTTGTGGTCCCTCGGTTGAACATACTCGTTATCACGCCTCGATAATTGAGCCTGCTTACAACATCTCAATATAAAGAAAATTTATGAGAGATAAGATATTGTCGAATCTCGGGTTTTAGACCCTCGAAACATACGCGTCATTCGCTCCTCATTTTCCACCAAATGAGGTGCAAACTGGACAACTCATAAACTTCGCCTCATCTTTGAGACACCGCCATGTTGTTCTGCTCGATCTAATAAACTCCACTTCCTTCATATAGCGAACACTTTCGGGAAAGTATTTGTCATTAAATAGTTCTCAAACGCCTCCCAAGACATCTTTGAAAGCAAATTGGATGGGTACTAATAAAGTTCACCAAGCACTAACCCGTAACCGTTTAAGTTTTATTTAAACGAATGATTTGATCTTTTATTAGTAAACAATGAAATTAAATAAACCTAACTATTCCTAGAGTGAGACTAGATATTGAAGACCTAAGATCACAATTTCATCTATTGACTAATTTAAATCAACACACTCTCTGTTAAGCCAAACTAATTTTATCGGATTGTTAGTCAAGAACACTAAAGTAAGTATAGCCATCTCTCAATGTTCCATACCCATATCACATATAATCCACAGTTCATAGAATACACATGAACACCCACATTACCTAAACCACTATATGTCTATGTTATTTACAAATAATTAGCGTTTAAGCCCAAGTTCTCAATTAACTACGAATGATGCTTCGGTATATGTCTATCCTAAGCACAAATCATACATCCTATCACAATGTAGAATATACAATCATAAGCTAATAAGATCAGATCTAAACCCATACTTCGTCTCTCAAGTCCCTATGGAGTATCACAGTAATTGATGTCCAATCAACTAAGCAAATAAGCATGAATCTAATTAGACAATCCCATAGCAATCAATAAAGCTCACAACGAAATATATCAGAATAAACTAATCCATAGAATCCATTGCAATCTTAGAATAGAGTTTAAATCATAACTAAATCAAATCTACCATCCACATATTGAATAAACATAATCAATACAATTAGGAATCAAAGAAAGAACAAGAGTAGAGAATTGGAGTGCAAATCTGTATTCCTGATCCACTATCGAATCTCTAATGCCTTCCAAATGCTTCAAGTCATCAATATAATCAAACGTAGAAAGTAACTACACTAATCTATTATTGAAATTCAAGAGAGAAAGAAAACTGTAGTTCCCCTATACCAGAAGGGGTGGAATTGTTTACATCTGATAAAACGTATCCTTCAAAATAGGAGTCTAAGTCGTAACATCCTTCTCCAAGTAGTAAACCAATTTGATAGCTGAACTAAAAGTAAACTGCCAAATTAAGACTGGCGTAGCTGCGTCGTGATAAGCCTTGGATAGGCGCAATTGCTATCTTTGCGGATCTGAAGCGATCTATCTCAAGCATTCGTTCTGTGTCTAAGCGCAATTGAAGGTCGTGCATCACCGGGCCCGATCAGATTGTATTCTTTCAATCTTCTGCTGCATTATAGGCTCAAGGTATTTCACTCCAAATCTTCATTTTAACCTCTAGAAATATGCTCAGCTACATTTTCCTTCCATCATCAATTCATCATAGCCATGAGCACAACTTAGCTCCAATATCACCAAAAGAGTTCCCAGTACTGAAACTACAAAACAAATCACAAATGCATAAAAATCTATACAATAAAATGACTTTAAACAACAAATTAAAGTCAGTTAATATCTAAATAAGTGGTTATAAAAACACTTATCAAATACCCCCAAACTTAAACCGTTGCTTGCCCTCAAGCAACCAAAACAAAACCAAACCAAAATGCAATGCAGAAACTACCATGTATGCATCCTACACTATCATAAACTTGAATTCAATAGTTAGCTAGAAATGAAATTCAATTAGAATGCCTCAGAAAAACTACAAGATAATTAAACTAAAGAGCTACCCAAGACAAGATCATAAAGCATAACACTCTGCAAATTCAAATCTGTCAGCAATGATATAGTGTGTGAGTGTAAAGAAACCACTAAACATGCTATTAAACAAATGTTTCACATAATATGCTTCGTAGAGGGACAAAATCAGTTTTAACTCAAGATAGACAGTAAATCAAACAAGTTCTAACCAAAACCATGCATTACTTATGTTCAGAGCCAACAGGGAAATTTATGCCTTTATTTACTCACGAGGGCAATTATCGCACTTTCCCGCGGTGTTTATTGAATGATTTTTTTTATTATTTCCCATGACAGTGCAATGTCTCATTCCATTAGGCTAACAGTGCTACCCCTTAGCGAGCTTTCGACTAACGACTCCCAAACCATAAAGACCTTAGGGCGCTAGGTGTAAAGACACTCCCTCGGGCGTACTTGCTCAAGTAACAAAGTCCCTGAAACAAGACTAGCCACAATATTTTTTTTTTATCTTTTTTTTAACTCAACTGAAGGGCATGCATAACATTGAATTCCCCCAAACTTAAGCTTTTAACACTCTTACCTATTACCTAATTGAGTACTGATACTCTTTCATTAAAACACAGAATTCCCACCAGAAGACAAGTATGTGAAAATTTAAACTAAAGCATATCATAATGATTACTCAAGAGTGCTAACCGGTTATATTAGTATCAGACAGATAAGGATTTATATAATGATATGACATCACAACCAAGCTTAAGTCTCAATTCAGTTCAAAAATCAAGTAGTCTTAATTTCCTCATAGACCAACTAAATTACAATTCAACTGACACTGGATTCATGCAAATGCAAATACAAAATGAAACATTTCCTAAACATAATTAACAAAACAGAATGCAACACTTCCTAACACAATCAACTAAACAAAACAAAATGCAACATGACATGAATTATACTAAATGCAATAAATAAACCTAAATGCAACAAATAAACCTAAATGCAATAAATAAACCTAATACCCCCAAACTTAAAAACTACAATGTCCTCATTGGAGATAAAAGGTATAAGGAAACTCCCCTAGCTCCTCTTGTTCAGGTGGAGTGTCTGGAGGTGGATATGGAGTAGCCGTCCCATATGTCAGAAACTGGACCTATGAACCCAGCTGACTGAAGGCATTTGATAGGACTCCAGAAAACTCGACAGTAAAAGCTTGAAAGTTTATGTGCATTGCATCCATCCTTCTTTGGAGGCGGCGAATGTCACGGTCTTGCCTTCCTAGAGGAGCAACAGTGTCCTCATCTTCCTCTTCTTCATTATCTTCTTCATCTTCTTCACTCTCGGACTCATCCTTAGGTATAATGAACCCCAAACCCCGGGGGTGAGACTCTGCACCATTCCAAATTACATACTTCTGAATAGTGGTGTGGTCTATATCCCTCATTGGCATCTGTAGAGCCTCAGTATCCCAATCAACCCCCACAGCTAAGCACAGTCGAGTAATAATAGAAGCGTGTGGTATGCCCCATGAAGTACTACCCCTCATATATCACATCATTGATTGATTAATAACGTGGCCGATGTCAATTGATTTATCTTCAGTATGCCATAAAGTAAAGTAGCTCTCTCAGTTGTGACATCAGCATGATGGCTGGTTGGGAATATGTTCGCACATATGAAGCTATACCATGCCTTGGCATATCGGCTGAGCGAAGTCTGTGGGAAGTGAATTTTCCTGTTAGTGCCAGTTTTGGTAGTCCAGTTTGTGCCTGGCTTGCACAGCTCCTTCACCAACTTGTCTAAAATTGTCTCAAACCTTTGTGATTCAGCCCAGTTCTTAGCACCTGATGGCAATGTCTCCACATGGAATAACTCATTAATTGCTTGTTTGGTATACCGCACCTGCCTTCCTCGTACAAAAGAGATGCCATTTTGAGTTTCGCGAGCGTTGGCGTAAAATTCCCTTACTATAACCATTGGTGCAGCCAACGGTTTGGCCACCACTGCAGCCCATCTATGTCCCATAATTTGTTCCTTCAACTTTCCGTCTTCTTTCCCCGGCCAGAATCCTCCCTCTAGTACGAAAGACTTGGCCATTAAAACATCCATATAGTATTGCTGGGCTGAGAGGTTCACAAATCGGGAGGTGTCCAACACATTTTTGTTATTACCCTCACTTTCATGCTCACTGCTCAAAGATGGAGAGGGAGTTCAAATTCGTTTGGGTGCCATGATTTGCAAGTTGAATGATAGGAGAGAAAAAAAAAATTTAAGAGAATTTTTGCTTTGGATGCCTTGACCCTTCAATGAACCCACTGTTCCTTTTATCAAACAACTAAAATGCACACAATAGAGTTCCAAAATTTGCCCCTTTCTGTCACTATATCTTTGAATACTCACCCACAGACTTCTCTGACCTTTGATCGAACACTAGTTGTGTTACCCCACTAACTAAGATGTTGAGAATTTTGGATATGGACAGGTTGGGTGATGATGAAGGGTTAGGTTGATATTTCGGCAGGAATGGAGTAGAGGATATGACTGTTAGTGGCAATGAAACCCTAACCTCTTGTTGAACTTCAATAGAACAGGTGGTGTGCAGAACCGAAATCCCTTGACTGCTATCACAGTTTGAGACCTGCTAGAGGGATGAAGAACTAGAGTTTCTAGTGGAGAGATAGAGTGGCAGTGATGAATCTGGAGGTTGTAGATTCTACGGTTGGATTCTAGGGTTTTATTGAGAGTTCTTAGGTGTTCAGTTTTTTTTTGAGAGAAGGAGAGATAGATTAGGGAGGAGTTTGTATGAGAGTGCACTACCGAATTTTAAGTGGGAGAATGAAATAAGACCCGGGCTGGACTGCTTTTAAAATCAGAGTTACTCATCAAAGTAATTACCAGATTTAGCTTGAAGAAGAAGTATTGCACCGCCTCGGGCTTGATCCTCTTCCATCATTATCTCATATTGCAATTGTTTTGACCAGACCCTTGGACTTCTAACTTGCTACCCAATTGGTTACCCTTGAAAAGGATCAAAAAGAACTATCAGATATTAATTATTCATAACTAACATTTTCTAATAAAATTTTATTTAACTAAAATAATAATAAACTAATTACAGCAGAAATAATTAAACTCAGAGGAAGGAAAATTATAGACTATAGATACTGAAGAATTAAACAAATAAGGAGAGAGAGATTTGATGGAGTGCCTCCAATCAAGCGCTCGATTTATAGTCCGTTAGCTTGACTCTATTCTTGACACCGCTATCCAATTCCTCTACGATATGCTAAGGACCCTCCATCCATTAGAACTGCTATGTGTTTCAGTAGGTTCCCCATCATGTGAATCTTCAGAGTGAAGCCACCTAGCATATTTCCTGTACATGATGCCCCCAGTTCTATTGCATAGCTAGGTGCTTCGTCCGTTGTATTTGTGAATAAATTATTGCATTGAGGCCTGAAAAATACAACTGACTTTTCCTCTTTTATTTTCTCTTCCTCAGCCCACCATGGTGTATAAGAGGCCTCTTTATCATACTGATCTTTACTTTGAATGTGGCTACCAGGAGGACATGGGTGTGCAAAGTTCACTGAATTTTTCAACTCTGACTGAAAAGGCACTTGGGATATTATACAAGACAGTTCATGTTATAAATTATCCAATCCCCTAGTTGTCTCATCAATGACAACTTCTTTGAGCTCATACAGTGGCATGTACACTTTCGGTTTTCTATCAGTTTCATCATCCATATCATAGCACCAATTGTTTGGAGGGCGATTGTTCAAGACTTCGAACATTTGATCCATCTGGTTCTGCAGATTTTGAATCTATATCTCTTGATTAATCATCCTCTTCTTATTTGATGCTACGAACTTGAACCACAAAACCTCCAATCTTGAATTATCTTGTTCAGTTTAAGAATCCCTATATTGAGGACCATTCATTGAGGAGTTAATGAGTTGTTCCATCTGTCTATTAAGATTATGGGTTGATAATTCCTGACTCATTATCATCTCTTCTTTTTCTGCTATAATCCTTGACATGAACTCTTTCAACTCTGAATTTTCTTCTTGTTGCATTGGAGGTGGATTTGAGAAATCTGATGGATATGTTGGACTTGGGATGCAGTATTGGTCTTGATAGTTATAACTCCATTCATAATCTGGGTGATACCCCCACCCTTGATGATAATTGGGATTATCATAGTTGTTGGAGTAATCACCCACATACTGTACTTGTCCAAAACTGATGTTACACTATATCCATAACTCGGATGCTCGCCAGCACAATATTCACATGTAACTGCTATCTCTCGAGTACGTTGGACTGCAAGAACATCCAACCTCTCTGAAAGTGTTGCAATTTATGCTGACAATGTAGAAAATACATTGAGTCCCTCAATGTTTATGTCCTTTGGTTGAGGCATTTTCGCATAAGGCCATTGATAAGCCAAGTCATCCATGGTACCTGAAAAGAGAGAAATATAGGAAGAAAATAAAAATAAAATAAAATGTTTAAATTAAGACTAATTTGATTGAAATTAATGTCAGGAATAAGCATGTGAATGTTATTCTTACTGATTTGATTATGATATATATATGAATGAATATGCAAGTATGCTTGCATTAAGAAAAGTTGTAAAGTCCTTTGATAGTTAATAGAAACATATGTACAAGGACTTCGAATGAATTGATCAAATGTGTTTGGTTGATCCTACATAAGCAAAACAGCTTTGTAAAGTCCTTAAAAAGAAATGATGTACAAGGACTATAAATATAGGAAGATCAAGCATATTAGGTTGATCTTATGATGTAATAGGTAAGCTTGTCTGATCGTCGAGCACTGCACCAGAAATCGTAGTCTTCCAGGAGAGTCAATGAAAACTCAAGAGCTATCGAGGCAGAATTGTAGTCTACAAGATAGTAGATCTCGGAGTTCGTAGACTGCCAAGAGAGACGAGGAAGGATCATAGTGTGTCAAGGATAACTTCCTTAGGGCCGTAGTCTGCTGAGGAAGTCATGTTCAGAATCGTAGAGACAGCCTACCTACGAGCCGACCAAGCATCTGCCAAAGCCAAGTCAAGAATCATAGACTACACTCAGAATCGAAGAGTCTACTGATCATACTAAAGGCAGAGATCATAGTCGAGCAAGATCAGATGTAGACAACAAGCTCAATGATAGTAGGGTGTCAAGATCTGATCTCGGAGTCGTTATGTCTGCACAGCCGAAGCTGAATTGTAGAGTGTAGAACTGAGACTTCAACAGATGTGCTCACAATGCCAAGGCAAAATCGTAGAGCAAATAGGATTCTCAACAAATGAGCACTCCCAGAATATCCAAAGGAATGAAGCCTCTAGTTGGCACTACAAAGATGTATCCCACCTAAAGGAAACTAGAGAGCACTCAACGAATGGCATGTAAGCTAACAGAAGATCTAAGCACCAACCCAATCAGCATCTAGATTGAGTTGTGAAGCCATTCGAGATGAAGTCTTCCATAAGTTGATCAGAAGAAGACTTCAGTAACTGACTAAGGAAAGTCAGCAAGTGCGTTAGTTGTCAAGTGGTAAGATGACAATGATCTTGGAAGTAACTAGGATCATAGTGTTTTCAAAACAAAGAATGAACTAATGGAGTGAACACAGAGATACTGGTTAGCTTCTGAAGAATAAGGCTAAAGTGATTAAGCATTGGGTCATTCCATTGATGATAAGTGAACGGGAGATCACAAGGAGAAAACGAGCTGGACACGCCACAAATCTGAAGTGTCTTGTTATTCAGAAAGGACCATAACAAAGAAGTCAAGCCATTAGCATCTAAGAGCTGTTGAGGCAAACAGAAGTGTTGAAGCACTGCACAAGAGAAAGAAAAGGTGTTGTACATTGAAGATCCAATCAACACTCCTCAAGATCGTAGTGTTGTCTCTACCAGTCAACAAGACACTACTATCAGGTCCATGAAGACATGCATCAGAATCGTAGAGTTCGAACAGCTGAAGATTGAAGCATTGGCAACGGTTCAATCTGAAGGTTGATATTCGGATAAGAGCTTATAGAGAGCATCGATGCAAAAGGACAACCTCTGATCAAGAAATTAGAAGGAGGAAATAAAGTATTTGACCTGCCCGAGGAATAAAAGTGACATCTTTGATAGGGTAGGTGAAACAGTGGACTGCAGTGTCAGAAAGTCAAAAAAAAGAGATGTCATGTCACATCTGCAGTCTGCACCAAATAACTCGAGATCTGTGAAGCACATCTAAAAGCTTTCAACGACTACTTTCCAATAGGAAGATTGGAAAGAAGTATAAATCAACAGAGCTTCAAAGATCAAGAGTTACTGATGATTGCTATATTGCAGAATCATTGAGTTGGTAGAATGCTAATGTTGACTCTACGAGTTCCACCTGAGCTTAAATAGAACAAGTCTCAGTGACAGTGAGACTACGAAGGTGGAAGTGAAGTAGATTTGAAGAAGGACTTAAATAGACCAAAACTTCATTCAACAATGATAAGAATGCCACTTGAATTGGCATCTAAGCTAAGAGCTGAGAAGGAGAAGAAGATATCATTCAGAAGAGTGGCAAAGCACAAGGCAGATTCTAAGAGCCACTCTATGATTCACCATCAACCCAAAGCTGCAGCATAGCAAGTGTAGAACCATGTCTGCCATAATGTTAAGAAGGGTTTAGGAAATGGTGATGGTGCACAGCTGACACTACATGAAGATGAGCAGAACAGAAGAAGATCAACTGCACCAAAGATGATGTGGTCCAGTCTCGAAGTAGAATGCAAAGATGACCACACCAAGCTGCTAAGTACAAAAAAAGATCAAGCTTAAAGACATCTTAGCAGCTCAGCACCAATAACAACAACAACAAGAATCCAGGGCCTGAGGGGTCCTTGTCCGTAGGGACTAAATGAAGTTCCAAGCCTATTGGGCTTGAAGAGTTCCTAGGGAACTAGAGAAGTTCCAAGGCTACTGGCCTTGAAGAGTTCTTAGTGAACTGAAGTCCCAAGGCTACTGGCCTTGAAGGAATCTTAGTGATTCAGGGTGCTGCCCTTCTTTAGTGGAAATCCTGCTAGTTGAAAGTAGAAGAGTGGATTAGGAACTTGAGTCTCTGAACCACTTAAAACCCCTTGTGTCTTTTACTTTATGTCAATTACATTATGTACTTTAACTTCTATAACTTCTATGTATGTTTTAACTGCTTACAATCGAACTAACTCTAAGAACAATGTATGTATAATTATGAATATATCAATGAAAGGGATCTTTTACTTATTCCGTTGTGCTTGAAAAGATTCGTATGTTTGTCATATGATAAATCATTAGCTATACAAAATAAAAGAGAAAAGAATTTGAAATTAAAAAGGATCTATTCAACCCCCCCCCCCCCTTCTAGATCTATATTGTGCCTACTGGGAACTAACAATTGGTATCAGTGCATCTTCTCATGCTATATCAAAAGCTAATCACTTTGAGTCTAATCCTAGGCACAAACATTGTTCTAAACTTGGTTTAGTAGTAAGTCACTTGTTATATGTAGATGAGCTCACACGTTGGAAATATTGTGAACGGGTAAATATGTATATACACCTGAAGCTGCTCAAATTGGTCCATGTTCTTGATTGCCATATCAACAAGACCAATCCCTGCCCATAGTCAATCTTGTAGTCTGAAGACCAGGCTAGAAAGCACAAAAGACATCAACAGAAAAGAATCAAACATCCTCTAGCCTGAAAATATGAAAAGGCCATACATGCTAAGAAATGCTTATCCATAGAAGAAAGAAGAACTTCTCAAAAATGAATCTGACCAACCAGTAGATAGATGTAAACTATAACGTCCACAGATTTTAAACTTCTTATTAATTAAATATGTGATTTAATTTTTAATGAGTTAGTTTTGTGAGTTTATTTAAACCTTATGTGGTTATGTGAATTTACGAAATGATTAAATGGAGTCAATAATAGTTGATTTAAATTAGTGAACTAACCCTAAGATTCTAATATCAAAGACTTTATAAGAGTATTAATTAATATTCAATTTATTTGAATATAGTAGCAAGAGTTGAACATATTGATTAAACGCAATTATGAGTAATTAATTGATAATGTGTTAATTAATAATTATTATTGAATAGATAATAATTAATGTGTAAAAGATCAATAATTTATAAAATGATTATATGTGTACTTGATTAATTTGTGCAATATAGTAAACCTTTATTATATGATAGTTAATTATATATTTTATATAGTACAAGGTGGCACATTAATATGTCTATATATTATATATAGACTATATAGTAAGAGTTATTTGCATTCATGTGAGTTACATAATAATATTATTATATGATGTGAAGTGTGTGGGTAAACATTCATGTATACCCTATTAATATATAATAATATCAATTGTTAAATTAATAATGATTTCATTAGATATTATAATAATAACAGTCATGGTAATTGAAAATGTACATGAATTATATATATGTGCACTACTTGATATCTTGTAATTGGGAAATACATTGTATGCTCTTTAAATCATTATAACCTATGTTGTATGAAATGAATTGTGTGTACATATTATATAACCAAAGCTTATATTATGTGTATATATGATTTTAACCAAATGTTGCATTACATTATTGCATTTCATTGTGCAATTGCTGAGAATTATTTCCTTGTCCCAAAATGAGTGTCACCAAGTACATGAATAGTGACTTGAAGCTAAATCACGTATTTTCCAAAAAGGCTATTGAATAGGTGATCATTTGCTAAGTGAATGGTTGGTAAGGGTGGTTGATCAACTCTTGATTAACCAATGTATTGTTTCTTTGCACCATGAATCCAACCTTGGTGCAATGTGATTATCTAGTCCAAGCTTCTTCTATATACAAGCTTCAAATTTAGTTTTTGTTGTTTGTTAACTCTTAGTTTGAGAGTCTTAAGTTGATGAGTATATCATAGAAGCATATTCAAAGTGTAGGAAGTCTATTAAGCTTTAAGAGGTATGAAAATCCTACTTATGTTCTTGAGTTGGGTTTTTTGGCAAAATCTTGTAATTCTCATGAATTCTTAATAATGTAGTATGAATTGGCTTAAGGTTGTGTTGCTTTAGTTAGTATGCATGTGTAGAAGTATTAAAATTAGTGGAGTCGCAACAAATAGATGTTTGGCAATGTTGGAGTTGAGCCTCTGCAGAAGTAGAGGCCATATTTTTGTTTCTGGGCGAAGTGGCGTGGTCGCACCACTTCTCTAGTCTTTCACTGCGTGGCCGTGCGGATAGCAGATCACAGTTGCTCATGTTAGCTCCTTAAGATATTTTGAGCATGTTACTTTAGAATGAATATGCATATAAATGACCTGAACTTGTAGACTAAGGTACTTATGTATATAGTAAGCCATAATAGGTTTGTTTTGACTTAGTTATTCGAAGAAGGCTTAAAGATTTGAAAACTAGAAAATGGTATACATGGAGTAATATACATTCTAACCTTGTGAACATATGTAAATAACTTGAGTATGCGCACAAATGCATATGAAAGCATGAATTAGACAATATAGACGTATCTTGCATGCTTTAATGAATTTTACTAATGGAGACTTGAAGTTTTGAAAATAAACTTGATAAACTATAAGTTGAGAACTTGTAAGTATACTTTTGACATCTAACATATGAATATACTAGTAATTACCCGTGCCTGAAGGCACGACGTAACGACAAATTAGATTAAAATTCAAAAAATACTACATTACTTAAAGACTCTTTGCAACTTAAAATAACTTACAATCAGACATAACAATTATCATAATTCACCATACCACCACAATAATTAATACTCAATCATCAACACATCCAACCACCAAAACATCAAGTTAGTCGCTACTAAGTTTAAAAATTTTTGGCAGAGTTTCATTTAAAAATAGATATCCAAAAAAATCATCATGTTTAAAACTTAGAAGTACCCTGGTAAAATTCTAGCGGAAGTGTCGGAAATTATGGGTTAATGACAAAACTGTCCCCTAAGTTTGGACGAAAATCAATTTAATACTCAAAGTTTAAAAATCTTCAATCAATACCATTAAGTATTTTAAAACAACAAATGTGTTCTTTTTTAGTCTGACCCGCCAATTTTTCGTAGGAATACATTTAACTTGTATTTCATAAGTATTTTATCAAATAATGTTATTCTTTACTTTGTTCATTTATCCCAACATTTATCATAATTAGAAGTATCAAATTTGTTTTAAAATAAGAAGGTGCTTCATATAAATCATATCACATACCAGGAGATAAGAAAAGGTTTGTCTAAGCTCTTAAAGACATTGGTAACTGAATGAATATTAGGACCAGGGAATTGTCCATTGATTAAAAATCCCTGTAAAAAGAAGAAAAATAAAATGTCAAATTTCAAGTAGACCAAACAGAAAAAGCTTAATGTTACGAAAACCGCTAAATTGCAATGGCCAATTCTAGAGCCACTGCTAAAGTTACGAAAACCGCTAAATTTAGCGGCATTTTCACAAACACGTTATAGTGAATGGAAATGGGACTACTATTGTTAATTTATGTAATTAAATAGTTATCGTTGTAGAGAATCCTTCAATTAGGTCCAGGTGTACATGTGGGTGCCATAAGCGCTTTAATAAAATTAATCTTTAAAATTTTCAATCACTTTTTTTTATTGCAATAGAATCATACATGCAACCAATCATTTGTAAATAAATTTAATTCTTAAATATAAATATTATATACTATAAATCTATATTAATAAAAGTAGATACAATAATGATATTGTAACTATTAACTATACGTGTAGATGAACATAATGGTTATAATCAAATTATAATTATACACATTCTTTTGTATTTTATTTTTATAATCATTCTTCGATCACCAATATGTTATTAATTTACAAATAAAGTATATTTGATAGTATTGATAAATGAAGAAAAATAATAAAAAATAATAATAACATTGTTGATATTATCAAAAATAATAAAGTAGTTGATATTAGCAAAACAAAAATGATGTCGTAAATAAGACTATTTCTTTTAATAATTTTTAATTTATAGAGATAAACATTAATAATAATTTCTAAAATGATAAAGAATCGGAAACATAGGGGATTACATTAACCTTAACAACAACAGTGTAAAGTTAATTTTTTTATAATTATCGTTTATAAGGACATATCCTTAATTTTTCTCCACATCCTTAATTTTTTGTTAAATTTAGATGAAGATCAAAACATAGTACGCTTCTCCAGAGAGAACTAAGACATCTAGATAAACTTAGGAAACAAATTACTTAACTTAATTTTACTTTTCTCACAACCCGAGGTTACGCAAATAGAACATCTAAAAATATTTAGATTACAAAAATACATGCTAAACTTTCCAAAATACAACCCCCCATGGGGCCTACACAATTTGAAATCAAAGAATTCAGCAGCTTAATTATCCGTGGGCCCAAAAGTCATCCAAAAATTTAGTCCAACAAATTTGAATTGAAAACGTAGCTCTAAAACAAAGACCATCACCTATTAAAGTCATTAGATTTGACTGTGGGCCCCAATTGCTCATTGCCCAAGAGCAGCAGGTGATATGAGGAGCACAGAGCAGCGCCGGACAACCACCAGCCTAACCGGAGACCATAATCCAAATCAGGGCATGATCCAAAATGAGCACCTGATTAGAACAAAGGAATAGGGGGAGCAACTTCAAACCCCAGATTCCGGTTATTCATAATCAAAAGTAGCACCTGATTATACTATAAACAACCCACAATACATTTCTAGAATACAACAAATGAAGCATGGGAAATATATATAGTAATAGATGAAAACACCAATCCGAGAAACATATCTAGATAATAACAAGTCCAGATTCCGGCAACAATAAATATCCAATCTAAAATATAAATAAGATCGAAATAGACTCTGAAAAAACCTTCAAGATCTGAAATCCCCACCTCAAATAATCCCACACCAGATCATAACCTCCGATTTCAACACAGACTTCATTAATACCCCCTACTAATCGAACAATGAAAAACCACGACCCATCAACCCTCGGACTTGACACTGAACTTCGGGATGGTCCTCAATTAGCCACCGAAAAGTCTAAATAGAACCTAAGAAAGAAAAGTAGTGATCAGGGAAATGGAGGAGATAGTGGGCCGAAGTGGATTGGAAGGGAAAAAGGGAGAGAGGAAAGCAGATGGGTCGGATGGAAGGAGTGGGTTGAACTTACCACTCACCCATTGATCACTCTCTATCCTCGACATCTGTGCTTGATAGTTGTATATGATTCTCTCCTCACTGGGCGGGATTTTTTTTGTCAGGTGGAATATTAGCCTTTAGATCAAGTGAGATGAAATCTGGGACGTTATTGTGCTTTCTCAATTGACAAAATTTAAATTAGGTTCTGTTTTATTAATATAGATAGTTGAGGCCAAAGGACCATGAAGCATGTGTATAATGAGTAGACATGATCGACCTTGTTAACTTAACATGTGAAGTCTTGAGTAAATGAAAAATGAATAATGACCTATGATATGTTTGAAGAAGGATTAAAATTAGTTATTCATATAATAACATGTGTGTTGTGCATGATTGTTCATTTATGTGCATGACGTGTGTACACTGGCTTACTGCAGAAGCAACCTTGTCTTAGTTTGCACAAGGAGCAGCGCGGCCGCACATCTCCTTAGTATAAATTAGGCGCGGTGGCGCCATCCTGCAATGAAGTCTGAGTTCTGTTAATAAAATTAGAGCTTATGCATGCTTATTTGGTTACTCTAATCTATAATACATGTCCAGTATAGTAGTCATGTGTTAATAAGCATGTTATTGAAATATTCTATGATGAATTGATGTTTACAACTTTAAAGTCAATAGTGATTTCAACTATGACATAGTGTGTTAGAAACTAATCGTGGAATGTAATGACACATGTATAGAAGCATGATAGGTGATGATTTGATTCTTGTAAGTGTGCACTCATATTAGTTTACACGTAATAATTAGAAAGACCGACTTGTTAATGTTAGGTCGTTTCAACGCAAGTTAACTGAAGCTAGAATTATATTGTAGCTGAGAAAACAAGCAAGTTTCCTTGTACTTCACTCTTTGGTTGTGCAAGTTCCTTAAATTCTTACTCTTTTACTTGAGCAAGTATCCGAACATTATTTTATTGCATTGCAAGTTCCCTAAACTTACTCCAATTATTATTGAGCAAGTTTCCTTGAAATTCACTCTTTGGTTGTGAAAGTTCCTTAAATTCTTACTCTTTTACTTGAGCAATTATCCGAACACTATTTTATGGCATTGCAAGTTCCCTAACCTTACTCAAATTTATATTGAGCAAGTATCTGAACACTATTTTATTGTGTTACAATTTTCCTAACTTACACATCTTTGTTTGTTGTGAAAGTTTCTTATCCTTCTCATATTGTATTGACTAGGTTATTGTTGAATTAAAAGTATTCATTTAAGCTTGAATCTTATTTCCAAGCATGCTATTAAGTGGTTTAATTACTTTACAATTATTCCACATCGATATTATTGATATTCGCACTTAGTGCACTTGAGTTCGTACAGTCTTGGACTTGTACATCATTTAAAGTTCAATAATTCTTGAACTATGTTAGAGAGAGTCTGAACCTTTGTTCGATCAGACAAATGTATGAAGTTTTATAAAAGCTATCCAAACCAATTGATGGTAAGGATTCTTAGACTGAAAAGAACACCCCTTTCTATGATAGGGAGTACCGAGTATCTAATATAAGATACAAAGAGCGATTTAAATGTTATGCATATACATGGTGTATGTGAGGTCGATCCTCAAGTACTTATTCTCAGAGCCAAGAACCAAAGGGTCAATTAGCTATTGATTTCATTGAGTGTTATAGTTCAAAGTCTACTTGACTAGCAGTTATTCTAAAAGCAATCATTATCTTTGCTTCTAATATTCATATTGTTGAATACTTCAGATATTCATATTGTTGAATTCTTTGTCAGACATTTTCCTTTCATCATGATATATCCTTATTGTTGTATTTAAACTTGTTGCTCATCCTTGCTATATCATGAATTATATTGCAGCTAAGCCCGATACCTCGGGAAATGACAAGGGTAAAGGAAAGATATAGGATAGTCTCCAGGAGCAGAATTTATCTTATGCTTAATTTAAATTATTGTTATGTAATATGAACCCTAAGTACTATTATAGGGTATGTTTGAAAGATTGTATTAAGGTTATCGAATCTTGGGACTAGTAATACCTTTTGAATGAACGACGTACGTTTATTATTTTCCGCATTTTAGTTATCGTATGTTATTTAGAGGTGGATGTTTGTTTTTTATCGTGATGACCGAACCGAGGTCAGAGGACCCGGATTCGGGGGCGCTACATAAACCTTGTGAACTCAAGGATGTCAAAGAACTAAAGATGCTGAGATTTTCTTAGCATGAATCTTCAAAACCATGACTGATTGATTGAAGGTCAAGAGGAACAACAAGTTGTCAGGAGGAAATGAGAAATTATGCACATCAATGCCTAACCTCTGTATGTCTGAGTTAAATGACTATTAAGAAACTAATAGTAGAAAGGTACGATTCCTCACAAATATAATTGCATACATCATGTTACACCTCCTTATGCACTATTACAACATCCTATCAAGAAATCATAATCTACCTAAAAAGATGAAGAAAGAAAGTACACTGAGATTGGAAACTCAAAATGCTTACAAACCTTCTCTCCATCCAAGTTTTAGGTTGAAGATGACATCTTGAAAGAAATTTGAAATAGGTCATAAGCATATCAAAGGTTAAATCAATTTTAAGTGGAGTAATCTTTGCTAATGGGTTAGTATATATGTACAAACCTATGTTCTAAGTGTTTGATAACCCACAGAGTATGATCAGTTCTACAAGAGTATCTTGATGATTTGTAGAAACTGATCACCTCCATGAATCAACTAGATACACATAAATCGTAGAGTTGATTCTCACTCTGTGAACACTTAAACCTTGTGAACATAACCCCGCAAATGATGAAACCATCAAAGAAAAAGAGTGTGTTATTAAAATGACAAATCTTACACACATTCACCATCATGCATCTCAAAATGTATTATCTAAAACTAGTTGCATGCATGAATATGAATGTTGGTGATAAATGTGATGATTATCCAAATATATGAGGAACATGGGTTTAGAAAACTAACCTTGCAGGACCCATTTAATTGTGGGTACCAAAAATTGAAATGTATCTGTCATGAAGGTACTTGGTCTATCTGACCACACTAAGGAATGCTAAAGCAGAGGACTTCAGTCAAGAAGATTCAATCAGCAGATGGCTTAAGACTATTCAGAAATGATTATGATAAAACTCCTATATGTCAAAGCCTGTCCTTGAAGACCTGTTGAGCTGATATGGATAAAGCTCACATGGCTGCTGATCTTTATATGAGAGCAGGCCATTCAACCAAAGATGAAAAAAGGGATCTTAGATGCTCAATCATGCATAGCATGGCATATGAGAAGAATCCTCAAGGAAGCTTATCACAGAGGATCATTGAGCATCAAACATGAGGAACTCATTACGGGAGCATAACTCAACGAGAACGTGCTGACAAAGGAGACTACGTTCGTAGTGCTGACAAATGATCATAGAATGATCAGTCTTGGAGATATCCATGTCTACGATGAAAACAGATTTGTTTGTCAGTGGTGATTCCAGTCATAAAGAAACGGGCAAGGATGTCTCCTAATGCACATGAAGAAAGAGAAATCACACCTCACTGAGAAGATAGTATGAACATGGGGAAGCAGTGAACCTTTAAGAAACAACAACACTTAGTTATATACTATGAAGCAGTGTACCAGCTGTAGAGTCACAAACCTTTGTGGCTGATGAACCAAATAAAGAACCATAGTCAGTAGGAACGTCTCAAAACGTACTACTGATAACCTTTCAGCCACCCAACCCAAAATCATGGAGTGCCTACGATCAAACATCTTATCGTAGTTTAAGAACAGGAGGACACCACGATTACAATAAATGCAATTGCCTGAAGTTGGTAGAGGTCCTCCCCAGCAGAAAAAGGTCAAATAAGATATCAGTGCAAACCACTTCTAAAGTATTTCATCTAGAAAGTGCCTCAGGGATAAACCTAACCCTTACTTCACTCTAAGAGGTTGGCCCTTCCTGAGCTACCTTGACCCAGAAGGAATGCTAAGTAAAGTTCATCTCAAGGACCAAGTCAGTCAACGTTCGTAGAGTCGAGGTTGAAGAGAACTCCATGATCGTAGTGTAACCTCAGCGATCGTAGAAGCAGACTCGACGATCATAGTCCTACCAGAGGATACCCTAGCTAATGAGGAGCTAGGAACAACTGGACAATTGCCCAACCATTCAGATCATGAGGAGATAAGTTCAAATGCTGGTTGGAAAGATGTCCTACTGAAGAAGAATGCCCAAGCCTTCATAAAGTACATCAGTGATCAAGCTATGCAGCATCGAGATGTCAAAACCATTCACTGCAGCGTCTCTCAAAAGATGATCGTTGAGTCAACAAAGGAAAATGTAGAGTCCATAACTGTCTTATAATGTTACTCTACGTACCAAAATAGTCAACGGTCAATCCACGTCACTGACGCCTATTTGTTTTGAAAAGAGACATTAAATTAAAGAGTTAATAGGGGAGTTACAGCTCATTACTGGGCATCGTGCAACTAATGGTTGGTTGACACATCACTGTTTACGCAGAGCTAGAAGGAACTGCCATAAAGGAAAATTCAAATTAGCAAATAGATATCAGAAGCTATCGAACCTCTCTCCCTCCCATTTTTCAAACCCTAGATCCCTCTCAAAAGCTAAAATCAATTAACCCTCCAAAGCCTTGCCCAAATCAAATCAACCATCTCTCATAAACTCCTCTAAATCAAATACACATATTCCTCGAACCATTCAAATGGAAGATTGGCGAGTAATCATTGGCATTCAGCTCGGAACCAAGTCATTTGAAAAATCCAAAAAAAAGTTCAGAGACATTCTCGAACTTGTGAAGAAAGCTGGATTCTCAGAATGTCTTGAGGCTAGCACTCGAGTATATACTGAACTGATCAAGGAATTCTACTCAAATGCATCCATAAATGTCGGAACCCTTTTAACCAAGGTTAAAGGTCAGTCTCTTAAGTTGAAATCATCTAATATCAATCAATGCATATGTTTCCCTGACCTAGGGCTGAGAAACCTTGATGAGATCAACACTGAGCAAGAAAAGGAGATTATGGGGTACAAAAGAAACCCCAGTCTAAAGGATATAAAGAAAAAGGAGTTCCCTGAGGAATTCGAGTTCCTTACTGAAATAGTGGGAAAAGCATACGAAGAAAGGATACTGCACATGCCACTCTGCTTGATCAACAGTTAAAAATCATGTCTGCTATAGTTCTGAAGAAACAAATCAACTTTGGAGTTATCCTGTTTGATCAGATTTCTAAATGGCTGGAAAAGGCTGAAATGAAGAAGTCTACAGATAAACCCCTTACAAAGGTTTTTCATGGAAGACTTTTGAGCATTGTGATGAAGAATAAATTGGGAAACAAGATCAAAGATGATGAGGGAGAACCACTAAATGTTCATAAGGTCATGTCTCCACAACTATTTGTGAATTGGAAGAAAAACTCCAAGGAAAACAGAAGACTGACAACTGGGAGCAGTAGCAAGGCCTCTACAAAGAAAAGGAAGGCAAAAGAGGTAGAAATCTCTGAGTCTGATAACTCTGTACCAGCAGCAACCACACCAGCCAGAAAGAAATCCAAAGGTGTGAGGAAAATTGAGGCTCCACCAAGAAGTCTATCAACTGAAGACAAGGATGAAGAAGAAAAGTCCCGATCACGAAACCACCAAGAGAAGAAGTAACAGATTGCTTCAAGGGCCATCAAGCAAGAAAGCTAAGGTGGTAAACAAACCAACCGCAGCTTCCCAAGCAAGCCCCTCAAACAAAGAAGAGGAGGTAGAGTCAGAAGAAGAGAAGAAAACTGATAGTCTCAAGGCTGAGTCCCCACAGACCAAATCCAACAATGAAGGTGAAGTTGGATTAATGGAAGAAAATGCAGAATCTGCTGATGAAGAAGAATGCACAAGCCATGTGGCTAACCCGCAGAGCATTCACTCTAATGATGAAGAAAAGATACAAGCTGACCCAACTCCATCCCCAAATGCAAATGCTCCGACCAGCCCAGATGATGGGTCAAATGATATTGATTCTGAAGAAAAAGGACATGTCAGTGTTGAACCTCAAGGAAGTTCGTCTGATGATCCAAAGGCTTTAGAGTCTGAAGAAGAATAAGAGTATGACTCTCCCATACCTGAACCCCCAAGGAGAAGAAAGAGCTACATATTAATTGCTCAATTTGCCTCCAAGAAGAAAAGTGATCATTCCACTGCAGTTATTGAGGTAAGTGATGATGAATCCAAGGAAGACATTCCTGAAGAAAAATCTGGTAATGAAGATCAACAAGAAGGATTCACTGATGAATCTGATCAAAATGTTTCAGACTCCAAAAGAGAAGAAATGGAGAAAGATTTGGATTCTGCACATCAGGAATCAGAGGAACAAGAAGACTATCCAGTTCTCTCTCCCGCAAGGATTAACAGAAGAATAGTGGTGGAAGTCTCAAATGAACTACTAGAAGCACCTCCCGAGAGATGGGTAAATTATGGAAATGAACAGGTCAAGGTGGTAAGGATGACTGCTTTTGAGGTGTTTAAAAACTTGAACAACATGGAACTAGACTGCACGACTATCCTCTACAATCTTGATGATCTGCTTATGAGATGGTTTTTCCAATGGATGCCTTGGCTAAAGGCACATTCTGAAAGAGATGGAAGTTACTTCAGCTGGTGCTACTCTTATTTTCCAAGCATGGAGCTGGTGGCACAAAACTTGCCAAGGGTGAAGAGTTTTGCAACAATGATGATCAAAGACCAGCCGCACTACAAAGTCTACAGACATGCTGGCAGCACGACCCGCGCTACCTTCTTGAAGGAGCCGATATCAAGGCCAAAAGCTGAAATAGAGGCTCATAGTGCAGACAAGCTTGATGAGGTGGTGGTATTGGAAAACGTAGTACCAGATCCGAAAATGGTGGAACTGACAGATAGTGATTCAGACACTAAAGTTGGAGCTAATCAAGCATCAATGGAAGTACAGAATCTAAAGAACAAGGTTTCTTCTCTAGAAAAGCTGTGGGAAATAGAAAAGTTACTAAATAATCAATTGCGAACGGCGTTAATAGAAACTATGGAAGAAAAAGATAAGCTTAAAATCCAAATTGATCAAATGGGAGCCGGAAGCAACAAATCATGTGCAGCTCAAAGCAAGAAAGGGAAAAGAAAGATGAAAGACCGTGACTTAAGAAATAAGTAGGATTAATAGTTGATTATTTATGTTTGATAATATACGGGTGTAATGTAATATTCTCAAACTTTTGTATAAGTTATTACAGTAATTCCTGACTTTTGTGGTCACAAAGGGATAACAGTATGTGTTATGCTATGTAAGGTACTTTGAATTGATGTTTGATTAATGGAATAAGTTTTGTATAAAACTTTGTGTTACATGTTAAACTTATATAATAAGGTTTAGAATGTAAGTTAAATTTATGATTTTATGTAATCAGATAATGCTGCCAAGACGTCGTACACCAAATCAAAGGGCAGAAGAATATGTCAACAATGCTGAGGGACAATAGCAAGACCCAATACAAAACTTTGCAAACATGGTAGGTCAGGCTATGTAGCATGGAATACCAGCCACATGGAATCGACCAGACAATCGCTTGGCAAATTTTAAAGACTTCAAGGCAGTAGGACCACCAAAATTCAAGAGATCAGCTGACCCTATAGAAGCCCAGACATGGGTTAACAAGATAGAAAAGGCGTTCGTAATTGCTAGGGTAGATGAGGGGTAAAAAACCTCTTTTGTCACCTATATGATGAAAGGGGAGGCGAATTTTTGGTGGGAAGCAAATCAAGCGAGGGTAGGAGAAGGAGTAGTTACTTGTGCTAGGTTTAAGACTTTGTTTTTCAAAAACTACCTCTTAGCTAGCATGCAGGCTAGGATGGAGGTGAAATTTCTAGAGTTAAAGCAGGATAACATGACTGCTGCGGAGTATGCCGCAAAGTTTAAGGAGTTAGCTAGGTTCTCTCCGCATCAAGTTGATACGGAGGCTAGGAAGGCAAGAAGGTTCGAGCTTGGATTAAAACCCTGGCTCTACAACAAGGTGGCAGTGTTGCAAATCAATACTTTTGCAGCACTCATGGAAAAGGCTATCATAGCTGAGGAGGGGAGTGAGGCCATAAGCCTCTACAACAAGGAGAAAAGGAATAAGGGCAAGGCAGTAGAGGCTATGAAGGTGGAAACTAATAGTGGGAATAGGGGTGAAAAAAAAGGGAAATTATTTTGGGAATGTTCAGGTAAAACAGGAAGGTGTGAAGAAGCAGGTAGTTCAGTGTGGAGAGTGTGGGAAGAATCACTATGGTGAGTGTTTGAAGGGTAAGTTTGTATGTTACAAGTGCGGGCAGGAGGGCCATATTTCTCGCAACTGCCCCAACCCAAGGATGAACAATGGGTGTTTTCTGTGTGGGTCTATGGAGCATAAGGTGAGGGATTGTCCAAAGAGGAAAATGGAGGTAGGGAGTATAACCACGGGAAAAGGCAGTGGGACTATGGCGATCACAGGACCGACTTCAACCAACAAACTAACAAAAACAACCGCGAGAGTCTTTAATATGACGGTCCAGGATATTGTGGCAGCTGGGAATGGAACTCCAGGTATTATTCGAATAACTTTTATTTTCGTATATATATAAATTTCCTATATATATCAAATTATGTTATAAAGAAATTTTGAAGGAGGAATTTGAGTTCTTTTAGAAATCAAACTTCTATTTAATCAGATAGACAAGCTTTATGTTAAATAGTTAAAGATCAGTCCGATCAAATATGATCGAGATCTACTTGCAATGATTGTGTATGCTATGTACCCTTGTATGTATAAGTTTTAAAACGGTGATTCCGGGGACCGAATCTTTATAAGGGAGGGTGTATGTAATAACCTGATATTTTCTATATAAATAAAAAAGAAATTTTGCATATAATTTTTTATTTATTTTAAAGATAATGAATATGTGCCAAGTAATGTGTATGTAAATATGTGATAAATAAAATTTATTTATTACATGAATAATTAATTTTATAGTAGAAATGTCTTTATTATTTATTTTCTATGAAAATATGATTTTTATATTATTTAAATAATGTATGAAATGATTATTGCAATTATTATAATTATTATTTTATTATATAAATTTTAGTTCGATTATTTAAGTTACTTATTTTTAACTTAATTAATAATGTTATATATGAAAGATAAATCGGATATGGAATCCAAACGCTAATTTTGGATTTTGAGTAATGAATGAGAATAATAATATTATATTAACTATAATATTATTTTTAAGTGTTGTAAATATATATAGTATATGGTTAGACTGATATTGGTTAGTCAATTATGGTGTATGACAACAAACCCTAGTATTACTGTCATAAACCATAATTTGGGACTCAAAACTAGAGTTTAAGGTCGGTCAGAAATGGTGTTATATGAATTAAGTAGCATATTATAGAATTTTTGTTAATTAGGAAAAACCCTAATTTGCTATTTAGGAACCCTAATTTCTAAAACTAGAAACCCTAATTATTATTTTAGTAAATTGAATTGTTAATTTGGGAACCCTAATGTATTAAGGATCCCTAATTATTTAAACCCTAATTTCTATTAAAAACCCTAATTTTAATTAGTGTGTTTTAATTAAAATTTTGTTACACTTTAATTTTAATTTTTCAAACCCTAGAAATTTATTGAGAAACTTTAAAATTTAAAATCTAGTGATTAAACCCTATATTCAAGTACCTTGGACAAGAATACCATTAAAATTAAAATATAATTGACCATTTTACCCATTTTGTCCCATTCTTGAATTATTAATAACAAAATCCTACCATATCTTGGCAAGCCACCCTAGTCTAAGCTATGAGCCTACAAAGCTACAACTCTAAGCCATTATTAGCATCCAAATACATTGCATCAAAGATTAGATAGAATTTAAAGAGAGAGAAAGTGCATTATTACCTCATTTGTGCAACCCACACTTAGCCATACCCTCTCAAGCTTAAACCCACGAAATCCAAAGGTTTACCAGTCTTTAAATCAATCCCCACGACTTACAATAACAGATCATAAGCCAAGAAATCAGAAATTGTTCATAAAAAGGTAAACCCTAAACTAGAAATCTCACTTTTGATCTTATGTTAAATGTTGTGTTTTTATGTTAAAACATGTTGTTTGTAGTCTATTTAAGTGATCTGGGTTGGTATCTTGTAGATCCATAACATCTAAGTACTTGAAATTAAAGTTTTCAAAAATTTGGAAAAAGTTTAAAAATGAAGTCTGACAACGAATGTCATGCCTTATATCTCTGTGATCTTTGATGATTTTTGTGTTTTGAAAGTTTAAACTTGTAGTCTGTTATGAGATCTTTAATATGGAACTTGAATCAGGTCCATATCTGTTGTAGATTAAAAGTTATTCGTGGTCAAAGTGGGTTGACCGACATTGACAGAGCATTTCTGGGTAACCCAGATTTACCTAGATCGTGTCTGACAAGATTTTGTTGGCCTCAGATCTATCGGTGCGTTGTTGTTTTAATTCTGTTTTTGTAACTAAGTTGTAGCATATTAGTTATACTCCAGATCCATGCCTTTAAATCACTCAAACAATCAACATATTGTAAGTAGTGGATAGTCAAAGTAGGTCTCTCGACATTCACTTTCAAATTCTGGGTAACCTAGAATTGGTTTTCAGCGTCTGACAAGTGGTTCATGTAACACCCGAGAATTTTGAATTTTGAATGAATTAAATTTTTATTTGATTATGTGAATTAAATGAATTTAATTGAGTTATTATGTGAGTAAGATGTTCGAAGGTCGTTCGATGACCTAGAATATACGGATGTGGTTAGTATTCTAGTTTTGTGCTAGTATTAATGGTTGTGAATTATCAAGACGAAAACGAAGGTTTTCCGAGAATGTTTGCGTAAAAACACTATTCATCCAATTTCGTTCGGAGCTAGGGTTTGAAATTTTGAAAAACGCGTAATGATAGAATACGAAGATAGTATGGAATATCCAATAATAATTCTGTTATGGCAAACGAAGTTTTCGCTTGCGGATGTAAAACCTAAGGGTTTGTGAAAAAGGTTTCCAAAAGGGAAATGCAATGCGTATAGTTGTTTCAGATATTATACATATGAAATACGAGTATTATATTAGTATGAATACGAGTACGGTATGAAGAATAGTACGACGTATAATACGATTATTATATGAGTATTAAACGAAGAGAATACGTGAGTAATACGCGTAGAATACGAGTCGTACTAATGGAGTATGAGTTAAGGGTTGGTATAATCTAATTGCACTTAAACCAATAGCAAGCCCAATAAATTATATGAGAAAGCCCAAGTTGAGGCCCAACGATAAATAAAGTTAAGCCCAATCTAAAGAATTAAACCGTGGGTCGAACCAGTGGGTGATGGGATGGGTAAAACCCATGGGGCAACCCATGGGATGATCCATCAAGGAGTGGGCCGGCCACTTGGTGGGCAAGTAAAGGCAATACTTGATCACCAAATACTTTGCTTGGTGATCAAGAAGTGAATAGTAAGGAGGTGGGGAGTTGGACAATTTAACCCTCATTTTAGTTTTCTATATATACAAAGCTAGTGTTGGCCATTTTGTTGTTTTAGAAAGCTTGTCCAGATATATATAGAGAGAGAAAGAGCTAGAATCATATAATCATTCTACTTCCAAGCAAGCCTTTATACGTTTGTCAAGAACGTGAATTACTTCAAAGGTAAATTCTCATAAACCATAATCTTCATCTTTTTCGATTTCTTGCTCGTAGAAGAATCGTAGATCGGTGGAGCATGTTTATTGAGGAGATATAAGGATGCATATTAATGACTAAATCATTGATAGGTCATGACCAAATAGAAATCGTAAGTGTTTACATGAGTTAAAACCGTAGAAAGTCTTGAACGTTAACTTAGTTATGAATGAACGTTTTGAAAACCGTTATAGCTAAGGAATGTGCCTATTGTTTGGTTAGGATGACTATGATGAATCAATGGAGTTTTCCATTTGATTTGTCTTATAGAACACGAGTAACGAAGTTATGGCGAATTTTGCAAAAATAGACGTTAAACGTCGAAAATGAAAAAAGCCCGGATTAAAGGTCAAAAGTTGCCGTCTGACTTGAAAACGTTGGTTTCCAATGTCAACACATGAGATAAGGTAATTAAGAGTCGTGGGCAAAAGAATCGTCGCATTCCGACTTATAACGAAGAAAACGAGTATTGAACGGTCGAAAACGTTAAACGAACGCTTAAAATGAACTTAAAGGTGAATTCCGAGATAACAGATTCGAAAATGTGAAATTCTTATATGAACACGTAAAGGATGTTATTTGTGACTTGTAGGCTTTCGAATGGGTCAATTCGGATGTAAAATGAACAAATTAGGAAGCCGGGAGTTTCGTTAGGAAACCAAATTATTTTGGCCAACTGGTGTATGACTTGAGCCGCAAATACCAAAACCAAGACAAAGTGGTGGTGTCGCAATGCCGCTGACTTTACCGAAAATACCTCTAGAAGTCATACCAAGCAAATACCACTAGAATACATAGGATGTCGTACGTGCAAATACCGACAAGAGAGAGAAAATGTTGACCAAGTTAGGTTTTGTTCCATTTGAATGTAGACCTAAAGTAAGACATTGAAGGTACTTAATGTACATGATAAGACTTACCTTAAATCACTTATATGGTGTTAATATAAGAAGATCTAGTAAGGTTTAATAGAAATTAAATAAAGAACGCGAAGACGTAATAAGTAAACCGTGAATGACATTCAACGTTGGTATTTAACCAATAATGATTGAATGTCGGTTAAGGACGTAAGAACGTTAATGAGACGTAACAAAGTATAGAAAGTCGAATTGACTTTAATAATAACGAAGTTAATTCAATTAAGACATAGAAGAGAAAGAAGTTGGTTAGAACCATAAAGTTAGTTTGTTTGATAACTAATTACAGTGTGCTATGTGATTATATCATGTATATCATGTAAAGACTGAGAATTGTTGAATTGTTAATTCGAAGACGCTTGAAGGCAAGTCTTTCTGAACGCTTGTCTAACCTTCGTGTTAGCCAAGTTTTACGTGATGCATGTTATACAATGCATGAATGATTTTAAAAAAGAGTTGATGCCTGTTTTAACTCGGCTAGACTAATACTGAAGAGTTGATTGATTTGTTTACAAGTCTTTCGATATAGAACTGTTAACGCTATCCTATGCCCAAGTATTTGGTACGGATGTAAAGGTAAGTTTGTCTATGTACAAACAAAAGTATTTTTTCATCGATTATTCGATCGGCACGCGAGGCTGCCAAATGTTGAACGTAAATACGTTTAACGTAAGAGTGTTGATCAACATAGAGTACAATAGGCTGATCACCTAGAAGTGCTCGTAAGTAAAGACGGGTGGATGGCCTTAGTGCCGGATATCCTTTTCAAGTATGAAAACGAAAAGAGTATATTCATGTTCTATTGACTGGTTCATCATTCCTAAGCTATTATATATACTTTGGAATTGTTATTATGACATGAGAAGTACTAGTCAAATGTTTCATAGTGCTTCGTAGTTAATTGTTCAAATATTGAGATAAAGCATGTAATTGTTAATGTGATATTCATATGATTCTTTGTGAACACTTGCTGAGCTAGTTATGCTCATTCTTGCTTGAACCATATGTTTGCAGCTAAAGCCGAATGAACTGAGAGTTATAAGATGGACAATTAATCATCCTATAATAGACTAGTGTATTTGTATGTAATATACTCATGAAGAACAACAAATGTATTCGGTTAATGAACATGGGAAAGGATTTATTACAAATGTAATACAAAGATAGTAATTACACTCATTTTGTTGTTATCTTAATGGAATGATTGTATGGATTGTAGTATCATGGAGCACCATCTGTCGGGTTGGAAGATACCCGGATTTGGGGGCGTCACAATTCATGATCCCAGATCTTGCATGTGTTTGATGTTTTGATTGTATTAAGGCTATACTCTTGTATGTGTACTACATATTCATGCTCCTAAATCACTTAAATAACAAATGAGTTGAAAGTTATTTACTACCAAACTAGGCCACTCAACATCGGGATGGAGTTTACGGAAAACCCGAAGCAGTATGAAACGCTCATTTCAAACAACGTTTGACCAGCTGCTAGCTAGTGATTTTGATGTTGTTTGACTGACCTGATGATTGATAATTGTACCTTGACATGTGGACTACAACCTTGAACCATTAGAACACATTAACCATAACCGGAACCTATAGAAATTTAAGCCTCAAAATGGACCTTGAAGCTGACTGGGTTTCTGGAAAACCCAGAAATCACTGACAATGACTTTGAATGGCCAGATCTTTGTGCTATGTGTTTGTATGACTGATTTGATGCTTGATTCATGTAGTATTACATAAATACTACATAATCAATACTTAAGATTGTCAAGAACTTGTGTAGATTGAAAGTTAGAGATGGTCAAAGGAGATACCCTTGAGCACTGACTGTCAATGTTCTCGAGCCTTAAGAACACCTATCGCGACAGAAACTGTCGCTAAAGCCTTTAGCGATGGATTTAATTATTTTTGTTTTATAATTTCTGAAAAATACATTAAAAATAGAAATAAATTCCTAAAAATTATAAAATCAGTTTTAAAAATTATTTTAAGTTATAAAATTAACTTTTGATAAATTATCATATTTTTCATTAATATTACTATTTATTTGACTATTAATGATATTAAATTTATTTAATAAATGTATTAAATAAATGGGTTAAAAATGATTTTTATATTATAAAACTTATTTAAAATGATAATAAGAGGTTTAAAAAAAATTTAAGTTATAAATCATGACTTTTAATATTTTAAGGTAATTTTCATTAATAATTTAATAATAATGATAATGAGTTTATTTAATATTTATATTAAATAAATAGTTTAAAATAGTTTTAATGATTTAAAAATCATTTAAAAAGGATATAAAGGATTTAAAAATATTTTTAGTTATAATAAATGACTTTTAATATTTTCATGAATAATACATTAATATTTAAATATTAACGGTGACCATTTAAAAATCATTTTAAATGTTTTAAAAATCATTTAAGGGTAAATTAAATGTTTTAAAAATATTTTGAGTGATTGTTAATAACTTAGATATTTTGTCAAGTATTTCATTAATATTTTATATTATTAAATATTAATGATAATGGAATTATTCTCAGATTTAAATCATTTAAAAATGATTTCAATGTTTGAAAAATCATGATAAATTATAATAATTATTTCAAAATTATTATAATACCTTGAAAAATAATATGATTAATATTTAAATTATCTATTATAGTATTGAAGTTACAAAATAAAGTTGAAGTAAATATAAACTCTATTATAATCCGATAAAGCCGTCAGTACACCGAAATGTTACCGAAGTTGACCCAGACTTATATAGATTTACCTGATAATTAATTTTTTATGTTAGAATGACTATTATAACTATGTGACAATGTGTTTAAGCTATATGATAACTGCAAATAGCAGTGTTATGTGTTATGATATGTTATTCTGATCAAAAGAATAATCTTATGAATGATAGGTTTCAGAATAAAAGATTAATCTAAGTTGCAAACAGCAGCTCAGGCAAGTATCTGAACTATTCTTTACATTGTGCAAGTATCCTAACTTTGCATTTCCTTTTTGCAATGGACATGAGTAAGAAAGTTTCAGAATCATATTATTGTGCTAGATTATTAACTCTATTGTTATTAATTATGTATCCAATCTTTGTATTCATACAAGTTCTTACATTATCCAATCATTGTATTATTGTATAATGCAGATATTTATTTTGTTCGTTAATTCCTATATAAGGTTAGACAAGTGTCCCCACTTGGATAACCATTGTATTTAATCACATGTTGATACATACTTATTGATTTTGAGTATGTATACGTTGACTTAAAAGCCATCGAAGCTATTTAATTTGGCTAGACATAAACTTAAAAATATTGTTGAGCAAGATAGAACTTTATTGTATCCAACCAGATTATCTTGGTTCGGATTCCCACTAAGTATGAACATCCCGAACATGGGAAAACTTTTGTTCACCTAAGGTGGATAAGATGAATGATAATATCGTTCTTGATCAATACATGGAATAACAGGCTGATCACCCCCCAGTGCCTGTAAGTTATGACGGTTTATAGATGAAGTTTTGTTTAACCTTTTCAAAAATAGAAAACATTGTTCATAGTCTGTTGACTGATCTCCAGTTATAGTCAATACGTAGTTTTAAAAATTTTATATAGAAATGATATGTTGTTATTATTGGTTCAGCTTACTTCACAACTGTTGATTCGTTGTAGAAGTGTCATTTAAAGAAAACATTTAATTCTTTCAGCTAATATACATTGTTATTATTACTTGCTGGGCAATCAAATGCTCATTCTTGCTTTAAATTTAAATGTTTTCAGCTAAGTATGATCAACCAGAAGGTTTAGGCAAGAACAAGGGGAAAGGAAAGTTGTTTGAATGAGTTTTATAATATTCTGGGTAATAGTTAAAGTTTATTAAGACAATGATAATTATTATCTATGATGTAATGAATGTTTAAAGGTCGCGTACCTGGGATTTAGACTTTGATATATGTAAATTAAGTTTGATATTTATATTTTTGCTATTATTATTAGTATTATTCCCTTCATAGAAATGGTATCGTGAAGCACCGAGTTTGGGTTTCAAGTACCTGAATTTGGGGGCGTCACAGGGAGGATGTCGTATATTCATAGGAGTTCTCATACGGATTTTTAGCAGCAGGTAGTTGGGTATCCAATATAGGCTGGGCATACTCGGCATACTATCAGCCCTGATGTTATCGCCAGTATTGCCACTGCGGATTTTTATAATACCTTACGGCAGATGTAATCTAGTAGTGGCTAGAGTAGTTTTAGATATGTAAATATTGTGTATCTAGTAGTGACGTAAAACCCTCTTTTGTATATTAAAGGGTAGTCTTTTGTAAATCCTAATTTTTGGAAAGAAATTATGGGATAGTAATGTAATCTGCTTAGGCTGTGTAATGTAAACGATGTAGTATTATACTACAAATAATGAATCAATATAAGCCTTTTTACGAAACAGATTTAGCAATGAATGTTGAAGTTATTGTTTAAATCTTGAATAATAACTAAGTAATAAGGAAAAGAATATTAATGATGTGTTGTTTGTTTTAACAGCAAAATGTCGCCAAGAAAAAGACAACGTAATCAAGACGCTAATGTAAATCAACTGAAGGGAGGTCCAGTTAACCCGATGCAGGAATTTGTTAACTTGTTAACAGCTGCGTTTAATATAATTGGGGCTAATATCCCCGTAAATCTTGGAGTAGTACGAGCTACTACTTTTAAAGATTTTAAGAGTGCCGGTCCGCCGGAGTTCAAAGGAACTACGGACCCTATAGAAGCCCAAACGTGGGTAAATGAAATTGAGAAGGCATTTGTCATAGCAAATGTCGACGAAGACCAAAATGTTGCTTTTGTAACCTACATGATGAAGGGAGAGGACAACTTTTGGTGGGAGGCCAACCAGGCTAGGGCTGGTATCGAGAATCTAACATGGAAAAGGTTCAAGGAGATTTTCTTCGAGAACTATTTTCCCACGAGTATGCAGAGAAGGATGGAAATGCAGTTTCTTGACTTGAAACAAGGGTAGATGACGGTTCCCCAATACGCTGCCAAGTTCAATGAACAGGCGAGATTTGCTCCACAGCAAGTGGACACTAAGGTTAGGAAAGCTAGATGGTTCGAGTAGGGATTGAAACCCTGGCTCTATAACTGGATATCTGTGTTCCAAAGTACTTCCTTTGGGACTATACTAGAGAAGGCGATAATCGCCAAATGTGGGAGCGAGGCTTTAAGCCAGTGCCACAAGGACAAGAAGAATAAGGGAAAGGTTGATGGGGGAGTGAAGGTTGAGGGAGCCAGCGGGAGTGGCGAAGGACTAAAGAGGAAATGGTTTAACTCTGGGAATATCGGAGTGAAGCAAGGAGATCCGAAGAGGAGGATGGAGGCATGCAAGACCTATGGGAAGACTCACTTAGGAGTCTGTCTCAAGGGGAAGGTCATATGCTATAACTGTGGATAGGAGGGGCACATTTCGCCTAACTGTCCAAGTCCGAAGAAGAACCACATATGCTTTATATGTGGGTCAACTGACCACATAGCAAAGAACTGCCCAAAGAAGCGGAAGGACGAGAATAAGGGTTCTAATAGAGGTAAGTTAGATATTGGTGGTCCAACGCAATCGGGTAGGCCGATGGCCCACACCTTTAACATGACGGTCCAAGATGCGATGGCATCAGGGGATGTAGTTGCATGTATTATTCCGATCAACGACATAAGTGCTTACGTGTTATTTGACTCGGGAGCTACTTGTGCTTTTATAGCATGTGATTTTGCTAGACGATTAGGATTACTTCCCGAAAAGTTACCAATACCTTTAAATATTAATGAAACAAACGAAGAGATAATTAATGTTGAAGATATACATAGGAGTTGTTATGTCGACATACGGGGTTGTAAATTATCGGTAGATTTGATACCGATAAAGTTAGGAGAATTCGATGTAATTCTCGAATTGGATTGGTTGTTTAACCATGGGGCAATTATAGATTGTCAGAAGAAATGTGTGAATATTATAACGTTGAGACAACCTCAGGTAATATTTTACGGTAATAAATCTCTGGGGCATTCGTGTTGTCTAACGATGATACAAACTAGGAAACTGTTGAGGAAGGGGTGTGTAGGTTATCTGTGCCATGTTGTTGATACCCAGAGAGTGGGAGCGACCATGTACCAAATACCTATAGTTAAAGAATTCACGGATGTTTTCCAAGTGAATTGTCGGGTCTTCCACCGGATAGAGAGACCGAGTTCGTAATAGACATTGTGCCAGGAGCGGCACCAGTTTCCAGGGCACCATATCGTATGGCGCCAGTGGAGATGAAGGAGTTAATGGTTCTGTTACAAGAACTGTTGGATAGGAAGTACATATAACCGAGTGTTTCGATGTGGGGAGCACCGGTACTGTTTGTCAAGAAGAAGGATAGATCGTTAAGACTTTGTGTCGACTACCGAGAGTTGAACAAATTAACGATAAAGAATAAATACCCATTGCCCAGGATCGATGATCTTTTTGATCAGTTGAAAGGGGCAAAGTATTTTTCAAAAATAGATTTGACGATGGGGTATCATCAGTTGAAGGTTAGGAAGGAGGACGTACCAAAGACCGTATTCAGGACTCGTTATGGTCATTACGAGTTTCTAGTTATGTCATTTGGGTTGACTAATGCACCAGCTGCATTTATGTATATGATGAACAGAGTGTTCAAATAATATTTGGACAAGTTCATTGTGGTGTTTATCGATGATATTCTACTCTATTCTAAGGCACCAGAAGATCATGATAAACACCTAAGAATAGTATTGGAGATATTGAGGAAGGAGAAGTTATATGTGAAGTTCACTAAGTGTGAATTTTAGCTAAAAAGGGTACAGTTTTTAGGTCATATCATTAACCATAAAGGGATTTCAGTAGATGCAGCAAAGGTGGAAGCTGTGATGAATTAGGAACAACCCAAAATGTCAACTGAGGTGCAAAGTTTCCTAGGGTTAGCGAGATACTATCAAAGATTCATCCAGGATTTTTCGAAGATAGCTACTCTGTCGACTAACTTGACAAGGAAGATGGTGAAATATGCGTGGACTGAGAAATGAGAGTACAGTATTCAAGAACTGAAGAAGAGGTTAAGTGAAGCGCCTGTTTTTTCATTACCTGATGACACAAGAAATTTTTTAGTTTATAGCGATGCTTCGTATAGAGGACTTGGTTGCGTGCTCATGCAACATGGCAAGGTCATTGCGTATGCATCATGACAGTTAAAGGATTATGAGAAAGTTTACCCTACTCATGATCTGGAATTGGTCGCGGTAGTGTTTGCCTTAAAGATATGGAGACATTATCTTTATGGAGAGAAATGTGAGATATACACGGACCATAAGAGTCTAAAATATATCTTCACATAGAAGGAGTTAAATATGAGGCAGAGGAGATGGCTGAAGTTGATAAAGGATTACGATTGTGAAATGTTGTATCACCCTGGAAAAGCCAATGTAGTTGTCGACGCTTTAAGTAGAAAGGGTCGAGAAAAGTTGTCTATGTTAACGACTCAAAGGAGTTAATAACAGAGATGGCTAGAATGGAAATAGAGGTGAAGTTGTTGAGTCAATCGGGATAGAGACTATTTGCGACGGAGATTCAATCTACCAATATAGAGATAGTTAAGGAGGTGCAGCTCAAAACTGATGAGTGTGAGTAGGTGCTTGACTTGTTATAACGTTAAGGCCGAACATCAACGACCAAGTGGCTTGTTACAGTCATTGGAGATTCTAGAGTGGAAGTGGGAGCATATCACGATGGACTTTATGGTGGGACTTCCGATTACTTAAAAGGGATATGATGTGATTTGGGTAATAGTGGACCGGTTGACGAAGTCGGCTCACTTTTTACCAATAAGGGTTAAGTATAACTTAGACCAATTAGCTAAATTTTATGTTAAGGAAGTTATTTCCAGACATGGAGTACTAGTTTTTATTGTGTCAGATCATGATCCACGATTCATATCGAACTTTTGGAGGAGTCTGCAAGAGCAGTTGGGAACGCAGTTGAAGTTGAGTACGGCTTATCATCCACAAACTAGATAGGCAGAGCGAGAGGACAATTCAGACGTTAGAAGATATGTTTAGATCTTGCATCATGGATTTCAAGGGTAGTTGGGATGATCATTTACCGTTAGTAGAGTTTGCGTATAACAATAGTTATCATGCAAGCATAGGTATGCCTCCTTACGAAGCTTTATACGGAAGAAAGTGCATAACACCGTTGTATTGGGACGATGTGGGAGAACATCGAATGCTTGGACCAGAATTGGTTTAGGAAACAGGGGATGTAGTGAAGTTGATACGGATGCGTCTCGTATCAGCTCAAGATAGACAGAAGAATTATGTGGACTCGCATCGAGTGAATAGGGAGTTTGAGGTAGGCTCGTATGTATTTCTAAAGGTATCTCCCTATAAAGAAAATATACGCTTTGGAAAGAAGGGGAAGTTAAGTCCAAGGTTTATAGGACCTTTTGAGGTGTTAAAACGGGTAGGCGAGGTAGCTTGTATGATAGCATTACCTCCAGACCTAGAACGAATACATAACGTGTTTCACGTATCGGTATTGTGTCCTTATAAGCCGGATTATAAGCATGTAATAGAGTATAAGCCTATTCATATCGAGAAGGACTTAACGTATGAAGAAATGTCGATTCCAATCATCAATAGAAAAGAGCAAGTTCTGCGAAACAAAGTTATACCTTCTGTAAAGGTGTTATGGAAGAACCATAATGTCGAAGAAGCAACGTGGAAGAAAAGATAAGGAAGAATTATCCTCAGTTATTTGAGTAATGTGAGACGAGATTATGGGGACAGAATCTTTATAAGGGGGGAAGAATGTAACGACCGAGAAATTCGGATCTAATGTAAAATAATTTTATTTAATTAAATAATGAATAAAATTATATTATTTGTTATTATTATGTGTTAGTAAGATGAATGTCGTTCTATAACCTAGAAATGTCAGAAAGTCGTAGTATTTTGACTACGTGAAGGAATTAAAGTGTTTGAATTTCCAAGATGAAAATAAAAGCTTTCCGAGAATTTTTTTGAAAAGTACTATTCATCAATTTCAGCTCGGGAATTATTTTTCAACTTCCGAGAAATACGTAACGATAGAATATCGAGGAGAGATGGATTATGTAATAATAATTCAAGTATGGAAAATGTAATTTTTCGCCTGCAGACTTAATTCGAGAAAGTTAGGGAAAATAAAGTGTTAAGAAGTTAAAGTAATGATCGTATAATATGTAGGTATTGTACGAGGAAATAAATACGAGTATGATACAAAGTATTATATGAGTATGTATGAATGATGGTATATCGTATATTATGAATGAGTATACAAGTTAGAATATGAGAATAATCATAGAGTTTATGTTCTAAGGCTTTAAGCCAAATGAAATGGACTTGTTGGATTGTTTAGCAATTTGTAAATTCCAATAGAAGTTAATGAGCAAGCCCAAGTGTAAGTAAAAAGTCCAATTATGTTTGTTAATACAAGCCCAAATGTAGGATAAGTTAATTAAACTTAAACCCTAAACTATTGATCCAATGGATTAGGGTGACCCATGGGGCAACCTATGGGGCAACCCATGATCATATGGTTAATCTTGGTGACCAAGAAATTTATGTGATGGACAAGTAATTAGTGTAATGAGCAAGATAACTTAGTTATGAAGTAATGAATAATATGGAGGTTTAGTAAGGAGGTGGGATTGGCTATTGACCACTATGCCATAACTTTAGCAATCCTATAAATAGCAAGCTTTGGATTTCATTAGTTGTTTGTTAACTTTCACCAACAACTTAAGTGCTTAATTGTTAGAGAGAATAAGTAAGAAAAAGTTAGACTTCCATTGTTAGAAAAGAAGAAGAAAAGTTTGATCATCAAAGGTAATGATCCTTTGTCATTAGTCTTCCATCTCTACCATTGTAGGTTGATAAGAGCAATATTGATTGATAGACATGTATGCTAAGGAATGATAAGTATGAATAATGTAACATTCCAGAATTTTTAAATGTAGTTTTAAATATTTATTGAGTTATATAAATATTTAATGGATGTGATTATCGGTAAATGAATATTTGTTTAATTGATTTAATATTATTTGGAGAATTATTTGTTAAATAAATAATTGATAAATTAAGGAAATGATTATTATATTGATATTTCAATTTAAATGATTAATAATTTGTATTGTGTAATGTGATTAAAGGAGTTATTTAATTAATTGTTATTTGAATTAATTTAAAATAAATATGAAAACTTGATTAATATAGTGCGACAAATAACTATATTATAAGGAGTTATTAAAATGAATTAAAATAGTTTAATTTAGTTTTTAACAAACAAGGCTTATTATATAAATTCTTTAAATTTAAATGATTTGCCAAACAAGCCTTATGGCTTTTGAGATTTCTAGATAAATAAAATAAAATCAAATAATAAATATAATATATTTATAACCTAAGCGTTATAACTGATATTGTGTTTAATATATGTATTATTATTAGTATCAATATTAGTTTACGTTCAATTGAGCCTATACTAAGAAAGAAGAGGTGAGAGCTTTACAGAGAATTGAGAGAGAAATCAAGAAATTTCTAGCATTTAGCAAAGATTATATTAACAAATTAAAGGTATGTTCACAACTTTGTATTATATATATATGTGTGTGTGTGTGTGTGTGTATTCATATATGAACTTACGGCATAGTTTTGGCTTATGTTCTGTGAATCAAATTGGTGAATTGTGGATATATAGTTGGTAATTGTGGTTATACATGTTTGTAATTCTAGAGTTTATGTTCAAACAAGAAATCACATGCTAAATTCGTTTGACAGTGATTGTATTCTTCATATGGCTTGAGTAAAAGTAACAATTTTAGTGGCCAATTCTTATGTTAAACTGTAAATTGAGGCTTGCATATGTTAGTTCAATGAGATACGAGTATAACGTAATTTGAATGAGGTAATTTAAACAAGAATTGAAATCATAGTGTTCAATTTTGTGAAGGAACTCGAAAATAGAGTTTTTGTTTGAAAACTTTAATTTGGAGAAATTAAAATAGTTTTAGTTAGTGTTAAATTGTGCTAATTGGCTGTAAATGTGAGCAATCATGTTTATGATATTGTTATATTTATTCTACGTGTTAATTTCACTGTTTGGTGGGTGAAATTCGTGTTTGTTGGGATAAAATCACCATCGCTCATAGCCGACTGCTGCGTCTGTCTCAACACCTACCCCCAATACACTGCAAGTTACAGGCAAAAAAAATAGCCATGATTCTTGTGGGTCTAAAAACCTTTGTATGGTAGCAATGCCACATACTACAGTTTGAGATTCTAACTTCTGCTATTTCAGCATACTTGGGAAAGTGTCACAATATGGTCTGAAATTGTGTTAGCATGTTAAATGTGTAATGTTAAGGTTAACATAACATAGTGAGTTATGGTTAGTATGACCAAAGTTGCAAAAGTGATTAGTAAATCAAAAATGCGTTATGTGGTAATTAGTATACATAATAAAAGTTAGACAAGTGTTGTGAAGTAAAACACTTAGAGTTTCTGAAATGTGAATGGTAATGAACATGTTATGATATGTTAGCATGTCTAATAGGTATTGTGGTTCTAAAATTATGTATAGGTGATCGTGAGTTCAATTTTATAGCTTACGCTCAATGGCAAGTCTTCTAACTCCATACTTTCATTGAGTTAGTTTGTTATGTTTATGCAAGTTTTCTAACTCTACACTTTCGTTGAGCTAGTTCGTTTATTACATTGTACAAGTTTTAACTCTATATTTTCGTTGAGTTATTATATTATTATACATGCATGCTTTTGATTGAGCAAGTTTTTATCTCAACTGTTATTGAATAAGTAAATTGTTCCTAAAATCCATTTGAGCAAACTCAAATTCTAATGTTATTGGAAATTCTCCATTTGTTGATTCATTCCAACTTGTTTACAGTTAAGCAAGTTTCTTAAAGTTCAGGAATTTTATTTCTAATATTATAAAACATGAACCTAGCTTATTTTACTGTTCAAGCAAAGGTTAACCATTTTATTCATTCTATTGAATATTATGCTCTATAGTTATTTCAAGCATGAGATAGATATATAAAATCAGTTCATTTATGATTCTCAAATATTCTAAGTTATGTTGTTATTAAATAACTGTTCTATTATTCAAGCATTATTGATTCAACTAGTTCCCTAGTTGATGATCATTAAACTTCAATTACCCTTGAAAGCTTATCCAAACTAAACTTTCTTTGGTGCGGACTTGTACTCTAAATACTGAGATGAACAACTCTATGTTTGGGGGTTTACGCTTAGCGTTGAAATGGTTGTGCACAATACATTGTACGAAGGATTGATCCCCCTAAGTACGTGGAGTCCTTATAGTCATATGACTGTTAAAGTTATAGTTGAAAGATTACTTATAATTGTGGACATGGTTCATGGTCATTTGACCCTCAGTAGTTTATTTAAGAATGTTAATAGAACATATTATCCAGTTCTATTGAGCCTATGAGTTGGCAAATGTTGAAATACTAATAGAACATATCATTCAGTTCTATTGAGCCTATTATTTGGCAAATGTTGTAAAGTTAATAGAACATATCATTCAGTTCTATTGAGCCTATTATTTGGCAAATGATGAAAAGATATTTATTCTTATTTCAAGTGAGCTTTGTTTGCTCACTCTTGTAAACTTATACATTTATTACAGCTATGAATGAGAAGGTAGATAAACCTACAACTAGCAAAGGAAAGGGGAAAATGTATAAGTGATGAAGACTTGTAATTTTGTTTTATCATTGATGATAGACTTTTAATAATGATGTGATGTAATAATTTTATTTCCGCACTTGAATGATTGTATTAAAGGTTAGAGAACCTGGGAGATAATGTTTTTATTTAAGTAATCATGTATGGGCAGGTTTTTATTATTCAATTTATTATGATTGGGTAGATATATATGAATATTTTGATTACGTGAACACCAAATCTTGAGGTAATGAAGTACCGGGATTTGGGAGTGTCACAAGTTGGTATCAAAGCTTTAGGTTATGAACCTTAGGTGGGTAAAAGCCTTAGGAAGTAACCTTTGAAAAGATAGTGATGATTAACTCTTATCGAGTTTTAAGGAAGAAATAATAAAACACTTATGTGATTATGTGCTTATACTTATGTGCTCGTGAGTGTCGAGTAGTAATGATTAATGATTAAAACTTAAAATTTTGTTATCAGGATGACTAATGTCAGAGAATCCAGTCAGGCTAGGGAGGATAGACCTCGGATGCCTATAGAGGAGGAGCCTCGAGACATTCATGTTAGTTGGGAACAACTACTGCCACGGGAGTCAGCCCCATTGGTCACAGTGGTTGAAGATGAGGATGATGATGTGGAGACGGATGAGGAGGATCCCGTTGAGTTGCCACAGGAGGATGAGGATGACGAAGAGGAGTAAGAGGAGACTCCACTAACCTCGATAGCTGCTCGAATGTACGATGAAGTCTACGACCATAACGTGGAACTTTAGGATACAGTCGAGGAATTGCAAGAGATAGTAGCTGAACAACAGACTGAAATGACACAGAAAGATGATGAGATCCTAGATCGTGAGGAACGACTGACTAATGTTGATGAAAAGCTAGAACGGACTGAAGGAGAGAAAGACCAACTGATCAAGGAGGTCGCTGAATTGAAGAATAAGCTAAGGGAAGAAGCTACGAAGAGGACAAGAGCCGAGGACGCATATGAAGTAATGTTTCAACGAAATGGATAGCGATAAAAAAGACGACAGCAAAGAGAATGAAGATGGAAGAGATGAATAGAGTATTCAACACCATGGTTAATCGAGCTCAGGATCGGGTCATGGGATATCCTATTCAGTTCGAGACGCTGCCATCGTACGTATTAGATCGCAGAACAATGTTTCGAGTCATGGAGGAAGAACGTAGTAAGGCTAAGCAGTATCTTAGTAGAACATCGTAGTTGTTGTACGATGAATAAAATGATTAAATAAATTGTAAATCCCAAGTGTTATGAAACCTATGGGATATGAGGATGATGTTGTCTTGAAACTTTTGTAGTTCAGGAAAGTAATGTAAATAGCAGTAATGTTATTGTTTTATGTTTTCAAAGAAGTTATGAATAAATAAAAGTTGTTATTTTATTCAAAGTGTTATGTGATTTGTGGTTATTTCTTTTGTAGAAGCAAGTTAAATAGAAATTACTTAAAAGAGTTGAGTAATAATCTAATGAGTTTATTTTTAAACAGAAAATTCCTCCCAGACGTCAACCACCACGACAGAGAACCAACGATGGAACCAACAATAACGACAATGTTGATGCTAACCCAGTTCAACAATTAGTGAGGTTACTGACAGGAGCGTTACAGAATCAACCACAGAACCAAGGAAAAACGTTTAAGGAGTTCAAGGCGGTTGGACCACCTAAATTTCAAGGGTCAGTGAATCCAGTCGAGGCACAGACTTGGATTATTAAAATAGAGAAGGTGTTTGATGTTGCTAGGGTAGGAGATGATCAAGAGACTTCTTTCGCAACATTCATGTTGAAAGCAGAAGCTAGTTATTGGTGGCAGGCTAATAAAACTCGAGAAGGACAAGGGATGATGACCTGGGATAGGTTTAAGGAGATATTCTTTGAGACCTATTTTCTCGAACTGAGGCAGGGAACGATGACGGTATCTTAGTATGCCACTAAATTCAACGAGTTGGCGAGGTTTGCGCCTTATCAAGTCAGCACGGATGAACACAAGGCGAAGAGGTTTGAACAGGGACTGAAGCCCCAGTTTAGACAAATGAGGGTTTCCTATTTCAATTGAAGACTTTCGCAGCAGTAATGGAGAAAGAAATACTTGTTGAAGGTGGAGGCGAGGCAGTGATAAAGTTCAATCAGGAACAGAAGAAGAAGAAGAAGAAGAAGAAGAACGAGGTGGAAATCAAGAATGGAGGTAGTAGTGGTGGAAACAACAACAACAACAACTTGAAGAGGAAGTGGAATGGAAACGTGGGTGTTGGAAACCAGCAGGGTAACCAGCAGATCAAGAAGTATGAAGCATGTGCTACATGCGGTAAGTTTCACAAGGGTGCGTGCTTGATAGGGAAACGAGTATGCTTCAATTGTGGCCAGGAGGGTCCCATCGCCCCGAATTGCACACAACCTAAGAAGAATGTGTGCTTCACGTGCGGATCCAAGGATAACTTTGCTCGTGAATACCCTAAGAAGAAGGATGGAGTGACAACCAGAAGCAATGGAGGTAACAATGGAGGTACAACATCAAACAAACCCATAGCTAGAACCTTCAACATGACTGTGCAAGATGTTGTGCAATCAAAGGATGTCGTGTCAGGTATTATCCCAATCAATGATATTGATGCTTCTGTATTATTTGATTCGGGTGCAACTTGCTCGTTTATCTCTGATGAATTTGCTAAGAGTTTAGAATTGCCTAGAGAAGAACTGAATTTCCCTTTGAACATAGAGGTTATAAATAAAGAGATAATCCTTGTTAGATTCGTATACAAGAACTGTAGGGTGAACATTAAGGAGAATATCCTAATGGTAGATTTGATTCCGATTAGATTGGGAGAGTTTGATGTTATTTTGGGAATGGATTGGCTATTCAAATATGGAGCAATAATTGATTGCCAAAAGAAATGTGTAAACCTTATGACTCCGTCAAAGGTAGTATTCTATGATAACAAATCGCCTAGACAAATGAAATGTCTGACGATTATGCAGGCCAAGAAATTGTTGAGTCAAGGCTGTGTGGGCTATTTAGCATACATAGTTGATACTCAGAAAATAAATGTGAAACTGGAAGAGATACCAGTGGTGAGGGAATTTGAGGATGTGTTTCCAGAGGATTTGCGAGGACTTCCTCCTGATAGAGAAATTGAGTTCGTGATCGACTTAGTGCCGGGGATAGCACCTATATCGAAGGCCCCGTACAGAATGGCTCTAGTAGAAATGAAGGAACTGATGATATAGTTGCAAGAATTGTGAGACAAAAAGTATATTTAACCAAGCGTATCACCGTGGGGAGTGCCAGTGTTATTCGTGAAGAAGAAGGATGTGTCAATGCGTCTTTGCATTGATTATAGAGAATTAAACAAAGTCACTATTAAAAACAAATATCCATTACCAAGAATAGATGACTTGTTTGACCAGTTGAAGGGTGCTAAATACTTTTCGAAAATAGATTTGAGAAGTGGGTATCATCAGTTGAAAGTTAGGAAGGAGGATATACCACGAACGGCATTCAGAACTCGGTATGGACATTACGAGTTTCTGGTGATGTCTTTTGGTTTAACCAATACACCTGCTGCATTCATGGATTTGATGATTATAGGTGTTTAAACCATTCTTAGACAAGTTTTTAGTGGTATTCATCGACGACATTCTAGTGTATTCCAAAACTCAAGAAGAACACGTGGAACCCTTACGTTTGACATTGGAAACACTAAGAAAGGAAAAGTTGTACGCGAAATTCTCTAAGTGCGAATTTTGGCTAGATCGTGTGCAATTTCTTGGGCACGTGATTGACAAAGATGGGATTTCCGTGGATACATCAAAAGTGGAAGCTGTAATAAATTGGGAACAACCAAGAACACCGTAGAAAGTGAGGAGTTTCTTGGGACTGACCGGTTATTACAGACAATTTATTCATGATTTTTTTAAGATAGCTACTCCATTAACAAATTTTACCAGGAAAGCTGTGAAATTTGTTTGGACGGAGAAATGTGAAAAAGGTTTCCAGGATTTAAAGAAGAAATTAAGCATGGCACATGTGTTGTCATTACCAGATAGTACATGTAACTTTGTGGTGTATAGTGATGCCTCACATAAAGGGTTGGGATGTGTTCTTATGCAGAACGGCAAAGTTATTGTGTATGCATCAAGACAACTAAAGGATTATGAGAAAGGTTATCCCACTCATGATTTGGAATTGGCTGCAGTAGTGTTTGCTCTCAAGATATGGAGATACTATCTCTATGGAGAGAAATATTTAATCTACACAGATAATAAAAGTCTAAAGTATATTTTCATACAGAAGGACCTGAATATGCGGCAAAGGAGATGGATAGAATTGATAAAGGATTACGATTGTGAGATCTTTTATCACCCGGGCAAAGCAAATGTGGTTGCAGATGCTTTGAGCAGGAAAGCTCGGGAGAAGTTAATGCTGATAACTACTTAGGAGGAGTTTATTTCAGCAATGACAAAGCTAGAGTTGGAAATCAAATTTCCAAAGGAATCTGATGAACGACTATTCCAGATAGATACCAGTCCAACTTTGGTGGACAAAGTGAAGAGTGCTCAACTACAAGATAAAGAATGTGAAACGATCAAAGAGAAAGTGGTTGAGGGTAGCGATGTAAAATATAAGATCGACACTGAAGGACTACTACGATTCGAGGAAAGCATTCGGATTCCAGCAGTACCAGAACTTAAAGAATAAATCTTGACCGAAGCATACAACACAAGATATTCGATTCATCTAGGAAGTACAAAAATGTATTAAGATTTACGGCGACATTTTTGGTGGCCGAATATGAAAAGAGACGTTGCAGAATGCGTTGCAAAATGTTTGACTTGTCAGAAAGTGAAAGCTAAACATCAACGACCAAGCGGGTTACTTCAACCGTTGGAAATACCATAATGGAAATGGGAGCATATCACAATGGATTTTGTGGTAGGACTTCCAATGACTCAGAAAGGATATGATGCGATATGGGTGATAGTGGATAGATTGATAAAATTTGCACACTTTTTGCCAATAAAGAATAGATTTAATCTTGATCAGCTAGCGAAACTGTACGTTAAAGAGATCGTGTCAAGACATGGAGTTCCAGTGTCAATTGTGTCAGATAGAGATCCAAGGTTCACATCAAACTTCTCAAAGAGACTACAAGAATGTATGGGAACACAGTTGCGAATGAGTACAGCATACCATCCGCAAATCGACAGACAGTATGAACGAACAATCCAAACGTTGGAAGATATGCTAAGAGCATACATCATGGATTTCAAAGGAAGTTGCGATGAACATTTACCGTTGGTAGAATTTGCCTACAACAACAGTTACCATGCGAGCATCGGTATGTCACCTTACGAGGCATTGTACGGTAGAAAGTGCAGAACTCCATTGTGCTGGGATAAAGTCGGTGAACGCCAATTGTTAGGACCAGAACTGGTACAACAAACTTCTGAAGTTGTCAAACTCATCAGGACAAGATTGGTAGTAGCCCAAGACCGACAAAAAAAGTATGCCGATCAACACAGGCAGAATCGCGAATTTGAAGTAGAAAATTTCATTTTCCTAAATGTTTATCCTTGGAAGGGGAAGATTCGTTTTGGCAAGAAAGGAAAGCTTAGCCCAAGATTTATTGGACCGTTTGAAATACTACAAAGAGTGGGGGAAGTGGCTTATGAGGTAGCTCTACCTCCAGAATTGGAAAACATTCATAATATTTTTCCCATTTCCGTGTTACGACCGTATAAATCTGATTATAAACACGTGATCGAGTACGAACCATTGCAATTCGATAAAGATTTATCTTATGAAGAAGTTTCTATCCAGATAGTCGACAAGAAAGAACAAGTGCTCAGAAATAAAGTGATACCTTCTGTAAAAGGTGATATGGAGAAACCACAATGTCGAAGAGGCAATGTGGGAACTCAAAACCGAAATGATGAAAAGTTACCCTGAGTTATTGGTTTAGTCTGTCTTCGATTCTGCGGACAGAATCTTTATAAGTAGGGAAGAATGTGACGATTTGGTTGTTTGAATTGTGATTCTGAGGACAAAATCCTTTTAAGGAGAGAATGATGTAACATTCCAGAATTTTTAAATATAATTTTAAATATTTATTGAGTTATATAAATATTTAATGCATGTGATTATCGGTAAATGAATATTTTTTAATTGATTTAATATTATTTGGAGAATTATTTGTTAAATAAATAATTGATGAATTAAGGAAATGATTATTATATTGATATTTCAATTTAAATGATTAATTATTTGTATTGTGTTATGTGATTAAAGGAGTTATTTAATTAATTGTTATTTGAATTAATTTAAAATAAATATGAAAGCTTGATTAATATAGTGCTATAAATAACTATATTATAAGGAGTTATTAAAATAAATTAAAATAGTTTAATATAGTTTTTTAACAAACAAGGCTTATTATATAAATTCTTTAAATTTAAATGATTTGCCAAACAAGCCTTATGGCTTTTGAGATTTCTAGATAAATAAAATAAATTAAATCAAATCAAATAATAAATATAATATATTTATAACCTAAGCGTTATAACTGATATTATGTTTAATATATGTATTACTATTAGTATCAATATTAGTTTACGTTCAATTGAGCCAAGAGGTCAGAGCTTGACAGAGAAAAATTACAGAGAATTGAGAGAGAAATCAAGAAATTTCCTGTGAGACCCCAGATTTTATGAATAAAGATTTAATTTTCTCGAAATAATTTTTTTTTTTATTATGGTATTGATTTGATGTAATGTTATAGTTATGGGTAATATTTACAAATTTTGCAAAGTAAGCAAGTGGTTGTATAATATTTGATTGGTCAGGGAATATTCTTTTTATGGGAGAATATCCGTACGACGGTACAATCATTGGTGGACCCCACAACGGAATTATTGTCGGATAGAGAAAATGACAAAAATACTTTATGAAAATAACAGCGGAAGTTTTACCGTTAACTGTTGAAACACACGGTGTTAAAAAATACGATAATACGCGTGGTTGCACAAAGATCACACCTGGTGATTATTGATGCATACGTGAGAAGTCACTCAGTTATACTCAATTATTGCTACAGTAATTGATGCATCATATCTATCATATTATTGATTCAATTATTGTTACAGTGTCATCTGCATAATATGATATATTGTTCAATCGAGTATTCGGGACACTATTCACGAGTTACTACTCACGAGTTACTATTCACGAGTTACTATTCATGAGTTAGTATTCACTCGATTACTATTCACTCTAGTATTGTGCATTCGGGTATTTGGGTACAATATTATTCCATGAGGAGATGTGCTAATTTTTCAAACCGTTGATTGAAGATATAATAGTAAGTCAATATGGACCGCTGGTGGAGTTATAATAGTAAATTAATATGGATCACTGGTTTAAAGTTTTAATAGTAAATCAGTGTGGACCGTTGTTTTAAGCTTTAATAGTAAACCAATATGGACCGTCCGTTTAATAGTAAATCAATCTGGACCGTTCATGAATTAGTTACTATTCATTCCATTTTCCTATAAATAGAAGCTCATTCCTTCATTATTTCTTACGAATTCACTGAAACTCTAGAGAGAGAATTACAAGAGAACCTATAGAAAATTATTTATTGTACTCATGAAGGGATGTTATTTACAACTAATAAGGGATGTTATTTATTGTACTCATAAAGAGAACTTCTGTTATTCCATTATTTATTATTCTCATTGGAATAACTCAGTATCTGTGAATGCCTACCATATACATGGTGACATTCTTCTAATATTCCGTTCTTTTATTATTATGTCGAAATATCCTCAGATGTGTGTTTACGCCTAAACCGGTTCCATTATTTATTATTCAATTGTAATATCATATGCTGCGTTTATCGCCGAACACGGGTTCCATTATTTATTATTACGTCGGCATACACATACATCTCGTATATATACGCCTTTACCGGTTCCATTATTTATTATTCTCTCGGAATATCCCGTCTGTGCGTTTACGCCGGACCTGGTTCCATCCTTTATTATTCTGTTGGAATAACCTGCTTGTGCGGTCTATCGCATGCATGGTGATTTCTTTTGTTATTCCATTCTTTATTATACTCAATTGGTTAAAACTTTGACTTCTATACCCATGAAATTAGTGGAATATCTTTGATATTTGCACTTCATCCAGTATCTTTTCATGAAAATATTCTTCTGAGCATTCTTGAATTTTACTCTACAAAGCAGTATCATGTTGACAATTTGGACGTTATCAGTTCCTGGATAAATTAATTCTTGAGCTTGTTTTATTGAATTCTTATATCATTATCATCATCCGCATGCTTATATTATGTTGAAAGTCATCTGTGGCCTGTAGTGCATAGATGGACTTGGTATGATTATGACCAGGGATTATTCGGTATAATCATAACCGTAATGTTACAAATGATGTGATAAAAGTCCTCTTTGGCCCGTAGTGCATTGATGGACAGTTGTTGGCATGATCATGACCATTAATGAACACACAAATATTCTTGGCCCGTAGTGCATGGATAATTGTGGTCGTGATACTAAAGAATATCCTTGGTCGTAGTGCATGGGTGATTCGATGATGTGGATTATTTATTAAGTTGAGTCCCAACGATAAAAGTGATGAAAAAACCTTTTAAATCATAGAAGATAGTAGATTTTATTCTCTACTTGACTCTTCTAATGGATTGCTTGTTCCACTGCAGTTAAACTTGATAGTTATTATATTTTATCAATTTAACACTGTTGTAGGCAAACGATAAATTATTCTGCATTATCTTAGTCATAATATTTCTTACTGGGCTAGTTGAGCTCACCCTTTCTTTCACTGTTCTCTTCAAGAAATGAGAACGTAGCTGGGACTAGTCGGGAAACAGAGTGATGGTCCTAGATGGTGAATTAGTAGTCCTCACTATCCTGTGAAATTGTGTGATAATAATTGTAATGAGGACTCCTTTTTAGTTTGTATAATCTCTGGTAGACAATATTTGTATTCAAATTCACAGTTTATGTTTTGTCGTATTGTACACGATAGTTGTATAATTAAGTTGTATTTGAATTCTGTACCATGTATCTGACGACTCAAGATGGGTGATGTATACCTAATTTTGGGGGCGTCACATTTCCAGCATTTAGCAAATATTATATTAACAAATTAAATGTATGTTCACAACTTTGTATTATATATATATATATATGTGTATTCATATATGAACTTACGGCATAGTTTTGGCTTATGTTCTATGAATTAAATTGGTGGATTATGGATATATAGTTGGTAATTGTGGTTATACATGTTTGTAATGCTAGAGTTTATGTTAAAACAAGTAATCGCATGCTAAAGTCACTTGACAATGGAAGAAATTTTGACTGTGTTTGTGTTCTTCATATGGCTTGAGTAAAAGTAACAATTTTAGTGGCCAATTCTTATGTTAAACTGTAAATTGAGGCTTTCATATGTTAGTTCAATGAGATACGAGTATAACGTAATTTGAATGAGGTAATTTAAACAAGAATTGAAATCACAGTGTTCAATTTTGTGAAGGTACTCAAAAATGAAGTTTTTGTTTGAAAACTTGAATTTGGAGAAATTAAAATAGTTTTAGTTAGTGTTAAATTGTACTAATTGGTTGTAAATGTGAGCAATCATGTTTATGATATTGTTATATTTATTCTATGTGTTAATTTCACTGTTTGGTGGGTGAAATTCGTGTTTGTTCTTGCTAAAGTCTGGCTCTCGTTTCATAGCCAGACTACTGCGTCTGTCTGACACCCTGCAAGCAATTTGAGCCATTGCCAAGGCAAAAAAATGGCGCAATTACTGCATCAAGAATCTGCTTGCCCCAAACCTTTAAGATGGCATGCAATTTGCATACCATACCTGCTTGAGATTCTAACTTCATTATTTCAAAGATACTTGGGAAAGTGTCACAACATGGTTTGAAGATGTGTTAGCATGTTAAATGTGTAATGTTAAGGTTAACATAACATAGTGAGTTGTGGTTAGTATGACCAAAGTTGTAAAAGTGATTTGTAAATCGAAAACGCTTTATGTGGTAATTAGTATACATAATGAAAGTTAGACAAGTGTTGTGAAGTAAAACACTTAAAGTTTCTAAAATGTGAATGGTAATGAACATGTTATGATATGTTAGCATGTCTAATAGGTATTGTGGTTCTAAAATTATGTATAGGTGATCGTGAGTTTAATTTTATAGCTAACGCTCAAGGCAAGTCTTCTAAATCCATACTTTCATTGAGTTAGTTTGTTATGTTTATGCAAGTTTTCTAACTCTACACTTTCTTTGAGCTAGTTCATTTATTACATTGTACCAGTTTTAACTCTACATTTTCGTTGAGTTAGTTCTATTATTATAAGTGCATGTTTTTGATTGAGCAAGTTTTTATCTCAACTGTTATTGAATAAGTAAATTGTTCCTAAAATCCATTTGAGCAAACTCAAATTCTAATGTTTTTAGAAATTCTCTATTTGTTGATTCATTCCAACTTATTTACAGTTAACCAAGTTTCTTAAAGTTCAGGAATTTCATTTCTAATATAATAAAACTTGAACCTAGCTTATTTTACTGTTCAAGCAAAGGTTAACAATTTTATTCATTCTATTGAATACTTATGCTCTATAGTTATTTCAAGCATGAGATAGATATATAAAATCAGTTCATTTATGATTCTCAAATGTTCTAAGTTATGTTGTTATTAAACAACTGTTCTATTATTCAAGCATTGTTGATTCAACTAGTTCCCTAGTTGATGATCATTAAACTTCAATTACCCTTGAAAGCTTATCCAAACCAAACTCTCTTTGGTGCGGACTTGTACTCTAAATACTGAGATGAACAACTCTATGTTTGGGGGTTTACGCTTAGCGTTGAAATGGTTGTGCACAATAAATTGTACGAAGGATTGATCCCCCTAAGTACGTGGAGTCCTTATAGTCATATGACTGTTAAAGTTAAAGTTGAAAGATTACTTATAATTGTGGACATGGTTCATGGTCATTTGACCCTCAGTAGTTTATTTAAGAATGTTAATAGAACAAATTATCTAGTTCTATTGAGCCTGTGAGTTGGCAAATGTTGAAATGTTAATAGAATATATCATTCAGTTCTATTGGCCTATTATTTGGCAAATGTTGTAAAGTTAATAGAACATATCATTCAGTTCTATTAAGCCTATTATTTGGCAAATGATGTAAAGATATTTATTCTTATTTCAAGTGAGCTTTGTTTGCTCACTCTTGCATACTTATACATTTATCGCAGCTATGAATGAGAAGGTAGATAAACCTACAACTAGCAAAGGAAAGGGAAAAATGTAAAAGTAATGAAGACTTGTAATTTTTTTTTATCATTGATGGTAGACTTTTAATAATGATGTGATGTAATAATTTTAATTCCGCACTTGAATGATTGTATTAAAGGTTAGAAAACCTGGGAGATAATGTTTTTATTTAAGTAATCCTATATGGGCAGGTTTTTATTATTCAATTTATTATGATTGGGTAGTTATATATGAATGTTTTGATTATGTGAACACCAAATCTTGAGGTAATGAAGTACCGGAATTTGGGGGTGTCACAAATAATCTAAGGACTTAAGTCTTAATAAACTGTGAATAAGCACTTTGTTCATAGATAAGTTATGAACTAAGGAAGAACTGGTAAGACTTTTACATGAATGAAGTTTATATGAGAAGAAGATTGTAAGGATGTTGGTTAGAAGACTTAAATCATTATAAGTAATGAGAAATGAAATTATATGTAGTTTATATTTTCATAAGTTATAAACTCATTAAGAGCAAGTAATAATTTATCATATAAATAAGTTGATGTAATATATATGTTGAGATATCTATATGATGGAAATAATCCATTTGAAACGATGAACAAATCATAAGTACCGAGGTTATGCTGGAATTCACACGATTAGACGATAATCGTCGAATTCGAGAAATTCTCAGAATGGTAGTCGAATTTTGATATTGAGTTCAGAAACATTGGTTTTTGATGGGAACAAGTATTCTTTGGCATTATATTGTTGTGGACTCGAAAAAAAATGACTGAATTCCGACTTAGAACGAAGAAACGAGCGTTGAACATTCACGAACGTTTATCATTTTCGTTAAAAATGAACTCATAGGTGAATTTCAAGTTAACGAAGTCAAAATTGTAAACTTCTTGCATGAACACGTAGAGTATATGATTTGAGAACTAATGGCTTTTGAACGAGCCAATTCGGACTTAAAATGATAAAATTTGGAGTCTGGGAAGTTCGTTGGGTAAACAAAACAGTTAAAATTTCTGGTGCACAGAGCTAGCGCCGCGGCGCCAGCCCAAGTCAAATAGGCGGCGTTGCAGTGCCAAGAGAATGCCATAACCTACTGGAGTTTCATGCCGCAACGCGGCAGGTAACACTAGGACTTTCATCCGCTGCAATGAAGAGTCTGGATGAAAGACATCGAGTGTGGCATGTGGTAACGCATGACTTAATAAGAAGGAAGTTAGTAAGTAAGCGCCAAATTTCCTTTAGGGATTTCTCGATGGAGGAGAGTTTGTAAGTAAAGAAAGAAAGTAAACTAATTAGTAATGAACTAAAACTTGAAGTAACATTGTTTAAGACATTGTTAAACCTTAAGTATGATAACTAAAGGTTGAAGATAATCAATCGAACATGAATGTAATGACAATGTAAAGTATAATGGCAAGCCGAAACCAATAGTAACAAATCTAATACAGGATTAGATTGAGAAGAAGGGTAAGATTCATTAGGAACTATGTATGCTTATTCATGACCTAATGTGTTACTGTAATACTCGAGAATTTCCGCGTATTATTTATATAAATATATTAATAGAAATAAATTTTTATTTGAATAGGAATGATTTCGTGTTAGGAAATGAGATAACTCAATAACTGAATAATTGTGAATATGTGGAGTTTGTGGTAAACTCGTTGAAAGCCATGTGTGTCATGGTGATGGGAAATACTAATAGTAATGTTAATCTGCGAAGAAATTATAAGATGAGCAATTAAGTAATAGTAATTGTTAATTGTTAATTGTTGTTGTAGTATACTATTAGTTGATAATTGATGTGTGGTATATTAATTATTTAATAATAAGGATTAACTAATGATTATATTAATTAATTGATGATGGTTGTGGTAGAATGTTGAATTCTTAGTAATTAACTAATAATGCGTGATTACTATTATTTGCAATATATTATAAAGATGATTAATGAATATGGAAATCCATAACTACATTAATTAATGGTTGGATTAATTAATATTGGTGTTAATTAATTAAGGAAGTGCATGATTTATTTATTTAACATAAATAAGTGAATAATATAATAGTATTATATAAACGGTTATATGCATATACAACTATATTGTAAAACCCCAACTTTTTGAATAAAGATGAATTTTCAATAAATATTATTTTTGAATATTATGGAGTGAAATTGAAATAATAGTTGTGAGTAATATTTATAAATTTTGCAAAGTACGCAAGTTGTTATATAATGTTCGATTGGTCGGGGAATATTCGTTTTAACAGGGAATATTAGTACAACGGCACAATCATTGGTGGACCCCACAACGGAATTATTGTCGGAATGAGAAAACGACAAAAATACTTTATGAAAATAACGGCGGAAGTTTTACCGTTAATCTGTGAAACACCGGTGTTAAAAGTACAAAGATGTCTGCTGTGGTTGCATAGTATCACATGATATTGATTATCGATGCTTACGTTATAAGTCACTCAGTGTTATTGGTATTATTAATGAAATAATATAGAAAATCTTTTTATATAAAATAGAATACTTTTATAAAGTTATTCTATAAATAGAATATATTATATTCTATTATGCATAGTGTTGCATAGTGTTTTGCATAGTAAAATCTTTTTATATAAAACAAAATACTTTTATAAAGTTATCTGTTTTATTAGACAATAATTAGAATATATTATATTTTATTATGCATAGTGTTTGCATAGTACCTGCATAGTGTTTGCATAGTAAAATCTTTTATAAAGTTATTCGTTTTATTAGATTATAAATAGAATATATTATATTTTATTTAAAAGATTTTACTTTGAATATGGACCGTCAGATTAAAGTAAATCAATCTGGACCATTCATGAGTTAGTTACTATGCAGTCCATTTTTCTATAAATAGAAGCTCATTCCTTCATTATTTTCTTACGAATCCACTGAACTCTAGAGAAAAAGAAGAAAGTATTACGCTACTTTCTACTTTTTATATATCCAAAGACTTTCTTCTTAAGGTAGGGAATATTATTTGTTGTACTCGTAAGGGGTGTTATTCTTTCTTATTCATGAAGTAAACTGTTGTTATTCCATTGCTTATTATTCTGTTGGAATATCCTGTATACGCGATCTACCCTATACTTGGTGACATTCTTCTATTATTCTTTCTTTACTATTCTGTTGGAGTATCCTGTCTGTGCGTTTTACGCCGGACCTGATTCTCTCTTTATTATTCTGTTGGAATATCATGTTCAATGCGTTTCTGGGACACTGAATTCCGCCTCTTTATTATTATTACATTGGAATATTCATCTGCATGCATTTTACGCCGGACTGATTACATCCTTATTAGTATTACATTTGGAATAACTCATACATGCGAAATACCGCATGCATGGTGATTTCTGTTGTTATTCCATTCTTTATTATTCTCATTGGAACATCTTGCTTGCGTGCAATTTCTTTGACCGGTTCCGTTATTTAGTATTCATTGGAATAACATGTCTATCGCGTACTGCGTGCGTGGTGATTTCTTTTGTTATTCCATTCTTTATTATACTCGGTTGGTTAAAGTTTTGACTTCTATACTCCATGAAATTAGTAGAATATCCTTGATATTTACGCCGCATCCAAAGATCTTTTCATGGAAATATTCTTCTAATCGTTCTTGAATTTTACTCTATAAAGCAATATCATGTTGACAATTTGGACATTAGTAATTCTTGGACAAATTAATTCTTGAACTTATTTTATTGAATTCTTATATCATTGTCATCATCCTCATGTTTATATTTTTTTTGAAAGTCATCTGTGGCCTGTAGTGCATAGATGGACTTGGTATGATTATGACCAGGGGATTATTGATTGTAATCATGGCCGTAATGTTACAAATGATGTGGTAAAAGTCCTCATTGGCCCGTAGTGCATTGATGGACAGTTGTTGGCATGATCATGACCATTAATGAATACACAAATATTCTTGGCCAGTAGTGCATGGATAATTGTGGTCCTGATATTAAAGAATATCCTTAGCCGTAGTTCAGGGGTGATTCGATGATGTGGAATATTTATTAAGCTGAGTCTCAGTGATAACAGTGATGAAAAACCTTTTTAATCCTAAAAGATAGTAGATTTTATTTTCTACTTGACTCTTTTAATGGATTGTTTGTTCATTAATGAGCTTAAACTTGATGTCTATTATATTTTATCAGTTTAACATTGTTGGAGACTAATGATAATTTATTATGCATTATCTTAGTCATAATATTTCTTACTGGGCTAGTTGAGCTCACCCTTTCTTTCACTGTTCTCTTTAGGAAATGAGAATATAGCTGGGACGAGTCGAGGAACGTAGTGATGGTCCAAAGGATAGCAGTAGTAGTCCTCACTATTCTATGAAATAGTGTGATAATAATTGTAATGAGAACTCCTTTTGAGTTTGTATAATCTCTAGTAGATAATATATGTATTCAAACTCACAGTTTATGTTTTGTCGTATTGTACACGACAGTTGTATTAGTAAGTTGTATTTGAATTCTGTACCATGTATCTAGCGACCCAAGATGGGTGATGTATACCTAATTTTGGGGGGCGTCACAGTTGGTATCAAAGCTTAGGGATATGATCCCCGGCTAAGATGTGAGACTAGAACTAGGAGGGAGAGACGGAATTCCTTATTAGTATGACCTACTTAAATTTATTTTGTATTTAAATTGGTTGGTCAGAGTTTAGAGATATTATGTTACATGTCAATTAACCTTTGTTTTGTGCCAGTATCTGAAAATGACATCCGAAAATGTTGAGAATCGCAATGGAGCACAAGAGACCGTTGAGTCTCCACATATCAATAATCAGGAGAATGTGCATCAGGAATGCAACAATCCTCATGCAAACAACAACACTGACCAAATGATGAATGATGGATTGTTCAGAGGCTTTATGCAATTCATGCAACAGAAGGCGAGAGCGGCTCCTGTCCAAAATGTAGGTGGAAACACTGGAAACTCTCGGGCGGTCACCGCTAAACAGTTCAAGGAGCTGGGACCACCGGAGTTTAAGGGAGAGATAAAACCAATTATGGCGGAAGCATGGATAAAATAGATCACCAAGATATTTGATGTCGTGGGATGCTCCGAGGAGCAAAAGGTTCCCTTTGCCGCCTTTATGTTGCGCGGAGAGGCAGATTACTGGTGGAAATCGGTAAAACGTACTCAACCTGTCGTACTGAAGATGTCTTGGAAAAAGTTCCAAGAGCTATCCAACGACAAATACTTTCCCGAGAGTATTCGTCACATGAAAGAGGTGGAGTTTATCAAGTTGGAAAAAAATAATATGACCGTGTCGCAATACGAGGCAAAATTTGCGGAGTTATCCCGGTTTGCGTCCCACTTGGTGGATAATGAAGAGAGAATGGCGCGAATGTTTTTAAGAGGTTTGGCGCCGGAGATACGTCGACATCTTATTTCTCATAAACTGTGTTTGTATTCAGATGTTATAAATAGGGCTCAGTTGGTGGAGCGCGATATCGAGTCAACGCAATCAAAAGAGAGCAGCCGACAAAATGATAATACTACTGAGAACAGTTATCGAAGCGGTGACAACAAGCGTGGAGGGAATCAATAGGCCAGAAATGGTAACCACTTCGGTGGTAATCAGGGCCAAAACAATAAGAATGGACATTTCAAGAAGAGGAGATTCAACAATAATGGAAATACGTTAGCACCAACACCCGTTGTTAAGGAAGGAGAAAGACCACCTATCATATGCTTCAAATGCGGAGGGGTGGGACACATCAGTCCAAATTGCATGATGCCGTCCAAAGCATGTTATAATTGTGGAAGAAAAGGTCACTTAGCCCGATTTTTGTCGTTCACATCAAGACAAATTCAAATTTAAGATGGAGGCACCAAAGGTCATTCCCGGAAAAAAGTCAAGGCCGGTAGTGCAAGGGAGAGCATTTGTTGTGACCTCCCAGAAAGCAAGGAACCCAAATGAGGTCTTCACGGGTAAGCTTATCATAAACTCTAGCGAAGTCTATACTTTATTTGATACCGGTTCTACCCATTCTTTTATTTCTCCTACTTGCGCTCAACGATTAAATTTGACTCCGGAGAAATTAGACTTTGACTTATCTATGGAAACTCCGTTGGGAGAAACCTTCATTACATCCACGGTTTACAAGTCTTTTTTGGTTCAAGTTGGTACCCACGCATTGCCTGTCGATCTTATTGCATTAAAAATACTTGCATTTGATGTAATTCTAGGGATTGATTGGTTAACTACTCATCATGCAAAAATTGATTGTTTTCGTAAGGTTGTTAGCTTTCATATTCCTAATCAACCTATTATGCAAATTCAAGCAACCAAACCATTAAAATCAATCACTGTCATCTCAAGCTATAAAGCTATTCGTTTATTGAAAAACGGATGTCAAGCTTTCTTAGCTCATGTCACAGATCTAAACAAAAATACGTCAGTTTTGAATAATATTTCTATTGTTAATAAATTTCCTGACGTATTCCCTTAAGAACTTCATGGCCTACCCCCAGAGCGTGAAATTGAATTTTGTATCGACCTTGAACCTGGTACAAAACCCATTTCCAAAGCCCCATATTCAATAGCTCCTATTGAACTTCAGGAGTTAAAAATTCAACTGCAGGAATTGTTAGACATTGGCTTTATTCGTTCTAGTACTTCTCCTTGGGGTGCTCCTGTTCTATTCGTGAAGAAGAAAGATGGGAGTATGCGACTTTGTATTGATTATCGGGAGTTGAATCATGTCACCATCAAAAATAGGTACCCATTTCCACGTGTTGATGACCTGTTTGACCAGTTACAAGGAGCCAAATTCTTTTCAAAGATTGATCTTCGTTCCGAATATCAACAATTGAAGATTAGAACCGATGACATTCCAAAGACAGCTTTCAGAACTCGGTACGGGCATTATGAATTCCTAGTCATGTCCTTTGGATTGACTAATGCTCCTGCTGCCTTCATGGATATGATGAACCGAGTATTCAAGGAATATTTAGATCACTTTGTGGTCATCTTTATTGATGACATCCTTATTTATTCCAAAAGCCGTGAAGATCATAACCAACACTTGATGCTGATACTCCAAAAACTTCGTGAATATAAGCTTTATGCCAAGTTACAGAAATGCGAGTTCTGGCTTGAGGAAGTAGCATTCCATGGGCACGTGGTATCAAGTCATGGAATATTTGTTGACCCATCAAAGATTGAAGCTATTCAAAGCTGGGAGCAACCTAAATCAGTGACCGAAGTACGTAGCTTTCTCGGCTTAGCTTGTTATTATCGGAGATTCGTATAAGGGTTTTCTCGAATCACTACTCCACTAACTTAGCTGACTCGGAAAGATACAAAGTTCGGTTGGAGCGAGGAATGTGAGAAAAGTTTTCAAGAACTCAAGAGGAGACTCATTTCAGCACCTGTTCTGACAATACCATCTGGTTCGGAGGGATTTGTCATCTACAGTGAATACTTCGGGCAAAGGGTTAGGATGTGTTCTCATGCAACATGAGAAAGTCATAGCCTATGCCTCATGATAACTCAAAGAATATAAGGGGAATTATCCTACTCATGATCTAGAATTGGCAGCTGTTGTCTTCGCACTAAAGATTTGGAGGCATTACTTGTATGAGGAGAAAGTGGAGATCTTTACGGATCATAAAAGCCTCAAATATTTCTTCACTCAAAAGGAACTCAACATGCGACAACGACGTTGGCTTGAACTGTTGAAAGATTATGATCATACTATCCAATACCATCTTGGAAAAGCGAACGTGGTAGCTGACGCATTGAGTAGAAGATCATATGCAGGTACGAGTGCAATATTGTCAACGCAAAGGCCCATTTTGTATGACTTGCAAAGGATGGAGATAGAGATAAAGACTCCAGGGACCAACATGATGATGGCAAATATACGAGTAGAACCGACTTTAATTGATAAAATTAAAGCTGCTCAAATTACAGATCCGGAGCTGATGCATATGAGGAAGAAAGTGCAAGAAGGTGTGATGCCGGAAGCAAGAATCGATGAAGAAAGAATATTTTGAGTCAACTCCAGACTTTGTGTTCCTAACGACCCTGATTTAAAGTATAAAATCATGATGGAGGCGCACAACACACCGTTTTCAATCCATCTTGGGAGTACTAAAATGTATCATGATCTTCGACATATATTTTGGTGGGGCAATATGAAGAGAGAGATAGCGCTGTTTATCTCAAGGTGTCTAACGTGTCAACGAGTCAAGGCAGATCATCAAGTACCAAAAGGTCCATTGCAACCACTTGAAATTCCAAAATGGAAGTGGGAGCACATTACCATGGATTTTGTTACTGGTCTTCCCAAAGTTTCTCAAAGCATAGATGCGATTTGGGTCATTGTTGATAGATTGACCAAGTCTGCTCATTTCTTACCGATACGAGAAACTTGAACGTCTTGCTTGTATGTACATAAACGAGGTTGTAAGATTGCATGGTATACCAGTATCCATAGTTTCTGATCGAGACCCAAGATTCACTTCGTGATTTTGGGTTAGTTTGCAAAAAGCTATGGGCATAGATATATGATTTAGCTCGGCATATCATCCTCGCATTTTGACGGACGATGGAGAGGACTATTCAAACTCTTGAAGATCTATTAAGACTCTGTGTTCTTGATTTCAAGGGAAGTTGGGACAAGTTCTTACCATTGGTGGAGTTTTCCTACAACAACAGTTATCAAGCAAGTATTGGCATGGCTCCATTCAAGGCGTTGTATGGAAGAAAGTGTCGTTCTCCAATATGCTGGGATGAGGTGGGTGAAGCAACGTTGTTGGGACCGGAGTTGGTACGTATGACTACGGAAAAGATTCAAACGATCTGACAACGTATAAAAACCTCACAAGATCGACAAAAGAGTTATGCTGATCTTCATCGAAAGGACGTGGAATTCGATATAGGAAATCATGTGTTATTACGTGTTGCTCCATCGAAAGGAGTTACGAGGTTTGGAAAGAGAGGAAAGCTCAATCCTCGATTCATTGGCCCATTTTTAATCCTCGATCGAGTAGGGACTGTAGCCTACAGACTTACTTTATCGCCAAGTATGTCTCGTGTTCATAATGTTTTTCACATATCCATGTTACGTAAATATGTGGAAGACCCGAACCACATTATTGAGTTGGAACCGGACGAAATAGCAGAAGATTTAACGTATGAAGAGGTTCCTATTCAAATCTTGGATAAGAAGGAACATATTCTACACTCCAAGGTTATACCTCAAGTCAAAGTTTTATGGAGAAACCACAATGTTGAGGAAATGACATGAGAGTTAGAATCTGAAATGAAGTCAAGGTATCCTTACATCTTCGACATACCAGGTACGTACCCTAATTTCGAGGGAGAAATTTCATAAGAAGGGGAGATTGTAAAACCCCAACTTTTTGAATAAAGATGAATTTTCAATAAATATTATTTTTGAATATTATGGAGTGAAATTGATATAATAGTTGTGGGTAATATTTATAAATTTTGCAAAGTACGCAAGTTGTTATATAATATTCGATTGGTCGGGGAATATTCGTTTTAACAGGGAATATTAGTACAACGACACAATCATTGGTGGACCCCACAATGAAATTATTGTCGGATTGAGAAAATGACAAAAATACTTTATGAAAATAACGGCGGAAGTTTTACTAGCTAATCGTTGAAACACATGGTGTTAAAGTACAAGAATACGCGTGGGTTGCATAGTAGCACACCTGTGATTGATTATTGATGCTTACGTGATAAGTCACTCAGATTGTTGTTGGTATTATTAATGTAATAATACGTAAAATCTTTTATATAAAATGTAATAATTTTATAAAGTTATTCTATAAATAGAATATATTATATTCTATTATGCATAGTGTTGCATAGTATTTTGCATAGTAAAATCTTTTTATATAAAACATAATACTTTTATAAAGTTATCTGTTTTATTAGACAATAATTAGAATATATTATATTTTATTATGCATAGTGTTTGCATAGTACCTGCATAGTGTTTGCATAGTAAAATCTTTTATAAAGTTATTCGTTTTATTAGATTATAAATAGAATATATTATATTTTATTTAAAAGATTTTACTTTAAATATGAACCGTCAAATTAAAGTAAATCAATCTAGACCGTTCATGAGTTAGTTACTATGCAGTCCATTTTTCTATAAATAGAAGCTCATTCCTTCATTATTTTCTTACGAATTCACTGAACTCTAGAGAGATAAACTATAGAGAGAAAGAAGAAAGTATTCTGCTACTTTATTACTTATATATCCAGTACTCTTCTTCTTAAGGTAGGGAATATTATTTGTTGTACTCGTAAGGGGTGTTATTATTTCGTATTTATGAAGATAACTGTTTTTATTCCATTGCTTATTATTCGTTGAATATCCTCGTAATACGCATTTCTACCCTATACTTGGTGACATTCTTCTATTATTCATCTTTTACTATTCTCATTGGAATATCCTCGTCTGCATGCGTTTTACGCCTTTACCGATTTCGCTCTTTATTATTTTGTTGAATATCCTCGTTCAGACGCTTTTACGCTGGGACCTAGTTCCGCTCTTTATTATTATTACATTTGGAATATCCCGTACTGCATGCGTTTTACGTCGGACTGATTCCGTCCTTATTAGTATTACATCGTTGAATAACTTTTGTCTATCGGAGTACCGCATGCATGGTGATTTCATTGTTATTCCATTCTTTATTATTCATTTGGAACATCATGTTTGGTCGCGAATTTCGCTTTGACCGTTTCTGTTATTTAGTATTCTGTTAGAATAACTTTGCCTATGTGAAGTACCGCATGCATGGTGATTTCTTTTGTTATTCCATTCTTTATTATACTCAGTTGGTTAAAGTTTTGACTTCTATACTGCATGAAATTAGTAGAATATCCTTGATATTTGCGCTGCATCAAGTATCTTTTCATGGAAATATTCTTCTGATCATTCTTGAATTTTACTCTATAAAGCAGTATCATGTTGACAATTTGGACATTAGTAATTCTTGGACAAATTAATTCTTGAACTTATTTTATTGAATTCTTATATCACTGTCATCATCCTCATGTTTATATTTTTTTTGAAAGTCATCTGTGGCATGTAGTGCATAAATGGACTTGGTATGATTATGACCAGTGATTATTCGGTGTAATCATCACCGTAATGTTACAAATGATGTGGTAAAAGTCCTCATTGGCCCGTAGTGCATTGATGGACAGTTGTTGGCATGATCATAACCATTAATGAATACACAAATATTCTTGGCCAGTAGTGCATGGATAATTGTGGTCGTGATATTAAAGAATATCATTGGCCGTAGTGCATGGGTGATTCGATGATGTGGAATATTTATTAAGCTGAGTCTCAGTGATAACAGTGATGAAAAACCTTTTTAATCATAAAAGATAGTAGATTTTATTTTCTACTTGACTCTTTTAATCGATTGCTTGTTCTGCTGCCGTTAAACTTGATGTCTATTATATTTTATAAGTTTAACATTGTTGGAGACTAATGATAATTTATTATGCATTATCTTAGTCATAATATTTCTTACTGGGCTAGTTGAGCTCACCCTTTCTTTCACTATTCTCTTCAGGAAATGAGAATATAGCTGGGACGAGTCGGAGAACGGAGTGATGGTCCAGAGGATAGCATTAGTAGTTCTCACTATTCTGTGAAATAGTGTTATAATAATTGTAATGAGAACTCCTTTTGAGTTTGTATAATCTCTAGTAGATAATATTTGTATTCAAACTCACAGTTTATGTTTTGTCGTATTGTACACGACAGTTCTATTAGTAAGTTGTATTTGAATTCTGTACCATGTATGTGGCGACCCAAGATGTGTGATGTATACCTAATTTTTGGGGCGTCACATATATTATACAGTGCAATGTGACTATATATCTTAAGTTGTATAAAACTATATTGTATGGGCATTGTGACTAAATATATTGGAACTATATGTTATAAATATATTATCTATGTGACAAGATGTATGTAAGGTGTATTAAAATAATATACCATGAACTATTAAAGTATACCAGTGTGATAAAATGTACATGGATTATATGTATATTACATTTCCATATTTCATCTACTACATTGAAACCTTAATTATTAAGTGTGACATTTAATTATAATATATGGTTGAGATGTATATTAAAAATATAACATAAGAATAAAGGTTGTACATAAGTATAGTCTAAGTGTTGCTAGAATGTTGAGCATTTAAGTTGTCGCAAAATGAGTGTCCCATTTGCCTCAAACTTCATTCACGTGAGTTTCAAAAAGGCTAAGGCCTATTATCTCTTCCTTCTTCCAAGCTCAAGCTAGCAATCTAAGTGATGATTATGGGGGGGGGGGGGGGAGTGGGAATAATGATGCAAACCAACTACCAATTACCAACTCCTTGATAACCTTCATGCAATTATTCCATCCTTTGGTTTGATTTATTGGACAATGGCTTGGCATGATCAAGGAATTCTCTATAAATTGGACACTTCCCTTCATTATCTATATTGCTTGAATTGTCTGAGAATTGTCAAGTGTGAGGGTGAGAGCGTACAAGCATTCTTAGAGCTTATGTAATACCCGAAAAAAAGATGAAGAAGTATTTATGTTTGTGTTTTAAATATATTGTTTGAATTTTTTTTGTCTTTAAATTGGGTCAAAGTAGTCATTTAAATTGTGTGGGCTAATAAATATTAATAAGTGATAGATAATATTATGTGGTTAAAATTTGGGCCTTAATATTAATTTAACACAAATAGAAGTTTATTAGGGCAACTTAATTAATAAATAGTTAAACCTAATATTACTTCATTATACAAACTGAATAAGAAGAGGTGACTACTTTGGAGATAAAGGGAACAGCTACAAAGGGGGCTTGGGTGAAGAAAGACTAGAGATTTTAATCACTAGTGAGGAAATTTCATCAGTAACAAATAAGTATATTATACATTATATAAAGTGGGGATAAATCATGTGGTTCCATATTAAATTATTAAATTTAGTATGTTGTTTTTTTCATCATGAACAAGTACTTTTGTAATTCAAGAACTAAGAGCGATCTTTAAAGATGGGAGAGTTTATTTATTAATGTAATACTTATACGGATGTACTTATTATTGTTATTATCACTTTATTCCAATCAGATTGAACGAAGGGAGTAGTTTGTGATTGATTTTGGAGATCCTAAAATAATAAATTGATGATTTCTTTAAATTAAAAAAATATATGGCAGTAGTAATTAAAGTTTACGAAAACTTGCATAATTTGCAAGAGATGTTATACAAATAAATATGTAAGATTATATGGAATAAATTAAATCTTAATATTATAAGTAATTATATTTTATAGTCATACCAAATAGAAGTGTTCATATTTTTATAAATGTACTTACATTTAGTATTATTAATTTGTGTAATTAGTTCGGACGGAAGGAACTTAACGAGTTATATTTGGATTATAATTTTGGGTATTACGTTGCTCAATTCAGGTATGGATTCCGTACTCTTTCAGCGATACTTTTGTTAAATTTGATTTGTTCGTTTTGTTCCTCGTTTCAAATTCTGTTATTATTTCACATAATTGTTTCTTGTGAAATTCATATATTTGTTTCATTTTGGAGTTGACACATTGGACTCGTATTTGTACTCTTTGAATTAGGATATCATGTTTAGTATTTATTTTTGATAATTGTAGAGCGGTACATGTTGCTACCTTCTTTTTGAGACCTTGAGACTATAATTTGATTTGGTTCAACATGTACATATAGAACCCTTCTGTTGGTATTATGTCACATGAGTTGTGACAAGATATTTTTTTAGAATATACCGTAGGGTATACCTGAGCTATAACCACCTGTGGGGGTACCACATGCATGTCGTCTTGGCACGAAAGGCATGACACTCTCCGTGGCAGTGTGATTTGTCCACGGCGTCTCTGTTTGGGCTTCGGAGGAAATGGGCCACTTGGTGTTTTATTGTGGGAGGCGTATGGGTTGACCCTAGTTTTCTGTTCTGTTCTGTTCTGCGGATTGGTGATGTTTGTGTTAAACACGCCTTCCGATTTTACATGCATTGGATTCGCGGTCCAACGTGTGTGATTTGCCTGTGTGGCATTATTTGAATTACCTGTGTGGCAAGGTATATTACTATTTATTTTAAGCTCGGTATGAAATAACACCCAGCCATTTGATTCAGCCTATTATTTTGTTGTGTTTGTTTTGTTCATTTCGTTTCAGTTCGTTTTGTTTCAATTCATTTAATTGAGTTAGTTATTTCGGTCCATTACTTGTATTCTATATCCGTACTGGGCATTTGGCTCATGCTGTGTTTTTTTTCTTCCGACATGTAATCAGTGGAATCAAGGGCAAGTGTGATGAGAGCTCCCTTCTATCCAATAGTTTTGATATATTTTGTTAGGCTATGATACATTGATTTATTTAGAGTTATAATAGTTATTTCAGATTTATGAAACAACCCGGGTCAAATCCCGAGTCCGGAACAAATCTCGGATCAAATCCCAAGTCCGAATCGAATCAAATCCATCAAAATAAGGCCTCAAACTACTGGCCCAATAGTATCTTCTTGGTTCATCTTAGCCCACCATAGGCTCCTAAAAGGTCATGACTTGAAGGTACTATTGGTAGTAACTTATTTCCTTATATACAGACAAATTTTTCCCCTATCTTTCGATGTGGGACTGGGGTGTTACAAACTCCCCCACTTAAATTTCTGACGTCCCCGTCAGAATCCGATCACACACACAACCTAAAAATCTTTTCCTCTCTAGCCATTGTGGGATAATATCGACTGGCTTCGTGTCCCCACCTCCAGACCTCCATCTGTCCATTGTGGGATAATACCACTAGCCTTCGTGTCTCCACCTCCGGCAACTCGATCGGATGACCCGACCCGAGCTTTCGAGAGTCGGCTTTGATACCATATGAAACAACTCGGGTAAAATCCCGAGTCCGGAACAAATCTCGGGTCAAATCCCAAGTCCGAATCGAATCAAATCCATCAAAATAAGGCCTCAAACTACTGGCCTAATAGTATCTTCTTGGGACATCTTAGCCCACCATAGGCTCCCAAAAGGTCATGACTTGAAGGTACTATTGGTAGTAACTTATTTCCTTATATGCAGACAAATTTTTCCCATATCTTTCGATGTGGGACTGGGGTGTTACAGCTTAGCAGTTCAAGTAGTAGCAAGTTTCATTCATATTGCAAAGGTATAATTTCATTCTATATTTTCAATTTCATTCTCTGTAAAACTAAGTTTTGAATTCTTGAAATAATAAATTATTGATTTGGTGGAATTGGATGTTAATAAGGTTGGGTATTGGTTATATAGATGTTATATGATCATATAAGTATGTTGCAATTAGTTTATGAGTGTCTAGAATCCATTTGGTGAATAAATTTTTAGATTTGACTAGATAGTTGTCGAAGCAGATCGTTATGCTTTGAACCAGAACCTAAGTGCATTGCGCCACATTTGTATTGAGGCGATACAAGCTACTTATTTGATTCTTTGAACTTCGATTGAGCAATCTGTTTTCAAATTTGATCATGATTAGCTAGTTGTTTTGACTCAAGCTAACATGTAAGCATGTGTATGATGTATATATGGATATGTTAACCTAATGTGAGCATGTTTTCATAGACTTGCATGATATAATGGAGATTTGAACCTTAAGTTTTGAAAACCAACAATTTTAAAGATCATGTTCTACAAATTGTGAACCTAGTAAGCTAAACATAACTGATTTTACACATAGATGAACATGTTGTAGTGTATATAGTTCTTTTGAGCATGAACAAACTTATTAAGCCTAGTGATAGAAATGTTTTCAAGGAAAGACTTAGCCTAGTATGTTAACTTGTATAATTTCTACATGATGAATATTCTGACTTTGAAAGCATGTGAATATGACTTGTAAATGCATGGATAAACATTTAGCTTATGTTTATGTGATTAACAAAGAAACATGAACAAGTTGGACTTACTAGTAAGTTTAGAATATGAATATTGTCATGATATCTTGAAGACTAGAATCTAACATTTGTGATCATATTTAATGACGCTCTTAGACTCACTCATGTAGCATAAACATATATATACCATGCTTGTGTAGTATATGTCAGGAAAAGCATGAACAAAGCCTATTTTTCAACTAAAGCGGTGTTAGTTTCACATATGCATTATGAATACACACAAGTATGCCTAATACGAGTTTTATAACTATCATGTATGTTTAGAAAGCAAACATGCTACACTTTGTGGTTTCACGACCTTGAATGACCTTAAATTATTGAAATGATCGAACTTAGAACCATGTTATGCAACAAGGGGCCTAGATTGATCTGAAAAGCATGTGAAAGCCTTTAACATGACAAAATATGATTGTGTGTTCAAGCCAAACAGAGACCACAAGGCAAAGAAATGAGTTTTGGTTGGGTCGAGATTTGCCAGCATTATTCGCCGGTCCTAGGCTTAACCATGGAGCGATTCTTGTGATCTGAACCTCAGATGGTGAGTTCTGACTTTTGGATAGTAACTTGCATGGTGTTTATGATGCTAAATGTGATCTAAAACCTACTGATGTACATATATATGTGTGATGCTTAGTTGTTAAGTTGGTGTTGTATTGAAATGGAAAGTCCATGAGTAGAGAAAGTCTTAACCTTGAGCATTGTTGATTCGCTTATAACTAAGTATTTAATTCATGATGACTTATGAACTGATTTTGTACTATATATGCATACTTGAATCGTGTCGAGCTTGATTAAAGACGGTGTTAGCTAACGAACATTGTATACTTATAATGTGCTATAAATAGGATTTGAAAGTATTGATTTATTAAACGTGGATAAACTACGTTATCCACGTTTAAGGCAAGTATCTGAACCCTACTATTATTGTTGTGCAATACCATTGCATTATTTTTATTCGACAAATACCGTAAGCTTTCCCCTTTGAATACAAGTTACATTACTTTCTCGTTCAAATGAGCTAGTATATTAAACCCTTGTGAAAAGCTATTATTCATGTTGAAATTGGTATTGTCCTAGAATATTGTGAAAGAGTCGATGCCATTAGATTCGGCTAGACTATATGCATGTTTATAAAAACTGTCCAAACCAATTGATTGGTACAGAAATCTTGAAAACTGAGTTGGACAACCCTTTTGGTAAGGGGAGTGCATGTTGTTGGAAACCCCAACACATGAATAAATATTATTGTTGTGTTATGCATAACATATAGTATTGTAGATTTATCATCTATAATACTTGATATTTTTGGTTATCAGTTTAATATTGGTAGCTGTAGTGAAAGTTCAATAGTCCTTAGTGACTGCTCAGTATAAATTGCTTATCCAGTGGATACATTATTAGCCATTGAATTCATATATATATATATATATATATATATATATATATATCTGTTGATTTATATTGAATTGTCATATCCCTTATTCATGATGCTATTCTGACACTTTGAACTATCCTAGAAATAACCTGTCGATATTTCAAACCTTGTGATATTATGTCTACACCCTTGTTGTATATTACTAGTTGGGCAATTTGTGCTCATCCTTGCTTATTTAAAACCTTCCAGTTAAGGAGGAACAGGGAGGTGTCTCTGGAACAGACAAGGGCAAGGGCAAGGCTACCAACTAGCTTGTCCTTTTTATGTTTAAAGTCTATTATGATGTATTAAGACTATTTCATACTATGTTTAAGCTTAAGTAAGATCATGTAATAAGTCTTTATTAGATATTATTATGTAATCTATTAAGCACTGTAGGTTGCGAGACTTGGAGGAATAATTATAATAAATCATTGTATATTATTCTAAAGTAGATTTTCCATTGTGTATGTGTTATTTTAGTTACTATGGTTTTACCATGAGAACGTGATGAACCGAATTCGAGTGACCAAGTGGAAGTCCGAATTTGGGGCCGTCACAGTTACGTTAGGTGATCATATATTGTAGAGACCTTAAAGACTTACAGTGAACGTGTAATAACAGTAGCAGACGCTGAAGGCAAGTGTTCTAACCCTTGTCTCAATTCAATCTGGACGAGCTTTGTGATTCTTGTATTCTTACGCATGAATTGATGTATGATGAAGTCAAAGCCAATTCTTTCGGCTAGACTTACGATATGTTGGATTTCTTATAATCTATCAAAGTATTGTCAATGTTTTACTAAACTATGTTGGTATAGTTTTCAAATGAAGACTGAGTATGCTAAAATGTTTTGTTGTCAAACGACATGCACGTGAGGTTGCCACAACTTAAACGTACATACGTTTAAAGAATGTAGTGGTGATCAACATAGAGTACTATAGGCTGATCACCTAGACGTGCTCGTAAGATATGTCAGACTTACGGACTTAGTGACGGGTTGTCCTTTTCAAAGAAAGTGTGAAATGTTGATGGTCTTGGACCGAAATTGATGTTTTACTGAATAATATTCATTGTGAAACGTTTTAAAGAAAAGTGAAGTGCTATTTTGAATTATCGATAGTACTTCATAACTATTGTTCAGTTATTGAAGATATACGATTCCTATGTTCAAGCATATTATTTAATGGAATTGTCATAATTGCTGAGCTAGTTATGTTTACTCTTACTTGAACCATATGAATGCAGCTAAGACCGAACGAACCGAAGGATCCGGCAAGGATAAAGGGACGGCTAAGGCGAACCTTTAGATTACTTCTGTAATAATATAGGTGAATGATATCAATATTCGATATTATGACAAGAAAAAATGTAATGTTTATTAAGAACATGGGGAATGGTAATATTGTTTCGAAATATATATAAGACATATTCATTCTTTTTGAGGAATTTTAATTGAATGTATGTGTGAACTATAGCACCGTGTAGCACCATATGTTAGGTTGGAAGATACCTGAATTTGGGGGCGTCATAGTGCGGGTCGCGCCAGGAGCCTATGCACCACAGCACGAGGCACGCTGCTTCATCAGTCAGTCACTACCATACCAGCGCGGGCCGCACCACATTAAGTGAAAACATAGCATGGGGCACGCCATACTGAGTATAAATTCTGACTACATAGCGCGGGGTGCGCCAGGTTACATTGTAATCAAGCGCGGGGGGCGCCATCCTAGAATTACTCTCTGCCTAAGTAGCGCGGGGCGCGCCACCTTTCATGAAGATACAGCGTGGGGGGCACCATTCGTTAATTTCAGATTTTAAAAACCAAGTTGTCGTTGATTAATTAATTTTGTTGGTGATTACATATTTATGTTAGTTTTTAGTTTTTGATAAATTGTTAATATAATTATTTTGTTGGTGATATCATTTAGTATCATTCATTCATGCATATTAAAAAAATTGAGAAATTTAACTTTTTTTAAAAAAATAATAGTGTAGTTTAATGTGTTTGTTGCATTTAGTTTATACATTTGTATGTTTCCAGCTGTTAGATAGTAAGAGTCTATTTTGGCCAATGATGAGATTGGAATTGTGTAGACAAGTATAGTATTGATTATTAAGGCTTTGATGTGAATTCTTGTTATTATTTAAATCCTATTCTGTTTGAAACTGATATAATCAGGTTAGCACTTTAGAAACAATCTTGTTGACTGATTAAGTTTAAATGGACACATAATTGAATTCTTAAGGATAATGCTAGTTTGAATAAAAGAAAGACATGAATAGGCAGAGATGGCTAAAATTAGACAAGAACCTAAGTTTGAGGGAAAATTTGGGATATATAAGCTTTGGAAAAAAAAGTAAATGAAAAAAGTAAGAATAAACATCGCGGTTAGTCTAGTTTTGTGGCCTTTGTTACTTGAGTAAGTACGCCCGAGGGGATTTTCTCTACACCTAGCGCCCTAAAAGCCTTAATGGTTTGGAAGTCATTGGTTGAAAGCTCATTAAGGGGTAGCACTGAAAAGCCTAAGAGTACTAGACATTGCACAACCTTGAGAATGATAAAAAATGGGAAAAGAGCGAAATGCCCCCGTGAATAAAAAAATATAATGCATAAGTATCCCGTTTGGACTTTTGAATTTGGTAAATGTTTGACGTTAGTCGAATTTAGCCTGTTTTTAGATTTCTTGAGTTTACATTGTATGATGCCTTGGAAGAAGCATATTATGTGTTTTATTTATCTTTATATAATTTAGCATGGTTGTTGAGCACACATGCGCTATATCAGTAATAACAGTTTAAGATTTGATGATTGATTGGAAAGTTATTGATTGGTCTTGATATGATATAATATCGTGTTTGCTTGATTTCTCTTAGGCTGTGTGATTAGACTGTGTTATGTCTTACTGCTGGATTCGTAGGTATTTAGTAGTTGCATTTGCATTGCATATCATTTTTCTTGAGGGCAAACAATGTTTCAAGTTTGGGAGAATTTGATGAGTAGGTTTTTAATCTACGATTTGATCTCGTTTAGCTTGGTATAATGTTAGTTTTTAGGTATATCATGTTACTTTTGATGGGTTTTGCTCATTTTACAGGTTAATATGCTGAAGATGTCTAAGAGCTAATATTTGCAGAAATTATGAGGATTTTTTGGCATTCTGCACTACTGGCAATGGGCGCGCCATGGTTATATAGGAAATGGCGCAGGGCGCGCTACATGAGGGTGAGATAATGTTTGCTTAGTGCAGGGAGCGCTGGTCGGACGGGTCAGCTGCAGATTTGGTTCTTTATGTATGAATTTTAGTTATAATTGGACTGAAGATTTCTTTATGTAATAGGTTCAAGTTAGGAGTGTAACAAGGAAGTTATTTTTTTTAGTTATGGGGATTCTTGGGACTGATAACCAATTGGATACAAAAAGGAGTTTGATTTTGATTAAAATTCTCAAGAAGATTGGATTGGATGACTTTGGTATGGATTGGGATTGGATTTGGTTCAGCTATTGAAATAACTTATGACAATTAGAAGACACAGAATCAATCTGACAATTAATTACACTTTTGGGAGCCCTAATTGAGAGAAGAACATTGGAGGAGCAAAGAAAAAAAGGTGATTTCATGAAGATTACAAATTTGAAGGAAAAGAAGGGTGGTGTATTAATATTCTATCTCTTTAATTCAGTTTTTGTAATTTGGATGATGAATTATTTACTTTATTCAATTTTTAATTCATTGATTATGAACTAATTACTTTTTAGGCTTACAGTGGATCTTTAGTGTTGAACGATGATTGTCATGCCTTAATTTCAGTTTAATAATACTATCAATTTCAGTTTATCTATTGTGATTTATACTTTAATTTATGAATTGCTTGATCACAAATTCTGTATGGATTTATATGGATTCAAGAGATGATGTATGAATCTAGATCTAGTTACAATAGCATGTGTTCTTGATTTCTATGTTTTGATGGAATCTGGATGAATGTTTAGGATAGAGATATACTTAGCATCGCATGTAATCAATAAAGAACTTGAAATTTAAACCTTATTTAATTTTAATTTACATAGAGATATAGTGGATTAGTTAATTAGGGAGTTTGGCTTAATTCTATTAAATTATGGATTTGAGTTAATACGATGTTAGTGCATCGAGAGATGGCTAATTCTACTTAAGTGTTCTTCATTAATAAATTGAGATAGTAAATTTAAACTGGAAAAAAGTGTGATAATCAGAGTGAAACTTAAAGTGAAATTGTAAGCCTAATTCTCCATTATTTGTTTGAAATTACGGTTAATAATTTGTGTTGATTGGTTTGGATTTTTAGTTTCGTAGTTTTTAGTAATTATAATCATTAATTTGAGTAGTTTAATAAAATTGAAATAATATAAAACTGTTAATTGTTAGGTTTAATTTCATACTAGTCTTTGTGGGAACGATACTTTTCTTATCATTATATTACTTGTTGACCATGTACACATGTGTGTAAAGCGTATATAGAATTTACCCAACATGAAACATGCCTACAATATGAAAAAATATAAATAACTAACCAATTCAATGTATGTGAACTAAACAATTATGTAATGCAATATGATCCACCCCCAAACTCAAAGTGAATAACGTCCTCATTGTTTAAATAGAAAGAATTTAAGAGTTAAGGACTTTCCTGAATGGTCAAACGACGTGCTCGACCTCCTCCACAGCGATGTTTGTTTGTGACGTCCACTTGGTCTTAGTCTCTTAGAATGCTTAACTAAGTCAATACCTTGTTTAATTAGACCAAGACCATGAATCTGTGTAATATCCCAATATCAAAATGAACAAGCCTATAAATTGCACTATAAAAGTTCTTAAATCCAATTAAGAGATAGATTGGGAAAACAAAATTGAAGGGTTTGAGTATAAGAGAGGTTTTTAGGCTCGTTCTCGGCAATTAGGGCAAATAGCAGTCGAGTTAGAATAAAGGGAATTGTTCGGTCGACTACCAAAAGAAGTTTTATAAAAAATTGCACTGCGCAATGCCCACCGGGACGGCTATTTTTTGGTCGTGAAGGCCCACTGGGGCGGCATTGGACAGAGAAGATGCCCGTCGGGGCGGTATTATCAGGCCTATAAACCTCCGCTGGGGTGGGCTTTAACAGAGTGTTAGCCGCCGGGGCGGACTTTCTAGGCATAAAATATCTGTTGGGGAAGGCATAGCTCTGGTCTGGAAAAAAAATTCCCTTGATTTCTGTGCAGTCCCAGTGCTTTGCTTCCCTTTCCATAATCTTTTGCCTACCCATTGAACCTCCAATGCCTGTAATGAAGAAAGACAACATGGATTAGAATAGCACTTTGGAACATGAGAGAACTTGTAAAACAAATAACTCCAAAAAATGGACAAAATAAAGCACTAATTAATTGAAAATTTTTAGGATTTGACAAATGGACATTCTACAATAAAACTCATAGGTGTTTGGCTTCCTGTAATGACCCCAAAATTCATACAATTTAATTATCGACTCCGGTCATTAATAACACGTCTAACTTCTGATTTTACATCATTATTCGATGTTAAACTTAATAAAATGCGGAATAATTTAAACGTTTCTATCTTTTTTACTTTAATTCCCTGAATCAAAACCTTTATCATCTACATGTCTTTGAATCTTATATAATCTTATATATCAGAGTTAATATATATACTTACATATCAAATCGATATCCTTTATACATCGAACAACAAAAACTCTAACTTTAAAACTCAACATAAAATATATATCATAAAACATTGAATACATCTCATGAACCTTAATCATGGTTTAAAGAAATAACAATCTTTAGTTAAAATATTAATCTTCGGGTATTATTTCTGATCCACGTCATTCAAGTAGCACATAGTGTTACCTTCAATCCTTAACCTGCAAAAATGGTTATTTGCAAGGTTGAGCTCGACAGCCCAATAAATCTAACAGTTTTCATGCATCACGTAACATATAATAACATGATTATCATACATCTCATAAATATTGGAATAACATAACATACATGTTGTAATTCATATAACAAGTATAAAGATTGAGTTCCTTACTCAATCAACATTCATTACTCAATTAACGTAGTCATAAACTGACTTTAACATTTTATACTTTCAAAATATATATAACACATAATGATATTTGCAATAAAGATTTAAAATAGTTCATCATCAAGTTCACATAGCAAATAGGAACTGAAAGACTTGCCTTGTTCATTATTTACCAATAACAGTTTAACAGCTTATAGCTATCTGCACTTCACGTGCCCTACACAATTATATAATCATTCACATTAACTATTATTCACATAGCAATGCATAGTAGTTGTAATTTAAACTTTACTCTATATCTGATAACCTTTTTTATTATCAATACACAATATTCAATTTGATTGTGTTAACTTTTGACTTACTTCTCACTGTATTACTTCTTAGATCATACTCGAAGTTCATTCAAGTGTTTAAGTCTTGAAAGGACTACTTATTGATTTTATATTAATCTCAGTTAATATCTTATAATATTCATTTGATTTGATTTAAAACACTTTTTATGTTCATTAACACTTATCACGGTGTTTCGACGTTCATTCGTCACACGCCCGATTTGTCTCTCTTGTGTGTGCTTAGAATACTTATATAACTTATCTAATATATCATTTATTAATGTTAAGCATAATTATACTTCATAATATTCATGTTCTATAACTTAGAACAACATCTTTTATCGTTAGAAGCACTAGACTTGCATAAGTGCATGCCCGATGCCCTCCGATTATCCCCAAAAATACAACAGTACAAAAGATGACCATTTGTTTCCCTACTAACGATCCCAAATTGAAACACTTAAAGCATAAACGTTGTAGGTCTATTCGTCCTTGTTCCGGATCATCTTGAATCTCCTCAATCGGAGTTTGTATGAAAGAGTTACTATTGCTTTACCAAAACAGTCAAGAGCAGGTCAAACATGATACCCAAATAGCGCCACACACCTTACCCTAGCAACGCCTCATGGTATAGGTACTCTTATCGGGAAGCGCTTTATACCGACTTCACCCAGATTACAGATTTTGCAATGTTTTTACTTCAAACCTTCATAACTTCTTCATTTTAAGTCAGAATTAGTTGGTTTTCGACTCTATGAACTCGTGAAACACTTAACTACTCATCTACAGAATAATTATAACACTTCAAGAACATTAACAATTCATTTTAAGGTTTCCAATTCAGCGTTCATGCTAATTTTTCATGTTTTAAACATATTTAGCGAATTCATTCACCACGAATTTGTTATTCAACCAAATCGATCCGTTTAACTTCCGTTGTTTTTGTATTTCAAAGTATTAACAACATCCATCATCAATTTATAGTTTAAAGTATGAATTCAAGACCAATTTTGACTCCAAAACAGACCATTTAATATGTTTAAAAACCAAAACTAAAATTCTTCACTTTCAAACAAGCTTTCAAGAATTCGATCCTTCAAAAATCATCTATAGACAATATATGACAGATTATGTAATCCCAATACACATAAAACTAATTTCTCAACAAATTAACCATAGAACTTCAATTATAGAGAACTTAGAAAATAACACTAAGAACTCAAAACTTTAAACTAGATTGCCTACCTTTAATTAGCTAGATGATTAGAGAAGCTTGATTAATCTTCTTCCTTTTCTTTGATTCTCAGAATTTTCTTCTCAATTTACAGAGAATTCTCTCAATTTCTCTATTACTCTCTTCTGTGTTCTTAACCTTAGAAAAATAAGTTACGTATATTTACTTAACCCTCAGTTACACTGTGACAACCCGAAAAATCGGATTGTCCAAAATTTAAGTTTAAAGAATTAGTTATTAATAAAATGAATTTTTATTAATACTATTTTTTGTTATCTGTTTATTAATCGTTCTAGAACCTAGGGTGATTATAAACCTAGAGGATTCTGGCTACGAGCTAGATTGAACGAGTAAGAATTTTCAAGATGAAAATAAAAATTTTCCGGGAATAAAAATATTTTTGGGGAAATAGACGAAATAGGCACTATTCACCCGACGAAACCCTAAGGGTTCTACTTTGAATAACCTAAGCCTTTTCGAGAGTTCGGTATGTCGAAATGACATTCCGTCAAAAGATTTGACGATAATATATCGTGAAAAGTTAAGTAAGCCGATAAAAGTTTTTCTCGAAAAACGTGCAGAAATCGGACGAAATAAAAATGACGAAAAGTATTGTTATGTACTTTTCATTCATTTAACTACGTTAGGGGAAAACGTGAAGGAAAACGCTTGACACAAAAAAGTGTTTTTCAATTTTTCGGATATTCGAAGAATACGTAAAAGTTAATCGGTAAAGGAAAGACGAAATATCCAAAAATATTTGGATTCCGAGAATCGCAGTTTTCGAACTGTCGGACAAATTCTGCAAGACGGAAGCACGAAGCTTCCAAAGGAAGCTACGTGAATAGTAAGGAGGTGGAATAGTAAGGTGGTATGAATAGTAATTTCGGGGGCAAAATGACTATTTTTCCCCTAGCCTTGGTTTTCTATAAATAGGAAGCTTAATTCATTTATTTAGGATTTTGAAATCCTACAACTTGAGAGAGAGAGAGATAGGGTTCGGATGGGAGGAAGATGAGAAGTTGTCTCGTGAACAAACTTTGTTCGACGGAAGGAAATTAAAGAAGGAAGGTAATCCGAAACCTAACTTTTATATAATTTTCTTTAAGTTTCTATGTTTAAAAACATAACTCATTGAGAATAAGAAGTAAATAATGTTAGGAATGATTTCATATGGTTGAAATCATTGAGAAAAGAAGAAATAAGCATTTGAAGTTTAGTAAATAAATTTCTTAAGGAAGTGTAAGATTCGTAATGAATTAGAACGATCCGAGTGGATTATATGAATGAGTAGGTGAAATAAGTAAGGAATGGTGTTCTCTAACATCAAATTCCAAGAAAAAGTGAAATCATAATCAAAATATCGATTAAAAATGAAGAACGAACGAAGAACACGAAGAACATTGTTGATGGACAAATTTAAAACCATCGTAAGATAATTGTTGTTGATGGACAAGTTTAAAACCATCGCGTATAAGTTAGTTGCTTATTTCTTGGTTAGAAACGGTAAAAACGATCATGAAGAATAGATTAAAACTTAGCTATAACGAAGTTATGGCAAAAATTTCATAAACGATGAACGAGAGTTAGAAACTGTGTAAATGAACTCGAACTAGTAGGGTTTCATAAGGAAGTAAGAGAATGTAGAAAACGTGAGTCGTGGACTCAATAACGAACGAGTTCCAAGTTCGGATGACCGAATTACGAACGAACGAACGAAGAACGTTAAAAACGTAAAAATGAATGAAGGGTGAAGATTAAGCCAATCAAATTGCACGTTAACGGATTTAGAACAAAGTTCTGTTTAAGGGGTATTAAAGTATATAAGATAAGGAAGAGAATGTCTTTGGAACAACCTCGTTCTGAGTTATAACGAAGGAGTTATGAGATTTGGAAGTAAGCGTCTCAAATTGGATTTAACACTATTTTCTAGGGTTAGGGCTTGGCCGCCAAGACCAAATGCATGCCTTGTACAACACCGATTAGGAGGACCGCACAATCGGAGTTTCATCATCGCTGCGCTGAGATAGAGAAGGTAGTGGCAATCAGAATTTACCCAAAAATTCATACAATTTAATTCTCGACTTCGGTCGTTAATAATACAATTAACCTCTAATTTTTACATCATTAAACGATAATACAACCATTGAAATTTGCGGAATAATTAAAATTTTCTATTACAAACTATTCTCGTTCCCAAAACCATCAACCTTTACATCTAAATGTCTCAGAATCATTTTAATACTACAATAGTTTACATTCGCAAAAAAATATTACAATTCAACATTAATACATTATTCGAAACATTAGACATGGTTTACAAGAATAACAACTTAGCTAGGATATTAAATCTTCATATATCACTTTTGATCCATAACAATCAAGTAGCACATAGCGTTACCTTCAATTCTTGAATCTGCAAAATGGTTATTTGCAAGAATGAGCTCGACAGCTCAACAAAATTTAACAGTTTTCATGAATCACGTAGCACATAATAACATGATCAACATACAAGAATAATCATAAACAAACATAGCATACATGTTATATTCACATAACAACTATAAAGATTGAGTTCCATACTCAATCAACATTCATAGTTCAATCATCATAGTCATAGATTGACTTTCACATTTCATACTTTTGACATATATAATACATCATACACTAAAATTTTAAAGCATATCATCATCAAGTTCACATAGCAAAAAGGAACTGAATGACTTGCCTTTGCCGGCGTTTTACCAACACGCTAATACTTCGCGTCCTTGTACAACCTACACTGTATGTGAGATTGATAATAAATAAAATCAATACTCAATCTCATGGTCAAATTTATTCTAAGACCTTACTTTATCATATTATCATTTATAATGTCTTTATAGACATCTAACTATTTTATATGCAATTCGGGTTTATTTTCATTTTCATCACCACACATGCTAGACTATCGCACTTGTAGTTTAATGTGCGTATATCACACCATTTTATTATACCACTTTGGTTTCAAAAATGCATATTCAACATATTGTTTACAAGTTTAATTTTCCTTCAAAAATCAAAAATCGCCCTTTTCAATTTCTTTTCATTATTATTCTTGTATTATCATATTTTCATACTCAGATGCATATAACATCCAATATTAGTCATTAGATAGACACTTTGTATACCAAAAGTTTAGAAACACTATTACTCTTAGGCATTTTATCGAGCACGTTATGTGCACACATTAACTTATCTCAACTCTTGATCTTAAATGGTTAATTATGCATAGAATATGATAACACATATCTATACTCATTACATATGTCAAAACATATTTTTAATCATCAAAATATACCGTCACCCAAAATCTTAATTCAAATAGAATTATAAAACTCATCTTTACAATTTCTTTAACAAAACGTTGTTTTTGTTTTTAACATAACTCCTTCATTACATGTCCGTTTTTGTTCCTTCTAATATAGAATTAACCCTTACTCAGTGTACTACAACCTCATCTGGGCCTTAAAGTCTGACCCTTATCCATCTAAACTAGATTCTATAATTCATCAATTAGTCTAGAAAATTTCATTTTCTGGACATCCTTCCTAAACAATTTATTTCGGACATGATCTGGTCCATAAAATGGCTCAATCTCATAAGTCTGGCTAGTAAACTTCAATATCTACAACTTTATAGTTTAAAGTTTCTTCAAATTCAAAACACACGAATTTATATGAATTGTTCAAAGTCAGAAACCGTAACCGTTTTGATTTTCTGGGTAGATTATTTTCCCTTCGTACCAGACTTATTAAAACAGACATTACAAGAAATCTACAAAGCGTTTTCATGTGATTTCACTTTTAGAATATAGCTTACTTCCATATCTTCGATTTGATATAAGGCTCACTTTCTAACTCATTATACCCAAAGAGGTATGAATTTTACAATATTTGTCAACAATTACTCAAAACCTACGAATTTTGTTCTTCAAATTCTCTTTCCATTTCATTTTCTTTTTTGAATCCTCTTGTTTGATTCTTGATAATCCAAGATTAAACCTATACAAACAAGATTAAGCATGATCTACTACTCTAGAACATAAATCTACCCAAAAATCAAAGATTAAATAAAAGTTTAGAAGTTACCTTCTTCTAGCTTTTTCTTCTTCTTCTTCTTCTAGCTCATCTCAATTCCTCTATTTCTCTCTCTCTCTCTCTCAATTTCTCTTACATTATGAAGAACATTAAAATATAATTAAAACAAGGAATTTAGATTATAACCTTATTAGTATGAATTTAAGAGAGAGATGGAGATAATGATGATGGGGCTTGTTGTGTGTTCTCAAAGATTTCCCTTCTTCTTCTTTTTCTTCCTCTTCTTCTTCTCCTATAACTCTCTCTAACTCTCTTCTTCTTTCTTTGGTTTGTTTTCTAAAACTAACGTATTAACTTGTAGTATATACATATAATATACAGTGCATCAAAGAATATATAATATATGTAACTCCTAGTAATTATTATATATACTAATTACTAGTTAATACATAGGTTACACCAACTTGAACTTGAAAAGCCTAAGACCATGTTTGGCAAATACTCATTTTTTTAATTAATCAATGGTTTAACATCAATCAATCTCATCAAATTGTCACATAATTATATTTACTTGTTAATTATAATTTCGTGTAACAATCATCACATAACTCATCTAATTTAATTATCTCAATTAAATTAGAACTATAACATAAAATTATTATATTAATTAAATTAAATACTAAATATTTATTTAATTAATCTACTACACTTAATTACATTACTCTATAATCAAAACCAAATTTATTTATTTATCTCAATAAATAATTCAATTAAATATTTATATATATTAAAATTAATATATAACATTCTCTTCACATCAATTCATATATTCTACAATATAAGACATACACATACTTACACCCAACATCTCTCATAAATAATACTTTTATTTATAAAATTCTCATTTATAAATTCTAAAAATCTGGGATGTCACATCCTTCCCTCCTTATAAGGAATCTGTCCTCGGAATCACCGAAACCCTACCTTACTCAGGTTTTCCTCAAATCTATTCATTAAATAACTTCAACACATTACCTTAATATAGGTTTTATATTTTCTACTCTCACCATTCTTGATAATAAATTCTTATAAGTTTTATTTCATAACATTTACTTAGACTCAATTATATTTGAGTATTACATATTCTTTGACCCGTTCATTATCTTTCTCTAAGGATCATTATCATATATTATATGATCAAACTCTCGGGACATTACATTCACCCCTTCTTCTAAGAATTTTGTCCTCGAAATTTTTTTGACTTACTAATTTTCATTCATTCCCTCTATCAAAAATAGATTTTATGTTACTATCTATTTATTTATTAGGTTCTGCAACCTAATTCTTTCTCTAAAGATCTTTCTAAGACCATCATATTCCTCACCTCATCCTCTTCTAAGAGTTTCACATTTCTCTTCTTTCTGGAAATTATTATGTTTTGCTTAATTTTTCTCATCCTTTCCACTTTCACCTTTCAGAATAATAAGAATCTTCCACAATTGCTCAATAATTGGGAAGCGATATGAATAACAGGAATTCAAAAGATTCCAAATCATGCTGAGGGGTCACAAGACAATGAACTCTATTCTTGGTTTACTAGTGCTTCAACTCAATCCTTCACACTGCAAACCAGAGTGTTTATCAATCACAAAGACTGAAAACACCCTCCACACGTACACTAGGTGGCCAACCTATTGTACCACTACGTTGGCCCGCAAAGTAGTGTTTTGTAACGATTATATGCGTTACACTCAGAACCATTGTCCCCGAAAACATGTCCCCTTATAGGGTTGTTCACCTCAGCTTTTTAACATCTGAATCCGCACCAAAACAATTTGGTTTGGCATAACTTTTCAATGAATGTTTGAATTTTATGAACATCTTTCAATAATCGTCTAGCTGAATCAAATAGCATAAACTTCTACAACAATTCAGACATCAATCGAAATATACATATACATATATATATATATATTCTCATATCTTAATGAAACCTCAAAAATCTTTTTATGACGTCATGATACCGCACTGTATTTACAGTCCGTTTGAGGATTCCGTCATTTTGTGACTTTGTCATACTACATCATACCATAGTGGGCTGACGATCCTTAGATCACATCCAACACTAAGAAATTCTACATTGATAACTCCATCGTTTTTATCATCCTTGCACCAGGTTCCATGATGCATTAATGATATAAAATACATTTTGATATTTTTAAATCATTTTTGTCTAGCCGAAACAATTAGCATAGACTATTCTTTAAATAGTTCAAAAATCTTTGAAAATCAGTTTTAGTGATATCATATCTCAATAGGTAACGATGTGTCAGTGTCCCGAAGTCCACACATACACATTTGTCACCATACGTTGAGAGTAAAAATTCATTTTAAAAAGGCACATAATGCGAATTTAGCTTGATGTCAAAAATTTGAAGTCTAGCATAGCTAGAAGATTTGGAAAATTTTATGTCTCCACTTTCTAGACTGATCCATTGCTTAATAATTCTATCTATTCCAATAATCCTCAATTCTTCATTCATAACTTAATTATACCCCAGTTCATCAAACTTACCGTACATTGGAAGTTCAGGACTTGCCACAATAATATGAGTTTAAGAACTTATCCTAGTCAGACCATAGGCGTCCATTCGCTAAGGGGTTCAAAACATACCATATTATTATGAGACACGAACTTACCATATGCATTAGTTTTAAGAACTGTGCCTAATCCTAATAATATCTGTCTAATCTTAATAGTTTCTAACTATCAAACATACACATGAGAAAAGAATCACCTTTTCGTCACATATACATTGATAGCGTGACACCAACATTCTAATGATTATCAATATGATAAACTGAGTGCAAGCACAAAACCCTCGCCCATACAAAGATTTGTACAACTCAACCATAACATGAGTCCTCAATTGAAATCCCACCTAACTCTATCTTACTCTTAACTTGCTCTTTGCTCGATACAAATTTCTCGTATCACATCATCTATAACTCCTCGTGAGTTATCTCGTACTATTTCATAGTACTCCATCTTCATAGCATTAAGCTATAATTATTCAAAAATTACAGACCATCTTTCTTTTATAACTTAAACTAATCACGTCGTGATCTTATTCTATAATCATCTCTCTTAAAATTCTTTTGTTAACTCGTGATCGTTTTGCTTTGCGATCCCCTTTCTTTCCTTTCATTTACAACATTATTCGTTATCTTGGCTATTGGAGTTAGGTAACTCCCATTTCTTATCTACATATCTCTTCAAGATTCTTCTTTGAATCTTCTTGTTTATATAACAATTCCTGCTTTAAGAATTTCCAACTTCATTTATATTGTTCAACATTCCAATCGAGTTCCACATTTTCACCATACGTATCCATTTTCTACACTTGGTACACATCGAGTCTCTAATAGTTTCAATATGGTACGCTGAGTGGTTTCCCACAAACAACCAACAAACTAGGTTCTGAGTTGCTAGTTCGTATATACCTCCGCTCTATGAAGGAGTCGTTTAGCCCAGATACCATACATCAACTATTAAAGAGTACGATTGTACCACACTTAAATATAACCTTTTTTATTCTTAACTTATTTATCATTCTCTTCTTATAGACACTGTCTATTTATTATCACCTTACATCCATATTATTGGAGTTGGGTAACCCCATAACTCTGCGAGATTCTTCTTTGAATCCTCTCACGCATGTTTTTAATCCCTTCTCTATACGTTTCTTAAATAACTTCTTATTGTTCAAACTCTATTTGAGCTTATGCTTTCATTATATGCATATTCCTTTTCTAAGGTTATAGCCTACGGTACTCCTACCTAAGGTTTATAACCTACGGCTTTGATACCAATTGTAACGACCCAAAAATTCATACAATTTAATTCTCGACTTCGGTCGTTAATAATACATTCAACCTCTAATTTTACATCATTAAACGATAATACAACCATTGAAATTTGCGAAATAATTAAAATTTTCTATTACAAACTATCCTCGTTCCCAAAACCATCAACCTTTACATCTAAATGTCTCAGAATCATTTTAATACTACAATAGTTTACATTCGCAAAATAATATTACAATTTAACATTAATACATTATTCAAAACATTAGACATGGTTTAAAAGAACTTAGATAGGATATTAAATCTTCATATATCACTTTTGATCCATAACAATCAAGTAACACATAGCATTACCTTCAATTCTTGAATCTGCAAAAATGGTTATTTGCAAGAATGAGCTCGACAGCTCAGCAAAATCTAACAGTTTTCATGCATCACGTAGCACATAATAACATGCTCAACATACAAGAATAATCATAAACAAACATAGCATACATGTTATAGTTCACATAACAACTATAAAGATTGAGTTCCTTACTCAATCAACATTCATAGTTCAATCATCATAGTCATAGATTGACTTTCACATTTCATACTTTTGACATATATAATACATCATACACTAAAATTTTAAAGCAGATCATCATCAAGTGCACATAGAAAAATGGAACTGAAAGACTTACCTTTACCAACGTTTTGCCAACACACTAATACTTCGCGTCCTTGCACAACCTACACTGTATGTGAGATTGATAATAAATAAAATCAATACTCAATCTCATGGTCAAATTTATTCTAAGACCTTACTTTATCTTATTATCCTTTATAATGTCTTTATAGACATCTAACTATTTTATATGCAACTCGGTTTTATTTTCATTTTCATCACCACACATGCTAGACTATCGCACTTGTAGTTTAATGTGCATATATCACACCATTTTATTATACCACTTTGGTTTCAAAAATGCATATTCAACACATTGTTTACAAGTTTAATTTTCCTTCAAAAATCGCCCTTTTCAATTTCTTTCCATTATTATTCTTGTATTATCATCTTTTCATACTCAGATGCACATAACATCCAATATTAGTCATTAGATAGACACTTTGTATACCAAAGTTTAGAAACACTATTACTCTTAGGCATTTTATCGAAACGCACGCGTTATGTGCACACATTAACTTATCTCAACTCTTGATCTTAAATGGTTAATTATGCATAGAATATGATAACACATATCTATACTCATTACATATGTCAAAACATATTTTTAATCATCAAAATATACCATCACCCAAAATCTTAATTCAAACAGAATTATAAAACTCATCTTCACAATTTCTTTAACAAAACGTTGTTTTAGTTTTTAACATAACTCCTTCGTTACATGTCCGTTTTTGTTCCTTCTTATATAGAATTAACCCTTACTCAGTTTTCTACAACCTCATCTAGGCCTTAAAGTCAGACCCTTATCCATCTAAATCAGATTCTGTAATTCATCAACTAGTCTAGAAAATTTCATTTTCTGGACACCCTTACTAAACAATTTATTTTGGACATGATCCGGTCCATAAAATGGCTCAATCTCGCGAGTCTGGCTATTAAACTTCCATATCTACAACTTTACAGTTTAAATTTTCTTCAAATTCAAAACACACGAATTTATATGAATTGTTCAAAGTCAGAAACCGTAACAGTTTTGATTTTCTGGGTAGATTATTTTCCCTTCGGACCAGCCTTATTAAAACAGACATTGCAAGAAATCTACAAAGCATTTTCATGTGATTCTACTTTTAGAATATAGCTTACTTCCATATCTTCGATTTGATATAAGCCTCACTTTCTAACTCATTATACCCAAAGAGGTATAAATTTTACAATATTTGTCCACAGTTACTCAAAACCTACGAATTTTGTTCTTCAAATTCTCTTTCCATTTCATTTTCTTTCTTGAATCCTCTTGTTTGATTCTTGATAATCCAAGATTAAACCTATACAAACAAGATTAAGCATGATCTAATACCCTAGAACATAAATCTACCCAAAAATCAAAGATTAAATAAAAGTTTAGAAGTTACATTCTTCTAGCTTTTTCTTATTCTTCTTCTTTTAGCTCATCTCAATTCCTCTATTTCTCTCTCTCTCTCTCTCTCAATTTCTCCTACATTATGAAGAACATAAAAATATAATTAAAACAAGGAATTTAGATTATAACCTTATTAGTATGAATTTAAGAGAGAGATGGAGATAATGATGATGGGGCTTGTTTTGTCTTCTCAAAGCTTTCCCGCTTTCCCTTCTTCTTCTTTTTCTTCCTCTTCTTCTTTCTTTGGTTTGTTTTCTAAAACTAACGTACTAACTTGTAGTATATACATATAATATACAATACCAATAATATATAATATATGTAACTCCTAGTAATTATTATATATACTAATTACTAGTTAATACATAAGTTACACCAACTTGAACTTGAAAAGCTTAAGACCATGTTTGGCAAATACTCATTATTTTAATTAATCAATGGTTTAACATCAATCAATCTCATCAAATTGTCACATAATTATATTTACTTGTTAATTTTAATTTCGTGTAATAATCATCACATAACTCATCTAATTTAATTATCTCAATTAAATTAGAACTATAACATAAAATTATTATATTAATTAAATTAAATACTAAATATTTATTTAATTAATCTACTACACTTTAATTACATTACTCTATAATCAAAACCAAATTTATTTATTTAACTCAATAAATAATTCAATTAAATATTTATATATATTAAAATTAATATATAACATTCTCTTCACATCAATTCACATATTCTACAATATAAGACATACACATACTCACACCCAACATATCTCATAAATAATACTTTTATTTATAAAATTCTCATTTATAAATTCTAAAAATCTGGATGTCACAGCACCGCATGAAGATCGATGTGAAGAAAAGCACGAGAAGAAGCGTTTAATCGCTTTCAAATTGGGGAAACGTAAGGGAAGATAAAGAACATAATGTTCAACTAATGTAACACTTAATCAAGTGATTTAAACCTTTAGTGAAGATTGAACAGAAAGATTAAGAGAGATTAAAAGACAAAGAATGTAGACGAGGGTTACGGAACCAATATCTGGGGACCGTAGTCGCGATAAACGAACGTGGTGGATTGCTATGATTGTGATTCCTTAGACGTTGAGTGACGAGGGTATTGAATAACATTTCGATATTATGTTGGGGTAATGAGAGATAAGTTTAAAGTGTATAGACGTTGTGAACGCAACGCAGTTGCGTTGAATGACCGGTCTTAGCATACAACGAACCATATGGCTTCGACATTAAGGAAGAATAAAGATTGTTATCAAGAAAGCCGTAACGAACGGGAATAAGATTAATGGAAGTCGATCGTGCTTCAGATAGAGAATGATAGAATGAAATGTAAGCGTTAAACACTTTAACCGACGTGAAGGTTGAGTGTACGCATACTAAACAGATAGAACCTACACCCCGTGTATGGTTTGACTGTAAGATATTGAAGATCAATAATTAAACCAGGAATGGTAAAAAACTGAATTAAAGATAATGACGTTAACATAACGAAGCTGAGTTAATGATTAACTTGAATGATCGCTCTGAGTATACAAAAGACTGTATAACTTAGACGATAAAGAATGAACCCTGAGGTATGGCAATTACTTGCCAGAAAGCCATAAGGAATAAGAAGTTGACTTAACGAATATTATAGTTTAATAGTTCGTATAAGTTAAGATAAGTTTAGGTTGTGGTACAATTGTAACCTTTGATGGTTGACATATGGGAGCTGGGCTGAACAATTTGTTCAGAGAGCGAAGGTATATATATGAAACTGGAAACCGATCTAACTCACTATGATGGCAGTGTAGATGAGACAAGAACTTGTTTGTTTGTTGTTTGTGGGAAACCACTCAGAGTACCATATGGACTACTAGTAGAGAAGCGATGTGTGCTGAGTCCTAGAAGAGTTATAAGAAGAAGATAAGATTGTAAATCATCAAAGATGGTGAACGTATTGAGTAAGACATCTCCGTATGTCATGAAGCCGTATATCGGTAATGAAAGTTAGTCGTGTAAATTTATATTGCAAGAACACGAACCCTAAGAAGTTAAGTAAAATAAACAAATGCATAAGTCAAATATACCAAACTAATTGGTGTATGTGTTGTTTTCCTGATATGCTACATATGAATTGGAATGAGTAGTTCGACGTAAGCTGTAGCTGTGCGTAAGGCAAGTTTCCTAACTTCATTCATATTTTAAATGAATGAAAGTTTCTTAAACTTCTCAGATGTTGAACTTGAGAAGTTCTATTTATGTGCGAATGTGCGATATTTGTACAAGGTGGTAGAACGTATGAGGCCTTGTGCCACAATGTGAACACTTTGGTGTTTCTATGAGATGAAATCGTGCTTATGTGTGCGTTTAAAAAAGGAAAAAATTGGTTCAACTTTTGGAACCAATAGATTTTTAAAAGAACTATTCTTGGTATGTCTATGCTAATTGTTTTGGCTAGAAAGAAATTGATTTAAAATATCAAAAATGAATTTTATATCATCTGTGCATTCAATGCAAGGATGGTAAAAGGATGGAGTTATTTATGTAATTGAACCTAGTGTTGGATGTGATCTTAGGATCAACAACCCGATATGGTATGATGTATAGTGACGAGGTCATAAACTGACGAAGTCCTCAACATACTGTGAAAAGTACAGTATCATGACGTCATAAAACGTTTTGATGTATTGCGAAAAGAATTTAAAGAAGTAGTTAACGTCAATTGATTTGACTAAGATCAATGTTTCAAGTTGATATCCAATTTATTGGTATGGTCTAAGCTATTTGATTCGGCTAAGACAAATGATATGTCATGTTTAAAAGAAAATCGAGCTTTCTTTGAGAAGTTGTGCCAAACCAAATTTTTTTGGTGCAGAATCTAATGATTAAGTCTGAGGTGAACAAACCCCGAAATGGGGTTATACAATGGGTTGATCGCCTACGTATGAAAGAGGTAGTTTACCTTCTTGGTGATTGTAAACTGACCGAGGAAGAAGGGTTACGGCGTCATGCTATTAAACTTAGTAAGAGTTCATGGTCAATTTGACCCCTCAGCAAAAGTATGAAATGTTTTAAAGGAATTCTTATATTCCTTGTTGTTCATTCTACTTCATAATTCTTGATAAGTTATGAAGGTTAGGGAAGGTTTGAAAGATAAGAACTTGTTTGAAGAGAAGTTGAGAAGAAGGGTAAGCTAGAATTTCGAGGGCGAAATTCTGTGAAGAATGGGTGAATGTGATGACCCGGGAATGGGTGTGGTTTTAGAAATTCCGAGGACAAAATTTTTATAAGGGAGGAAGGATGTAACAACCCGGAAAATCGTATTATCCAGAATTTAAGTTTAAAGAATTAGTTATTAATAAAATGAATTTTTATTAATATTATTTTGTGATATGTGTTTATTAATCGTTCTAGAACCTAGGATGATTATAAACAAGGAGGATTCTGGCTATGATTATCTTAACTGTTTATGAAATTCACAATCAAATTACATTAACATATTATATTTGTATGTAACACATTACCCTCTCATTTTATTAAAATAAATATATTTACATTAATTCACTATTTTAATTAAGTGAATTACTATCATTATTTATAAAATTTAATTCATAATAATTCCATTGCCAATAAGGCATAATAATCAAATTATATTATTTCATAATATAGTTTTCAACTTAATTAAATTAACTAATAACATTCAGTCAATTTCATTTTTGTAACAATTTCATTTACTCTCTTCAATAGTTAAATTAACTATTAAACCTCACTTTTCCAATATATAAATATATATTTATCTTCACACCAGATCACATATTTCAAAATATATAACACGTATATATACATACTCAAACTCAAAACATCTCATAATAAGAATTTTAATTATTAAATTCTTATTTTAATAACTTATAAAAATTCGGGTTGTCACACTTCAAGGGGGTGCTTCCCCCTTACAACCCCTACCAGCTCACTAGTGAGCTGGGCAGCCGGTCGCTCACCGGGGAGCGAGACCCCCGACTGGGTAGTCATAGTGGCCATTATTCAAACTCGTCAAATATAACAACTTGATTCATATCTACTAAATAAACTAGAAAAGCAAATAAATATAAAAATTCATGGGTTACCTTCTAGTTAGCACTTGATTTATAGTCTTTCAACCTGACTTTGTCTGGTCAATGCTATGTAATTTCTCTTCAGAAGTTGAGGAACCCTCCATCCATTAGTAGCAATGTAGCTTTTGGGAGGTTCCCAATAGTAATGGTCAGTGCATTGGAGTCACCTAGCTTGCTTATTTTAGATAGGATCCCATTCAAGAACGTCCAACATCTAGGTGTTTTCTTTATTGTGTCTGTGATCACATTGAGGCATGGAAGCTTGTCAAACACAATATGCACTTCTTCTATCTTCTCCATCTCATCGCACCATGGCTTCGAAGTTGAATTAGCTCTTATGTCATAAAAAGCTTTGCCGATGATACTCCAAATCGGGCATGATTTTGCAAATCTAACCGGATCCTTGAAGTTTGGTGGAAAAGGCGCTTGTGGCACTAACAACATCGGCTCATACTCAATGGTACTCATAGTTAGTTCGTCACTGAACTTATTATCCTCATCCCCACTTATCTTCTCTCCTTCAACATCTTCCGGCTCATCCAGTTGTAGATTTGGTTCAAGCTATCCATCAATCTCAGAATCCATGTCATAACACCAAATATTTTGAGGACAGTTGTTCAAGGCTTTGAACATTTGATCTATCTAGTTCTGAAGATTTTGAATTATCATCTCTTGATTAATCCTTCTCTCCTTATTTGATGCTACGAACTTGGACCAAAATTCCTCCAATCTTGAATTATTTGTTTCAGTTTCGTAATCTATATGTATTGAGAACCATTGGTGGAGGCATTGATGAGTTGTTCCATCTGATTATTAAGATTTTTGCTTGATAACTCCTGACTAATCCTCATCTCCTCTTGGTCTTCTATGATTTTAGACATGAATTCCTCCAAATTTGACTTTCTCTTCTTGTGGCAATGGAGGTGGTCATGAGAATTCTGGTGTGTATGTTGGATTTGGAGCGGAGTATTGGTCTTCATAATTGTAGCTCCATGAAGAATCCGGGTGATACCCCCAATATTGGTGATAGTTAAGATAAGCATAGTTGTTGAGGGAATCACCACCATGTTGTCTTAGCCCAAAACATTGATTACTCGAATGATTGTCAGCAAAATAATTACAAACTACCACTATCCTTCGAATACGTTGGGCTGCAACAACGTCCAACCTCCTTGGAAGTGTCCCAAGTTGTGCTGATAATGAAAAAATTCCATTGAGTCCATCAATCCTTGTATCCCTTGGTTAAGTCATATTCAAATTTGACCATTGACAATTGAATCCAACCATGGTACCTGAAAAGAGAGAAAAGGAAGAGAATTAAAAAAAAAATTACATTCATACTAATTTGATTGAAGTTAATATTTGCAAAAAATATTAAACTAATTCTCCGTTAACGGCGCCAAAAACTTGTCGGTACGAATCTAGTTACGCATAGCACGCAAGTATACGTGGTTAACAAGTAATAAAGTATAAGTGGAGTATCATTCCCACGAGAAATTATTAATATAAATTACCAAATACTAACTCTTAATCAAACTAATTTTATTTAACCAATCAATTTAAGATTGTGAATTAAATTATTTAATTAAACTAATTATAATTACCACTAGTTAAAAATCAGATTATGGAGATTTAAGATCACAACTTCACTTAAATTAATACACTTCTTATCAATTATGCTCACTATTCTTAACTGTTAATCAAGAACACATAAATAAATATGACCATCTCTAAATGCATCATACTCAAATCAACTTAAATCCACAGATGATAGAATTAAGAATAACACCCTAATTAACTAATTCACTATATCTCTATGTGAATTGCAATTAAAGAGGATTTAAAGTACAAGTTCTTTATTAGATTACATGCGATGTATAGGTATATCTATATCCTAAATATAAATTATGTGACGCCCCCAAAATAGGTCCATTCCACCTAACCCATTCTGAGTCGCCAAATAAATGATACAAAAACAAATACAACTTCAGTAATACGACAACACATATACTGTGAGTTTAAATACAACTATTGTCTAATAGACAGTATAAAAACTCAAAAGGGGTCCTCATTACAATTATTGATACGCTATTTCACAAAATAGTGAGGACTACTAATGCAACCATCTGGACCGTCAATCCATTCCTCGACTAGTCCAAGATATATTCTCATTTCCTAAGGAGAACAGTGAAAGAAAGGGTGAGCTCAACTAGCCAGTAAGAAATATTATGACTAAGATAATATACAACAAATTATCATTAGTCTTCAATAGTATAACAACCGATAGAATATAATAGAAAACAAGTTTTAAATCAACAACTGCAGCGGATTAAACAATCCATTAGAAGAGTTAAGTAAATTATAAAATCTACTATCTTCTATGATTTAAAAAGTTTTTCATAATCTTTATCGCTGAGACTCAGCTTAAAAAATAATCCACGTCATTAAATCGTTCCTGCACTACATGCCAAGGATATTCTTTAGTATCACGACCACGAATTATCCATGCACTACGGGCCAAGGATATTCGTGTATTCATCAATGGTCCTGATCATGCCATAAATAATTCATCGTTGCACTACGGTTAAAGAGAATCCATAGCCATAATCATACCAAAAACTGTCCATCAATGCACTACAGGCCAATGAGGACTTTTACCACATCATTTGTAACATTACGGTCATGATTATACCGAATAATCGCTGGTCATAATCATACCAAGTCCATCTATTCACTACAGGCCACAGATGACTTTCAACAGTTGGTCATGTTCATCTCAACACCTTTTCATCTTTGCACTACGGGCCAAATATATTAATCAGGTAATCATTCATCTTTGCACTACAGGCCAAAGATATTCATCAGTTAATCATTCATCTAGGACTGAGGATGATGAAAAACATTTTAGAGAACGAATCCAGTACGATAAAAGATCAAATATTAAGGATTCGTATTGTAGTTTATCCAAGTTCAATAATACTCCGAAATAACCAATTTTGAAGCAGAATTAAAAAATAATGATCAAAACATGGATACAATCAAAGATAGTAACCATAATAGACAACTTGGACAAAAAGAAGAAAATTCCATTTTTTGGTGAATAGTGTCGTATTCGTGAATAGTGTCGTATACGTGAATAGTAACTCCGACACCAAAAGATAGAAATTCCACAAGAAAAATAATCATGCTTCGTGAATAGTACTCGTGAATAGTAACTCGTGAATAGTAACTCATGAATAATAACTCATGAATAGTAACCCCGACATGAAAAGTTCCAAATTTGATAAAAATTTCAGATCAATATTTCAGCATAATTTTTCGGTGAACGAAATAATAGTCATAATCTGAATACTGAAAAATAATATCTCTTCGTAATATAAAATAAATAATACCCTTTACCTCAAAAAAGACAAGACTTTTATCGAATATCGGATATAGTCTCAAGGAACTTGCAACCGTATAAAGCAACACTCAAAATATCAAAATACTCACAAGAATACGCTCGATAATATAGAGAGAAAGAGAGAAAGCTTATATTTCTGGTGTGATTTTCAATTCTAACTTAGCTCTCTATTTATAGGAAAATGGTAGCACGTCAAGCGCACTTGACCGCTACTCCGATGGCTTTACCTGCTACTATTGCCACCCACCACATTTGAAATTCAATTTGAGCACATTTCTCACCAACCAAAAGTGGGGCTCACCAATTCTAGAATTTTCCACCAAAATGATAAATTCAGATACTTCAACAATTTCTGAACCAGTCACCTCTTAAAATTCATAACAAATCATACGTTCATTTTTTACGGTTCAAAATTTGTGGACATATACTCAACTTATATATGTATAACATATCCAAAAATCACAACGATCCAACGGTCGGATTAAAAATTATAACTCACACAATAGAGCTTTAAGAACACCGATTTGATCTTTTAATACCTCCAATCCGACAAAATACTGATAAAACACCTCAATATTTATTCCTTCAATTATAACCACATAAATAAATCCATCATTTATATCCACATAAAATAAATATTTCCTTATCATATGAATCAATAATTAATTATTCACAAATAATATTACAGAATCACAATTATGACAACCAGCCGCTCTCGTGAAAGGGGGCTTTTCGATAAGGATTTCTCCTCATCGCCGCAATTAGGTGACCAAACCTATCCTCGATGTAACTTTCTAGACATTGTCAATAATGCTATCTAATAATATTATTAAAATAATATGAATTATTGATCCGATAATGGAGATATCTTGTCAAGGATAATTATTGAACAACAATAATATAAAATATCAACGCAAAGAATTATTGAATCAATAAAATAAAATATTGAACAAAGAATTCATCGTGACAAATATTGAGTAGTGCCTTCTTACGTAAGGATCAATAATTCAACAATATCGCAATACCGCATTGCTACGTGCAACCACGCCAGATTATTGTATTTTAACCACCGGGTATTCCAACAGTCTTAACGGTAATAACTACGCCATTATTTATAACAACCCAAACTTTGTCATTTTCTTCATCCGACAGTTATCCGTTATAGGGCCCACAAATGGTCATTACTGTCATTGCATTTAATATTCCTGCACGTAAAGAATATTCCATGACCAAACGAATATTCCCCGACAACAATGAATATTATATAACAACTTGCATACTTTGAAAAATTTATAAATACTACCCACAACTAGAACATTATCTCAAATCCACACTATAATATTCAAAAAGATTATTTCAAGAAAATTAAATATTTATTCATAAAATCTGGTGTCTCACAATCTCCCCTCCTTATGGAATTTCGCCCTCGAAATTTACGTACGTACGTGGTATGCCGAACAGCTGAGAATACCCTTCAAATTCTAACTCTTGAGGTATAACCTTTGAGTGTCGAATGTGATCCTTCTTATCCAGGATTTTAACACGTATCTCCTCATACGTTAAATCTTTTGCTATCTCATCTAATTCCAATTCAATAATGTGGTTCGGGTCGTCCACATATTTACATAACATCAATATTTGAAAAATGTTATAAACACGCGACACACTTAGCGTTAAGGCGAGTCTATAGGCCACAGTTCCTACTCGATCGAGGATTTTAAATGGGACAATAAAATTGAGGGTTGAGAATTTCCTCTCTTCATCGACTCTTGCTTCTAGAATAACGCCTTCTTGAACCTTCCTCTTCACATTCATCAGCTCCGGGTCTATAGCTTGAGCAACTTTAACTTTATCGTCGGTTCTAATCGTATATTTACTATCCTCACGTAGGTTCGTATATTCACACTTGTAAACGCATACGATCTCCTACTTAATGTGTCAGCTACCACGTTCGCTTTTCCCACGATGGTATTGAATGGTATAATCGTAATCTTCAACAGCTCGAGCCAACGTCTTCAGCGCATAATACGTTCGTTTTAGGTAACGAAATATTTGAGAGTTTTAGAAATGGGTTTTGTACTGGGGTGAATACAAAATTTGAATTTACGCTCTAGGGGTAGGCTAAGAAGTCCCTCGAGAATACGTCAGGAGATTTATTAACAATAGAAATATCATTCACAACTGTGACTCTCATCCAAGACTTAGATAGAACACGTAATGAAAGTTTCTCCTAACGGAGTTTCAACCGATAAGTTAAAGTCTAATTTCTCTGGAGTCAAATTTAAACGTTGAGCGCAAACAAGAGAGATAAAAGAATGGGTAGAACCGGTATCTAATAAGGTATAGACTTTGCAAAAATTTATAATTAACTAACCCGTGATAACTTCGTTCGATTCCTCGTCAGGGTAATTCAAAATTCGATGCTGGATTCTCCCAATTGCTGTCGAAAAAGAGAAATACATATCATCTGTTTTAGCTTTCTTTGATCGGACTTCTCTTTCCACCATATCAACGCAGCGTCGCATGCTTTTTTACCCATGCATCTTTCAATCTCACTGCTCGATTACTTTCTTCTTTCAATTGCTCCTTGACGTTTGAATTCTTTGATTCCAGCTTTAATATCGTATACTCTGCCAAAGAGTGCTTCTGTTCAACCATCGCACATCAGGTAATACAATTTTGAATTGTTGCATCCCTTTGTTCTACTGCCGCTTCGCCGCTTCTTCAAAGATGCTCTTCTAACTCATGAATACGATTTTGCAATTCTACATTTTGATCAATAAGTTCTTCTAATAAATCATCCTCAGGTTCCTCTTCTTCCTCACTCTCAGTTGCTACCTTTGTGACTAGCTTGAGTGCAACTTTTAATTCCTCAATCACCACATCTAATCATATTACCTGGTTGGTGATTAGAGGTGTCTCCACGGTCTCATTCACACCATTGTTAACATTTTCACCTGCCATTTTAAACACTGCCACAAAACAAGGGTTAATTGACATGCAACATATTATCCCTATACTCCTATTTCACCAATTAAATACCAAATAAACTTAGGTAGGTCATACTAACGAAAGAATTCCCCGTCTCTCCCCTCCTAGTTCTTGTCTCATATATCAGCCAGGGATCATATCCCTAAGCTTTGATACCAACTGTGACGCCCCCAAAATAGGTCCATTCCACCCAACCCATTCTGAGTCACCAAATACATGGTACAAAAACAAATACAACTTCAGTAATACGACAACACATATACTATGAGTTTAAATACAACTATTGTCTAATAGACAGTATAAAAACTCAAAAGGGGTCCTCATTACAATTATTGATACGCTATTTCACAAAATAGTGAGGACTACTAATGCAACCATCTGGACCGTCAATCCATTCCCCGACTAGTCCCAACTATATTCTCATTTCCTGAAGAGAATAGTGAAAGAAAGGGTGAGCTCAACTAGCCCAGTAAGAAATATTATGACTAAGATAATATACAACAAATTATCATTAGTCTTCAACAGTATAACAACCGATAGAATATAATAGACAACAAGTTTTAAATCAACAACTGCAGTGGAATAAATAATCCATTAGAAGAGTCAAGTAAATTATAAAATCTACTATCTTCTATGATTTAAAAAGTTTTTCATAATCTTTATCGCTGATACTCAGCTAAAAAAATAATCCACATCATTAAATCATCCCTGCACTACAGGCCAAAGACATTCTTTAGTATCACAACCACAAATTATCCATGCGCTACGGGCCAAGGATATTCGTGAATTCATCAACGGTCCTAATCATGCCATAAAAAATTCATATTTGCACTACGGCTAAAGAGAATCCATAGCCATAATCATACTAAAAACTGTCCATCAATGCACTATGGGCCAATGAGGACTTTTACCACATCATTTATAACATTACGGTCATGATTATACCAAATAATCCCTGGTCATAATCATACCAAGTCCATCTATGCACTACAGGCCACAAATGACTTTCAACAGTTGGTCATGTTCATCTCAACACCTGTTCATCTTTGTACTATGGGCCAAAGATAGTCATCAGGTAATCATTCATCTTTGCACTACAGGCCAAAGATATTCATCAGTTAATCATTCATCTAGGACTGAGGATGATGAAAAACATTTTAGAGAACGAATCCAGTACGATAAAAGATCAAATATTAAGGATTCGTATTACAGTTTATCCAAGTTCAATAATACTCCGAAATAACCAATTTTGAAGCAGAATTCAAAAATAATGATCAAAACATGGATACAATCAAAGATAGTAACCATAATAGACAACTTGGACAAAAAGAATAAAATTTTATTTTTCGGTGAATAGTGTCGTATTCGTGAATAGTGCCGTATACGTGAATAGTAACTCCGACACCAAAAGATAGTAATTCCACAAGAAAAATCGCCATGCTTCGTGAATAGTACTCGTGAAAAGTAACTCATGAATAGTAACTCATGAGTAGTACCCCCGACATGAAAAGTTCCAAATTTGATAAAAATTTCATATCAATATTTCAGCATAATGATAGTGAAAGAAAATATCATTTGCGAAGAAAATAACACCCCTTACGAATATAATATTCCTTACGAATATTAAATTAAAATAATATTTCTTGCGAATATTGAACGAAATAATATTAATACGAATACGAAAAATAATATCTCTTCAGAATATGAAATAAATAACACCCCTTACCTCAAAAAGACAGTACTTCTGACTGGAATACTGGATATAGTGTTGAAGGAACTTGAACCATATAGCAAAACTCAAAGTATCAAAATACTCACAAGAATACGCTCGATAATATAGAGAGAGAAAGAGAGAAAGCTTATATTTCTGGTGTGATTTTCAATTCTAACTTAGCTCTCTATTTATAGGAAAATGGTAGCACGCAAAGCGCACTTGACTCGCTACACCGATGGCTTTTACGTGCTACTATTTTCACCCACCACATTTGAAATTCAATTTGAGCACATTTCTCACCAACCAAAAGTGGGGCTCACCAATTCTAGAATTTTCCACCAAAATGATAAATTCAGATACTTCAACAATTTCTGAACCAGTCAGCTCTTAAAATTCATAACAAATCATACGTTCATTGTTAACGGTTCAAAATTTGTGGACATATACTCAACTTATATATGTATAACATACCAAAAATCACAATGATCCAACGGTCGGATTAAAAATTATAACTCACACAAGCTTTAAGAACACCGATTTGATCTTTTAATACCTCCAATCCGACAAAATACTGATAAAACACCTCAACATTTATTCCTTCAATTATAACCACATAAATAAATCCATCATTTATATCCACATAAAATAAATATTTCCTTATTATATGAATCAATAATTAATCATTCACAAATAATATTACAGAATCACAATTATGACAACCAGGCCATTCCTAGGAAAGAGGGGGCTTTCCGATAAGGATTTCTCCTTACTGACGCGCAATTAGGTGACCAAACCTCTCCTTGACAGAACTTTCTAGACATTTTCAATAATGCTATCTAATAATATTATTCAAATAATATGAATTATTGATCCGATAATGGAGATATCAGGTGCGACAATTATTGAACAACAATAATATAAAATATCAACGCAGCAATTATTGAATCAATAAAATAAAATATTGAACAGTAACTACTATGACAAATATTGAGTAGTGCCTTCTTACGTAAGGATCAATAATTCAACAATACTGTGCAATATCGTGTGCTACTGTGCAACCACGCATATTATTGTATTTTAACCACCGGGTCTTAATAGTAACAACTACATCGTTATTTATAACAACCTAAACTTTGTCGTTATCTTCATCCGACAGTTATCCGTTATGGGGCCCACAAATGGCTACGCCGTCGTACGAATATTCCTCGACAACAATGAATATTATATAACAACTTGCATACTTTGCAAAATTTATAAATACTACCCACAACTAGAACATTATCTCAAATCCACACTATAATATTCAAAAAAATTATTTCGAGAAAATTTAATATTTATTCCAAAAATCTGGGGTCTCACAAATTATGAATTCCAATGCCATGCAGAAAACAAAATCACATGTTATTATGATCAGATCTAAATCTATAATCCATCTCTTGAGTTCATATAGATCATCATGGCAATTGTTAGCCAGAAAATCAAGCATTAAGCACAATCCATAATAGACAATCCAAGAATAATCACAATAATTAATAGAGAAGCATATTTATGAGGGCCCCGAATCCGAGGTCCCGAATCATCGCGGATCCGATTCGATCATTCTGTACAACTATTACTATTTGCGGACGATATAAACATAAATTGTTTATACAATACATTACACATTATTCCCTAAGGTCGAGTAACCTTAACTTAATACACAATTCATAACAATCTAACACATAACTTTATTATCAAACTATACTATTACAAAACTAATCGCGCACATTAACTTTAACCTGGAACTGTCTTTAACCTTTCCTTGTATCCGACATGTTCGTGTTAATCTACAATGTTTTATCATGATATAGCAAGGGTGAGCATAAGGATTGCCCAGCAAGTTTAATTTCAACAATATAACGATATATCATGATTGAAAGAGTCTGAATAATAAGCAGGCTATAATTCAACAATATAATTGTGAACTACCAGGAACAAATTTATGACTGAACAAGTATTATACATTAACAAATATATCTGAACCAACTGGTAATGAAGGTGATCAACCTTTCATACCTGACTTATACATGCAATATGTATGTAGTACAATTATATACATGGCAATCAAAGAATGATTAACCATAAGCTTATCCGAATAAAAATACTCTTAGTAGAGTTAAGTAAAAACAAACTTGTCTGAACCGTTGATTACCGCAACGCAATTTAACGCTTTATCCGAAGACCTAATATTAGTAATATAGATCTCCAATATTAGAATAATATCATCACAATATAATACTATTATATATATAGACATACATAGAATAACCTAAACACATAACACAACCCTATCAGTCTATAACACACATAAGACTCGGTATCAAGTCAAACTATTGCAGTCTGAGTTGAACCCGACATAATTCTAACATCCCGACGATCTAGTTGGACTTTTATCTAGTCTAAGTTCAATTAAACTCTGACTTAACACTTAACAATTAACTTAAATAATTTTATTAACAGTCAAAATATTTTTCATAAGCTCGTAATAATTTTCACATAATTATTACCATTTATCATGAATTTTCAATCATTAAAAACGTATTTAAATAAATTAAATACCACATAATTCTTTTACCATTAATATTTATTTATTATCAAATATTAATGAAATATATGTCATAACATTATTATATATTTATAATATATCAAAGTATTTTTAATAACTTAAAATCATAATTATATGATTTTAAACAATTAAATTTATTATCGATAATTGCTTTTAATATTAAAATATTAATATTTTCATGACAAAATATCAAAAGTTATATTTTATAACTCGAATATTTTTCTAACACTTCAATCATTTTATATGATTTTTAAATTATTTATTCTATTTTTCCATAATATATTTATTAAATAAACTAATTATCATTAATATTGATTAATTACTTAATTTCATCAAAAAATTTTAAAATTCATCAAAAATAACTTAAAATATTTTCTAATATCATAATATAATTTTTCATGAATTAAAATCATTTTTAAATCATTTATTTAATATTATAATTAAATAAATTAAATACCATTTATATTCTAAAAATATTAAATATTTATGAAATATAATCAAAATAATTAAAAACTATTTTTAGAATTTAAAATAAATTTTGAATTTTCTAAGTATTTTTAATAACTAAAATCTATTTATTTCAATTTATTTAATTAAAATAATTATTTTCTAATTTATCTGTCGCTAAAGGTGCCTATAGTGACAAAACTGTCACTATAGGTGTTCTTCAACCAACCCAGATATTCATAAGTTGCTAATAGGTTGCCTAGTTTGACCTCAATTAAAACAATGTAGTTGATGATTTCTGGGATCGGTTTTCCACTAATGTTGTAGTATTATGGACACACTACAAGCCTAATCATGCTTCATGGCCAAAACATAACTAATCTGTGAGATCTAAGCTACGTAAAAACATTGTCGACACATTCTTGATGTTCTTTTTGCTTGAGAACTTCATCGCTAGTTACCAGGGTACCACGTTTGACCGTTTCTAGATTCCTGGTTATACAGGTTCTGAGTTTGTAAGTTTGATAGAATTGAAGTATTCATGTAACACTATAACCTAGATTCAATTTCATGCCCAAACCACAACATAACAGTAAACTATAAGCCTCCTAATATCATGTCAGAGCTGTTCTTCATTTATGGGTTTTCCAGAAATGATGAACATCTCAAGCATGCTACTTTGATCCCTTGATCTATACGTCCCCAGTTGGTTTAGTGTGTTTGATTGATTCATTACTGTAGTATTGATGTTAGTGCACAAGTTTATAACACTAAATAATAACAACAACATCACACAAGACATAAAAAGCCTGGTCAAACTACTGACACAAACTTTGTTCTTGAAGATTCTGGGTTTTCCAAAATCTTCATCCGAGCAGTCGGTCAACAGTGGTTTGACCACTCCTAATTTTGATTCTGAGATATATCATGGTGATATAATGACTTTAGTATGTAGACTACATGCCAGGCTACAACAAACAAACGACAACTGGGCCAAAACATTAACATGCAGCAAGATCTGAGACATTAAAAATGTTGTCAGACCACTGAAAATATTCTGGGTTACCCAGATTTTGATATCCGTGAACGGTTAACGCCTTTTGACCGCATATATTTTATGATCTAGACATGCTATGACCTTACTTCCACTTTCAGATCAGAGTCCTTATGTCATAGAACAGATTCAACACAATAAATATACAACATCAAACACATAAAGATCTAGAGGCTCTGACATTAGGCTGTCAGGCCTTATTTTTTCATTTTTCCAGATTTCTTAAAAAGTTAGATCCGAGCACTTTGATGTTATGGATCTATGATCCAACAACCCAGATCCTTAAAAGACAGCTTATTACACAACTTTAAACAACAACTAACATCACACAACATCAAATCATTGATTTTGAAATTTTTATGGTTCATACCTCTTAGGCTTTGATTCATGAATTCTGACTTCTGATTCTATTCTTAAGTTGCTATGAACTGTTCATGCTTCATCTTTTCTTTCTCTCTCACTCTATATTTCGAATTTTAGAGAGAGAGGGTCTTGGAAGAAAATGCTAAAAAAAGTGAGCATGTCTCTTTCTCCAATCCATTTAAATTATTGTATGTAATGTAATGGCTGAGGTGTTGGCTGATTTCAGTGGATTTAAGGCACATGTTAGGCTATGGTTTGGTCACCAACTCACATAGGGCAACAATTACAAGCAACCTTCAATTATTCAACAAAGAGCATAATAATCTTTCCCATTTTTATTTTAATGGCATTTTTGACATTTGACCAAACCCTTAGGGTTTAGGGTTTGGTTAGGGTTTAGGGTTTAGAAAATATTAGGGTTTAGGGTTTGAAAAATTTAGGATTTGCAATTTATTTTCTAAAATTTCCAATTTAGGTTTTTAAAAATAGAAAATTAATATTTCTAAATTATAAGTAGAATTTTTTAATTATATTAAAAAGTTTTAATCACAAATTTAAATCTTGCTAATTATGATTAACATTTCCTAATTAAAATTTCTAATTTAGCAATTAGGGTCAAAATGGTCATTAGGTTTATAAACCACTAATTAGGGTTTCTAATAGAAAAATAAATCTTCTAATTTAGAAATTAAATTTTCGTAATTAGATTAGGGTTTTCAAATTACTTAACTTGAAAATTAGAAGTAATATATTCAAATTAACATTAAAAGTATTAAATTATCACTTAGGTTTTTCCCTATTTATAAATTAGGGTTTCAAATCCATAATTAGGGTTTCAAATTTGGAATTAGGGTTTTGTAATCAATTTGTTAAGATTAACCCTAATTAATCCTATAATTATTTACAATTATGCCATTAAGTTCCCAATTTAGGGTTTATGCATCGAATTAGGGTTTCGAATTCCCGGAACTGAAATTAGGGTTTCAGAACCGGTTCCTAGGGTTTCTTGTTAATCGTTAGGGTTTTCTAACCGAACGTTGACGTTCTTAATATATAATTAGGGTTTGTTACAGATATCGTTTATCTGGTCAACCCTTGACCCTTAACCACGTCATGCACACATATACACAGAACATATTCACGCATTTCCTTAATCCTGAATAATTCACCTAAATCATTCACAAAATTTTGAAATCCTCAAAATTCCATCTTAAAAATATCAAACGCATACACTAATTTTCTATCTAGGTTCTAATTTTGAACCTTAAATTAATAATTAAAAATTTTAAAAATATTCCAAATTCTCGGGTTGTCACATTCATCCTTCTTCTAAAAATTTCATCCCCGAAATTTACCTTACACCATATTGCTTACACCATTCACATACATTATCACCGTAACATGCTACCCAATATATGTGACGCCCCCAAAATTAGGTATACATCACCCATCTTGAGTCGCCAGATACATGGTACAGAATTCAAATACAACTGTCGTGTACAATACGACAAAACATAAAGTGTGAGTTTGAATACAAATATTGTCTACCAGAGATTATACAAACTCAAAAGGAGTCCTCATTACAATTATTATCACACTATTTCAAAGAATAGTGAGGACTACTAATGCACCATCTAGGACCATCACTCTGTTCCCCGACTAGTCCCAACTACGTTCTCATTTCCTGAAGAGAACAGTGAAAGAAAGGGTGAGCTCAACTAGCCTAGTAAGAAATATTATGACTAAGATAACGCAGAATAATTTATCTTTAGCCTTCAACAGTGTTAAATTGATAAAATATAATAACTATCAAGTTTAACTGCAGCGGAAAAAGCAATCCATTAGAAAAGTCAAGTAGAGAATAAAATCTATTATCTTCTATGATTTAAAAGGTTTTTTCATCACTTTTATCGCTGGGACTCAGCTTAATAAATAATCCACATCATCGAATCACCCCTGCATTACGGCCAAGGATATTCTTTAGTATCACGACCACAATTATCCATGCACTACGGGCCAAGAATATTTGTGTATTCATTAATGGTTATGATCATGCCAACAACTGTCCATCAATGCACTACGGGCCAATGAGGACTTTTATCACATCATTTGTAACATTACGGTTATGATTATACCAATAATCCTCGGTCATAATAATACCAAGTCCATCTATGCACTTTACAGACCACAGATGACTTTCAATGAATAATATAAGCATGAGTATGATGACAATGATATAAGAATTCAATAAAACAAGTTCAAGAATTAATTTATCTAGGAACTGATAACATCCAAATTGTCAACATGATATTTGTTTTGTGAGAGTAAAATTCAAGAATGCTCGTAAGAATATTTCCATGAAAAGATATGGATGAAGCGCAAATATCAAAGATATTCCACTAATTTCATGGGTATAGAAGTCAAAGTTTTAACCAACTGAGTATAATAAAGAATGGAATAACAAAAGGAATCACCATGCATGCGATAGACCGCACAGGCAGGTTATTCCAAAAGAATAATAAAGGATGGAACCGGTCCCAAGTAAACGCATGCACGTGATATTCCGACGTAAATAATAAAAATGTAATATTAGAATAATGTCACCATGTATAGGGTAGCCAGCGTATCTGAGTTATTCCAATAGAATAATAAATAATGGAATAATGAAGTTCTCTTCATGAGTACAATAAATAACATCCCTTACCGTAAAAAGCTGAATATAAGAGTAGGGAAGTAGCAGAATACTTTTCTATAGGTTCTCTTGTAATTCTCTCTAGAGTTTTAGTGAATTCGTAAGAAATAATGAAGGAATGAGCTTCTATTTATAGGAAAATGGAATGAATAGTAACTAATTCATGAACGGTCCAGATTGATTTACTATTAAACGGACGGTCCATATTGGTTTACTATTAAAACTTAAAACAACGGTCCATACTGATTTATTATTAAAACTTTAAATCAGCGATCCATATTGATTTACTATTATAACTCCACCAGCGGTCCATATTGACTTACTATTATATCTTCAACCAACGGTCTGAAAAATTAGCACATCTCCTCATGGAATAATATTGTACCCAAATACCCGAATGCACAATACTAGAGTGAATAGTAATTGGGTGAATAGTAACTCGTGAATAGTAACTCGTGAATAGTAACTCATGAATAGTAACTCATGAATATTAACTCGTGAATAGTAACTCGTGAATAGTAACTCGTGAATAGTACTCCGACACAAAAAGTGTCCCGAATACCCGATTGAACAATATATCATATTATGCAGATGACACTGTAACAATAATTGAATCAATAATATGAGAGATATGATGCAGCAATAACTGTAGCAATAATTGAGTATAACTGAGTGACTTCTCACGCAAGCATCAATAATCAATACCGTGTGCTATCGTTTATGCAACCACGTATATCTTGTACTTTTAACACCGGGTGTTTCAACAGAATTAACGGTAAAACTTCCGCCGTTATTTTTATAAAAAGTATTTTGTGCGTTTTCTCTGTCCGACAATAATTACATTGTAGGGGTCCACCAATGATTGTACCATCGTACGGATATTCTCCCACAAAAAGAATATTCCCCGACCAATCAAATATTATACAACCACTTGCTTACTTTGCAAAATTTGTAAATATTACCCACAGCTATAACATTACATCAAATCAACACCATAAAAAAAATTATTTCGAGAAAATTAAATCTTTATTCATAAAATCTAGGGTCTCATAATCTCTCCTCCTTATGAAATTTCGCCGTTGAAATTTACGTACGTACCTGGTATGCCGAAGAGGTGAGGATACCTTGACTTCATTTCAGATTCTAATTCTTGAGGTATAACCTTTGAGTGTTGAAAACGATCCTTCTTATCCAAGATTTTAACATGTATCTCCTCATACGTTACATCTTCTGCTATCTCGTCCGATTCTAAATTAATAATGTGGTTCGGGTCATCCACATATTTACGTAACATCGATACATTAAAAACGTTATGAACACGCGACATACTTGGCGGTAAAACGAGTCTATAAGCCACAGTTCCTATTCGATCAAGGATTTCAAATGGGCCAATAAAATCGAGGGTTGAGATTTCCTCTCTTCATCGATTCTTGCTTCAAGAATAACGCCCTCTTAAACCTTCTTCTTCACATTCATCAGCTCTGAGTATGTAGCTTGAGCAGCTTTAACTTTATCGATTCAAGTCTATTCTAATCGTATATTCGTTATCTTCACGTGGGTCCCTAGAGTCTTTACCTCTATCTCCATTATTTCTAAGTTATACGAAATGAGTCTTTGTGTTAACAACATCACACTCGTAAACGCATACGATCTTCTACTCAACGCGTCAGCTACCACGTTCATTTTTTCCACGATGATATTGAATGGTACGATCGTAATCTTCAACAGCTTGAGCCAACGTCTTTGGCACCTTACACGTTCGTTTTAGGTGAATAAAATATTTGAGGGTTTTAGAAATGGGTTTTGTACTAGGGTTAATACAAAATTCGATTTCACGCTCTAGGGATAGGCTAAGAAGTCTTCAAGAATACGTCAGGAAATTTATTAACAATAGAAATATCATTAAAAACTGTGATTCTCATCCAAGACTTGGATAGCATGTCACATTGATACCTATCAACTTGTCACCGTCATTCACAACGTTGCCTACAGAAAGTCTGGCTTCGGTGCATTCCACACAAGAAAGTTAACAACGAAAGGATCGGGGCTCTTTATTTATGGCTTAATATAACAATGATTGACTTTAGTGGTTTGGTTACTTTGAATTCGCATAACAGGTTGGTTAGGAGTATGAAAGCTAACAAGCTTACAAAAAGCATGATGAGTAGTTAACCAATCGTTTCCAAAAATCACATCAAAGGCAAGTATTTTCAAAAAGATAAGATCGACAGGTAACGTGAAAGTGTTGATTTGAACAAGATTTATAAATAGTGGAGGTAACGAAGGTTTCTCCCAACTGAGTTTAAACAGATATATCAAAGTCTAACTTCTCCGGAGTTAACTTCAAACATTGAACACAACTAGGTGAAATAAAAGAGTGAGTAGAACCGGTATCTAACACGGTATAGACTTCGCAAGAGTTTATGACTAACATACCCATGATAATTTTATTCAGGTTCCTCATCACGAAAAAAAATGCTCTCTCTTAAACTACTGGCTTTGGCTTGTTTGGGACATCCTTTGGTGCCTCCATCCTAGCTAAACTTGTCTTCGGTGAACGATAAAATCGGGCTAAATGACCTTCTCTTCCATAATTATAGCATGCTTTGGACGGCATCGCGTAGTTTGGACTGATGTGTCCATCCCCTCCGCATTTGAAGCATATGATAGGTGGTCGTTCTCCTTCCTTAACAACTGCATTGGTGCCGACGCCTTTCCATCATTGTTGAATCTCCTCTTCTTGAAATGTCCATTCTTATTGTTTTGACCATGATTACTACCAAGTGGTTACCATTTCGCATGTTGATTCCTCCATGCTTATTTTCACACTTTTGATGATCATTATCACCAAGATTATCATTTTTCCACTTTCTCTCTTCAGGTTGCTTTGACTCGTTATCGCTACCACTAATCGAGCCCTATTTACAACATCTGAATACAAACACAATTTATGAGAAATAAGATATTGACGTATCTTCGGCTTCAAACCTCTTAAAAACATCCGCGTCATTCTCTCTTCATTATCAACCAAGTGGGACGCAAATCGGGACAACTCAGCAAACTTGGCTTCGTACTGCGACATGGTCATGTTGTTTTGCTCTAACTTGATAAATTCCACCTCCTTCATGTGACGAATGCTTTCGGGAAAATACTTGTCATTGAACAGCTCTTGGAACTTCTCCCAAGATATCTTGAGTGCATCAGGTTGGGTACGTTTTACAGATTCCCACAAGTGATCTACCTCTTCACGCAACATAAAGGTGGCAAATGGAACCTTTTTCTCCTCGGAGCATCCCAAGACATCAAATATCTTGGTGATCTGCTTTAACCACGTCTCCGCCTTAAGGGGTTCTGGCTTTCCCAAAAACTCCAGTGGTCCCAGCTCCTTGAATTGCTTAGCGGTGACCAACCGTGGGTTGCCATTGTTTCCTCCTGCATTATGAACAAGAGCCTCCTTCGCCTGATATTGCATGAATTCTAAAAAGCTCCTAAACGTACCGTCATTCGTCAATTGATCAGTGTTGTTGTTTACAGGAGGATTATCGCCATCCTGTTGCACATTGTCCTGATTATTGATCTGTGGAGAATCAACGGTCTCCTGTGCTCCATTGTTATTCTCAACATTCTCGGATGTCATTTTCAGATACTGCCACAAAATAAAGGTTAATTGACATGTAACATATTATCCCTATATTCTGACCGACCAATTAAATACCAAATAAACTTAGGTAGGTCATACTAGCGAAGGAATTCCCCGTCTCTCCCCTCCTAGTTCTATTCTCACATCCTAGCCAGGGATCATATTCCTAAGCTTTGATACCAACTGTGACGCCCCCCAAATTAGGTATACATCACCAATCTTGAGTCGCCAGATACATGGTACAGAATTCAAATACAACTTAATAATACAATTGTCATGTACAATACGACAAAACATAAACTCTGAGTTTAAATACAAATATTGTCTACCAGAGCTTATACAAACTCAAAAGGAGTCCTCATTACAATTATTATTATACTATTTCACAGAATAGTGAGGACTACTAATGCACCATCTAGGACCATCACTCTGTTCTCCGACTAGTCCCAGCTACGTTCTCATTTCCTGAAGAGAACAGTGAAAGAAATGGTGAGCTCAACTAGCCCAGTAAGAAATATTATGACTAAGATAATGCAGAATAATTTATCATTAGCCATCAATAGTGTTAAATTGATAAAATATAATAACTATCAAGTTTAACTGCAGCGGAATAAGCAATCCATTAGAAGAGTCAAGTAGAGAATAAAATCTACTATCTTCTATGATTTAAAAAGTTTTTTCATCACTTTTATCGCTGGGACTCAGCTTAATAAATAATCCACATCATCGAATCACCCTTGCACTACGGCCAAGGATATTCTTTAGTATCACGACCACAATTATCCATGCACTACGGGCCAAGAATATTTGTGTATTCATTAATGGTCATGATCATGCCAACAACTGTCCATTAATGCACTACGGGCCAATGAGGACTTTTATCACATCATTTGTAACATTACGGTTATGATTATACCGAATAATCCCTGGTCATAATAATACCAAGTCCATCTATGCACTACAGGCCACAGATGACTTTCAACATAATATAAGCATGAGGATGATGACAATGATATAAGAGTTCAATAAAATAAGTTCAAGAATTAATTTATCTAGGAACTGATAACGTCCAAATTGTCAACATGATACTGTTTTGTAGAGTAAAATTCAAGAATGCTCGTAAAATATTTCCATGAAAAGATCTTTGGATGAAGCGCAAAATATCGTAGATATTCCACTAATTTCATGGGTATAGGCGTCAAAGTTTTAACCAATCGAGTATAATAAAGAATGGAATAACAAAAGAAATCACCATACATGTGATAGACCGCATGCAGGCGAGTTATTCCAATGTAATAATAAAGGATGGAACCAGTCCGCGTAAATGCACGCAGATACATGATATTACGACAAAATAATAAATAATGAAACCGGTCCCACAGAACGCAGCATGCATGTGATATTCCGAAAGAATAATAAAGAACGGAATATTAGAAGAATGTCACCATGTATAGGGTAGCCCGCGTATACAAGTTATTTCAACAGAATAATAAATAATGGAATAACAGAAGTTCTCTTCATGAGTACAATAAATAACATCCCTTACCATAAAAGAAACTGAATATAAGAGTAGGGAAGTAGCAGAATACTTTTCTATAGGTTCTCTTGTAATTCTCTCTCTAGAGTTTCAGTGAATTCATAAGAAATAATGAAGGAATGAGCTTCTATTTATAGGAAAATGGAATGAATAGTAACTAATTCATGAACTGTCCAGATTGATTTACTATTAAACGGACGGTCCATATTGGTTTACTATTAAAACTTAAAACAACGGTCCATACTGATTTACTATTAAAACTTTAAACTAGCGATCCATATTGATTTACTATTATAACTCCACCAGCGGTCCATATTGACTTACTATTATATCTTCAACCAACGGTCTGAAAAATTAGCACATCTCCTCATGGAATAATATTGTACCCAAATACCCAAATGCACAATACTAGAGTGAATAGTAACTCGTGAATAGTAACTCGTGAATAGTAACTTATGAATAGTAACTCGTGAATAGTAACTCGTGAGTAGTAACTCATGAATAGTACTCTGACACAAAAAGTGTCCCGAATACCCGATTGAACAATATATCATATTATGCAGATGACACTGTAAAAATAATTGAATCAATAATATGAGAGATATGATGCAGCAATTACTGTAGCAATAATTGAGTATAACTGAGTGACTTCTCACGTAAACATCAATAATCAATACTGTGTGCTACTGTGCAACCACGCGTATTACTGTACTTTTAACACCGGGTGTTTCAACAGTTAACGGTAAAACTTCCGCCGTTATTTTCATAAAGTATTTTTGTCATTTTCTCTATCCAACAATAATTCTGTTGTGGGGTCCACGAATGATTGTACCATCGTACGGATATTCTCCCATAAAAAGAATATTCCCTGACCAATCGAATATTATACAACCACTTGCTTACTTTGCAAAATTTGTAAATATTACTCACAACTATAACATTACATCAAATCAACACCATAAAAAAAATTTATTTCGAGAAAATTAAATCTTTATTCATAAAATATGGGGTCTCACAATATACCTCTCACAAGAGTAAAAATTTTAAATTTTGTTGAGGAGTCATATAGACTATTTATCTGTCATTTTTGCAAAGGTTTTATGGAAATTCATCCGCAAACTGTCATTACTTACAGACACAAAGGGTGATTAGCCCGATATGTCTTGTACTGGCCATATATTAATTTTGTCTGTTTCTCTTCACTGCCATAGGCACAAAATTCTACCTCAGTCTTACTGGATTCCGCACCAAAACAATTTGGTTCGGGAAATTTCTTTCAATGAACACTTAGAGTTTTCATAAATTTTTGTCTAGCTAAATCGAATAGCATAGACTCATATCAATAATTCAATTCAATCGAATTATTTAGGTGTAGCCAAACCCCGTTGGCAAATTAAATTTTATTAAAAATATTTTTGAGAATGACGCCATGATGTCGTACTGTATTAACAGTCTATTTGAGGATGCCGTCATTATATGACTTTGTCATAACACATCATACAATAGTGGAATAACAATTTTAGATCAAATTCACACTAAGTATTCCTGTATTTACAACTTCATCACCTTTTTATCATCTCTCGCATTTGATTTACATGGTACATGAGTGATAAATAAAATGTATTTTGATATTTCAAATCATTTGCGTCTAGCTGAAATAAGTAGCATAAACTATACTTTAAACCGTCTCAAAAATGATTACGAGTCTACGTTTTTTTTAAAGGCACATAGTGCGTATTTAGCTTGATGTCAAACTTTCGAAGTCTAGCATAGCTAGGAGTTTTGGAAAACTTATTTCTTCACTAACAATCATTTGCTTAACAATCTATGTGTTCCTATAATCTTTAATACTCCATTTACACACAACTATACCCAGTTCGTCAAACCACACTTATGAGTCCATAAATTGCCACAATCATATGAGTTTAAGAACTTTCCTAGTCTGACCTTTGGCGTCCATTCGCTGAGGGGTTCATAAATATTTCATATAATTATGAATCAAGTATGTCACATAAGTATGAGTTTTAAGAACTCGTACTTAACCTTATATCCTCTACCTATGACCTATCTATCTTTTATACACATTAGAAAGGAATCACCCTCTTAACATGCATATAGCAAATAGCGCGACACAAATATTTCAATGATTATCATTGCCAGAACTAAGTAGTTTTTACACAAAGTACAATTCCCTGCCCACACAAGGAATCATACAACTCAGCTGCCGACATGAATCCTCAACTGAATCCCCACATAACACTAACACCCTTCTCAATACGAATTTCATTCAACTCGTATTCGTAATCCTTTCCTGAATCAGTACCAATTCATAGTACAACTGACACCCAACAATCTTGCTGTGAACTTTTCAATCATTCGCTTGATCATTCTCCATACTATAACCTTATCCGATCACGGAGTGATCTCATCGTATATATTATGATTCATTTCTATATCTTGATCGTTTTGTTTTACGATCTCCTATCACTTTACTTTTAGTCTTTTAAACTCTATCTATTTCTCACTACTGTTCAACTTAATTATCAGAGTTAGGGAACTCTGTATCTTATAACTTCATAGAGATTCAACTTTGAATCTTACTGAGGCCAACTAACTCTATTTGAGTTAGTACTTATCCTAATCATCATGGTTTATTAGTCTCGGTATTCCTACCTAAGGTTCATAACCTCATGACTTTGATACCAATCAGAGGGCCCCGGATCCGAGGTCCCGAATCACCGCGGATCCAGTTCAATCATTCTATACAACTATTACTATTTGCGGAAGATATAAACATAAATTGTTTATACAATACATTACACATTATTCCCCAAGGTCGAGTAACCTTAACTTAATACACAATTCATAACAATCTAACACTTAACTTTATTATCAAACTATACTATTACAAAACTAATCGCGCACATTAACTTTAAGCTGGAACTGTCTTTAACCTTTCCTTGTATCCGACGTATTCATCTTAATCTGCAATGTTTTATCATGATATAGCAAGGGTGAGCATAAGGATTGCCCAGCAAGTTTAATTTCAACAATATAATGATATATCATGATTGAAAGAGTCTGAATAATAAGCAGGCTATAATTCAACAATATAATTGTGAACTACCAGGAACAAATTTATGACTGAACAAGTATTATACATTAACAAATATATCTGAACCAACTGGTAATGAAGGTGATCAACCTTTCATACCTGACTTATACATGCAATATGTACAGAGTACAATTATACATGGCAATCAGCAATGATTAACCATAAGCTTATCCAAATAAAAACACTCTTAGTAGAGTTAAGTAAAAACAAACTTGTCTGAACCGTTGATTACCGCAACGTAATTTAACACTTTATCCGAAGACCTAATATTAGTAATATAGATCTCCAATATTAGAATAATATCATCATAATATAATACTATTATATATATAGACATACATAGAATAACCCAAACACATAACACATAACCCTATCAGTCTATAACACACATAAAACTCGGTATCAAGTCAAACTATTGCAGTCTGAGTTGAACCCGACATAATTCTAACATCCCGACGGTCTAGTCGGACTTTTATCGAGTCTAAGTTCAATTAAACTCTGACTTAACACTTAATAATTAACTTAAATAATTTTATTAACAGTCGAAATATTTTTCATAAGCTCGTAATAATTTTCACATAATTATTACCATTTATCATGAATTTTCAATCATTAAAAACGTATTTAAATAAATTAAATACCACATAATTCTTTTTACCATTAATATTTATTTATTATCAAATATTAATGAAATATATGTCATAATATTATAATATATTTATAATACATCAAAGTATTTTGAATAACTTAAAATCATAATTATATGATTTTTAAATAATTAAATTTATTACCGGATAATTACTTTTAATATTAAAATATTAATATTTTCATGAAAAATATCAAAAGTTATATTTTATAACTAAAAATATTTTTCTAACACTTAAATCATTTTATTTGATTTTTAAATTATTTATTCTATTTTTTCATAATTTATTTAATATATTTATTAAATAAACTAATTATCATTAATATTGATTAATTAATGAATTTTATCACAAAATATTAAAAGTCATCAAAATAACTTAAAATATTTTCTAATATCATAATATAATTTTTCATGATTTTTCATGAATTAAAATCATTTAAAACATTTATTTAATATTATAATTAAATAAATTAAATACCATTTATATTCCAAAAATATTAAATATTTATGAAATATACTCAAAATAATTAAAAACTATTTTTCGAAATTTAAAATAAATTTTTGGAATTTTCTAAGTATTTTTAATAATTAAAATCTATTTATTGCAATTTATTTAATTAAAATAATTATTTTCTAATTTATCTGTCGCTAAAGGTGCCTATAATGACAAAACTGTCACTATACGTGTTCTTCAACCAACCCAGATATTCATAAGCTGCTAACAGGTTGCCTAGTTTGACCTCAATTAAAATAGTGTAGTTGATGATTTCTGGGATCGGTTTTCCACTAATGTTGTAGTATTATCGACACACTACAAGCCTAATCAAGCTTCATGGCCAAAACATAACTAATCTGTGAGATCTAAGCTACAGAAAACATTGTCAGACCTGTTCTTGATGTTCTTGGCTGCCCAGAACTTCATCGCTAGTTACCAGGGTACCATGTTTGACCGTTTCTAGATTCGTGGTTACACACGTTCTGAGTTTGTAAGTTTGATAGAATCGAAGTATTCATGTAACACTATAACTTAGATTCAATTTCATGCCCAAAACACAACATAACAATAAACTATAAGTCTCCTAATATCATGTCAGAGCTGTTCTTCATTTCTGGGTTTTCCAGAAATGATGAACAACTCAAGCATGCTACTTTGGTCCCTTGAATCTATATGTCCCCGGCTAGTTTAGTGTGTTTGATTGATTCATTACTGTAGTATTGATGTCAGTGCACAAGTTTACAACACTAAATAATAACAACAACATCACACAAGACATAAAAAGCCTGGTCAAACAACTGACAAAAACTTTGTTCTTGAAGATTCTGGGTTTTCCAGAATCTTCATCCGAGCAGTCGGTCAACGGTGGTTTGACCACTCCTAATTTTGATTCTGAGATATATCATGGTGATATAATGACTTTAGTATATAGACTACATGCCAGGCTACAACAAACAAACGACAACTGGGCCAAAACATTAACATGCAGCAAGATCTGAGATGTTAAAAATGTTGTCAGACCACTGAAAATATTCTGGGTTACCCAGATTTTGATATCCGTGAACGGTCAACGCCTTTTGACCGCATATATCTTACGATCTAGACATGCTATGACCTTACTTCCACTTTCAAATCAGAGTCCTTATGTCATAGAACAGATTCAACACAACAAATACACAAAACATCAAACACATAAAGATCTAGAGGCTCTGACATTAGGCTGTCAAGCCTTATTTTTCAATTTTTTCCAGATTTCTTAAAAAGTTAGATCCGAGCACTTTGATGTTATGGATCTATGATCCAACAACCCAGATCCTTAAAAGACACCTTATTACACAACTTTAAACAACAACTAACATTACACAAAATCAAATCATTGATTTCAAAATTTTTAGGGTTTATACCTCTTAGGCTTTGATTCATGAATTCTGACTTTTGATTCTGTTCTTAAGTTGCTATGAGCTGATCATGCTTCATCTTTTCTTTCTCTCTCACTCTAGATTTCGAATTTTAGAGAGAGAGGGTCTTGGAAGAAAATGCCAAATAAAGTGAGCATGTCTCTTTCTCCAATCAATTTAAATTATTGTATGTAATGTAATGGCTGAGGTGTTAGCTGATTTCAGTGGATTTAAGGCACATGCTAGGCTATGTTTTGGTCACCAACTCACATAGGGCAACAATTACAAGCAACCTTCAATTATTCAACAAAGGGCATAATAGTCTTTTCCATTTTTATTTTAATGGCATATTTGATATTTGACCAAACCCTTAGGGTTTAGGGTTTGGAAAATATTAGGGTTTAGGGTTTGAAAAATTTAGGGTTTGCAATTTATTTTCTAAAATTTCTAATTTAGGTTTTCAAAAATAGAAAATTAATATTTCTAAATTATAATTAGAATTTTCTAATTATATTAAAACTTCTTAATCACAAATTTAAATCTTGTTAATTAGGATTAACATTTCCTAATTAAAATTGCTAATTTAGCAATTAGGGTCAAAATGGTCATTAGGTTTATAAACCACTAATTAGGGTTTCTAATAGGAAAATAAATCTTCTAATTTAGAAATTAAATTTTCGTAATTAGATTAGGGTTTTCAAATTACTTAACTTGAAAATTAGAATTAATATATTCTAATTAACATTAAAAGTATTAAATTATCACTTAGGTTTTTCCCTATTTACAAATTATGGTTTCAAATCCGTAATTAGGGTTTCAAATTTGAAATTAGGGTTTTGTAACCAATTTGTTAAGATTAACCCTAATTAATCCTATAATTATTTACACTTATGCTATTAAGTTCCCGATTTAGGGTTTATGCACCGAATTAGGGTTTCGAATTCCCGGAACTAAAATTAGGGTTTCCAGAACCGGTTCCTAGTGTTTTTTGTTAATCGTTAGGGTTTTCTAACCGAACGTTGACGTTCTTAATATATAATTAGGGTTTGTTACATATATCGTTTATCTGGTCAACCCTTGACCCTTAACCACATCATGCACACATATACACAGAACATATTCACGTATTACCTTAATCCTGAATAATTCACCTAAACCATTCACAGAATTTTGAAATCCTCAAAATTCCATCCTAAAAATATCAAACGCATACACTAATTTTCTATCTAGGTTCTAATTTTGAACCATAAATTAATAATTAAAATTTTTAAAAATATTCAAAATTCTCGAGTTGTCACAATATTAAAATAAACTACAGAACAAGTGTGACGTCCCCAAATTCGGGTACTTTTAACTCACAGATATGGTGCTACACGGTACTCATAACTATACATTAATTCCATTGAAACAACATCCAACTGAGTGTATTAACTACATTCTTATTACAATAATAATGAATCATTTCCCAGGTTTTGTTAACCAAATACATTCTTCGTTCATCATAGTATAATTCATACAAAATACTAGTCTATTACAAGATAAACTAATTATCCATGTTAGCCTTGCCTTTATCTTTACTAGAACCCTCGGTTCGCTCAGCCTTAGCTGTAATCATATAATTCAAGCAAGAAGTGAGTATAACTAGCTCAGTAAGTCTAGCAATAGATAATATAAATACCACGTCGAGAATCATATGATTATTCTTCAACAACTGAACAAATAGCTATGAAGTACTATGAAACATTGGATATCACTTTTCATTATCATAAAACAATTCCAAAGTACATACAGTAACTTAGGAATTCTGAGTAGGTCAAAAGACCATGAACATTCTCTTCAGTTTTCATTCATGAAAAAGGACAACCCGACATTAAGTCCGTAAGTCTGATATATCATACGAGCACTTCTAGGTGATCAGCCTATAGTACTTTATGTTGATCAACACTCAACCGTTAAACGTATTTACGTTTAAGTTTTGGCAACCTCACGTGCCCATCGAATAATCGATGTAAAATACATTTATTTATTCATACTCAGGCTTACCTTTGAATCCTTACCAAATAATTGGCATAGGATAGCGTTATCAATACTATATCAAAAGACTTGTAAACAAATCAATCAAACTCTTAAGATTAGACTAGCCGAGTTAAATCTGGCATCGACTCTTTCGTAAAACAATTCATGTATCTCATAACATGAATCACAGAAACTTGGCTAACATGAAGGTTAGACAAGCATTAAGAAAACTTGCCTTCAAGCGTCTTTAAATAAAATTCAACAGTTTCTACATGATATATTCACATAGCACACTGCAAATAGCTACCAAACAATCCAATCACGTTATTTTTATCAACTTCTTTCTCTTCTATAACTTAACCAAATTTATTTCATTAATAATACTAGTTTTGAGTTACTTATCCCTTCCTTAAGGTTTATTAACGTTCTTACATCACTAAACCAATACTTACTAACCATTGGTTAAGTATTATAGTAATTGAATACGGTTTACCTTCATACACTTTACGTTCTTCGTTTAATTACTAGTTAAACAACGTTAAATTCTTAAAGTTATCACTATATATGTGACATAGGAATGGTCTTAACATGTATATTAAGTATATACACTTGCCCCATAATTGTTATGCAACAATTGGGTTCAAAAAAAACTAAATCAGACCTTTTTTCCTCTCTACAATGCCATGGCATTTCATCTTTAAAATATAACATTGGCGTTATACGCTTAACTAATAGTACCTAAACCCTTGTCTCAACGCTGTGGCACGAGACTCCTCTATTCGAGTGGTGCTACAGTGTGACTCTGCAGTGGCCACTCCTCTCAACCCAACCCTGAGCCCTGAGAAAATTTCTAAGTTTTTCTTGTTCAATTCTTTTCGGACTCCTAACTTGGTCGTTATAAGTCAAAAATGGCTCGTTCAAAAGTCATTATCTTACGTATCTCATATACTTCAATTTCATTCGGACAAAAGTAGTTTTCAAATCTGTTAATAATGAATTCACTATTTAACGTTCTATTACGCGTTCGATTAATGTTCGTGAACGTTAATAACTCATTTCTTCGTTTTAAGTCAGAATTCAACAATTCTTGAGTCCACGACTCTCAAACACGTTGTCCTACGATACGCCATCAAAAACCAAGGTTTCCGAGTTAAATGGTGACTTTTGACTACTAATCCGGGAATTCTACGATTTCAACGTTTATCGCCTAATTTCGTAAATTTTGCCATAACTTCGTTACTCGAGTTTTATACGCCAAATCCAATGGAACCAATCCATTGATTCGTTATCTATACCTAACCAAGAAAGAGGCACATAACCTATACATAATGGTATTCAATTTGTCCATCAACAACCAAATAAACGCTTATTGGTTTTCTTCGCTTAAAATTACTTAAACGCTTATGATTCCTAATCATACATGGCTTATAAAGTTTTAATCCACTAATAGTCATCCTTAATACTCCGGAAGAGACATGTTCCACCAATTCATACTTCTCTAAGAAAATAAATAGAAAAGGATCGAAGACTAAGGTTTACGTATTATTACCTTAATGTTCTTCGCATTCTTAAATAAATCTTGAGTGTTTTGCTTTGGATTATTCTTGATTATATGTTAATGAACTTTTCTCTCTCTCAATATATTAGGTCAATGTTAGTGAAACAACAAAAGAACAACACAAGCTTCCTTTATATAGAAAATCTGATTGAGGACAATTTTTTCAAGCTACTCACCTCCTTACTATTCATTTCTTAGCCACCAAGTAAATCACTTTACTTGGCCACCAAGTGGCCGGCCCACATGGCCATTTGGGTCCCCCATGGGTTTTACCCATCCGGTGACCCATTGGTTCGATCCGCGATTTTGTTTCTTGGTTTGGGCCATAGAATAATTCATATTGGGCCTATCTTGGGCTTGATTTAACAAAACTTTGGGCTTCACATAATCCAAGTCCAATTGGAAAATTCAAAGTCCAATTACCAAAGTCCCTTAAGAAATAATCGTATTTTACTCGTACAATTCTCATATTTTCTTCGTATATAGTTCGTACAATATTCATATTATACGTCGTAATAATCTTCATACTATACTTGTATAATAACTAGTATCATACTCGTATTTCGTACGTATAATAACCCTAATCATCATACATAATCATTTAACTCTCGGAACTCACTTTTCCTAACCCTTAGGTTTTAAGTCCGCAGGTGAAAACTTCATTTGCCATAACTGAAATATTATTATATATTCCATCTCGTCTTAGAATCTTATCATTACGCGTTTCTCAGAAATTCATACTTAATCTCCGAGCAGAAACGGATGAATAGTGTTTTTACGGAAACTTCTTAGAAAACTATTATTTTCATCTTGGAAATTCAAAATAATTAATCCTAGCATATAGCCAAAATCCTAACCACATCCGCACATTCTAGGTCATAGAACGAACTTCAAACATTTTACTCACATAAATAATCAATTAAATTCATTTAATTCAAATAATCAAATAAAAATTTAATTCACATAAAATCTAATTTTCTCGGGCATTACATTTTCCCCCCTTTATAAGGATTTTGTCCCCAGAATCTCGCTACAATTACATAAACAAATGAGGAAAATTTTCCTTCATTATACTCTCGAGTTCCCACGTTACTTCTTCGGCATTGTGGTTCCTCCAAATTACCTTCACCGAAGGTATTATCTTATTTATCAAGACTTGTTCCTTCCTATCTACAATCTGAATTGGAAGTTCTTCATAAGTTAAGTCTTTCTCTATCTGAATATATGCATACTCTATTACGTGTTTGTAGTCCAGTTTATAAGGACGCAATACTGACACGTGAAACACATTGTGTATTCGTTCCATCTCCAGAGGTAAAGCTACTTCATAAGCTACCTCTCCTACCCTTCTTAAAACTTCAAAAGGTCCTAAAAACCTTGGACTTAACTTCCCTTTCTTTCCAAAACGTATCTTCCCTTTCCAAGGTGATACCTTCAGAAAGACATACGAACCTACTTCAAACTCCCTATTCTCACGATGAGGATCTACATACTTCTTTTATCTATCTTGAGTCGTTACCAATCGAATACGTATTAACTTTACTATGTTCGTTGCTTACTGTACAATCTCAGGTCCCAACATCCGAAGTTCACCTACTTCATCCCAGCACAGTGGAGTTCTGAACTTCCTCCCATACAATGCTTCGTAAGGTGGCATGCTTATACTAGAGTGAAAACTATTGTTGTAAGCGAATTCCACCAAAGGCAAATGTTCGTCCCAACTCCCCTTGAAATCCATAATGCAAGATCTTAACATATCTTCTAGCATTTGAATTGTCCTTTCACTTTGTCCATCCGTCCGAGGATGATACGCCATACTTAACCTCAACTGCGTTCCCAGTTGCTCTTGCAAACTTTTCCAAAAATTCGATGTGAATCGTGGATCATGATCTGACACAATCGAAACAGGTACTCCATGTCTTGAAATAATTTCTTTGACATAAAGTTTAGCCAATTTCTCTAGATTATACCTAACTCCTATTGATAAAAAGTGAGCCGATTTTGTCAACCGATCTACTATTACCCAAATAGTGTCGTATCCCTTCCTCGTCATTGGAATTCCCACCACAAAATCCATCATGATATGCTCCCACCTCCACTCTGGAATCTCTAGTGATTGTAATAATCCACTTGGTCGTTGGTGTTCAGCCTTAACTTTCTGACAAGTTAAGCACTTACTAACATATTCTGCTATCTCTCTCTTCATGTTTGGCCACCAAAAGTTCTGTCGAAGGTCTTGATACATCTTAGTACTGTCTAGATGTATCAAGTACCTTGAACAATGGGCCTCACTCATAATCTCTTCTTTTAACTCGGAATTATTTAGAACCCAAATTCTTCCTTCAAAACAAAGTAATCCTTCGTTATCAAGGTTATACTTAGTCTTTTTTTCATCCTCCATCCTCTTCTTAATTCATTTGCATTCCTCAATACTTTGTTGTACTTCCTTAACTCGTTCCACTATCGTTGGTCGAGTCTCCATTGTGAATAATATCTCTACCGATTCACTCAGTAATTTAACTTCTAGCTCCATTCTTGCCATCTCCGTTATTAACTCCTTCTGAGTCGTTAACATTGATAGCTTTTCCCTACCCTTCCTACTTAACGAGTCGGCTACTACATTTACTTCCCCTGATGATATAAGATATCATAGTCGTAATCTTTTATCAATTCTAACCACCTTCTCTGTCTCATATTCAACTCCTTTTGTGTGAAGATATATTTCAGACTTATATGGTCCGTGTATATCTCACACTTCTCCCCGTATAAATAAGGTCTCCATAATTTTAAGGCAAAAACTACTAGTGCCAATTCTAGGTCATGAGTAGGATAGACCTTCTCATAATCTTTTAACTGGCGTGGCACATACACAATGACTTTGCCATGTTGTATGAGTATGCAACCAAGTCCTCTATGTGAAGCATCGCTATAAACTACAAAATTCCCTGTATCATCTGGTAGAGATAATACAGTTTCCTCACTTAACCTTCTTTTTAGTTCCTGCAAACTATTCTGACACTTCTCAGTCCATACATACTTTACTGAATTCCTAGTCAAATTCGTCAACGGAGTACCTTTTTTAGAAAAGTCCTGGATGAACCTTCTATAGTATCTCGCTAACCCCAGAAAACTCTGATACTCAGTTGGCATTTTTGGTTGTTCCCAATTATTAACTACTTCCACCTTCGCTGGATCCACAGAAATGCCATCTTTATCAATAACATGTCCTAGGAACTGCACTCTTTCAAGCCAAAATTCACACTTAGTGAATTTCGCATACAACTTCTCCCTCCATAGTGTTTCCAACACTTTACTCAAATATTCAGCATGATCTTCTGGCGTCTTAGAATAGACTAGAATATCATCAATGAACACTACGATAAACTTGTCCAAATATTGTTTGAACACTCTGTTCATCATATCCATAAATGCGGCTTGCGCATTAGTCAACCCAAACGACATAACCAAAACCTCGTAATAACCATAACAAGTTCTGAACGTCGTCTTAGGTACATCCTCCTTCCTTAATTTCAACTGATGGTACCCCGTACGCAAATCTATCTTAGAAAAATACTTTGCTCCTTTCAACTGATCAAATAGATCATCGATCCTGGGTAATGGGTATTTATTATTAATCGTTAACTTGTTCAACTCTCGATAGTCGATACAAAGTCGTAACGACCCATCCTTCTTCTTTATAAACAACACTGGTGCTCCCCATGGAGACACACTTGGTTGAATGTACTTCATATCTAATAGTTCTTGTAATCAAACCATTAAATCCTTCATCTCTATCGGTGCCATCCTATATGGTGCCCTAGAAACTGGTGTCATACCCGGTAACAAATCAATCACAAATTCAACATCCCTATCCAGCGGAATACCTGGTAACTCCTCCGGAAATACATCCGTGAACTCTTGTACTATAGGTATCTGTTCTAATGATGATCCCAATCTCTAGGTATCCACAACATAGCACAAGTATCCTATACACCCCTTCCTCAACATCTTCCTAGCTTGTGTCATGGTTAGACAACAAGAGCGTCTCGGTGATTTACTACCGTAAAACACTACCTTGGGTTTCTTAGAAATTTGAAGGTTCACACTTTTCCTATGACAATCTATTATAGCTCTATGGTTAATCAACCAATCTATACCGAGAATTACATCAAATTCTCTCAACCTAATCGGTATAAGATCTACCGATAACTTGTTACCTCTAATATCTACGCAATAATTCCTATGAATGTGTTCAACAGGAATTATCTCTTCGTTTGCTACCTTTACGTCTAAAGGTATTTCTAATCTTTTCAGGAATAAACCTAATCGCTTAGCAAATTCATATGCTATAAAAGAACAAGTAGCACCCAAATCAAACAGCACATAAGCATTTATTTCATTGACTGAGGTTATTAGCCTAAGGTTCTTCCCCCCTTAAGTTTTATAACCTAATGCTTTGATACCACCAACCTGTGACGCCCCCAAATCCGGGTACTTTTAACTCATAGATATGGTGCTACATGGTACTCATAACTATACATTCATTCCATTGAAACAATATCAAAATGAGTGCATTAACTACATTCTTATTACAATAATAATGAATCCTTTCCCAGGTTCGGGTAACCAAATACATTCTTCGTTCGTCATAGTATAATTCATACAAAATACTAGTCTATTACAAGATAAACTAATTATCCATCTTTGCCTTGCCTTTATATTTACTAGAACCCTCGGTTCGCTTGGCCTTAGCTGCAATCATATAATTCAAGCAAGGAGTGAGCATAACTAGTTCAGCAAGTCTAACAATGTATAATATAAATACCACGTCGAGAATCATATGATTATTCTTCAATAACTGAACAAGTAGTTGCGAAGTACTATGAAATATTGAATAGCACTTCTCGTCTCACAAAGAAATTTCGAAGTACATATAGTGACTTAGAAATTTTGAGTAGGTCAAAAGACTATGAACATTCTCTTTGATTTCCATTTATAAAAAGGATAACCCGGCACCAAGTCCGTAAGTCCGGCATATCTTACGAGCACATCTAGGTGATCAGACTATAGTACTTTATGTTGATCAACATTCATCCGTTAAATGTATTCACGTTTAAGTTTTGGCAACCTCGCGTGCCCATCAAATAATCGATGTAAAATACATTTATTTATTCATACTTAGGCTTACCTTGAATCCGTACCAAACAATTGGCGTAGGATAGCGTTAACAATTCAATAATGAAAGACTTGTAAATAAATCAATCAACTCTTCAAGATTTAGTCTAGCCGAGGTAAAACTGGCATCGACCCTTTCGTAAAACAATTCATGCATCTCGTAACATGAATCACAGAAAACTTAGCTAACACGAAGGTTACACAAGCGTTAAGAAAACTTGCCTTCAAGCATCTTCAAATAAATATTCAACAATTCTTGGTCTTTACAGTCTCTACAATACATAACCACATAACATACCACATTACGTCATGAACAAACATGTATGGTTCCTAATGTATCTTACCCTTCTTCTCAATCTAATTACTCATTAGATTTGTTAATATTGATTACGGTTTATCATATGGTTTTGCATTCACGTAATCGTTAACAACTTTTAGTTGTAATTCTCAACGTTATAGTCATCATCGAAGATGCTATTTTAAGTTAATTAAGTAATTAATTCATCATCAATCAGTTATCTTTTTCTTTATATAACTTAACCGAATTTATTTCATTAACAAACTCGTTTCAAGTATTTATCCGCCCTTACGGCTTAGTATCGTTCATCGTTTCATTATTAATAACTTACGTTCAGTTAATTTTTCTTCAACCTTTAGTCGTTAGCTGATGGTTATAAACATTCTTTAATGATGTTATTTTAGCTCAATTTGAGTATATAATTCACCCTTCATTCACTTCCTTATTCTTCATGTTCATAAGCCTTCTTCTATATGCCTTACATGGTGCTGGCGCTGCGGCGCCGGCTCCCTATACAACACTTGTGATAACCCGAGATTTCGAATAATCAAAATTTTACGAATAAATTTTTTTTATTTATTTAATATTAATATTGATTATCAATTTTGTGACAAGTATCTGTGATACGAGTCTCGAGAAGGTCAATTTGTGTATTGACTAATAAATTTAGAGTAGAGTTGTGCTTTACAAGCTTTAGAAACCCTAACCCTAATTTTTGGATAGGGATTCGATAGAAAATATAATTAAAATAATTATTTTGATAAGTATGTGTTTGTACCGAAGATAAATTTTTATTAATGATTGATCGGGTAGGGTACAATATTAGTAAACCCTAATAAGGGATTAGAAACCCTAATCTCCGGATTAGAAACCCTAACGCGCAGTTGGAAACCCTAGTCGTATGCCGGGAAACCCTAATTTAAAATCCGGGAATCCTAAACCCTAAATTAGGAAACCCTAATCCTAATTGGCAAGCCTAATGTGTTTATTAAACATAAAATATGATTAGAAAACCCTAATTATATTTTAGTATCTAAATTTCTATTTTACAAACCCTAATTGTAATTTAAAATTTTTAATTTTTAATTTTTCTAATTAAAAACCCTAATTAGAAATTTTTAGAAACTAATAATGTAAAACATAAGGGTTAGAACCTTAGGGTTAAACCCTAAGGGTGTGACAAATTCCATAAATGCCATTAAATTTATTTTACAAATGACAAAAATACCATTTTTATAATTATTTTCTTATGTAACTTGCAAATCTAGCAAATATTTGGGTCGGTGACCAACTATGTTGACATTGTGACTTTTATCTCAGCCAAACAACTGATCAAAACCGCCTCCTAGCCTTTGAGCATTCATTGAATCAATTATATAAGAGAATTAGAGAGAGAAAGTCACAAAAAGTTGATTTTTTTCCACCAAAGCTCTTAACAACTCTCTCTCTCACCAAACCTTCGAAAATCTTAGTATTTCAGTCACAAAATAAACACTAGAAACATCAAGGTCATATAAGAAGATCAAGATCAAAGATTTGATAAGAGAGGTATAAACCCTAGACTTATATTTTGATCATATATGCAAAGTTAGAGTTTGTGATTTTGTGTTTAGATTAGTATTAGATGATGTTTTATGGTGATCTATGTTGATATAACATAGATCCATAGCATCAAAATGCTTTAAAAGTGAAGATTTTCAAAACTGCCAAGAACAAATTTTGTGGTCTGACAAGCTAATGTCGGGAGCCACAGATTCTTGTTCGTTTGTTGTTTTTGATGTTTTAAAGTTTTAATTTGTAGCCTGGTATGTGGTCTTTAATCTGCAAGTGGAATCAGTCTCATTTGATGTCTAGATTTGTAGTTATTCATGGTCAAAACCCGTTAACCGGGCATGACCATGAACTTTCTAGTAACCCGAGTGTAAGATCGTCGTCGACGATGCCCTTTTGAATGGCTCGGATCGTGATTTGATTCTTTTTTATCGTGGTTTTGTAACGAGCTTGTAGCCTGACATGTGTACTTTACATCTATGGCTTTAGATCGTTTATATAATCAGCAGATTTATCAGGGTAAGTGGTCAAACTTGGCCATAAGGCCATGACTTAGAGATTCTGGAATTTCCAGAAACAATTTGAACAAAATTTTTGACAGCCTTTGACCGTCTTATAACTTATGATTCTGTTGTTATTGAACTGATCTGTTGTTGTAATGATGTTCCTTGACATAAGGACTATATATTTGAACCTTAAGATGACTTGAATCAAGACCAGAACCTTGTGAAAAGTGGACTTGAAAGTGTCTAGTCGACACTGTCTGGGTTACCCAGAAAACCCAGATGTGATCTGACAAAGATTTTGAGACGCTGGATCTATTTGTTTGATTGCAGTATGACCAAGATGTTAGTTGATAATTATAGTGTTACAAACACACTACCAAAGCAGTGTCTTAGAAAGTCAAGAATATACATGGATTGATAAATAAGGTTGGTCAAACCGAGCACCTTGAACACAAAGCTGTCAGTGTTCTTGAGCTCAAGAACACCAACAGTGACGTTGTGTGTCGCTAAAGCCCAATAGCGACGGTTTTTAATATAATTATTTTCTGAATTTCTAGAAATTAATTAAAAATCGAAATAAATTATAAAAATTATTTAAAATGGTTTTAAAAATTATTTTAAATTATGAAAAATATTTTTTGACCTATTGGAATATTTTTCTTTAATATTTATAATTATTTAATTATTAAAGGTATTTAATTTATTTAATTAGTGTATTAAATAAATTAGAGAAAAATGATTTAATATTATGAAAAATCATTGTAAATAAGAATAATGTATTTAAAAATATTTTGAGTTAAAAAAAAAACAACTTTTAATATTTTTGAAAAATTTTCATTAATAAATTAATATTAATGATATTAGATTTATTTAATTAATAAATTAAATAAATAATATAAAAATGATTTTATTGATTTAAAAATCATTTTAAATAAGAATAAAGTGTTAGAAAATATTTGGAATTATAAAATATAAATTTCAATATTTTTGGAGAATTCTCATTAATAAATTAATATTAATGATGTTAGATTTATTTAATTATTATATTAAATAAATGAATTAAAAATGATTTTATTAATTTAAAATTGTTTAAAAAATAAGAAAAATGATTTAAAATATTTTAAGTTATAATAAATGACTTTTAATATTTTGATAATAATTTCATTAATATTTAAATATTAATGGTGATGGTTTAAAATGATTTTAATTAATTTAAAAATCATTTAAGTAGAATATTGACGATTTAAAATATATTTTAAGTTATTAACAATAACTTTAATATTTTGACAAGTATAACATTAATATTTTTAATATTATTAAATATTAATGATAATAAGATTATTTGATAATTAAATCATTTAAAAATGATTCCGATGTTTGAAAAATTATTATAAATTATAATAATTGCTTATAAATTATTAAAAGCTTTCGAAAAATATTATAATTGATAATTGAATTATCTAAATTAATATTGAAGCTTAGAAACTAAATTTAATTGACAATAACTGTGTTAATTGTCGGATAGGGTGACCAGAACACCGAGAATGGACCGAAGTCCAACCAGACCGAAATAGTTAGACTAGATAAGTGTTTATATAGGTTATAAACACTGATGTGGCTATGTGGTAATGTGCCTAGGAGAAGATTGACTATGAATTACAGTGTTATATGTTATAAATTATTGTGCTAATTGTGTGACCGATATTATTGGTTATAGGTCTTTCAAAAGCATATAAGTTTATTGTGTAGCTGTAATCAGCGGAAGAGGCAAGTTTCCTAACTCAACCTTGAGTTATATTCATTTAATTATTATAGTGGTTAATTATTGCTAATTATACCACATCCAGGGATTTATTATTGATTATTCGCAGTTAGTGCATGTTTAATAATTCAAATTAAATTACTGATTCAGAAAATATACAGTTGTAGAATAACTGTTGTTGGATATTCATATCTGTAGAAGATAGAATTGAAAGTACAGATAATTCCTATTTATTGTCGAATTATGCTGAGAAATGTCTTAGCTAATCATTCTGGCTAGACGAACATTTATTAGAACTTGATAGGTTCGAGAAGAGAATTCAATTGTTATTGACAGATCGATGCCAATTATTTCGGCTAGGTCGAGAAGTAAATAGAAATTGAAATCACAATATTTCATTGTAAAATCAAATCTTGATTCTGAGACTTAGAAGAACAACCTTTTATATAAAGGGAATATTTTATTGGTCGTATATTCGACTTTTGCGCTCGATTAAGTATTATGCATAATATAGGATATAATAAAGCTGATCACTTTATATACTTGCAGATATATCAAAGTATAACTTTGATAGTTACTCGAGAAGAGAAGTTCAAGATCCAATGGATCGCTCAGCATAAATCTGAAAAACATTCTACTTTGCTATTTCATAGAATATAATTCTTGATTATTCATTTGAATATCGTAGAAAACCTTGAAAGCGTTATACTCTTTCATTATTGAATTATTGGTGTGTAGAATGTGAGAAGGCTTGATATTGATTTCTATACCTTTATCGTATGTCTTAACTTGAGGGGTAAATTTGTTACTCACCCTTGCTAAATTAAACTTTTCAGCTAGGGACGAAGTTGCAGAAGGTGCTGCGAAGAAGAATAAAGGAAAAGGCATAGTGATAAATTAGTTATGATGAACAATATTATTATTATGTTGTATTGTATTGTAAACCCTTTTTGTATAACTAAGGGGTATTTCTGTAATGTTAAGGTTAGTGGACCTGGGACTTATGTATTAACAACATATGTTAATGAGTTATGTATTCCTATTTATATTTAAATGGGTAGTTAGATGTTAATATATTGTGGATCGTGAGCACCAAACTCTGGGGTCAGGTAACCCGGATTTGGGGATGTCATAGGTTGGTATCAAAGCTATAGGTTATAAATCTTAAGTGGGGTGGGGGAAAACCCTAGGATTATAACCATACGCGAGATAGAGAAAACTCATTTAGAGTTCTAAGTGAGGGATTGCCAAAGTGCATCAATAGTGAGATAAGTGTACACATAGTGTGAGAATATTGTACTGGTGAAGTACTAATCAAGTTGTTTAAACTGATTGTAGGATGTCTAGAGAAGATCAAATGAGTACGGAGATGCTTAATGCAATGTTGCACAGTGCTGCGGTTTAGAGGTGCCAGCCAAGCAGAATCAGTTGAGAAGGTGGGAGAATATGAACCTATGATTAATCTGGGGAGCGATCATGATGATTATCCCGAGATGTATCTAAGTGGTGATGAGGAGGCGGAGTCTGAAGAAGTTAAGGTAGAGTTAAAGAATAAGACTAAAATTGGAGAAAAAGATCAAGAATCTGCAGAAGTACAAGAACTCCAGAGCAAAGTGTTTCTCTTGGAGGAGTTATGGAAGACGGAGCGAGCATTACGCGAAATGACTAAAGAACGGAACGAGCTCAAGACGCAGGTGGACAGAATGAAGGCTGAAGGTGGTGGATCATCTGAAGGAACCAGCAAGAAGGACAAGAAAAAGAGAAACAAGGACAACGACAGCCTTAATTCTGAAAAGTCAAACCCGAAGAAGAAGCAAACATGTAGCAAGTGTGGGAAGACTCACGCGGGAGAATGCATGATGTGGAAGAATGTGTGTTTCAACTATAAGCAGGAAGGACATATTTCTCTATATTTTCCTAAGCCAAATATGAGGAAGTGTTTCTCATGTGGTAGAATGGGTCACGGATTCAACAAGTGTCCCAACAAGAAGATGACTGGTGAAGGGAGTGGACGGTAGACAACTTAGAAATAAGTGTTAGTATCTTTTGGTAGAAGGTTATGCTATTAAGTGTTGTATTATCAAAAATAATGTATGAACATATGTAAATGTAAATATGTTTGTATGAAGGAAATCTTTATTTTCTATATGAATATAAGATTAATATTAATTTGTGTATTCTTAAAACTCATACTTATGGTAAGTTTATGACTCATGATTATATGAAATGTTCTGAACCCCTCAGCGAATGGACGCCAAAGGTCTGACTAGGATAAGTTTATACACTCATATAATTGTGGCAAGTTACTGAACTCATAAGTGTGGTAAGTTTGATGAACTGGGAATAGTTATGTAAAAAAGGATAAAATGGAAAATTTTTGTGTAAAGTTGGAGAATTGCAACTTGTTTGTGTAAAGTTGTGTATATTAATCCTAAAATTATTTTAAAAAGGGATAGTAATATGTGACGCCCCTAAATCCGGGTACTTGAAACCCGTGACACCCCCAAATCCGGGTACTTCAATTCCACGGGATTTGGTGTTCACTGTACAAATATCATCTATCTATCTACCCATAATAAATGTAAGCCATGCAATAAATAGAATAAAAATCTTCCCCTTAAGGGTTACAACATCCGAAGAATAATAATACAATCCCAAGTTAAACTAACCTTAAACATCTATGCGGAATCATTAACAAATAAGTCTTAACAACGTCATTAAATCAAGTCTTAAACAAAATACATCATCAAATAAACAATAAGTCTTCATCACTTGTTAACTTTGCCCTTGCCTTTACTAGTGGAAGGTTCATCGGTTCTTTCGTTCTTAACTACAATGTTATTATTAAGCAAGAGTGAGCACTAATGCCCACAAGTATAATAATGAAATAATAGTATAATAACATGCGAGTAAATCAAAGACATCTGAATAAAAGCTCAACTTTTGAATCAAGAATGAATAACAAGAATCAAAAGAATTCTGAGGGTCATAAGACCTTGAACTATGTCCTAGGTTATCAAGGGTTATACTTGAAACCTTTAACAGTCATAAAACTATAGACCTTTCTACTCGTGCTTTGGGGATCGACCCTTAGTACCATCATATCACAACACAATATCTTAACGCTAAAGCATAAGTAAATCCCTTTGCAGGGTTGTTCATCTCAGTTTGACATTCGAGTTCGCACCAAAGGAAGTTTGGTTTGGATAATTCAATAAGGGTTCTGAAATTTAGAACGTTCATCAACTAAGGACTAGTTGAATCAATAAAGTTCACTAGTCTAATAAGGTTCAACAATAATGATATTCAATTCGAATAATAATCTCAAGAAGTATACAATAGGATAATTATTGTATAACTAAATCATGCTTTGAAAAGATAATCAATCTTTAATATAACATTTGAACATGAATAATAGTAATGATAATTTACTCGAGGTAAATAATAAACTTGAACAATAATGACAAGTAGGGTTAGGAAACTTGCCTCGTGCGTAGATTACACTTTAACTAAGCACGTTCTTTGAATTTAATCCTACATACCATTCATATTCACAATACCAGTTAATTATAACTTAACTAATCATCATAAACTCATTCTCTTTGTCTAAACTTTGGTTATGACTATACTTAGTCAAATTATCACATTGTCACATAATTTGTACTTCATGGATAACAAACTAATTATGTATTTAATAACTCAATCTACATGTAATTATGTTAGTTATATGTTAAACATCTAATTTACATCTCATTATACTTCTAACATGTTTACATGTTCATTACATTAATTTACTAACACATTGTTAGACTTAATCAATTTAAAAATCTCATTTACGAACTTTACGGAGAGTAGCCTATTGTATTTCACTATTACACATCTTATTTTTACTTGGCATGATGGCTTCTGCCACGGACTCTTAGCTGCTTGCTTATACAATGTATTATGATTCGAGATATGGCGGTCTTGACGCTGGCTATGTATGGCCGGGAAAAATAAGCGAAGCAGCATGCCTGCTTGCTGTGGCGTACCGGAGACATGAAATGGCGATTCGTGAAAAATCACGAAACATGCCAATTTCTTCCAATTTCTTATTTTCTACTCGAAATTAGACATACCCATATGGTGTAATTCATGCATAAACATAACCCAACATTTATATAACGACTTTAACCATTTAAAACACATAATCACATAATTAAATTATGCAAATTGTCTTTATTCTTGATGTTCTTGAAGATTTTGAACAAAAACATAAAATTTAACACTTTTCTGATTCGTTATAACCTTTGAATCCAGATTCGTTTAAGGCTTGGTCTCTTCAGTATCAACATGCATAATAATATACGAGTGTAAAATTTAGGGATAATATACGATCAATACATAAAATATCACGTATAAGGTCATAAGGCCAAAACCCATACTTTGTAAATTTTTGAAATAGCAATTCATAGTATTATAAAACTGATGACATGATAATTCACATAATATATATAATCAAATACGATTTGATATATCTTAACCCATATATAAATTCATAATCAAACCCTTTTCAATTACAGAGATTTTACAAAATATATGAAAGCCATTTTTATAAAATCTAATGACGTGAATTAGAAATTGGGTTTGGAGAAATTACCCAGAGCGTAGAGTGTAATGTTAAACAATGAATTGAAACTCTTCTCAAACTCTTCTTCAATCACACACTCAAAATTCTTAACTTTTCTCTCTGAATTCTCTCTGTTATGTTTTCTAGACTTAGAATAATAATAATAAAAAGAAGGCGTCTGAATTAAAAGAGAAGAACCGGCCTTGAAGTGGTCGATTATCCCGATCATAGGGTAATCGCATCCAACCACTCTTGGGGGCCTTGTTTGGCAACCCTTAATTGATTCAAAGTCATTTAATTTAATAAAAGCTTTATAATATAGTTTAAATCATGTCACACCCAATTCAAATATCTTATTTAATTTAAATAAAATATAATAACTTCTCATGAATTCAAATAGTCATATATTTAATTTTCTCATTAATTAATAATGTCAAATTATTAACTTTCTAATTAATAATTAATTTAATTAAAATAACATCATACTTAATTAAATATTTCATTTAATTCAATAAGCTCAATTAATTACATACTTGAATAATAATTATTCTCCACATTAATTTAATAAATGTAACACATATAATTAAATTAATCTACCACAATGCATCAAATAATTATTTAATCCAATAATTAAATCATCAAAAATATTTATTTAATTCAATAAATATTAAAATTAATTTACAAAAATCTCGTTAAATCACATCTTTCCCCCTTAAAAGGATTTTGTCCCCGAATCACGACTCGATAAATTCGGCACATTACATTCCCCCCCTACAAAGATTACATCCCCTCGAATTGATTTTCAAATAATTAAGTAAATAAATTAGGGTAATTCTTCATCATATTCTCTTCGAGTTCCCACGTAGCGTCTTCAGTGTTGTGGTTCCTCCAAATTACCGTAACAGAAGGTATAACTTTATTTCTGAGAATTTGTTCTTTTCGGTCGAAAATTTGGACAGGGATTTCTTCGTAAGATAAGTCTTTCTCAAAATGCAGGGGTTCATATTCAATTACATGCTTGTAATCAACCTTGTAGGGGCGTAACACAGAAACATGTAAGACGTTGTGGACATTCTTGAGTGCTGGAGGTAAGGCTACCTCGTACGCAACTTCTCCGATTCTTCTCTGTACTTCAAAAGGTCCAATGAATCTTGGGCTCAATTTCCCTTTCTTTCCGAACTCGATCTTCCTTTTCGGGAGAGACCTTCAAGAAAACATAACTACCGATTCAAACTCGATATTTTTTATGATGTGGATCAACAGATTTTCTTCTGTCGGTCTTGGCCGTTACGACCATGCTCGGATCAATTTGACTATTTCTGCCGTCTGTTTGTACCAATTACGCCCTAGCAATTGTCTTTCACCAACTTCATCCCAATGAAAGGAGTTCTGCACTTTCTACCGTATAACGCTTCGTAAAGGCGGCATGCCAATACTAGCGCGTAAGCTGTTGTTATGGCCAAACTCTCTACTAACGATAGGTGATCATCCCAATTTCCTTTGAAGTCCATCACACAGGCTCTTAGCATATCTTCTAACGTTTGAATTGTACGTTCGCTCTATCCATCTGTTTGAGGGTGATAAGATATACTCATTCGCAATTGTGTACCCATGCATTCCTGAAGACATTTCCAGAAATTTGATGTGAAGCGCGGATCTCTACCTGAAACAATTGATACCGGAACTCCGTGCCTCGAAATAATCTCTTTTACGTATAGCCTCGCCAACTGATCTAAGTTGAATCTTATTTTGATCAAAAGGAAGTGTGCAGATTTAGTCAGTCGGTCAATGTTAACCCATCTTTAACGTCAGAGCCTTTACGAGTCGTCGGAAGGCCAACCACGAAGTCCATTGTAATATGTTCCCATTTCCATTCTGGGATCTCTAACGGTTGTAGCAATCCACTTGGTCTCTGATGTTCCTCTTTCACTTTCTGATAGGTCAGACACTTGGCAACACATTCTGCAACATCACGTTTCAAATTCGGCCACCAGAAATGTTGTCAAAGATCTTGATACATCTTGGTACTACCAGAGTGAATCGAATATCGTGAAATATGAGCCTCGCTCAGAATTTCTTCCTTAATCTCTTGTACTAGCGGTACCCAAATTCTACTCTCAAATCTCAGTATTCCTTCCTTATCCATCTTAAATCTTGGTTCGGTTCCTTCAGATATCTTCTTTATCACCTTTTTATATTCTTCGTCCTGAAGCTGAGACTCCTTAACTATATCCAGTAGGGTGGTACAAGATTGCATATGAAATAGTTTCTCATTAATTTCCATAGGATACTTCACCTCTAACTCCAGTTTCTCCATTTCTGAAATTAGCTCCTCCTAAGCAGTTAACATCATCAATTTCTCACGACCCTTTCTACTTAAGGCGTCGGCAACCACATTTGCTTTTCCTGGATGGTATAAAATCTCACAATCGTAATCCTTAATTAATTCCAACCATCTTCTTTGACGCATATTCAAATCTTTCTGTGTGAAAATATATTTCAGACTCTTGTGATCCGTATATATTTCACACTTCTCCCCGTAAAGAAAGTGCCTCCAAATTTTCAAAGCAAAGACAACTGCAGCTAACTCTAAGTCATGGGTCTGATATCCCTTCTCGTAATCATACAATTGTCGTGATGCATACACAATGACTTTTCCGTTTTGCATCAGCACACAGCCAAGTCCTTTATGCGATGCATCACTATAAACAACAAAATTTTCTGTATCATCCAGAAGGGATAACACAGGTGTCGTACTCAATCTCTTCTTCAATTCTTGAAAGCTCTCCTCACACTTCTCCGTCCAAACAAATTTCATAGCTTTACGAGTTAAATTCGTTAACGGAGTTGCGATCTTGGAAAAGTCTTGTATGAATCTTCTATAATATCCTGTTAATCCGAGAAAACTTCTTACTTCTGACGGCGTTCTCGGTTGATCCAAGTTAATCACGGCATCGACTTTTGATGGATCTACCGAAATTCCGTTTTTATCGATCATGTGACCAAGAAATTGTACTCGCTCGATCCAGAATTCGCATTTCGAAAATTTAGCATACAACTTCTCCCTTCTCAATACTTCCAACGTCAACCTCAAATGTTCTTCATGTTCTTCTTTGGTTTTGGAATATACCAAAATGTCATCTATAAATACCACCACGAATTTGTCCAAAAACGGCTTGAACACACCATTCATTAGTCCCATAAATGCTACAGGAGCATTCGTTAGACCAAACGACATTACTAAAAATTTGTAGTGACCATAACGCGTTCTGAACACTATCTTCGGTACATCCTCCGGCCTCACCTTCAGTTGGTGATAACCACTCCTCAAGTCTATCTTGGAAAAGTATCTTGCTCCCTTTAATTGATCAAATAGGTCGTCGATCCTCGGTAATGGATATCTGTTCTTAATCGTGACCTTATTCAGTTCTCTGTAGTCAATGCAAAGCCGCATCGATCAGTCCTTCTTTTTCACAAACAACACCGGCGCTCCCCACAACGATACGCTCGGTTGAATGTACTTCTTGTCCAGCAATTCTTGTAGTTGTAACATTAGTTCTTTCATCTCTACTGGTGCCATTCGGTATAGTGCCTTCGATATTGGAGCGGTTCCGGGCGCCAAATCGATCACGAAATCTACCTCTCTATCTGGTGGAAGTCCTGGAAAATCGTCTAGAAATACGTCGACGAAATCCCTCACAATCGGTATCTCTTCTACCTTAGGATTCTCTTTTCGACTATCGACTATGTAAGCTAAGTATCCTACATAGCCTTGTCTTAACAACTCCATGGCCTGCATCATCGTCACACAACTCGCTTGTCTAGGCGACTTGCTACCATAAAACACAACCTTTAACGGAGTCATAAGGTTAATACGCTTCTTTTGGCAATCAATTACAACACCGTAATTGAATAACAAGTCCATTCCCAATATAACATCAAATTCCCCAAGTCGAATAGGGATAATATCTACGTTCATGATATTACCCTTAATATCCACTCTACAGTTCTTATGTACGTAATTAACAGGGATTATTTCTCTATTCGCAATTTCTATGTTCATGGGGTAATCCAATTCATTCTTAGGTAAATCTAAATTCTTGGAAAAATCATTGGATATAAAGGAACAAGTAGAACCCGAATCAAATAAAACATAAGCATTAATTTTATTGATCGGAATGATACCTGACACCACATCACGGGATTGAATCAGTATCTTGTCTTGCTGTTATATTTGAAAGTCCCAAGCGATTGATCGGTTTTATTACAGTTGGCCCGGTGATGGTTAAGGTATTTCCACCGTTATTTCCCGGTTTCTCTGATCCCCGACCCTCCGATCCCTTCTTGGGACAATCTCTTGCCAGATGGTCCTTCGAACCACAAGTAAAACAAGCACTCTTCTTTGGGTTTGGACAGTTTGGTGCTGTGTGGCCTTCCTGACCACAATTGTAGCACACTCTTTTTCTTTTCATACAAATTTCAGATGGGCTTTCCCGCAAGTTGGGCATGCTTCGATTCTTTTCTTCTGATTACCTTGCTGATTCCCCGATGATGATCTGTCATTCCATCTTTTCTTCTAATTAAAATTTCCACCTCCTGTGCCACTTCCACTGGCCTTGTTATTTCCTTCTCCTTCACTCTTCTTCTACTTTTGATCTTAATTGTATTTGGTCACCGCATCGCTCCCACCTTCAGCAAGGATGGTCTTTTCCAGAACTCCAGCAAATGTGTTTATCGGAAACATTGATACCTTGTTGTACACCCAAGGCTTTAGTCCTTGTTCGAATCTTTTGGCTTTTCTTTCGTCCGTGTGTACTTGATACGGGGCGAACCTCACTAACTCGTTGAATTTAGCCGCGTAGTCAGGTACACTCATGTTTCCCTGCTTCAACTCTAGAAATTGAACCTCCATCTGGTTCTGTGAACTAGTTGGGAAATACATTTCGAAGAACATCTCTTTAAATCTCTCCCACATAATTACACCTTCACCTCCTCGCACTTTGTTTGCTTGCCACCAGTAGCTAGCCTCAGACTTCAGCATAAACGTTGCAAAAGCGGTCTTCTGATCTTCTCTAACCCTAGCAACGTCGAAAACCTTCTCCATTTCCATAACCCACGTTTGAGCCTTGATTGGGTTCATGGAACCTTTGAACTCTGGCGGTCCCACCGCCTTGAAGTCTTTAAACGTTGTGTTTGGTGGAGCTTGCGGTTGATTATTCATGGCTTCGATCGATAAGTTAACCTTCTTTTGCAGGATTAGCGTTGGCATTATTGTTATTATTGGTTGACTCTTCCTGAGCCGGTTGACGTTGTTGTCTTCTCCTTGGCGGTATTTTTTTGTTAAATAAACGCTTATTAGAACTTTATTTATTTCTCTAAATAGTTAAGGCATTACTCAATAATTTAAGATATCAATTAACACATTATCTCAAACAACTTGATATATATTCATTCGAATCAAAGTTTTAACATCAAACTATAGCATCACTGCTATTTACATCAACTATCCTAGAATAAAGAATCCATAGGATTTAAAACATTAAAATATTCCTTCGTTCATAAACACGTCAGAATTTACATCTAAAACTAATTTAAGTTCTTCACATAACTAAACAAATCATATCACTTTGTCGATTGAAAGTCTTGATTAGCCTTTCATACGCTCCTCTTCTAAGATGCGATGCATCGTCCTGCGATCCATCATGTACAATGGTAGTCCCTCGAACTGGATTGGGTACCTCAAAACTCGATCTTGGGTCTCATTCATTGCCTTATTAAGTGTAGAGTACGTTTCCCCAATCTTCGCTTTCTTTGCACGACTATCATCCTCTTTTGCGATCATTTCGGCGCGATTCTCTTACCCAACCTTCCTCTCTGCTATGTTCAGCCTTTCGGAGGTTTCCTTCAGTTCCTTCTTCAGTTTCTCTATCTCCTCGGTCTTATCTTCAGTTTGACCCTTCTCATGGACCAAATCCCATTCTACATTTTCCAGTCGAGGGTGAATAGTCAAAATCTCCCTCTCCTTCTGCTCTAGAGTAATATGTTGAATAACCGTTCGCTTAGTCAAATCCTGGACCTCGTCTCGTAACTCCACGTTACGGTCGTATAACGTGTCATACATCTCAGCATCAACGGTGTACCGTGGTAACTCCTCTTCTTCCTCTTCCTCAACAAATTCCTCCTCAAGATCCTCCTCAGGATTAGTCTCGGGCTCATGCTCCTGACCAACAACGGTGATCAATGGAGATGATTCCCTCTGCACCAGCTGCTCCCAAACGACATGAATGTCTCGGGGCTCCTCCTCTGTTGGTACTATAGGTACACGGGGTTTCTCCTCAGTAGGTACTATAGGTACCCGGGGTTCTTCCTCCCCAGCTTGACTAGCTTCTCCAAGATTCGACATCCTGACAATAAAATTTTAAGTTTTAGTTACTAAGTCGTATCATCTAACGCATACTTTAACACATAAACACATAAGGCCTTTTATTATCTTCAATGAATTACAAAAATTCATTTCTTAGAACTCGATAAGAGTTTTCCATCATTATCTTCTTTCTATAAGGCTATTACCTAAAGTTGTTCCCCCACCTAAGGTTCATAACCTACAGCTTTGATACCAACTTGTGACACCCCTAAATCCGGGTACTTCAATTCCATGGGATTTGGTGTTCACTGTACAAATATCATCTATCTATCTACCCATAATAAATGCAAGCCATGCAATAGATAGAATAAAAATCTTCCCCTTAAGGGTTACAACATCCGAATAATAATAATAAAATCCCAGGTTAAACTAACCTTAAACATCTGTGCGGAATCATAAACAAATAAGTCTTAACAACGTCATTAAATCAAGTCTTAAACAAAATACATCATCAAATAAACAACAAGTCTTCATCACTTGCTAACTTTGCCCTTGCCTTTACTAGTGGAAGGTTCATCGGTTCTTTTGTTCTTAACTGCAATGTTATTATTAAGCAAAAGTGAGCACTAATGCCCACAAGTATAATAATGAAATAACAGTATAATAACATGCGAGTAATCAAAGACATCTGAATAAAAGCTCAACTTTTGAATCAAGAATGAATAACAAGAATCAAAAGAATTCTGAGGGTCATAAGACCTTGAACTAGTCCTAGGTTATCAAGGGTTATACTTGAAACCTTTAACAGTCATAAGACTATGGACCTTTCTACTCGTACTTATGGGGATCAGCCCTTAGTACCATACTGTGCACAATATCTTAACGCTAACGCATAAGTAAATCCTTTTGCAGGGTTGTTCTTCTCAGTTTGACATTCGAGTCCGCACCAAAGGAAGTTTGGTTTGGATAATTCAATAAGGGTTTTGAAATTTAGAACGTTCATCAACTAAGGACTAGTTGAATCAATAAAGTTCACTAGTCTAATAAGGTTCAACAATAATTATATTCAATTCGAATAATAATCTCAAGAAGTATACAATAGGATAATTATTGTATAACTAAATCATGCTTTGAAAAGATAATCAATCTTTAATATAACATTTGAACATGAATAATAGTAATGATAATTTACTCGAGGTAAATAATAAACTTGAACAATAATGACAAGTAGGGTTAGGAAACTTGCCTCGTGCGTAGATTACACTTTAACTAAGTACGTTCTTTGAATTTAATCCTACATACCATTCATATTCACAATACCAGTTAATTATAACTTAACTAATCATCATAAACTCATTCTCTTTGTCTAAACTTTGGTTATGACTATACTTAGTCAAATTATCACATTGTCACATAATTTGTTCTTCATGGATAACAAACTAATTATGTATGTAATAACTCAATCCACATGTAATTTTGTTATTTATATGTTAAACATCTAATTTACATCTCATTATAATTCTAACATGTTTACATGTTCATTACATTAATTTACTAACACATTGTTAGACTTAATCAATTTAAAAATCTAATTTCTGAACTTTCTGGAGAGTGGCGTTGTGGCGCCATTGTTTACACTACACTTAGTCTTATTTTGCACGCTATGGCGTATGACTTATGGACTCTTAGCGCTATGGCCGTCATGCGTTGCGACTCAAGATATGGCGTTTGCATACCTGATGCGTGCCGCTGTATTGAAAATAAGCGAGTGGCCATGACATGCTGCTGTACAAGGCGTACAGAACATATAGAAATGGCGATTCATGAAAAATCGCAGAACATGCCAATTTCTTATTTTCTACTCGAAATTTGACATACCCATATGGTGTAATTCATGCATAAACATAACCCAACATTTATATAACGACTTTAACCATTTAAAACACATAATCACATAATTAAATTAGGCAAATTGTACTATTCTTGATGTTCTTGAAGATTTTGAACAAAAACATAAAATTTAACACTACGGATTCGTTATAACATCGAATCCGTTCGTTTAAGGCTTGGTCTCTTCGTATCAACATGCATAATAATATACGAGTGTAAAATTTAGGGATAATATACGATCAATACATAAAATATCATGTATAAGGCCATAAGGCCAAAACCCATACTCTGTAAATTTTTGAAATAGCAATTCATAGTATTATGAAACTGATGACATGATAATTCACATAATATATATAATCAAATACGATTTGATATATCTTAACCCATATATAAACTCATAATCAAACCTTTTTTCAATTACAGAGATTTTACAAAATATATGAAAGCCATTTTTATAAAATCTAATGACGTGAATTAGAAATTGGGTTTGGAGAAATTACCCAGAGCGTAGAGTGTAATGTTAAACAATGAATTGAAACTCTTCTCAAACTCTTCTTCAATCACACACTCAAAATTCTTAACTTTTCTCTCTGAATTCTCTCTATTATGTTTTCTAGACTTAGAATTATAATAATAAGAAGAAGACGTCTGAATTAAAAGAGAAGAACTGACGCAGAAGTGGTCAGTTATCCCAGTCATGGGTAACTGCATCCAACCACTACTAGGGCCTTGTTTGGCAACCCTTAATTGATTCAAAGTCATTTAATTTAATAAAAGCTTTATAATATAGTTTAAATCATGTCACACCCAATTCAAATATCTTATTTAATTTAAATAAAATATAATAACTTCTCATGATTCACATAGTCATATATTTAATTTTCTCATTAATTAATAATGCCAACTATTAACTTTCTAATTAATAATTAATTTAATTAAAATAACATCATGCTTAATTAAATATTTTATTTAATTCAATAAGCTCAATTAATTACATACGTGAATAATAATTATTCTCCACATTAATTTAATAAATGTAACACATATAATTAAATTAATCTACCACAATTGCATCAAATAATTAAATCATCGAAAAATATTTATTTAATTCAATAAATATTAAAATTAATTTACAAAAATCTCGTTCGTCACAAAACCTGAACTCGATGCTTCACGATACCATTTCTATGAGTGAAATAATACTAATAATAATAACAATAATATAAAAATCAAACTTAAGTTACATATATCAGAGTCTAATCCCGAGTACACAACCTTTACTATAATTCCTTACATGATAGATAATACATATCATTGTCTGAATACAGTTTAACTATTACAAAAGATACCATTAAACATATTATGTTTGCTTTCCTTTTCCCTTGCTCTTGGTCGAACCTCCTAGCTGTTCACACTTAGCTAAAAACATTTAAATTAAGCAATGATGAGCATTTGAGTGCCCAGCAAATAATAACAATTATAAATATAATTAGCTGAAAGAATTAAATGTTTTCTTTATACATCACTTCTACAATGATTCAATAGTTGTGAACTAAACTAAACTGATAATAATAACATAACAACTCTATATCACATTTTTGAAACTACGTAATGACTATAAATAGGTATTAGCTGACATGCTATGAACATTATTTTTAGTTTTCGTTAAGGTTTAGCAGAACTTCATCTGCAAACTGTCATAACTTACGGGCGCGAGGGTGATCATCCCAATGTGCCCTGTATTGATCAATACTGCATGCAAGAACAATATTATCATTCATTCTGTTCGCCTTGGGCGCATAAAAGTTTTCCCTTGACCGGGATGTTCATACTTAGTTTGGAATCTGAACCAAAACAATTTGATTGGATACAAAAAGGTTTTATCATATTCAAAGATATTTCTAAATCTGTGTCTAGTTGATCAAATAGCTTAGACAGCTTATATATATATATATCAACATGTGTTTAACAATAATGATTACCCAAGTGAGGATCCTTGTATGACCATATTTTGAAATTAACGAACAAAATAAATATGAGTTATATAATATATTATCATGTTGACAAACAATGATCGGATATAATATATACGACAATAGGGTTAATAATCTAGTACAATAATAATATAATTCTGAATCTTCTTACTCATGTCCATTGCATAAAGGAAATACAAAGGTAGGATACTTGTCTGGTCTGCTGCTTACAATACGCAACTTAGATTTATCTTTTATATAGCAACTTATCAGTAATAAGATCATTTTATAGATTAGAATAACATATCGTACTTCTTCTTGCAGTCAGCACATAACCTAATCACATTGTCATACATATTCATCAGTCATTGAATCACAAACAAAATTAATACAGTCAAAATATCTAAGTCCGGATCAATTTCTAAAATATGTTGGTGTACCGACGACTTTACCGGGTAATTATGTAATTCCACATCTGTAAGTATTAGTCATATTATTTTTAAATGACTTATAATAATTTTAAAATATTTATTATAATTTATCATGATTTTGCAAACACCGGAATCATTATTAAATGATGTAAATATTAAATAATTCCATTATTATTAATATTTAATTAATATTAAACTATTAATAAAACCATTGCCTAATGTTAAAATTATTTATAATAACTCAAAATACTTTTAAAGTATTAATATTATCCTTAAATGATTTTTAAAAAGAATTAAAATTGTCTTTAAATAATTACCATTAGTATTTAATTATTAATGTCTTATTCATCAAAATATAAAAAGTCCTTAATTATAACTTAAAATATTTTTAATCCATTTATTTCCTTTTAAATGATTTTTAAATCAATAAAACCATTTTTAAATTATTTATTTAATATTATTATTAAATAACTCTAATATCATTTATACTAAATTAATAATCATTAATATTAAATTATTAATGTAATTATCCTTTAAATATTAAAAGTTATATTTTATAACTTAAAATATCTTTAAACACTTTATTTTCATTTTAAATTATTTTATAATAATAAAATCATTTTAAAACTAATTTATTTAATATAATTATTAAATAACCTTAATATCATTAAAAATAATTAATTAATAAAATTTACCTTTAAATATTGAAAGTTATATTTTATAACTTAAAATACTTTTAAATACCTTATTAATATTTAAAATGATTTTTAAAATAATAAAATTATTTTTAATTTATTTATTTAATTCATTTAGTAAATAACTTAATTATCATTAATATTAATTTATTAATGAATTTCATCACAAAATATTAAAAGTCATTAAAAATAACTTAAAATATTTTCTTATATCATAATATAATTTTAAATGATTTTTCATGTATTAAAATCATTTTTAATAATTTATTTAATATTATAATTAAATAAATTAAATAACTTTAATATTCCAAAATATTAAATATTTATGAAATATATTCAAAATAATTAAAAACTAATTTTCGGACTTTAAAATAATTTTTAATAATTTATTATGTATTTTTAATAAACTGTCGCTATAGGTGTTCTTGAGCATTCATAAGGCAGTTTCGACTTGCCTCCTTTTGACCAAGTGTAAATCAGTGTGTGTTGTGTTTCTAGGCATGTTGTTGAGCAGATCGTGTAAAACTAATGCAAAACTAAAATATCCAACAACAAACATGTTCATACATCACAAAGCCAAAGAGATTTGAGCCATCAAAGTAGTTGTCGGTACGTTCTTCATTTCGGGTTGCTAGAAATGAAGAAACGATTCAAACTTATCTGCACTTTGGGCTTCCACAACTTGTAATCCATGTAATGTTTTTGTGATCTAAAAGTTTCAGTGTGTAGCCAACATGTAGGACAAGAGATCTATCTCATAAAATCATAACAACAACAACATATCAAGCATAAAAGATTCGGTCAAACTGCTGTCAGAAACACGTTCTTGAAGTTTTCTGGAACTTCTAGAAAATGAAATCGTGAGCTTTTGTACCACTTTGACCAATCACTACTATCGACTCGTTTAATATTAAAGAGTTTTTAAGGCATAAACATGGAGTTTATATACCAGAATACAACTTAGACACAACAATCAAACCAACAAATTAACACACTGACATATCCAAGGCCAACAAAAACTTGTCAGACGCTAGTTCACGATTTCGATCTGGGTTGCCCAGAAATGGCCCGGTCATGGTCGGTCAACCGACTTTGACTATCAATAACTTGCAAACTAGACCAGATCTAAGTCTGATTTCAAGCCTAGATCCAAGAGTACATATCAGACTACAACTACCAACTTGCAAAACACAAAACAAATTAAATGTGACGCCCGCAAAATAGGTATACAACACCCATTCTGAGTCGTCAAAATACATGGTACAGAAACAACTACAACTTTATTAACCCAACATAAAAACTGTGAGTTTAAATACAAATATTGTCATCTAGACAATATCCACACTCAAATAAGTCCTCATTACAATTATTGATACATTATTTTATAGAATAGTGAGGACTACTAGAACCATCATTCCACACCCCGACTAGTACTCGCTACATTCTCGCCTCTTGAGAAGAAAAATGGAACAACAAGGAAAAGGGTGAGCTCAACTAGCCCAGTAAAGAATATTATGACTAAGATAACATAGAACAAATTATCGTTAGTCTTCAACAGGGAAAAATCTAATAGAATACAATAGACAATCAGTTTTAAATCAATCTTTGCAGCGGAAATAATAATTCATTAGAAGAGTTAAGTAGAGAATGCAAACTACTATCTTCTATATATGAATTTAAAAGTTCGTCGTTGATATTTTATCCCTGTAATATCAATCAATATATATCTGGAATTAAATATTCATCTTTGCACTACAGGCCAAAGATATTCACCAGTTGGTCATGTTCATCTAAACACCTGTTCATCTTTGCCCTACTTGGCAAAAATATTCATCGAAATCATTCATCTTTGCACTACAGCCAAAGATATTCATTATATCATCATTTAGGACCGAGGATGATGAAAAATATTTTAAAGAAAAAACGAATCCAAAGGAAACAAAAGAATAAATATTAAGGATTCAGTATTTCAAATTATTCCATGTCCAAAAATACCTCATAAATAATCATAGTGGAGTAAAATTCAAGAATGATCAAAACATGGATACAATCAAAGCTAGTATCCGAATAAATATTTTGGACAAAAGAAGAAAATTTCATTTTTCAATTGAATAGTGTCAATATTAAATGAATAGTCTTGATCACGTATACGTGAAAGTAACTCCGACACTAAAAGATAGAAATTTCACAAAAAAGATCATCATGCTTCGTGAATAGTAACTCATGAATAGTAACTCATGAATAGTAACCCCGGCATGAAAAGTTCCAAATTTGATAAAAAGTTCCCACTAATATTTCGGCATAATGATATTAAAGAAATAATATCATTTTTGAATAAAATAACATCCCTTACCTTAGAATAGTACTTCTGGTTGGAATATTAGATATAGTGCTGAAGGAACTTGCACCGTATAGTAACACTCAACGTATAAAAATACTCAAAAAATACGTTCGATATTATAGAGAGAGAAAGAGAGAGAAATCTGTAGTTTCTGGTGTGATTTTCAATTCTAACCTAAGCACCCTATTTATAGGAAAATGCTTAGAACACTAAAGCAGAAAATTGAATATAATAATAATATATATAACCAAATTTCTTACGCCCACTCTTAGATCTGAAATCAGCCATTTACATCACATGCAAGACCCAATTATATGACCAAAAACGTTTTTGTAATTATAAATATTTAAAACTTCCAAAAATCAATTATTTTGGAACTACGGAACTTCAATAATTCATAATAAATAGCTCTTTCATCAGAAAATTCGAATCTTGCGAATTTTTATTGGAAATTCAATTCTCTACAACTTTGCAGAAGAAAGGTTTTCCAAATTCCAAACAGAAATTGACCAAAATCCATAAACGGACAATTTTACAGGATATAATCAAATTTCAGTCAAGAAATGGGTCCACCATCATGTTTAACATGTTTTTAGTATTTATTGCAACAAAAATACTCCTCCTCCTCATTTACTCATATATCTCACATTCATTGTAAAAAAAAATCATCATTATTATATTATAATAATATAATAAAATATTATTTTATCAGAAGAGATAAAATATCGATTTTTTTTAACAATTGTCACTTTAAAAATTTTCTCCATCTATATCCACATAAAATCAATATTTTCCTCATCATATAAATCAATAATTAATTATTCACAAATAATATTACAGAATCACAATCTCGGCAACTGTGTAGCTTCCGTGAAATAGGGGCTTTCCAATAAGAATTTCTCCTTCTTGCGCCAAATTAGTGGTGACCAAACCTCTCCTTGTAATGTAACTTTCTAGACATTGCCAATAATATTTTCTAATAATATTATTCGGATAATATGAATTATTGCTTCGATAATGGAAAATACTATGTAGTGACAATTATTGAAACAACAAAGAATATAAAATATCAACGCAAAGAATTATTGAATCAATAAAATAAAATACTTGAATAAAGAATTATCGTAACAATTATTGAGTAGTGCTTTCTTACGTAAGAATCAATAATTGGTGCAATACTGCAATCTACTATGCAAAAACGCGACATCGTGTTTTAACCACCGGTATTCCAACAAGATTAATTCGGTGAATAACTACGCCAAGTATTTATAAACAACTTATACTTGTCATTTTCTTCATCCAATCACTTTCTGTTATGGGCCCACAAAAGACTACGCCGTCGTACGAATATTCCCCGACAGCAAGGATATTCCACGACCAAACGAATATTCCCCGATAACAATGAATATTTTATAACCACCTGCTTATTTTTAAAATATTCGCGCATTTTACCCATAACTAACCACATTAATCAATTCAACCCTTACTATTTCAAAATAATAAATAATGAAAATTAAATTTCATTTATAATAAGTTGGGGTCTTACAACCTCCACTCCTTATGAAATTTCGTCCTCGAAATTGATGTACGTACCTGGTGTTTCGAAAAGGTGAGGATATCTCGCTTTAATTTCCGTTTCTAACTCTCAGGTCATTTCTTCAATAGCATGGTTCTTCCACAAAACCTTAACTTGTGGTATAACATTAGTGCATAGGACATGCTTTTTCCTATCCAAGATCTTGACAGGTATCTCCTCGTACGTTAAATCTTCTGGTATCTCGTCCGGTTCTAACTCAATAACGTGGTTCGGGTCCTTCACATATTTACGAAGCACAGATATGTGAAAAATGTTATGCACACAAGACATGCTTGGAGGTAACGCGAGTCTATAGGCCACCTTTCCTACTCGGTCAAGAATCTGAAATGGACCAATAAATCGTGGATTGAGCTTTCCTCTCTTCCCAAATCTTGTAACTCCCTTCCATGGAGCAACACGTAACAATACATGATCCTCAACGTCAAATTCCACGTCCTTTCGATGAAGATCCGCATAACTCTATTATCGATCCTGTGCCGTTTGTATACGTTATCGAATCGTTTGGATCTTTTCTGTAGTCATTCGTACCAACTCTGGTCCCAACAACGTTGCTTCACCCACCTCATCCCAACATATTGGAGAGCGACACTTTCGTCCATATAATGCTTCAAATGGAGCCACACCTATACTTGCCTGATAACTGTTGTTGTAGGAGAATTTCACCAATGGTAGGTACTTATCCCAACTCCCTTTGAAATCTAGGATACAAATTCTTAATAGATCTTCAAGGGTTTGAATAGTCTTCTATGATTGTCCGTCCGTTTGAGGATGGTATGCCGAACTGAATCGTAAATCCGTGCCCATAGCTTTTTGCAAGCTAATCCAAAATCTTGAAGTGAATCTTGGGTCACGATCCAAAACAATGGATACTGGCATGACATGCAATCTTATAATCTCATCTACGTACATACGAGAAAGACGTTCAAGGGAATAAGTCTCCCGTATCGGCAAGAAATGAGAAGATTTGGTTAATCTATCAACAATAACCCAAACAGCATTTATGCCTTGAGAAACCGTGGGAAGACCCGTAACGAAATCCATGGTAATGTGTTCCCACTTCCATTTCGGAATCTCAAGTGGTTGTAATGGACCCTTTGGCACTTAATGCTCCGCCTTTACACGTTGACAAGTTAAACACCTCGAGATAAACTTTGCAATCTCTCTCTTCATATTGTTCCACCAAAATGTATGTCGAAGATCACGATACATTTTGGTACTTCCAGGATGGATTGCAAATGGTGTATTGTGTGCCTCCATCATGATCTTGTACTTCAAATCAGGATCGTTAGGAACACAAAGTCTGGAGTGGACTCGAAGTATTCCTTCTTCATCGATTCTTGCTTCTGGAATAGCACCTTCCTGCACTTTCTTCTTCATATGCATCAGCGCTGGGTCTGTGGCTTGAGCAACTTTAACTTTATCGATTAAAGTTGGTTCTATGCGTATACTTGACATCATCGCACTTCGCTCCTTCGTGATATATGATCTTCTACTCAACGCGTCACTACCACGCTTTCTTTTTCCAGATGGTATTGAATAGTGTGGTCGTAATCTTTCAACAACTCGAGCCAACGCTCGTTGTCGCATGTTGAGTTCTTTTTGAGTGAAGAAATATTTGAGGCTTTTATGGTGCGAATATATCTCCATTTTCTCCCATAAAAGATAGTGCCTCTAGATCTTTAGCGCGAAAATGATCGGGCCGCTAACTCTAGATCATGAGTAGGATAATTCCTCTCATATTCTTTAAGTTGTCGCGAGGCATAGGTTATGACTTTCCCACGTTGCATGAGAACACACCCTAACCCTTTGCCTGAAGCATCACTGTAGATAAAAAATCCATCTGAACCAGATGGTATTGTCAAAACAGGTGCCGAAATGAGTCTCCTCTTGAGATCTTGGAAACTCTTCTCGCATTCCTCGCTCCATACGAATTTTGTATCTTTAAGAGTCAGCTGAGTTAACGAAGTAGCAATTCAAGACAATCATTCCAGGAATCTTCGATAATAACCAGCTAAGCCCAGAAAGCTACGTACTTCGGTCACCATCTTTGGTTTCTCCCAACTTTATATTGCTTCAATCTTCGCCGGGTCAACAGATACTCCATGTTTTGACACCATGTGCCCAAGGAATGCTATTTCCTCAAGCCAGAACTCGCATTTCTTCAGCTTGGCATATAGCTTGTTATCACGAAGCCTTTGCAGTACCAGCTTCAAATGGCGCTCATGATCTTCACGGCTTTTGGAATAGATGAGGATGTCATCAATAAAGACAACAATGAAATGATCCAAATATTCCTTGAATACTCGGTTCATCATATCCATGAAAGCAGCAGGAGCATTAGTCAATCCAAAAGATATGACTAAGAATTCATAATGCCCGTACCGAGTTCTGAAGGCAGTCTTTGGAATATCCTCAGTTTTAACCTTCAGCTGATGATATCCAAAACGAAGATCAATCTTTGAAAAGAATTGCGCTCCTTGTAACTGGTCAAATAGGTCATCAATACGAGGTAGCGAATACCTATTCTTGATAGTGACATGGTTTAATTCCCGGTAATCGATACAAAGTCGCATACTCCCGTCTTTCTTCTTTACAAATAAAACAGGAGCACCCCAAGGAGATGTACTAGGACGAATAAAACCGATGTCCAACAACTCTTGTAGTTGAACCTTTTAACTCCTGAAGTTCAATAGGAGCCATTCGGTATGGGGTTTTAGAAATGGGCTTTGTACCAGGTTCAAGATCAATAAAGAATTCAACTTCACGTTCCGAGGGTAGACCGGGAAGTTCTTCAGGAAATACGTCAGGAAAGTCAATAACAACCGAAATATTATTCAAATCTGACGTGTCTTTATTCAAATCCATAACATGGGCTAAGAAAGCTTGACATCCGTTTTTCAATAAACGAATAGCTTTATGACTTGATATGACAGTGATTGATTTTAATGGTTTAGTTTCTTGAATTCGAACAACAGGTTGTTTAGGAATATGAAAACTAACAACCTTATGAAAACAATCAATTTTGGCATGATGAGTAGTTAACCAATCAATCCCTAAAATCACATCAAAAGCAAGTATCTTTAAAGAGATAAGGTCAACAGGTAATATGATGGTGCTAACTTGGATCAAACAAGATTTATAAACAGTGGATGTTATGAAAGTTTCTCCTAACGGAGTTTCCACAGATAGGTCAAAGTCTAATTTCTCCGGAGTCAAGTTTAAACGTTGAGAACAAGCAGGAGAGATAAATGAATGGGTAGAACCGGTATCTAATAAGGTATAAACTTCACAAGAGTTTACGATTAGCTTACCCGTAATCACCTCGTTTGGGTTCCTTGCACTTTGACCAGTCATGACAAATGCTCTTCCAGGAACCGTTGACTTTGACTTTTCTGGGACAGCCTTTTGAGTCACCATCCCCACTGGACTTGGTTTCACTACCGTACAATCTCGAGTGATATGTCCTTCCTTTCCACAATTATAGCATACCTTGAACTGTTGTGGATAGTTTGGGCTGATATGTCCCTCTTTCCCACATTTATAGCATACGACCGGTGGTCGTTCTCCTCCCTTAAAACCAGTTGCTGCTGGTGTTGACGTCTTCACAGTGTCATTGTTGAATCTCCTCTTTTTAAAATCTCCCCCTGACTCGCTTCTTCTATTTTCATGTCCACAAGTACTACCAGAGTGGTTACCGCTTTTGTCCGAATGTTTTCCTCCCATTGGTTTTCATTGCTCAGATGATCGCCGCCAATTTGTATGACCACAGTTGCATATCCTTGGTTGAACGTATTTCATTATCTCGCTTCTAATAATTGAGCCACATTGACAACATCCTAATATAAAGCAAATTTATGAGAGATAAGATATTGCAATCTCGGGTTTTAAACCTCTCGAAACATCCTTGTCATTCGCTCCTCATTCTCTACCAAATGAGGTGCAAACTCGATAACTCTCTGCGAACTTCACCTCGTATTGGGACACCGCCATGTTGTTTTGTTCTAGTCTAATAAACTCTACCTCCTTCATATGGCGAATACTTTCAGAAAGTATTTTTTCGTTGAAAAGTTTCAATCGTTTCCCAAGACATGCTTTAAGTGCGGCGGTGGGTCATCCGCTTTCTGAGACTCCCACCAATGAGTCTCGCCTCGCCACGAAAAACATGAAGGTGGCGAATGGAACCTTCTGTTCTCCTCTGTGCATCCCAAGACATCGAATATCTTGGTAATTTGCTTGAACCACGTTTCCGCCATGATCGGATCCGCTTTCTCTTAAATTTTGGTGGTCCCAACTTTTTAACGCTTGGCTTGGCGTTGATGTCCACGCATTGCTATCATTTCCACCCGTATTCTGTGCACGAGTCTCCCTCGTCTAGTTTTGCATGAACTGCAAAAAGCTCCTAAACATCCCGTCGTTTATCTTCTGCTCAGTGGTGTTGTTTATAGGAGGAATATTGCCTTCCTGTTGCACGTTCCCCTAGGTAGTTATTAAAGGGGTTTCAACGGTCTCATTAACTCCACCGTTAATATTCTCAGCTGCCATTCTTAAATACTGCCATAAAACAAGGGTTAATTAAACAAATTAACATATCACATATTAACCATATACTTCAACTGACCAACAAATAAGCTTAGGTATGACACACTAGCGAAGGATTACTCGTCTCTCCCCTCCTAGTACTATTCCCCGATCTCTGCCAGAGACCATATCCCTAAGCTCTGATACCAACTGTGACGCCCCAAAAATAGGTATACAACACCCATTCTGAGTCGTCAAAATACATGGTACAGAAACAACTACAACTTTATTAATACAACATAAAACCTATGAGTTTAAATACAAATATTGTCATCTAGACAATATCCACACTCAAATAAGTCCTCATTACAATTATTGATACACTATTTTATAGAATAGAAAGGACTACTAGAACCACTTCTAGAACCATCATTCCACACCTCGACTAGTACTCGCTACATTCTCGCCTCTTGAGAAGAAAAATGGAACAACAAGGAAAAGGGTTAGCTCAACTAGCCCTGTAAAGAATATTATGACTAAGATAACATAGAACAAATTATCGTTAGTCTTCAATAGGGAAAAATCTAATAGAATACAATAGACAACCGCTTTTAAATCAATCTTCACAAATGAAAATAATAATTCATTAGAAGAGTTAAGTAGAGAATGCAAACTACTATCTTCTATATATGAATTTAAAAGTTCGTCGTCGATATTTTATCCTCAAGAACATCAATCAATATATATCTCGAATTAAATATTCATCTTTTGCACTACAGAGCCAAAGATATTCACCATTAGTCATGTTCATCTAAACACTGCTCATCTTTGCACCACGCCAAAAGATATTCATCGAAATCATTCATCTTTTTTACGGGCCAAAGATATTCGGTTATATCATCATTTAGGACCGAGGATGATGAAAAATATTTTAAAGAAAACGAATCCAATGAAACAAAAGAATAAATATTAAGGATTCAGATTTCACTATTTCATGTCCAAAAATACCTCATAAATAATCATAGTGGAGTAAAATTCAAGAATGATCAAAACATGGATACAATCAAAGCTAGTATCCAGAATAAATATTTTGGACAAAAAGAAGAAAATTTCATTTTTCGGTGAATAGTGTCGTATTCTTGAATAGTGCCGTATACGTGAATAGTAACTCCGACACTAAAAGATAGAAATTTCACAAAAAAGATCATCATGCTTCGTGAATAGTACTCATAAATAGTAACTCATGAATAGAAACTCATGAATAGTAACTCGTGAATAGTAACTCATGAATAGTAACCCCGACATGAAAAGTTCCAAATTTGATAAAAAGTTCCCACCAATATTTTGGCATAATGATATTGAAGAAATAATATCATTTTTGAATAAAATAACATTCCTTACCTTAGCTAGAATAGTACTTCTGGTTGGAATATTAGATATAGTGCTGAAGGAACTTGCACCGTATAGTAACACTCAAAGTATAAAAATACTCACAAAATACGTTCGATATTATAGAGAGAGAAAAAGAGAGAAATCTGTAGTTTCTGGTGTGATTTTCAATTCTAACCTAAGCACCCTATTTATAGGAAAATGCTTAGAACACCAAAGTAAAAAATTGAATATAATAATAATATATATAACCAAATTTCTTACGCCCACTCTTAGATCTGAAATCAGCCATTTACATCACATGCAAGACCCAATTATATGACCAAAAACGTTTTTGTAATTATAAATATTTAAAACTTCCACAAATCAATTATTTTGGAACTACGGAACTTCAATAATTCATAATAAATAGCTCTTTCATGAGAAAATTCGAATCTCACGAATTTTTATAGGAAATTCAATTCTCTACAACTTTGCAGAAGAAAGGTTTTCCAAATTCCAAACAGAAATTGACCGAAATCCATAAACAGACGATTTTACAAGCTATAATCAAATTTCAGTCAAGAAATGGGTCCACCAACATGTTTAACATGTTTTTAGTATTTATTGCAACAAAAATACTCCTCCTCCTCATTTACTCATATATCCCACATCCATTGTAAAAAAATATCATCATTATTATATTATAATAATAAAATAAAATATTATTTTATCAGAAGAGATAAAATATCGATTTTTTTAACAATTATCACTTTAAAAATTTTCTCCATCTATATCCATATAAAATCAATATTTTTCTCATCATATAAATCAATAATTAATTATTCACAAATAATATTACAGAATCACAAGATCGCAACCAGTGCCGCTTGGGAAAGAGGGGGCTTTCCAATAAGAATTTCTCTTCTTGGCGTAGCTTGATTAGGTGACCAAACCTCTCCTTAGATGCGAACTTTCTAGACATTGCCAATAATATTTTCTAATAATATTATTCAGATAATATGAATTATTGCTTCGATAATGGAAAATCTTGTGTAGTGACAATTATTGAAACAACAAAGAATATAAAATATCAACGCGACAATTATTGAATCAATAAAATAAAATCTTCAACAATAATTATCGTAATAATTATTGAGTAGTGCCTTCTTACGTAAGAATCAATAATTGGTTTAATACCGCAGTGTCTGCTACTATGCAACAACGCCAGACATCGTGTTTTAACCACCGGGTATTCCAACAAAGATATAATTGTGAATAACAAGCGTACAAGTTATTTATAAACAACTTATACTTGTCGTTTTCTTCATCCAATCGCTTTCCGTTATGGTCCCACAAAAGAATGCGTCGTCGTACGAATATTCCCCAATAGCAAGAATATTCCACGACCAAACGAATATTCCCCGACAACAATGAATATTTTATAACCACCTGCTTATTTTTAAAATATTCGCGCATTTTACCCATAACTAACCACATTAATCAATTCAACCCTTACTATTTCAAAATAATAAATAGAGAAAATTAAATTTCATTTATAATAAGTTGGGGTCTTACATTAAAGATTATAGAGATATAAGGTCTGACATTCATTGTCAGACCACCAAGAACATTTTTTCCAGATTTTGTAGAATCTCAAATCTGAGCCTCTAGATGTTATGGATCTAACATCTAGCAACCCAGATCATCATTATACATTATATCTAACATGTTTCACACAAAAAAAACAACATCTAACAACATATCAATGGACAGATTTCTAGTTAGGGTTTATACCTTCTATGAACGATTTTGATTTCTAGGTCACTGATTTGGTTATGGTATTAGTGGGTTGTTCTTGGGGACTGAAAAACTTAAGAAATTCGTGGCTTTAGGTGAGAGAGAGAGAGTTGTTAAGAGCTTAGAGTACAAAATGAGCAAATGAGTACATTTTCTCTCTCTCAATCCTTTTATATATGTTAGATGCATGTAACTTGTATAATATAATTGCTGATATGGTAGATTTCAGTCACATGGAAAAGTCAAGGTGGTTCACCAACTCAAAATTTAGCAAGATACACAAGTTACCTTAAATAATGCTAGAGGGGTATTTTGGTCTTTTTGCTTATATTTTTAATGGCTATTTTGTAATCTTGACAAACCCTTAGGGTTTGACCCTTAGGGTTTGACCCTAAGGTTTAGTATATAGCATTTGTAGGATTTAGCAATTAGGGTTTGAAAAATATAAAATTTTAGTTTCTAAATTTGTAATTAGGGTTTCTAAATTAGATTAGTTTTCTAATTACTTTATACAGGAACATTAGGGTTTAATATCAATAATTATAATTAACCTTAATAATTAAACCATTAAGGTTTACTATTTTGATAATTAGGGTTACCAGATAACAATTAGGGTTTCTAATTACCAAATTAGGGTTTCTTGGTATTAGGGTTTTAAATTACTAATTAGGTTTTCCATGATTAGCAATAAAACCTACTATACCTGATATTAATCACATCAACACAATTTCTGACTGATCACAAACTCCAGTTTAGGTTTCAAATTAGGGTTTCTAATTTCAAAAATTAGGGTTTTATAATTAGGGTTTTTCTAAAGATTAATTAGGGTTTACCTAATTAATCATTTAATACACAACATAGATCATATAACACAGTTATATAACAGTCTTGAATTTCCCATTTGAATTTAAAAATAGGGTTAAACAAATTAATGCTAGGGTTTTAACATTACACACCATAATTAACCAACCATTGTCAGTCCATATATACAGTACATATTTATAGCACTGAAAAATCAAAATATAATTAATATTATATTATTATTCTTATTCCTTGATAAAAAAAAACCAAAATTAGGGTTTGGATTCAATATCTGATTTATTCTTCATATATAACATTATTAATTAAGTTAAAATAATTAACTTAATTAATCTAGCATAAATTCATATGATAAAATAAATTAATTATTATAATAATTCTAATAATCTTTTCATATATTATTTAAATTATATATAATCATATTTTCATGGAAACTAATTAATAAAAACATTTCTAGTATAAAATTAATTATTATAAGAATATAATTTATAATTATCAATAATTCAAAAATAAAATTATTTGTAAACATTCATGTAATAAATATATTTTTATTTATTACATAATTACATACGCTTTATCTTGTACATATCCTCATCTTTTTATAAAAAAAATTATACGCAAAATTTCTGATTTAATTTTATAGAAAATATCGGGTTGTTACATTCACCCTCCCTTATAAAGATTCCGTCCCCGGAATCACCATTTTAAAATCTATACATACCAGGGTACATAGAATATACAATCATTGCAAGTAAATCTCGATACTTATTGATCGAACTGATCTTTAATTATTCAGCATAAAGCTTATCTATCTTCTTAAATAGAAATTTGATTTCTAAAAGAACTCAAATTCCTCCTTCAAAATACTTTATAAAATAATTTACTATATATAAGAAAATAATATATAAAAAAATAAGATTTGATCGAATAATACATGGAGTTGCATCCCCGGCTGCAACAGTTTCTTGAACGGTCATGTTGAAGACTCATGCGGTTGGTTCTGTTGGTTTATTTGTTGAAGTCGGTCCCATTATCGCCAATGTCCTGCTTCCTTTTCTCGTATTCGCATTCATTGATTCCCTTCTACTTCTTGGACAATCTTTCACCTTATACTCCATTGATTCACAAATAAAACACCCTCTATACATTTTTGGATTGCGGCAGTTGGGAGAGATATGTCCCTTCTACCCACACTTAAAACACACACAAACTCTCTTTTAAACACATTCCTGGCCTAATTCTTGTATTGTTGAAATTATCTCCTTTCATCGTATAGGTGGCAAAAGCTTTCTGTTGTCCATCCGTTACCCTAGCTATCACAACCACTTCTACAGGGTCAGTTGATCCTCTAAATCCTGTCGGTTCGTATGTCTTGAAGTCTTTGAAGTTTTTCGTTCGATTATTGGTGATTTCCATGGTGGTATTCCGCTCTGCATAGCTTGAAATGTCCCATATTATAAAAATTACATATTGGATGCAGTTGTCCTCCGACTTTATTGATAGGTTCTTCTTCTATCCTTGGGTTTTATTTTTGTCTTGGTGGCATTATCATAATTTATTCTTCATTAACATACATTCTACACATTATCGTATACACTTAATATATAACACAAAATTTTCTACTCAAATAGTCATGAACTCAAAATTTTAGATTTTGAAAACTCAGTTTACTATATTAACCAGTGTTCAGATAAATATCAACTATCTTTATACCAACTTATTTTATTAATCCATCATAGATTCATATTCATAATACTTGACATACCTTAGCACATATTGCTTTAAACATCCGTTATCCCTTTGTGACTCAAAAGTCGGGAATCGCTGTCACAATTTATACAAAAGTTAAGAATATTATATTACACTTACATACTTATCTTATACACAACATAGAATTATACCTATTCAAGTACTACTTATACTACTTATCTTCTACACATTCGTTAAGGATCAATTACTTAGTATTTTATATATTCTCATTATCCTCGATAATCCATTCACACATAACTATACTAGTCCTCCTTGTAGCCATTTGGTATTCATTTGATTATTGAGTTTCTAGAGGTCAAGGGTTCAAGGGTACAAGGGTTGGTAAAGAAATGGAGTAGTAATTCAAGAATGATATGAGGTATTCTAAAATACTTCCCTTTTTCTTACCACGCATTATGAGTTTAAGAACTCACCACAAGCATAACAGTTTAAGAACTAGAGCTTAATCTTTTATTCTGAAACTATACTCTACCTATCAGTTATACTATCGTTTCTGGGTACGGTACTATAATTTCCAGTATAATTACCTCATTGAGGTAGCTTTCAATTTGAGCCTGTATTTCAGCTATTGGCTTTGATATTGGCTTGGTTATGGAGGTTGACTCCTTCTTTACGACCTGAAGGTATCCTAATCCTTATCTTTTTTTTTACCTGACATCTACATATAAATTATCTTGACTAGCATATAATATATACACACAACAATTAATAGTTTTATATAAGTTACCTTTTATTTTGTTTAACGATGAATTTATTCAATTCATCTCCTTATAAACTCTATATGAGTTATTTGTATTTTTAGCATTTCCCTCTGTCCTAAGGTAATAGCCTAAGGTCTAACCCACCTAAGGTTTCAAACCCTAAGCTCTGATACCATGTTGTGACGCCCCCAAATCCGGGTACTTAAAACCCGAACTCGGTGCTTCACGATACCATTTCTATGAGCGGAATAATACTAATAATAATAACAATAATATAAAAATCAAACTTAAGTTACATATTTCAGAGTCTAATCCCAAGTATGCAACCTTTACTATAATTCCTTACATGATAAATAATACATATCATTGTCTTAATACAGTTTAACTATTACAAAAGATACCATTAAACATATTTTGTTTGCTTTCCTTTTCCCTTGTTATTGGCCGAACCTCCTAGCTGTTCACACTTAGCTGAAAACATTTAAATTAAACAAGGATAAGCATTTGAGTGCCCAGCAAGTAATAACAATTATAAATATAATTAGCTGAAAAAATTAAATGTTTTCTTTATACATCACTTCTACAACGATTCAATAGTTGTGAAGTAAACTAAACCAATAATAATAACATAACAACTCTATATCACACTTTTGAAACTACGTATTGACTATAAATAGGTATTAGTTGACAGGCTATGAACATTGTTTTTAGTTTTCGCTAAGGTTTAGCAAAACTTCATCTGTAAACCGTCATAACTTACGAGCGCGAGGGTGATCATCCCAATGTGCTCTATATTGATCAATACTGCATACAAGAACAATAGTACCGTTCACTTTGTCCGCCTTGGGCGCATAAAAGTTTTCCCTTGATCGGGATGTTCATACTTAGTCTGGAATCCGAACCAAAATAATTTGATTGGATACAAAAATGTTTTATCATATTCAGTGATATTTTTAAATCCGTGTCTAGCTGATCAAATAGCTTAGCCAACTTATATATATATATATATATATATATATATATATATATATATATATATATATATATCAACATGTGTTTAACTACAATGATTACCCAAGTGAGGACACTTATATGACCATATTTTGAAATTAACGAACAAAATATATATATGAGTTATATAATATAATATTATGTTGATAAATAATGATCGGATATAATATATACGACAATAGGGTTAATAATCTAGTACAATAATAATATAATTCTGAATCTTCTTACTCATGTCCATTGCATAAAGGAAATACAAAGGTAGGATACTTGCATGGTCTGTTGCTTACAATACGTAATTTAGATTTATCTTTTATATAGCAACCTATCAGTAATAAGATCATTTTACTGATTAGAATAACATATCATATCGTCTTTGCTTATTAAATTAACACAACCTAATCACATTGTCACACATATTCCTCAGTCATTGAATCACAAACAAACATTAATTAATACAATCAAAATATCTAAGTTCGGATCAATTTTTAAAACATGTTGGTGTATCGACGACTTTACCGGGTAATTATCGAGTCTAAGACTCTATCATGTAATTCCACATCTGTAAGTATTAGTCATATTATTTTTAAATGACTTATAATAATTTTAAAACATTTATTATAATTTATCATGAATTTTCAAACACCGAAATCATTATTAAATAATTTAAATAATTCAATTATCATTAATATTTAATTAATATTAAACTATTAAAGAAACCATTGCTTAAATGTTAAAGTTATTTATAATAACTCAAAATACTTTTAAAGTATTAATATTATCCTTAAATGATATTTAAAAGAATTAAAATCATCTTTAAATAATTACCATTAATATTTAATTATTAATGTCTTATTCATCAAAATATAAAAAGTACTTAATTATAACTAAAAATATTTTTAATCCATTTATTTCCTTTTTTAATAATTTTTAAATCAATAAAACCATTTTTTTAATTATTTATTTAATATTATTATTAAATAACTCTAATATAATTTATAATAAATTAATAATTATTAATATTAAATTATTAATGAAATTATCCTTTAAATATTAAAAGTTATATTTTATAACTTAAAATATCTTTAAACACTTTATTTTTTTTTTAAATGATTTTTATAATAATAAAATCATTTTAAAACTAATTTATTTAATATAATTATTAAATAACCTTAATATCATTAATAATAATTAATTAATAAAATTTACATTTAAATATTGAAAGTTATGTTTTATAAGTTAGAATACTTTTAAATACCTTATTAATATTTAAAATGATTTTTAATATAATAAAATCATTTTTAATTTATTTATTTAATTCATTTAGTAAATAACTTAATTATCATTAATATTAATTTATTAATGAATTTCATCACAAAATATTAAAAGTCATTAAAAATAACTTAAAATATTTTTTATATCATAATATAATTTTAAATGATTTTTCATGTATTAAAATCATTTTTAAATAATTTATTTAATATTATAATTAAATAAATTAAATACCTTTAATATTTCAAAAATATTAGATATTTATGAAATATATTCAAAATAATTAAAAACTAATTTTCGGACTTTAAAATAATTTTTAATAATTTAAAACTATTTTTTCTATTTTTTTAATTAAAATAATTAATTTCCAAAAATATTTGTCTCTAAATGGCCCTATAGCGACGAAACTTTCGCTATAGGTGTTCTTGAGCTGTTCTTAAGCATTCATAAGGCAGATTCGACTTGCCTCCTTTGACCAAGTGAAAGTCAGTGTGTGTTGTGTTTCCAGGCATGCTATTGAGCAGATCGTGTAAAACTAATGCAAAACTACAATATCCAACAACAAATATGTTCATACATCACAAAGCCAAAGAGATTTGAGCCATCAAAGTAGCTGTCAGATGTTGTTCTTCATTTCTGGGTTGCCCAGAAATGAAGAACAGTTCGAGCATGCACTTTTGGGCTTCCACAACTTGTAATCTATATAATGTTTTTGTGATCTAAAAGTTTCAGTGTGTAGCCAACATGTAGGACAAGAGATCTATCTCATAAAATCATAACAACAACAACATATCAAGCATAAAAGATCCGGTCAAACTGCTGTCAGAAACACGTTCTTGAAGTTTTCCGGAATTTCCAGTAAACGAAATCGTGAGCTTCTTTACCACTTTGACCAATCACTACTACCGACTCGTTTAATATTAGAGAGTTTTTAAGGCATAAACATGGAGTTTACATACCAGACTACAACTAGACACAACAATCAAACCTAAAAATTAACACACTGACAGATCCAAGGCCAACAAAAACTTGTCAAACGCTAGTTCACGGTTTCTGGGCTGCCCAGAAATGGCTCGGTCATTGTCGGTCAACCGACTTTGACCATCAATAAATTGCAACCTAGACCAGATCTAAGTCTGATTTCAAGCCCAGATCCAAGAGTACATATCAAACTACAACTACCAACTTGCAAAACACATTAAAGATCACAAAGATATAAGGTCTGACATTCATTGTCAGACCACCAAGAATATTTTTTCCAGATTTTGTAGAATCTCAAATATGAGCCTCTAGATGTTATGGATCTAACATCTAGCAACCCAGATCATCATTATACATTATATCTAACATGTTTAACACAAAAAAAACAACATCTAACAACAGATCAATGGACAGATTTCTAGTTAGGGTTTATACCTTCTATGAACGATTTTGATTTCCAGGCCACTGATTTGGTTATGGTTATTAGTGGGCTGTTCTTGGGGACTGAAAAACTTATGAAATTCGTGGCTTTAGGTGAGAGAGAGAGTTGTTAAGAGCTTAGAGTGCAAAATGAGCAAATGTGTACATTTTCTCTCTCTCAATCCTTTTATATAAGTTAGATTCATGTAACTTGTATAATATAATGGTTGATATGGTAGATTTCAGTCACATGGAAAAGTCAAGGTGGTTCACCAACTCAAAATTTAGCAAGATACACAAGTTACCTTAAATAATGCTAGAGGGGTATTTTGGTCTTTTTGCTTGCATTTTTAATGTTCTTACTGTAATAGAAATGGTCATTCTTTTCACATGTGTAATGCTCGAAATAGAAATTATAAAGGAAAAATGATTTGGGTACCTAAAGGAACATACATTGAACCAATTATTAATACAAGGAAAGAGTTTTGTAATAAAAGTCAAAAATCTCATAGAAACTTTCATCAAAGTTTTTCAGGATATAATAATAGAGTAAATCATGCATTTTATAGACCTGTTACTCATAAAATGCTCGTTTCTACTAAGATTGATTATCCTATACCCATTTTTGTAACGGAAAACACAAATGTTCCTTATACAAAATGGACAACTCACCCAAAGGACCCTTCTTATTAAAGGGTACGACTTCTTGAAATTGATTAATGTTGCAGGTATGTCTTGGAGCTGATTCTAGTAAAAATAACTAACAACATCATTGTTGGGTCTATTGATATTACTTTGTGAAATGATTTCTCTGAAAACATGAGTAAGGTTTTAAAAATGAGCATGAAGGGATAACTAAACATCTTCCTAGGGGTACAAATGAAATCAGGTGAAAAAGATTCTGACTATGCAGGTCATCATAATTGTTCAAGTATAAGTGGCACATGTCAGTTTTCTTATAATTATATATGCATCTATATATATATATATATATATATATATATATATATATATATATATGTCCATATACATATTTTTTAAAAAAATTATATATATAGGAATATTTTTTAAAGAATATATTTAATATTTAAATCTATTTTTAAAATATTATATATATAATAGAATTAATATGGAACATTCTTTTAAATTTCTATATATCTAACGGTAAATAATCTCTATTCTTGTATAGTAATTTTGGTCAATCAAAGGCAACCACACAAATTCAAATCATGCAGGAGGCAACTAAATTTTTAAAAGAATTTTTTTCTAATCTCTTCTTCTGCAGGTTCTGAAAAGTAATTTATACTACTCTTTTCCCCCATTTTTTATGATGACAAAGGGGGAGAAGAAAAATATAATTGGGGAGAAGAAAAATAACTGTTATATATTGTTGCATGTTAGTTTTTCAAAAATTTAAATTTTTTTGATGGTCGCATAACTTGAGGGGGAGCTTTTATGGAAAATATTTTTAGTTGATTGTCATCATCAAAAAGGGGAAGATTGTTGGGTCTCTAACTTTTAGTTTCATTTTGATGATAACAATAATTAGTAAATAAATTAATTAAAAGGGTACAATCCTCTCCATAGGATTTGTATTATAATTGTTTTATTTATCTTATTTACTTTGATCAAAAATATTTTCTAAATCTTATTTAATTGATTATCTTGATGTTGATGTTTTAAAATGTTAAATCAATTGGGTCATGCATTGTGCGACAAAAATCATATACTACCTCCGTCCCATAATAAGTGCTTTTTTAGGCTTAATATTTTTTCCCAAAATAAGTGATGTGTTAGAACTTCAATACAATTTTTGCAATATTTTCTCATATATGCCCTTATGCATTCAATGGTATTTATTGCATCTTACTATCACTACAATTAAATGACACTCATTAACTTTTCAACTTCAAAGAAAATATATTAAGGGTATTTTTATCATTTTAGCTTGTGTATTGATATGTGTGATTTAAGCTAAAAAAGCATTTATTATGGGACGGAGGTAGTATTGAATATCAAATGCTTGAGTGACCGAATTTGGAAAGAAGATAAAGATTTTGTTATGTGGGCAATTTTTATTCTCAAATTAATTTTATTATTTAAAATTCTCAAAAATTATTTTATTTCAAAATTGCGCAACATTACTTTATTATTATATATATATATATATATATATACACACACACACATTCACACGCCATATTATATACTTAGAAATTAATGTTCAAATTAAAAGCTAGCATTTAATTTAATCAATAAGCCAACTAAGCTAGTTAAGCTCCACGATTCATCACACACACACACACACACACACACACACACACACACACACACACACACACACACACACACACACACACACACACACACACACACACACACACACACACACACACACACACACACACACATATATATATATATATATATATATATATATATCGTTATGATAAAAGAGTCTTATTAAACGTAATCTTATTTAAGAAATCTTCTTGATCCTCACCGTATATATATATTTGTTAACGGTATATATATTTTCATTACTTATATAAATAATGCATGCATTTAATATGTATTATATATATATATATATATATATAAGTGGGGGTTCAGAAACGGACTAACAAATGGACTCAAGAAAAAGAGAAACACGCGGGTCAAAATGACAGATCGGGTCGTAAAAAAAAACTCGATTATTCAGTGGGAAGACTTCCTCCTTCTCTCGTATTCTTCCAAAGCTGCAGATCAAAAACCCCTCCTTCTCGCGAATTCAGTGGGAAGACTCCCTCCTTCTCTCTTATTCTTCCAATTCCTACAGATCGAAAACCCCTCCTTCTCTCTTTCTCTTCCATTCGCGAAGTCGTAAGGTAGATTCAAGAAGTCGCCGGACATAGAACAGAACAAAGCCCCTTTGAAGCTAGGGTTTGCAAATCGTAAGGTCAGGCTCATTATTTTTTTAATTAGAGTTGTTTATTAGATTGTGGCTGATAGCCTTGTATCTGTGTTTGTTTTTTTGCATTTTAGGTGTCTGCGATGAAGCAAGTTAACTTCTATGAAGCAAGTTAATATACATATCAATTTTTTTTTAACTTATGTATGTTAGGTGTTTGTAAAAATGTCTCAATAAGGTTATTTTGATTAAAACATGAAAAATTAGGCATTTGAAAATATGGGTATTGTATAATTTTTTTAGACCAAATCATTTTGGAGTATTGTATAATTTTGAAAATCTGGGTATTGAAAATTAGGCATTTTAAAATCTGGGTTTTTTTAGACCAAATCATTTATTTTGGAGTATTGTATAATTTTTTTAGGCATTTGAAAATCTAGGTTTGTTCTTTGCTTTAAATCTGGATGTACGAATCTCTTTACTTTGATTTTTTTCTGTTTTTTTTTATAAATATATTAGTTTTAAGATGGGTATTACTAATTGTTTAAGATGGGTATTCACAATTTTATCATATTCTGAAAAGTTAATTACCAAATTTGATCATTATAGGTTTTAATCTCTCATGGATAACCATGTTGTGCAATTTTCTGCAACTTCTTGTTTGCAAGTTAATTTTCTCTTGGAGGATATTTAAACAATCTTAACTGATTAACAGGGGGCCACATAAGAATGCAATTTTCTTTTGTGTGATGCATCTAAGTACTTGTTCCAGTTTATTTGTTAAAGTGATGAATTCACTGTTAAATTCGTGTTAAGAATGTGATATGCTATATACTAACCCATAATATTAATTAATAGGCTTTAGGTTATAGGATCTCTTGGCCACAACATCTGAAAAAGGACTACTTCCCTTGGTCAAGATACTTGAAGAATATTGATAGGCAAGCAATCTTCTGCTAGAAAAGTTTTGATACAAGTATTGTATCTTCTACCTTGTTCTCACCTTTTTTAGTTTGTTCATCTTAGTGTAGTTGTTCTCACCTTTTTTAGTTTGCTCAAGTTTGTATGTGGATCTATGATTACTTTCAAGTTTTTGGAATCGAGTAACATCCTTCTTTAGCTCTAGATATTTGTGTGTAATGAAGTATGTATGGTGCTTTATTTTCTGTCATTGGCAGGAGATTGATGATATTGACTTACTATACTAAAAAATATTAAATTTTAATGATCAGGGGTCTATACTATGTGTAGGTGAAGGAACATGGAGGATGGCTTCCGGTGTCAGTGATGAACGCATTTTCAGATGTATTTTTTATGTAACTTTTGGATGTGATTTGGATGTAATTTGATAATTTTGGATATTAGAATATGTATTTTGTTACTTTTGTATGACATTGCTTTGCTTGGAATGTACCAATATTTTGCTTTGCTTGGAATTAATGTTAGACATTTTGCTAGAGAGAATTCTGTTCAATTTGACTAAATCTGTCAATAAAGTTTTTAAGGAAACAAAACGCACAGGGTATTTTTTCTCTGATTTAAATACTCAAGTTTTTTTTGGTATTTTGCTTTTGATGTTCTACTTGTTCTCTTCTGTTTCACAACTCCTCACAACCTTCACCACAGTTGCCTCCATGTATAAGTACTTTATAAGTTTTTTAAGGTGGAATGGACTGCACAGCCGATGTCAATAAATAAAATAAAATAGAAGCAGCCTTTGGGAACCTAAACATGAACGCGAAGCAGGAAAATTCCTGCAACATACCAACATACTTCTGCAATACCAACATACTGGCATTATCCAGGATCAAACAACACCAATGCAAACTTTGGTGTTAGTTTGTTGTAACCTTGTCCAAGAAGAAAATGTAATCCTGTTATGCTTTCATTTTTTTTGTTGTGTAAGCATGTGTATGTAACTTGAGAAATAGGCAACATCAGACTTGGTTTGTCATGAAGTAAATGTGTGAAGGTCCTCCCAGTCATTAAAATGTTCACGTAGAGCACTTCCAGTTTCCTTTTATAAATTTAAAGAGGAGTCCTTCAATTTTAGTGTTGATGATTTCTCATTATTATCCTTTTGAGAATAAATTACTCCAGAGAAAAGTTTCTGATGATCGCACGATTGGTTCAATATTGCTCTTAATAAAACAAGAAATAAATAACAATTCACTTGCAACAACATTGAGATGCAATATTCAAATCCATAAAATAAATAAAAATTCTAACACATATCAGTCTTAACAAAATAAATAACAATTCAACGCCTTATAGGTCTGAACCCAATTGTTCCTTAATCAGTCTTAGTATGACTTAGACCAAGCACGTCAACAAATAAATAACAATTCTCACACATATCAAATTCTAAACCAGTCAATTATACTTGTACAACTCTAGAACATCGAAGTTGCTAAAATTTCCCCATCGCTAAGTGTTAGAATTAGAAGTAGCAGTATCAGTATCAGCACCAGCTTCAAAACCCATACTCCACACCTACTCTTGTAGTTTGTTAGTCTTTTCAAATCGAGGAGACAAAAATAAATTGTTGTCAAGTTAAACCCATACTCTGCTCTGTACACAATGTTGTCAAGTTTTTGAGGACCATTACACGATTGCTGCCAATCCAATATGGCCTGAAGCAGTTCTGGATTCTGGAGCAGAGACTAAATTTCGAGGCCTTGCTATAACATAGAAGAGTTGGGGTTTAATAGCAAGATCAATCAACTATCATTTCCTTAAACAGTTGGGGTTTAAATTGAGACTGACTATCAAATATGAAAGCTGATGTACAGACTGGCTTTTTAATTCTGCACAGAAAAATTATAAAACTTAAGGACAGAATGTAAGAGACTATCCAAAATCATCATAGCACATGTTATAATTGAGACTGACTATCAAATAACACTGCATATTGAGACTGACTATCAAAATATATTCCAATTGAGACTGACTATCAAATAACACTGCATATTGATATAAATTTAATACACTTGTATGATGTTTATAATCCCTCGTATCACTTGATTGTATTCAGGTAACACCCACCCATCATATAGCAAAATCCAAATTTCTCAGACTATTTAAATAAAGAACTTAACATACTATAAAAATATTAAGTTGCAGTTTCACTGAATTTTGTCTCAACATTATTAATAATTGCAACAATGTAGTGCCCCCTGAAATAACCATATTAGACAGCAAAACCCAAACCCCACTTTTGCCCGACTCAGAACATGGCCGCATGGTTTTTTACTTTTTACATACTGGTACGAATGACAAACTGGAATCTAGACATGATAATTGATCGACTAATTCTAGAATCAGATTAAGAAATCCATTCCTCACCAAAGCTAATAAGTCATTATTCTTCACCCAATATATGAATGACTATGATTTGTTAAGACATCTATGGGATGCTACAAGAATGGTCCAATTTTTATGGGTGAAAAGATCAGCCAACAAAACCCAATAAAATTATGGATTTTTTAAGCAGCCACGACGAGAAACTGCAGAAAAAAGAGGGATTTTTAAAGAACAAACCCTAGATTTTCAAATGCCTAAAAAAAATCAGTGTTACCTCGTCTGCTTCAGGATCAGAAGGATGGTTTGTTGCTTCTATGATGCAAACCCTAGCTTCAAACCAGCAATTGAAAGGGCTTTGAGAGAGAATCAGAGAAAAGAATTTTCATATGGGGAGAGAGAATCGAAAGATTGAGGATGGGTTTGCGAGAATCGGGGATGGGTTTGAGAGAATCGGAAGGAAGGAATTTCATAAGGATGGGTTAGGGAGTGAGCTCTTTGAAGCAACGAATTTCATAAGGAAGGGTTTGAGGTGAGGGAGTCACGTGATTTCTTTTTTAAGACCCGTTCAATTGCTTTTGACCCGCGTGTTCCTTAGTCTGTTTGTTAGTCCGTTTAATTGGTCCGTGGTAGATCCGTGCTGTATATATATATATATATATATATATATATATATATATATATATATATATATATATATATATATATATATACATTATATATAGAGAGTGCATTTAATATGCTATATATATATACATATATAACCATGTGTGTGTGTGTATTAAATGAAAAGTGACAAGATATTTGGGACAAAATGCTTGGCCACGCGGGAGATTTAGCAAAGCTTGAAACTTGAGATTTTGGGCATTAAATGAGTTGCTGAGTGTAACGACCGAGAAATTTGGATCTTATTATAAAATGATTTTATTAAATTAAATAATAATAAAATCATATTCTATGTGTTATCAAGATGGTTGTCATTGTATAACCTATTGATGTTAGAATGTTGTAGTATTTGAGCTACGTGGATGAATTAAAGTGTTTGAATTTCCAAGACGAAAATAAAAATTTTCCGAGAAATTTTTCGAAAAACACTATTCATCGGTATTTGCTCGGGATATATTTTTGAATTTCCGAGAAATACGTAATGATGGAATAACAAGGTAAGATGGATTATGTAATAAAAATCTAGTTATGGAAAATGTAATATTTAAACTTATGGACTTAATTTATAAACATTAAGGAAGGCGAAGTAGTAATGAATAAGTAATAATTGTATGATACTTGGTATTGTGCAAAGTAATGAAAACGAGTATAATACGAAGTATTATACGAGTTTGTATGAAGGATGAAATATCGTATATAAATCCTATATGAATTAGAATACGAAAATAATACATAAACTATATGTATATGTATTAAGTAATGTTAATGGACTTGGAAGATTAGTTAACAATTATATTCAAGTCCAAGTAGATTAAAATGTTAAGGCCCAATTATTAATTAATGAACCAACTAATGTTTATTAATGCAAAGCCCAAATATTGATTTAATGTAAGCCCAAACTAGAATCCATGAGTTGTATGACCCATGGGGCAAACCATATTATTATGGTTAATATGTGGTGACCAAGTTAGTGTGGTGACCAAGACTTAGGAGTAATAACCAAGACTATGAAGTATTGGTCAAGCATAAGATAATTGTTGTGATTAACAAGTAATGAATAGTAAGGGGGTGGCTTAAAGGAGGTGGGATGATTTAAAGACTAAACTACCCTAGCTTTGCAACTTCTATAAATATAGGAGGCTTACAAGCCATTTAACACTTGTTCAAATAATCCAACATTTCAAAAGTGCTTAAGTGTTAGAGAGAATAAGCTACCAATAAGTTATTTCATAAGTAAGAAGAAGAAGAAGAAAGCTACCTTACCAAGACTACACAAAAGTAAGACTTCTTCTCCATTATCTTCTATCTCTACCATGATAGGTTGATAAGAAAAGATGGATTAAGAAACATGAATGATAAGAAAGAAGAAGAATGTGTAAGTCATGAACTTAAGCCACATAAGTTGGCAATAAGTCATTTGAACTTATAAAAGTTATAAACTTATTATAAGTTAACCTTGAATGTTAAGTATGAAAATATGAACTTGTAATGAGTTTATTAAGATAAGTGAATTAAGAACTTATATGATTATATGTATCATGTATACATAAGTAAAGTTATATGTGAACAACATGTAAAGTATGATGATTAATAAACTTTAATTGTCATAAGTCATGAATAATAAAATCTTCAGTAGTTTATAATTTGACAAGTTATAAGCTCATGAAGAATAAGTCCAAAATCCAACAATGATTATAAGTTGTTGTAATAAGTAGGTTGAGATGTTCACATGATGAATGGAAGTCATTTGTAATGTTGAAAAAATCATAAGAATGAAGATTTGCCGGAACTTTCACGGTTGGACGATAATCGTCGAATTCGTAAAATTCTCGGAATAGAAGTCAAATTTTGTGTTTGATCACGGAACCATTTTTTTCCAATGGAGACAAGTCATATTTGGCATTTAAGAGTTGTGGACTCGAAAATGACCGGATTCCGACTTAGAACGAAGAAACGAGCATTGAACGTTCACGAACGTTTATCGTTTTCGTTAAAAATGAACCAATAGGTGAAATTTTAGCAAACAAAGTCAAATAGATAAAATTCTTACATAAACGCATAGATTACGTAATTTGTGAACCGTAGGCTTTTGAACGAGCCAATTCGGACTTATAACGAAGAAGTTATGCGTCCGGGAAGTTCACAAAATTCAAAAACTGAAATTGTTTTCGGGTGCACAGAGTTGGCCGCTGCATGCTACAACCCTAAACTAAATGAGTCATGTGCCTTGCACAGTAACGAACAATGTCTGAGCACACACCGCAAGAGTTCATCGCAAATATGAACCATAGTACAATTTGTGGCGCCGCATTGCCACGTATCTTTATAAAAAATCTTCTTGAGTGTGCCATTACAATACGCGACTAAATAAGTAAGGACTGGCGCCATAAATGGCCAAGTCCGGACACAATGCTACTATATGTTTTCCACAGTGCGAGATGTAAGTATAAAATTGGGCAGGCCATGACTTCGATCTCGTAACAAGAATAATAGTAATGAAGGTTTCTTAGTATAAAGAAAGGAAAGCTAATTGATTTGGAAGTAAACACAACCTAAGGAAGGAAATGTAACATTGTTTAAACTTAGTTAAACCTTAAGGATGTTGTATAAAGGTTGAGATAACCTAGTCGAATAAAAAGCAAGGATAATGATAAACCGGAATAAATAGTAACTGAATCTAATACACAGTTAAATTGAGATGAAAGTATGATATAGTCATATACATACTTGATTATATGTGACTTAATGTAAGGCATTATGTGATCATGTATTGTAGAGACTTAAACGACTTGAACATAAAGTTAATATACCGTAGCAGACGCTAAAGGCAAGTATTCTAACTCTTGTCTCAGTTCACTCTGAACAAGTTTTTGAGGTTCATGTATTCTTTCGCATGAATTGAGGTATGTTGAAGTTTAAGCCAATTCCTTTGGCTAGACTTGATGTATTGATAATCTAATCATTTATTATCAAATGTTGCTATCTTTTGTCAACTACTTGATATGGTTTTCAAAAGAAAATTGAAATGTTAAACAAATGTTTTGTCGGTAAAACGACAGGCACGTGAGGTTGCCAAATGCTTAAACGTGCATACGTTTAATGGATGTAGTGTTGATCAACATAGAGTACAATAAGTGATCACCTAGAAGTGCTCGTAAGTAATATCGGACTTCGGACTTGCTTCCTCCGTTGTCCTTTTCAATAAAGAATGAATACTTGAGGTCTTTGGCCGGAGTGAATGTTTTACTAAATATTGTTATTATTGTAAAGCATTTTGAAAGAAAAGATGAAGTGCTATTTTGAATTATCAATAGTACTTCACAACTATTGTTCGATTATTGAAGATATACGATTTGTATGTATGTGTCAAGCATGTTGTTATTAAATTGTTATACTTGTCGAAAGCTAGTCATGCTCACTCTTGCTTGAACCATATAAATGCGCACTAAGACCGAACTTCCAATTAATTTCAAATCGCTTTTAAAAATTACCATTTTACCCCTGACCTCAAAAATCTATAAATAGGTGGCTTTTTCTTCATTTCTAATTTACCAATTCACTTTCAAGAAAAGATTTCTCTCCTACATACTCTCTCTCTAAGAAGCTTTCTCTCTTTACTTATCAAAGTTCTAATCATTTGAGAAGAGAAAAATTGGTCTAACCAAATTGAGATAAGTGGTTTGATTTATTTATTTGAATTATCTCTTGCTTATTTATATTTATAGATATACGAATATAAATTGTTCTACACAATTCTATATATCTATATTTCATCTATTTATCAAATAAAAGGATACTTGGGCCACCAAAGACTACTTGAGATAAACCTCTACGGAGAGGAATCCAACCGCATTTATTCCTTATAGTCTTCAAGAATCTTTTATTGATATTATTTATATAAATATCGTAAAATAGATACGACACTTGATAGCTCAAAACAACACCGAGATACCGCTCCAAAAGAGTAGTCATCCGAACCTGGATTTGAGAATCGAGTGATCTATTGAAAATATTTATATAAATATCAATTGTGAAAATTATAAATTCTGTTATACTTGGGCGCCGCAAGGCTACTTGAGATAAACCTCTACGGAGAGGAATCCAACCGCATTTATTCCTTATAGTACCAAGTGACACTTGTTTATAAAAAAAGTTCACATAATAGATAAAATATTCTTATATATTATTTGAGTTAAACAAATAAATATTTGTTATATCAAGTATTGCTTAACTGATTTATTTATTATACTTGATATCTGTCATCACAAGTATTTGTTCATAAATTCATTTATTCATAAAATACTTGTTGCATAATATAAAAGTTATTTAAACTTTTATTTCACAAACTTAAGTGAATATATCTGCTTAAATAGAAGCATATTTGATTCAAAGCTTAAAATAACTTATTTGATTACTCAGAAGCACTTTCACTCTAAAAAGTTATTTAAACTTAAAGTGACTTTTCTTTACTCCATAAAGAATAAATATTTCTTTATAAATTTGCATTAAATTATATATCTCGCTAAATGTAAGCATTTTTTGAGTAAAAGCTAAAATTGATTTATTTTGCTTATTCAAGAAGCATCTTTTCACATAAAATATAAAAGTTATTTAAACTTTTATAACAAAGGCATAATTTACATATTTGCTTACACGTAAGCATTATTTGATCTAAGCACAAATTACTATCTCGCTTACAAAGAAGCATATTTTCTCAAGTATAAAAGTCTTTGAACTTTTATAAATATATTTGATCTTTAATTGATATCTCGCTTATTTGAGAAGCATCAATCAGTATTAAATTATATCTCGCTTATTTAAGAAGCATCCATTTGTACTAAATTTTTATCTTATTTAAGAAGCATTTGAGAAATTTTATTGCTTTTAAAATCATTTTGTAAAAAAAAAGGAGAAAAGGTCGAGTTAGTTTATTTTATGTACATGTGAGAAAGACGAGTAATTTTTCACCAAGACCGTAGTCTTAGAGAGGTCAAGGAAGTCGGGTCTCTAGTGTACTTGTGAGGTGAGGAAGAGGTTGTTGTTTCAAGACCGATCATAGAATAGAACCGAACTCAAAAGAAGAAGGTACAACTAAACTTGAGGAGGAGCGGGAGCTTGTCATCCCAAGATAAAATAGTTTGGAATAGTTGGAAGTTTGTCTATAAAACTTTGTAAAGGCTTCTCCGCTTTGTTGAAGGAGTATTTATTATCGATAGTAATAGATCTCAAGTCCCGGAGAGGAGCTTGAGATCGACGTAGCAAAGATACCCGGATGTATGTTGTGAACTGCATAAATCTCTCGTGCATTGTGTGATTGATTTTTTTTCGCTCTTGCATATTAATTTCTAACACTGCAAATTAATTATACAAAAAATCAAAAAAGGGCTAAGATAATTTTTTAATCTATAATAATCTATTCAACCCCCCTTCTAGATTATTATTGGACTTTTAATTGGTATCAAAGCGGTGCTCTTTAACTTGTTTATTGAGTAAATACATGCATACCTAAGAGTAGATCCATCTATGGCCTACAATGCTACTGGTTGCGGAGAAGGACTATCAATGACCAGACCCCCACTATTTGATGGTACAAACTTTGCCACCTGGAAGAGCAGATTCACAATCTATGCCAAATCACAAGGAATCAAAGTTTGGCTTGCAATAGAACAAGGTGTAAAAGTTCCAACAAAAATCGTGGGAGAAAAGATCATTGAGAAAGATGTTGATGAATTCAATACTGATGATGAAAAGGCTATGAACATTGCATCCCTAGCTGAACAAGTGTTGACCAGTGCTCTCATTGAAAAAGAATACGAAAGAGTTAGTAACTGCAAGAATGCAAAAGAAATTTGGGAAAAATTGATTCTAACCTATGAAGGAACCAGTCATATCAAAGAAACCATAAAAGATGCTCTAATCCAGGAGTATGAAAGTTTCAAGCTGGAAGAAGGTGAAAAGATCATTGATATGGAAACACGATTTTCTAGAATCATTGATGAACTGGAACATCTGGGGAAGGCATATACAATTAATGAGAAAAACAGAAGAATTCTCAAAGCCCTTCCATTCATATGGAGAGTGAAGGTTATTGCTATTAAGGAAAGGCAAGACCTAACTACTTATCCTCTTTATAGCCTTATTGGAAATCTCCGTGCCCACGAAGTCGACATGTTAGTCGAAAAAGCAGGATCGAATACAGATATCAAAGAAAAAGGAAGTGCTTTCAAAGATTTACTTATAAATCAAGAAAGATATGATGACGAAGTTGCTGAACAAACTGAGGAAATTGCAAATCTGTGCTTAATGGCAAACAAAGAGTCATCACCAAGATCTGAGGTACATTTTGAACATCAATTATCTAGTACTTCATTTGTCATGCATACCTTAGATAATATAAACCGTATAATTTTTTACATGAAGATAATAAAATTATTAAAGAAAATTCTATTGAGTTAAAAATATTAGTAGAAAAATTAATTAAAATTAACAAAAATCTGGAAATGGAAAATGCAAACTTGATTATAACTAATGAAAGTCTAAATAAAGTAAACTTGGAAAATGATTTCTTAAAAGAAGAAATAGAACAATTTAAAAGAATAAATAAAAACCTTGAAATAGAAAATTCAACACTTGATGTAATTAATGAAAATAGTCAAATAAAAAATTAAGTGTTAAGTGAAGATATTAAAAATCTAAATTTTGAAAATGCATCTCTAAAGATAGAATTAGAAAAACAAAAGGAAGATTCTTCTTTAATAGATCAACTTAATATTTTAACTAAAGAACGTGATGATTTAAATTTTATAGTTCTTAAGTTCACAAAAGGGAAAGAAAACCTTGATGTCATGCTTAATCAACAAAGATGTGGATTTAACAAAGAAGGATTAGGATATATTGGTGAATTTAAAAATAAAAGACTTTATCATGTTAAAAGTAAAGAAAAAGAAAATTACACATCTCCATTTACTAAATGTTCTTACTGTAACATAAATGGTCATTCTTTTCACATGTGTAATGCTCGAAATGGAAATTATAAAGGAAAAATGATTTGGGTGCCTAAAGGAACATACATTGAACCAATTATTAATATAAGGAAAGATTTTTGTAATAAAAGTCAAAAATCTCATAGAAACTTTCATCAAAGTTTTTCAGGATATAATAATAGAGTAAATCATGCATATTATAGACATGTTACTCATAAAATGCTCGTTTCCACTAAGATTGATTATCCTGTACCCATTTTTGTAAAGGAAAACACAAATGTTCCTTATACAAAATGGAAAACTCACCCAAAGGACCCTTCTTATTAAAGGGTACCAATTCTTGAAATTGATTAATGTTGCAGGTATGTCTTGGAGTTGATTCTAGTAAAAATAACTAACAACATCATTGTTGGGTCTATTGATATTACTTTGTGAAATGATTTCTCTGAAAACATGAGTAAGGTTTTTAAAAATGAGCATGAAGGGAGAATTAAACATCTTCCAAGGGGTACAAATGAAATCAGGTGAAAAAGATTCTGACTATGCAAGTCATCATAATTGTTCAAGTATAAGTGGCATATGTCTGTTTTCTCATAATTATATATGCATCCATATATATATATATATATATATATATATATATATATATGTCCATATACATATTTTTAAAAAAATTATATATATAGGAATATTTTTTAAAGAATATATTTAATATTTAAATCTATTTTTAAAATATTATATATATAATAGATTTAATATGGAACATTCTTTTAAATTTCTATATATCTAACAGTTAATAATCTCTATTCTTGTATAGTAATTTTGGTCAATCAAAGGCAACCACGTAAATTTAAATCATGCAGGAGGCAACTAAATTTTTAAAAGAATTTTTTTCTAATCTCTTCTTCTGCAGGTTCTGAAAAGTAATTTATACTACTCTTTCCCCCCATTTTTTATGATGACAAAGGGGGAGAAGAAAAATATAATTGGGGAGAAGAAAAATAACTGTTATATATTGTTGCATGTTAGTTTTTCAAAAATTTAAAATTTTTTGATGGTTGCATAACTTGAGGGGGAGCTTTTATGAAAAATATTTCTAGTTGATTGTCATCATCATAAAGGGGGAGATTGTTGGGTCTCCAACTTTTAGTTTTATTTTGATGATAACAATAATTAGTAAATAAATTAATTAAAATGGTACAATCCTCTCCATAGGATTTGTATTATAATTGTTTTATTTATCTTATTTACTTTGATCAAAAATATTTTCTAAATCTTATTTAATTGATTATCTTGATCTTGATGTTTTAAAATGTTAAATCAATTGGATCATGCATTGTGGGACAAAAATCATATATTGAATATCAAATGCTTGATTGACCGAATTTGGAAAGAAGATGAAGATTTTGTCACGTGGGCAATTTTTATTCTCAAATTAATTTTATTATTTAAAATTCTCAAAAATTATTTTCTTTCAAAATTGGGCAAAATTACTTTATTATATATATATATATATATATATATATATATATAAGTTTTATATTATTATGTAAGACCCCAACTTTTATGAATAAAGATTAATTTTTTCTAAATATCATTTTTGAATATTATGGTGTAGATTTGATATAATGTTATAGTTGTGGGTAATATTTATAAATTTTGCAAAGTAAGCAAGTTGTTATAAAATATTCATTTGGTCGGGGAATATTTGTACGACGACACAATCATTGGTGGACCCCATAACAGAATTATTATCGGAGTTAGAAAACGACAAAATTATCTTTTTATAAAAATAACGGCGGAAGTTTTACCGTTAACTGTTGAAATACCCGGTAATAAAGGTACAGTATTACGCGTGGTTGCATAGTAGCACACGGTATTGATTATTGATGCTTACGTGAGAAGTCACTCAGTTATACTCAATTATTGCTACAGTAATTGCTGCATCATATCTATTATATTATTGATTCAATTATTGTCACAATATCATATATATAATAAGTTATATTATTAAATCAATAATTGAGACGACAAGTTATAATATTAATGATGAATAATTGTTGAAAGATTAAATATGTGTTGATTAAAAATAAAATGATTTGTGGTAATATTTATTCGATCCTTGATGTATATAAGAAGTCTATTATGAGACATTTGTGGTAAGTTTGGTTATTCTACGGGGGCCCATATGTCATCATCTAATAGTCTCTTTCGCCAATAGTAATTACCTTTACTAGACGTCAAACCACTTGTCGTTTCACATTACAGGCGTCAAACCACTTGGTGTTTCACATTACATGCGTCAAACCACTTTTCTTTTCACATCACCAGTCGTCAAGCCGCTTGTCTTTTCACATTGCAAGGGCTAAGCTAGAAATCTTCTATAAATAGAGGCCTAGTTCTTCATTATTTTTCACAAATTCATTCAAGCTATAGAGAGAGAAAGTATAGAGAAAATAAGAGAGAAAGAAGAAGAGTATTCATTACTTTACACTATTGCATTATTCAATCTCCTACTAAAGTAAGGGTGTTATTTCTTTTGTATTCATGAAAAGAACTTACATTTATTCCATTCTTTATTATTCATTGGAATAACTTTGTATCGTGGACTACCCTATACTTGGTGAAATTCTTCTCATTATTCCATTCTTTATTATTATGTTGGAATAACTTTGCTCATCTGGCAATCGCATACATGGTGAAATTCTTCTATTATTCCATTCTTTATCATTTTGTTGGAACATCTTGTCTATGCTTTACGCATGACCTGATTCCATTATTTATTATTCTGTTGGAATATCCTATCTGTGCGTTTACGCATGACCTAGTTCCATTATTTATTATTCTGTTGGAATAACCTGTCTGTGCGGTCTATCGCATGCTTGGTGAATTCTTTTGTTATTCCATTCGTTATTATACTCAGTTGGTTAAAGCTTTGACTTCTATACTCCAAGAAATTAGTGAAATATCCTTGATATTTGTGCTTCATCCAGTATCTTTTCATGAAAATATTCTTCTGAGCATTCTTGAATTTTACACCACAAAACAGTATCATGTTGACAATTTGGACGTTATTGGTTCCTGGAAAAATTAATTCTTGAACTTGTTTTATTGAATTCCTATATCATTGTCATCATCCTCATGTTTATATTCTGTTGAAAGTCATCTGTGGCCTGTAGTGCATAGATGGACTTGGTATGATTATGACCAGGGATCATTCGGTATAATCATGACCGTAATGTTACAAATGATGTGGTAAAAGTCCTTATTGGCTCGTAGTGCGTTGATGGATAGTTGTTGGCATGATCATGACCATTGATGAAAACACGAATATCCTTGGCCCGTAAAGCATTGATAATTTGTGGTTGTGATACTAATGAATATCCTTGGCCGTAGTGCAGGGATGATGTGGATTATTTATTAAGCTGAGTCTCAACGATAAAAGTATTGAAAAACTTTTAAATCATAGAAGATAGTAGATTTTATTCTCTACTTGACTCTTCTAATGGATTACTTGTTCCGCTACAGTTAAACTTGATCTTTGTTATATTGTATCAGTTTAATACCGTTTAAGGCTAACGATAATTTATTCTGCATTATCTCAGTCATAATATTTCTTACTGGGCTAGTTGAGCTCACCCTTTTGCTTTCATTGTTCTCTTCAGGAAATGAGAGCGTAGCAGGGACTAGTTGGGGTACAGAGTGACGGTCCAGATGATAGCATTAGTAGTCCTCACTATTCTATGAAATAGTTTGATAATAAATGTATTGAGGACTTATTTTGAGTTTGAATACTGTCTAGAAAACAATATTTGTATTAAAACTCACAATTTATGTTGTATATTTAAGATTGTATTTGTATTCTGTACCATATATTTGGTGACTCAGAATAGGTGATGTATACCTATTTTGGGGGCATCACAGTTGGCATCAAAGCTTAGGGATATGATCCATGGCTAAGATGTGAGACTAGAACTAGGAGGGGAGAGATGGGGAATTCCTTCGCTAGTATGACCTACCTAAGTTTATTTGGTATTTAGTTGGTCGGTCAGAGTATAAGGATATTATGTTGCATGTCAATTAACCCTTGTTTTATGGCAGTATTTAAAAATGACATCCGAGAATGTGGAGATAAGCAATAGAGCACATGAGACCGTTGAGTGACCAATGATCAATACCCAGGATAATGTGCAACAAGAAGACAATAATCCTCAGATAAATAATAATACCGATCAAATGACGAACGATGGGATGTTCAGAAGCTTTATACAATTCATGCAACATCAGGCGAGAGCGGCTCTTGTCCAAAATGCAGGTGGAAACACTGGCAACTCTTGGACGGTCACTGTTAAACAGTTCATGGAGCTGAGACCACCGAAGTTTATTAGAGAGCCAAAATCACTTAAGGCGGAGACATGGATAAAGCAGATCACCAAGATATTTGATGTCTTGGGATGCTCCGAGGAGCAAAAGGTTCATTTTGCCACCTTTATGTTGAGAGGAGAGGCAAATTACTGGTGGGAATTGGTAAAGCGTACTCAACCTGCCGCACTGAAGATGACGTGGGAGAAGTTCCAAGAATTGTTCAACGACAAGTACTTTCCCGAAAGTATTCGTCACATGAAAGAGGTAGAGTTCATCAAGCTGCAGCAAAATAACATGACCGTGTCGTATTACGAAGCCAAGTTTGCTGAATTTTGTCCCGGTTTGCATCCCATTTGGTTGATAATGAGGAGAGAATGACGCGAATGTTTCTAAGAGGTTTGAAACCCGAGATACGTCAATATCTTATCTCTCATAAATTGTGTTTGTATTCAGATGTTGTAAATAGGGCTCAGTTATTGGAGCGCGATAATGAGTTAACACAACCAAGAGAGAGCAGCCGACAAGTCGATAATACCAATGGTAGTAGTTATCGAAGCGGTGACAACAAACGTGGAGGAAATCAATATGCCAGAAATGGTAACCACTTCGGTGGTAATCATGGCTAAGATAATAAAAGTGGAAATTTCAAGAAGAGGAGATTTAACAATGATGGAAAGACGTCAGCACCAGCACCTGTTGTTAAAGAAGGAAAACGACCATCGGCCATATGTTTCAAATGCGGACAGGAGGGACACATCAGTCGAAACTGTACGCAGCAATCAAAAGCATGTTACAATTGTGGAAAAGAAGGTCACCTAGCCCGATTTTGTCGTGCACCAAAGTCAAGTCCAGCTGGGATGGAGGCATCAAAAGCGGTCCAAGACAAGACAAAACCGGTAGTTCAAGGGAGAGCATTTATCGTAACTTCCCAAAAAGCGAGGAATCCGAACGAGGTGATCACGGGTAAGCTAATCATAAACTCTAGCGAAGTCTATACCTTATTTGATACTGGTTCTACCCATTCTTTTATTTCTCCTACTTGTGCTCAACGTTTAAATTTGACTCTGGAGAAATTAGACTTTGACTTATCTGTTGAAACTCCGTTGGGGGAAACCTTTATTACATCCACGGTTTATAAGTCTTGTTTGATTCAAATCGGCAACCGCACGTTACCTGTCGATCTTATCTCTTTGAAAATACATGAATTCGATGTGATTTTAGGGATTGATTGGTTAACCATTCATTATGCTAAAATTGACTGTTTTCGTAAGGTTGTTAGCTTTCATATTCCTAACCAACCTATTAAGCGAATTCAAGCAACCAAACCATTAAAGTTAATCACTGTCATCTCAAGCCATAAAGCTATTCGTTTATTGAAAAACGGATGTCAAGCTTTCTTAGCTCATGTCACGAATTTAAACAAAAATACGTTAGTCTTGAATGATATTTCTATTGTTAATAAATTTCCCGACGTATTCCCTGAAGAACTTCCTGGCCTACCCCCGGAGCGTGAAATGAAGTTTTTTTATTGACCTTGAACCTGGTATAAAACCCATTTCCAAAGCCCCATATCGAATGGCTCCTATTGAACTTCGGGAGTTAAAAACCCAATTACAGGAATTGTTAGACATCGGTTTCATTCGTCCTAGTACATCTCCTTGGGGTGCTCCTGTTTTATTCGTGAAGAAGAAAGATGGATGTATGCGACTTTGTATTGATTATCGGGAGTTAAATCATGTCACCATCAAGAATAGGTATCTATTACCTCGCATTGATGACATGTTCGACCAGTTGCAAGGAGCACCATTCTTTTCAAAGATTGATCTTCATTCGGGATATCATCAGCAGAAGATTAAAACTGAGGATGTTCCGAAGACTGCCTTCAGAACTCGGTACGGGCATTATGAATTTTTAGTCATGTCTTTTGGATTGACTAATGCTCCTGCTTCTTTCATGGATATAATGAATCGAGTATTTAAGGAATATTTGGATCAGTTCGTTGTTGTCTTTATTGATGACATCCTCATCTTTTCCAAAAGCCGTGAAGATCATGAGCACCATTTGAAGCTGATACTTAAAAGGCTTCATGAAAACAAGCTATATACCAAGCTGAAGAAATACGAGTTCTGGCTTGAAGAAGTAGCATTCCTTGGGCACGTGGTGTCAAAATATGGAGTATCTGTTGACCCAACAAAGATTGAAGCAATACAAAGCTGGGAGAAACCTAAATCAGTGACCGAAATACGTAGCTTTCTCGGCTTAGCTGGTTATTATCTGAGATTCGTAGAAGGGTTTTCTCAAATCGCCACTTATTAACTTAGCTGACTCAAAAAGATACAAAATTCGGTTGGACCGAGGAATGTGAGAAGAGTTTTCAAGAACTCAAGAGGAGACTCATTTCGACATCTATTCTGGCAATACCATCTGGATCGGAAGGATTTGTCATCTATAGTGATGCTTCAGGCAAGGGTTTAGGATGTGTTCTCATGTAACACGGGAAAGTCATAGCCTATGCCTCATGACAACTCAAAGAATATGAGAGAAATTATCCTACTCATGATCTAGAGTTGGCAGCTGTCTTTTTCGCACTTAAAATTTGGAAGCATTACCTATATGGGGAGAAGGTGGAGATCTTTACGGATCATAAAAGCCTCAAATATTTCTTCACCCAAAAGGAACTCAATATGCGGCAAAGACGTTGGCTTGATTTGTTGAAAGATTATGATCATACCATTCAATAACATCCTGGAAAAGCGAACGTTGTAGCTGACGCATTGAGTAGAAGATCATATGTGGGTACGAGTGCGATATTGTCAACGCAAAGGCCCATTTTGTATGACTTGCAAAGGATGGAAATAGAGATAAAGACTCCTGGGACCCACGTGATGATGGAAAATGTGACACCCCCAAATCCTGGTACTTCATTTCCTCAAGATTTGGTGTTCACTTAATCAAAACATTCATTTCTAACTACCCAATTATAATAAAATTGAATAACAAAAACCTGTCCATACAAGATTAAACTTAAATAAAAATCTCCCAGGTTATCTAACCTTTAATTACAAACATTCAAATGCGGAAAATTAAATAAACTTCATTACAATCTTTAAATCAAAGTTTGATAATAAAACTATCAAAACTATTACAAGTGTTCATCACTTGTATATTTTTCCCTTCCCTTTGCTAGTAGTAGGTTCACCTACCTTCTCTTCTTTAGCTGCAATGAGTTTATAAATATGCAAGAGTGAGCAAAACAATTGCTCACTGCGTATAATATGGAATCAACAGGAGTATAACAATAATAACTGTCGAAATAGGCTCATCAAAAGTGAATAATACTCTATCAATAATAATCAGAAATTGAAATCCCAAAATATGGAAAATATACATCACTGAGGGTCGTAAGACCATGAACTACGTCCATAGTTGCAAGTAATCTTTCAACTCCAACTTTAACAGTCTTAAGACTATAAGGACCTCGTACTTAGGGGGATCAGCCCTTCGTACAATGTATTGTGCATAAATATTTTAACGCTATGCGTAAGTTAACCCCTAATCATAACAATAGGGTTGTTCATCTCAGTATTTAGAGTACAAGCCCGCACCAAAGAAAGTTTGATTTGGATAAGCTTTCAAGATAATTTAGAATTCAACGAACATCAACTAAGAGACTAGTTGAATAAAATCAATAACATTATACTATAGAATAATCGTGATTGAATCAATCATAGTAACTAAAGTCATGCTTTTGGAATAATCTAATAGCATACAATTTGAATAACTATAGCATACCTTGCTTAAACAATACTAAGCCAAGGTTAATTAGAATTAAATACTAAGCATGCATAGCAATTTAGTTGTGCATGCTAAACAACAAGTTAAATACAAGAATAACTTGTTCAACATCAAACCAAAGTTTAGACAGCTTGCATCATTATAAGGTAATCGAATTGAAAACAATAATTAGTTCAATAAGGTAAAGGATTAGAAAACTTGCCTTGCTCGTAGGCTAAATCGAATCAATTTGAATCACAATACCATATATACATATATATATATATATATACATACATATATATATATATATATATATATATATATCGTCATCATGACATAGTTAGTCACTACCACTTTACAAACTTAACTAACTACATTCATCATGTATGTTTGATTATTTAATCACATAATCAAATTATAACACAAGTTAATCTTTAATAACATAATTCTTCATAGTATAGAAATACTAAAATCAATATTTTACAGTCCTACTATCATTACATAATGTTTCTTAAAATTTCGTGTACAAAAAGTACCTTTGCTGCACCATTCAGCTAACTTTCATGGCATGGCTACGAGCTTAACATGGGTCACGCCATGGCATGATGTGGTGATAGTACTACTTGGATTACATTACACTCTGAAGCCATGGCTATGCTTGCGCGATGGCGATAACCTTCTTGGCGCCACTAACGTACTAATGGGCATGCATGACAGCTGAAATTACAGCTTTCATGACGATGACTTGCAATGATGCAAGAAAAAAGCCATTTTGGCCTACAAGCTCGTTTCTAAAAGACTAATTCACATGCAATTCATACAAAAACTTCATGTGAACATAATTCAAGAACTCCTAACATGTTTCTACCCATACAACAACATAAAAAACAAATTTAAAACATCCAATTTCACTGTTTTTGCTAACAACTCACTTTTTGATATTTCAATGAAAAAATCAACATCAGAAATTTTGTTTTTCAACCAAAACAATTAATTCAAAGTATCTTTATCAATAATTATACATACTCTATCAAATTAGATGGTCAATTTATCAACTAAACAACTAATTAACCCTCAATTTCTACTTTAAGCTAAATAATATATATTCACAAAAACTCTCTGTAAAAATGTTTCCTTCACAAATTACATACATATCATCAATTTATTGACTATAACTTATGAAAATAGTTTTAACATCATTAGTATGTCATATAAAGCCACATAGCAACAACAATTCATCCTTACACAAGAATTCTACATAGAATTTGGGAAGAGAAAAACTAAACTTTAAAAACTAAAAAGAATAGGAGAAATACCTTGAAGAAGATGATGATGGCTATTCCTTTCTATTCTCAAGCTTCTTCTTCTCCAATCTCTAGCCTTTCTTCCTCTCTTTTTTTCTTCTTCTCTTCTTCTTCTCTTCTTCTTCCTCTGAGTTTTTCTTTTCTTCTCTCTAACCTCTCTCCTCTATTCTTTTGTCTTATGATATAACGTATATGGATATAATGTATATATTAAATATATAATATAACTCTAACTTAATTGACATCAGTTATTTTTTTATTTGAAATCAAAAGCCATAAGGCTTGTTTGGCTAACCACTAAAAAGATAATCAATTAACCATTATGCCTTGTTTGGTTAATTACAATTAGATTAAAGACTTTAATAGGCATTAGGCCTTGTTTGGCAAAACTGAATTAACTTCTTTAATTTATTTTAGTAACTCCTTTATAGTAAGGTTATTTGTCATACTACTTATTAAATTAAATAATCAATTTAATAAATTTAATCAATTAAAATATTAATCTATTAATTACTTTAACACATAAATCATTATCACAAAACTATAATTTCTTTATAATTATAATTTTATTTAATCCATCTAACACCTTATTTTAAATCACAAATTCCAATTAAAATACTATAATTCATTTAATCATTATTAGCTCTCTAACTTAATTATTAAATTAAATAAATATATAATCTCATAGCAATTAATTTTCTTAGCTCCTTAATTATTTATTCAACAAATAATTAACTAAGCCACATCAACTCAAATTTCCATTAAATACTTATATAATTAAATAAATATTTAATATTGCAAATAAATATTTAATATTTAATATTTAATTATTTATTCAACAAATAAATAACTAAACCACATCAACTCAAATTGAACAATTATTTATTCAACAAATAAATATATCCATTAAATACTTATATAAATCAATAATTATTTAATATTACACTTTAAAATTCTGGAATGTTACGCAAATATATGAGTAGAATCGACTTTAATCGATAAAGTTAAAGCTGCTCAAGCTATAGACCTGGAGCTGATGCGTATGAAGAAGAAAGTGCAAGAAGGTGCTATTCCGGAAGCAAGAATCGATGAAGAAGGAATACTTAGAGTCAACTCCAGACTTTGTGTTCCTAACGACTCTGATTTGAAGTATAAGATCATGATGGAGGCGCACAACACACCGTTTGCAATCCATCTTGGGAGTACCAAAATGTATCATGATCTTCGACATACATTTTGGTGGAGCACTATTAAAATAGAGATAGCGGAGTTTATCTCAAGGTGTTTAACTTGTCAACGAGTCAAGGCGGAGCATCAAGTGCCAAAAGGTCCATTGCAAACACTTGAAATTTCAGAATAGAAGTGGGAGCACATTACCATGGATTTCGTTACTGGTCTTCCCAAGGTTTCTCAAGGAATTGATGCGATTTGGGTCACTGTTGATAGATTGACCAAATCTGCTCATTTCTTACCTATACAAGAAACTTATACACTTGAACGTCTTGTTCGTATTTATATAAATGAGATTGTACGACTGCATGGTATGCCAGTATCCATAGTTTCTGATCGAGACCCAAGATTTACTTCACGATTTTGGGTTAGTTTGCAAAAAGATATGGGCACGAATTTATGATTTAGTTCGGCATATCATCCTCAAACGGATGGACAATCAGAGAGGACTATTCAAACTCTTGAGGATCTATTAAGACTCTGTGTCCTTGACTTCAAAGGAAGTTGGGACAAGTTCTTGCCATTAGTGGAATTCTCCTACAACAACAGTTATCAAGCAAGTATCGGCATGGCTCCATTCGAGGCGTTGTATGGACGCAAGTGTCATTCTCCAGTATGCTGGGATGAGGTGGGTGAAGCAACGTTGTTGGGATAGGAATTAGTACGTATGACTACGGAGAAGATTCAAATGATCCGCCAACGTATAAAAACCTCACAAGATCGACAAAAGAGTTATGCTGATCTTCATCGAAAGGACGTGGAATTCAACGTTGGAGAACATGTGTTGTTACGTGTGGCCCCATGGAAAGGAGTTACAAGATTTGGAAAGAGAGAAAAGCTCAATCCTCGATTCATTGGCCCATTTGAAATCCTTGACCGAGTAAGAACTGTAGCCTATAGACTCGCTTTACTGCCAAGTGTGTCTCGTGTTCATAATGTTTTTCACATATCCATGTTACATAAATATGTGGAGGACCCGAACCACATTATTGAGTTAGAACCAGACGAAATAGCGGAAGATTTAACGTATGAAGAGGTTCCTGTTCAAATATTGGATAAGGAGGAACATATTTTACGCTCCAAGGTTATACCTCAAGTCAAAGTTTTGTGGAGAAATCATGATATTGAGGAAATGACTTGGGAGTTATAATCTAAAATGAAATCAAGGTATCCTCACCTCTTCGTCATACCAGGTATGTACCCTAATTTCGAGAAAAAAATTTCATAAGAAGGGGAGGTTGTAAGACCCCAACTTTTATGAATATAGATTAATTTTCTCTAAATATCATTTTTGAATATTATGGTGTGGATTTGATATAATGTTATAGTTGTGGGTAATATTTATAAATTTTGCAAAGTAAGCAAGTTGTTATAAAATATTCGTTTGGTCGGAGAATATTCTTTTTGTCGGGGAATATTCGTACGACGACACAATCATTAGTGGACCCCATAACAGAATTATTGTCAGAGTTAAAAAATGACAAAATTATCGTTTTATAATAATAACAGCGGAAGTTTTACCGTTAACTGTTGAAATACCCGGTAATAAAGGTACAGTAATATGCGTGGTTGCATAGTAGCACACGGTATTAATTATTGATGCTTACGTGAGAAGTCACTCAGTTATACTCAATTATTGCTATAGTAATTGCTACATCATATCTCTTATATTATTGATTCAATTATTATCACAATATCATCTGTATAATATGTTATATTATTAAATCAATAATTGAGACGACAAGTTATAATAGTAATGATGAATAATTGTTGAAAGATTAAATATGTGTTGATTAAAATAAAATGATTTGTGGTAATATTTATTCAATTCTTGATGTATATAAAGAAGTCTATTATGAGACGCGTTTGTGGTAAGTTTGGTTATTCTATGGGGGGGGCATATGTCATCATCTAAGAGTCTCTTTCGCCAATAGTAATTACCTTTACCAGACGTCAAACCACTTGTCGTTTAACATTACAAGCGTCAAACCACTTGTTATTTCACATTACAGGCGTCAAACCACTTGGTGTTTCACATTACAGGCATCAAACCACTTTTCTTTTTGCATCACCAGTCGTCAAGTCGCTTGCCTTTTCACATTGCAAGGGCTAAGCTAGAAATCTTATATAAATAGAGGCCTAGTTCTTCATTATTTTTTACGAATTCATTCAAGCTATAGAGAGAGAGAGAGTATAGAGAAAATAAGAGAAAGAAGAAAGAGTGATACACTACTACTACTACTACAATCTCCTACTAAAGTAAGGGGTGTTATTTCTTTTGTATTCATGAAGAGAACTTACGATATTCCATTCTTTATTATTACATTGGAATAACTTTGTATCGCGGACTACCCTATACTTGGTGAAATTCTTCTATTATTTCATTCTTTATTATTATGTTGGAATAACTTTGTCTGTCAAGTCTTGCATCGCATACATGGTGAAATTCTTCAATTATTCCATTCTTTATCATTACATTTGGAACATCCTTTTTATTTATTATTACATTGAAATATCTCATACTGTAGCGTTTACGCATGACTGGTTCCATTATTTATTATTACATTTGGAATAACATGCATGCGGTCTATCGCATGCTTGGTGAATTCTTTTGTTATTCCATTACGTTATTATACTCGATTTGGTTAAAGCTTTGACTTCTATACTCCATGAAATTAGTGGAATATCCTTGATATTTACGCTTCATCGATATCTTTTCATGGAAATATTCTTTTGAAAATTTTACACCATAAACAATTTGAGCGTTATTGGTTCTGGATAAATCAATAAAACAAGTTCAAGAATTAATTTATCCAGGAACCAATAACGTCCAAATTGTCAACATGATAATGCTTTGGGGTGTAAAATTCAAGAATGCTCAGAAGAATATTTCCATGAAAAGATAATGGATGAAGCTCAAATATCAAGGATATTCTACTAATTTCATGGAGTATAGAAGTCAAAGCTTTAACCAACTGAGTATAATAACGAATGGAATAACAAAAGAATTCACCAAGCATGCGATAGACCGCACATACAAGTTATTCCAATGTATAATAAATAATGTAACCAGTCATGCAGAAACTCACGCATGTGATATTCCAATGTAATAATAAATAATGGAACAAGGTCATGAAAGTATGCATGTGATGTTCCAATGTAATGATAAATAATGGAACTAAGAAATACGATAAAGACATACAGATGTGTTCCAACATAATGATAAAGAATGGAATAATAGAAGAATTTCACCATATATGCAAGATTGCATGATGTGAGTTATTCCAACGTAATAATAAAGAATGGGATAATGTAAGAATTTCACCAAGTATAGGGTAGTCCGCATGATACAAAGTTATTCCAATGTAATAATAAAGAATGGAATAATGTAAGTTCTCTTCATGAATACAAAAGAAATAACACCCCTTCCTTTAGTAGGAGATTGAATACCGCAGAGTGTAGTAATGTATACTCTTCTTCTTTCTCTCTTTATTCTCTCTATACTTTCTCTCTATAGCTTGAATGAATTCGTGAAAAATAATGAAGAACTAGACCTCTATTTATAGAAGATTTCTAGCTTAGCCCTTGCAATGTGAAAAGGCAAGCGGCTTGACGACTGTTGATGTGAAAAGAAAAGTGGTTTGACGCCTATAATGTGAAACACCAAGTGGTTCGACGCCTGTAATGTGAAACAACAAGTGGTTTGACGCCTGTAATGTGAAACGACAATTGTTTCAACGCCTATAATGTGAAACGACAATTGGTGCTACGCCTGTAATATGAAATGGCAAGTGGTTTGACGTCTGGTAAAGGTAATTACTATTGGCGAAAGAGAATCTTAGATGATGACATATGGGCCCCCATAGAATAACCAAACTTACTACAAACGTCTCATAATAGACTTCTTATATACATCAAGGATTGAATAAATATTACCACAAATCATTTTATTTTTAATCAACACATATTTAATCTTTCAACAATTATTCATCATTAATATTATAACTTGTCGTCTCAATTATTTATTTAATAATATAACATATTATACAGATGATAGTGTGACAATAATTGAATCAATAATAAAAGAGATATGATGCAGCAATTACTATAGCAATAATTGAGTATAACTGAGTGACTTCTCACGTAAGCATCAATGATCAATACTGTGTGCTACTATGCAACCACGCGTAATATTGTACCTTTATTACCGGGTATTTCAACAGTTAACAGTAAAATTTTCGCCGTTATTTTTATAAAAAGATAATTTTGTCATTTTATAACTCCGACATAATTTCATATATGGGTCACACTAATTTTGTGTCGTCGCATTTAATATTCCCCAACAAAAAGAATTTTCCCAACCAAACGAATATTTTAAAACAACTTGCTTACTTTGCAACATTTATAAATATTACCCACAACTATAACATTATATCAAATCCACACCATAATATTCAAAAATGACATTTAGAGAAAATTAATCTTTATTCATAAAAGTTGGGGGTCTTACAACCTCCCTTCTTATGAAATTCGCCCTCGAAATTAGGGTACATACCTGGTATGACGAAGAGGTGAGGATACCTTGATTTTATTTTAGATTCTAACTCCCAAGTCATTTCCTCAATATCGTGGTTTCTCCACAAAACTTTGACTTGAGGTATAACCTTGGAGCGTAGAATATGTTCCTTCTTATCCAAGATTTGAACAGGAACCTCTTCATACGTTAAATCTTTCGCTATTTCTTCCGGTTCTAACTCAATAATGTGGTTCGGGTCCTCCACATATTTACATAACATGGATATGTGAAAAACGTTATAAACACGAGACATACTTGGCGGTAAAGCAAGTTTATAGGCTATAGTTCCTACTAGGTCAAGGATTTAAAATGGGCCAATGAATCGAGGATTGAACTTTTCTCTCTTTCCAAATCTTGTAACTCCTTTCCATGGAGCCACACGTAACAACACATGTTCTCCAACATTGAATTCCACGTCCTTTCGATGAAGATCAGCATAACTCTTTTGTCGATCTTGTGAGGTTTTTATACGTTGGCGGATCATTTGAATCTTCTCCATAGTCATACTTACTAATTCCGGTCCCAACAACGTTGTTTCACCCACCACATCCCAGCATACTGGAGAACGACACTTGCGCCCATACAACGCCTCGAATGGAGCCATGCCGATACTTGCTTGATAACTGTTGTTGTAGAAGAATTCCACTAATGGCAAGAACTTGTCCCAACTTCTTTTTAAGTCAAGGACACAGAGTCTTAATAGATCCTCAAGAGTTTGAATATTCCTCTCTGATTGTCCGTCCATTTGAGGATGATATGCCGAACTAAATCGTAAATCCATGCCCATAGATTTTTGCAAACTAACCCAAAATCGTGAAGTGAATCTTGGGCCTCGATCAGAAACTATGGATACTGGCATACCATGCAGTCTTACAATCTCATTTATGTAAATATGAGCAAGACGTTCAAGTGTATAAGTTTCTTGTATAGGTAAGAAATGAGCAGATTTGGTCAATCTATCAACAATGACCCAAATCGCATCAATTCCTTGAGAAACCATAGGAAGACCAGTAACGAAATCCATGGTAATATGCTCCCACTTCTATTCTGGAATTTCAAGTGGTTTCAATGGACCATTTGGCACTTGATGCTCCGCCTTGACTCGTTGACAAGTTAAACACCTTGAGATAAACTCTGCTATCTCTCTTTTTATATTGCTCCACCAAAATATATATCGAAGATCACGATACATTTTCGTACTCCCAGGATGGATTGCAAACGGTGTGTTGTGCGCCTCCATCATGATCTTATACTTCAAATCAGAGTCGTTAGGAACACAAAGTCTGGAGTTGACTCTAAGTATTCCTTCTTCATCGATTCTTGCTTCTGGAATAGCACCTTCTTGCACTTTCTTCTTCACGCGTATCAGCTCCAGGTCTGTAGCTTGAGCAGCTTTAACTTTATTGATTAAAGTCAGTTCTACTCATATATTTGCCATCATCACGTGGGTCCCTAGAGTCTTTATCTCTATTTCCATCCTTTGCAAGTCATACAAAATGGGCCTTTGCATTGACAATATCGCACTCGTACCCGCATATGATCTTCTACTTAATGCGTCAGCTACAATGTTCGCTTTTCCAGGATGGTATTGAATGGTATGATCATAATCTTTCAACAGTTCAAGCCAACGTCATTGCCGCATATTGAGTTCCTTTTGGGTGAAGAAATATTTGAGGCTTTTATGATCCGTAAAGATCTCCACTTTCTCCCCATACAAGTAATGCCTCAAAATTTTAAGTGCGAAGACAACAGCTGCCAAATCTAGATCATGAGTAGGATAATTTCTCTCATATTCTTTGAGTTGTCGAGAGGCATAGGCTATGACTTTCCCATGTTTCATGAGAACACATCCTAACCCTTTGCCCGATGCATCACTATAGATAACAAATCCTTCTGATCCAGATGGTATTGCCAGAACAGGTGCCGAAATGAGTCTCCTCTTGAGTTCTTGAAAACTCTTCTCACATTCCTCTGTCCAACCGAATTTTGTATCTTTTCGAGTCAGCTGAGTTAATGGAGTAGCGATTCGAAAAAACCCTTCTACGAATCTCCGTTAATAACCAGCTAAGCCGAGAAAGCTACGTATTTCGGTCACTAATTTAGGTTGCTCCCAGCTTTGTATTGCTTCAATCTTTGTTGGGACAACAGATACTCCATATTTTGACACCACGTGCCCAAGGAATGCTACTTCCTCAAGACAGAACTCGTATTTCTTCAGCTTGGCATATAGCTTATTTTAACAAAGCCTTTCAAGTATCAGCTTCAAATGGTGCTCATGATCTTCACGGCTTTTGGAAAAGATGAGGATGTCATCAATAAAGACAACAACAAACTGATCCAAATATTCCTTGAATAATCGATTTATCATATCCATGAAAGCAGCAGGAGCATTAGTCAATCCAAAAGGCATGACTAAAAATTCATAATGTCCGTACCGAGTTCTAAAGGCAGTCTTCGGAACATCCTCAGTTTTAATCATCAGCTGATGATATCCTGAACGAAGATCAATCTTTGAAAAGAATTGTGCTCCATGCAACTGGTCAAACAAGTCATCATTGCGAGGTAACGGATACCTATTCTTCATGGTGACATGATTTAACTCCCGATAATCAATACAAAGTCGCATACTTCCATCTTTCTTCTTCACGAATAAAACAGGAGCACCCCAAGGAGACGTACTAGGATAAATGAAACCGATGTCTAACAATTCCTCAGAATTGGGTTTTAACTCCAAGTTCAATAGAGCCATTCGATATGGGGCTTTGGAAATGGGTTTTGTACCGTGTTTAAGGTCAATAAAAACTCAATTTCACGCCTCCGGGGTAGGCCAGAAGTTCTTCGTGGAATACGCCGTGAAATTTATTAACAATAGAAATATCATTCAAGACCGACGATTTTTGTTTAAACTGCGATATGAGCTAAGAAAGCTTGACATCCGTTTTTCAATAAACGAATATCTTTATGGCTTAAGATGACAGTGATTAACTTTAATGGTTTGGTTGCTTGAATTCGCATAATAGGTTGGTTAGGAACATGAAAGCTAATAACCTTACGAAAATGGTCAATTTTAGCATGATGAATGGTTAACCAATCAATCCCTAAAATCACATCGAATGCAAGTATTTTCAAAGAGATAAGATCGACAAGTAACGTGCGATTGCCGATTTGAATCAAACAAGCCTTATAAACCGTGGATGTAATAAAGGTTTCCCCCAACAGTGTTTCAACAGATAAGTCAAACTCTAATTTCTCCGGAGTCAAATTTAAACGTTGAGCGCAAGTAGGAGAAATAAAAGAATGGGTAGAACCGGTATCAAATAAGGTATAAACATTGCTAGAGTTTATGATTAGCTTACCCGTGATCACCTCGTTCGGATTCCTCGCTTTTTGGGAAGTTACAACGAACGCTCTCCCTTGAACTATCAGTTTTGTTTTGTCTGGGACCGCTTTTGATGCCTCCATCCCAGCTGGACTTGACTTTGGTGCATGACAAAATCGGGCTAGGTGACATTCTTTTCCATATTTGTAACATGCTTTTGACTGCTGCGTACAGTTTGGACTGATGTGTCCCTCCTGTCCGCATTTGAAACATACAACGGGTGGTCGTTCTCCTTCTTTAACAACAGGTGTTGGTGCTGACGTCTTTCCATCATTATTAAATCTCCTCTTCTTAAAATTTCCACTTCTATTATCTTGGACATGATTACCACCGAAGTGGTTAACATTTCTGGCATGTTGATTTCCTCCACGTTTGTTGTCACTGCTTCGATGACTACTACCACTAGTATTACGACTTGTCGGCTGCTCTCTCTTGGTTGGGTTAACTCATTATCGCGCTCTAATAACTGAGCCCTATTTACAACATCCAAATATAAACACGCTTTATGAGAGATAAGATATCGACGTATCTCTAAGTTTCAAACCTCTTAGAAACATTCACGCCATTCTCTCCCTCATTATCAACCAAATGGGATGCAAACCGGATAATTCGGCAAACTTGGTTTCGTCATCGCGACACGGTCCATGTTATTTTGCTCCAAATTTTGATGAACTCTACCTCTTTCATGTGACAAATACTTTCGGAAAGTACTTGTCGTTGAACAATTCTTGAACTTCTCCCAAGTCATCTTCAAGGCAAGCGGCAAGTTGAGTACGCTTTACCAATTCCCACCAAGAATCGCCTCTCCTCAAAACATAAAGGTGAAAAAGGAACCTTTTGCTCCTCGAGCATCCCAAGACATCAAATATCTTGGTGATCTCGCTTTATCCACGCCTCCTTTTTAAGTGGTTTTGGCTCTCCAATAAACTCCTGGTGGTCCCCAGCCTCCTTGAACTGCTTAAGCAGTGACCGTTTGAGAGTTGCCAGTGTTTCCACCTGCATTTTGGATAGGAGCCGCTCTCGCCTGATGTTGCATGAATTGCATAAAGCTTCTGAACATCCCATTGTTCGTCATTTGATCGGTATTGTTGTTTATCTGAGGATTATGGTCTTCTTGTTGCACATTATCCTGGGTATTGATCGTTGGTGACTCAACGGTCTCATGTGCTCCATTGCTTATCTCCATATTCTCGGATGTCATTTTCAAATACTGCCACAAAACAAGGGTTAATTGACATGCAACATAATATCCTTATACTCTGACCAACAAATTAAATACCAAATAAACTTAGGTAGGTCATACTAGTTAAGGAATTTCCCGTCTCTCCCCTCCTAGTTCTACTCTCACATCTTAGCCAGGGACCATATCCCTAAGCTCTGATAACAACTGTGACGCCCCCAAAATAGGTATGCATCACCTATTCTAAGTCGCCAAATACATGGTACATAATACAAATATAATCTTAAATATACAACATAAACTGTGAGTTTTAATACAAATATTATCTTCTAGACAGTATTCAAACTCAAAATAAGTCCTCAATACATTTATTATCACACTATTTCATAGAATAGTGAGGACTACTAATGCTATCATCTGGACCATCACTCTGTACCTCGACTAGTCCCTGCTACGTTCTCATTTCCTGAAGAGAACAATGAAAGCAAAAGGGTGAGCTCAACTAGCCCAGTAAGAAATATTATGACTAAGATAATGCAGAATAAATTATCGTTAGCCTTCAACGGTATTAAACTGATACAATATAACAAACATCAAGTTTAACTGCAGCAGAATAAGCAATCCATTAGAAGAGTCAAGTAGAGAATAAAATCTACTATCTTCTATGATTTAAAAGGTTTTTCAATACTTTTATCGCTGAGAGTCAGCTTAATAAATAATCCACATCATCCCTGCACTACGGCCGAGGATATTCATTAGTATCACAACCACAAATTATCCATGCACTACGGGCCAAGGATATTCGTGTTTTCATCAATGGTCATGATCATTCCAACAACTGTCCATCAACACACTATGAGCCAATGAGGACTTTTACCACATCATTTGTAACATTACGGTCATGATTATACCGAATGATCCCTGTTCATAATCATACCAAGTCCATCTATGCACTACACACCACAGATGACTTTCAACAGAATACTAACATGAGGATGATGACAATGAAATAGGAATTCAATAAAACAAGTTCAAGAATTAATTTATCCAGGAACCAATAACGTCCAAATTGTCAACATGATACTGTTTTGTGGTGTAAAATTCAAGAATACTTAGAAGAATATTTCCATGAAAAGATACTGGATGAAGCGCAAATATAAAGGATATTCCACTAATTTCATGGAGTATAGAAGTCAAAGCTTTAACCAACTGAGTATAATAATGAATGGAATAACAAAAAAATTCACCAAGCATGCGATAGACCGCACAGACAGGTTATTCCAACAGAATAATAAATAATGGAACCAGGTCATGCGTAAACGCACATACAGGATATTCCAATAGAATAATAAATAATGAAACCAGGTCATGCGTAAAGCACAGACATGATGTTCCAACAGAATGATAAATAATGGAACCAGGTTATATGTACAGCACAGACAGGATGTTCCAACAAAATGATAAAGAATGGAATAATAGAAGAATTTCACCATGTATGCAGGACTTCGCATAGACAGGTTATATCAACATAATAATAAAGAATGGAATAACAGAAGAATTTCACCAAGTATAGGGTAATCCGCGTATACAAGTTATTCCAATAGAATAATAAAGAATAGAATAACAGAAGTTCTCTTCATGAATACAAAAGAAATAACACCCCTTACTTTAGTAGGAGATTGAATACTGCAGTAGTGTAGTAACAGATTACTCTTCTTCTTTCTCTCTTATTCTCTCTATACTTTTTCTCTTTATAGCTTGAATGAATTCGTGAAAAATAATGAAGAACTAGACCTCTATTTATAGAAGATTTCTAGCTTAGCCCTTGCAATGTAAAAAGGCAAGCGGCTTGACGACTGGTGATGTGAAAAGAAAATTGGTTTGACGCTTGTAATATAAAACAACAAGTGGTTTGACGCCTGTAATGTGAAATAACAATTGGTTCGACGCTTGTAATGTGAAACGACAATTGGTTCAACGCCTGTAATATGAAACGGCAAGTGGTTTGACGTCTGGTAAAGGTAATTACCATTGGCGAAAGAGACTCTTAGATGATGACATATGCGCCCCCATAGAATAACCAAACTTACCACAAACGTCTCATAATAGACTTCTTATATACATCAAGGATTGAATAAATATTACCACAAATCATTTTATTTTTAATCAACACATATTTTATCTTTCAACAATTATTCATCATTAATATTATAACTTGTCGTCTCAATTATTGATTTAATAAGATAACATATTATACAGATGGTACTGTGATAATAATTGAATCAATAATATAAGAGATATGATGCAGCAATTACTGTAGCAATAATTGAGTATAACTGAGTGACTTCTCACGTAAGCATCAATAATCAATATCGTGTGCTACTATGCAACCACGCGTAATACTATACCTTTATTACCGGGTATTTCAACAGTTAACGGTAAAACTTCCGCCGTTATTTTTATAAAAAGTTAATTTTGTCATTTTTTAACTCCGACAATAATTCTGTTATGGGGTCCACCAATGATTGTGTCGCCGCATTTAATATTCCCCACAAAAAGAATATTCCCAGACCAAACGAAATATTTTATTATTTTATTTCAAAATTGGGCAAAATTACTTTATTATATATATATATATATATATATATATATATATATTATAAGTTTTATATTATTATATATTCAAAATAATATATATATATATATATATATATCTGGTCAAATCAGCATTCTCCTTAATAGCATTCCGCCTTAAATAGCATTCTTTTATCAAAGCACGTAGTTTTGGAGGGACGCGATGACATTTTTGTAAATACGTTGATGACATTGTATTTATAAAAATCCCACCGCATCCTCCAAAACTACGCCGCTTTGATAAAAGAATGTTATTTAAGCTAGTAATGCTATTTAAGGAGAATGTTATATCTATATATATATATATATATATATATATATATATATATATATATATATATATATATATATATATATATATATATATCAAGTAGACCTCTTAAGTAGTAGAACTCTCTTAAATAATAGAACTTTATCAAAATGACGTAGTTTTGATAAGACGCGGTGACATTTTTGTAAATACCATGCCACCGCGTATTTACAAAAATGCCACCGCGTCTTATCAAAACTACGTCATTTTGATAAAATTCTATTATTTAAGGCATTCTGCTATTTAAGAATTCTACTCTTGATCCTTTCTGATATATATATATATATATATATATATATATATATATATATATATATATATTTGTAAAAATCGTGGAGCTTAACTAGCTTAGTTGGCTTATTGATTAAATTAAATGCTAGCTTTTAATTTGAACATTAATTACTAAGTATATAATATGGCATGTGAATGTGTATATATATATATGTGATGACATGCATGCATTATATACAAATGTGTGTGTATGTGTTATATAATATATAAGAAACTGTATTATGAGTGTATATATATATATATATATATATATATATATATATATATATATATATATATATATATATATATATAATAAATATATATATATTTCATTACTTATATAAATAATGCATGCATTTAATATGTATTATATATATATATATATATATATATATATATATATATATATATATATATCATGCATGCATGGACATATTATAATATATTATATATAAAAAACTAAGCATGTGTATGAAGAAGTGTGTTTGGCAATTTTCTTTGACCAAAACCAGTACCTTTCATTTTGGGGCTTAAAAACCAAGTTTGTTTGAGAATTTATTTCTTGTGGTCAAAATGAACATTAATTGCACCAAAGTTATCTAAATCATATATATATATATATATATATATATATATATATATATATATATAGAGTGCATTTAATATGCTATATATATACATATATAACCATGTGTGTGAGTGTGTATTAAATGAAAAGTGACAAGATTTTTGGGACAAAATGCTTGGCCACGCCGGAGATTTAGCAAAGCTTTAAACTTGAGATTTTGGGCATTAAATGAGTTGCTGAGCATTTAATTGGAAGTCATTTTTTTTCAATGGGCTAAAACATGTGGCAATCCGTGTGATGTAAAACCAAAACTATCATCCTGACCATTGTTTTAAATTAAAGCAATCTTAGCCATTAATTTCAAATCAGTTTTCAAAAATTACCATTTTACCCCTGACCTCATAAATCTATAAATAGGAGGCTTTTTCTTCATTTCTAATTTACCAATTCACTTTCAAGAAAAGATTTCTCTCCTACATACTTTCTCTCTAAGAAGCTTTCCCTCTCTACTTATCAAAGTTCTAATCATTTGAAAAGAGAAAAATTGGTCTAAGCAAATTGAGATAAATGGTTTGATTTATTTATTTGAATTATCTCTTGCTTATTTATATTTATAGATATACGAATATAAATTATTCTACACAATTCTATATATCTATATTTCATCTATTTATCAAATAAAAGGATACTTGGGCGCCGTAAGGCTACGGAGATAATCCTCTACGGAGAGGAATCCGATCGTACGTGTAACGCCCCGAAATCCGGGCTATCTTCACACCCGGATTCCGTACGTCACTAGTACATCATTCATTCTGCATACATCATTATATACTGAAATATAACAACATACACTCTCAAATCTCAGGTTCTAAAAACCTTATAGCTTTTCTCATTACAAATAATGATAATTACATTATTCTTTACATCTTGCACGAGTGACTTTTATCCGCCACCAAGGATACATAATCGTTCATTAAACTATTCTATAGTTTAATTATCATCTTTCTACATTACAAGTCTTCACTTGATCTTCTCGCTCATTCACATTCTGAATGGCACTTCATTTGGATACCGTCAGCTTGATCTATACGGGATCCTTAAGTTCTTCTAACATCGTTCGCTGAAAATGTTTTTCATTTAAAGCAAGTGTGAGCATTCAATTGCCCAACAAGTCATAACAGTTGAACACACAACTTCAAGAATTTAAACATTCTTTTCAGACTTCAATAACTGAACAAGGTTATGAAGCAGCTTGAATAATAGGAATAGTCTTGATTCCTATCATCTTAAAACATTAGTCACATTCACTTTGAAATACTTTCATTCTCTATTCTCTTTCATACACATCCTGTCTGGCTAGAATCAATAGCACAGACTTAACAATAACGGTTCATGTATAAACAGAACATTCTTTTATTGAACAGTTCAAACATAGAACAATTGATCTCATAGAAACACCGAAGTGTTCACATTGTGGCACAAGGCCTCATACGTTCTACCACCTTGCACAAATATCGCACATTCACATATGTATGAACTTCTCAAGTTCAACATCTGAGAAGTTTAAGAAACTAGCATTCATTTAAAATATGAATGAAGTTAGGAAACTTGCCTTACACACAGCTACAGCTTACGCTGAACTGCTCATTCCAATCCCTATAACACATAAGGAAATAACACATACACCAATTAGTCATATACTTGACTTTCGCATTGGTTTACTTAACTTTATTTCTTAAGGTTCACGTTCTTACAACTAAGTTTACGCGACCAACTTTCTTTACCGCTTTACGGCTTTATGACATACGGAGATGTCTTACTCAAAACGTTCATCATCTTTGATGATTTACATTCTTATCTTCTTCTTATACTTCTCTAGGACTCAGTACACATCGCTTCTCTACTAGTAGTCCATATGGTACTCTGAGTGGTTTCCCACAAACAACCAACAAACAAGTTCCCGTCTCATCTACACTGCCATCACAGTGAGTTAGATCGGTTGCCAGTTTCGTATATACCTTCGCTCTCTGAAGGAATTGTTTAGCCCAGCTCCCATATGTCAACCATCAAAGGTTACAATCGTACCACAACCTAAATTTCTCTCTTAACTTATACAAACTATTAAACTATAATGTTCGTTAAGTCAATTCTTATTCCTTATGGCTTTCTGGCAACTAATTGCCATACCTCAGGATTCATTCATTATCGTCTAAGTCATATAGTCTTTTGTATACTCAGAACGATCATTTCTTCGCAACAACATTGTGTTCACAGCGTCTATACGCTTTACATTCATCTCTCAATGCCATGTCATAACATCAAAATGTTATACATTAACATCGTCAACCAACGTCTAAGGAATCACAACCATAGCAATCCCTCACGTTCGTTTATCGCGACAACGGTCCCCGGACATCGGTTCCGTAACCCGCATCTACATTATTTGTCTTTTATTCTCGTTTAATCTTTTCGTTCAACCTTTTATTAAAGGTGTAAAACACTTGATTAAGTGTTACATTAATTGAACTACATGTTCATACTTCTTTCTTGCACATCCCCCAGTACTAGAGAAATAAAAATCTCATTTCTGGGCATTGCTCTGCACTGGCGTTGCGGCGCCATGCCCTTCCTTTCCTCTCGCGCTGCAGTGCGACCTACTTCTCTCTCCTCTCTTCCCGGACTGGTGCTACGGCGCGAGTCCTTACTTAGTGGGCCGCGCTGTGGCGCCACACTCCAAAAGATTTTTGTACTGTACATGGCGCTGCGGCGCCACAAATTATACTACGGTTCGCGCTGCGGTGAACTCTTGTAGTGCTCGGAAACTGTTACGCGCTGTGGCATCGGCCTCGAGGCACAACTTCATGGCTACAGTACGAAAGCATGAAACCTAGAAAATTTTTCTAAGTCTTTTACAATCTTGAGACGCTGATTTTGAAATCTCATAACTTCTTCGTTATAACTCGGAACGAGGTCATTCCAAAGCCATTTTCTTCCTTATCTTACGTACTTCGATTACCCATGGATAGAAGTTCATTCTAAATCCTTTAACATGCCATTCAATTGTCTTAATCTTCACTCTTCGTTCATTTTTATGTTATTAACGTTCTTCATTCGTTCGTCCATAATTGGGTCATCCGAACTCAGAATTAGTTCACTCTTGAGTCTACGACTCACGTTTTCTACGTTCTCTTACATTCTTATGAAACCCTACATGTTCGGGTTCATTTACTAACTTTCAAAATTTCGTTCTTCTTTTACAAAATTTTCGCCATAACTTCGTTATAGCTTAGTTTTAATCCGTTCTTCATGAACGTTTCTAACGTTCCTAACAAAGCAATAAGCATCTAACTTATACGCGATGGTTTTAAACTTGTCCATCAACAATAATTACACTACGATGGTTTTAAATTTGTCCATCAACAACGTTCTTCGTGTTCTTCGCGTGTTTTTCGCGTTCTTCGTTTGTTCTTCATTTTTAATCGATATTTTGGATTACGATTTAACTTTTTCTTAGAATTTGATGTTATAGAACACCATTCCTTACTTAATTCACCTACTCGTTAATAATATTCATTCAGATCGCTCAAAATCCTCACGAATCTTATACTTGCTTAAGAAATTTATAAACTAAATTTCTTATTTCTTATTTCTTATTTTCTCATGATTTCAACCATATGAAATCATTACTAATCTCTTTTACTTCTTATTCTCATTAAGTTATGTTTTTGAACATAAAAACATAAAGAAAATTTAGAAGTATTAGGGTTCGGATTACCGATCTTCTTTAATCTCCTTCCGTCGGACAAAGCGTGCATTCAAGCTAGCTTTTCCTCATTCTCTTTCTCTTTCTTTCTCATCCGAACTCTCTCTCTTTCACTCTCAAAGTGTAGGATTTTCAAAATCCCATTCAAATGAGATTAAGCCTCCTATTTATAGATTTTCAAGGCTAGGGGTATTTTAGTCATTTCGGCCCCCAACCTCCTTATTATTCATAACTTAGCCACCAAGTTTACTTGGTGGCCAAGTGGCCGCCCCACCTCTTTTGGCTAGCTTCCGTAATTTGGAATTCGTCTGAGAGTTTGAAAACTGCGATTCTCAGAATCCAAATATTTTTGGATATTTCGTCTTTCTTTTACCGATTAACTTTTACGTATTCTTCGGATCTTTGAAAAACTGAAAAATACTTTTTGGAATCAAGCATTTTCCTTCACGTTTTCCCCTAACGTAACTAAACGAGTGAAAAGTACACAAATGACTTTTTCATTGTTTTATTTCATCCGATTTTGCGTTTTTGAGAAAAACTTTTATCTACTTACTTAACTTTTCACGATATATTATCGTCAAATCTTTCGATTTTAATGTCATTTCGACATACCGAACTCTCAAAAAGGCTTAGGTTATTCAAACCCTAACCCATAGGTTTCGGCTTGGTGAATAGTGCCTATTTCGTCTTTTTCCCAAAATATTTTGTTCTAAAAAATTTATTTTTCGCCTTGAAAATTCTTACTCGCTTCAATCTAGCTCGTGAGCTTAATCCTCCCGATTAATAATCATTCTAGGTTATAAACGATTAATAAACACATAACACGTAATAATGTTAATAAAATTTATTTTATTAATAACTAATTCTTTAAACCTAAATTCTGGATAATCCAAAATTCCTATTTGTTACGATGCGATTCCTTATAGTCTTCAGTAACCTTTTATTGATATTATTTATATAAATATCGTAAAATAGATACGACATTTAAGACCCCAACTTTTTATAAATGAAATTTAATTTTCTTTATTTATTATTTTGAAATAGTAAGGGTTGAATTGATTAATGTGGTTAGTTATGGGTAAAATCTTAAATATTTTAAAATAAGCGGTGGTTATAAAATACTCATTGTTGTTTGAGAATATTCGTTTGGTCGTGGAATATTCTTCGCATCGAGGAATATTCGTAATGACCATACAGTAGCGATTTTGTATGGGCCCCATAATGGAAAGCGATTGGATGAAAAAAACGCACAAATATAAGTTGTTTATAAATAACTACAGTAGTTATTACTGCAATTAACAACATTGGAATACCCGGTTAGTTAAAAACAAGAATATCGCATTGTTGCACACAAGAATGCACTGCAGTATTGCACCAATTATTGATTCTTACGTAAGAAGGCACTACTAAATAATTGTTAGAGTAGTTCTCGTTCAATATTTTATTTTATTGATTCAATAATTGCTACGTTGATATTTTATATTACTTTTTTTTCAATAATTGTCACTACACAGTATTTTCCATTATCGAAGCAATAATTCATATTATCTAAATAATATTATTAGAAAATATTATTTGCAATGTCTAGAAAGTTCGCATCTGGAGAGGTTTGGTCACCTAAGTGCGCGCCAAGAAGAGAAATCCTTATTGAAAGCCCTTCTTTCCCAGAACCGCACAGTTGTCGATTGTGATTCTCGTAATATTATTTGTGAATAATTAATTATTGATTTATATGATGAGGAAAATATTCATTTTATGTGGATATAGATGGAGAAAATTTTAAAAGTGACAATTGTTGAAAATTGATATTTTATCTTTTTGATAAAATAATATTTTATTATATTATTATAATATAATAATGATGATATTTTTTACAATGAATGTGGGATATATGAGTATATGAGGAGGAAGAGTATTTTTATTGCAAAAATTGTTTAAAACATGTTAAACATGTCTGTGGGCCCATTTCTTGACTGAAATTTGATTATAGCCTGTAACATCGCCCGTTTGTGGATTTCGGTCAATTTTTCTTTTGGAATTTGGAAAACTTTTCTCTGCAAAGTTGTAGAGAATTGAATTTCCTATAGAGAGACATAAGATTTGAATTTTTCTGATAAAATGGCTATTTATTATGAATTATTGAAGTTCCGAAATATTGGGTCTGAATTTATTTTGTTACAAAAATTATTTAAAACATGTTTTTTGTGGTTGGTGGGACCCACTTGTTGTTAAGCATGGCTGAATTCAGATCCTTGATTGTGTGCGTAGGAATTTATATATAATATATTAATATTTTATTAAATTTTCTGCTTTGGTATTCTAAGAAATTTCCTATAAATAGGGTGCTTAGGTTAATATTGAAAATCACACCAGAAACTAAAGATTTCTCTCTCTTTCTCTCTCTATATATCGAGCGTATTTTGGTGAGTATTTTAGTACTTTGAGTATTGCTATACGGTGCAATTTCTTTCAAAGACTATATCCATATTCGATCGAATACTAAGTCTATTCTTTTTGAGGTAAGAGATATTTTTTTTTTAAAAATGATATTATTTCTTCAATATCATTATGCCGAAATATTGGTTGGAACTTTTTATCAAATTTAGAACTTTTTCATGTCGGGGTTACTATTCACGAGTTACTATTCATAAGTTATTATTCACGAGTTACTATTCACGAGTACTATTCACGAAGCATAATAATTTTTTTTTGTGATATTTCTATCTTTTAGTGTCGCAGTCACTATTCACGTATATGGCACTATTCACGTATACGACACTATTCACGAATACGACACTATTCACAGAAAAATTAATTTTTTGTTTTTCGTCCAAAATATCTATTATGGATACTAGCTTTGATTGTATCCATGTTTTGATCATTCTTGAATTTTACTCCACTATGATTATTTATGAGGTATTTTTGGACATGGAATAGCTGAAATACGAATCCTTAATATTTATTCTTTTGTTTCACTGGATTCGTTTTCTTTAAAATATTTTTCATCATCCTCCGTCCTAAATGATGATATAATTGAATATCTTTGGCCTGTAGTGCAAAGATTAATGATTTCTGATGAATATCTTTGGCCCGTAGTGCAAAGATGAACAGGTGTTTAGATGAACATGACCAACTGATGAATATCTTTGGCCTGTAGTGTAAAGATGAATATTTGATTCCAGATATATATTGATTGATGTTACATGGATAAAATATTGACGATGAACTTTTAAATTCATATATAGAAGATAGTAGATTTTATTCTCTACTTAACTCTTGATTTAAAACTTGTTGTCTATTGTATTTTATTAGATTTTTCCCTGTTGAAGACTAACGATAATTTGTTCTAAATTATCTTGGTCATAATATTCTTTTCTGGGCTAGTTGAGCTCACCCTTTTCCTTGTTGTTCCATTTTTCTTCTCAGGAGGCGAGAATGTAGCGAGTACTAGTTGGGGTGTGGAATGATGGTTTTAGAAGTTGTTCTAGTAGTCCTCACTATTCTGTAAAATAGTGTATTAATAATTGTAATGAGGACTTATTTGAGTGTGGATATTGTCTAGATGACAATATTTGTATTTAAACTCACAGTTTAAGTGTTGTCGTATTTTGCATGACAATTGTATTAATAAAGTTGTAGTTGTTTCTGTACCATGTATTTTGACGACTCAGAATGGGTGTTGTTTACCTATTTTGGGGGCGTCACACGACACTTGATAGCTCAAAACAACACTGAGATACTGCTCCAAAAAGAGTAGTCATCCGAACCGGATTTGAGAATCGTAATGATCTATGAAAATATTTATATAAACATCAATTGAGAAAATTATAAATTACAATTATACTTGGCCAGCATAAAAATACGGAGATAAACCTCTACGGAGAGAATCAACCGTTTATTCCTTATAGTACCAAGTGACACTTTGTTTATAAAAGTTCACATAATAGATAAAATATCATTATATATTATTTGAGTTAAACAAATAAATATTTGTTATATCAAGTATTGCTTAACTGATTTATTTATTATACTTGATATTCGTCATCACAAGTATTTGTTCATAAACTCATTTATTCATAAAATACTTGTTGTATAATATAAAAGTTATTTAAACTTTTATTTCACAAACTTAAGTGAATATATCTGCTTAAATAGAAGCATATTTGATTCAAAGCTTAAAATAACTTATTTGCTTACTCAGAAGCACTTTCACTCTAAAAAGTTATTTAAACTTAAAGTGACTTTTCTTTACTCCATAAAGAATAAATATTCCGTTATAAAATTGCATTAAATTATATATCTGCTTAAACAGAAGCATTTTTGAGTAAAAGCTAAAATTGACTTATTTACTTATTCAAGAAGCATCTTTTCACACAAAACATAAAAGTTATTTAATCTTTTATAATAGTGCATAATTTACATATTTTCTTACACAGAAGCATTATTTGATCTAAGCACAAATTATTATCTTCTTACAAACAAGCATATTTTCTCAAGTATAAAAGTCTTTGAACTTTTATAAATATATTTGATCTTTAATTGATATCTGCTTATTTGAGAAGCATCAATCTGTACTAAATTATATCTGCTTATTTAAGAAGCATCCATTTGTACTAAATTCTTATTTCCTTATTTGAGAAGCATATTGTTGTAAAATCATTTGTAAAAAGGAGAAAAGTTTAGAGTTAGTTTATTTTATGTACCTGTGAGAAAGACGAGTAATTCTTCGACCAAGACCAAAGTCTTAGAGAAGTCAGTGGGAAGTTGGGTCTCTAGTGTACTTGTGAGATGAGGAAGAGGTTGTTGTTTCAAGACCAGATCATAGAATAGAACTGAACTCAAAAGAAGGTACAACTAAACTTGAGGAGGGAGCGGGGAGCTTGCTGTCCAAGATAGAATAGTTGGAAGTTTGTCTATAAAACTTTGTAAAGTCTTCTCTGCCTGTTGAAGGAGTATTTATTACTGATAGTAATAGGATCTCAAGTCCTGGAGAGGAGCTTGAGGCTCGGCGTGCAAAGATACCCGGATGTATGTTGTGAACCAGACAAATCTTTGTGCATTGTGTGATTGATTTTTTACTGTCTTGCATATTAATTTCTAACACTGCAAGTTAATTATACAAAAAATCAAAAAGGCCTAAGATAATTTTTTAATCTGTAATAATCTATTCAACCCCCCTTCTAGATTATTATTGGACTTTCACTAGGGTTTTAACATTACACACCATAATTGACCAACCATGGTCAGTCCATACATACAGTACATATTTATAGCACTTACAAATTAAAATATAATTAATATTATATTATTATTCTCATTCCTTGATAAAAATCCAAAATTAGGGTCTGGATTCCATATCTGATTTATTCTTCATACATAAAATTATTAATTAAGTTAAAATATTTAACTTGATTAATCTAGCATAAATTCATATAATAAAATAAATTAATTATTATAATAATTCTAATAATGCATTCATATATTATTTAAATAATATATAATCATATTTTCATGGAAACTAATTAATAAAAACATTTCTACTATAAAATTAATTATTATAAGAATATAATTTATAATGATCAATAATTCAAAAATAAAATTATTTGTAAACATTCATGTAATAAATATATTTTTATTTATTACATAATTATATACGCTTTATCTTGTACAAATCCTCATCTTTTTTTAAAAAAAATTATACGCAAAATTTTTGATTTAATTTTATAGAAAATATCGGGTTGTTACATAATATGTGTTAAATACTAAATGTACTATGTGCTATTTGAATACTATGAGAATTATGTGTTGAATTCTTATTGTGTTAAGAATTTGTATAGAGAAAGAGAATTAATATAAGATTTTTATTTAAATCAGATCATGCCGCCTGGACGACAGAATCGAAATCAAAGGGAAGAGCAATCGGTGAATAATGAAGGAGGTCAAGCTGACCCGATTCAAAACTTTGCAAATATGATAGCCGAAGCTGTGGGGAATAGAGCTCTAGCAAGAAGAGGAAGAGCGTGAGAACAACCAACTGATAGATTGGCAAATTTCAAGGACTTTAAAGTGGTAGGACCGCCCGAATTCAAGGGAACCACGGTTCCGATTGAAGCCCAAACTTGGGGTGAAAGAGATGGAGAAAGCATTCGTCATTGCGCGAGTGGCAGAAGAGCAGAAGACGGCTTTTGCGACATACTTAATGAAGGGAGAAGCTAATTACTGGTGGGAGACAAATCAAGCGAGAGCGGGTACAACCATAGTGACATGGACCAAATTCAAGGAATTGTTCTTTGAGAACTACTTCTCACCAAGTATGCAAGCTCGGATGAAAGTTAAGTTCTTGGAATTAAAACAGGTGAATATGTCTGTTTCTGAATACGCTGCTAAATTTAATGAATTAGCGAGGTTTGTACCTCATCAGGTGGATACGGATTTACGAAAAGCGAGAAGGTTTGAGAATGGGTTGAGGCCAAGTATATACAACAAAGTAGATGTGTTGCAGATCAATACGTTCGTGGCTTTACTAGAAAAAGCTTTAATTGTTGAAGGAGGGAGCGAAGCTTCATCTCGATTCCATCAGAAGAAGAAGAAGAAGACCAATGACGGAGGAAGTAGTGGTGGTAGTAACCCAAATAAGAGGAAGTGGAGTGAGAATACCCAATCAAGTAGTAAGACTGAAGGGAATAAGAAAGGAGGAGAGCCATGTGCGATTTGTGGGAAGAATCATGCAGGTGTTTGTCTAAAGAAGAAAGGAGTCTGCTATAACTGCTGGCAAGAGGGGCACATGTCACCCAATTGCCCCAATCCGAAGAAAATTCAAGGTTGTTTTGCTTGCGGATCGACTGATCATATGGTACAGAACTCTCCGAAGAGAAATGCAGAAAAAGGAAATTGTCAACAAGGGACCCGGTGGTGGAACCTTGGCAATACGAGGACTTGCATAGCCAGGAAGATCAACCGCATGTGCATTCAACATGGTGGTGCAGGATGAAGTAGCTGCTCAGGAGGTGGTAGCAGGTAACGATTTCGCTTATTACTTAAAGTACGTGAGTAATATTGAGTTAGATAATTACTATGAATTGTTTTCTTTTATAGACCCAAGTCATAGGTTAGAATTTGAAACACAATTTAATATTGTGTTCATAAAAATGAATTGATGATACAACTTTAAAAGATTGTAGAGAATAAGAAAGCGGTGATTCCGAGGACAGAATCCATTTAAGGAGGGATGAATGTGATAACCCAGGATTTCGAATAATCAAAATTTTATGAATAATTTTTTATTTAATATTAATATTTATTATCAATTTTGTGACAAGTATCTGTGATACGAGTCTCGAGAAGGTTAATTTGTGTATTGACTAATAAATTTAGAGTAGAGTTGTGCTTAACAGGCTTTAGAAACCCTAACCCTAATTTCTGGATATGGATTCGATAGAAAATATAATTAGAATAATTATTTTGATTAGTATGTGTTTGTACCGAAGAGAAATTTTGATCAATGATTGATCGGGTAGGGTATAATATTAGTAAACCCTGTTAGTTCCCGGAGGCACAATAGTTATCTAGAAGGGGGGGGGGGGGTTGAATAGATATTTAAAAATCTTTTCGTTTTAACTTGTTATTAGATAATGATTAAAACTTTAGCGGAATTAATATTAGCTTTAATCTCCCTTAAGATAGTGTGTTTATGAGAGTGAGGCAGATATAGCAGTTATAGCAAATATAGCAGATATAAAAGTTATAGTAAGAATGTAAGAGACACAGTCGTTTTAAGTGGTTCAGAGCACTTAAAGCTCCTAGTCCACTCTTCTACTCCTCGAGTAGGAAATCCACTAAGGATGTCTTTTACAACTTCTGAATCACACAGATTCCTTCTAGACCAGCAGTCTAGGAACTTCTTAGTTCACTCTTGAACTCTTCAAGTCCAGCAGACTTGGCTCTTTATAGTTCACTTAGAACTCTTCAAGTCCTTCTGACTTGGAACTCTTTCTTCAGTTTGTTGGTAGTTGTTGAGTTCTTGATGGTTGCTACTCAGTTGCTGTTTAAGCACTTGTTCGAAAGAACTGAGTAGCTGAGCAAGCTTTTCTTTTTCTCAGATCGTAGAGTTGAGCTTTGAGAGTTCTTGTACGTTTTTGTTCAATGCTTGCTTGCCTCTCTCATCTGCTTGATTTGCATATATGTGATCTTGAAAACTATCCGTTGGATCCATCCGTTGAAGCATTAAATGCGTTTAACCTTTCTGTTCTTTGATGGAGACTTTTCTATACCTCTTCTGAATTGCATTCTGGCCGACTGACACAGCAGACTACTTTCTCACCTAACACCTGAAAAGGTGTTTTCCCCCTTACCAATGGTACTTTCCTTAGCTTCTTCAATACGCTTCTTTGTTGCATACTAATGATATCTCTTATGTCTTTGGGACTGGTGAGTACTATAACGTTTAAAATCCATTCCTCATATGTTGGAGTTTGTCTCCATATAAAGCGTGAGGCTTGATGCTTCTGACATAAGACAAATGAAACTCTACGATTTAGATCGTGGTACTCTACGATTCAGATCGTGGTGACTTGTCGCCTTGGTGCTTGGTCTGATGTTATCAGCCGAGAGCACTACGATTTCTCTTAAATACTTGCACACTACGATCTTCGCTTGCTTGAGTTGTAAAAATCTACGTTTCCGAGAGCACACTACGATCTCTGAGTTGGCTCGGCAAATGTTGGGACCACTCTATGATTTCCGAAGAGGCCCTTCAAGGCAGGCACACTACGACCCTTGAAGCTCTACATTTCTGCCTTGACTTCTGCAATGTTGATCAGATTTATACACTACGAATTCTTCGAAGCTTATCTATTACATCTCAAGATTAACCTAACAGCTTTGATCTTTCTATCTATATATTCAATTACAGAATGATACACGTTAAGAGCTTAGATCAACCAACAAATTTGATCTATCACTAAGTCCTTGTACATATATTCCAAGAAGGACTTTACAAATAATCATGAGCATTTATATTTAAAATATCAAATCTAGATATGCATTCTCCCAACAATCTCCCCCTATTTGATGTTGACATAACTAAGGAGATTTGTTGTCATGATTATTAGTTTCTAGATGCAATTGCAGGAAAGTAAACATGACTTAGTATTTCAATGAGCAGCTGTAATTTCTAGAGAATAAGCATGAATTTATTGATGTTCAAAGAGTAATACATTTTAGCTTTACATCAATAAGAATTTAAACTTTCACTTATCTCTATTTCTTTGGTCTTTTGCATGGAGGATTGGCATACTCCTCAGCCCTTCTTTTCCTGCTTAATTCATCCCTTCTCGCTATCTCTTCCAGCTCACTTGGGCTTATCCTTGGGTTGTGTTCATGCCTATTCATGAATGCAGGATCTCCCATTGGCATTCTTAGGCCTGTAGTGGTCATATTTTATGAGCTGGTAGCTGGCCCTTGACTCCTTATTGGCTGAGTCATTAAGACTTCCTGCTGATCAGATCGTTGATTCTGATTGCTTGATCGTGGAGTCTATTGGAGGAATTATCTTGCAAGAGGGCTTCTTGAAGCTTGAGTGTGAAATTGTCCTCTGCCTCTTCCCTGGCTTCCTGGAACTCCTCTGCCTCTACCCTGGCCTCCTTGAGCTCCTTTCCCTTTATTCTCCCCCTTTATGTCAGCATCAAGGGTTCGAATGTCTTCAGATAGTCGAGTCACTCCTTGGGCAAGCTCGTTGAGTTAGCTTTATGTTTGAGCAATGTTGTGACACCCCCAAATCCGGGTACTTCAATTCCACGGGATTTGGTGTCCACTGTGCAAATATCATCTATCTATCTACCCATAATAAATGAAAACCATGCAATAGATAGAAATAAAATCTTCCCCTTAAGGGTTACAACATCCGAATAATAATACAATCCCAGGTTAAACTAACCTTAAACATGTGTGCGGAAATATAAACAATAAGTCTTAAGTAACATCAATTCTAATTACATCACATAAATAATCAGTCTTCATTACTTGCTAAGCTTGCCCTTGCCTTTACTAGTGGAAGGTTAAATACGCTCTTTTTCGTTCTTAACTGGAATGTTATTATTACGCAAGAGTGAGCACGATTTCCCACAAGTATTACAATATAACAATGAATAATAACATGCGAGAGAAATAATAGTAATGATAATTTACTCGAGGTAAATAATAAACTTGAACAATAATTACAAGTAGGGTTAGGAAACTTGCCTCGTGCGTAGATTATACTTTAATTAAGCACGTTCTTTGAATTTAATCCTACATACCATTCACATTCACGATAACAGTTAATTATAACTTAACTAATCATCATAAACTCATTCTTTTGCCTAATTCGAATATTGACTATACTTAGTCAAATTATCACTTTGTCAATAATTTACACTTCATGAATAACAAGCTAATTATGTATTCAATAATTCAATCCACATGCAATTATGTTATTTACATGTTAAACATCTTATTTATCATCTCATTATACTTCTAACATTTTTACATGTTCATTAATTAAGTTACTAACACGTTGCTAGACATAATCATTTTACAAAAATTTCATTTTTGAACTTTCTGGAGAGTGGCAATCTGCATGGCTACCACTGTTACACTAGTCTTCGTCTTCACAAGACAGTAGTGCCTTCATGTACGGACACATGTGTCATTGCGGCTGGATTTTTAGGCATGAGATCTGCATACATGTATTTAACCGTAAACTTTTCTACAATTCGCGAAAATTACAGAACACAGCCAAAAACTCCAATTTAAAATATTACTACACGAATTTAGACATACCCACATGATATAATTTATACATAATCATTACCCAACATCTATAGAATGGTTTTAACCCATTATAACACATAATCATAGAACTAAAATATGTGAATTTCACTGACTTTGATGTTCTTGAAGGTTTTGAAAATAATTCATGAAAATTGACACTACGGATTCGTTATAACACCGAATCCGTTCATTTAAACTTTGGTCTCTTCGTATCAACATGCATAAATATATACAAGTGTAAAATTTAGGGATAATATACGATCAACGCATTAAATACCACGTATAAGGCCATATGGCCAAAACCTAAACTCTGTAAGTTTTGATCAACATATACGACGTATTATTATGAAATTGATGATAGGGAACCATCTAATACATAGAGAAACACAGTAAAACAACATCTTAACACATATATGTACATAATTCATACTCCTTTCTATTTACAGAGACTTTACAGTAAACTTTGAAAACCATGTTTATGAAAACTCAAACAACGTAAAAACAGAATTTGGTTTGGAGAATTTACCCAGAGTATAGATTTAGAAGAGATGATCAGTGGTGATCCTTTCACAAGTATTTGTTTGATTACACACTCACAATTTTCTTCACAAAATTACCATTTTCTCTCTGTGAACTCTAACTTTTGTTTTCCTGATTATCTAGACTTAGAAATAAGAATACGTATATAATATTAGAACTGACGCGTTGAGTGGTCAGTTAACCCAATAATGGGTAACTGCTCTCAACTCTTACTAAGGCCATGTTTGGCTAGCCTTAAAAGGCTTATACTCAATTAATTTAATAACTCTTTTATCATATAGTTTAAATCATGTCACACCCAATTATACAATAACTCGATTATATTATTTAATTTAAATAAAATATAATATAATAATTTTTCATTAATAAATAAAGTCAAATTATTAACTCTCTAATTAATAATTAAATTAATTAAAATACATTAGGCTTATTAAATATTTCTTTTAATACAATAAGCTTACATAATGACATACTTCGATAATAAAATTCTCCACATTAATTTAATAAATGTAACACATATAATTAAATTAATCTACCACAACTGCATCAAATAATTATTTAATCTAATAATTAAATCATCGAAAAATATTTATTTAATTCAATAAATATTAAAATTAATTTATAAAAATCTCGTTCGTCACATCTTTCCCCCCTTAAAAGGATTCTGTCCCCAGAATCACGACTCAATAAATTCGACCCGTTATATTCTCCCCCCCTAACAAAGATTCTGTTCCCAGAATCGCTAACACATAATTAAGTAAATAAATGAGGGTAATTCTTCATCATATTCTCTTCGAGTTCCCACGTAGCTTCTTCAGTGTTGTGGTTCCTCCAAATTACCTTCACAGAAGGTATTACTTTATTTCTGAGAACTTATTCTTTTCTGTCGATAATTTGAACAGGAATTTCTTCGTAAGATAAGTCTTTTTCAAAATGCAGGGGTTCGTATTCAATTACATGCTTGTAATCGGGTTTGTAAGGTCGTAATACAGAAACGTGAAAGACGTTGTGGACATTCTCGAGTGCTGGAGGTAGGGCTACCTCGTACGCAACTTCTCTGATTCTTCTCAGTACTTCAAATGGTCCAATGAATCTTGGGCTTAATTTCCCTTTCTTTCCGAACCTGATCTTTCCCTTCCAGGGAGAGACCTTCAAGAATACATAACTACTTGATTCAAATTCGATATTTTTACGATGTGGATCAGCGTATTTCTTCTGTCTATCTTGAGCTGCTACCAGTCGTGCTCGGATCATTTTGACTATTTCTACTGTCTGTTGTACCAATTCTGGCCCTAGAAATTGTCTTTCGCCAACTTCATCCCAATAAAGTGGAGTTCTGCACTTTCTGCCATATAACACTTCATAAGGCGGCATGCCTATACTTGCGTAATGCTTGTTGTTGTTGAACTCTACTAACAATGAGGTGATCATCCCAATTTCCTTTAAAGTCCATCACATGTGCTCTTAGCATATCTTCTAAAGTTTGAATCGCTCTCTCGCTTCGCCCGCCCTCATGCATTTGAGGGTGGTAAGTCATACTCATTCGTAATTGCGTACCCATGCATTCCTCGTAGACGCTTCCGTAAGTTCAATGTAAAACGCGGATCTCTATCAAAAACAATTGACACCGGCACTCCGTGTCTCGAAATAATTTCTTTGACGTATAGCCTTGCTAACTGATCCAAGTTGAATCTGATTTTGATAGGAAGGAAGTGTGCGGATTTCGCTACCATCGATCAACGATAACCCATCTTATCGTTGTAGCCTTTCTGAGTCGTTGGAAGGCCAACCACGAAGTCCATTGTAATATATTCCCATTTCCATTCTGGGATCTCCAACGGTTGTAGTAATCCACTTGGTCTCTGATGTTATGCTTTTACTTTCTGATAGGTCAGACACTTGGCAACACATTCTGCAACATCTCGTTTTAAATTTGGCCACCAAAAATGTTGTCGAAGATCTTGATACATCTTGGTACTACCAGGGTGAATCGAATATCTTGAGCTATGAGCCTCACTCAAAATGTCTTCCTTAATATCTTGTACTGGCGGAACCCAAATTCTACTTTTAAATCTCAATATTCCTTCCTTATCCATCTTAAATCTCGGTTCAGTTCCTTCAGATAACTTCTTTGTCACCTTTTTACATTCTTCGTCCTAAAGTTGAGCCTCCTTTACTTTATCCAGTAGAGTTGTACCAAATTGCATCTGAAATAGCTTCTCATCGATCTCCATAGGATACTTTACTTCCAACTCCAATTTCTCCATTTCTGCAATTAGCTCCTCTTGAGAAGTCAACATAATCAATTTCTCACGACCATTTCTACTTAAGGCGTCGGCAACCACATTTGCTTTACTCGGATGGTATAAAATCTCACATTCGTAATCCTTAATTAATTCCAACCATCTTCTTTGACGCATATTCAATTCCTTCTGCGTGAAAATATATTTCAAACTCTTATGGTCCGTATATATTTCACACTTCTCCCCGTAGAGGTAGTGCCTCCAAATTTTCAAAGCAAAACAATCGCAGCTAACTCCAAGTCATGGGTCTGATATCCTTCTCGTAATCCTTCAATTGTCGTGATGCATACACAATGACTTTGCTGCTTTTGTATCGAAGACACATTAAGTCCTTTATGCGACACATCACTATAAACAATAAAATTTCTTGTATCATCCTAAGAGATAACACGGTAGGCAGACTCAACCTCTTCTTCAATTCTTGGAAACTTTCCTCTCACTTATCTGTCCAAACAAATTTCACAGCTTTTCGAGTTAAATTCGTTAGCGGAGTTGCGATCCTGGAAAAGTCTTGTATGAACCTTCTATAATATCCTGCCAATCCAAGAAAAATTCTTACTTCCGACGGCGTTCTCGGCCGATCCCAGTTAATCACGGCTTTGACTTTAGATGGATCTACCAAAATTCCGTTTTTATCGATCACGTGCCCAAGAAATTCCACTCGTTCAATCCAAAATTCGCATTTCAAAAACTTGGCATACAACCTTTCCCCTTCTCAATACTTCCAATGTTAATCTCAAATGCTCTTCGTGTTCTTCTTTGGTTTTCGAATATACCAAAATGTCGTCTATAAATACCACTACGAACTTGTCCAAAAACGGCTTGAACACACCATTCATTAGTCCCATAAATGTTGCAGGAGCATTCATAAGACCAAACGACGTTACTAAAAATTCAGAGTGACCATATCGCTGCGTTACGAGCACTGCCTCTTGATACATCCTCTGGCCTCACCTTCAGTTGATGATAACCACTCCTCAAGTCTATCTTGGAAAAGTATCTCGCTCTCTTCAATTGATCAAACAGGTTGTCGATCCTCGGTAATGGATTCTTGTTCTTAATCGTGACCTTATTCAATTCTCTGTAGTCAATGCAAAGCCGCATCGATCCGTCCTTCTTTTTCACAAACAACAGCGGCGCTCCCCACGGCGATACGCTCAGTTGAATGTACTTCTTGTCCAACAATTCTTGTAGTTGTACCATTAGTTCTTTCATTTCTACTGGTGCCATTCGGTATGTGCCTTCGATATTGGAGCAGTTCTGGGCGCCAAATCGATCACGAAGTCTACCTCTCTATCTGGTGGAAGTCTTGGAAAATCGTCTGGAAATACGTCGACGAAGTCCCTCACAATCGATATTTCTTCTACCTTCGAATTCTCTTTCCGACTGTCGACTATGTAAGCTAAGTATCCTCTGCGACCTTGTCTTAATAACTTCGGCTCGCTTCATCTTCGAGACAACTTCGCTTTTCTAGGCAACTTGCTACCATAAAACACAACCTTTGACGGAGTCATAAGGTTAATACGCTTCTTTTGGCAATCAATTACAGCCCCGTAATTGAATAACTAGTCCATTCCCAAAATAACATTAAATTCCCCAAGTCGAATAGGGATACGATCTACGTTCATGATATTACCCTTAATATCCACTCTACATTTCTTATATACGTACTTAACAAGGATTATTTCTCTATTTGCAATTTCTATGTTCATGGGATAATCCAATTCAGCCTTAGGCAAATCTAAATTCTTGGCAAAGTCATCGGATATAAACGAACAAGTAGCACCCAAATCAAATAAAACATAAGCATTAATTTTATTGATCGGAATGATACCTGACACCACATCACGGGATTGAACTGCATCTTGCACCGTCATGTTGAAAGTTCGGGCGGTCGGTCGATTTGTTGCGGTTGGTCCGGTGATGGTTAAGGCATTTCCACTGTTATTTCCCCGGTTTCCTCCTGATCCTGACCCTCCCGATCCCTTCTTGGGACAGTCTCTTTCCAGATGGTCCTTCGAACCACAAGTGAAACAAGCACCCTTCTTTAGGTTTGGACAGTTTGGTGCTATGTGGCCTTCCTGACCACAATTGTAGCACACTCTTTTTCCTTTCATACAAACTCCCAGATGAGCTTTCCCGCAGGTCGGGCATGCTTCGATTTTTTTCTTCTGACTACCTTGTTGATTCCCCGATGATGAGTTGTCATTCCATCTTTTCTTCTGATTAAAATTTCCACCTCCTGTGCCATTTCCACTAACCTTGTTATTTCCCTCACCTTCACTCTTCTTCTTCTTCTTCTTATCTTGATTGTACTTGGTCACCGCATCGCTTCCACCTTCAGCGAGGATGGCCTTTTCCAGTACTCCAACAAAAGTGTTTATCTGAAACATTGATACCTTACTATATACCCAAGGCTTTAGTCCTTGTTCGAATCTTCAGGCTTTTCTTTCGTCTGTGTGTACTTTATACGGGGCAAACCTCGCCAACTCATTAAATCTAGCCGCATAATCGGGTACGGTCATATTCCCTTGCTTCAATTCCAAAAATTGAACCTCCATCTGGTTCTGTGAGCTGGTTGGGAAGTACATCTCGAAAAAAATTTCTTTAAATCTTTCCCAAGTAATTACACCTTCACCTCCACGAACTTTGTTTGCTTGCCACCAATACCTAGCTTTAGACTTCAGCATAAATGTTGCAAAAGCGGTCTTCTAGTCTTCTCTAACCCTAGCAACGTCGAAAACCTTCTCCATCTCCATAACCCACGTTTGAGCCTCGATCGGGTTCATGGAACCTTTAAATTCTGGCGGTCCCACCGCCTTGAAATCTTTAAACGTAGTATTTGGTGGAGCTTGAGGTTGATTATTCATTGCTCGGTCGATGAAGTTAACCAACCGCTTTGCAGGATTAGCATTGGCATTATTGTTGTTATTTGTTTACTCATCCTGAGCTGGTTGACGTGGTTGTCTTCTTCTAGGCGGCATATTTCTGTAAAGAATAATATATGCTTATTATATCTCTATTAAATTCTCTAAATAGTTAAGACTTAACTCAATAATTTAATAAAATCATTTAACACATCATCTCAAACAACTTAATATATTTAATTCAAACTAAAAGTTTTACATCAAACGATAGCATAACTGCTATTTACATCCACCATCCTGAGATAAAGAATCCACAGGATTTAAATATTAAAATATTCCTTCGTTCATAAACATATCTTAATTTACATCTAAATAATAGATAAGTTTATCACATAAGTAAACAAATTTTATCACTGTCTGTCAAGGCACTGAATAGCCTTGCTACGCTCCTCTTCCATGATACGAGACATCGTCCTGCGATCCAGCATGTACGATGGAAGTCCTTCGAACTGGATGGGGTACCTCAAAACTCGATTCTGGGCCGCATCCATTGCATGATTAAGTGTAGAGTATGTCTCTCCAAGCTTTGCCTTCTTCGCACGACCATCCTCTTCTGCAAGATCAGCACGACATGACTCTTTTACCCAGCCCTCCACTGCTATGGCAAGCCTCTCTGAACTGTCCTTCAGTTCCTTCTTCAACTTTTCTATCTCTGCGGTCTTATCTTCGGTTTGACCCTTCTCGTGGACCAAATCCCATTCTAAATTTCCCAGTCGTGAGTGAAGAGTCGAAATCTCTCTCTCTTCTCTTTCGATCTGCTTTGAATAATAGCTCGCTTCACCGATCCTCAGACCTCATCTCGTAACTCCACGTTACGGTCAGATAATATATGTCAGACATCTCAAAGATCGATGGATCTTTGTGGAAACTCCTCTTCTTCCACTTCCTCGTCAAATTCCTCCTTAGGATCCTCCTCAGGATCAGTCTCAGGTTCATGCTCTTAACCAACAACGGTGATCAATGTAGATGACTCCCTCTGTACCAATTGTTCCCTAACGACATGAATGTCTCTAGGCTCCTCCTCTGTAGGTACTATAGGTACTCAGGGTTCCTCCTCCCCTGCTCGACTAGTTCCTCCAACGTCAGACATCCTGACAACAAAATTTTGAGTTTTAGGTACTAAGTCGTACTAGTGAGCACATAAATTAACACATAAGCACATAAAGTCTTTTATTATCTTTAATGAATTACAAAAATTCATTTCCTAGAACTCGATAAGAGTTTTCCATCACTATGTTCTTTCTATAAGGTTACTACCTAAGGTTGTTTCCCCACCTAAGGTTCATAACCTACAGCTTTGATACCAACTTATGACACCCCCAAATCTGGGTACTTCAATTCCACGGGATTTGGTGTCCACTGTGCAAATATCATCTATCTATCTACCCATAATAAATGCAAACCATGCAATAGATAGAAATAAAATCTTCCCCTTAAGGGTTACAATATCCGAATAATAATACAATCCCAGGTTAAACTAACCTTAAACATGTGTGCGGAAATATAAACAATAAGTCTTAAGTAACATCAATTCTAATTACATCACATATATAATCAGTCTTCATTACTTGCTAAGCTTGCCCTTGCCTTTACTAGTGGAAGGTTCGTCTGCTCTTTCGTTCTTAACTGCAATGTTATTATTACGCAAGAGTGAGCATGATTGCCCACAAGTATAACAATATAACAATGAATAATAACATGCGAGAGAAATAATAACTTCTGAAATAAAAGCTCAACTTTTGAATCAAGAATGAATAACAAGAATCAAAAGATTTTTGAGGGTCATAAGACCTTGAACTATGTCCTAGGTTATCAAGGGTTATACTTGAAACCTTTAACAGTCATAAGACTATGGATCTTTCTACTCGTACTTAGGGGGATCAGCCCTTAGTACCATACTGTGCACAATATCTTAACGCTAACGCATAAGTAAATCCCTTTGCAGGGTTGTTCATCTCAATTTGACATTCGATTCCGCACCAAAGGAAGTTTGGTTTGGATAATTCAATACGGGTTCTGAAATTTAGAACGTTCATCAACTATGGACTAGTCAAATCAATAAGGTTCACTAGTCTAACAAGGTTCAACGATAATGATATTCAAATTGAATAATAATCTCAAGAAGTATACAATAGGACAATTATTGTATAACTGAATCATGCTTTGAAAAGATAATCAATCTTTAATATAACATTTGAACTTGAATAATAGTAATGATAATTTACTCGAGGTAAATAATAAATTTGAACAATAATGACAAGTAGGGTTAGAAAACTTGCCTCGTGCGTAGATTACACTTTAACTAAACACGTTCTTTGAATTTAATCCTACATACCATTCACATTCACAATACCAATTAATTATAACTTAACTAATTATCATAAACTCATTCTTTTGCCTAATTCGAATATTGACTATACTTAGTTAAATTATCACTTTGTCACATAATTTACACTTCATGAATAACAAGCAAATTATGTATTCAATAATTCAATCCACATGCAATTATGTTATTTACATGTTAAACATCTATTTTATCATCTCATTATACTTCTAACATTTTTACATGTTCATTAATTAAGTTACTAACACGTTGCTAGACCTAATCATTTTACAAAAAATTCATTTCTCGAACTTTTCGGAGAGTGAAATGGCATGCATATTTCTTTATTACACTTCTTCTTCACATCATGCGCATGCAGTGGTCTTTGTGGTACGGACACATGGCGTTGTATATGATGTTTAGGCATGAGACCCAGCCACCATGCATTGACAAATTAGAAATCTGCTACGCAATTCAAAAAATTGCAGAACACAACCAAAAACTCCAATTTAAAATATTACTACAGGAATTTAGACATACCCACATGATATAATTTATACATAATCATTACCCAACATTTATAGAATGATTTTAACCCATTATAACACATAATCACAGAACTAAAATATGTGAATTTCACTAACTTTGATGTTCTTGAAGGTTTTGAAAATAATTCATGAAAATTGACACTACTTGGATTCGTTATAACAATCAAATCGATCATTTAAACTTTGGTCTCTTCAGTATCAACATGCATAAATATATACAAGTGTAAAATTTAGGGATAATATACGATCAACGCATTAAATACCACGTATAAGGCCATATGGGCAAAACCCAAACTCTGTAAGTTTTGATCAACATATACGACGTATTATTATGAAACTGATGATAGGGAACCATCTAATACATAGAGAAACACATTAAAACAACATCTTAACACATATATATACATAATTCATAGTCCTTTCGATTTACATAGACTTTACAGTAAACTTTGAAAACCATGTTTATGAAAACTCAAATAACGTAAAAACATAATTTGGTTTGGAGAATTTACCCAAAGTATAGATTTAGAAGAGATGATCAGTGGTGATCCTTTCACAAGTATTTGTTTGATTACACACTCACAATTTTCTTCACAAAATCACAATTTTCTCTCTGTGAACTCTAACTTTTGTTTTCCTGATTATCTAGACTTAGAAATAAGAATACGTATATAATATTAGAACTGACGCTTTGAGTGGTCAGTTAACCCAATAATGGGTAACTGCTCTCAACTCCTACTAAGGCCATGTTTGGCTAGCCTTAAAAGGCTTATACTCAATTAATTTAATAACTCTTTTATCATATAGTTTAAATCATGTCACACCCAATTATACAATAACTCGATTATATTATTTAATTTAAATAAAATAAAATATAATAATTTTTCATTAATAAATAATGTCAAATTATTAACTCTCTAATTAATAATTAAATTAATTAAAATACATTAGGCTTATTAAATATTTCTTTTAATACAATAAGCTTACATAATGACATACTTCGATAATAAAAATTCTCCACGTTAATTTAATAAATGTAACACATATAATTAAATTAATGTACCACAACTGCATCAAATAATTATTTAATCCAATAATTAAATCATAAAAAAATATTTATTTAATTCAATAAATATTAAAATTAATTTACAAAAATCTCGTTCGTCACAAATGTCCTCTCGATTTTCCTTGACCAGAGCTTCAGATCGAGCTTCTCTGTTCCGAAGGGCAGCTAGAACAGTGTCAGTTTGTTGTTCTTGGTTGACATAGGCTTTCTGAAATTCTTTGACTGAAGTTTTCAGGTTGATGATGTTCTCCATCATAAGGTTATTCTGGGCTTCTTGAGATTTCTGTAATTCAAGAACAACCTCTCTTTGTTTAGTGGCTATCCGGAAGTGTATATCATCTATGTCCTTCATGCTTTGAAGCAGTTCCTTGATAATTTCCCTCAGCTTCTTTGTAAGCTTAGCATTCAGAGTGCCTAGGAGATTATTTGCAGCAGTGATCATTTGAGTCAGCCTGAGATGAAGGTGTTCTGAGTGAGTTTCAAGGCTTTCATCGATGTCCTTGACCATGTTCTTGGACACTTCATTCAAGTCATCTTTCGTGGGCAGATTTGAGAGTGGATCACTGAGTTGAGGATTTTTTGAAGGAGGGGATGTTTTCTTGAATTTATCTTGCAATGGCAAGATCGAGATTGAAGTATTCGTTGTTGGATGAGGAGGGAATATCTGATGGAGGGGCCTTGGTTTGGATGTATGGGTTTGATGACTCTACGATTGGAGGTAGAGACTCTTTAATAAGGATAGAGTCCGTGATCGTAGAGATGATGGGTTGTGGGAGCATTATGAAGTTGATTGCATTTGGTTCCTCAGTTACAGAATTTTGGAATTCTGCAACTGGAAATTGATTTAGTGGATGAAGAATCATTTCCAACCATCGTGGGAATTCATAAAATTGACTAAATGAGGATGATGGCAAGTAACTCTGAAGAGGGTTGGGATAGATAGTACCTCTGGTTTATACTTTGAGGAAGAGTTCTTTGTGAGTAACTTCCTGGTGAATTTGAATCTTCCTTGGAATCCATTGGCTAGTACTGAGATGGTCGGGTACTCTTTGAAGCTCCAAAACATGTGATTCTAGGAATTTAGAATCTGAGCTTGATGGAAAGGCATCATGGATAGATATGAAAATAGTTGCTCATAGTTAGCTCTTTTGTACCCATTTATGCCCACAGCTGTGATCTCAACCTCATCATCTTCTTCCTCTTCTCTGTTCTCGTTGGAGGATTCCATTATCTCAATGGCCTCTTGATGTTCTTGCATTGGTTCTTCCTCATTTCTTGCAGGGACCTCTTCTTCTGCCATGGAGATGTCATGAGCCTCCCCCTCAACTTGATCATCTTCTTGTATGATTAATAGCTCCCCCTCAACTGGAGCATCTTCTAGGATGGGAGCTCCAGGCATCTCCCCCTCAGCTGGTGTATTCTCTATCATAAGAACTTCAGCGATCTCCCCCTCAGCTGGAGCATTATCCTCTTGACTTGCTTTGGATAGTTCCTTTTTGACAGCCTTACTCTCGTCTTCCTTCTTGAGCACTTTTTCATTTTCAAGGATATATTTCTTGACCAGTTTTCGTCTTGATTTTCTAGGCTGAGCCTCAACCTCAGGACTTTCTTGAACTTCAGTTTTGTCCTGTTGATCACCCAGACTATCAAGTGTGGCAGCTACTTTGCTCGAGGTGTTTGGTCTGGTCTCTACGATCAGTAGAGACTCTATAATTGAAGAGAGAGATGGCCTTTTGGGTTTGTAGCTCTATCTTCTTCTGCCTCAGCCTGTTGTTGCTTCTTTCTCAGGATCCTTAGAGTCTCAATGTCAGAGGACTCTACTGGTTTATCAGTTGTGGATCCCTGGGGTTCTCTTCCATCCTAGCCTTAAGCTTCCTTTTGCCCTTAATTTTTCTGATAAGGGCAGAGGGTTCTCCCTTGTTTGTTTCTTCTTCTTCCCCTTCAATTTCTCTGACAACTGACATATTTCCTGGTACTCCTGATTCCCTTATTTCACCAGTTCTTCCACTAGATTCAGACATCATTCACACATTTTTAGCTGGATTCCTTTTCCAGTTTACGAATAGTTGTTGGGTCATTCGCCTGTTTGGATTAATGGCTTCTCCTTCGTCGTCCTTAATCTTGTCACCCAAAGCAGCTTATAGGATGATGCTTATGAATCGCCCGTAGAGCATCTTTTGAGAGCTCTTTGTCTTCTTTGAGCTGATTAACCACTTCCCAATCCATTCAAGAAATAGACCCCAATAGTTAAGTTGTATTTCATAACATATGGCAGTCATGAGCTTGAGTTGCACCTCATTTATAGATTCATGACCAGAGCTCTTGCAACATACACATTTTCCAACAATATCAGCTAGAAATTCATACCTCGGTGGAAACTCTTTCTTCTTGTATCCTTTGACAGAGGGTGATTTCTTGTGATGCATCTTTTTGAGTCCCTTATGGAAGTTTATGCCATCTATGGATGGATACCCTTCAGGTTTGAGACCTAGGGCTAGATTGATGTCCATAGCCTTTAGTCTGATCTCGACGTTCCTGATTTTTGCAGTGATGGTGTTGTTTTCAAATACACCATTATTGTAGAATTCTTTTACCAGCTTTGGGAAGATCAATGTGTCTATGCCCAAAGCTTCTTCGAGACTCGCCTTCTTCAGTAACGATAGAGTTTTGTGAAACTTGGATTCAGCTGTTTTGAACTTGTCAAAGCAGAGTCTGTAGCCGGAGATAACACTAGAAGCCGCCATTGATTTTCTTGTAAGAAGTTTGATTTACTGAGCTTTCTTCTGATTTAGGGTTTCTATTTTGAGAGAGGATGAGAGAGATAATCTTTTGAACTTCTGATTTCAAAAAGGCGCTTTAAAATAGTACATGTAACTTCTCTCTCTCCATTTTTCTTAGTGGGCAGGTGCCGAATTTTGCTTAGCTCTACAAATTTGACTGAGAAGGATTGTACTGATTTGCCCTTAGCTTCTGCAGAGATGATGTGTCCTTAGGGAGGACTACGATCGTTAAGGTAGCTTTTGTGATCATTGAGTCTGTTTTGCATTCGTTGAGTCTGAACTACTATCATTGATTTTGTTCAGCAATCGTCATGTCCGAGCTACGATCGTTGAGTCTGTCCAGCATTCGTCGTGTCTGAGCTACGATCGTCGAGTCTGTCCAGCATTCATCGAGTCTGTTTCAGCAATTGTCATGTCTGAACTACGATCGTCGAGTCTGACCGAATCCTTGTGATGAGTTTTTGACTTAGCATTCTTTTAAGGTAGCTCAGGAAGGGCCAATCTGTAGCATCCCCAAATCCGGGTCCCAAATCACCATAGATCTTGGTATGCTAATTCTATAACTATTACTATTTACGGAAGATATAAACATAAATTGTTTATACAATACATTACACACTATTTCCCCCAAGGTCGAGTAACCTTCAAATAAACATAATTCATAACCTGTCTAACATACAACATTATTATTATACTATACTATTACAATTAAGCTGCACATAAAATCCCAAGCTGAACTTGGCTTTATCCTTTCCTGTATCCGACGTATTCGCCTTAATCTGCAATGTTCATCATGATATAGCAAGGGTGAGCATAAGATTGCCCAACAAGTTTAAGTTCAATAATATAAAGATATATCATGATTGACAGAATCTGAATAATAAGCTGGCTATAATTCAACAATACAATTGTGAACTAGCAGGAACAAACTTTTGACTGAACAAGTATTGAACATGAACAAATATATCTGAACCGAATGTTAATGAAGGTGATCAGCCTTTCATACCTGACTTATACATGCAATATGTACAGAGTACAATTCTACAATGGCAATCAGCAATGATTATCCATAAGCATATCTGAATGAAACAACTCTTAATAGAGTTAAGTAAAAACTTGTCTGAACCGTTGATTACCGCTACACAATTTATCTAGCTTTGTCTAAAAACCTAATATAAATAATACTGGGGAGAAGGTCCAAAATTGCCCCTGACGTTTACCGCGATGTCTACCGAGCACCTTATATTTTTTTTTTGTCCAAAAATACCCTTAACGTTACACTTTTTTGGGTCATCTCATGCCTTTTGCTAAAAAAAAAAGACAAGCGGGGTTAAAATTTTCATGACGACGTATGAAAACATGGAGGCTTAAAGGAGAAGGTTCAAAATGCCCACGACACATGTAAATATGTCATTTAATCAAAACAAAAATAAAAAATTCAAAATAAAAAAAGCATAACATATTTACATCATTTAATCAAACTACTAAAATTTAAATTATTTTGTTAACTAATTAAAACAACTAATTAAATTAATTTTTTTAAAAAAACTTTAATTTTTGATATTAAAAAACGTTAATATTTTTTAATATTAGTTGATATGTTAAAAAATGTTAATATTTTTGATGATGTAATTAGTTGAATTTTAAAATATTCAAAAATATAACTAATTCAAAATAATTAACGTTATTTAGTAAAATAATATTATTTTGAATAATATTAATTATTTTGAATTAGTTAATTAACGTTAATTAACTAATTCAAAATATTAATTAACGTTCTTCATCCCGATTGATTTTTTAAGTTTTATGATGTGAGTGTAGAGATTTAATATATTTTTATGTTATTTTGGTTGTTCCAAAACCTGAATTGAAAAAAGCAGTTAATTAGTTAATTAGTTAAATAACGTTAATTAACTAATTCAAAATAATTAGTTAATTAACGCTAATTAACTAATTCAAAATAATTAATATTATTCAAAATAATATTATTTTACTAAATAACGTTAATTATTTTGAATTAGTTATATTTTTGAATATTTTTAAAATTCAACTAATTACATCATCAAAAATATTAACGCTTTTAATATCAAAAATATTAATAAAATATTAACGCTTTATTAATATTAAAAAATATTAACGTTTTTTAATATCAAAAAATTAACGTTTTTTTTAAAAATAATAATTTAATTAGTTAAAAAATAATTTGAATTTTAGTATTTTGATTAAATGATGTAAATATGTTATGCTTTTTTTATTTTGATTTTTTTTTTGTTTTGATTAAATGACATATTTACATGTGTCAGGGCCATTTTTGAACCTTCTCTCTTTAAGCCTCCATGTTTCTGCCACGTCAGCGAAATTTTAACCCCGTTTGTCTTTTTTTAACGGCAGGGGCACGAATGACCCAAAAAATATAACGTTAAGGGTATTTTTGGACAAAAAAAAAGTATAGGGTGCTCGGTAGACATCGCGGTAAACGTCAGGGGCAATTTTGGACCTTCTCCCAATAATACCGATCTACACATTAGAATAATATCATCACAATATTTAAAATAACCTAAATAAATTTATCACATAACCTTATCAGTCTATTTAGCACATAAGACTCGGTATCAAGTCAAACTATTGCAGTCTAAGTTAAACCCGACACAATTCTAACATCCCGACGGTTTAGTCGGACAATATTTGAGTTTAAGTTCAATTAAACTCTGCCTAAACACTTAACAATTTTCTTAGATAATTTATTATCAGTCAAAATATTTTTCATAGGCTCATAATAATTTTCAGATAATTAATATCATTTATCAAAAAAATTTAATCATTAATATCGTATTTATATAATATAAATACCACCATATTCCTTTATCATTAATATTTATTTAATATAAAATATTAATGAAAATCATAACATAATATTATAATATATTTATAATATTACAAAGTATTTTAATACTTTAAAATCACCTTTATATGATTTTTAAACAATTAAATACATTATTCGATAATTGCTATTAATATTAAAATATTAATATTTTCATGATAAAATATTAAAAGTCATATTTTATAACTTAAAATATTTTCTATAACACTTCAATCATTTTTATATGATTTTTAAAGCATTTATTCTATTTTTCCATAATTTATTTAATATATTTATTAAATAAAATAATTACCATTAATATTAATTTATTAATGAAATTCATCACAAAATATCAAAAGTCATTAAAAATAACTTAAAATATTTTCTAATACCATAATATTATTTTTCATGTATTAAAATCATTTTTAAATAATTTATTTAATATTATAATTAAATAAATAAATACCTTTTGTATTCCAAAAATATTAAATATTTTTTAAATATACTCAAAATAATTAAAACTATTTTTTAGGCTTTAAAATAATTTTTCATAATTTATTATGTATTTTTAATAATTAAAAACTATTTAATTCGATTTATTAAATAAAAATAATTATTTTCTCAAATTAAATGTCACTAAAGGACCTTATAGCGACGTAATCTGTCGCTATAGGTGTTCTTTGAGCTTCGTTTCTTCATCAACCCGTAAACGCATATCGCACTAAAGGGTGCTTGGTTTGACCATAAATCGTCCCATGATCCTAAGGTTTTCCGGGACGTTTAAAGCATTAACATTGTAGTATTGACGTAACTCTACAAACATCAACAATTGTTATGGAAATCCAACATCATAACTGAGAGATATAGGCTGTCAATTCTCGTGTCAGAGCTGTTCTTCATTTCTGGGTTTTCCAGAAATGAAGAACAGTTCATGGGTAGTACTTTCGATCCGTGTAACTTGGAATCCATTCTATTTTATGTGATATTAAGGTTTATATTTGTAGTGGAGATGTCGGTGAACAATTCTATACCATCATATCGCCTAACAATAACATAAAAGGAGATTTAGCCTAGCGGTCAAAGTGTTGCTCAGAAACGGTTCTTGAAGATCCGGGTTTCCCGAAATCTTAATCCGTCAAGTTGGTCAATCTATTTCAATTGACCCGCGATTAAATGTCATCCCGGTAATGGTATGAGTAATATAAAAGCATGATTGTATAGCCTACATGTCGAATAAACAACCTTAAATCAACAACATGGCCTAAAACATAAACACAAGCAAGATCTCAAACAGAAGACGCTGTCGACAAGATCTGGGTTTCTAGGTTGCCCGAAACCCATTCCCATACGACCGGCCAACGCAGTTTAATCGCTCATATCTCTCAATCTACTAATGATCTGGGTGATCTAAGGACACGGATCTGTACTTCTCATATTATACTACAAGGATCAAACAACAAAATAACCAAAACATATACATACAGCAAGATCAAGGGCTTTAAAAATCTTGTCAGATCACCTGGAAAAATTCTGGGTTGCCCAGATTCAAATTTTGTGTTTGGTCAACGGACTTTGACCAATCCTATCTTGCAATCTGAGTATGCCCTGAGCTTGATTCAAGTCTCAGATCAAAGCCCTAACATCAAAGAACAGATCAATAACATAGCATACACCAAACATCAAACGCACACAGATCTAAGGCCTCTGACATATGACTGCCAGGCCAATTTTTTTCCAGATTTCCAGATTTTTCAAAACATTATCTTCGTGCATCTAGATGTTATAGATCCTTGATCTAACAACCCAGATCACTTATTAACACCCTAATATACATCTTTAACCAACAGCTTTCAACATCTAACAACAATTACCAAGATTTTCCAAATTTAGGGTTTTCATACCTTTTTGGCTTTGATCATGGTTCTGATCTTGATGAACTGATAATGGAAAGTTAAAGACTGACATTAGCTTATCTTATCTCACTTTCTCACTCTATACTTTCGGATTTTAGAAGGAGAAAAGCTTTGGAGAAGAAAAAAAAATAAAGTGGGCTCTTTCTCTCTCTAAAATCTATAATAATTGATATTTTACACTATATTAGACTAATCCAAGGGGTAAGATGACTGGTAATTGATATAAAGCTATGGCTAGGGCTAGGGTTAGCCACCCCCTACAAGATTATGGCTAGATTGGCCCACTTCCTCCAATAATGCACAAAGGGTAGATTAGACATTTTGATTTTTTTTTTTTTAATGGCAAATTAGTAAATTGCCCAAACCCTTAGGGTTTAGGGTTTAACCCTTAGGATTTAGGGTTTAACCCTAACATATTTAAAATTAAATTTCTAGGATTTCAAAATAGAAAATTAATATTTCAAAATTATAATTAGGATTTTCTAATTATATTAACATTTACCAATCATTTTTCAAGCTTGCTAATTAGGATTAATATTTCCTAATCAAAAATACTAATTAACAATTAGGTTTCATAATCATGCATTAGGGTTTATAACCCAGGAATTAGGGTTTCTGAATTATTAGAAAATCTAATTACTCATTAAGGCTATCTTTGATTAGGTTTGTAATTAAAATACATAAACCTTATGCATAACACTTAAATTCCTAAATTAGAATTTTAATATCCGAATTAGGGTTTCAATTTCCTGGAACTGAAATTAGGCTTTCTAGAACCAGTTTTTAGGGTTTCTTATCAGTCGTTAGGGTTTTCTAACTGAACGTTGACGTTCTTAATATAATATTAGGGTTTGCCACTAATATAGTTTATTTGGTCAACCCTTGACCCTTAACCACATACTGAACTCATAAACAACCATATACACAGAACATATTCACGTATAATAATTCACCAAAAGATTTGTAAATCCAAAAATTTCTTTTCGGAAATATCAAATCCATACACTTATTTTCTGTCTAGGTTTATTATTTAACCTTTATTCAATAATTTAAGATTTAAATATTTTTTTCTAAATTATTGGGTCATCACATTCACCCCTTATTCTAAAAATTTCGTCCCCGAAATTTATCTTACACTATACACCATTCATACACAGCATCACATACTACGCAATACATTCCTCACCAGAGTAAAAATTTCAAGTATTACTGAGGGTTTTCTAGACCATTCTCTGTCATTTTTGCAAAGGTTATATGGAAATTCATCCGCAAACTGTCATAACTTACGAACATAGTGGGTAATTAACCCAATATGCCCTGTACTTATCAAGTACTTCTGGTCAACTATGTTTCTCGTCTCTGCCATAGCCACAAAATTTTTCCTCAGTCTTATTAGATTCCGCACCAAAACAATTTGGATCAAGAAATTTCTTTCAATGAACACTTAGAGTTTTCATAAACATTAGTCTAGCTGAATCGAATAACATAGACTCATATCAATAATTCAATTCAATCGAATTATTTAGGTGTAGCCAAACCTCATTGGCAAATTAAAATTTTGAAAATATTTTTTAGAATGACGCCATGATGCCAGATCATCAGACATTAATAGCTTGCTTGAAGATGTCGTCATTATATGACTTTGTCATAACACATCATACAATAGTGGAACAACGATTTTAGATCAATTCAACACTAAGTATTCCTGCATTTACAACTCCATCAACTTTTTATCATCTCTGCACCAGGTTACATGGTACATAAGTGATAAATAAAATAAATTTTGATATTTCAAATCATCTTCGTCTAGCTGAAACAATTAGCATAGACTGTACTTTAAATCGTTCCAAAAATGATTACGAGTCTACATTTTTTTAAAAGCACATAGTGCGTATTTAGCTTGATGTCAAAATTTTGAAGTCTAGCATAGCTAGGAGGTTTGAAAAACTTATGTCTCCACTAATAATCATTTGCTTAAACAGTCTATCTATTCTTATTATCCTTAATACTCCATTCACACCAAACTATACCTAATTCGTCAAACTTACCACACTTATGAGTTCAGGAACTTGCCACAATCATATGAGTTTAAGAACTTGTCCTAGACAGACCTTTGGCGTCCATTCGCTAAGGGGTTCATAAACATTTCATATAATTATGAGTCACAAACGTACCATAAGTATGAGTTTTAAGAACTCGTACTTAACCTTATATTCTCTACCTATAACCTATCTATGTGTTATACACATGAGAAAAGAATCACCTTCTGAACACGTATATAGCAAATAGCGTGACACATACATTTCATTGATTATCAGTGCCAGAAACTAAGTGATTTTTACACCAAGTACAATTCCCCGTCCATAACAAGGAATCATACACTCAGATGCTAACATGAGTCCTCAATTGAAATCCCCACCTAATCTTAATTCCCTTCTCAATACAAATTTCATTCAACTCGTATTCATAATCCTTTCTTGATTCTGTACCAATTCATAGACACACAATAATCTTGTTGTAAGCTTGTCAATCATTCGCTCAATCCATATCAGATAACGGGGTGATCTCATCGTATATATTACGATTCATTTCTATTCTATGATCGTTTTGCTTTTCGATCTTTTACCACTGTACTTTTAGTCTTTTAGACTCTATTTATTCATCACTACTGTTCAACTTTATTATCAGAGTTAGGGAACTCTGTAAATTATACCCCGCCGAGATTTGTCTTTGAATCTTACCGACACACTAACTCTATTTGAGTTAGTACTTATCCTAATCACTGTGGTTATTAGTCTCAAGTATTCCTACCCAAGGTTCATAACCAACAGCTTTGATACCAACTGTAGTATCCCCAAATCCAGGTCCCAAATCACCACAAATCTTGGTATGCTAATTCTATAACTATTACTATTTGCGGAAGATATAAACATAAATTGTTTATACAATACATTACCCAAGGTCGAGTAACCTTCAAATAAACATAATTCATAACTTGTCTAACATACAACATTATTATTATACTATACTATTACAATTAAGATGCACATAAAATCCCAAGTTGAACTTGGCTTTATCCTTTCCTGTATCCGACGTATTAGCCTTAATCTGCAATGTTTATCATGATATAGCAAGGGTGAACATAAGATTGCCCAGCAAGTTTAAGTTCAATAATATAATAATATATCATGATTGATAGAATCTGAATAATAAGCTGGCTATAATTCAACAATACAATTGCGAACTAGCAGGAACAAACTTTTGACTGAACATGTATTGAACATGAACAAATATATCTGAACCGAATGGTAATGAAGGTGATCAGCCTTTCATACCTGACTTATACATGCAATATTTACAGAGTACAATTCTACAATGGCAATCAGCAATGATTATCCATAAGCATATCTGAATGAAACAACTCTTAATAGAGTTAAGTAAAAACTTGCCTGAACCGTTGATTACCGCTACGTAATTTATCTAGCTTTGTCTGAAAACCTAATATAAATAATACTGATCTACACATTAGAATAATATCATCACAGTATTTAAAATAACCTAAATACATTTATCACATAACCCTATCGACCATTTAGCACATCGACTCTAAATTATCAAGTCAAACTATTGCAGTCTAAGTTAAACCCGACACAATTCTAACATCCCGACGGTCTAGTCGGACAATATTTGAGTTTAAGTTCAATTAAACTCTGCCTAAACACTTAACAATTTTCTTAGATAATTTATTATCAGTCAAAATATTTTTCATAGGCTCATAATAATTTTCAGATAATTAATATCATTTATCAAAAAAATTTAATCATTAATATCTTATTTATATAATATAAATACCACCATATTCCTTTATCATTAATATTTATTTAATATAAAATATTAATGAAAATCATAACATAATATTATAATATATTTATAATATTACAAAGTATTTTAATACTTTAAAATCACCTTTATATGATTTTTAAACAATTAAATACATTATTCGATAATTGCTATTAATATTAAAATATTAATATTTTCATGATAAAATATTAAAAGTCATATTTTATAACTTAAAATATTTTCTATAACACTTCAATCATTTTTATATGATTTTTAAAGCATTTATTCTATTTTTCCATAATTTATTTAATATATTTATTAAATAAAATAATTACCATTAATATTAATTTATTAATGAAATTCATCACAAAATATCAAAAGTCATTAAAAATAACTTAAAATATTTTCTAATACCATAATATTATTTTTCATGTATTAAAATCATTTTTAAATAATTTATTTAATATTATAATTAAATAAATAAATACCTTTTGTATTCCAAAAATATTAAATATTTTTTAAATATACTCAAAATAATTAAAAACTATTTTTTAGGCTTTAAAATAATTTTTCATAATTTATTATGTATTTTTAATAATTAAAAACTATTTAATTCGATTTATTAAATAAAAATAATTATTTTCTGAAATTAAATGTCACTAAAGGACCCTATAGCGACAGACCCGTCGCTATAGGTGTTCTTGAGCCTGTTCTTCATCAACCCAGAAACGCATATCAGACTAAAGGGTGCTTGGTTTGACCATAAATTGTCCCATGATCCTAAGGTTTTCCGGGCCGTTTAAAGCATTAACATTGTAGTATTGACGTAACTCTACAAACATCAACAATTGTTATGGAAATCCAACATCATAACTGAGAGATATAGGCTGTCAATTCTCGTGTCAGAGCTGTTCTTCATTTCTGGGTTTTCCAGAAATGAAGAACAGTTCATGGGTAGTACTTTCGATCCGTGTAACTTGGAATCCAGTTCTATTTTGCGTGATATTAAGGTTTATATTTGTAGTGGAGATGTCAGTGAACAATTCTATACCATCATATCAGTCTAACAATAACATAAAAGGGAGATTTAGGCCGGTCAAAGTGTTGCTCAGGAAACGGTTCTTGAAGATCTGGGTTTCCCAGAAATCTTCATCCGTCAAGTTGGTCAACGTCTGTTTGACCACGATTAAATGTCATCCTGGTAATGGTATGAGTAATATAAAAGCATGATTGTATAGCATACATGTCAGAAAACAACCTTAAATCAACAACATGGTCTAAAACATAAACACAAGCAAGATCTGTGGCTTGCAAAGACGCTGTCAGACAAGATCTGGGTTTCTAGGTTGCCCAGAAACCCATTCCCACGACCGGTCAACGCAGGTTTATCGCTTCATATCTCTCAATCTACTAATGATCCGGGTGATCTAAGGACACGGACGATATCAGCATTTCTCATATTATACTACAAGGATCAAACAACAAAATAACCAAAACATATACATACAGCAAGATCAAGGGCTTTAAAAATCTTGTCAGATCACCTGGAAAAATTCTGGGTTGCCCAGATTCAAATTTTGTGTTTGGTCAACGGACTTTGACCAATCCTATCTTGCAATCTGAGTATGCGCTGAGCTTGATTCAAGTCTCAGATCAAAGCCCTAACATCAAAGAACAGATCAATAACATAGCATACACCAAACATCAAACACACACAGATCTAAGGCCTCTGACATATGACTGCCAGGCCAATTTTTTTCCAGATTTCCAGATTTTTCAAAACATTATCTTCGTGCATCTAGATGTTATAGATCCTTGATCTAACAACCTGCATCACTTATTAACACCCTAATATACATCTTTAACCAACAGCTTTCAACATCTAACAACAATTACCAAGATTTTCCAAATTTAGGGTTTTCATACCTTTTTGGCTTTGATCATGGTTCTGATCTTGATGAACTGATAATGGAAAGTTAAAGACTGACATTAGCTTATCTTATCTCACTTTCTCACTCTATACTTTCGGATTTTAGAAGGAGAAAAGCTTTGGAGAAGAAAAAAAAATAAAGTGGGCTCTTTCTCTCTCTAAAATCTATAATAATTGATATTTTACACTATATTGGACTAATCCAAGGGGCAAGATGACTGGTAATTGATATAAAGCTATGGCTAGGGCTAGGGTTAGCCACCCCCTACAAGATTATGGCTAGATTGGCCCACTTCCCTCTAATAATGCACAAAGGGTAGATTAGACATTTTGATTTTTTTGTCTTTAATGGCAAATTAGTAAATTGCCCAAACCCTTAGGGTTTAGGGTTTAACCCTTAGGATTTAGGGTTTAACCCTAACATATTTAAAATTAAATTTCTAGGATTTCAAAATAGAAAATTAATATTTCAAAATTATAATTAGGATTTTCTAATTATATTAACATTTACCAATCATTTTTCAAGCTTGCTAATTAGGATTAATATTTCCTAATCAAAAATACTAATTAACAATTAGGTTTCATAATCATGCATTAGGGTTTATAACCCAGGAATTAGGGTTTCTGAATTATTAGAAAATCTAATTACTCATTAAGGCTATCTTTGATTAGGTTTGTAATTAAAATACATAAACCTTATGCATAACACTTAAATTCCTAAATTAGAATTTTAATATCCTAATTAGGGTTTCAATTTCCTGAATCAAATTAGGCTTTCTAGAACCGGCTTTTAGGGTTTCTTATCATCGTTAGGGTTTTCTAACTGAACGTTGACGTTCTTAATATAATATTAGGGTTTGCCACTAATATAGTTTATTTGGTCAACCCTTGACCCTTAACCACATACTGAACTCATAAACAACCATATACACAGAACATATTCACGTATAATAATTCACCAAAAGATTTGTAAATCCAAAAAATTCTTTTCGGAAATATCAAATCCATACACTTATTTTCTGTCTAGGTTTATTATTTAACCTTTATTCAATAATTTAAGATTTAAATATTTTTTTCTAAATTATTGGGTCATCACATTCACCCCTTATTCTAAAAATTTCGTCCCCGAAATTTATCTTACACTATACACCATTCATACACAGCATCACATACTACGCAATACATTCCTCACCAGAGTAAAAATTTCAAGTATTGCTGAGGGTTTTCTAGACTATTCTCTGTCATTTTCGCAAAGGTTATATGGAAATTCATCCAAGAAATCATTATAACTTACGAACATAGTGGGTAATTAACCCAATATGCCCTGTACTTATCAAGTACTTCTGGTCAACTATGTTTCTCGTCTCTGCCATAGCCACAAAATTTTTCCTCAGTCTTATTAGATTCCGCACCAAAACAATTTGGTTCAGGAAATTTCTTTCAATGAACACTTAGAGTTTTCATAAACATTAGTCTAGCTGAATCGAATAACATAGACTCATATCAATAATTCAATTCAATCGAATTATTTAGGTGTAGCCAAACCCCGTTGGCAAATTAAAATTTTTGAAAATATTTTTGAGAATGACGTCATGATGCTGTACTGTATTAATAGCCCGTTTGAAGATGTTCAATTTCCTGGAACTGAAATTAGGGTTTCCAGAACCGGTTTCTAGGGTTTCTTATCAGTCGTTAGGGTTTTCTAACTGAACGTTGATGTTCTTAATATAATATTAGGGTTTGCCGCTGATATAGTTTATCTGGTCAACCCTTGACTCTTAACCATTTACTGAACTCATATACAACCATATACACAGAACATATTCACGTATAATAATTCACCAAAAGATTTGTAAATCCAAAAATTTCTTTTCGGAAATGTCAAATCCATACACTTATTTTCTGTCTAGGTTTATTATTTAACCTTTATTCAATAATTTAAGATTTAAATAATTTGTTCTAAATTCTTGGGTCGTCACACAATCTCTTGGAGTGAGTCAAGGGTTAGGTTTGTTCCTGAGGCGCTTATCAGAGAGATTACTTTGTTTTGAAACTTATCATCATAGGATGCTCCTCATGATGGTGGGGTTCAGCTATCGTTGAGTCTGCACTACAATGGTTGAGTCTTTGCTACGCTTGTTTTCTTTTATGTCACTTCAGCTCTACGATCGTGGACTTCCCTTGATCATGTCTACGATTTCAATCATAGCCTTTGTATCTGTATAGTTAGCACATACTAGAGCATGTATTTCATGGTTGTAAATTAAGCATTCCTAGCTCACTTATTAACTTGTTAAACCTGGATTCATCTAGAGGTTTTGTAAAAACATCAGCAAGTTGATTTTCAGTAGGGATATATTGTAAAGATATAGTTCCATTTTGCACATGATCCCTGATGAAGTGATACCTTATTTCTATATGCATAGTCCTAGAATGCATAACATGATTATGAGTTATTGATATGGCACTTGTGTTATCACAGTGAATGGGAATGGATTTGAAATCAAACCCATAATCAGCTAGCTAATTTTTCATCCATAGGATCTAAGCACAGCAGCTGCCAGCAACAATGTATTCAGCTTCTAAAGTGGACATAGACACTGAGTTTTGTTTTTTGCTAAACCAGGACACAAGTCTGTTTCCTAGCAATTGATAGGTGCCACTGGTACTCTTTCTATCTATTTTGCAGCCTGCAAAATCAGCATCTGTGTATCCTGCTAGTTCAAATAAGGATTCCCTGGGGTACCAAAGCCCCAAGTAAGGTGTACCCTTGAGATACCTGAAAATCCTCTTTACAGCAGATAAATGTGATTCTTTAGGATTAGCCTGAAATCTAGCACATATGCATATTGCAAACATTATGTCTGGTCTACTAGCAGTTAGATATAAAAGAGAGCCTATCATACCTCTGTATTGAGTTATATCAATACTTTTACCTTTTTCATCTTTGTCAAGTTTGGTTGCATGAGCAATTGGGGTTTTTATGGGAGAGGCTGATTCCATGCCATACGTCTTAAGTAAATCTTTGATGTACTTGGCTTGGTTTATGGAGATTCCTTCATCAGTCTGCTTTACTTGCAGTCCAAGGAAGAAATTCAGCTCACCCATCATGCTCATTTCAAACTTGCTCTGCATTAGCTTGGAGAATCTCTTGCGTAACTTTTCATCAGTAGAACCAAAAATAATATCATCAACATATATTTGAACCAATAAGACTTTGTCTTTATGCTTTCTAAGAAATAATGTGGTATCTACTCTACCTCTAGTGAACTCATTTTCAATCAGGAAGTTAGTTAGTGTTTCATACCATGCTCTAGGTGCTTGTTTAAGACCATATAAGGCTTTGTCTAATCTATAAACATAATTGGAAAGAGATGGATTGATGAAACCTGGAGGTTGCTCTACATAGACTTCTTCTTGAAGTTCTCCATTCAGGAATGCACTTTTGACATCCATCTGGAAGACCTTGAACTTCATGTGAGCAGCAAATGCAAGAAAGATTCTGATGGCTTCTAGTCTGGTAACAGGTGCAAATGTCTCATCGTAGTCAATGCCTTCTTCATGAGAGTAGCCCTTGGCCACTAATCTTGCCTTGTTCTTGGTTATTACTCCATCTTCATCCATCTTGTTTCTGAAGACCCATTTGGTTCCAATGACAGGATGACTCTTTGGTCTTGGTACCAATCTCCATACTTTGCTTCTTTCAAATTGGTTGAGTTCTTCCTGCATAGCTTCTATCCAGCTGGAGTCTTCCATAGCATCATCTATCTTCTTTGGTTCCATTTGTGACAGAAAGCTTAGATAAAAGCATTCATTTTGGGTGGCAGCTCGTGTTTTGACTCTTGCACTCGGATCTCCAATGATTAGATCTTGAGTGTGATCTCTTGTCCATCTATTTTCGGTTGGAACATCTGTCCTGATACCTTCTTCTCTTAAATCTTCAAGATCTATTTCTTCTTCTTGGTGTGGAGGTTCGTTGTCTTGCATAGGCCTCTCTACGATCTCATTTTCTTGCTCAATGATTTCACTATCTGGCACTACGATCATAGTGTTGAGCTCGGCGACTTCATTTGTAGTGTTTGCATTATCGGTCGTAGTATCTTGAAGCACTATTTTGTCTAAGTCTGTTTCATCAAAGATGATGTGAATCGAGACTTCAACACTCAGTGTCTTCTTGTTGAACACTCTCAGTGGCCCTTACTTCCTGCGTGGCATATCCAAGAAAGATTCCTTCGTCTGACTTGGGTTGAAATTTTGTTAAGTACTGCTTCCCATTGTTGAGAATGTAGCATGCACAGCCGAACACATGAAAGTAGCTGACATTTGGCTTTCTTCCTTTCCACAGTTCATAGGGTGTCTTCTTGATCGTAGAGTGTATCAGTGATCTATTCTGTGTGTAACATGCAGTGTTTGACGGCTTCTTCCCAGAAGTATTTAGGTAGATGAGTTGCTACTAGTAGAGTTCTTCCAGCCTCTATCAAAGTTCTGTTCTTTCTTTCTGCTACTCCATTTTGTTGAGGAGTTGGTGGAGCTGAGAAGTTATGACTGATGCCATTGTCTGTGCAGAACTGGTCCATTTCTGAGAAGTCAAATTGTCTTCCATGATCACTCCGTATAGCCTTGATTTTCTCTCATTTCTCGTTCATCACCAGTCTGAACATCTTGATTAATTGGGAGCTTGTTTCATCCTTTGAGTTTAGGAAGAATACCCATGTGAATCGGGTAGTGTGATGAATCATAATAACTAGAGAGTATCTTTTTCCTCCAAGACTTGTTGTTGGATTTGGCCCAAATAGATCCATGTGGAGCAGCTGCAGGGGCTTGTCAATAGAGTTGGTAGTTTTGCTCTTGAATGAGCTTCTGGTTTGCTTTCCAAGCTGACAGGCATTGCATGGCCTTTCTTTTATGAAGTTGAACTTAGGTAGGCCTGCAACGAGATCTTTTGATGCCAGTTTGGACATGCTTTTGAAGTTTAAGTGGGAAAAACGTCTATGCCATAGCTAGCTCATTTCTTCAGATGCTTTTGCCAGAAAGCATATTGTCTCGTCTGAGCTTAGTTGACCAAGATTCACTGTGTAGACATTTCCTTCACTTGTCCAGGTAAGCTTTACAGCAAATGTCTTCAAATCTCTGACTTGACACTAGTTGTTGAGGAATGTTACTTGATGACCCTTGTCGCAGAGTTGGCTAATGCTTAGAAGGTTGTGTTGGACACCTTCCATATATGCTACTTGGCTGAACGACACTACACCATTACCAGGAGAGCCATATCCTCTTGTCTTGCCCGAGCCATTTTCTCCAAAGATGACTGAGGGACCCTCCTTCTCTATGTAGTTAGATAGAAGGACTTTGTTCCCAGTCATGTGTCTTGAGCATCCACTGTCCAGATACCAGGTTGTGATCGTGGAGCTCATTTCCTGTCATAACATTGAACCTTCATTTTGGTACCCATATTTGCATGGGTCCTATTTTGTTAGTACCCTTGGGGACCCAAATCTGTCTAATCTTGGGTCTCACGTGCATGGAATTATAATAGCATCTTGTAGCCTTGTGACCAACTCTATTGCACACAAAACATTTAGTATGATACATGCATGTGTGTGTGTGTGATAATTCATCCTCTATTTGGACTTGTGTGGTTCTTTAGTTATCCTTCTGTTAAACTGATTTTTCTTCTTCCACATGTCCTTGGGTTTGATAAATAGTGATGAGTGTGTCTTACTTGATTCTACGATTCTTCGAGGTTGGTAAGTAGAGATTGGGTTACTCTTCTCTTTTATGAAGCCCATGCCAGCATGAGATCCTTTACTCCTTTGAGTATGAATGGAAACAGTAAAACAAGGTTGGGCTGGTTCATCCTTCTGTGAGGATTTCACAAAGGTAATGCTTCTACTAAAGCTTGAGGCATTACTAGTGTTAGTTTCCTTTGTCTTTTCCACACATGGCTCTGAAGTGGATTCCCCAAAGCCTAGGCCTGCTCATTAAATGCATTTCATTTCTCGACTAGAGAGCAGGGAGTCCATGGATGATGAGGATTTGTTCCATGTAGAGATAGTCTTTTCTAGTTCCTCAATTTTAGAGGTTAGATTAGACTCTCTTTGTGCATTGAGTTTATTTGTCGGTTTTAAGATCTCATTCTCAGCCTCAAGCTTGGATAGAAGGTTAGTACTTAGAAGAGCTGTTTCAAGCTCTTCTTGAACTTTCTTTTTCTCCTCTTTAAGAAGAGAATGATCCTTAGACATAACTCTAAACTATTTCATGTATTGATGTAGATCAGTTTTTATGCCATGTAATGCAGTTCTCAAATCATTAATGTCTACATCAGAAGAGTTAAAGTCAAATACCTCATCGAGACTTACTTTATGTATGTTGGAATTTTGTTTGTCCTTTGCATGGTTGGCCATTAGGCATAGATTAGCCATTTGTGGTTCTTCATCATCTCCAGAATCAGGATTTGAGTCATTGTCTGAATCACTCCACGATCCTCCAGCTACCAGGCCTTTGTCTCTCTTATGAGGCCTTTTGTTGCCTTTGTATTCCTTCTTTGCATGTGATTTCTTCTTTAGTTCTTCTCTGAGAGGTTTGTTGCAATTGGCAATGAAGTGGCCAGGCTTCTTGCAGTTGTAGCATAGATCATTCATTTGCTCCTGGCTGCTGTAGTTGCTGACCTTCTTGGGCTTGTTGGTTTTGCCTTGATGCATGAACCTTCTTAGTCTTTTTACCAGCATAACAAAGTCTTCATCATCGTCTTCTTCATAGTCAGAGCCAATCTCAGTGTTGACCTTGGATGCACTTTCAGTTGCTTTGAGAGCAACACCCTTATCCTTCTTTCTTCCTTCTGATAGGGTTTCAGCTTGTTGAGTCAACTCCAGTTCGTATGTCAGGAGATTACCATATAGTTGTTGAACTGTCATCTCATGAAGATTCTTTGACTCTCTTATAGCAGTGGTTTTGGCATCCCACCTGCTCGGTAGGGCTCTCATGAACTTTATGATTAGATCTTTGTTTGGATAGATCTTCCCATAGGCTCGTAGAGAGTTGAGCAGAACGTTGAATCTCTCGTATGTTGCAGTGACTTTTTCTCCTTGAACATGAGCAAACATCTCATACTGCTGTGTCAGGAGAGATTGTGTGTTTTCTCTTATTTCTTCCGTTTCTTTGTGCATGATGAGTAGAGCTTCCCAAACCTCCTTTGCTATTTTGTTGTTGACAACATTTTCGAACAAATCGTCTTCTAAGGATTGGAACAAAATGTTCTTGGCCTTCTTGTCGAGTTGGACAGCTCTCTTCTCATTGTCAGTCTATTCTTCTTTGACTTTGATTTGTATTCTGTTTGGATCGTCCGTAGTTGGTGCAAGCTTTGTTGGAATATAGGGCCCATTTTGAACGGTCTCAGATAGATCTTCATCTATTGAGTCCATGTATGCTTGCATACGAACTTTCCAGTTAGCAAATTTATCCTTGTTGCACATTGGTGGCTTGCTGCCTCCTCCAGTTCTTGATTCACTTGGTAAGTGTGCCATTTGATCTACTAAAGCTTTGTAGGCTGTATAATAGAACCTGCTCTGATACCAATTGTTAGTTCCCAGAGGCACAATAGTTATCTAGAAGGGGGGTTGAATAGATATTTAAAAATCTTTTCGTTTTAATTTGTTTGTAGATAATGATTAAAACTTTAGCGAAATTAATATCAACTTTAATATCCCTTAAGATAGTGAGTTTATGAGAGTGAGGCAGATATTGCAGTTATAGTAGATATAGCAGTTATAGTAAGAATGTAAGAGACACGGTCGTTTTAAGTGGTTCAGAGCACCTAAAGCTCCTAGTCCACTCTTCTACTCCTCGAGTAGGAAATCCACTAAGGATGTCTTTTACAACTTCTAAATCACACAGATTCTTTCTAGACCAGCAGTCTAGGAATTTCTTAGTTCACTCTTGAACTCTTCAAGTCCAGCAGACTTGGCTCTTTACAGTTCACTTAGAACTCTTTAAGTCCTTCTGACTTGGAACTCTTTCTTCAGTTTGTTGGTAGTTGTTGAGTTCTTGATGGTTGCTACTCAGTTGTTGTTTAAGTACTTATTCGAAAGAACTGAGTAGCTGAGCATGCTTTTATTTTTCTCAGATCGTAGAGTTGAGCTTTGAGAGTTCTTGTACGTTTTTGTTCAATACTTTCTTGCCTCTCTCATTTGCTTGATTTGCATATATGTGATCTTGAAAACTATCCGTTGGATCCATCCGTTGAAGCATTAAATGCGTTTGAACTTTCTGTTCTTTGATGGAGACTTTTCTACACATCTTCTAAATTGCATTCTGGCCCACTGACACAGCATACTGCTTTATCACCTAACACCTGAAAAGGTGTTTTCCCCCTTACCAATGGTACTTTCCTTAGCTTCTTCAATACGCTTCTTTGTTGCATACTAAGGATATCTCTTATGTCTTTGGGACTAGTGAGTACTACAACGTTTAGAATCCATTCCTCATTTGTTGGAGTTTGTCTCCACATAAAGCGTGAGGCTTGATGCTTCTGACACAAGACATATGAAACTCTACGATTTAGATCGTGGTACTCTATGATTCAGATCGTGGTGACTTGTCACCTTGGTGCTTGGTCTGATGCTATCAGCTGAGAGCACTACGATTTCTCTTAAATACTTGCACACTACGATCTTCGCTTGCTTGAGTTGTAAAACTACGTTTCCGAGAGCACACTATGATCTCTGAGTTGGCTCGGCAAACGTTGGCACCACTCTACGATTTTCGAAGAGGCCCTTCAAGGCAGGCACACTACGACCCTTGAAGCTCTACGTTTCTGCCTTGACTTCTGCAATGTTGATCAGATTTACACACTACGAATTCTTTGAAGCTTATCTATTACATCTCAAGATCAACCTAACAGCTTTGATCTTTCTATCTATACAATCATTTACAGAATGATACACGTTAAGAGCTTAGATCAACCTAACAAATTTGATCTATCACTAAGTCCTTGTACATATATTCCAAGAAGGACTTTATAAATAATCATGAGCATTTACATTTAAAACATCAAATCCAGATATACATTCTCCCAACAAATCCTAATAAGGGATTAGAAACCCTAATCTCCGGATTAGAAACCCTAACGCAAAGTTGGAAACCCTAGTCATATGCCAGGAAACCTTAATTTAAAAGCCGGGAATCCTAAACCCTAAATTAGGAAACCTTAATCCTAATTGGCAAGCCTAATGTGTTTATTAAACTTAAAATATGATTAGAAAACCCTAATTATATTTTAGTATCTAAATTTCTATTTCACAAACCCTAATTGTAATTTAGAATTTAGAGTTTTTAATTTTTCTAATTAAAAACCCTAATTAGAAATTTTTAGAAACTAATAATGTAAAACCTAAGGGTTAGAACCTTAGGGTTAAACCCTAAGGGTTAGAACCTTAGTACGTATAATAACTAGGGTTATTATGCGTGAGAAATACGAGTATGGTACGAGTTATTATACGAGTATAGAAAGAAGAATACGAAGAGATTATGAGAATACGAGAAAAGAATGCGTAGAATACGATTAGTCTTAATGGACTTTGTGTTCATGGACTTTGTAGAATCCAATTGGACTTGGATTATGTCAAGCCCAATGATTTGTGAAATCAAGCCCAAGTTAGGCCCAATAAGAATTAGGGTTAAGGCCCAAACCAAGAAAAGAAACCGCGGATCAAACCGATGGGTAAACGGATGGGTAAGAACCATTGGGGCAACCCATGGGGTGACCCATGGGCATGTGGGCCGGCCACTTGGCCACCAAGTAAGGGTGGTGGCCAAGTTAACTTGGTGGCTAAGATGTGGAGGAGGTGGGAATAGTAACTTTAGGGGCGAAATGACCATTTTGACCCTAGCTTGGAAAATCTATAAATAGAAAGCAAAATTTTCATTTTCTAGGATTTTGAAAATCCTATAACTTGAGAGAGAGATTTCAGATGAAGGAGAGGAGGAAAAGAAAGATGAAAAGCTTGCTCGTGAGCAAACTTTGTTCGACGGAAGGAGATTAAAAAAGAAAGGTAATCCAAAAACCTAACTTCTAGATTATTTTCTTTATTTTTCTATGTTAAAATATAGTTTAATGAGAATAAGTAGTAAAAGATGTTGAGAATGATTTCATATAGTTGAAATCATGAGAAAATAAGAAATAAGAAATTTAGTTTATAAATTTCTTAAGGAAGTATAAGATTCGTAAGGATTTTGAGCGATCCGAATGAATTTTATGAATGAGTAGGTCAAATAAGTAAGGAATGATGTTCTATAACATCAAATTCCAAGAAAAAGTGAAATCGTAATCCAAAATATCGATTAAAAATGATGAACGAACGAAGAACACACGAAGAACACAAAGAACGTTGTTGATGGACAAATTTAAAACCATCGTAGTGTAATTGTTGTTGATGGACAAGTTTAAAACCATTGCGTATAAGTTAGTTGCTTATTTCTTGGTTAGGAATGTTAGAAACGTTCATGAAGAACAGATTAAATTGAGTTATAACAAAGTTATGGCAAAATTTTCGTAAAAGAAGAACAAAAATTTGAAAGTTAGTAAATGAACCCGAACGTGTAGGGTTTCATAAGAATGTAATAGAACGTATAAAACATGAGTCGTAGACTCAAGAATGAACGAATTCTGAGTTCGGATGACCGAATTACGGACGAACGAACGAAGAACGTTAAAAACGTTAAAATGAACGAAGAGCGAAGATTAAGCCAATTGAATAGCATGTTAACGGATTCAGAACAAATTTCTGTCTGTGGGTAATCAAAGTACGTAAGATAAGGAAGAGAATAGCTTTGGAATGACCTCGTTCTGAGTTATAACGAAGAAGTTATGAGATCGTAATGTACGCGTCTCAAACTTAATGAAAGACTTAGAAATTTATCTAGGGTTTAGGCTCGGCGCCGCAGCGCCGGCTGAACTTTGAGAAGTGGCACAGTAGCGCGATCTCGGACCTCAGTTGTTGTTAATTGGCATCGCAGCGCGAGAGATAACAAAGGACTTGGCCTAGCGCATACCACCCTCGAATAGAGGAGAGAGAGTAGAGTAGGTCGTGGCCAGCAGCAGAGAGGAAAGGAAGAACGCAGTGTCACTTGGTCACGGCAGAGACAATGCCTGAAATGAGATTTTTATTTCTCAAGTACTGGAGGATGTGCAAGAAAGAAGTATGAACATGTAGTTCAATTAATGTAACACTTAAGTAAGTGTGTTAAACCTTTAGTGAAGGCTGAACAGAAAGATTAAACGAGATTAAAAGAAGGTGAATGCGAGTTACGTAACCGATGTCCGGGGACCGTAGTCGCAATAAACGAACGTGAGGGATTGCTAAGATTGTGATTCCTTAGACGTTGAGTAACGAGGGTAATGAAGAACATTTCGATGTTATGTTATGGTAAGGTAAGATGAATGTAAAGCGTATAGACGTTGTGAACGCAACGTTGTTGCGAAGAACAATCGGTCTTAGCATACAATGTTCTGTATGGCTTTGACATTAAGAAATAATAATGAACATGGGGTTTATGGGATGGATAACGATCAAAAGTGATTAAAACCTTGAATAAAGGTTGAATGAGAGATTAAGAGACGAGCAACATGAACATTGAATACGTAAATGATCCTTGTAAATCGTATTCACGTCGGACGAACGTTCTAAGTATACCCTGGTTATATGACATAGACGTTGACGAAGATAGTACATAAAATATGAATTGTTGAGAAAGCCGTAACGAACGGTAATAAGATTAATGAGAGCCGAATGTGATTTGGATAAGAATGAGTCCTGAGGTATGGCAATTGCTTGCCAGAAAGCCATAAGGAATAAGAAATTGACTTAACGAACATTATAATTTAATAGTTCGTATAAGTTAAGAGAAATTTAGGTTGTGGTACAATCGTAACCTTTGATGGTTGACATATGGGAGTTGGGCTAAACAATTCCTTCAGAGAGCGAAGGTATATACAAAACTGGCAACCGATCTAACCCACTGTGTGGGCAGTGTAGACGAGATGAGAACTTGTTTATTGGTTGTTTGTGGGAAACCACTCAGAGTACCATATGAACTACTAGCAGAGAAGCGATGTGTGCTGAGTCCTAGAGAAGAATAAGAAGAAGATAAAAATGTAAATCATCAAAGTTGATGAACGTTTTGAGTAAGACATCTCCGTATGTCATGAAACCATAAACCGGTAATGAAAGTTAGTCGCGTAAAATTATATTGTAAGAACGTGAACCTTAAGAAGTAAAGTTAAGTAAACCAATGCGTAAGTCAAGTATATGACTAATTGGTGTATTTGTTATTTCCTTATGTGTTATAGGGATTGAATGAGCGATTCAAATAGTAGTCGAAATGCGTGTAAGGCAAGTTTCCTAACTTCATTCATATTCTAAATGAATTCTAGTTTCTTAAACTTCTCAGATGTTGAACTTGAGAAGTTATGTCTATGTGCAATTGTGCGATAATTGTGCAAGGTGGTAGAACGTATGAGGCCTTGTGCCACAATGTGAACACTTTGGTGTTTCTATGAGATGAACTGCTCTATGATTGAACTGTTCAATAAAAGAATGTTCTGTTTATACATGAACCGTCATTGTTAAGTTTTTGCTATTGATTCTAGCCAGACAGAATGAGTATGAAAGATAGTAGAGAATGAAAGTATTTCAAAGTGAATGTGACTAATGTTTTAAATTGATAGGAATCGAGATTATTCCTATTGTTCAAGATGTTTCATAACCTTTGTTCGGTTATTGAAGTTCCAAAGGAATGTTAAACTCTTTAAGTTGTATGTTCAACTGTTATGACTTGTTGGGCAATTGAATGCTCACACTTGCTTTAAATGGAAAACATTTTCAGCGAACGATGTTAGAAGAACTTAAGGATCCCGTATAGATCAAGCTGACGGTATTCCGATGAAGTGACATTCAGAATGTGAATGAGCGAGAAGATCAAGTGAAGAATTGTAATGTAGAAAGATGAGAATTAAACTATAGAATAGTTTAATGAACGATTATGTATCCTTGGTGGCGGATAAAAGTCACTCGTGCAAGATGTAAAGAATAATGTAATTATCATTATTTGTAATGAGAAAAGCTATAAGGTTTTAAGAACCTGGGATTTGAGAGTGTATGTTGTTATATTTCAGTATATAATGATGTATGTTGGATGAATGATGTACTCGTGACGTACGAAATCCGAGTGTGAAGATAGACCGGATTTTGGGGCGTTACAAGTTGGTATCAAAGCTGATAGGTTATAAACCTTAGGTATGAGTAGCTAAGGTTATAATCGTAAAGAGAAGGATAAGAAGATCACCACGTGATCATAGTAAATCGTAGTAATAGATGAGTTGTTAAACGATGAATGATTTATAGCTAATGCTATGAATGAATGATACTACAAAGTAGTACGGGAAGAAGAACTCAAATTGAGTTGTAAAGGATAGTATACGAATTAAAGAAAATTCGTATTAAGTAAAGAGAAAGTTAGAAGTTGTAAGATTTTAAGTGAGGACTCATGTAATGGCTGAGTTATATGAATCTTTGTATGGGCAGAGGTTTGTGCTTGGCGTAACAACCACTCAGTTTATTACAGTGATAATAATTGAAATTGGTCGCGCTATCAAGATGTATATAACGAGAAGGTGAATCTTTTCTCATGTATATACTTGATAGATAGAAAATGATAAGATAGGTGCGGGTTCTTGAAACTCATACTTATGAAAAGTTTGTGACTCATAGTTATATGCTATGTTTATGAGCCCTAAGCATATGGATAGTCCTTTATTTGTTCTTGGATTACATATTGCGAAGATAAGTTCTTAAATACATATGGTTGTGGAATGTTCCTAAACACATAAAGTGTGGTAAGTTGATGAACTATACTAAGGTATAGGAATGTTTAGACTGAAAGTAAGTATTTTCAGTAGACTTAGCATGGAAGGTGCTAGAGAAGATTAAGTATTATCGCAAGTAAGACAATGAATGGAGATGGAGAATAAAATATTCCAAGTCATCTAGATATGCTAGATTTCGAAATTTCTTGAAATCGTGCTAATGTGCGCGTTTTGGAAAATGAAAGAATTGGTTCGACTTTTGGAACCAATGGATTTTAAAAGAACTATTCTTGGTATGTCTATGCTAATTGTTTCGGCTAGACAGAAATTGATTTGAAATATCAAAATAAATTTTATATCATTAATGCATTTGATGCAAGGATGGTAAAAGGATGGAGTTATTAATGCAATTGAACCTGGTGGGATATGATCTTAGGATCAACAACCTGTTATGGTATGATGTATAATGACGAAGTCATAAACTGATGAAGTCCTCAACGTACTATGAAGAGTGCAGTATCATGACGTCATAAAACGTTTTGATGTATTGCGAAAGAATTTAAAGAAGTAGTCGATGTCAATTGATTTGACTAAACGAATATTTCAAGAAATATCCAAAATTTTTGGTATTAAGTTTGAGGTGAACATACCCCGAAATGGGGATATACGATAGGTTGATCACCTACGTATGGATAGAGGTGGTTTACAATCTTTGTGATTGTAAACTTACCGTGGAAAGAAGGGTTTACGGCGAAATGTTGTTTAACCTAGTAAGAGTTCATGGTCAATTTGACCCCTCAGCAAAAGTATGAAATGTTTTAAAGGATATTTTATATTCCTCATTATTCCTTCTACTTCATGATTCTGGATAGGTTATGGAGGTTAGGAATGATGGGAAGATAAGAACTTCTTTGAAGAGAAGTTGAGAAGAAGAGAAAGCTAAAAATTTCAAGGATAAAATTCTGGGAAAAAGGGAAGAATGTGATGACCCGGGTATGGGTATGGTTTGAAGAAATTCTGAGGACGAAATTTTTATAAGGGGGGAAGGATGTGACAACCCGAAAATCCGGATTGTCCAGAAATTAAGATTTAAAGAATTAGTTATTAATAAAAGTGTGACGACCCCAAAATAGGTCCATTCCATCCAACCCATTCTGAGTCGCCAAATACATGGTACAGAAAACAACTACAACTTTATTACAACAATAGTCGTGCAAAATACAATAACTCATGTGTTGTGAGTTTTGATACAAATATATATATCAACTGTGACTCTTGTCACCCACTTGGGTAGCACGTCACCATGACATCTTACATAAAGGTATAGTCAAAAACTGTTTTAGAAATTAAAATCTTTGTGAAGTGCTCAAGGAAACCTTCGTGCATGGGAGGCCATGCTTCTAGGTTATGATAGATATCACATGGCAGCAGAATTATCCTTGGTTGACCCAATAGACCCCAAAGAAAAATGAGAAGATTACTATCATATTCTTTCCAATGGTGAGTCTTCTCTTGACATATCATTATCTCCACTGTCTCTAATTGAGAGTTATACTTCAACCAAACACCGAGATTATATAGGTAGTGCTCGTAGATATACTCAGCAAGTGGATGAGCACAACCCTGTCTTATGATGACACGAGGTTGTATGTCATTAGACATCTTGTATGATAATGGCAAAACACCCTTCCAACGTTGGGTTCGCCTTACCCTAGTTGATTCACCAAATATAACTACTAAATGATGTATACAACACCTTTCTATACTGCTTAGGGAGAACCTCCATAGCTAGAGACCACCGTTCTATTTCCCCATTACCCTCGCTCGACCCAGCTACACTCTTATTACCTGAAACGGAATTGTGAAGCAAAAGGGAAAGCACAACTAGCCCAATAAAGAATATCATGACTAAAGATAATTAAATTATCAATAGCCTTCATCAGTAATAAATAAGAGATTTAAAACATATGGTAGATGATAAAACTTTTCAACCATAGTTGCAGTGGAACAAGCAATCCATTAGAAGAGTCAAATAGACTATAAAGTCTATTATCTTCTCCATGTTAAAAATCCACCAACAATGTTTTATCCCTGTAACATCAATCAATAATTCTGGTCCACAATCATATGAATAACTCATAATCATAATTGTGATTCTAAATTTCCTCTTCGTACCCAGGACGAAGAAAATTTTTATCACATGTCTTTACCCGAAACATCAAAGATCATGGTTATACCAAATCACAGTTCCTGTTTATAATCATACTAACAATTTCATCTTTGCACTACAGGCCAAAGATATTTATCAACAGACCATCTTTGCACTACAGGCCAAAGATATTCAACAACAGGTCATCTTTGCATTACGAGCCAAAGATATTCCTCAACAGTTCATATTTGCATTACAGGCCAAATATATTCATCAACAGTTCATATTTGCACTACAGGCCAAATATATTCATCAACAGTTCATATTTGCACTTCAGGACAAATATATTAATATCTCAAAGAAATATATAATCATTTTAGAATTTATATAAACAATTACAACCACGTTGATCATTTCACCTTTGCACTTAAGCTAAAGATATTCAATTATAAATTCAATGGTCATGATCATACCAGTCAACAATTCAACTTTGCACTACTGGCCAAAGAGAACCCATAGTCATGATTATACCAAAAATCTACCCATCTTTACACTCAAGTCAAAGAGAAATATCATCATTAGGGTTATAAAAATGTTATATATGATAATAAAAATAATATGATCAACATATAGTTTTAATCTTAAGAGTAATATTCATAAATCAACTATAATTTGGTTAGAAAAGAACCTAATTTTGTCATGAATAGTAACTCGTGAATAGTAACCCATGAATAGTAACTTTGTGAATAGTAACTCATGAATAGTAACTCGTGAATAGTAACTCATAAATAGTAACTCGTGAATAGTAACTCATGAATAGTAAACCCAACACAAAAAGGTAGAAATTCCACAATAAAATCCATACTAATATTTCGGTATAATGATATTGAAATAACATTTCTTAAACTTATAAACAATTTATTTTAATTGTTTATACTTTACTAAATAATGCATTTAATCATTCTAAAATGCCAAACTCATAAGATTTCATCACCAATAACCAAAACCCTCATCAAAAATCTGCATATAACTCATGTATGATTCCCAAGCCATAAAATCATATTTTCCAATTTTCTTACTCCACATAACATATTTAATTCCTTTACTCATAACTAGACCATTTTCATGAAAAATACCAAATCAATTCCAAAAATATTTCTTTTCTGGGATTTAGCAGAATATAGTCCCATATTGAACATATATTTTTCTCAGAATTTTTAAAATTCATTTACTATTTTTCATATGGCCAAAACCGCCAAATATTTAGACATTTATCATAAATTGTACTTTTATCCAAAAATTCCAAAATTCACAGAGTACACTGATATTATATAGATGTACTCCCAATAAAAATTTCATTAATTTTGGAGTTAACCACAAGGAGTTATAAGGGTTTTCTTTTAAAATAGTTTTTTCCCGTAAAATTCATAACTCTTAATCTATACATCCAAAAATCGCTATTTTTGGACACAATCAATAAAACTCATCAAAATATCATTTCAAAGTTTTCCAGAATTGTCTGAAGGTCGGAAGAAGTACAAACCGAAAAACATAATAACCCTTTAAAATCCCTACTTTAAAAAAAAGCGAGATTTCCGATTTGGAATATCTGATGAAAAGTCAAGGAACCTTGCAAATCAATAGCAACTCTCAAAGTATCTAAATACTCACAAAAATATACTTAATAATATAGAGAGAAAACTTATGTTTTTGGTGTGATTTTCAATTCTAACATAAGCACCTATTTATAGGAAAATGCTAGAACACCAAAGGAGACTAAATAATAAATTAATATTATTTTATTTCCTTATTCCTACGCATGCTCTTGACCAAGATCAGACACCAGCCATCTTTAAACAAAATTTGGCAGCCCACATGTGTTAAAACAAAAGTGGGTCCCACCTAATTTTAATAAAAATCATTTTATTTTCTGAAACTTCAATAATTCATAGAAAATAGCCCGTTTATCAGAAAAATACGAATTTTATGTCCATTTCGCATGAAATCGAATTCTCTACAACTTTGTAGCTTTGAGTTTTTCCAAATTCCAAACATAAAATATCTGAAATCCATAAACGGATGATTTTTAATACCTCTACACCGACAAAATACTGATAAAACGCCTCAGTACTAATTCCTTCATTTTTATCCACATAAAAATAAATATATCCATCATTTATATCCACATAAAATAAATATTTTCTTATTATATAAATCAATAATTAATTATTCACAAATAATATTACGAGAATCACAATAATGACAAACAGCAGCGCCTCAGAAAGAGGGGCTTTTCGATAAGGATTTCTCTCATCGCCGCAATTAGGTGACCAAACCTCTTCTTTACGTAACTTTCTAGACATTGTCAATAATTCTATCTAATAATATTATTCCAAATAATATGAATTATTGATCCGATAATGGAGATGATGTGCGAAGGACAATTATTGAAACAACAATAATATAAAATATCAACGCAAAGAATTATTGAATCAATAAAATAAAATATTGAATAAGAATTCACCGTAACAATTATTGAGTAGTGCCTTCTTCACGTAAGGATCAATAATTCATCAATATTGTGCAATATCATGTACTCTTGTAAGCAACAACGCCAGACATTTTACTTTACCCACCGGTATTCCTACAAGATAATCTGAGTAACGATTACGCCGTTATTTATAAAAACTCAAACTTTTCGCTTTTTTCATCCTACAGCTTATTCTCACATTATGGGGCCCATAATCGGTCAGTGTCTGGCATACTACTAATATTCTCCGACAGAAAGAATATTCCACGACCAAACGAATATTCCCCGATAAAAATGAATATTTTATAACGACTTGCGTATTTTGAAAAATTTGCACATTTCACCCATAACCAAAGCATTATATCAAATTAACACATTATTATTCACAATAATAAATAGAGGAAATTCGATTTTATTCATTAAAAAGTTGGGGTCTTACAACCTCCCCTCCTTATGAAATTTCGTCCCCGAAATTTACGTACCTGGTATTTCAAAGAGTTGAGAATACCTTGCTTTCATTTCAGATTCCATCTTCCCTGTCCTCATGATTTCTCCATTGCTCATCTCCTGTATTTCAGATATCATTCTAGAATACAACTTCAAAACAAAGGTTAATTGACATATCACAATTTGTCAACTTAAGTAAAAATTTTAGCTTAAGTAGGACACACACTAGCGAAGGATATTACTCGTCTCTCCCTTCCTAGTTCTAATCCCGGATCTCCGTCAGAGATCATATTCCTAAGCTCTGATACCAACTGTGACTCATGTCCCAACCGTGGGACAAAGACCTCACAAAGGATACCTATCGGTTGCCAACTTCAGAATCCAAGGCGTCCCCTTCGGAGAGTCTGGCTTTGGTGCATCCCCCATCAACAGGAAGTCACCAGATAGAGGCTCGGGGCTCTTTACTTATAGCTCTGATACCAACTGTGACTTTTGACACAAACTTGTGTCAGCACGTCACCATGACATCTTACATAAAGGTATAGTCAAAAACTGTTTTAGAAATTAAAATCTTTGTGAAGTGCTCAAGAAACCTTCGTCATGCATGGAGGCCATGCTTCTAGGTTATGATAGATATCATATGGCCACGTAATTATCCTCGTTGACCTAATAGACCCCAAAGAAAAATGAGAAGATTACTATCATATTCTTTCCAATGGTGAGTCTTCTCTTGACATATCATTATCTCCACTGTCTCTAATTGAGAGTTATACTTCAACCAAACACCAAGATTATATAGGTAGTGCTCGTAGATATACTCAGCAAGTGGATGAGCACAACCTTGTCTTATGATGACACGAGGTTGTATGTCATTAGACATCTTGTATGATAATGGCAAAACACCCTTCCAACGTTGGGTTCGCCTCACCCTAGTTGATTCACCAAATATAACTACTAAATGATGTATACAACACCTTTCTATACTGCTTAGGGAGAACCTCCACAGCTAGAGACCACCGCTCTATTTCCCTCACACCGCCGACAATTCCCACACACTCTTATTACCCGAAAAGGAATTGTGAAGCAAAAGGGTGAGCACAACTAGCCCAGTAAAGAATATCATGACTAAAGATAATTAAATTCTCAATAACCTTCATCAGTAATAAATAAGAGATTTAGAACATATGGTAGATGATAAAACTTTTCAACCATAGTTCCAGCGGAATGAGCAATCCATTAGAAGAGTCAAATAGACTATAAAGTCTATTATCTTCTCCATGCTAAAAATCCACCAACAATGTTTTATCCCTGTAACATCAATCAACAATTCTGGTCCACAATCATATGAATAACTCATAATCATAATTGTGATTCTAAATTTCCTCTTCGTACCCAGGACGAAGATAATTTTCATCACATGTCTTTACCTCAAAACATCAAAGATCATGGTTATACCAAATCACAGCCTCGCTTTATAATCATACTAATAATTTCATCTTTGCACTACGGGCCAAAGATATTCATCAACAGCACCATCCGTGCACTACAAAGCCAAAGATATTCAACAACGTCATCTTTTACACTACTGCCAAAGATATTCCTCAACAGTTCATATTTACACTACAGGCCAAATATATTCATCAACAGTTCATATTTGCATTACAGGCCAAATTTATTAATATCTCAAAGAAATATATAATCATTTCAGAATTTATATAAACAATTATAACCATGTTGATCATTTCACCTTTGCACTTAAGCTAAAGATATTCAATTATAAATTCAATGGTCATGATCATACCAGTCAACAATTCAACTTTGCACTACTAGCCAAAGAGAACCCATAGTTATGATTATACCAAAAATCTATCCATCTTTACACTCAAGTCAAAGAGAAATATCATCATTAGGGTTATAAAAATGTTATATATGTTAATAAAAATAATATGATCAACATATAGTTTTAATCTCAAGTGTAATATTCATAAATCAACTATAATTTGGTTAGAAAAAAAAACCAATTTTGTCATGAATAGTAACTCGTGAATAGTAACCCATGAATAGTAACTCATGAATAGTAACTCATAAATAGTAACTCGTGAATAGTAACTCATGAATAGTAAACCCGACACAAAAAGGTAGAAATTCCATAATAAAATCCATACCAATATTTCGGTATAATGATATTGAAATAACATTTCTTAAACTTATAAACAATTTATTTTAATTGTTTACACTTTACTAAATAATGCATTTAATCATTCTAAAATGCCAAACTCATAAGATTTCATCACCAATAACCAAAACCCTCATCAAAAATCTGCATATAACTCAAGTATGATTCTCAAGCCATAAAATCATATTTTTCAATTTTCTTACTTCACATAACATATTTAATTTCTTTACTCATAACTAGACTATTTTCATGAAAAATATCAAATCAGTTCCAAAAATATTTCTTTTCTAGGATTTAGGAGAATATAGTCCCATATTGAACATATATTTTTCTCGAAATTTTAAAATTCATTTACTATTTTTCATATATACCAAAACATTGAATATTTAGACATTTATCATAAATTATACTTTTATCCATAAATTCCGAAATTCACAGAGTACACTGATATTATATAGATGTACTTCCAATAAAAATTTAATCAATTTTAGAGTTAACCACAAGGAGTTATAAGGGTTTTCTTTTAAAATAGTCTTTTCCCGTAAAATTCATAAATCTTAATCAATACATCCAAAAATCGCCATTTTTGGACACAATCAATAAAACTCATCAAAATATCATTTCAAATTTTTCTAGAATTTTCTGAAGGTCTAAAGAAGTACAAACTGAAAAACATAATAACCCTTAAAATCCCTTACTTTAAAAGAGCAGTACTTCTGACTGGAATATCGGATGAAAAGCCGAAGGAACCTTGCACCGAATAGCAACTCTCAAAGTATCTAAATACTCACAAAAATATGCTTGATAATATAGAGAGAGAAAACTTATGTTTCTGGTGTGATTTTCAATTCTAACATAAGCACCTATTTATAGGAAAATGCTAGAACACCAAAGGAGACTAAATAATAAATTAATATTATTTTATTTCCTTATTCCTACGCATGCTCTTGACCAAGCTCAGCCACCAGCCATCTTTGAACAAAATTTGGCAGCCCACATGTGTTCAAACAAAAGTGGGTCCCACCTAATTTTAATAAAAATCATTTTATTTTCCAAAACTTCAATAATTCATAGAAAATAGCCCGTTTATCAGAAAAATACGAATTTTTGTCCATTTCGAATGAAAATGAATTCTCTACAACTTTGTAGCTTTTAGTTTTTCCAAATTCCAAACATAAAATATCTGAAATCCACAAACGGATGATTTTAATACCTCTACAATCGACAAAAAATAATCGATAAAACACCTCAAAGATTAATTCCTTCATTTTTATCCACATAAAAATAAATATATCCATCATTTATATCCACATTAAATAAATATTTTCTTATTATATAAATCAATAATTAATTATTCACAAATAATATTACAGAATCACAATAATGACAACCAGCAGCCTCTGTGAAAGAGGAAGGGCTTTCCGATAAGGATTTCTCCTCATCAAAAGTGCAATTAGGTGACCAAACCTCTCCTCGATGTAACTTTCTAGACATTGCCAATAATGCTATCTAATAATATTATTCCAAATAAAATGAATTATTGATCTGATAATGGAGATGATGTGTAGTGACAATTATTGAAACAACAATAATATAAAATATCAACGCAAAGAATTATTGAATCAATAAAATAAAATATTGAACAAGAATTCATCGTAATAATTATTGAATAGTGCCTTCTTACGTAAGGATCAATAATTCATCAATACTGTGCAATATCATGTGCTACTGTGCAACAACGCGTATTACTTTACTTTACCCACCGGGTATTCCTACAAATTTAATTCGTGAACGCGATTACGCCGTTATTTATAAAAACTCAAACTTGTCGCTTTCTTCATCCGACGCTTATTCTCATTATGGGGCCCATAATCGGTCAAGGCAAATCATATATGAATATTCCCCGACAGAAAGAATATTCCACGACCAAACGAATATTCCCCGATAAAAATGAATATTTTATAACCACTTGCGTATTTTGAAAATTTTGCACATTACACCCATAACCAAACCATTATATCAAATTAACACCTTATTATTCACAATAATAAATAGAGGAAATTCGATTTTATTCATTAAAAAGTTGGGGTCTTACAAAAAGGGAATTTTTTTTATTAATACTATTATGTGCTATGTGTTTATTAATCGTTCTATAACCTAGGATGATTATAATTCGGGAGGATTCTGGCTACGAGCTAGATTTAACGAGTAAGAATTTTCAAGACGAAAATGAATGTTTTTCGGGAAAAAAATATTTTTGGGAAAAAAGACGAAATAGGCACTATTCACCCGTTTCTGCTCGGAGATTTATTTTGAAATTCCGAGAAGTTATTGATTACGTAAAATGTTGAGACGTGATGGACTATTCAATAATATTTTAGTTATGGCAAAAACGATGTTTTCGCATTCGGACTCAAAACCTAAGGGTTAGGAAAAGTGAGTTCTGTAAATGTAATGAGTACGTATAATAACTAGGGTTATTATGCGTGAGAAATACGAGTATGGTACGAGTTATTATACTGAGTATAGAAAGAAGAATAAGTCTGACGTATAATACGAATATCGCATTTGAGTTAAATACTGAAGAGATTATGAAAATACGAGAAAAGAATGTCATGACCCCCCCAAATTAGGTATACATCACCCATCTTGGGTCGCCGATATCATGGTACAAAATTCAAATACAACTTACTAATACAACCGTATGGTACAATACGACAAAATATAACTGTGAGTTTGAATACAATTATTGTCTACTAGAGATTATACAAACTCAAAAGGATTTCTCATTACAATTATTAACACATTATTTCACATAATAGTGAGGACTACTAATGCTATCCTCTGGACCGTCACTCCGTTCCCCGACTAGTCCTTGCTATGTTCTCATTTCCTAAAGAGAACAGTGAAAGAAAGGGTGAGCTCAACTAGCCCCAGTAAGAAATATTATGACTAAGATAATGCATAATAAATTATCGTTAGCCTTCAACAGTGTTAAACTGATAAAATATAACAACATCAAGTTTAATCTATGGTGAACAAGCAATCCATTAAAAGAGTCAAGTAGAGAATAAAATCTACCATCTTTTATGATTTAAAAGGTTTTTCATGACTTTTATCACGGACTCAAATTTTAATAAATAATCCATATCATCGAATCACCCATGCACTACTGCCCAAGGATATTCTTTAGTATCACGACCACAAATTATCCATGCACTACAGCCAAGGACATTCGTGTATTCATTAATGGTCATGATCATGCCAACAACTGTCCATCAATGCACTACGGGCCAATGATAACTTTTACCACATCATTTGTAACATTACGATCATGATTACACCGAATAATCTATGGTCATAATCATACCAAGTCCATCTATGCACTACAGGCCACAGATGACTTTCAACATAATATAAACATGAGGATGATGACAATGATATAAGAATTCAATAAAACAAGTTCAAGAATTAATTTATCCAGGAACTAATAATTTTCAAATTGTCAACATGATACTTCTTTGTAGAGTAAAATTCAAGAATGATCAGAAGAATATTTCCATGAAAAGATACTGGATGAAGCGCAAATATCAAGGATATTCTACTAATTTCATGGAGTATAGAAGTCAAAACTTTAACCAACTGAGTATAATAAAGAATGGAATAACAAAAGAAATCACCATGCATGCGGTACTTAGATTGTATGAAAAGTTATTCCAACAGAATAATAATAATCTTAACCGTGTCGTGCAAAATTTGCAAGCGATGTGATGTTCCAATGTAATAATATAGACATAACTGTCAGGTGTAAAAACACACGTATATGATGTTCCAATGTAATAATAATAAAGACGGAACCAGTCCTGTAAAAACACACAAACAGGATGTTCCAATGAATAATAATAAAGATGGAACCAGACCCATGTAAAACACACACAGATGTGATGTTCCAATGTAATAATAGAAGAATGTCACCAAGTATAGGTAAATCACAGATATCTGAGTTATTCCAATGTAATAATAAGCAATGTAATAACAATGCTTCTTCATGATGAATAAGAAAGAATAACACCCCTTACATTAGTAGTAGATTGAATATCGCAGAGTAGTAATGTATACTCTTCTTCTTTCTCTCTTATTCTCTCTATACTTTCTCTCTCTATAGCTTGAATGAATTCGTGAAAAATAATAAAGCACTAGGCCTCTATTTATAGAAGATTTCTAGCTTAGCACTTGAAATGTGAAAAGGCAAGTGGCTTGACGACTGGTGATGTGAAAAGAAAAGTGGTTTGACGCCTGTAATGTGAAACGACAATTGGTTCGGACGCTTTGTAATATGAAACGGCAAGTGGTTTGACGTCTGGTAAAGGTAGTTACTATCGACGAAGGTGGTAATTACTATTGATGAAGAGACTCTTAGATGATGACATATGGGCCCCCATAAAATAACCAAACTTACCACAAACGCCTCATAATAGACTCTTTATATACATCAAGGATTGAATAAATATTACCACAAATCATTTTATTTTTAATCAACACATATTTAATCTTTCAACAATTATTAATCATTTATAACTTGTCGTCTCAATTATTGATTTAATAATATAATATATTATACGATGATAATCTTGTGACAATAATTGAATCAATAATATAAGAGATATGATGCGCAAGAATTATCAGTAGCAATAATTGAGTATAGTGAGTGACTTCTCACGTAAGCATCAATAATCAATACTGTGTGTATACTATGCAACCCACGCCAGACATCGTATTTCTTTTACTACCGGGTAGTTCAACAGCTTTTAACGCAGTAACACCTCCGCCGTTATTTTCATAAAGTATTTTTGTCGCTTTCTCAATCGACAATAATTCCGTTGTGGGGTCCACCAATGATTGTGTTGCGCCGCATTTAATATTCCCCGAAAAAAAAAGAATATTCCCCTACCAAACGAATATTTTATAACAACTTGCTTACTTTGCAAAATTTATAAATATAATCCACAACTATAACATTATATCAAATTTACTCCATAATATTCAAAAATAATATTTATAGAAAACTCATCTTTATTTATAAAAGTTGGGGTCTTACAAATGCGTAGAATACGATTAGTCTTAATGGACTTTGTGTTCATGGACTTTGTAGAATCCAATTGGACTTGGATTATGTCAAGCCCAATGATTTGTGAAATCAAGCCCAAGTTAGGCCCAATAAGAATTAGGGTTAAGGCCCAAACCAAGAAAAGAAATCGCGGATCGAATCGATGGGTAAACGGATGGGTAAGAACCATTGGGGCAACCCATGGGGTGACCCATGGGCATGTGGGCCGGCCACTTGGCCACCAAGTAAGGGTGGTGGCTAAGTTGACTTGGTGGCTAAGATGTGGCGGAGGTGGGAATAATAACTTTAGGGGCGAAATGACCATTTTGACCCTAGCTTTGAAAATCTATCAATAGAAAGCTAAATTTTCATTTTCTAGGATTTTGAAAATCCTATAACTTGAGAGAGAGAGATAGAGAGATTTCGGATGAAGGAGAGGAGGTAAAGAAAGAGAAAAAGCTTGCTCGTGAGCAAACTTTGTCCGACGGAAGGAGATTAAAGAAGAAAGGTAATCCAAAAACCTAACTTCTAGATTATTTTCTTTATTTTTCTATGTTAAAATACAGTTTAATGAGAATGAGTAGTAAAAGATATTGAGAATGATTTCATATGGTTGAAATCATGAGAAAATAAGAAATAAGAAATAAGAAATTTAGTTTATATATTTCTTAAGGAAATATAAGATTCGTAAGGATTTTGAGCGATCCGAATGAATTTTATAAATGAGTAGGTCAAATAAGTAAGGAATGGTGTTCTATAACATCAAATTTCAAGAAAAAGTGAAATCTTAATCCGAAATATCGATTAAAAATGAAGAACGAACGAAGAACACACAAAGAACACGAATAACGTTGTTGATGGACAAATTTAAAACCATAGTAGTGTAATTGTTGTTGATGGACAAGTTTAAAACCATCGCGTATAAGTTATTTGCTTATTGCTTGGTTAGGAACATTAGAAACGTTCATGAAGAACGGATTAAACTGAGCTATAACGAAATTATGGCAAAAATTTTGTAAAAGAAGAACGAAAATTTGAAAGTTAGTAAATGAACCTGAACGTATAGGGTTTCATAAGAATGTAAGAGAAGGTATAAAACGTGAGTCGTAAACTCAAGAATGAACGAATTCCGAGTTTGAATGACCGAATTACGGACGAACGAACAAAGAACGTTAAAAACGTTAAAATAAACGAAGAGCGAAGATTAAGCCAATTGAATGGCATGTTAACAGATTCAGAATGAATTTCTGTCTATGGGTAATCGAAGTACGTAAGATAAGGAAGAGAATGGCTTTGGAACGACCTCGTTCCGAGTTATAACGAAGAAGTTATGAGATTGTAATGTACGCGTCTCAAACTTAATGAAAGACTTAGAAATTTTTCTAGGGTTTAGGCTCAAGCCATGCCCACCGAAGCTTTGAGAAGTGGCTGCAATGATCTCTGACCTCAAATGCTATTAATTAGGCCACAACATGAGAGAAAACAAAAGACTTGGCCGCAAATTTCAATTTTAATGAATAGAGAGAGAGAAGTAGATCGTACCATGCAAGATGAGAGGAAAGGAAGGGCACACACCGCAACAACGGTCAGCAGACAATGCCTTAAAATGAGATTTTTATTTCTCAAATACTGGAGGATGTGCAAGAAAGAAGTATGAACATGTAGTTCATGTAATGTAACACTTAAGTAAGTGTGTTAAACCTTTAGTGAAGGTTGAATAGAAAGATTAAACGAGATTAAAAGAAGGTGAACGCGAGTTACGTAACCTATGTCCGAGGACCGTAGTCGCAATAAACGAACGTGAGGGATTGCTAAGATTGTGATTCCTTAGACATTGAGTAACGAGGGTAATGAAGAACATTTCGATGTTATGTTATGGTAAGGTAAGATGAATGTAAAGCGTATAGAAGCTGTGAACGCAACGTTGTTGCGAAGAACGATCGGTCTTAGCATACAATTTTCTGTATGGCTTTGAGACTAAGAAAGAATAATGAACATGGGGTTCATGGGATGGATAACGATCGAAAGTGATTAAAACCTTGAATAAAGGTTGAATAAGAGATTCAGAGACGAGCAACGTGAACGTTGAATACGTAAATGATCCTTGTAAATCGTATTCACGTCAGATGAACGTTCTAAGTATACCCTGGTTATATGACATAGACGTTGACGAAGGTAGTACGTAAAATATGAATTGTTGAGAAAGCCGTAACGAACGGTAATAAGATTAATGAGAGTCGAATGTGATTCGGATAAGAATGAGTCCTGAGGTATGGCAATTGCTTGCCAAAAAGCCATAAGGAATAAGAAATTGACTTAACAAACATTATAATTTAATAGTTCGTATAAGTTAAGAGAAATTTAGGTTGTGGTACAATCGTAACCTTTGATGGTTGACATATGGGAGCTGGGCTAAACAATTCCTTCAGAGAGCGAAGGTATATACAAAACTGGCAACCGATCTAACTCAATGTGTGGGCAGTGTAGACGAGACAGGAACTTGTTTGTTAGTTGTTTGTGGGAAACCACTCAGAGTACCATATGAACTACTAGCAGAGAAGCGATGTGTGCTGAGTCCTAGAGAAGAATAAGAAGAAGATAAGAATGTAAATCATCAAAGATGATGAACGTTTTGAGTAAGACATCTCCGTATGTCATGAAACCATAAACCGGTAATGAAAGTTAGTCGCGTAAAATTATATTGTAAGAACGCGAACCTTAAGAAGTAAAGTTAAGTAAACCAATGCGTAAGTCAAGTATATGACTAATTGGTGTATTTGTTATTTCCTTATGTGTTATAGGGATTGAATGAGCGCTTCAACAGAAGTCGTATAATTTGTCATGTAAGGCAAGTTTCCTAACTTCATTCATATTCTAAATGAATGCTAGTTTCTTAAACTTCTAAGATGTTGAACTTGAGAAGTTATGTCTATGTGCAAATGTGCGATAATTGTGCAAGGTGGTAGAACGTATGAGGCCTTGTGCCACAATGTGAGCACTTCGGTGTTTCTGTGAGATGAACTGCTCTATGATTGAACTGTTCAATAAAAGAATGTTATGTTTATACATGAACCGTCATTGTTAAGTCTGTGCTATTGATTCTAGCCAGATAGAATGAGTATGAAAGATAGTAGAGAATGAAAGTATTTCAAAGTGAATGTGACTAATGTTTTAAATTGATAGGAATCGAGATTATTCCTATTGTTCAAGCTGCTTCATAACCTTTGTTCGGTTATTGAAGTTCCAAAGGAATGTTAAACTCTTGAAGTTGTATGTTCAACTGTTATGACTTGATGGGCAATTGAATGCTCACACTTGCTTTAAATGGAAAACATTTTCAGCGAACGATGTTAGAAGAACTTAAGGATCCCGTATAGATCAAGCTGATGGTATTTCGATGAAGTGCCATTCAGAATGTGAATGAGCGAGAAGATCAAGTGAAGAATTGTAATATAGAAAGATGAGAATTAAACTATAGAATAGTTTAATGAACGATTATGTATCCTTGGTGGCGGATAAAAGTCACTCGTGGAAGATGTAAAGAATAATGTAATTATCATTATTTGTAATGAGAAAAGCTATAAGGTTTTTAGAACCTGGGTTTTGAGAGTGTATGTTGTTATATTTTAGTATATAATGATGTATGTTGGATGAATGATGTACTCATGACGTACGGAATCCGAGTGTGAAGATAGACCGGATTTCGGGGCGTTACATAACCCGGATTTGGGGGTGTCACAACACTCGCGCTGCAGCACAACTCTGCAGTATCTCACCCTCCGGTCTAGCATTGCAGCGCCGACCTTTACTCTCTGGGTTGCGCTGCAGCGTGGACCTTAAGCCTTAGAAAATTTTGCACTTTTCTTGTTTGATGAATTTCCCGGGCTCATAACTTATTCGTTTTACATCCGAATTGACTCGTTCAAAATCCATTAGCTCACAAATCACATGCTCTATGATTTCATTAGAAAATATTTCACTTTTTAATCTTTTACCTCAGAATTCACTGGTTAGTTCATTATTAAGAAAACGATAAACGTTCGTGAACGTTCATAGCTCGTTTCTTCGTTCTAAGTCGGATTTCGATGATTCTTGAGTCCACGACTCTCAAATACGTTATTCTATGATACACCATTGAAAACCAAGGTTTCCGAGTTAAGCAGCGACTTTTGACTACTAATCCGGAAATTCTTAGATTTTGACGTTTAACGCCTAATCTCGTAAATTCTTCCATAACTTCGTTACTCGAGTTTTCTATGCCAAATCAAATGGAAAAACTCCATTAATTCATCATCTACAACCTAACTAAATAATATGTACATACCCTATGATGGTTTTCAATTTGTCCATCAACAACAAAATAAAAGTTCATCAGCTTTTGTGACGAACGAGATTTTTGTAATTTAATTCTTAATATTTATTGAAGTAGATAAATATTTTGATGATTTAATTATTAGATTAAATAATTAATTGATGCAGTTATGGTAGATTAATTTAATTATATGTGTTATATTTATTAAATTAATGTGGAGAATTTTTATTATCGAAGTATGTCATTATGTGAGCTTATCAGATTAAAAGAAATATTTAATAAGCCTAATGTTATTTTAATTAATTTAATTATTAATTAGAAAGTTAATAATTTGACATTATTTATTAATGAGAAATTTAATTATGTGACTATGTGAATTTATGAGAATTTATTATATTTTATTTAAAGTAAATTAAATAAGATATTGATTTATTTTATAAAGGAGTGTGACATTATTTAACTATAGTATAAGAGGTTTTATTAAATTAATGGGATATAAGCTTTTAAAATGATAGCCAAACATGGCCTTAGTGGGAGTTGAGGGAAATTACCCATGACTGGGTAACTGACCATAATGCGTCAGTTCCTTCCCTTATTATTATTATACGTATTCTTCTTCTCTTCATTTTCTAAGTTCTACAAGGAAATCACAGAGAGAGAGAGAATTAAGAATTTGAGAGAATTGTTAGCTTTTTGATTAATTGAGAAAGTTCATCTCTTCTATCTAGACTAAGCTGTGAGTAATCTCCTCCTTCCCAAATTTTAAATTACGTATTAAAGTTTTTATGAAAATGGCTTTCATTCATCTTGTAAAGTCTCCGTAATTGGGAAATTGTGGTGTTATATGGATATATGTAATAATTCGAGTAGTATAGCATGTTTTTTATATATATTGCATGTTTCCCTATCATCAGTTTCATTATATTACACCGTATATTATTGCTTCAAAATTATAGAGTTTGGGTTATGGCCATATGGCCCTTATACGTAAATTTAATGTGTCAAACATAAATGTTTTTATAAAATTCCCACTCCTATTTGATTATACATGTTGTTACGAAGAGACCAAACCTTAAATGAACGGATTCGATGTTATAACGAATCCGTAGTGTTAAAATTTTATGTTTTTGTTCAAAATCTTCAAGACCACAAAGAACAGTGAAATTTATGCATTTTAATTATGTAATTATGTGTTTTAATGGGTTAAAATCATTATATAGATGTTGAGTAATGTTTATATACGAATTCTAACATGTGGGTATGATTAAATTCGTGTAGTAAAATTTAATTGGAGTTTTTTTGGCTGTGTTCTGCAATTTTCGAGAATTGCAGATCAGCTTCGTTCGCCAGTTCCACGCGCCACAAGCCTCATGCCTTATGTCTCACATGTACAAAGACACAGTCTCAAGCAAGTAATTAAATTAAGTACTAACAATGTCAAGCAAATCAAGACCAAGTACAAAAAGTTATGACGCCATAAAACCACTCTCCGTAATGTCCGTAAATGAATTATTTTTAAATGTTAAGCCTAGCAATGTGTTAGTAATTTAATGTAATGAACACAAAAATATGTTAGAAGTATAATGAGATATTAAAATAGATACTTAACATGTAAATAACATAATTGCATGTGGATTGAATTATGAAATACATAAGTAGCTTATTATTCATGAAGTGTTATTATGTGACAATAAGTGTGATATTTGACTAAGTATAGTCATAACCAAAGTTTAGATAAAAGAATGAATTTATGTTGGTTAATTATATTATAATTTAACTAGAGTTGTGAATGTAAATGATATGTAGGATTTAAATCAAAGAACGAGTTTAATTAAAATGTAATCTACGCACGAGGCAAGTTTTCTACCCCTACTTGTTATCATTATTCAAGTTTATTATTTACCTTGAGTAAATCCTCATTACTATTATTCAAGTTCGAATTGTTATATTAAAGATTTATTATCCTTTCAAAATATGAAATTGTTATACAATATTTGTTCTATTGTATACTTCTTGAGATTATTATTCAACTTGTATATCATTATTGTTGAACCTTGTTAGACTAGTGAACGTTATTGATTCGACTAGTCCATAGTTGATGAACGCTCTAAATTTCGTAACCCTTATTGAATTATCCAAACCAAACTTCCTTTGGTGCGGACTCGAATGTCAAACCGAGATGAACAACCCCGCAAAGGGATTTACTTATGCGTTAAGCGTTAAGATATTGTGCACAATGGTACTAAGGGTCGATCCCCTAAGTACGAGTAGAAAGGTCCATAGTCTTATGATCATTAAAGGTTTCAAGTATAACCCTTGATAACCTAGGACATAGTTCAAGGTCTTATGACCCCTCGTAAATCTTTTGATTCTTGTTATTCATTCTTGATTCAAAAGTTGAGCTTTTATTTCGTGGTTATTATTTATCTCGCATGTTATTATTCATTGTTATATTGTTATACTTGTGGGCAATCGTGCTCACTTCATATAATAATAATATTGCGAAGTTAAGAACGAAAAGAGCGTATTTAACCTTCCACTAGTAAAGGCAAGGGCAAGCTTAGCAAGTAATGAAGACCGATTATTTATGTGATGTAATTAGAATTGATGTTACTTAAGACTTATTGTTTATATTTCCAAGATGATGTTTAAGGTTAGTTTAACCTAGGATTGTATTTTTATTCAGATGTTGTAACCCTTAAGGGGAAGATTTTAATTCTATCTATTGCATGGTTTGCATTTATTATGGGTAGATAGATAAATGATATTTGTATAGTGAACTCCAAATCCCGTGGAATCAAGTACCCAGATTTGGGGTGTCACAAGTTGGTATCAAAGTCAGAGGTTATGAACCTTAGGTGGGGAAACAACCTTAGGTAGTAGCCTTATAGAAAGAACATAGTGATGGAAAACTCTTATCGAGTTCTAGGAAATGAATTTTTGTAATTCATTAAAGATAATAAAAGACTTTATGTGCTTATGTGTTAAATTATGTGCTCACTAGTACGACTTGGTAACTAAAACTCAAAATTTTGTTTTTAGGATGTCTGATATTGGAGGAACTAGTAGAGCAGGGGAGGAGGAACCCCGAGTACCTACAGTACCTATAGAGGAGGAGCCCAGAGACATTCATGTCGTTAGGGAACAGTTGGTACAGAGGGAGTCATTTCCATTGATCACTGTTGTTCGTCAGGAGCATGAACCTGAGACAGATCCTGAGGAGGAATTTGACGAGGAAGAGGAAGAAGAGGAGTTTCCACAGCATTCCATCGATGCTGAGATGTACAACACATTATACGACCGTAACGTGGAGTTATGAGATGAGGTGCAGGATCCGATCGAGCGAAGCTATTATTCAAAGACACTCTCGAAAGCGTAAGGAGAGAGAGATTTCGACTCTTCACTCATGACTGGGAAATGTAGAATGGGATTTTGTCCATGAGAAAGGTCAAACCGAAGATAAGATCGCAGAGATAGAAAAGTTGAAGAATGATCTGAAAGAGAGTTCAGAGAGGCTTGCCATAGCAGAGGATGGTCAAAAAGAGAGTCACGTCGTCGCCGATCTTGCGTAAGAGGATGGTCGTGCAAAGAAGGCAAAAGCTTGAGAGACATACTCTACACTTAATCATGCAATGGATGAGGCCCAGATCGAGTTTTGAGGTACCCCATCCAGCTTCGAAGGACTTCCATCGTATATGCCGGATCGCAGGACGATGTCTCGTATCATGGAAGAGGAGCATACGGCAAGGCTATTCAACACCTCGATGCATGAAGTGATATAATCTGCTTAATTATGTGAAAGACTTAGTTAGTTTTTATATGTAAATTCGATATGTTTATGAACGAAGGAATATTTTAATATTTAAACTCGTGGATTTCTTTATCTCGTGATGGTGGATGTAAATAGCAGCTTTATGCTATCGCTTGATGTAAAACTTTTAATTTGAATTAAATATATTAAGTTGTTTGAGATGATGTGTTAAATGATTATATTAAATTATTGAGTTAAGTCTTAACTATTTAGAGAATTTAATAGAGATTTAATAAGCATATATTATTCTTAACAGAAATATGCCGCCTAGAAGAAGACAACAACGTCAACCAGCTCAGGAAGAGTCAACAAATAACAACAATAATGCCAATGCTAATCTCGTGCAATAGTTGGTTAACTTACTGAATGGAGCAATGAATAATCAACCTCAAGCTCCACCAAATACTACGTTTAAAGATTTCAAGGCGGTGGGACCGCCATAATTTAAAGTTTTTATGAACCCGATCGAGGCTCAAACGTGGGTTATGGAAATGGAGAAGGTTTTCGACGTTGCTAGGGTTAGAGAAGACCAGAGGACCGCTTTTGCAACATTTATGCTGAAGTCCAAAGCTAGCTATTGGTGGCAAGCAAACAAAATTCATGGAGGTGAAGGTGTAATTACTTGGGAGAGATTTAAAGAAATGTTTTTTGAGATGTACTTCCCAACCAGCTCATAGAAGTAGATGGAGGTTCAATTTCTGGAATTGAAGCAGGGAAATATGAGCGTACCTGATTATGCGGCTAGATTCAACGAGTTAGCGAGGTTCGCCCCGTATCAAGTTCACACGGACGAGAGAAAGGCCAGAAGATTCGAACAAGGACTAAAGCCTTGGGTATACAGTAAAGTATCAATGTTTCAGATAAACACTTTGTTGGAGTACTGGAAAAGGCCATCCTCGCTGAAGGTGGAAGCGATGCGGTGACCAAGTACAATCAAGATAAGAAGAAGAAGAAGAAGAAGAAGAAGAAGAAGAGTGAAGGTGAAGTAAATAATAAGGCTAGTGGAAGTGGCACGGGAGGTGGAAATTTTAATCAGAAGAAAAGGTGGAATGACAACTCATCATCGGGGAATCAGCAAGGTAGTCAGAAGAAAAGAATCGAACCATGCCCGACCTGCAGGAAAGCCCATATGGGAGTTTGTATGAAAGGAAAAAGAGTGTGCTACAATTGTGGTCAGGAAGGCCACATAGCACCTAACCGCCCTAACCCAAAGAAGGGTGCTTGTTTCACTTGTGGTTCAAGGACCATCCGCAGAGAGACCGTCCCTAAGAAGGATCGGAGGGTCGTGGATCGAGAGGAAACCGGGAAACAACAAAGAAATGCCTTAACTATCACCGACCAACCGCAACAAACCGACCAACCGCCAGACTTTCAACATGACGGCAGGGATGATGCGCTCAATCTCGTGATGTGGTGTCGTATCATTCTCGATCAATAAAATTAATGCTTATGTTTTATTTGATTCGTGCTACTTGTTCCTTTATATCCGATGATTTTGCCAAGAATTTAGATTTGCCTAAGAATGAATTGATTACCCCATGAACATAGAAATTGTGAATAGAGAAATAATCCATGTTAAGTACGTATATAAGAACTCAGAGAGTGGATATTAAGGGTAATATCATGAACGTATATCTTATCCCTATTCGACTTGGGGAATTTGACGTTATTTTGGGAATGGACTGGTTATTCAATTACGGGGCAATAATTGATTGCCAAAAGAAGCGTATTAACCTTATGACCCCGTCAAAGGTTGTGTTTTATGGTAGCAAGTCACCTAGACAAGCGAGTTGTCTGACGATGATGCAGGCCATGAAGTTATTACGACAAGGCTGTGTAGGATACTTAGCTTACATAGTCGACAGTCGAAAATAGAATCCGAAGGTAGAAGAACTACCTATTGTGAGGGACTTCGGCCGACGATTTCCGTAATTTATTTTCCGTGACTTCCACCGATAGAGAGGTAGATTTCGTGATCTATTTGGCGCCCGTTAATCGCTTCCAATATCAAGGCACCATAACGAATGGCACCAGTAAAGATGAAAGAACTAATGGTACAACTACAAGAATTGTTGGACAAGAAGTACATTCAACCGAGAGTATCGCCATGGGGAGCGTCGGTGTTTTTTGTGAAAAAGAAGGATTGATCGATGCGGCTCTGCATTGACTATAGAGAACTGAATAAGGTCACGATTAAGAACAGATATCCATTACCTAGGATCGACGACTGCTTTGATTAATTGAAGGGAGCGAGATACTTTTCAAGATAGACTTGAGAAGCGGTTATCATCAACAAAGGTGAGGCCGAGGATGTACCAAGACAAATAAGTAACGCGAGATATGGTCATTATGAATTTTTAGTAATGTCGTTTGGTCTTACGAATGCTCCTGCAGCATTTATGGGACTAATGAATGGTGTGTTCAAGTCGTTTTTGGACAAGTTTGTAGTGGTATTTATTGATGACATTTTGGTTTATTCGAAAACCAAGGAAGAACATGAAGAGCATTTGAGATTAAGATTGGAAGTATTGAGAAGAGAAAAGTTGTATGCCAAGTTTTCAAAATGCGAATTTTGGATTAAACGAGTACAATTTCTTGGTCATGTGATCGATAAAAACGAAATTTCTGTAGATCCATCTAAAGTCGAAGCCGTGATTAATCGGGATCACCCGAGAACGCGCCATTTAAGTAAGAAGTTTTATTGATTTATGGGATATTATAGAAGGTTCATACAAGACTTTTCCAAGATCGCAAATCTCGCTAACAAATTTAACTCAAAAGTCGTGAAATTTGTTTGGACGGATAAGTGTGAGGAAAGTTTTCAAGAATTGAAGAAGAGGTTGAGTACGGCCCATGTGTTATCTTTTCCGGATGATACAGGAAATTTTGTTGTTTATAGTGATGCGTCGATATAGGACTTGGTTGCAGGTCGATGCAAAAACAAAGAAAAAGTCATTGTGTATGCATCACGACAATTGAAGGATTACGAGAAGGGATATCCGACCCATGACTTAGAGTTAGCTGCAATTTTTTTTGCTTTAAAAATTTGGAGGCAATACCTCTACGGGGAGAAGTGTGAAATATATATGGATCATAAGAGTCTGAAATATATTTTCACGTAGAAGGATTTGAATATGCATCAAAGAAGATGGTTGGAATTAATTAAGGATTACGACTGTGAGATTTTATACCATCCGGGTAAAGCAAATGTGGTTGCCGACGCCTTAAGTGGAAAGGGTCGTGAGAAATTGATGATGTTGACTGCTCAGGAGGAGCTAATTTCAGAAATGGAGAAACTAGAATTGGAAGTGAAGTATCCTATGGAGATTGATGAGAAGCTATTTTAGATGCAATCTGGTACAACTCTACTAGATAAAGTAAAGGAGGCTCAGCTTCAGGATGAAGAATGTAAAAAGGTGACAAAGAAGATATCTGAAGGAACTAAACCGAGATTTAAGATGGATAAGGAAGGAATACTGAGATTTGAGAGTAGAATTTGGGTACCGCCAGTACAAGAGATTAAGGAAGATATTTTGAGCGAGGCTCATAGTTCACGATATTTGATTCACCCTGGTAGTACCAAAATGTACCAAGATCTTCGACAACATTTCTGGTGGCCGAATTTAAAACGTGATGTTGCAGAATGTGTTGCCAAGTGTCTGACCTGTCAGAAAGTGAAGGCAGAACATCAGAGACCGAGTGGATTGCTACAATCATTAGAGATCCCAGAATGGAAATGGGAACATATTACAATGGACTTCGTGGTTGGCCTTCCGACGACTCAGAAAGGCTACGATGCAATATGGGTTATCGTTGACCGACTGACGAAATCCGAACATTTCCTTCTGATCAAAATAAGATTCAACTTAGATCAGTTGCCAAGGTTATACGTAAAAGAGATTGTTTTGAGGCACGGAGTTCCGGTGTCAATTGTTTCTGATAGAGATCCACGCTTCACATCAAATTTCTGGAAAAATCTTTAGGAATGCATGGGTACACAATTGCGAATGAGTACAGCATACCACCCTCAAACAGACGGATAGAGCGAAAGAACGATTCAGACATTAGAAGATATGTTAAGAGCCTGTGTGATGGACTTTAAAGGAAATTGGGATGATCACCTACCTTTAGTAGAGTTCGGCTACAACAATAGTTACCACGCTAGTATTGGCATGCTGCCTTATGAAGCGTTATACGGCAGAAAGTGCAGAACTCCGCTTTACTGGGATGAAGTTGGTGAAAGGCAATTGCTAGGGCGTAATTGGTACAAAGCAGATGTTGAGAATAGTCAAAGTTATCCGAGCACGACTGGTAGCAGCTCAAGATAGACAGAAGAAATGCGCTGATTCACATCGTAAAAATATCGAATTTAAATCAGGTAGTTATGTTTTCTTGAAGGTGTCTCCTTGGAAGGGAAAGATCAGGTTCGGAAAGAAAGGGAAATTGAGCCCAAGATTAATTGGACCATTTGAAGTATTGAGAAGAATCGGAGAAGTTGCGTACGAGGTAGCCCTACCTCCAGCACTCGAGACTGTCCATAACGTCTTTCATGTTTCTGTTTCACGACCCTACAAACCCGATTACAAACATGTAATTGAATACGAACCCCTATATTTTGAAAAAGACTTATCTTACGAAGAAATTCCTGTTCAAATTGTCGACAGAAAAGAACAAGTTCTCAAAAATAAAGTAATACCTTCTGTTAAGGTAATTTAGAGGAACCACAACGTTGAAGAAGCTACGTGGGAACTCGAAGAGAATATGATGAAGAATTACCCTCATTTATTTACTTAATTATGTGTAAGCTATTCTGGGGACAGAATCTTTGTAAAGGGGGGAGAATGTAACGGGTCGAATTTATTGAGTCGTGATTCTGGGGACAGAATCCTTTTAAGGGGGGAAAGATGTGACGAACGAGATTTTTGTAATTTAATTCTTAATATTTATTGAAGTATATAAATATTTTCGATGATTTAATTATTAGATTAAATAATTAATTGATGCAGTTGTGGTAGATTAATTTAATTATAAGTGTTACATTTATTAAATTAATGTGGAGAATTTTTATTATCGAAGTATGTCATTATGTGAGCTTATTGTATTAAAAAAATATTTAATAAGCCTAATGTTATTTTAATTAATTTAATTATTAATTAGAGAGTTAATAATTTGATATTATTTATTAATGAGAAATTTAATTATGTGACTATGTGAATTTATGAGAATTTATTATATTTTATTTAAAGTAAATTAAATAAGATATTGATTTATTTTATAAAGGAGTGTGACATTATTTAACTATAGTATAAGAGGTTTTATTAAATTAATGGGGTATAAGCTTTTAAAATGATAGCCAAACATGGCCTTAGTGGGAGTTGAGGGAACTGGGTAACTTACCACAACGCGTCAGTTCCTTCCCTTATTATTATTATACGTATTCTTCTTCTCTTCATTTTCTAAGTTCTACAAGGAAATCACAAAGAGAAAGTGTGACACCCCCAAATCCGGGTACTTCAATTCCACGGGATTTGGTGTTCACTGTACAAATATCATCTATCTATCTACCCATAATAAATGTAAGCCATGCAATAGATAGAATAAAAATCTTCCCCTTAAGGGTTACAACATCTGAATAATAATAATAAAATCCCAGGTTAAACTAACCTTAAACATCTGTGCGGAATCTTAAACAAATAAGTCTTAACAACATCATTAACTCAAGTCTTAACATAAATACATCATCTAATAAAATAACAAGTCTTCATCACTTGCTAACTTTGCCCTTGCCCTTACTAGTGGAAGGTTCATCAGTTCTTTCGTTCTTAACTGCAATGTTATTATTAAGCAAGAGTGAGCACTATTGCCCACAAGTATAATAATGAAATAATAGTATAATAACATGCGAGTAAATCAAAGACATCTGAATAAAAGCTCAACTTTTGAATCAAGAATGAATAACAAGAATCAAAAGAATTCTGAGGGTTATAAGACCTTGAACTATGTCCTAGGTTATCAAAGGTTATAGTTGAAACCTTTAACAGTCATAAGACTATGGACCTTTCTACTCGTACTTAAGGGGATCATCCCTTAGTACCATACTGTGCAAAATATCTTAACTGTGAGACCCCAGATTTTATGAATAAATATTTAATTTTCTCGAAATAATTTTTTTGAATATTATAGTGTGGATTTGAGATAATGTTCTAGTTGTGGGTAGTATTTATAAATTTTGCAAAGTATGCAAGTTGTTATATAATATTCATTGTTGTCGGAGAATATTCGTTTGGTCGTGGAATATTCTTTCTATCGGGGAATATTCGTGACGTATGCACCATTTGTGGGCCCCATAACTGATAATCTGCTTGGATGAAGAAAACGACAAAGTTTGGGTTGTTATAAATAATCGGCCGTAGTTGTTACCAAGTAAGAAGACGTTGGAATACCCGATGGTTAAAATTTAGTAATACGCGGGTTGCACATTAGCATACTAGATTGCATGCAAAGATATTGAATTATTGATCCTTACGTAAGAAGGCACTACTCAATAATTGTCACAGATAGTTACTTGCTCAATATTTTATTTTATTGATTCAATAATTGTCATGTTGATATTTTATATTATTGTTGTTCAATAATTATCATCAAGACAAGATTCCATTATCGATCAATAATTCATATTATTTGAATAATATTATTAGATAGCATTATTGACAATGTCTAGAAAGTTCTCACAAGGAGAGGTTTGGTCACCTAATTGCGCCGCCAAGAAGGAGAAATCCTTATCGAAAAGCCCCTCTTCCTCGAACTACCGGTTGTCATAATTGTGATTCTCAGAATATTATTTGTGAATAATTAATGATTGATTCATATGATAAGGAAATATTTATTTTATGTGGATATAAATGATGAATTTATTTATGTGGTTATAATTGAAGGAATAAATGTTGAGGTGTTTTATCAGTATTTTGTCGGATTGGAGGTATTAAAACATCAAATCGGTGTTCTTAAAGCTCTATTGCGTGAGTTATAATTTTTAATCCGACCGTTGGATCGTTGTGATTTTTGGATATGTTATACATATATAAGTTGAGTATATGTCCACAAATTTTGAACCGTTAAAAATGAACGTATGATTTGTTATGAATTTTAAGAGGTGACTAGTTCAAAAATTGTTGAAGTATCCGAATTTATCATTTTGGTGGAAAATTCTAGAATTGGTGACCCCCACTTTTGGTTGGTGAGAAATGTGCTCAAATTGAATTTTAAATGTGGTGGGTGGCAATAGTAGCAGGTAAAGCCATCAGGTAGCAGGTCAAGTCTGCTTCGGCATGCTACCATTTTCCTATAAATAGAGGGCTAAGTTAGAATTGAGAATCACACCAGAAATATAAGCTTTCTCTCTTTCTCTCTCTATATTATCAAGCGTATTCTTGTGAGTATTTTGATACTTTGAGTGTTGCTTTTACTTGCACAAGTTCCTTCAAAGACTATATCCAAAGATTCCAAATGTAAGTACCGCTCTTTTTGAGGTAAGGGGTATTATTTATTTCATATTCTGAAGAGATATTATTTTTCGTATTCGTATGAATATTATTTCGTTCAATATTCGCAAAAAATATTATTTTTATTTAATATTCGTAAGGAATATTATATTCGTTCAATATTCGAAAGGAATATTATTTTCGTTTAATATTCGTAAGGGTGTTATTTTATTCGCAAATGATATTTTCTTTCAATATCATTATGCTGAAATATTGATCTGAAATTTTTATCAAATTTGGAACTTTTCATGTCGGGCTTACTATTCATGAGTTACTATTCACAAGTTACTATTCAGGAGTTACTATTCACGAGTACTATTCACGAAGCATAATGATTTTTCTTGTGGAATTTCTATCTTTTGGTGTCGGAGTTACTATTCACGTATACGGCACTATTCACGTATTTGGCACTATTCACGAATACGGCACTATTCACCAAAAAATGAAATTTTCTTCTTTTTGTCCAAGTTGTCTATTATGGTTACTATCTTTGATTGTATCCATGTTTTGATCATTATTTTTGAATTCTGCTTCAAAATTGGTTATTTTAGAGTATTATTGAACTTGGATAAACTGTAATACGAATCCTTAATATTTGATCTTTTATCTTACTGGATTCGTTCTCTAAAATGTTTTTCATCATCCCCAGTCCTAGATGAATGATTACCTGATGAATATCTTTGGCCCGTAGTGCAAAGATGAACAGGTGTTGAGATGAACATGACCAACTGTTGAAAGTCATCTATGGCCTGTAGTGCATAGATGGACATGGTATGATTATGACCGGGGATTATTCGGTATAATCATGACCGTAATGTTACAAATGATGTGGTAAAAGTTCTCATTGGCCCGTAGTGCATTGATGGACAATTTTTGGTATAATTATGGCTATGGATTCTCTTTAGCCGTAGTGCAAAGATGAATTATTTTATGGCATGATCAGGACCGTTGATGAATACACGAATATCCTTGGCCCGTAGTGCATGGATAATTTGTGGTCGTGATACTAAAGAATATCCTTGGCACAGAAGTGGGGGATGATTTAATGATGTGGATTATTTTTTAATGAAGTCTCAAATGATAAAGATTCTCAAAAACTTTTAAATCATAGAAAATAGTAGATTTTATAATTTACTTGACTCTTCTAATGGATTGTTTATTCCACTGCGGCTTGTTGATTTAAAACTTGTTGTCTATTATATTCTATCTATTGTTATATTGTTGAAGACTAATGATAATTTGTTGTATATTATCTTAGTCATAATATTTCTTCTTCAGCTAGTTGAGCACACCTTTCTTTCACCGTTTCTCTTGAAAATGAGAATATAGTCCGGGACTAGTCGGGGAATGGATTGATGGTCCGGATGGTTGCATTAGTAGTCCTCACTATTATGTGAAATAGCGTATCAATAATTGTAATGAGGACCCCTTTTGAGTTTTTATACTGTCTATTAGATAATAGTTGTATTTAAACTCACAGTATATGTGTTGTCGTATTACTGAAGTTCTATTTTTTTTTGTACCATGTATTTGGCGACTCAGAATGGGTTGGGTGGAATGGACCTATTTTGGGGTTGTCACATTAACGCTAACGCATAAGTAAATCCCTTTGCAGGGTTGTTCATCTCAGTTTGACATTCGAGTCCGCACCAAAGAAAGTTTGGTTTGGATAATTCATCAAAGGTTCTGAAATTTAGAACGCTCATCAACTATGGACTAGTCGAATCAATAAGGGTTCGCTAGTCTAATAAGGTTCAATAATAATGATATTCAAATCGAATAATAATCTCAAGAAGTATACAATAGAACAATTATTGTATAACTGAATCATGCTTTGAAAAGATAATAAATCTTGAATACAACATTTGAACTTGAATAGTAGTAATGATAATTTACTCGGGGTAAATAATAAACATGAACAATAATGACAAGTAGGGTTAGGAAACTTGCCTCGTGCGTAGATTACACTTTAACTAAGCACGTTCTTTGAATTAAATCCTACATATCATTCACATTCACAATACCAGTTAATTATAACTTAACTAATCATCATAAACTCATTCTCTTTGTCTACTTTGATTATTTAACTATACTTAGTTAATTTACCAATTTGTCACATAATTTATACTTCATGAAGAACAAGCTTATTATGTGATCAATAATTCTATCCACATGTAATTATGTTATTAACATGTTAAATAACTCTTTTATCATCATATTATACTTGTAACATGTTTACATGTTCATTAAATTAAGTTACTAACACATTGGTAGACTTAACATTTTAAAAATAACTCATTCTCGAATTTTTTCGGAGAGTGGTATTTATGCTACCACTATTACACTTTCTGATCTTCGTTTGGCTGCACTCTTAAGCGCTGCGGCTGAGACTTAACATCATGGCGCGAGACTTTAGTTCTGGAGTTGGCGCCGCAGCGCGAGACTCCAGACTTCGATTCCCAGTTCGCGAAGAACACAGAGTTCAGCGAAAAGGACACTAAATAATCATTAATTTCACTAATTTAACATACCCACATGTTAATATTCACATATAATCATTACCCAACATCTGTAGAGTAATTTTAACCCATTAAAACATGTGAATTTCACTGACTTTGATGTTTTTGGAGGTTTTGGAAATAAAACATGAAAATTTTCACTACGGATTCGTTATAACATCGAATCCGTTTATTTAAACTTTGGTCCCTTCGTATCAACATGCATAACAACATACAAGTGTAAAATTTAGGGAAACATTTATGTTTGACACACTAAAATTACGTATAAGGGCCATAAGGCCAAAAACCCAAACTCTGTAAATTTTGAAATAACAAGTCATCATATTATGAAACTTATGATATGGAATCATGCAATATATATATATAACATGTTATGCTACTCGTATTATTACATATATCCTTATAATAACAAAATTTCTCAATTACAGAGACATAACAGAGGTTTTGAAAGTCATTTTCATAAAAACCAAGTGACGTGAAATAAAAATTGGGTTTGGAGAAATTACCCAGAGTATAGATTAGAAGATGATCAATGATAATCTTTTCACAAGTATTTGATTGATTGTACACTCACAATCTTTTCTCAATCTCACAATTTTATCTCTGACTTCTCAAACTCTCTAATTCTCTCTCTCTCTGTTTTGCAGACTTAGAAATAATAAGGAATGAGAAGAAGACGTCGTAATAAAAATCAAGATTGTGGTCGATTAACTTGATCATGGGTAACTGCATCCAACCACTATTAGGGCCTTGTTTGGCAACTATTAATTGACTCAAAGTCATTTAATTTGATAAAAGCTTTATAATATAGTTTAAATAAAGTCACACCTTCATAAAATAAATCTAATATTTTATTTAATTTACTATAAATAAAATATAATATTTTCTCAAAAATTCACATAGTCACATAATTAAATTTCTCATTAATAAATAATGTCAAATTATTAACTCTATAATTAATAATTAAATAACATCATGCTTAATTAAATATTTCATTTAATTCAATAAGCTCGCATAAATACGTATTGAATAATAATTATTCTCTACATTAATTTAATAAATGTAACACATATAATTAAATTAATTTACCACATTTGCATCAAATAATTATTTTATCCAATAATTAAATCATTGAAAAATATTTATTTAATTCAATAAATATTAAAATTAAATTACAAAATTCTCGTTCGTCACATCTTTCCCCTTAAAAGGATTCTCATCCCCGAATCACGACTCAATAAATTCGGCCTGCTTACATTCTCCCCCTTACAAAGATTTTGTCCCCAGAATCGCTTACAAATAATTAAGTAAATAAATGAGGGTAATTCTTCATCATATTCTCTTCGAGTTCCCACGTAGTTTCTTCAGCGTTGTGGTTCCTCCAAATTACCTTAACAGAAGGTATAACTTTATTTCGGAGAACTTGTTCTTTTCGGTCGACAATTTGGACAGGAATTTCTTCGTAAGATAAGTCTTTCTCAAAATACAGGGGTTCGTATTCAATCACATGCTTGTAATCGTCCTTGTAGGGTCGTAACACCGAAACATGGAAGACATTGTGGACATTCTCGAGTGTTGGAGGTAAAGCTACCTCATAAGCGACTTCTCCAATTCTACGCGATACTTTAAATGGTCCAATGAATCTTGGACTTAATTTTCCCTTCTTTCCAAACCTGATCTTTCCCTTCCAAGGAGAGACCTTCAAGAAAACGTAACTACCTGATTCAAACTCAATATTTTTACGATGTGGATTAGCGTATTACTTCTGTCGATCTTGAGCCGCTACCAGTCGTGCTCGGATCACTTTGACTATTTCTGCAGTCTGCTATACCAATTATATGCCTAGCAATTGTCTTTCACCAACTTCATCCCAGTAAAGCGGAGTTCTGCACTTTCTACCGTATAACGCTTCGTAAGGCGGCATGCCAATACTAGCATGATAACTGTTGTTGTAGCCGAACTCTACTAATGGTAGGTGATCATCACAATTTCCTTTGAAGTCCATCACACAGGCTCTTAGCATATCTTCTAATGTTTGAATCGTTCTCTCGCTCATTCATCGTCATTCGAGGGTGGTATGTCAGACTACTCATTCGCAATTGCGTACCCATGCATTCCTGTAGACGTTTCTAGAAATTCGATGTGAAGCACGGATCCCTATCGGAAACAATTGACACCGTCACTCTGTGCCTCGAAACAATCTATTTCATGTATAACCTCGCCAACTGATCTAAATTGAATCTTATTTTGATTGGAAAGAAGTGTGCAGATTTCGTCAGTCGGTCAACGATAACCCATACTGCGTCGTAGCCTTTCTAAGTCGTCGGAAGGCCAACCACGAAGTCCATTGTAATATGTTCCCATTTCCATTCTGGGATTTCTAACGGTTTAAGTAAACCACTTGGTCTTTGATGTTCTTCTTTTACTTTCTGATAGGTCAGACACTTGGCAACACATTCTGCAACATCGCGGAACATCTTAGTACTACCAGGGTGAATTGAATATCTTGAACTATGAGCCTCGCTCAAAATTTCTTCTTTAATCTCTTGTACTAGCGGAACCCAAATTCTACTCTCAAATCTCAGTATTCCTTCCTTATCCATCTTAAATCTTGGTTCGGTTCCTTCAGATATCTTCTTTGTTACCTTTATACATTCTTTGTCCTGAAGCTGAGCCTCCTTAACTTTATCCAGTAGGGTTGTACCAGATTGCATCTGAAATAGCTTCTCATCAATCTCCATTTGATACTTCACTTCCAATTCCAGTCTTTCCATTTCCACAATTAACTCCTCCTGAGCAGTCAGCATCATCAATTTCTCATGACCCTTTCTACTTAGGGCGTCGGCAACCACATTCGCCTTACCCGGATGGTATAAATTTCACAGTCGTAATCCTTGATTAATTCCAACCATCTTCTCTGACGCATATTTAAGTCCTTCTGTGTAAAAATATATTTCAGACTCTTGTGGTCCGTATATATTTCACACTTCTACCCTTAGAGATAGTGCCTCCAAATTTTTAAAGCAAAAACAACTGCAGCTAACTCCAAATCATGGGTCAGATATCCCTTCTCGTAATCTTTCAATTGTCGTGATGCATATGCAATGACTTTGCCGTTTTGCATCAGTACACAGCCAAGTCCTTTATGCGACGCATCACTATAAACAACAAAATTTCCTGTATCATTCGAAAGAGATAACACAGGGGGCCGTACTCAACCTCTTCTTCAATTCTTGAAAACTTTCCTCACACTTATCCGTCCAAACAAATTTCACAGCTTTTTGAGTTAAATTCGTTAACGGATTTGCGATCTTGGAAAAGTCTTGTATGAACCTTCTATAATATCCTGCCGATCCAAGAAAACTTCTTACTTCCGACGGCGTTCTCAGCTGATCCCAGTTAATCACGGCTTCGACTTTAGATGGATCTACCGAGATTCCATTTTTATCGATCACGTGACCAAGAAATTATACTCGTTTGATCCAGAATTCGCATTTCAAAAATTTAGCGTACAACTTCTCCCTTCTCAATACTCCCAATGTTAACCTCAAATGTTCTTCGTGTTCTTCTTTTGTTTTTGAATATACCAAAATGTCGTCTATAAATACCACTACGAATTTGTCCAAAAATGCCTTGAACACACCATTCATTAGTCCCATAAATGCTGCAGGAGCATTCGTAAGACCAAACGACATTACTAAAAATTCGTAGTGACCATATCGCTTTTTGAACGCTATCTTCGGTACATCCTCTGGCCTCACCTTCAGTTGATGATAACCGCTTATCAAGTCTATCTTGGAAAAGTATCTCGCTCCCTTCAATTGATCAAACAGGTCGTTTCGATCCTCAGTAATGGATATCTGTTCTTAATCGTGACCTTATTCAGTTCTCAGTAGTCAATGCAGAGTTGCATCGATCCATCCTTCTTTTCATAAACAACATCGGCGCTCCCCACTACGGCGATACGCTCAGTTGAATGTACTTCTTGTCCAACAATTCTTGTAGTTGTACCATTAATTCCTTCATCTCTACTGGTGCCATTCGGTATGGTGCCTTCGATATTAGAGCAGTTCCAGGCGCCAAATCGATCACAAAATTTACTTCTCTATCTGGTGGAAGTCCTGCTAAATCGTCTGGAAATACGTCGACGAAGTCCCTCACAATTGGTATCTCTTCTAACTTCAGATTCTCTTTTCGACTGTTGACTATGTAAGCTAAGTATCCTACATAGCCTTGTCTTAATAACTTCCTGGCCTGAATCATCGTCAGACAACTCACTTGTCTAGGCGACTTGCTACCATAAAATACAACCTTTGACGGAGTCATAAGGTTAATACGCTTCTTTTGGCAATCAATTACAGCACCGTAATTGAATAACCAGTCCATTCCCAATATAACGTCAAATTCCCCAAGTCGAATAGGGATAAGATCTAAGTTCATGATATTACCCTTAATATCCACTCTACAATTCTTATGTACGTACTTAACAGGGATTATCTCTCTATTCGCAATTTCTATGTTCATGGAGTAATCCAATTCATTCTTAGGAAAATCTAAATTCTTGGCAAAATCATCGGATATAAAGGAATAAGTAGCACCCGAATCAAATAATATGTAAGCATTAACTTTATTGATCGGAATGATACCTGACACCACATCACGGGATTGAACTGCATCTTGCACCGTCATGTTGAAAGTCCGGGTGGTCGATCGATTTGTTGCGGTTGGTCCGGTGATGGTTAAGGTATTTCCACTGTTATTTCCCCGGTTTCCTCCTGATCCTGACCCTCCCGATCCCTTCTTGGGACAATCTCTTGCCAGATGGTCCTTCGAAGCACAAGTAAAACAAGAACCCTTCTTTGAGTTTGGACAGTTTGGTGCTATGTGGCCTTCCTAACCACAATTGTAGCACACTCTATTTCCTTTCATACAAACTCCCAGATGGGCTTTCCCGCAAGTCGGGCATGCTTCAATTCTTTTCTTCTGATTACCTTGTTGATTCCCCGATGATGAGCTGTCGTTCCACCTTTTCTTCTGATTGAAATTTCCACCTCCTGTGCCACTTCCACTAACTTTGTTATTAATTTCACCTTCACTCTTCTTCTTCTTCTGATCTTGATTCTATTTGGTCACCGCATCGCTCCCACCTTCAGCGAGGATGGCCTTTTCCAGAACTCCGGCAAATGTGTTTATCTGAAACATTGATACCTTACTGTAAACCCAAGGCTTTAGTCCTTGTTCAAATCTTCTGGCCTTTCTCTCATCAGTGTGTACTTGGTACGGGGCGAACCTTGTCAACTCGTTGAATTTAGCCGCCAGTCGGTCGCACACTCATGTTTCTAGCCAGCCCGAAATTGAACTTCCATCTGATTCTGCGAACTAGTTGGGAAATACATTTCAAAAAATATTTCTTTAAATCTCTCCCACGTAATTACAACTTCACCTCCTTGTACTTTGTTTGCTTGCCACCAGTAGCTAGCCTCAGACTTCAGCATAAACGTTGCAAAAGCGATCTTCTGATCTTCTCTAACCCTAGCGACGTCGAAAACCTTCTCCATTTCCATAACCCATGTTTGAGCCTCGATTGGGTTCATGGAACCTTTGAACTCTGGCGGTCCCACCGCCTTGAAGTCCTTAAACGTTGTGTTTTGTGGAGCTTGAGGTTGATTATTCATGGCTCCAGTCAGTAAGTTCACCAACTGCTGCACGGGATTAGCGTTAGCATTATTGTTATTATTGGTTGACTCTTCCTAAGTCGGTTGACGTTGTTGTCTTCTCCTTGGCGGCGTTTTTCTATTAAATAAACGCTTATTAGAACTTTATTTATTTCTCTAAATAGTTAAGGCATTACTTAACAATTAAACATACTCATTTAACACATCATTTTAAACAACTTGATATATTTTCATTCAAATCAAAAGTTTTAACATTAAACGATAGCATAACTGCTATTTACATCAACTATCCTGGAATAAAGAATCCACAGGATTTAAAACATTCAAATATTCTTTCGTTCATAAACACGTCAAAATTTACATCTAAAACTAATTAAGTTCTTCACATAATTAAATAAATCATATCACCGCTTGATCAAGGTAATCGATTACCCTTGCTACGCCCTCTTCTAAGATGCAATGCATCGTCTCCGCGATCCATCATGTACAATGGTAGTCCTCGAATCGGATTGGGTACCTCAAAACTCGATCTTAGGTCTCATTCATTGCCTTGTTAAGTGTAGAGTACGTTTCCCCAATCTTCGCTTTCTTTGCACGACTATCATCCTCTGCACAATCAGCTCGACACGACTCTCTTACCCAGCCTTCCTCTGCTATGATCAGCCTTTCGAAGGCTTCCTTCAGTTCCTTCTTCAGCTTTTCTATCTCCTCTGTCTTATCTTCAGTTTGACCCTTCTCATGGACCAAATCCTATTCTACATTTGCCAGTCAAGAGTGAAGAGTCGAAATCTCCCTCTCCTTCTGCTATAGAGTAATATGCTGAATAACCTCTCGCTTAGTCAAATCCTGGACCTCATCTCATAACTCCACGTTACGGTCGTATAACGTATCATACATCTCAGCATCAATGGTGTACCGTGGTAACTCCTCTTCTTCCTCTTCCTCTTCCTCTTCCTCAACAAATTCCTCCTCAGGATCAATCTCAAGTTCATGCTCCTGACCAACAATGGTGATCAATGGAGATGATTAAGTCTGCACCAGCTGCTCCCTAACGACATGAATGTCTCGGGGCCCCTCCTCTGTCAGTACTATAGGTACACGGGGTTCCTCCTCATTAGGTACTATAGGTACACGAGGTTCTTCCTCCCCAGCTTAACTAGCTTCTCCAACATTCAACATCCTAACAACAAAATTTTAAGTTTTAGTTACTAAGTCGTATCATCTAACGCATACTTTAATACATAAACACATAAGGTCTTTTATTATCTTCAATGAATTACAGAAATTCATTTCCTAGAACTCGATAAGAGTTTTCCATCACCATGTTCTTTCTATAAGGCTACTACCTAAGGTTGTTCCCCCACCTAAGGTTCATAACCTACAGCTTTGATACAAACTTGTGACATCCCCAAATCCGGGTACTTCAATTCCATGGGATTTGGTGTTCACTGTACAAATATCATCTATCTATCTACCCATAATAAATGTAAGCCATGCAATAGATAGAATAAAAATCTTCCCCTAAAGGGTTACAACATCTGAATAATAATAATAAAATGCCAAGTTAAACTAACCTTAAACATCTGTGCGGAATCTTAAACAAATAAGTCTTAACAACATCATTAACTCAAGTCTTAACATAAATACATCATCTAATAAAATAACAAGTCTTCATCACTTGCTAACTTTGTCCTTGCCCTTACTAGTGGAAGGTTCATCAGTTCTTTCGTTCTTAACTGCAATGTTATTATTAAGCAAGAGTGAGCACTATTGCCCACAAATATAATAATGAAATAACAGTATAATAACATGCGAGTAAATCAAAGACATCTGAATAAAACCTCAACTTTTGAATCAAGAATGAATAACAAGAATCAAAAGAGTTCTTAGGGTCATAAGACCTTGAACTATGTCCTAGGTTATCAAGGGTTATACTTGAAACCTTTAATAGTCATAAGACTATGGACCTTTCTACTCGTACTTAGGGGGATCAGCCCTTAGTACCATACTGTGCACAATATCTTAACGCTAACGCATAAGTAAATCCCTTTGCAGGGTTGTTCATCTTAGTTTGACATTCGAGTCCGCACCAAAGGAAGTTTGGTTTGGATAATTCATCATGGGTTCTGAAATTTAGAATGCTCATCAACTATGGAATAGTCGAATCAATAAGGGTTCGCTAGTCTAATAAGGTTCAATAATAATGATATTCAAATCGAATAATAATCTCAAGAAGTATACAATAGAACAATTATTGTATAACTGAATCATGCTTTGAAAAGATAATAAATCTTTAATACAACATTTAAACTTGAATAATAGTAATGATAATTTACTCGGGGTAAATAATAAACTTGAACAATAATGACAAGTAGGGTTAGGAAACTTGCCTCATGCGTAGATTACACTTTAACTAAGCACATTCTTTGAATTAAATCCTACATATCATTCACATTCACAATACCAGTTAATTATAACTTAACTAATCATCATAAACTCATTCTCTTTGTCTACTTTGATTATTTAACTATACTTAGTTAATTTACCACTTTGTCACATAATTTATACTTCATGAATAACAAGCTTATTATGTGTTCAATAATTCTATCCACATGTAATTATGTTATTAACATGTTAAACAACTCTTTTATCATCATATTATACTTCTAACATGTTTACATGTTCATTAAATTAAGTTACTAACACATTGGTAGACTTAACATTTTAAAAATAACTCATTCTGAATTTTCTAGAGAGTGGTATCAATGACGCCATTCGTTACACTCTGATCTTCATGCAAGTTGCCGGACTCTTAAGCGCTACGGCTCGAGACTTGGCGTTACATGGACTTCAATTGGAGTTGGCGCCATGCTGCCACGAGACTCAGACTTGATTCCCAATTCGCGAAGAACACAGAGTTCAGCGAAAAGGAAACTAAATAATCATTAATTTCACTAATTTAACATACCCACATGTTAATATTCACATATAATCATTATCCAACATCTGTAGAGTAATTTTAACCCATTAAAACACATAATCACAAAATTAAAACATGTGAATTTCACTGACTTTGATGTTTTTGGAGGTTTTGAAAATAAAACATGAAAATTGTCGCTACGGATTCGTTATAACACCGAATCCGTTTATTTAAACTTTTGTCTCTTCGTATAAACATGCATAACAACATACGAGTGTAAAATTTAGGGAAACATTTATGTTTGACACACTAAAATTACGTATAAGGGCCATAAGGCCAAAAACCCAAACTCTGTAAATTTTGAAATAACAAGTCATCATATTATGAAACTTATGATATGGAATCATGCAATATATATATATATATAAAACATGTTATGCTACTCGTATTATTGCATATATCCATATAATAACAAAATTTCTCAATTACAGAGACATAACAGAGGTTTTGAAAGTCATTTTCATAAAAACCAAGTGACGTGAAATAAAAATTGGGTTTGGAGAAATTACCCAGAGTATAGATTAGAAGATGATCAATGATAATCTTTTCACAAGTATTTGATTGATTGTACACTCACAATCTTTTCTCAATCTCACAATTTTATCTCTGACTTCTCAAACTCTCTAATTCTCTCTCTCTCTGTTTTGTAGACTTAGAAATAATAAGGAATGAGAAGAAGACGTTGAAATAAAAAACTGGCGCATTGTGGTCAGTTAACCCAGTCATGGGTAACTGCATCCAACCACTACTAGGGCCTTGTTTGGAAACTCTTAATTGACTCAAAGTTATTTAATTTAATAAAAGCTTTATAATATAGTTTAAATAACGTCACACCTTCATAAAATAAATCCAATATTTTATTTAATTTACTATAAATAAAATATAATATTTTCTAAAAAATTCACATAGTCACATAATCAAATTTCTCATTAATAAATAATTTCAAATTATTAACTCTATAATTAATAATTTAATTAATTAAATAACATAATGCTTAATTAAATATTTCATTTAATTCAATAAGCTCGCATAAATACGTACTTGAATAATAATTATTCTCTACATTAATTTAATAAATGTAACACATATAATTAAATTAATTTACCACATTTGCATCAAATAATTATTTAATCCAATAATTAAATCATGGAAAAATATTTATTTAATTCAATAAATATTAAAATTAAATTACAAAATTCTCGTTCGTCACAGAGAGAATTAAGAATTTGAGAGAATTGTTAGTTGTTTGATTAATTGAGAAAGTTCATCTCTTCTATCTACACTAAGCTGTGAGTAATCTCCTCCTTCCCAAATTTTAATTTACGTATTAAAGTTTTTATAAAAATGGCTTTCATTCATCTTGTAAAGTCTCTGTAATTGGGAAATTGTGTCGTTATATGGATATATGTAATAATTCGAGTAGTATAGCATGTTTTATATATATATATATATATATATATATTGCATGTTTCCCTATCATCAGTTTCATTATATTACACCGTATATGATTGCTTCAAAATTACAGAGTTTGGGTTATGGCCATATGGCCCTTATACGTAAATTTAATGTGTCAAACATAAATGTTTTTATAAAATTCCCACTCCTATTTGATTATGCATGTTGTTATGAAAAGACCAAACCTTAAATGAACGGATTCGGTGTTATAACGAATCCGTAGTGTTAAAATTTTATGTTTTTGTTCAAAATCTTCAAGAACACAAAGAACAGTGAAATTTATACATTTTAATTATGTAATTATGTGTTTTAATGGGTTAAAATCATTCTATAGATGTTGAGTAATGTTTATATACGAATTCTAACATGTGGGTATGATTAAATTCGTGTAGTAAAATTTAATTGGAGTTTTTTGGTTGTGTTCTGCAATTTTTGCGGATTGCGAGCAGTTTACAGTTCACATGCAGTGGCGCCAGTCCTCATGCCTTATGTCTCACGCCACGGCGCTGTGTCTCAAGTCATAGTGCCACCACGCGCCATAAATACAAGACCAAGTACAAAAGTGGCGTCGCGGCGCCACTCTGCAGAATGTCCAGAAATGAATTATTTTTAAATGTTAAGCCTAGCAATGTGTTAGTAACTTAATGTAATGAACATAAAAATATGATAGAAGTATAATGAGATATTAAAATAGATACTTAACATGTAAATAACATAATTGCATGTGGATTGAATTATTAAATACATAAGTAGCTTATTATTCATGAAGTGTTATTATGTGACAATAAGTGTGATATATGACTAAGTATAGTCATAACCAAAGTTAAGATAAAAGAATGAATTTATGATGGTTAATTATATTATAATTTAACTAGAGTTGTGAATGTAAATGATATGTAGGATTTAAATCAAAGAACGAGTTTAATTAAAGTGTAATCTACGCACGAGGCAAGTTTCCTACCCCTACTTTTTATCATTGTTCAAGTTTATTATTTACCTTGAGTAAATCCTCATTACTATTATTCAAGTTCGAATTGTTATATTAAAGATTTATTATCCTTTCAAAATATGAATGTGTTATACAATATTTGTTCTATTGTTTACTTCTTGAGATTATTATTTAACTTGTATATCATTATTGTTGAACCTTGTTAGACTAGTGAACCTTATTGATTCGACTAGTCCATAGTTGATGAACGTTCTAAATTTCAGAACCCTTATTGAATTATTCAAACCAAACTTTCTTTGGTGCGGACTCGAATGTCAAATTGAGATGAACAACCCAACAAAGGGATTTACTTATGCATTAGCGTTAAGATATTGGGCACAGTATGGTACTAAGGGCTGATCCCGCTAAGTACGAGTAGAAAGGTCCATAGTCTTATGACTGTTAAAGGTTTCAAGTATAACCCTTGATAACCTAGGACATAGTTCAAGGTCTTATGAACCCCAGAAATCTTTTGATTCTTGTTATTCATTCTTGATTCAAAAGTTGAGCTTTTATTTCAGAAGTTATTATTTATCTCGCATGTTATTATTCATTGTTATATTGTTATACTTGTGGGCAATTGTGCTCACCCTTGCGTAATAATAACATTGTAGTTAAGAACGAAAGAGAAGACGAACCTTCCACTAGTAAAGGGAAGGGCAAGCTTAGCAAGTAATGAAGACTGATTGTTATGTGATGTAATTAGAATTGATGTTACTTAAGACTTATTGTTTATATTTTCACACAGATGTTTAAGGTTAGTTTAACCTGGGATTGTATTATTATTAGGATGTTGTAACCCTTAAGGGGAAGATTTTAATTCTATCTATTGCATGGTTTGTATTTATTATGGGTAGATAGATAGATGATATTTGTATAGTGAACACCAAATCCCGTGGAATTGAAGTACCCGGATTTGGGGGTGTCACAGCTTTCTTCGCTTAAACTTTCATAAATCCTTATGATTCTTAATTGTTCATGGCTTATCAATGTTTTAATTCATTATTAGCCATCCTTATTACTCCGGAAGAGACATGCTCCACCAATCTATGATTCTCTATGAAAAAATAACTCTCAACGAATCGAAGACTTAGGTTTACGTAATATTACCTTAACGTTCTTCGCGTTCTTGCTTAAAACTTATGCTTTGCTTCAAGGTAGCTTGATTACTTGTTTCTAGCTCTTTCTCTCTCTCAATATATGTTGGCTAATGTTTATAAAATAACAAATGAACTAGCCAAGCTTCTCTTTTATAGAAAAATCCAATGGAGGGTATTTTGGTTATTAGGCCACCTCCTTACTATTCCCCTGTTAGAGTTTGTGCCCTAGAGGCCAATTATATGATATAATTGCTTAACATTTCGATATTATATTTGATTGAATGAATGAATGATTTTAATATGATTTTATTTACTGCGTTATATAAATGTTAACATAATAAAATTCCTTAGAATAGTGATACAAATTATATAGTTTCAAGTATGTGACTTGAACATGAGATTATATAATTACAATTAGTATCATTGCTCTTAAATGTCCCTAGTCGAGTATCATTGTTGATGGGACAACAATGATGCATTGAGACCAGTATGTGGATTGACTGATGACCAAATCTTATTGGTCATAAATATATGTGATATTAAGTTAATGCATAGGTGCGATGTGTTGGATAGACCCACCATGAGAATTCTACGTGGAACAGTATGCAAAGTGTCATTAGCGATTCTCATTGTGACAATGATGTAATGGTCCTCCAACCTGAAATCACTATATTACTACACGAGAATTTATGTACTTTGATATCATCAAAGGTCACCTTTAATAGGGTGGACTATAAAGGTGATTATTGGGTACATCATGAATTGTGTGAGGAATATGAGTGATCTAGATGGAATTTAACCCTCCTATTTATTAGGGGTGATATCCATAGGCCTCTTGATTGAGTAGGACTATGAAATGCATGGCTATGCTCAAATAGTGATTTGTTTCATATAGTCTACTCATTGATCAAGAAAAACTCAGATTAAATTATGAAGAGTATGACGCATTCCATGACTTGAGTTTAATCTAGGATATTAAGGTTAAAAAGGATTAAATTACATTGAAACATTGGTCACGAAAAGGTTGCATCAAATCATCGATCTTATTATTACTTGGGTAGCAGTGATGCATTACTAGATGTCGCTCACTATTTATAATTTTATAATATGATTTTAAAATTATTGCCAACGTAATAATAACCTATAGGGTCACACAATAGAACATAATTAAAAGGGAATTAATTCAAATGGTAAAGATTTAAATATATCAATATGATTAATATTATTTAAATTACAAATTTAAATTAGTAGGATAATTTATATATATTGGTATATTAATTAAGTAAGACTTAATTAAGATATGTATATATATATATATATATATATATATATACGGATTTTAATTAGGTTTTGAATAATTCCTTTTTAACAGCTATATATATGATATGTAGCAGCCATATTAGGGATCATCATTAACCTAAAAACCCTAGTCGCTCTTTGAGAGTGACTAGAGAGAAACAGTTTCGAAAATCCTGTTCCTTTGGTGGCTAGTATCATAACTCCCTTGACTGTAGTTCGTCTGAGGACGTGTAGAACGTTTGTGTGGATACTGTAGAGACGTGATTCCTTCGGATTGCGTTGGAGATTCGAAGCTTTTCATAATCGGTATAATCTCTTAAACACTGAATTAATGTCTGTTTTCGCATGGATCCTATTTTAGGGTTTCGGATTTAGCTTTATATTTTTTATTTTCTGCTGCATTTTTATGTCAAAATCCCTACAGTGGTATCAAAGCTACTTGTGAAAACCATTAATTCAGATTACGTGTTTTATTGTTTTCGATATATATGATATATGATGATACAATTTTACCGATTTGAAATTGAATATATAATATTCTGTATGTAAGCATATTTTGGTATTATGAATATCTGTAATAGATATGCATGTATATGATGTTCTATTAATTGTATCTTAAATGGCGAATAACAGTATACAACTTATGTTCTAATTGGATTAGAAGCATGAAGATTCGGTTTAATATGATTAATTGAAACTGGACATATATGATATGTACTAGGTGTATAGTTATGTTTTCTTGAAGGTCTCTCCCTGGAAGGGGAAGATCAGGTTCGGAAAGAAAGGGAAATTAAGCCCAAGATTCATTGGACCTTTTGAAATACTGCGAAAAATCGGGGAAGTTGCGTATGAGGTAGCCTTACCTCCATCACTCAAGAATGTCCACAACGTCTTCCATGTTTCTGTGTTACGACCCTACAAAGCCGATTACAAGCATGTAATTGAATACGAACCCCTACATTTTGAAAAAGACTTATCTTACGAAGAAATTCCTGTTCAAATTGTCGACGAAAAAGAACAAGTTCTCGAAAATAAAGTTATACCTTCATTAAGGCAATTTGGAGGAACCACAACGTGAAGAAGCTACGTGGGAACTCAAGAGAATATGATGAAGAATTACCCTCATTTATTTACTTAAATTATGTGTGTTTATTTTGGGATGTAATCTTTGTAAGGGGGGGATGTAGCAGGTTGAATTTATTGAGTCGTGATTCTTCTGGGACGTAATCCTTTTAAGGGGAAAGATGTGATGACGAGATTTTTGTAATTTAATTTTAATATTTATTGAAGTAAATAAATATTTTCAATGATTTAATTATTAGATTAAATAATTAATTGATGCATCAGGAGATAGATTAATTTAATTATATGTGTTATATTAATTAAATTAATGTGGAGAATAATTATTATTCAAGTATGTAATTATGTGAGCTTATTGAATTAAAAGAAATATTTAATAAGCCTAATGTTATTTTAATTAATTTAATAATTAATTAGAGATTTAATAATTTGATATAATTAATTAATGAGAAAATTAATTATATGATTATGTGAATTTATGATAAATTATTATATTTTATTTAAATAAAATTAAATAAGATATTTGAATTGGGTGTGACATGATTTAAACTATAAGATAAAAGAGTTATTAAATAAAATGGGAATAAGCCTTTTAATACTAGCCAAACATGGCACTAGTGGAGGTTGAGGGCAGTTAACCCATGATTGGGTAACTGACCACAACGTGTCAGTTCATTTCCTTTATACGTATTCTTATTATTATTTTTCTAAGTCTGTCATAACAAGTCAAAGAGAATATAAAACTTTCAGAGAGAAATTGTGATTTTGTGAAGAAGATTGTGAGTGTGTAATCAAACAAATACTTGTGAAAGGATCATCATTGATCATCTCTTCTAATTTATACTCTGGGTAAATCTCTTCAACCCAATTTCTCTTTTTACGTCATTAAGATTTCATGAAAATGGCTTTCAAAGTTTTTGTTTAAACCTCTGTAATTGGGATAGGAGTAATGATTATGGGTTGTGTATGTGTTATGACATATCACATCGTATTTGATTATATATTGTATAAACCATGTCATCAGTTTCATGAAAATACATCTTATATGATTGCTTCAAAATTTATAGAGTATGGGATATGGCCATATGGCCTTATATGTGATTTTAATATGTCAAACATAAATTGTTTTGTAAAATTTATACTTGTATGTTATTATACATGTTAATACGAAGAGACCAAACTTTAAATGAACGGATTCGGTGTTATAACGAATTCGTAGTGTTAATTTTTATGATTTATTTTCAAAACCTTCAAAAACATCAAGAACAGTGAAATTTATTTATTTTAATTCTGTAATTATGTATTTTAATGGGTTAAAATCATTCTATAGATGTTGAGTAATGATTATATACAAATTCTAGCATATGGGTATGATTAAATTTGTGTAGTAATAATTTTATTGGAGTTCCTTGGCCATATTACGCAATTTTAGCTAATTGCGAAATGAAAAGCTGAGTCTCATGTAGTAAGCCCGACTCGAACCTTGTCGCCAAGAACGCCAATCAAGTATCATAAAATGATGAATGATCACGCCATGGCCACAAAGTAATAGCAATGAAAAGTCCAAAAAGTCCAAGTGCATGATGCAATCAAATAATGAAAGTACAAACAGTTATGGCCATTGCTACTCTCCGTAATGTTTAGAAATGAATTTTTTTAAAATGTCAAGTCTAGCAATGTGGTAGTAACCTAATTTAATGAACATAGAGATATGTTAGATGTATAATGAGATGTTAAAATAGATGCTTAACATCAAAATAACACCATTTTGTGTGAATTGAACGATTGAATGCATACTTAGCTTATTGTTCGTGAAGTCTTAATTTTGACAATGTGTAGTAATTGACTAAGTATAGTCATGAATTCGAGTTAGACAAAAGAATAAACTTGTTATGGCTAGTACGTTATAATTGACAAGTTTCCTAACCCTACTTGTTATCGTTATATAAGTGATGAATTCACTTTTCTACATTGAGAAAGTTCTCATTATTATTGATCAAGTTTGTTTTGTTATATTAAAGCCTATTAATCTTTCAAGCATGATGCTGCTATACAATACTTATTCTATTGTATACCTTTGAGATTTTATTCAAGTTAAATATTCAGTTACTGTTAAACCTTGTTAGACTAGCGAACCCTTAATGATTCGACTAGTTCATAGTTGATGAACATTCTAAATTTCAGAACCCTTATTGAATTATCCAAACCAAACTTCCTTTGGTGCGGACTCGAATGTCAAACTGAGATGAACAACCCTGTATAGGAATTTCTTATGCGTTAAGCGTTAAGATATTAGCATGCGATGGTACTAAGGGTGATCCCCCAAGTACGCAGTAGAAGAGTCCATAGTCTTATGATTGTTAAAGGTTTCAAGTATAACCCTTGATAACCTAGGACATAGTTCAAGGTCTTATAACCCTCAAAAATCTTTTGAATTCTTGTTATTCATTCTTGATTCAAAAGTTGAGCTTTATTTCAGAAGTCTTTGATTCACTCGAATGTTATTATATATTGTTATTCCATTTTTATACTTGTGGGCAATCATGCTCACTCTTGCGTAATAATAACATTGCAGTTAAGAACGAAAGGTACGATGAGCCTTCTACTAACAAAGGCAAAGGCAAAGCTAATAAGTGATGAAGACTTGTTATTTTATTTTAAGAATGTTATTGTAAAGAATTGATGTTGTTAAGACTTATTTATTTATGTTTTCGTACAGATGTTTAAGGTTAGTTTGACCTGGGATTGTATTATTATTCAGATGTTGTAACCCCATAAGGGGAGGATTTTATTTCTATCTATTGCATGGTTTGCATTTATTATGCGTAGATAGATAGATGATATTTGTAAGTGAACACCAAATCCCGTGGAATTGAAGTACCCGGATTTGGGGGTGTCACATATCTAAATAATTATGTTTTGAGAGAATAGCCAAAGCTAACTTAAGGTATAATGAAATATGGATCTTGGCTCACTAGAAAGATTTAATAGAAAATGCTTTCCGAATTAATGGTGAGGGCTATTAATTTGAATAAAATAGTGGGAAGTATATTTTGAATGTACTATTATCAATTACATAATATCAAAAACTTTGCAATTTGACTTATTATTTTTTGTACTTATAAATTGTAGATATCAATGGCAAACAACAACAACACAAGTAGTCTTTCACTACGATCATTCCTTCAGAAGGACAAGTTGAATGGAATTAATTTCCTTGACTGGCATAGGAACTTGAGGATTGTCCTCAAACAAGAGCGCAAGCTATATGTCATTGAAAAGTACATTCCTGCAGTACTAGTTTACATTGCACCACGTGCAGAGCATAATGCTTACAAGAAACATCAAGATGATGCTCTGGACGTGATTTTTCTCATGCTAGCAACTATAAACGCTGAGCTTCAGAAGTAACATGAGTTGATGGATGCTTATGAGATGATCGAGCATCTCAAGAAATTGTTTGAAGGGCATGCGTGACAGGAAAGGTATGATACAAGCAAAGCATTGTATCACTGCAAAATGGGTGAACGTGATCCAGTTGGTCCACATGTGCTAAAAATGATTGGGTATATTGAGTAACTTGATAGGTTGGGTTTTCCAATTACTCTAGAAGCCCAAACTGTCCTTGTTTTGCAACCATTAAATAGAAGCTACTCTCAATTTGTTATGAATTATCTCATGAATGAAATTGTGAAACCCCTTACTGAGTTGTTGAGCATGTTAAGAACTGCCGAAAACAACATGAAAAGGGCAGGACCCGCTCCCATAATGATGGTGCAAAGGGGGAATGCTAAGGGAAATTGGAAAGGCAGGAAGAAGATAGGATCTAAATCTTTTGCCAAACCTAATTCCAAAACCAAACAGGCTTTAAAACCTAAAGGTGGGGTGGCTAAAGAAGGTGATTGTCACTTCTGTGCAAAACCTGGACACTGGAAGAGGAACTGTCATGCTTATTTGGAAGATGTGAAGAAAAGGAAAGGAAGTGCGACTTCTAATTCAGGTATATATGTTATAGAAGTAAACTTGTCTACTTCTACATTATGCGTATTGGATACTGGATGTGGTTCTCACATTTGTGGTAATGTGCAGGAACTCCGAAGGAGTAGGACTTTGGTGAAAGGAGAGGTTGACCTACGAGTTGGAAATGGAGAAAAAGTTGATGCACTGGCCATAGGAACTTATCATTTATCTTTGGCCACTGGGCTAATATTAGAATTAGAAGATTGTTGTTATGTGTTCGCTAAGCAAAAACATTGTTTCTGTTTCTTGTTTGGACAAGAAAGGTTTTTCATTTATAATAAAGAACAATCGTTGTTCGTTTTACTTAAATGATATATGTTATGGTGTTGCACAATTGTTTAACGGTCTTTATATTCTTGATTTAGAAATGCCTATCTATAACATAAATACAAAACGATTTAAATCAAATGATTCAAATCCGACATATCTCCTGCATCAATCGTTGCTTAGGTCATATAAATGAGAAACGCATATCCAAACTCCATAAAGATGGGTTTTTGGATTCATTTAATTTTGAATCATATGAAAAATGTGAGTCTTGTTTATTAGGCAAGATGATTAAAGCCCCTTTCACTGGACACAGTGAATGGGCTAGCAATGTATTGGGACTTATACATAGTGATCTATGTGGACCCATGAGTTCGTTAGCAAGAGGTAGGTTTATTACTTCATTACATTTATTGATTTACTTGATAGATATGGATATGTATATCTTATGAGACACAAATCCGAATCCTTTGAAAAGTTCAAGGAATTCAAAAATGAAGTTCAAAACCAATTTGGCAAAAGCATAAAAGCCCTTCGATCCGATCGAGGAGGTGAATACTTAAGCCAAGACTTTGATGACCTTCTAAAGGAGTGTGGTATTATATCATAGCTCACTCCACCTGAACACTACAATGGAATGGTGTATCCGAGAGGAGGAATCGAACCTTGTTGGACGTGAATGGTACGATCAATGATGAGTCATGCAGATCTTCCAATAAGCTTCTGGGGTCATGCCCTAGAGACAACTGCATTCACACTTAACCGTGTTCCTACAAAGACAGTTCAGAAGACACCATATGAGATGTAGACTGGGAAACGTCCTAGTATGTCGTTCATGAAGTTTTGGGGTTACGAGGCATTTGTAAAACGTCTGGATTCTGACAAGCTCGGACCCAAATCTGACAAATGTAATTTTGTGGGATACCCAAAGGAAACAAAAGGGTATTATTTCTACAAACCTTCTGAGAACAAAGTGTTTATTGCTCGAACTTGTATTTTTCTAGAAAGAGAATTTGTCTCTAAAGGAAAAAGTGGGAAAAAAGTAGAACTCGAAAGAGTTCGAGAACCACAAAATATCATTGAACCTGAGTTAGAACGTGAGCAGGAACCACAAGATACTGTAGAAAGTGAACCTGCTCAAATTACACAAGGCATTCGTAGATTTCGTAGGACACGCCAAGAGCTCGAGAGATATTATGGATATCTTGTGACTCAAAACGGTGATGTGATGCTCAAAGATCAAGATGAGCCTGCTTCCTACCAAGAAGCTATGAATGGACCAGATTCTGAGAAATGGCTTGAAGCCATGAAATCTGAGATGTATTCCATGTATACTAACCAAGTATGTGTTAGGTTTGTAATATTCATGAACGCAATCAAATTGCACAAATAAAGCGGAAACGTAAAAAATCAGAGTTTTAAAATTTTACAAACCATATACCCGGATCACCCTTTATGCACAATTATTAAAAAGAAAATATGAAGAACAAGAATCATACCCTTGAAGATTCGAGCTTCCTCAGGTACTAGTTCACCTCCAAATTCTTTTCGTGTTCAACTTGAATCCACCGGGTTTGGTTCCTTCCTTTGATCAACGTTAGTCACCCAAGTGTTTGGCCTCTAGAGGTGATCCACCAAGGAAGAAGAAAGATTCAAGAAGATGGGTGTTTGGCTAAACCCTAGTTTTCTATCTCTATAGAAAAAGAACGTACTCTCCCAACTATTAGAATTGCGTATATTATGACAAAGTCAACAAAACTCCAACACCCATAATAAGACTCCTCTTATTTATAGATGTGGGCAACCCTCCTTAAAATTAAGGAATTATATTTTATTTTAATTAATTAAATTCCTTTAATTAATTAGGCTCCCAATCTTATTAGGATATATGAGAGTACTTTTATTAATTAAATCCCAAACTCCTTTAGGAATTAAATAATAATAATAGTAATAATAATAATAAGACTCCTTTTATTAATTTATATTTAATATTTCTAAAATATTAAATAATAAATATTAAGCTATTTAATTTATTCTATCACCATAGATTAAATTAAATATACTTAACTTATTATTACGATTATGCCATTTACTTCTTAAATAATTATTCTTCCTTTTATGGTGTGACCCATTAGGTTCTCCATATTAAACCTAAGCAGAATAAATCAATTAGAACAATTCTAATCTTATTTAAATAAATAAATTAAACTATTAATTTATTAAATAAATAATATTTATTCTACAATAGGGATAAGCCTCCCTAGCGATCAACGACTTTTCAGATAATATAAATTTCAACATTAATCATAAAAGAACCTTTGAGTAAATAGTTACCGTACAATTTAATCCTTCCACCATACAATGTCCCAATTAAATATAAGACGTGAAATTACTGTCAAGTCTTATTTTATTTAATTATATGTATTTCGACTCTTAAATGCACAACTCCAAATAATGCAAATTAGAAACTCCTTTCTAAATTCATTCTGCCTTGGCCAAGGAATATTGAGTTGTCATTTATCGAATCACATAGGACATTTCTCTTCTTTTACTAGAAGTGGTAGATTCTTTATTGATCATACATTATCTCCATGTACAACTTATTATACCCAAGCATACCCTTTGATATACCCTAAGGGTCTTAAGAAATAAGTCAAAGTATAACTCATCATACACAAGATACTATGATGATCTCAAGTCTAAGGATCACTTGTACTACTATCACTACAGGAATTTCTATTGACAGGCAAGTAAAACTCCATTAGGTATTCCTTAAGGAGTCACGTTCAGTGAACTTATTCTCTAATAAGCACCTACATACTTGTTTTAGTGTCTCCACACAAATGATCATGAGATCAATCATCCTCATCCAATGAGTAAGCAACGTATGTACCAATCTATCCGGATTCACTAATCCCCAATTTAGTAATCCAACGATTGGGAACTATTTTAGTTTTAAGCTTTCTAAGAATTTAGATCTCATTAGAATGGTTATCATCATTATTCTAAAAGCATTGCTTAAAACTATGGGTTTATCACATATTATAAAACAGCATCATGTAGATAATTAAAAGCCTTTAATAAATTAATACTTTTTATTAATAAATGAATTAGATTGTTATAAAATATATGCTTTATCATCAAACATGATTGGCTTGTGTGCATACTACTTTCAATCTCCCACTTGCACTAAAGCCAATCGTCATGGTATCTCATACCTTTCTTCTCTAAGTGGCGATTATCCTGCTGTTGGATAAGCTTTAGTTAATGGATATGTAATGTTGTTCTTGAGAGTTCACTATCTCTATAGTGATTTCCCATCTTTCAATGATTCCTATAATCAAATGAAAGTGCCACAACACATGTTTAGATCCAAGATGAGACATAGGAACTATTCCTAGTTCTGTAATGAACTTTTAATCCAAACAATCAACTTGCAGCTTTATTTATAGCTATATACTTTGTCTTTATCACTAAACCAGCAACTCTTTTCTGTTTGAAACCTTTTTAATTCATTGCACCACCGTTCAAGGTAACTCTTTACCTTAAAGTGGATTTTCTGTCGCCTTGATCTGTCTGAAAAACTTGAGTCTGTTAAGCCCTCGAGTTTTAATTTAGACCCACCATGAATATGATCACATCCTTAGTGCTGGTTAAGTACTTTAAGATGTTTTTCACTGACTCATCTTCTCCAGAATATGACTGATCAACATCAGGTCTCGTATATTTCATTGCATACATGATAGTTACTCATGCGAGATCTCTTTTAGGAGTCTATGGGGACTATTAAGAGAGATAAACTCCAGGGCTCATCAACATGAGACATCTCATAGAGTTTGTCATGCTAAACAAATTTAGCATCAAATGAATATATGTTCCTTGGGTTAAGTCGAGCATCCTCTTAAATCTATCTATATAGATTTGAATCCCCAATTACGATACTCTTCCCAAATCATTCATGGATGAATGTTTAGACAACTTTATCTTTACTGATTGTAGCATTGGTATGTTATTCCTTATCCATAGTATATCAACATATAATATTAGGAATGTCACGGCGCTCCCATCGACCCTTTTGTACACACTAAAACTCTTACATCATCGTATGTAACTCTGGATCATCATCTTCTATGATGTATACCTCATCATCATCATCTATAATGAATCCATACCTCAAAGGTATCTTTGGTACTATTCCAGATTTATGATTCGGTTGTGGTACAATAGGTCTATCTACAAGTTCTTCTTATTTGACTTATAGTGATTTATAGTTCTTAAACTCTTCAAGATCTATTATCCTCCCACTAGCTCCTTCAATGATAAACATCTTTATCTTAAAAGGCGTGTGTTTCATGACAAACACCTTTTGCTAAGTAGGATTATAGAACATATACCCTAAACTTACTTTAGGATGTCCCACAAATCTGTACTTGTCAAATCTTGTCCCAAGCTTATCCTTTGAAACCTTTTCACATAAGTTGGACAACCCCTTATCTTAACATACTTAAGATTAGGAATCCTCCTTTTCCATAACTTTTATGGAGTCTTGGGGCCAGATTTTAAGGTTACTTTTTTCGTAGATATGCAGCCATTTCTAGGGCATGATCCCATAAGGATACTGGAATGTCGGTAAAATCATTATGGACCATACCATGTCCAACAAGGTACAATTTTCCTTTCAGATACATCAATCAATTATTGCATATCAGGAGGCATCCATTATGAGAAAACCATTTGAGATGATCTAAAACTTATTGCACAAGTATTTATTCCTTGATCTAATCAAAGAATCTTAATACTTTGCCAATTTGTTTCACTTCTGAATTCTTGGAACCTTTCAAATAATTCACACTTGTATTTCAGCAAATACATACATTCAATTCTTTGAATGATCATCTCCTTTTCTTATACTAGTTTTTCAACATGCAAAACTATTTTTCACGTAAGTCAAGTATACAAAATCCATTAAGTAATATTTCAGTTCTATACAAAATATTATTATTATAAATAGAACAACAATTGTTCTTAAATATAATACCAAAGATTTCATTGTCCAACAACAAAATGGAAATAATGTTTCTAACGAGAACTGGAACACAATAACAACTTATTGACATAATAGATTTGCCTGTAGGCAATGTTAAACTATAAGTTTCTATGGCTAATGTAGTAACCTTTGCTTCATTTCCCACACATAGGATTACTTATATTTGTTTAGCTTTCTACTTCTGCTTGGTCCCTTCATAAATCTATATTTATGATAACCAAAGTCGGTATTCAATACCCAAGTAGAACCTTGACTTAAAGAAAAATTTATTTCAAATCATGAACAATATTGTATTTGTAACCGAAACTTCACTAAGCTTCTTCTGGTTAGCCTCTGGAAAATGCTTCTTGCGCTTTCTTTTCCAAAGGTCCAGCTTATTTCAAAGGAAGCAAACTCCTTTTACTATCCGTGTCGCTTTTGTTCTTATTATCCTTTGTTTTTACCTTTTATTTACCTTCTTTGAATCGTTCTTCTTTTCAAGATCATTTGATCCCTACCAAATGAAGACTTGGTCTTTCTTGATTGAAAGTGACTCTCAACATTTTTCAACATGTTAAGCAAATCAGCTGAGGCTGATATCTAGCTTGGTCATATGAAAAATTCACAACAATTGTGAAAGGAGTCTGGGAGTGAGTGCAAGATCAAATCTTGGCTCAACTCTCCATCCATGACAAAACCAGTTGTCCTAATTGATCAATCAAATTGATTATGTTAAGGACTTTTATCTCATCTTCAGAGTGTCATCGATCATTCTAGATCGGAAGAGCTCCTTAGATATTTGATATCTATCAGTCCTACTTTCCTCACCACCAACTACTTGATGTGCAGGAATATAGTAGGAGTATCCATAGTTTCAGGCTGACGCTGAAGCTTGTTACTCATGGATACGAGCATGATGTATTGAGTCAACTTTGTATCATCTTGCCACTTTCTAAAAGTAGCAATCTCTTCCTCAGAGGCATTGTCTGCAACCATTACAGGAAAGACGTATTAAGGACATAAGATAGCTTTCCAGCCATGAGAACTATTCTCAAATTCCTTAACCAATTCGTTTAATTTGGTCTGGTTAATTAACATCTAATATGTTTCGCAGTGATAGCAATTTAGACATTATAAAATTCTGTAAATGAATTTGTTCTTAACAATAATTTAGCATACATTCTTTTATTAATTACCAAAATAAATTAGGTCTTATTTTAAATTGGTATCTCCCACTATTTTCTTCAAACTATATTACCTCAATATATATATAGTTCGCAATATCTAATTAAAGATATGCTAGTGAGAATAAGGATCCCATTTCAAATGTATATAGCCTTGTGTGTGCAAAACAAACTATATATAAATAAATAGGTAGACAACTCTTGCCAATTACATCAACTATGCAACTCCTTGTATTTTGCCTCTTAAATCATAATGGTCAAGTGTGTGCACATCCTAACTAAAATGATTTAAGTTAAATCGGACCCGACATTTTCTATATAAGTAAAGAGAAAACTACGTTCTTTGTGTATGCAATAACAAAGCAAAGAATGTTCAATTCCTTATAAACATCATATTTAATAAAAATAACATCTTAAATATTTAATACTTGCCTTGTGTGTGCACAACAAACTCATATTAAATATTCAATACTCTATTGTTTCTATCATGCTAGAAGGCGACGTTCGATATTCCAAATATTTTTGAACGTTACAACTTAATATAAAATATTTGAGGGATTTGTTATTAATTTGTCTCATCTTGTTTAGCACGCATGCACATATATATATAAAATATGCGTCATATTAATTAACATGCGAAGCATGTTTGCATAATATATAATATATATAGTATAAGCATGCAAATATAGAATACTATACTCTCCCTAGATTGATTATGGACTTTATTCTAGTTTGGTTCACTAGAGCCACCAAGTGAATCAAAAGGTTAAACCCCAGGGGTGGAAGAATTAATATTTAAATATAACTATTACATTTAAACCCGGCCTCCATTACAAACGGGTCTTCAAGCGCTCATTGATCCTTGATCTCCAATTCTTCCAAATTAATTCTAACTATTCCTATTACAAAACTATTTAAAATAAATAGAAACATTTGATCAGCAGTCAAGGGGAAGTACATAGGAGAGAGTTAGAATTTACATTAAGAAAAAATTAGAGAAGACGAGGTACGCAAACCCCATTTAATAAAACCCATACATTCATGCATCCAACTAAAATAAAATCCAATCACATTGGTCAATAGTTCATAATCAATCACATTTATTATCATACACATCACCATATGCATCAATAAATAACATTCATCTCATGAATAATAAACATTTAATATATATATTGATATCATTTAATGAGCAAATTTAGTTAGTATAAAATCTAATTTTGAATAAAAATAAACTCCTTTATTTTAATCCAAATTTAAATCAAAATAAACTTCCTTTATATTAATTTATCTAATTTTGAATAAAATAAACTATTTTATTTTAATTAAAATCTGTAATCAAAATAAACTCCTTTATTTTGATTAATTATGGAATCCAATTCCAAGTAAAAAAAATTCATTTATTAAGGAAAACACGAATTCTCTTTCCTATTCACAAATAAACTCCTTTATTTTAAATAATATGAATTCTTATTTCATATCTAAATAAACTCCTTTATTTAAGGAAATATGGATTCATTTTCTTATCCACAAATAAACTCATTTATTTTAGAAAAAATATAGAATCCAATTTCAACTCCAATTAGTTATCATGGAATCCAATTCCAACTCTAATTAGTTAATATGAAATCTAATTTTAAAATTAAAATAAACCTTTTTATTTTAATATTAAAATAAACCTTTTATTTTAATTAAAATAAACATTTTATTTTAATAATAAAATAAATAAAATATTATATATTATAATATTTTTATTAACCACGCATACACCTCGTGCAAAAGAATCAATGATTCACGTGAACTTAAGTAATATATTATATGAAATATATAAATCACCTTCACATGATTCTTAAAAAAAATTGCGGGATCATAATATATATATATATATATATATATATATATATATATATATATATATATACTAGATAATTGAATCCTGCAACTTACTTGAGTTCAATTCCGCAAATGCAAATAGTACTTGGCCACGCCAGTATTTAGAAGCAATGAGGAAAAATTTCATTAATTCCAATTCGCGTTTTTTTATTATTTATTTATTATTATTTTAAATTTTATACAATAAAATTATGCCCAATTAAATTGTTCTAAACACATATCAACATATATATCAAATCTTGAACAATTAATAATTCGCATAAAGGTTTGGCTCTGATGCCATAGTTAGGTTTGTAATATTCATGAACGCAATCAAATTGCACAAATAAAGCGGAAACGTGAAAAATCAGAGTTTTAAAATTTTACAAACCATATACCCGGATCACCCTTTATACACAATTATTAATTAAACGAAAATATGAAGAACAAGAATCATACCCTTGAAGATTCGAGCTTCCTCATGTACTAGTTCACCTCCAAATTCTTTTCGTGTTCAACTTGAATCCACCGGGTTTGGTTCTTTCCTTTGATCAACGTTAGTCACCCAAGTGTTTGGCCTCTAGAGGTGATCCACCAAGGAAGAAGAAAGATTCACGAAGATGGGTGTTTGGCTAAACCCTAGTTTTCTATCTCTATAGAAAAAGAATGTACTCTCCCAACTATTAGAATTGCGTATATTGTGTAAAAGTCAACAAAACTCCAACACCCATAATAAGACTCCTCTTATTTATAGATGTGGGCAACCCTCCTTAAAATTAAGGAATTATATTTTATTTTAATTAATTAAATTCCTTTAATTAATTAGGCTCCCAATCTTATTAGGATATATGAGAGTACTTTTATTAATTAAATCCCAAACTCCTTTAGGAATTAAATAATAATAATAGTAATAATAATAATAAGACTCCTCTTATTAATTTATATTTAATATTTCTAAAATATTAAATAATAAATATTAAGCTATTTAATTTATTCTATCACCATAGATTAAATTAAATATACTTAACTTATTATTACGATTATGCCATTAACTTCTTAAATAATTATTCTTCCTTTTATGGTGTGACCCTTTAGGTTCTCCATATTAAACCGGTTGTGAATAAATCAATTAGAACAATTCTAATCTTATTTAAATAAATAAATTAAACTATTAATTTTTTAAATAAATAATATTTATTCTACAATAGGGATAAGCCTCCCTAGCGATCAACGACTTTTCGGATAATATAGATTTCAACATTAATCATAAAAAACCTTTGAGTAAATAGTTACTGCAGTACAATTTAATCCTTCCACCATACAATGTCCCAATTAAATATAAGACGTGAAATTACTATCAAGTCTTATTTTATTTAATTATATGTATTTCGACTCTTAAATGCACAACTCCAAATAATGAAAATTAGAAACTCCTTTCTAATTTCATTCTGCCTTGGCCAAGGACTATTGAGTTGTCATTTATCGAATCACATAGGACATTTCTCTTCTTTTACTAGAAGTGGTAGATTCTTTATTGATCATACATTATCTCCATGTACAATTTATTATACCCAAGCATACCCTTTGATATACCCTAAGGGTCTTAAGGAATAAGTCAAAGTATAACTCATCATACACAAGATACTATGATGATATCAAGTCTAAGGATCACTTGTACTACTATCACTACAAGAATTCCTATTGACAGGCAAGTAAAACTCCATTAGGTATTCCTTAGCGAGTCACGTTCAGTGAACTTATTCTCTAATAAGCACCTACATACTTGCTTTAGTGTCTCCACACAAATGATCATGAGATCAATCATCCTCATCCAATGAGTAAGCAACGTATGTACCAATCTATCTGGATTCACTAATCCCCAATTTAATAATCCAACGATTGGGAACTATTTTAGTTTTAAGCTTTCTAAGAATTTAGATCTCATTAGAATGATCATCATCATTATTCTAAAAGCATTGCTTAAAACTATGGGTTTATCACATATTATAAAACAGCATCATGTAGATAATTAAAAGCCTTTAATAAATTAATACTTTTTATTTATAAATGAATAAGATTGTTATAAATTATATGTTTTATCATCAAACATGATTGGCTTGTGTGCATACTACTTTCAATATGGACTCTGGTTGATCCACCCAAAGGGGTAAAACCAATCGGGTGTAAGTGGATTTTCAAGAAGAAAACTGACATGGATGGTAACGTACAAACCTATAAAGGCCGACTGGTAGCAAAAAGGTTTCAAACAAGTTCAAGGTGTTGACTATGATGAAACCTTCTCTCCGGTGGCAATGATTAAATCTATCAGGATATTACTTGTTATTGCAGCCTTTTATGATTACGACATCTGGAAGATGGATGTCAAAACTGCTTTCCTTAACGGAAATCTCCCTGAGGATGTGTACATAACACAACCTGAGGGTTTTGTCACTCCAAAGGATGCTGGAAAGGTATGTAATTGCAGCGATCCATTTATGGATTAAAGCAAGCCTCTCGGAGTTGGAATCTTCAATTTGATGAAGTAGTCAAAGAGTTTGGCTTTGTGAAAAATGAAGATGAACCTTGTGTATATAAGAAGGTTAGTGGGAGTCACATTGTATTCCTAGTATTATATGTTGATGACATATTAATTATTGAGAATGACATTCCTTCTTTACAGGCTGTAAAAACATGGTTAGGAAGATGTTTCTCCATGAAATATTTGGGCGATGCTGCCTACATTTTAGGTATCAGGATCTATAGAGATAGATCGAGAAAAATTCTCGGCCTAAGTCAAAGTACATATATTGATAAAGTGCTAAAACAGTTCAGCATGCAAGAGGTAAAAAGAGGACACTTACCCGTGACTTATGGTGTAAAGATCTCTAAGGCCCAGTGTCCTAAATCACAAGATGATGAGGAGCGTATGAGAAAGATCCCTTATGCTTCGACAATTGGATCTATCATGTATGCAATGATATGCACTCATCCGGATGTCTCGTATGCTTTGAACATAACGAGCAGATACCAGTCGAATCCAGGTGAAGGTCACTGGACAGTAGTCAAGAATATCCTCAAGTACCTAAAAAGGACAAAGGATTCATTCTTCGTATATGGAGGTGAAGACGAATCAAGGATGAAGGGTTACACAGATTCTAGTTTCCAGACTGACAATGATGACTATAATTCTCAGTCAGGTTTTGTGTTTTGCCTTAATGGTGGTGTTGTTAGATGGAAGAGTTCGAAGTAAGAGACAGTAGCCGATTCTACAACAGAGGTTGAGTATATTGTTGCTTCTAGTGCGGCCAAGGAGGCTTTATGGATTAAAAAGTTTGTCACTGAACTTGGTGTTGTTCCAACCATTGTTGATCCAGTTAAGCTATATTGTGATAATAATGGAGCCATTGCACAGGCTAAGGAACCCATATCTCACCAACGATCCAAACATATACTTAGGCGGTACCATCTCATCTGTAAAATCATTGATAGAGGAGATGTACATATAGGAAGAGTGCCAACAGATGATAATGTTGTAGATCCACTGACCAAGTCTTCATCGCAGCAGAAGCACAATGGTCACACTAGTTCTATGGGTATTAGATACATGAGTGATTAGCTATAGTGCAAGTGGGAGACTTTTAGAGTTTGTGCCCTAGAGGCCAATTTTTTGATATAATTGCTTAACATTTCGATATTATATTTGATTGAATGAATGAATGATTTTATTTACTATGTTATATAAATGTTAACATAATAAAATTCCTTAGAATAGTTATACAAATTATATAGTTTCAAGTATGTGACTTGAACATGAGATTATATAATTACAATTAGTATCATTGCTCTTAAATGTTCCTAGTCGAGTATCATTGTTGATGGGACAACAATGATGCATTGAGACTAGTATATGGATTGACTGATGACCAAATCTCATTGGTCATAAATATATGAGATATTAAGTCAATGTATAGGTACATGTTAGAGAACGATGTGCTGGACAGACCCACCATGAGAATTCTACGTGGAACTGTATGCAAAGTGTCATTAGCGATTCTCATTGTGACAATGATGTAATGGTCCTCCGACCTGAAATTACTATATTACTACACGAGAATTTATGTACTTTGATATCATCAAAGGTCACCTTTAATAGGGTGGACTATAAAGGTGATTATTGGGTACATCATGAATCGTGTGAGGAATATTAGTGATCTAGATGGAATTTAACCCTCCTATTTATTAGGGGTGATATCCATAGGCCTCTTGATTGAGTAGGACTATGAAATGAATGGCCATGCTCAAATAGTGATTTGTTTCATATAGTCTACTCATTGATCAAGAAAAACTCATATTAAATTATGAAGAGTATGACTCATTCCATGACTCGAGTTTAATCTAGGATATTAAGGTTAAAAAGGATTAAATTACATTAAAACATTGGTCATGAAAAGGTTGCATCGAATCATCGATCTTATTATTACTTGGGTAGTAGTGATGCATTACTAGATACCGCTCACTGTTAATTATTTAATAATATAAAATTATTGCTAACGTAATAATAACCTATAGGGTCACACACATAGAACAAAATTAAAAAGGGAATTAATTTAAATTGTAAAGATTTAAATATGTCAATATTGTTGATATTATTTAAATTACAAATTTAAATTAATAGGATAATTTATATATGTGGGTATATTAATTAAGTAAGACTTAATTAAGATATATATATATATATATATATATATTTGAATTTTAATTAGGTTTTGATTAATTCCTTTTTAACAGCTATATATATGATATGTAGCAGCCATATTAGGGATCATCATTAACCTAAAAACCCTAGCCGCTCTTAGAGAGTGACTAGAGAAACAGTTTCGAAAATCATGTTCTTTTGGTGGCTAATACCGTAACTCCCTTGACTGCAGTTCGTGTGATGACGTGCAGAACATTCGTGTGCATACTGTAGAGACGTGGTTCCTTCGGATTGCATTGGAGATTCGAAGCTTTTCATAATTGGTATAATCTCTTAAACACTGAATTAATGTTTGTTTTCACATGCATCCTATTTTAGGGTTTCGGATTTGGCTTTATATTTTTTTTTTCCCGCTGCGTTTTTATGCCAAAATCCCTACATCCCCACCTCCTTAACAACTTAGCCACCAAGTAATGGCTTTACTTGGGCTCCAAGTGGCCGGCCCACATACCTTGTGGGTCCCCCCATTGGTTGCCCCATTGGTTTTAACTATCTGGTGACCCATCGGTTCGATCTGTGGTTTAGTTTCTTAATCTGGGCCTTAGCATAAATCATATTGGGCCTTAGAATAAATTCATATTGGGCTTACCTTAATATCTTATTGGGATTGCCATAATCCAAGTTCAATTGGATTTTACAAAGCCCAATAACCAAAGTCCATTAAGGACTATTCGTATTCTACTCGTACAATTCTCGTATTCTCTTTGTATACTATTCGTACGATATTCATATTATACGTCGTAATAATCTTCGTACTATACTAGTATAATAACTAGTATCATACTCGTATTTCTCGCATATAATAACCCTAATCATTATACGTAGTCATTTATATCTCGAAACTCACTTTTCCTAACCCTTAAGTTTTAAGTCCGCAGGCGAAAACTTTGTTTGGCATAACTGAAATATTATTGGATATTCCATTACGTCTTAGAATTCTATCATTACGCGTTTCTCAGAAATTCAAACTTAATCTCCGAGCAGAAACGAATGAATAGTGTTTTTACGGAAACTTCTTAGAAAACTTTCGTTTTTATCTTGAAAATTCAACACAATTAATCCTAGCACATAGCCAGAATCCTTACCACATCCGCACATTCTTGGTCATAGAACGACCTTTAAACAGCTTATTCACTTAATTAAATAATTAAATTCATTTAATTCAAATAATCAAATAAAAATTTAATTCACATAAAAATCCGATTTTCTCGGGCGTTACATCCTTCCCCCCTTATAAGGATTATGTCCCCAGAATCTCGCTACAATTTCATACCCAAATGATGAGAATTTTCCTTCATCTTAATCTCGAGTTCCTGTAACACCCCAGTCCCACATCTAAAGATAGGGGGAAAATTTGTCTGTATATGAGGAATTAAGTAACTACCAATAGTACCTTCAAGTCATGACCTTTTGGGAGCCTGTGGTGGGCTAAGATGACCCAAGAAGATACTATTTGGCCAGTAGTTTGAGGCATTATTTTGATGGATTTGATTCGATTCGGACTTGGGATTTGACCCAAGATTTGTTTCGAACTCGGGATTTGACCCGGGTTGTTTCATATGGTATCAAAGCCAACTCTTGAAAGCTCGGGTCGGGTCATCCGATTGGGTTGTCGGAGGTGGGGACACGAAGGCTGGTGGTATTATCCCACAATGGAGGTTCGGAGGTGGGGACACGAAGCCAGCCGGTATTATCCCACAATGGCTAGAGAGGCAAAGATCTTTGGGCCCGTGTGTGTGATAGGTTCTGATGGGGACGTCAGAAATTTAAGTGGGGGAGTTTGTGACACCCCAGTCCCACATCGAAAGATAGGGGGAAATTTGTCTGTATATGAGGAATTAAGTAACTACCAATAGTACCTTCAAGTCATGACCTTTTGGGAGCCTGTGGTGGGCTAAGATGACCCAAGAAGATACTATTGGGCCAGTAGTTTGAGGCCTTATTTTGATGGATTTGATTAAATTCGGACCTGAGATTTGACCCAAGATTTGTTCCCGACTCGGGATTTGACCCGGGTTGTTTCAGTTCCCACGTTGCTTCTTCGGCATTGTGGTTCCTTCAAATCACCTTCACCGAAGGTATTATCTTATTTCTCAAGACTTGTTCCTTCCTATCAATAATCTGAATTGGAAGTTAAGCACTTATTAACACATTACGCTATCTCTCTCTTCATATTTGGCCAACTAAAGTTTCGTCGAAGGTCTTAATACATCTCAGTACTACCTGGATGTATCAAGCACCTCAAACTATGGGCGTCTTTTATTAGTTCTTCTTGTAACTTGGAATTATATGGAACTCAAATTTCTCCTTCAAAACAAGATGATACTTAATCTTCTCTTCATTCTCCATACTCTTCTTCATTTGCTCGCATTCCTTGTTACCTAGTTGTACTCCCTTAACTCGTTCCATTTTCGTGGATTGAGTTTACATTGTGAATAATATTTCTACCGCTTCATTCTATAATTTAAGTTTTAACTTCGTTCTCAACATCTCTGTTATTAACTCATTCTGAGTTGTTAACTTTGATAGCTTTTCCCTACCCTTTCTACTTAATGTGTCGACTACTACGTTTAACTTCCCTGAATGATATAAGATATCACAGTCGTAATCTTTTATTAATTCTAACCACCTTCTCCACCTCATATTCAACTCCTTCTGTGTGAAGATATATTACAGACTCTTATAATCCGTGTATATCTCACACTTCTCCCCGTATAAATAATATCTCCATATTTGTAATTCAAAACTACAGCTACCAATTCTAGATCATGAGTAGGATAGACCTTCTCATTATCCTTTAACTGACGTAACGCATACGCAATAACCTTGTCATGCTACATGAGCACGCAACCCCGTCATCTATGTGAAGCATCACTATAAATTACAAAATTCCTCGTATCATCTGGTAAAGATAATACAGGTGCCTCATTTAACCTTCCTTTTTAGTTCCTGAAAACTATTTTTCTCACTTCTCATTCCTAACATACCTATAAATAACATATCCTAAAATATGTACATCTTTTAAGCCAAAATTCACACTTAGTGAATTCTGTATCCAACTTCTCCCTCCGTAGTGTTTCCCACACTATCTAGAAATGTTCAGCGTGGTCTTCTGGCATCTTAGAATAGACTAGAATATCACCAATGATCATTACGACAATCTTGCCCAAATATTATTTGAACACTCTGTGATGCTAATGGTACTTTCAACCATAGCACCTCACCAGAGTACCTATCAATTTTCCACTAACTTGCACGGTGCCCCTTACGGAAAGTCTAGCTTTAGTGCATTAGTCAACCCAAACGACATAACCAGAAATTCTTAATGACCATAACGAGTTCTAAACATCGTCTTAGGTACCTCCTCCTTCCTTACTTTCAACTGATAATACCCCGTACACAAATCTATCTTAGAAAAATACTTTGCCCCTTTCAACTGATCAAATAGATCATCGATCATGGGCAATGGGTATTTATTCTTACTTATTAACTTGTTCACTCACAATAGTCGATACACAATCATAAGGATCCATCCTTCTTCTTTACAAATAATATTGGTGCTCCCACTCTCTGGATATTCAAAACATAGCACAAATATCCCATATAACCCCTCCTCAACATCTTCAAACTTATGTCATGGTTAGACAACACAAGCGTCCCGGTGATTTACTACCGTAAAACACTACCTTGGGTTTCTTAGAAATCCAAAAATTCATACTTTTCTTATGACAATCTATTATAGCTTTATGGTTAATTAACCAATCCATACTGAGAATTACTTCAAATTCTCTCAACCGTACCAGTATAAAATCTACCGAAAATCTGTTACCTCTGATATCTACGGAACAATTCCTATGAATGTGTTCAATGGAAATTATCTCTTCGTTCACTACCTTAACGTCTAAAGGTAGTTCTAATCTTTTAGGGAATAAACCCCAATAGCTTAGAAAATTCACATGCTATAAAAGAACAAGTAGCACCCCAATCAAACATCACATAATCATTCATTTTATTGACTAGAAAGATACATGTTACTACATTCGCTGATTCAACCGCATCTTGGACAGTCACTTTAAAATTACGGGTCATAGGTCTACCCAGTGGTGTTGGTCCAATAATGGCTAACTTACCACTACTAGCACCTTTGCTACCCTCATGTCCCTTATTTGGGCAATTTCTTGCCATGTGGTCCATCGACCCATAAATAAAATAGCCTTGGTTCATCTTAGGATCAGGACAATTGGGTGATATATGCCCCTCCTGCCCACAGCTATAACAAACTGACTTACCCTTCAGACAGACTCCTAGATGAGTCTTTCCGCATGTTTTGCATGCCTCAATCCTACGCTTAGGATCCCATTGTTCCCCTCCAGTACTCCCAGAGTTAAAACTTTTCCTATTAGGCATACTTCAACTGCCACTAACTCCCTTCACCTTGGGTACTCCTTTTCCTTTACTCTTATTCTTTCTCTCTTTGTGGTATTGGCTCAAAGCCTCACTACCACCCTCCACAATAATTGCTTTCTCTAGAATGGTCCCGTAGTAAGCACTCTGGAACACTGAAATCCTACTATAGAGCCAGGTTTTCAGTCCCTGCTCAAACCTACGAGCCTTCCTCTACTCAGTGTCCACTTGGTGTGGAGCAAACCTTGCCAATTCATTGAACTTGGCCACATACTGGGGAACCGTCATGTCCCCTTGCTTAAGTTCTAAGAACTTAATCTCCATTCTTCCTTGCATGCTTATAGGGAAATATTTCTCAAAGAAAACACTCTTGAACTGTTCCCACGTTACCGCATCTATCCTAGCCCCACCCTAGTGAGCCTCCCACTAGAAGTTGGCTTCCCCCTTCATCATATAAGTCGCAAAAGAGGTCTTTTGCGCCTCCCCTACATTTGTAATTACAAACTCCTTCTCTATTTCCTTTTCCCATGTCTGGGCTACTATCGGGTCCATGGTTCCTTTGAACTCTGATGGACCTACGCTTTTAAATTCTTAAAAGGTAGTCGTTCTGGTTACCCTAGGTACTGCGGGTGCTCTACCCCCAGTTTGGTTAAGTTCAGTCGTTAATAAATTAATGAACTCTTTCATAGGGTTGTTCTGACCCCCTTGGTTATCATTATGGGACTCAGCCTCCTGATTACGTTGTCTCCTTCTTGGCGGCATTTTTTTTTAAAAATAAATAAAGTTTCATTATTACTTATTTGCTTACTTAGTTATTATTCGCCAAATAATAACTTATACACAACCAAGCACATTTAATAAAACTTCATTATATTCATATGCTTCTTCATAGTTTGAAACTATTTACAATTCATTTCCATAGCCAAAAGCTATTACATTTCTACCCCACAATTGAATTTCACAAAAGTTGGGATTTACAAAAAGACTACCCTTTAGTTTTACAAAAGAGGGTTTTACGTCACTACACACATATTTACCACTCTAAACTTATAATAATGCATAACAGCATCCTCCTCCTTCTCATTCGCAAGAATCAACACAATATCCCGACTAATTGTATGTCGAGTTTGTGCCGACTCAATGGAATAACTAGCAATTTTTAGCTTGAAATCCTTATGAGCACTCTCATGGATGTAAGACATCCGTGCTATCTTCTGGTCCTTCTCCCCTAGTTCTTTACGAAGCTTAACGGCCTTATTCATATACTCTGTTGCCTTATCCTTCATGAGCACTTTCTCATCATGCTCTTTCTTAAAATCTACTTCTGCAGATTCCTTAGCTTTATAGAGATCACTAATCTCCTCCCTCTGGTTCTGCACAATAGTGCGCAGTTGCACATTTTGGTCAAGCACTGCCAGATACAATGTCGTCATTGCCTCTAGAGGTGTTGTCTCTAGTGCACGTACCACCGTATTAAACGATGCTACCTCAATCACCTCACATCGACCAATATATCCAAAAACATGAAGCTATCGATGGATATCTACAATAACACATAACATATTGATTATTACATAATACACAATAGTATAATCACAAATCACATTTAATTTATTTAGGGTGAATTTCCACCTTTTAAATCTTTCGGTACTGAGTTTCCTCAATACCTAATTAACTCATTTAACTAGAGTTCATTCGCTCCTACTTCTCATCTACTAACGAGGTTATTAGCTTAAGGTTCTCCTCCTTAAGTTTTATAACCTAATGCTTTGATACCAACCTATGACACCCCAAATCCGGGTATCTTCTAACCCGACATATGGTGCTACATGGTACTATAATTTATACAGTCATTCCATTGAAACAATAGCAAAATGATTGTATTTACTATATTCTTATTATAATAGTAATAAATCCTTGCCCAGGTTCTGTTAACCCATACATTCTTTGCTTACCATAATATAATTCATACAAAATACTAGTCTATTACAAGATAAACTAATTATTTATCTTCGCTTTGCCTTTATCTTTACTAGTACCCTCAGTTCGTTCTGCCTTAGCTGCAATCATATAATTCAAGCAAGGAGTTAGCATAACTAGCTCAACAAGTCTAACAATGTATAATATAAATACAACATCGAGAATCATATGATTATTCTTTAATAATTGAACAAGTAGATATGAAGTACTATGAAACATTGAATAGCACTTCTCGTCTCACAAAGCAATTTCGAAGTACATATAGTGACTTAGAAATTTTGAGTATGTCAAAAGACCATGAACATTCTCTTTGATTTCCATTTATAAAAAGGACAACCCGACACCAAGTCCGTAAGTCCGGCATATCTTACGAGCACATCTAGGTGATCAGCCTATAGTACTCTATGTTGATCAACATTCATCCGTTAAACGTATTCACGTTTAAGTTTTGACAACCTCGCGTGCCCATCGAATAATCGATGTAAAATACATTTGTTTATTCATACTCAGGCTTACCTTGAATCTGTACCAAACAATTGGCATAGGATATAGTTAACAATTCTATAATGAAAGACTTATAAATAAATCAATCAACTCTTCAAGATTTAGTCTAGCCAAGGTAAAACTGGCATCGACCATTTCATAAAACAATTCATGCATCCTCGTAACATGAATCACAGAAAACTTGGCTAACACGAAGGTTAAACATACATTAAGAAAACTTGCCTTCAAGCATCTTCAAATAAATATTCAACAATTCTTTGTCTTTACAGTCTCTACAATACATAACCACATAACATACCACATTAGTTCATGAACAAACATGTATGGTTCCTAATGTATCTTATCCTTCTTCTCAATCTAATTGCTCATTAGATTTGTTAATATTGGTTACAGTTTATTGTATGGTTTTACGTTCATGTAATCGTTAACAACTTTTAGTTGTAATTCTCAACGTTATAGTCATCATCGAAGATGTTATTTTAAGTTAATTAAGTAATTAATTCATCATCAATCAGTTATCTTTTTCTTTATATAACTTAACCGAATTTATTTCATTAACAAACTTGTTTCAAGTATTTATCCGCCCTTACGACTTAGTATCGTTCATCGTTTCATTATTAATAACTTACGTTTAATTAATTTTTCTTCAACCTTTAGTCATAAACTGAAGGTTATAAACATTCTTTAATGATGTTACTTTAGGTCAATTTGAATATATAATTCACCCTTCATTCATTTCCTTATTCTTCATGTTCATGAGTCTTCTTCTCTATGCCTTTACATGGTGTTGGCACTGCGGCGCCGGCTCCCTATACAACACTCACGCTGCATGCGACTCGCAAAGATATCTCACCCTCGCTTTGGCGCTGCAGTGCTTACCTTTACTCTCTGGTCGTATTGCTGCATGACGGACCTTAAGCCTTAGAAAATTTTGAACTGTACTTGTTTGATGAATTTCCCGGGCTCATAACTTATTCGTTTTACATCCGAATTGGCTCGTTCAAAAGCCATTAGCTCACAAATCACATGCTCTATTATTTCATTAGAAAATATTTCACTTTTGAATCTTTTACCTCAAAATTCACTGATTAGTTCATTATTACAAAAATGATAAACGTTCGTGAACGTTCATACCTCGTTTCTTCGTTCTAAGTCGAATTTTGACGATTCTTGAGTCCAAGACTCTCAAATACGTTTTTCTACGATATGCCATCAAAAACCAAGGTTTATAAGTTAAGTGGTGACTTTTTACTACTAATCCAGAAATTCTACGATTTTGACGTTTAACGCCTAATCTCGTAAATTCCGCCATAACTTCGTTACTCGAGTTTTCTATGCCAAATCAAATGGAAAAACTCCATTGATTCATCATCTACAACCTAACCAAACAATATACACATACCCTATGATGGTTTTCAATTTGTCCATCAACAACAAAATAAACGCTCATCGGCTTTCTTCGCTTAAACTTTCATAAATGCTTATGATTCTTAATTGTTCATGGCTTATCAATGTTTTAATTCACTAATAGCCATCCTTATTACTCCAGAAGAGACATGCTCCACCAATCTATGATTCTCTACGAAAAAATAACTTTCAACGAATCGAAGACTAAAGTTTACATAATATTACCTTAACGTTCTTCACGTTCTTGCTAAAAACTCTTATGATTTGCTTCAAGGTAGCTTGATTACTTGTTTCTAGCTCTTTCTCTCTCTCAATATATGTTGGCTAATGTTTGTAAAATAACAAATGAACTAGCTAAGCTTCTCATTTATAGAAAAATCCAATAGAGGGTATTTTGGTCATTAGGCCACCTCCTTACTATTCCCCGCCTCCTTAACAACTTAGCCACCAAGTAATGGCTTTACATGGGCTCCAAGTGGCCAGCCCACATGCCTTGTAGGTCCCCCTGTAAATGCCCCCAAATTCAGGTACTTGAAACCCGAACTCGGTGCTTTACGATACCATTTCTATGAGCGAAATAATACTAATAATAATAACAATAATATGAATATCAAACTTAATTTATATATGCATCAGAGTCTACTCCCAGGTACGCGACCTTTAAACATTCATTTACATGATACTTAATAGTTATCATTGTCTTAATAAAGTCATACTATTACATAGAATACCAAAAATCTTATTCTGTTTGCTTTCCTTTTCTTTTGTTTCTGCATGACCCTTCAGGTTGATCACGATTGGCTGAAAACATTTAAATTAAGCAAGGATGAGCATTTGAGTGCCCATCAAGTAATAGCAATTATTAATATATTTAGCTGAAAGAATTAAATATTTTCTTTATACATCACTTCTACAATAATTCAATAGTTGTGAAGTAAACTAAACCGATAATAATAACATAACAACTCTATATCACATTTTTGAAACTACGTATTAACTATAAATATGTATTAGTCGACAGACTATGAACATTATCTTTAGCTTTCGCTAAGGTTTAGCAGAACTTCATCTGCAAACCGTCATAACTTACGGGAGTTAGGTTGTACTTCCCATGGGCCCTGTATTGATCAATACTACATACAAGAACGATATTATCGTTCACTCTGTCCGCCTTGGGTGCATAAAAGTTTTCCCTTGATCGGGATGTTCATACTTAGTCTAGAATCTGAACCAAAGCAATTTGATTGGATACAATGAGGTTTTATCATATTCAACTATATTTCTAAATCTGTGTCTAGCTGGTCAAATAGCTTAGACGGCTTATATATATATATATATATATATATATATATATATATATATATATATATATATATATATATATATATATATATATATATATATATATATCAACATGTGTTTAACTCACGATGATTATCCAAGTGAGGACACTTGTATAACCATATTTCAAAATTAACGAACAGAATATATATATGAGTTATATAATATAATATCATGTTGATAAATAATTATCGGATAGAATATATACGACAATATGGTTAATAATCTAGTACAATAATAATATAAATCTGAATCTTCTTACTCATGTCTATTGCATAAAGAAAATGCAAACGTAGGATACTTTCCTAGTCTGTTGCTTACAATACGTAACTTAGATTTATATTTTGTATAGAAACCTATCAGTAATAAGATCATTTTACTGATTAGAATAACATATCGTAACACATAATACTGCTTATTGCATTCAGCACATAACCTGATCATATTGTCACACATATTCAACAGTCATTGAATCACAAACAAACATTAATACAGTCAAAATATATAAGTCTAGATCAATTTATGAAACATGTGATTGTCTGCAATCGACTTTTCTTTAGGGTAATTATCGAGTCTAAGACTCTATCCTGTAGTTCAACATCTGTAAGTATAAGTCATATTATTTTTAAATGACTTATAATAATTTTTAAATAATTATTATAATTTTATCATGATTTTTCAAACACCGGAATCATTATTAAATGATTTAAATATTAAATAATTCTATTATCATTAATATTTAATTTGTGACGGCCCCGAATCCGAGGTCCCAAATCACCGCGGATCCGGTTCGATCATTCTATACAACTATTACTATTTGCGGAAGATATAAACATAAGTTGTTTATATAATAACTTACACATAATCCCCAAGGTCGAGTAACCTTAACTTATATACACAATTCATAACTTAATTGACTTACAATAACATTAAAATACAATATTGTTACTAATCTAACTGCACACGTAAACTAAAGTTGGAACTGTCTTTAACATTTCCTTGTATCCGACGCGTTCGTCTTAATCTGCAATGTTTATCATGATATAGCAAGGGTGAGCATAAAATTGCCCAGCAAGTTTAAGTTCAATAATATAACGATATATCATGATTGAAATTATTTGAATAATTGGCTGGCTATAATTTAACAATATAATTGTGAACTAGCAGGAACAAACTTTTGACTGAACAAGTATATAACATGAACAAATATGTACAGAGTACAATTCATGGCAATCAGTAATGATTAACCATAAGTTTATCTGAATAAAACAACTCTTAGTAGAGTTAAGTAAAAACAAACTTGCCTGAACCGTTGATTACCGCTATGCAATTTATAACGCTTTATTCGAAGACCTAATATTAGTAATATAGATCTCCAATACTAGAATAATATCATCACAATATAATACTATTATATATATATATATATAGAATAACCTAAACACATAACACATAACACATAACCCTATCAGTCGACAACATACATAGGACTCGGTATCAAGTCAAACTATTGCAATCTGAGTTGAACCCGACACAAAACTGACATCCCGAAGGTCTAGTCGGACTTTTCACGAGTTTAAGTTCAATTAAACTCTGCATAAACACTTAACAATTAACTCAGATAATTTAATAACAGTCGAAATATTTTTCGTAAGCTCGTAATAGTTTTTAAATAATTATTACTATTTATCCTGATTTTTCAATCATTAAAAACGTATTTAAATAAATTAAATACCACATAATTATTTTATCATTAATATTTATTTAATATCAAATATTAATGAAAATTATCACATAATATTATAATATATTTATAATATCACAAAGTATTTTTAATACTTTAAAATCACCTTTATATGATTTTAAAACAATTAAATTCATTATCCGATAATTGCTTTTAATATTAAAATATCAATATTTTCATGACAAAATATCAAAAGTTATATTTTATAACTTTAAAATATTTTATATCACTTAAATCATTTTTATATGATTTTTAAATCATTTATTCTATTTTTCCATAATTTATTTAATATATTTATTAAATAAGTTAACTATCATTAATATTGATTAATTAATGAATTTCATCACAAAATTTTAAAAGTCACTAAAAATAACTTAAAATATTTTATTATACCATAATATTATTTTTCATGATTTTTTATGTATTAAAATCATTTTTAAATAATTTATTTAATATTGTAATTAAATAAATTAAATACCATTTATATTCCACAAATATTATATATTTATGAAATATACTCTAAATAATTAAAACTATTTTTGGACTTTAAAATAATTTTTGAGAATTTATTATGTATTTTAATAATTAAAAACAATATTTTTTTATTTATTTAATTAAAATAAGTATTTTTCAAAATAAGTGTCACTAAAGGGCCCTATAGCAATGAGACACTGCCGCTATAGGTGTTCTTAACTTTGCTCTTGAGCTTCATAGTCGTAGTAGTAAATGGTACTACGTTTGACCGGTTGTAACTTCTTGATCCTTAATTTTCTGGGCTAGCTCAAGCATGCTAAATGTAGTAGTAATGTTATACAACAACTAACAACTAAGTTCATGGCCATACGACACGAAATCAGAGAGATATCAGCACTCCAAATCGTTGTCAGGCCCTGTTCTTAAGTTTCTGGGTTTTCCACAATCGAGGTAGCTACTTTGAGCCTTTACATCTTTGCCTTCCCTGCTTGGTTTGTGTGATGTAATGGTTCAATCGTGTACATAACATGTCAGAGTCCATTTCTATAACATAAGATCATAACAAAAACATAACATATGACAGATAATGTCAGGTCAAAGTAGGGGTCAGGGGTTGTTCTTGAGAAATCAGGGTTTCCCAGATTTTGCCAAAAGCTGGTGGTCAACGCGATTTTGACCGTGATTATCTTTGATCCTGCTATGGATCTGGTTGTTATAAGGACTTGAATATGTTGTCCACATTACAGGCTACACAGATCAACCAACAAATTGGCCAAAACAAGTGTCAGACGCAAGATAAGAGGGCTAGAATTTCTTGTCAGACATCAATCTAGGTTCTGGGTTGCCCAGAAACCCATTCCTGTGATCGGTCAACGTAGTTTGACTGACTATAACTTTCAATATACACGTGATCTGGGCTTGAATCAAGTTCCAGATCACAGACCTTACAACATACTACAAGTTTAAAACTTAAAACACAACAAACAATTAACAGACAGAGATCTAGAAGCCCTGACATGTGACTGTTAGACAACATTTTTTTAAATTTTTCCAGATTTGCTTAAAACTTGATTTCGTGCATCTAGAGGTTATAGATCCATGATCTATCAACCCAGATCACTAAAGGACACCCTATTACACATCTTTTACCAATCATAAACAACATGTAACATCAAATCATAAGATTTTAAAAATTAGGGTTCTTACCTTCTTATGCTTTGAATTTTGATTTCTGATCTTTGATCTATTATTGGAAAGCTATAAACTGAAGTTGGTTTTGTTTATCACCCTCCTCTCACTCTTAAACCCGAAATATAGAGAGAGAGTGGCTTGGTGAAAAATAAAAATGTAAGTAACCCTTTTCTCTCTCTTAATCTATTTAAATAACTTGTATGCAATGTTATGGCTGCTGATTTCGGCTGGGATTGCTAGATATAAGTCACATGTATAGGCTAGGGTTGCTCAACCACTCACCTTAGGTCTAGATCTACAAGCAACATCCAATAATGCATAAAGGGGCAAAATAGTCATTTAGCAATTAATTTTAATGGCATTTTAGACAATTGATCAAACCCTTGGGGTTTAGGGTTTAGGAGGGTTTAGGGTTTGAATTAGGGTTTAGGGTTTGAATTAGGGTTTAGGGTTTAGCAAATTAATTTCCAAGATTTTTCGAATTTCGATTTTCAAAATAGAAAATTAATAATTCTAAATTATAATTAGGATTTTCTAATTATATTACAATTTCTTAATCATAATTTAAATCTTTCTAATTAGGATTAATAATTCCTAATTAAAATTGCTAATTAAGCAATTAGGGTCAAAATGGTCATTAGGGTTTTTAACCCAAAATTAGGGTTTCTAGTAAAAAAATAAATTTTCTAAAATAGAAATTAGATTTCGTAATTAGATTAGGGTTTTCTAATTACTTAACTTGAAAATTAGAATTAATATATCCTAATTAACATTAAAAGTTTTAAATTAACAATTAGGTTTTCCCTAATTATAGAATTAGGGTTTTTAATACCGAAATTAGGGTTTAATAAATTTGAAATCAGGGTTTGCTAAATAATTAAGCTTTACCCTAATTAATATTATAATAATTACACTTAAGCAATATTATTATCCCTTAAGTTCTCAGATTAGGGTTTTAAATTTCCGAATTAGGGTTTCGGACTCTCGAAACTGAAATTAGGGTTTTCAGAACCGGTTTCTAGGGTTTCTTATAATTCGCTAGGGTTTTCTAACTGAACGTTGACGTTCTTAATATATACTTAGGGTTTGTTACAGATATCGTTTATCTGGTCAACCCTTGACCCTTAACCACATAATGTACAGATATACACAGAACATATTCTCTTAATCCTGAATAATTCACCTAAATCCTTCACAGAATTTTGAAATTCTCAAAATTTCTTCTTAAAAATATCAAACGCATACACTTTTTTTCTGTCTAGGTTAAATTATTGAACCTTAATTCAATTAATAAAAATTAAAAAAAATATTCCAAATTCTCAGGTTGTCACATAATTAATATTCAATTATTAATGAAACCATTGCAAAAATATTAAAGTTATTTATAATAACTCAAAACATTCTTAAAATATTTATAAAACATTTTTATCACCCTTAAATGATTTTTAAAACAATTAAAATCACTTTTAAATAATTACCATTAATATTTAATTATTAATGTCTTATTTATCAAAATATTAAAAGTCATTAATTATAACTTAAAATATTTTTAAAGTATTAATATTACCCTTAAATAATTTTTAAAACAATTAAAATCATTTTTAAATAATTACCATTAATATTAAAGTATTAATGTATTATTTATCAAAATATTAAAAGTTTTTAATTATAACTTCAAATATTTTTAATTAATTTATATCCTTTTAAATGATTTTTAAATTAATAAAACTATTTTAAAACTATTTATTTAATATAATTATTAAATAAATTTTATATCATTAATATTAAATTAATAATCATTAATAATAAATTATTAATGAAATTATCTTTTAAATATTAAAAGTTATATTTTATAACTTAAAATATCTTTAAACACTTTATTTTCATTTTAAATGACTTTATAATATTAAAATCATTTTAAACTAATTTATTTAATATGATTATTAAATAATTCTAATATTATTAATAGTAATTAATTAAGGAAATGTGCCTTAAAATATTAAAAATTATGTTTTATAACTTCAAATATTTTTAATTACCTTATTATCATTTAAAATGACTTTTAATATAATAAAATCATTTTAATTAATTTATTTAATGCATTTATCAAATAATCTAAATATCAATAATATTCCAACAAATACTAATATTTATGGAAAAATATGTACAATTATTAAAAGTTAATTTTTATAACTTAAAATAATTTTTAAAATAATTTTTGTAATTTTCAGAAATAAATTTCTATTTTTAAATGATTTTTAGAATTTATTTCTATTTTTAAACATTTTTTGAAAATTAGAAAATTAAAATAATTAAATCCGTCGCTAAAGGATTTAGCGACGGTTTCTGTCCCCTTAGGTGTTCTTGAGCTCAAGAACACTGACAAGTCAGTGGTCAAGGTGCTCGGTTTGACCTAATGTAATTCTCTGTTTAAGCATAATCTGGGCCATCTAATGTTGTTAGATCGTAGTAATAATGTAATATTACACTTTCCCACAATCAGATTGCTCATAAAACAATTCAAATGCAAGATCTGAGCCTTTAAAATGATTGTCGTATTTGTTCATCAAGTTCTGTGTCGCCTCAAAAAATCTGGTCAATCTTAAATCAACTTCCTTGGTGGCCTTATTCCGGTCAATCGGTTTATGTAACAGGTGTTCTAGACATCGGGTCGTGTAGCCTAACTAACATAGTACATGTTTTAAGCCTTTATATTGCCTGAAAATTAACAAGAGTCAAGATCTAAGGCTTCAAATAAGTTGTCAGAGCTTACTGGGTTTTTCTGGGTAACCCAGAAACCCAGTCAGCTTTGAGTAGGCACTTTGTGGCTTAAATAATTAAGGGTTCTGATTGATGTTATGGTAATATAATGGGTCAAACTTGGAGTCTAAATAATAGAATACATATAACATTCATCAAATCAGTTAAACTATAACAGAATCATGATCTACCATCCGGTCAAACAATGTCAGACGACATGTTCTTGATTTTTCTGGAAATTCCAGAAAACCATTTTGTGATCTTTTATACAGGTTTGATCAGCCACTACTTCCACATTGTTTAACATTTAGGTGTTCTAAAGGCTTTACTTTACAATCCAAATACCAGGTTACAATATAGATGCAACAAACAAAACAAAACAAAACAACAAACATATGAAAGATCTAAGAGCATGAACATCTTGTCAGAGAGTTCTGGGTAGCATTTGGGTTACCCAGATTTTACTAGGTCATGGTCGGTCAACGACTTTTGACCATGAATAACTTTAAATCTATACACGATCTAGACTTAATTCAAGTTTTAGATCAAAGAGCTCATAGCATACTACAAGATCAACCCTTTAAATAACAAAAACACTTAACATCATGTGATCTACATGGTCTGACATTCGTTGTCAGACCACAAAAAATAATTTTCCCAGATTTTAAAAAACTTAAATTTCGAGCACTTTGATGTTATGAATCTAACATGTGCCAACCAAGATCACTTATAGACACTACATAGAACATATTACAACATGATATAAACACTACTTTTAACAGAAGATCAAGGGTCGAATTTTTGATTAGGGTTATATACCTCTATGCATCAATTCTTGATTCTGGCCTCCTGATCTGTTAACGGAAATCGTGGGGCTTGTTTATGGGACTGAAATACTTGTCAATTTCGTGGGTTAGAGAGAGAGAGGGACTTGGTAGTGAGTTGGTGTACAAATGGGCTAAAAATGAACTTTCTCTCTCTTTCAATCTATATATATATATATTAACATACAATGAGTTTGGCTGAGATTTGCTGCTGATCTTTGATATTTAATGTCACATAGGGTGGTTGGATTTAGTCACTAACTCACCTAAGGTCAAAACTTACATGTTAGCTTCAACTATGCAAGAGAGGCAATTTGGTCTTTTCACTTTTATTTTTAATGGCAATTTTGTAAACATGGAAAACCCTTAGGGTTTGACCCTTAGGGTTTAACCCTAAGGTTAGCACAAATTTGAAATTCTAGGATTTTTATTTAGGGTTTATGCAAAATTTTAGTTTCAAAAAAAAATAAAATTAGGGTTTTCCTTAATTAGATTAGATTTCTAATTATCTAAACTTGAAAATTAAATTAAGAATTTAATAATTATAATTAACCTCGCTAATTTAGTAATTAGGGCACCAATTAGCAAATTAGGGTTTATAATATAAATATTAGGATTTCTAGAAATTTAATATTTCTAAATATTAATTAGGGTTTGCCTAATTAATCATAGAATTATATAATACACACATAAATCGTATAACACGGTTATATAATTGTCTCTAACTCATAATTGAGTTTCAAATTAGGGTTTCTAATCTATTAGGGTCCACAAATATTAATTAGGGTTAGTATAGAAAATTAGTGTTTTTAATTACTAATTAGGGTTTTCCATAATTAGCATTAACACTTACAATACAAATCATATACCAAATAACATGTGACATTCATAACATAACGTAATTACTTGAAATCTTAAAGTCTTATTTGACTATCGAATTAGGGTTTATTAAAATACTACTAGAGTTTTCTACTGTTCCACCAAAATTGTTTCACAAATTAATATTACACACAAATAGTACATATTTATAGTACTGAGATAAAATAATATTATATTATTATTCTCTTTCCTTATTCCAAAACCATAATTAGGGTTTGGATTCCATATTGGATTTTCTTACATATACATCCCATTATTAATTAAGTTAAATAATTAGCTTAATTAATTCTGAAATCAATCCATATAATAAAATAGTTATTATAATAATTCTATAATCATATCATATATTATTTAAATAATATAAAATCATATTTTCATGGAAAATAATTAATAAAAACATTTTTACTATAAAACTAATTATTACAAGAATATAATTTATAATGAGCAATAATTCTAAAAATATTATTTGTAATTATTCTTGTAATAAATAAATTTTATATTTATCACATAAATGCATATACATTATCTGGCACATATTCTCACCTTCAAAATAAATAATAAAAAAATGTATACGCAAAATTTTTGATTTAATTATATAGAAAATATCGGGTTTTTACACCCCCCCCCCCCATGGGTTTTAACCATCTGGTGACCCATCGGTTCGATCTGCGGTTTAGTTTCTTAATTTGGGCCTTAGTATATATCATATTGGGCCTTAGAATAAATTCATATTGGGCTTACCTTAATATTTTATTGGGTTTGCCATAATCCAAGTTTAATTGGATTTTACAAAGCCCAATAACCAAAGTCCATTAAGGACTATTCGTATTATACTCATACAATTCTCGTATACTATTCGTACAATATTCGTATTATACGTCGTAATAATCTTCGTACTATACTCGTATAATAACTAGTATCATACTCATATTTCTTGTGTATAATAACCCTAATCATTATACGTAATCATTTAATTCTCGAAACTCACTTTTTCCAACCCTTAGGTTTTAAGTCCGCAGACGAAAACTTTGTTTGTCATAACTGAAATATTATTGGATATTCCATAACGTCTTAAAATTCTATTATTACGCGTTTCTCAGAAATTCAAACTTAATCTCCGAGCAGAAATGGATGAATAGTGTTTGTGACGCCCCCAAATTCAGGTACTTGAAACCCAAACTCGGTGCTTCACGATACCATTTCTATGAGCGGAATAATACTAATAATAATAACAATAATATAAATTTTAAACTTAATTTACATATCAGAGTTTGAATCCCAGGTACGCGACCTTTAAACATTACATTACATGATAATAATATCATAGTCTTCCTAAAGTCTAGTTATTATATATGATAGCATAGAACTTATTCTGCAACCTTTCCCTTCCCTTTGTTCTTTCCTGAACCTTCTGGTTGGTCACGCTTAGCTAAAAACAGTTTAATTCAAAGCAAGGATGAACATTTGATTGCCCAACAAGTAATAGCAACAATAATTATTAGCTGAAAGAAGTAAATATTTTCTTTGTACGACACTTCTACAACGAATCAACAGTTGTGAAGTAAGCTGAACCAATAATAACAACATATCAATTCTATACCAAATTTTTGAAACTACGTACTGACTATAACTGGAGGTCATTCGACAGACTATGAACATTGTTTTCTATTTTCGAAAAGGTTAAACAGAAATTCATCTGTAAACTGTCATAACTTACAGGCACGGGGGGTAATCAGCCCGTTAAGCCCTGTATTGATCAATACTACATGCAAGAACAGATTATCGTTCATCTTATCCGCCTTTGGTTCACAAAAGTTTTCCCATAATCGGGATGTTCATACTTAGTCGGGAATCCGAACCAAAATAATATGGTTGGATACAATAAAGTTCTATCTTGTTCAACAATATTTTTAAATTTATGTCTAGCTAAATCAAATAGCTTAGACGGCTTTTTAAGTCAACGTATACATACTGGAAACCAATAAGTATGTATCAACATGTGATTAAATACAATATTTATCCAAGTGAGGACACTTATCTAACCATATTTAGAAATTAACGAACAGAATATATATTTTTATCTATATTAACATAATTAAAGAACGTGTACAACATATTATAGTTTAATAATTTACTTATACAGAATCATTGCATAAGTGTATACAAGATTAAGATATTTGAACAATGAAAAGAATAGTTCCAATATTCGCTTACGCATGTCCATTGTATAAAGTAAATGCAAAGATAGAATACTTGTCTGAGCTCCTGCTTACAATAACGCAACTTAGATTTATCTTTTATATCACAACTTATCATTAATAAGATCATTCGTTTGGTTAGAATAATATATCATATCACATATTACTGCTATTTGCAGTCAGCACATAACTTAATCACATTGTCACATAAGTTTAACAGTCATTGGTTCACAAACAAACACGTATTTAGTCAAATTATATAAGTCCAGATCAATTTCTGAAATATTTTGCAAATTGGCTGTAAACTATCGGCAATTGTCGAGTCTAAAACTCTATTCTCATACGTAGTTCAATATTCATTTAAATATCACTCATATTATTTTTCATAGCCTTACAATAATTTTTAATTAATTATTATAATTTATCATGATTTTCAAACACTTTGTAATCATTTTTAAATTCTTTAAATATTAAATAATTCTATTATCATTAATATTTTATAAATATTAAATTATTAATGAAACCATTGCCAAAATATTAAAGTTATTTATAATAACTCAAAAATATTTTAAAATATTTTTATTACCCTTAAATGATTTTTAAAACAATTGAAATCATTTGTAATTAATTACCATTAATATTTAATTATTAATGTATTATTTATCAAAATATTAAAAGTCATTCATTATAACTTAAAATATTTTTAATTCATTTATTTCCTTTTTAAATGATTTTTAAATAAATAAAACCATTTTTAATTTATTTATTTAATATAACTATTAAATATAACTAATATCATTAATATTAAATTATTAATAAAATTAACCTTTAAATATCAAAAGTTATATTTTATAACTTAAAATATTTTTAAACTATTTATTTTCATTTAAAATGATTTTTAATATATTAAAATCATTTTTAATTAATTTATTTAATATAATTAATAAATAAATCTAATATCATTAATATTAAATAAATAATGAAATTTGCTTTAAAATATTAGAAGTTATATTTTATAACTTAAAATATTATTAAATACCTTTTATCATTTAAAATGATTTTTAATATATTAAAATCATTTTTAATTAATTTATTTAATGTATTTATTAAATAAATAAAATATCAATAATATCCAAATAAATATTAATATTTATGAAAAATATGTCAAATTATTAAAAGGTAATTTTATAACTTAAAATAATTTTTAAAACTATTTTTGGAATTTTTAATAATTAATTTCTATTTTTAAATGATTTTTAGAAATTAAATTAATTAAAATAAATAAAACTGTCGCTATAGCCTTTAGGGACAAAATCTGTCGCCTTAGGTGTTCTTGAGTCTCAAGAACATTCATAGCCAGTTAACGAGGTAGCTAGTTTGACCATGAATCGTGAACTATGTAAGGTGTTTCTGGACATGTTGTTGGTCAGAGATTGTAGTACCAATGTCAGACTACAAGATCCAACAACAAACATGGTCAACAAGCATGTAACGAACGAAATCTAAGCCTTCAAAGGGATCGGACTGACATTCTTGATTACAGGTTACCTGAAATGATGAACGCTCGACATTATCCACCTTTGAGCTTCTATAACTTGAAATCTGTGCAATTGTTTTGTGATCTAAGGATTGCAGTGTGTAAACCACATGTAAGGGTAGAGATCTATTACATAAAACCATCATAACAACACCACAAGCTCTAGATCTAGCCCGGTCAAACCATGTTAGAAGTCACGATTTAAGTTTTCTAGGTTACCTAGAAAACTCATTTCGTGAACTTCTTGCTTGGTTTGACCGTCCACTGTAAGAAACCTGTTTATTGTTTTGGCGTTCTAAGAGCATAAATAAGTAGTCTATATAACATACAACGATCTTATTATAACAACAGAATTAAAACAACAAACAACTAAGACGTGTGAAAATCTTGTCAGGCCTCTCTGGGCAATTTCTGGGTTACCCAGAATTGTCCAATCATGGCCGGTCAACGGTTTTTGACCAAGAATAACTTACTATCTGTTCATGTTTTGACTTTTATTCAAGTCCCAGATCCAAGATCTCATAGCATACTACAAGATAAAAGTTTAAAACAACTAAAACATATAACAGTTGAGATCTATGGGACCTGACATTTGGTTGTTACACCATATTTTTCAGTTTTTCCATATTTTTGAAATCTTCAAATTCGAGCCTCTAGAGTTTATGGATCTAAGATCTAGCAACCCAGATCATCATTATACACTACTTACAACATATTTAACACAAAAAACTAACATCTAACAGAGGATCAAAGTCAGATTTTTAAAATTAGGGTTCTACCTCTTTTGAACAAATTCTTGATTCTAGGTTACTGATCTGTTAATGGAATTCGTGGGGCTTGATTTTGTGACTGAAATGTTAATTGTGGGTGAGGAGAGAGAGGCTTAGTGGAGTGTATGGTTGACAAATGAGCTAGAACATGATTTTTTTTTCTCTCTTGATCTATTTATAATTTGAATGCAATGCATGAATCTGAAGTTGATGTCAATAATTGGCTGATTTGTATGGATTTTTAATACATTGTCAAGTCAAGGGTTGTTCAACCACTAAAGGTTTGGCAAGTTATACAAGTTTCCTACTAAATAATTCAAAAAGGGCATTATGGTCAACTGGCTTGTGATTTTAATGGCACAAAGGTAATCTTGGCAAACCCTTAGGGTTTGACCCTTAGGGTTTCCCAAAAATTAGTTTTCTAGAATTTCAATTTAGGATTTAAAAATAAATTTTAACTTTCTATTTTTTTATTTTTTTTTTGCAAATTAGGGTTTCTTAATCGTGTTTAAATTCCTAATTACATTGATCATGATAATTAGATTTAAGCTTCACTAATTATAATTAAAATTACTAATTTAGTAATTAGGGCTTACAATAGTAATTAGGGTTTCAATTTATTAATTAGGGTTACTAATTTTAGAATTAGGGTTTCTAGTTAATTAGGGTTTCCAAAATTAATAAGGGTTTTCCTAATTAACATAGAATCTTATAAAACACAACATAAATCAAATAACACAATTACTATACCATCTTGAACGCGTATTTAACTTTTGAACTAGGGTTTAACCAATTAATATTAGGGTTTTGACTTGCTACACCATAATTGACCAACCATTATCGGTCTATGCATATACAGTACATATTTATAGCACTGAAATATAAATAATATAATATTATTATTCTCATTCATTGATCAAAATCCAGAATTAGGGTTTGGATTCCATATCTGATTTATCTTTCTTATATAACACTATTAATTAAGTTAAAATAATTAACTTCACTAATCTAAATAAATTCACATAATAAAATAAAATAACAATTATATAATCATTTCATATATTATTTAAATAATATAATAATCATATGGAAAATAATTAATAAAAACATTTCTACTATAAAATTAATTATTATAAGAATATAATTTACAATGATCAATAATTTTAAAATAAAATTATTTGTAATTATTCATGCAATAATTAAATACATACGCTTTGACTTATACATATTCCCCATATTTATTTAATAAATAAAAAAAATTATACGCAAAATTTCTGATTTAATTATATAAAAAATATCGAGTTGTTACAGTGTTTTTACGGAAACTTCTCAGAAAACTTCCGTTTTTCGTCTTGAAAATTCATAAAAAATTATCCTAGCACATAGCCAGAATCCTTACCACATCCGCACATTCTAGGTCATAGAACGACCTTTAAACAGCTTACTCACTTAATTAAACATTTAAATTCATTTAATTCAAATAATCATTTAATTCAAATAATCAAATAAAAATTTAATTCACATAAAATTGATTTTCTCTAAGGCAAGCACAAACCAAAGCTAGGGCTTCAGATAGAAAACTTAACGTGGGCGCTTGCTCAAGAGATTTTCTTCGAGAACTACTATCCCACGAGTATACAAGGGAGAATGGAGATGTAGTTCCTAGAACTGAAACAAGGGGAAATGACAGATCCCCAATATGCTGCCAAGTTCAATGAACTAGCGAAGTTTGCTCCACATCAGGTGGACACGGAGGTGAGAAAGGCTAGGATTCGAGCAGGGCTTGAAACCCTGGCACTAAAGCCGGATATCAGTGTTCCAAAGTAATTCTTTTGGAACCATTCTGGAGAAGGCGAAAATCGCAGAAGGTGGTAATGAGGCTCTAAGCCAGTACCACAGGGTGAAGAAGAATAAGAATAAGGTAGAAGGGGGAATGAAAACGGAAGGCGCCAGTGGAAGTGGCAATGGCCAGAAAAGGAAGGGTTTTAACTCTGGGAATACTAGAGTGAAGCAAGGAGATCATAAGAAGAGGATGGAGGCATGCAAGAACTGTAGGAAGACTCACTTAGGAGTCAGTCTCAAGGTAAAGGTAGTATGTTACAACTGTGGACAGGAGGGGCACATTTCGCCTAACTGTCCAAGTCCAAAGAAGAACCATGGATTCTTCGTATGTGGATCAACTGATCACATAGCGAAGAATTTCCCGAAGAAGGGGACGGTCGGGAATAAGGGCGCTAATAGTGGTAAGTTAACTATTAGTGGTCCAACACAGACGGGTAGGCTGATGGCCCGAACCTTTAACATGACGGTCCAAGATGCAGTTGCATCCAAGGATGTAGTTGCAGGTATTATCCCGATCAACGATATAAATGCTTATGTGTTGTTTGATTCGGGTGCTACTTGTTCTTTCATAGCATGTAATTTTGCTAGACGGTTAGGATTACTTCCCGAAAGATTGCATGTACCTTTGAATATCAAGGTAGCAAATGAAGAAGTAATTCATGTTGAAGATATTCATAGGAGTTGTTGTGTAGATATACGAGGTTATAAATTATCGGTAGATTTGATACCGATAAAGTTAGGAGAATTCGATGTAAATCTCGGGATGGATTGGTTTTTCAACCATGGTGCAATTATAGATTGTCAAAAGAAATGTGTAAACATTAGAACGATGAGACAGCCTCATGTAGTGTTTTACGATAATAAATTGATGGGTCGTTCGTGTTGTCTTACCATGACATAAACTAGGAAATTGTTGAGGAAGTGATGTGTAGGTTATTTGTGTCATGTTGTTGATACCCAGAGAGTGGGAGCAACGATGGAACAAATACCTATAGTTAAAGAATTCACAGATGTATTTCCAAGTGAATTGCCGGGTCTTCCACCGGATAGAGAAACCGAATTCGTAATAGATATTATGCCAAGAGTGGCACCAGTTTCAAGGGCACCGTATCGTATGGCGCCAGTGGAGATGAAGGAGTCGATGTTTCAATTACAATAACTATTGGATAGAAAGTACATTCAACCGAATGGTTCGCTGTGGGGAGCACCGGTACTATTTGTGAAGAAGAAGGACGGATCATTGAGACTTTATATCGACTACCGAGAGTTGAACAACTTAACGATATAGAATAAATACCCATTGCCCAGGATCGATGATCTCTTTGATCAGTTGAAAGGTGCAAAGTATTTTCATAAGATAGATTTATGAACAGGGCATCATCAGTTGAAGGTTAGGAAGGAGGATGTACCTAAGACGGCATTCAGAACTCGTTACGGTCATTATAAGTTTCTGGTGATGTCGTTTGGGTTGACGAATTCACCAGCTACATTTATGGATATGATGAACAGAGTGTTCAAACAATATTTTGACAAGTTCATCGTAGTGTTTATCGATGATATTCTAGTCTATTCTAAGATGCCTGAAGATCACGCTGAACACCTAAGATTAGTGTTGGAGACACTAAGGAAGGAGAAGTTATATGTGAAATTCACTAAGTGTCAATTTTTGCTAGAAAGGGTACAGTTTTTAGGATATGTTATCGATCAAGATGGAATTTTAGTGGACCCAGCGAAGGTGGAAGCAGTGATTAATTGGGAACAGCTGAAAACGCCGACGGAGGTGCGGAGTTTCCTAGGGTTAGCGGGATACTATCGAAGATTTATCCAAGATTTTTTTGAAGATAGCTACTTTGTTGACTAACTTGACAAGGAAGACAGTGAAGTACGTCTAGACGGAGAAGTGTGAAGACAGTTTCCAGGAGTTGAAGAAAAGGTTGAGTGAAGCACCTGTATTGTCTTTACCCGGTGATACAAGAAATTTTGTAGTATATAGCAATGCTTCGCATAGAGGACTTGGTTGCGTGCTCATGCAGCATGGCAAGGTCATTGCGTATGCATCACGGCAGTTGAAGGATTATGAGAAAGTTTACCCTACCCATGATCTGGAACTGGCCGCGGTAGTTTTTGCCTTGAAGATATTGAGGCATTACTTATACAGGGAGAAATGTGAGATATACACGGACCATAAGAGTCCAAAATATATCTTCATATAAAAGGATTTAAATATGAGACAAAGGAGATGGTTGGAGTTGATAAAGGATTACGACTGTGAAATCCTGTATCACCCAGGAAAAGCCAATGTAGTGGCCGACGCCTTAAGTAGAAAGGGTCGGGAAAATTTGTCTTTGTTAACGGCTAAAATTGAGTTAATAACAGAGATGGATAGGATGGAGTTAGAGGTGAAGTTACCGAGTGAATCGTGTAAGAGACTTTTTACGACGAAGATTCGATCTACTATTGTAGAGAGAGTCAAGGAGGTATAATTCAGAAATGAGGAGTGTAACCAGATGAAGAATCGACTAGCCAATGAAAAAGAATTAAAGTATAGTCTTGATAATTAGGGATTATTAAGATTTGAAGGAAGAATTTGGGTTCCGAATGAGACGAAATTAAAGGAGGAAGTGTTACAAGAGGCTCATAGTTTAAGGTACTCGATTCATCCTGGTAGTACTAAGATGTATCAAGACCTTCGACAGAGTTTTTGGTGGCCGAACATAAAGAGAGAGATAACAGAATACGTGAGTATGTGCTTAACTTGTCAAAAGGTTAAGGTCGAACACCAACGACCAAGCGGATTGTTGCAGCCCTTGGATATTCTGGAGTGGAAGTGGGAGCATATCACGATGGACTTTGTGGTGGGACTTCCAATTACTCAGAAGGGGTATGACGTTATTTGGGTAATAGTGGGCCAGTTGACGAAGTCGGCTCACTTTTTGCCAATAAGGGTTAAGTATAACTTAGATCAGTTAGCTAAAATTTATGTTAAAGAAGTCATTTCCAGACATAGAGTACCAATTTCGATAGTGTCAGATCGTGATCCACGATTCACATCAAACTTTTGGAGGAGTCTGCAAGAACAGATGGGAACGCAGCTAAAGTTAAGTATGGATTATCATCCACAAACTGATGGGCAGAGCGAGAGAACAATTCAGACGCTGGAAGATATGTTGAGATCTTGCGTCATGGATTTCAAAGGTAGTTGGGATGGTCATCAACCGCTGGTAGAGTTTGCGTATAACAATAGTTATCATGCGAGCATAGGCATGCCGCCTTACGAAGCCTTATACGGAAGGAAATGCAGAACACCATTGTGTTGGGATGAAGTGGGAGAACGCTGAATGCTAGGACCTAAATTGGTGCAGCAAACAGCGAATATAGTTAAGTTGATACGACTACAACTGGTAGCAGCTCAAGACAAACAGAAGAAGTATGCAGATTCGCATCGAGTGACTAAAGAGTTTGAAGTAGGCTTGTACGCATTTCTAAAGATATCTCCCTGAAAAGAAAAGCTACGCTTTGGAAAGAAGGAAAAGTTAAGTCCAAGGTTTATAGGACCTTTTTAAATATTAAAAAGGGTATGAGAGGTAGCTTATGTGGTAGCGTTACCTCCGGACTTAGAAAGAATACATAATGTGTTTCATGTCTCTGTGTTACGTCCTTATAAGCCAGATTATAAGCACGTAATAGAATATGAGCCTATTCATATTAAGAAGGACTTGACGTATGAAGAGATGTATATTCAAATTATTGATAGAAAAGAGAAAGTTCTGAGGAACAAATTTAAACCTTCGATAAAGGTGTTATGGAAGAACCACGATGCCGAAGAAGCAACGTGAGAACTTGAAGAAAAGATGAGAAAGAATTACCCTCAGTTATTTGTGTAATGTATAGCGAGATTCTGGGGACAGAATCCTTATAAGGGGGGAAGAATGTAACGACCGAGAAAATCGGATTAATTGTAAAATAATTTTTTTGATTAAATAATGAATAAAATTATAATATATGTTATTATATTGAGTAAGCAAGATGAAGGTCATTCTATAACCTAAAAGTATCGTAATATCGTAGTATTCTGGCTACGTGGTAGAATTAAAGTGTTTGAATTTCTAAGACGGAAATAAAAGCTTTCCGAGAAATTTTCTGAAAAATACTATTCATCAATTTCTGCTCGGGAATTATTTTTGAACTTTCGAGAAATACGTACTGATAGAATGATAAAGGAGGATGGATTATGTATTAATAATTCAGTTATGACAAACACAGTTTTTCGCTTGCGTACTAAGTTTAAGAATGTTAAGGAAAGTAAAGAATGAATGAATGATGATCGTATGATACGCAATTATTATACGAAGCAAAGAATACGAGTATGATACGAAGTATTGTACTAATATACGAAAGATAACATATCGTATATGATGAATGATTATACGACTTAGTATCAAGAAGAATACGTAGACTATACGTTAAAAGGCTTTAAGCTAATTGTAATGGACTAATAGAATTAGTGTAGGATTTGGGTAGTAATTGGGCAAGCCCAAGTGAAAACTTGTTAAAGCCCAATGATATTAAATGCAAGCCCAATGTTAAGCCCAAAGTAAGTAAAACTAAAGCCCAAACCAAAAATCAGACCCGTGGATCGAACCGATGGGTAACCGGGTAAGAAAACCCATGGGGCAACCTATGTGGGCCCCATAGGTGACTCATGGCTGGCCATCTTGGTGGTCAAGCAAGAGATAAGATGTGTGGTGGCCAAGTCTTAAATAGTAAGGTGGTGGATGTTAAGGAGGTGGGATGGCCTAAATGACCTTAATACCCTAACCTTATAAATGCTATAAATAGAAGAGGTTGTTGGTCATTTATTTCCTTGATAAAATCACCAACATCTTAGAGCTTATACATTAAGAGAAAAGTAAGAGAAGTATCTTGTTGTTCAAGAGAAAGAATAAGAAAGAAAGCTAGAACACAAAGGTAATTAATCCTAAACCATGATTCTCCATCTCTTCAATTGTAGTTTAATAGAGAAGTGGATAGTGGTGGAGCATGTATGATAAGGAGTAATAAGGATGGTTATTAGAGGACTTAAACTTTAAAAAACCATGTTGTAAGAAAATCATAATCATAAAAGTTATGAACAATGAAGAACATTGAAGAATTTATCATGTATAAGATTTTTTGAAATATGTTTGGTTAGGATGTTAGAGATATGAAATGAATCCATTTTGAACGATGTAAAAATCCCAAGTAACAAAATTATGGCAAAATTTACGAGATTAGACGATAATCGTCGAAATCGTTAAATTTTCAGAATGGAAGTCAAAAGTTACCATTGAACTCGGAAATGTTGGTTTTCAATGGAGAATAGTCTAAGTTTGTATTTTAGAGTTACGAACTCAAAAACTGTCAAATTCTGACTTAGAACAGAGAAACAAGCTTTGAACGTTCACGAACATTTAACGAATGCTCAATAAAGAACTTAATAGGTGAATTCTGTGTTAACGGATTCGAAAATGTAAGATTTTCTAATGGAATCATAGTTCACATGATTTGTGAGCTAACGACTTTTGAACGAGTTAATTCGGACTTAGAATGGATAAGTTATGAGGTCGAAAAATTCACAGAAAAAATAAGAACTATGAAAATTTTCTCTGAGGCGGTAGGGTCTTTGCAGCAATGCGCCTAAGGAGGCAAAGCTCTCGAACCCATGGCCTTGCCAGTCGAATTCCCATCTTGTGAAGTGGTGCCATGATGCGAAGAATAAAGGAATTGGCGCCGCAGTACCAAGACCAAGGCATACCTACTAAGGAGTCACGCCGCAGCGCGAGCTCTATATAGAAAGATGGCGCCACAGTGCCAGCACTAGAAAAGAACCAGTAAAGAATGAGCATGAAGGTAGTGAATGAAGAATGTGATTAAAGGTAAAGTGTAACCTTAATAAACTTGAAATAACATCCTTAAAGATGATTAAAACCTTAAGTTAATAACTAAAGGTTAACGAAGAATACTTGAACGTAAATACAAAGTAATACGATAAACCGTAACGAATGTTAAACAATCTAAAGAATGATTAGATTGAGAAGAAAGGTAAGATACAGTAGTGACCATACATGATTGGTTATGACCTAATGTGATATGTTATGTGATCATGTATTGTAGAATCCTTAAAGACTCAAAGCACAAGTATATTAACTGTAGAAGACGCTGAAGGCAAGTGTTTTAACCCTTGTCTAAGTTCTTCTAGACAATCTTTGTAATTCATGTATTTTACGCATGAATTGATGTATAATGAAGTCGAAGCCAATTCCTTCGGCTAGACTTAATGTGTTTTGTGGATTTCTTTATAAATCTATCAAAGTATTGTAAATGTTGTTATCTTTTGCCAAACTATTTTGGTATTGATTTCAAAGAAAGACTGAGTATGATAAAAAAATATTTTGTCGTCAAACGACAGGCACGTGAGGTTGCCAAACCTTAAACGTACATACGTTTAAAGTAGTGTTGTACAACATAGAGTACTATAGGTTGATCACCTAGACGTGCTCGTAATATATATCGGACTTACGGACTTGGTGTTGGGTTGTCCTTTTCAAAGAAAGAATGAAATGCTCAAGGTCTTGGACCAAAATTATGTTTAATGAATGTTGTTCATTGTGAAACGTTTTAAGAAAAAGAGAAGTGCTATTTTGAATTATCTATAGTATTTCATAACTATTGATTCAGTTATAGAAGATATATGATTCATATGATTCAAACCTCTTGTTTAAATGAAATTTTCATACTTGTTGAGCTAGTTATGCTCACCCTTGCTTGAACCATACGAATGCAGCTAAGATCGAACAAATTGAAGGATCCGATAAAGATAAAGGAAAGGCTAAGGCAGACAAATAGATTGTCTTTGTAATAGTATAGCAGGAATGTTGTAATTATTTGATATTATGACAAAGAATACATGTAATGGTTATAAAGAACCTGGGAATGGTAATATTGTTTTGGAATATATAGAGGACATATTCACTCTTTTGAGGTATTTCAATTGAATGTATATGAGAACTGTAGCACCGTGTAGCACCATCTGTCGGGTTGGAAGATACTCAGATTTGGAGGCGTCACACTCAAGATAGACAGAAGAAGTATGCGGATCCTCACCGTGAGAAGAGGGAGTTTGAAATCGGTTCGTATATCTTTCTGAATATGTCGCCTCACAAAAAGAAGATACGATTTGGGAGAAAGGGAAGTTGAGTCCAAGGTTTATAGGGCCTTTTGAGATTTTAAGGAGAGTAAGAGAGGTAGCTTATGAAATAGCTTTACCTCCAGAGTTGGAGCATATACATAATGTGTTTCACGTGTCAGTATTGCATCCTTATAAATCGTACTATAAGCACGTAATAGAATATAAACATATTCAGGTAGAAAAAGACTTAACGTGTGAAGAACTTCCAATTCAGATTATTGATAGGAAGGAACAAGTCTAAAGTAATAAGATAATACCTTCGATGAAGGTAGTATGGAGGAACCACAATGCCAAAAAAGCAACGTGGGAACTCGAGAGTAAAATGAAGGAAAAATTTCTCCATCTATATGTTTAACTTGTATTGAGATTCAAGAGACAGAATTCTTATAAGGGGGGAAGAATGTAACGCCCGAGAAAAATCGGATTATTATGTGAATTAAATTTTATTTGATTATTTTAATTAAATGAAATTATATGTTTATTTAAGTGAGTAAGTTGTTTAAAGGTCGTTCTATGACCTAGAATGTGCGAATGTGGTTAGGATTCTGGTTGTGTGCTAGAATTAAATGATTTGAATTTCCAAGACGAAAATAAAAGTTTTCCGAGAAATTTTTGTAAAAACACTATTCATTCGTTTCTGCTCTGGAATTATTTTTGAATTTTCGAGAAATGCGTAATGATAGAATTCTGAGACAAGATGTAATATCTAATAATATTTCAGTTATGGCAAATAAAGTTTTCGCCTGCAGACTTAAAAACCTAAGGGTTAGGAAAAGTGAATTCTAAGAAAAGAAAAAATTAAGTATAATAAGAATCATTATTATACGTGAGGAATATGAGTATAATACTAGGTATTGTACATGTATAATATGAAGATAATATGACGTACAATACGAATATCATACGAAGTATATATGAAGAGAATACGAGAATTATATGGTAAGAATACGATTAAGTCTTATTAGACTTTAGTTATTGGACTTAGACAATTGTCAAGCCCAATTGGACCAATGAGTGAGGCCCAATGATGAATTATATCATGGCCCAATGTTAATTTAAATCAAGCCTTAGATAAGACCCGATATTGAATTAAACCTAAGCTCGAACTAAGAACCGAACTCGTGGGTCCAACCGATGGATTATAGGGTGGGTAAAGGGGTTGGGGAAACCCATGAGGGCCCCACAACCTCGCATGGCCGATTACTTGGTGGCCAAGGGAAGTTGATATCTTCCCTTGGAAGCTTTGGTAAGGAGGTAGAATAGTAAGGGGGTGGGGCAAATGACCATTTTGCCCCCACTTTGACTTTCTTATAAAAGTAAGATTAATTAGTTCATTTGATGTTTACAAACATTGAACAACTATATTGAGAGAGAGAGAGAGAGAGAATAGAATAGAATTAACAAGGGATCAAGAAGCAAAGAAGCTAAGTAGTTCAACAAACTATCAAGAACATAAAGAACGCTAAGGTAAAAATATGTAAACCCTATTTTTTGATTCTTTTCTATTTACTTTTTATAGAAAAGTATGAATTGGTGGAGCATGTCTCTTCCGAAAAAATAAGGATGACTATTAATGGATTAAAATGTTAATAAGCCATGGTAAAGTGAAATCATAAAAGAATGATTAAGCATTTAATAAAGAAAAATCATCAAAACTTAAAGTTTGTTGTTGATGGACAAATTGAAAACCATCGCGTATAAGTTAGGTGCAAATTGTTTGGTTAGGATATAGATGATGGACCAATGGATTGATTCCATTTAGTTTGGCGTAAAAATCTCGAGTAACGAAGTTATGGCGAAATTTACTGGAAAAGACGCTAATTGTCGAAATTGTAGTTAACTAGGATTTTTAGAACGATAGTGAAAAGTCGTCGTTTAACTTAGAAAGCTAGGTTTTCGGTAGCATAATGAATAACTATGTATTTAAGAGTCGTGGACTCGAGAATGAACAAATTCGGACTTAAGACGAAGAAACGAGCGAAGAACGCTCACAAACCTTTAACGAACGCGTAATGAAAATTTAAACAGTGAATTTGTCGTTAACGGATTTAGAAACTTATCCTGTCCGGATGAAATCAAAGTGTGTAAGATATGTGAGTTAATGGCTTTTGAATGAGCCCATTTCGAGTTATAATGATCGCGTTACGAGCTCAGGAAGGAATCGTATTGAAAAACTAAAAAAATCAAGGGCTCAACGCCTACTCAGGGACTCACCTTTCTCTCAACTTCAAGGCGTCGTCAAATGTAAGCCTATTATAACCGAGAGTGGTACTCATGATTGCCCTTAAGGGAAAAAAATTCGACGCAAGCTTTTGTTAATCCAACTTTTCACATCGTAATTATGGGGCATGTATATACTTAATATACATGAAGAAAGAATTCCTAAACAACATGTATGTAACTATTGATTTAGAAATTAAACGTTATTAAAAATAATTAAACGAAGAACGTAAAATGCGAAAACGTAAACCGTGAATCGTATTCGAGTTTAACACACATCTTAACGTTATATAGTACGTAATAGACATGTGTGGTACGAGAATGATAAGAAATGAAGATAAAACTTATGAAATTTCTATATGAAATCTGAGATTGGTAATCTGGGAGAAATATGTCCGAACTAGCTAACCCATTAGGGTTACAACTATCGTGGTACTTAAACGACGATCAATAAGTGTTGGTTTATGACATGTAATGTTAATAAGCTGTCATGAATGTTAATAAGCAATAATGAACGTTAAATAAGCTTAATGAATATTATTAGTAAAATAAATTTGATTAAGACATAAAAGAGAAAGAAGTTGGTATAAACAATGTGTTTAGATTATTTGGTAACTAATTTCAGTGTGCTATTTGAATATATCATGTAGAGACTTTAAGACCGAGAATAGTTGAATTTAACGTAGAAGATGCTTGAAGGCAAGTTCTTATAACGCTTGTTTAACCTTCGTGTTAGCCAAGTTTCTGTGATTCATGTTATATTGTACATGAGTTATTTACTAAAGAGTCGATGCCATTCTTAACTTGACTAGACGAATCTTAAAAATTGATTGATTTATTTATAAGTCTTTCAAAGAAGTATTGATAACGTTATGTTATACTAATTGTTTGGTACGGATTCAAAGGTAAGACTGAGTATGAATAAACAAATGTATTTTTTGTCGTTTATTCAATGGGCACATGAGTTTGTCAAAACTTAAACGTAAATATGTTTAACGGATGAGTGTTGATCAACATGCAGTACTATAGGCTGAACAACTAAAAGTGCTCATAAGTTATATCGGATTTAATGAGAATGTTCATTGTCTTTTACCCTACTCAGAATTCTTAAGTTACTGTATGTACTTTGTAATTGTTTTAAGAGAATGAAAAGTGTTATTTCGATTGTTCATAGTTCATAATTATTTATTCAATTATTGAAGATCAATCATATGACTCTTGATTTTGTGGTTATATAATATATTGTTAAACTTGTTGAGCTAGTTATGCTCACTTCTTGCTTGAATTATATAATTGCAGCTAATAACGAACGGACCGAAAGTTCCAGTAAAGATAAGGGCAAAGTCAAAATGGATAAATAAGTTATCTTGTAATAGACTAGTATATTTATATTAACTTATACTACGACAATGAACGATGTAATGGTTAACAGAATATGGAAAGGATCTATTATTATTGTAATAAGAATTTAGTAAATATGTTCATTTTGATGCAGTTTTCATTGGAATGAATGTATATTAGTAATACAGTGTAACACCATATCTGTGAGTTGGAAGTACCCAGATTTAAGGACGTCACATCACCAACATTACACCACCAAAAGAAAAAATTCCACAAGAAACCGTACCAAAAAATATAAATAATTACACCATAAAAAATCCACAAATTCCACCATCACCATCGATCGAACTACATGACCACCTCTGTCGAACAAAATTGTGTACCGAAAAAACAGCCCCTGGTTTCTTCTTCTACACTCATTTTTCTCTCTTTCCTAAAACCCCCACTATAAATCTCACCCAAATTTTGTATTCCTCTCTCACTACAATATTCAAGCAATCATCAAATCTCTCAATACCTTTCACTTTCTCTCTATACACACATATATACATGACCGTGAAATCAAATCTTTCAACCCTGATCATATTTCACATTTCTCATCCCAACTGCACCCCCAAAATTCACAACCTTTATACTTCCACAATCGTCGCTAGCAAAAAAAAAAATTCGCCATATTTGGGAAAAGAAAATAAAAAAAGGAGAAGAAAAAACAGTATCAATGTTGTCGTTGACCTTCTATTCGTCGACGTGCCTAACTCCACTTGGGTCGTCGATTTGAGATGCCAAAAATGTCTTTGTTTTGATTTTCTTCTTCTTTGGATTTGGGTATGCAAAGAGGAAGGGTTTGGTTGAGATCTACTAGATCTGTGAAGTCAGTGAACATGTGAAGTGAAAAAGTATTTGTGGGTTGATTTTTTATTTATTTAATTTAAATTTAATATGCAATGTTATTACCTTTTTACCCTTTCCGTCCAATAAAATGATTTACGATAATTTAAAAAATATTATTATTATTAACACCTAAGCACCGCTTGCCACATGTTCATGTCACATCATCAATTTTTGACTAGTCAAGTAAAATTGGACGAAAGTGGGAAAAAAATAATTTAATCATCTAATTGACAAAATTGAAAGGTGAATCATCGAAGTAAAAAATGTAATAGTTTAAGATAGTAATTTATATTTAAGCCTATTTATTATTTAAAGAATTGATTTAATCCTTAAATCAATTTATGATCAAATAGAGATGAATTATAGACTTATGAACTTAGTTTAAGTGTATCAAAATTATATTAATTGATTCTGAAATATTTATGTACATTTATAAAAGAAATATTTACAATTTATTAGTAAAGGGTTTATTTAATTAATTCCTGAATTGAAGTGCAATTACAATTATTTAGTAAAATTAATTGTAATTAATATTCATTTTGAATATTATTATTGGATAATATCTAGACAAGTATTGGAGTTAGAAGAGGAATCCCTTTCCTAGCCTAATATGAACCAACTTCTTGAGAGAGAGTAAAGATCAATGTTATTATATATATTATTGATCTGAAACGTATAATAAAGACTACTATCTAAAAAATAATAATGTACTCTCTTTCAACCTAAAAAAGCAGAGTTAAAATTTTTCTAGAAGGTTGCTTTGAAAACCACACTTCAAGTTCAACATAAGATCATAAGAGGAAGATCTTGAGGATATAAAAAATTTCAACACAAGGTCATAAAAAGGAAGATCTTGATATAAAAAATTATACGAAATTCAAAACGTGCTAATCCAACTAAGCACCAAATAACAAATTCGTACTTTAAATACATAGTATATATATTTGTTATTTTGTATAAAACCATATAGATGATCCTGATTTTATTTTAAAAAATAAAATAAAATCCTATTTTCGGAAATTTTTTCCATCAGTATGTGGGTGGGTAGGTGGGTGGAGGGGAGAGTAACCGAAGAGAATGAAATAACAGAAGAAACCTCTGAAGATGTATTTGATTATGAATTTACATGGCAGCGGCTTTCAACACACCAACAACCTAATCTGAATTTACATTTCTCACCCATGCCCCTTCGCGCAAAAGGGCCCTAGGTAAAAAATGAAAAAGCAAAACCACATAGTAGAAATAATGAGGAAAAAAATTCAAGCAAACCTCTACTTCTCTCACCCACTTATAGCAACCCTTGCTTCCAAACCCAATATGATGAAAGCCTAACCCTAACTGATCAAAATGACCTTCCTTGTGACTGAAGCAGGAAAAGGACAAAAGAAAAGATAAAAAGGAAAAAAGGAAAAAAGGAAAAAAGAAAAATTCATTTACATATTCTGCTTCCACAGGACACTAGGTGAAGTCCTCACTGCCAACACCAACACTTGACTTGTCAACCATGCGAACATTGTACTGGTCATAAATTCGTCCTCGGTTCTCTGCCCACCATTGTTCTGCTTGTTTCTCACTAAACCGTTTCCGACTGCATTCACACATTTACAGATAACATTTTTAGTTTGCTCTAAACAAAAATGATATTAAATCTCTTACCAAAACTACAATGGTAATACATCAAGATGCATACCACCATTTGGCCTTTATAGCAAGGTTAAGAAAGGGGGAGAGTGAGAAAGGTAGATAACTTTAGACAGCTCCCAAATAAATCAGTATTATTTTCTTTTGCGACGCCGATTTGTCACCCACTTATTCAAGTTACGTTTTGGTCAAGTTCAAGCCTAATTCAACTTATCTAATTATTATTTACAATAGATACAGTCTATAACACATTTGTGCAAAAGTTAAAAAAAAACATGGAACACTTTTTTTCTGGTTTATCAGATATTTAGAGAGAGAGAGACCTTTTTTTTGTTCTATTAGATACAGACTAACTAATTTGGCATTTAGGGCATGTTTACGATGAGAGATATGGACTATAATTTTAGCAGGCTCTACCCTAAGTAGGCAAACAATGCAAGCCAGAATTTTATAAAATTACTAAATTATCGAGAGAAACTTCTGTTCGTTTTTGAAGAGCATTGGGTAAAACATCCAACAAGGACAGATAAAAAAGAAAAAGGAAATACCTGAAGCGAACTCGCTTAAGATCTTTTACACCTCCAGGTAAGGAGGTAAGAGTGATATAAACCCCAGGTTCATCCTGCTCAACCCATTCACTGTCATTACGAGAATCACTTTCTTTTGTTTTGCTCCCATTTCTTGTTGTTGCTTCTGAATACGCTAGTCTGTTGTGACCTGAATTGCGGTTACTGACAGTGCCTGATCCGTTGGATAACAGCTGGCTGTTTGATCCAATGGTTAACAACTGGCTGTTTGACCCATTGGGTAGAAACTGGTTGTTTGATCCATTGGATAATAGTTGGCTGTTTGATTCTGGTTCTTGGCTTGCAATTTGACCATTCAATCGATCAATCGAAGCATTTGAAACATCACTGGAAGCAGAAATTAATCCAAGGGAAGTGAAAGAAGGAGATTTGATGTTTCGGGATGCTCCAACAGGCAGCCTTTCAGCCATGTCCTTCAGCTATTACATAGAGATGCAGAAAACTAAGGATCAACAGGAAAGGCAGATATAATAAATTCACAATAGTAAAAATGTGAGGTGCCCATCCAAATCTTGGTTATAAATGATGGTTGGATTTTCCAGTGTTGGGCCAGAGAATCAAATCAAGCTTAGCCAAATAACATGCAAGGATATGACAATTAAATTAAGAGTAAATCTTGGGAGAAAAAATTGTTATAACACATGGTTAAAACACAAGCACCAAGCATCAATAAACAGGTTATATTGAGAAAACAAGTCTTAAAAAAAGCTCTATTTTATATTCCCGTAATACAAGTTACTTGCTCTACTGCAATGAGATAAAATCCCAACCCCAACTAAGGTATTAGCACCCTCCCCAGACTTCTAACCAAAAGCAACAATACATTCAGAAAATATAATAAAATTTATTTTGGATCATAAAGAAAACATGACCAAATGTTTGAATCTGATGTTTCCATGGCCGTGTGCTCAAAACACATACATATAGATTGATTTGCCTTCACAAAACATGAATAGAGAAAATATAGAAGCTCACATACTGCCCAAGTTTAGTCAACTTCATCAACTTCCTAACTTAATATAGTAAGAAAATGTTAAAACAAATTTCGAAAGATTAAGGTCCTCACCATAGCTCTCCCTTCAGCATTCCTAAGACAATACTAGATCACACACCCTCCATCCCACTTTTAGTATCATCTTGAAAAACGTAATGTTGAAAAGGATTTCAAGGTACTCATCTTAAAATCTGTGCCACATGCGAGTTTTGAACCATGATGCTTAAATTGGGTTGGAAGAATTACTACCACGTGAGTTTTGAACCATGATTTCAAGGCACTCGTCTTCAAATCAGCCGGGCTTAAACTTTGGCCCTGCTTAAGAATGCATATTTTGTGTGGAATGCACCTCAAGGTGGTATACTCATTGTTCATAATTTGCAAAAGAGATGGCAGTTTTTTGTAGAGTGGTGTTGCATTTGCGAAGAGGCAGAGGAAAGTATTGATCATCTGGCTATCTGCTTGCTCCTTTATTATTTCTTTAGATCTTTTGTTGCCCCTTTTTGGACTTTCATGGGTTATACCTCGTACAGTTTTTATCAAGTGATGAATAGGATTTAGAGTGGGAGTCAGTTGAGGAGGTGGGAAAAGGCACCTCGTTGCATTATGAGAACTATATGGAGGAACAGAAATGGGAGATGTTTGAAGGCTGGAAGACAAAGTTTGAAAGTTCGCTCCTTAATGCTTTGTATGCTTTTCTTTTGTAGAATGGATGATAACCAGAGAATACTCCATTTCTAGAGCTTATAGACGAATTTGCGCTAGGAAAATTTTGATTCTTGGTGCTCATTGGGCTGTACTCCAATTCTGACAGATTTTGGGATAGATAGGTCATAGGTGGTGTTTTTCACTTTCCCTTTTTTTTTCGGTTTTTGTGTCTGTGTATACTACTTGTGTACAGGTTCAACCCCTTTAGAGGCTTTTCTTCTATGCTAAACTACTTGTCAAAAAAAAAAAGTTTCCTTAAAGAAACTGGTCCGGTATGTGAATGACCTTGTCATCTTAAATCATTTCTTATTAGCTTTTGCTATTCACAGTTCTTTCCGCACCTCAACTGTTGTACTTTTTCTCTTCTACAGCAGTGAAGTCCTTCTGAGTTCTGACAATGTAGGGCCTTTTTATTGTTTTCTATATACGTTGTGATCATCACTTCTCTTAATTTTTCTTTCAGCAAGTATTTAAATTACAGAATCGGAACATAGACAAAAACGATTTCCCGTTGAATGTAGATTCCCTTGCAATCCTCAGTAATCTTTTGGATCAGTAAATATCTCTTTTTCTGGAGTAAAGGATTTGATAAGCAGTATGAAGTTTTTTAAAATTTAAACTATGTGTCCAGTGTCCACGAAGTACGAAGTGTATGAATCTATCTTAGTTTGGGCTTTTATTGAATTAAAAGTCCAATCATGTTCATAAATAGAAATATATGCATAAATATTAATTATTAAACCTTGTGTTTGTAAATACATGAAACCATTTTAGTGCTGGATTTTCCTTTTTCTTATAATGCCGCGGACCAACACCCCAATGTTTGACACAGCTCATGTCTTTTGCAACTTGAGTTAGTTAGCTCCTGCAATTGGTCAGAAGATAATTTTACTGACAATCTAAATTCTTGGTAAACTACTTCATGCCCTTCTTTCCATGTGAGATGCTAACTACCTCCTTGCCTACATGACATACTAATTTCAAAAACTAACTAGCTTTTGAAGTCTTCCCTTTTAGCCACCATCGACATCCACCGTGATTTGTTCAATACCAACCATTACTATCATTGTCTTCTTCAAAACCATTTACTGTCCACACATAATTATCACCATTTCTCGAAACTGAAGTGGGCAGTTATGGCAATCTACTAGGTTTAACATCTACAGTAGGTGTGTCATTGACTCAAAATTCTCAAATAAAAAATTCATTGGGTTTCAAAAAACATTGACAAATTTGTTTGAGAGCTCCAAGATTCAATTTTGCTCCAGATGATTGCATGAAGCCAGAAACTGAATTTAACTTTAAAAGCCATGTCTTCAACAGCCCTAACTCAGTGAAGGCAGATTGCATTTTTAGCATATACAAATTTCAAGACGCTCCCTAATTTCTTCTTGTCGATGACCTGTGAAAATCACTAATTTTTCATAGATCCTCCGACTTTTTTTAAACTTCATGCAGCAACAGAGTTAATTTAACAAATTTAGTTGTCCTTGGACTTGGAACAACATCTATTGGAGTTTATTATTAAATAATTTGTAACAATAACCAACGGTTTGCTTGACACGGAAAATTTCATCCAAGAATCTAATAGGAAATAAGACTTCCATCAAATGTTTAGATAATAGTGATGTTTCATACTTGTGCAATCCTTTGGAAAAACATCTATTGGAGTTTATTACTAAATAGTTGTAACAATAACCAATGGTTTGCTTGACAAGAAAAATTTCATCCAAGAATCCGACACGAAATAAGACTTCCATCAAATGTTTAGATAATAGAGATGTTTCATTCTAGTGCAATCCTAAGAAACATTTTCAAGAAGCAATTAAATAACAGCTACTAGAGTACAATAATGGCTTCAAAGTTTTAAGGTGCATCAAATCAAAATAACCAATAGATGTAATATTAACACTTAATATCATTTAGGTTATTTGGATATCCCATGGATTTCAACATTAGTTGAAGACAAAAATATAATTTAGACCAAGTAATTAAGATAAAAAAAAATTATCCAAGTGTACTGGTCAACCTCTTGGAGCTTCAAATATTCCAAATTTTACGCCAAACGGTCTCTCAAACACAATAAGAACAAATTGGTTAGGATAATTGATATTTTCACAAGGGAATTTGGTAGTTCCAGTGTTCCACAAGACTCCCCTCACATGAATAGTAAATGGGGCCCATGGTCATGTCAGAAGTCCTTGTGGAAATATCAAATTTCTCTTGTAGAAATAGCAATTCCCGTGGTTAATCTCCATAGCTAATCAGGAAACGTTGGATCTTACTCATTAATACAACATTAATAAATATATCTTACTTGGGCTGTGAGCGACTTGATGACTTGTTTCGCAGCTTTGCATCTTGCAGTCTCTTCCCCTGCAATTGATATTGCCTCCTTCAACTGTTTAGTAGATCTTTCGAGCTCTAACTCTTGAAGTTGGGCTTTCCGAGTTAGATTTTCCACCTAATATAAAAACTAGTAGACATTATACACACATTTCAACTGAAGAAAAGTATATGCAATAACCAAAACACCACAACAATTCAATTATGCTTGAAACAGTGTTGTGTAATGAAATCTTCTGTTCTATATACATATATGAAGTCTTACAAGTTAACCAAAACATGATAGAACAAGATCTTGGTACCATCTTGACGCCAACCGGAACATGGCATAAATAAACTTGCACCGACAAATAAAAAGCCAAACCAAACCATGAATTTGTAAGTTACCCGCTACTTAAATCCTACCTTTGTAGTATAGCAAAAGCCATTTCTGAGTGAGTGAGAGGTTTACTAAATTACTTGAACATTATTCATCCATTCCTAAAGTAAGCCGGAAAAATATATACACATTAATTATATAGAGAACGACTGACAATTCAAAAACCTCTTTTGCCTTGAAGATTAAACAGCTCAATCTTTATATCCGCTTTTGAGTAGCTCTTAAAATGCATGAATCACTGGATCTTCTGCACCATGAACCCAAAATTGGATTTACCAAGAACAAGAGGTATGCTTGACGGCTTAACTATTCTCATTCACTCAATTTCCAGAGCAGTTGTTAGGATTATTGAAGGCATGAAAAGCTTGCCAGGACTACTCTAATAACTCAATGTCCTACTTTAAAGTATCTTGTTCATGATTTTTTTTCTAACTAGTACCCAAAGAAATGAAACCAAAAAGATTGTTTTAGGTGATGCTTCGTGCAACCTAAAAAAAATCCTAAGAAGGGAAAGAGAGTGACCCTAAACAAGATTTTGGATCACTAGTCACGCCTCTTTGTCAGCTTACCTACTTAGTAGTACTTCCCATTTTTATGGCTTCATAAACTTTAACATGAGAAAAAGGAATAAATTGCAGGTAAATGGGAAAATTGCACAATTAGATGAGCGAACAACATGAAGCTTAGAAGTTATGATATACCTGTGCTCTTAATTTGATGACTTCTTGGCTAAGGCCATCATTTGTCCTTCTAGAATCATCCACAACTAATTTTGGTGAGGCAAGTCCACCAAGCGTTGGAGTTGGTGTAGTAGAGCGAGGCGGGCTGGGCCGTCTTGATATAGGCGATGTTGCTCGAGAAACAATTCTGGATCCAGGAACAGATGCTGAGAAAAATTTCTTGGATGATCCAAATACTGGATTAAAAGATTTTGAGATATTAAGAGCTCCCCATTGAGAACCTCCATTTGGAACAGGTGATACGCGACTGCTATTAAACTCTAGTTTCTTGTTTCGCTTGGATGAACGGGTTTCTGTTTGCTTGAAGGATTCCATAGAAGAAAATCTAGCAAGATGAGGACGAGATCTAGAATCCAACTTCTCATCTTTTTCAATTAATTCGCTAAACCCCTGATTCATACTTCCTCTTCTACTTATAGAAGACTGAGTTGATGAGTCAGTTTCAATAGCTTTCTTTAGTTTACTACAACAATTATCACATACCCGATATGGTTTGTTAGGATTTGGTGCCATAGAGGCCCTAAGAGACTTCTTGCTACTGCATGAGTGGCAGAAAACAAGTCCACAGTTATAACAGTTATGACGTTTCCTTTTAAAATTAAATGGTAGACGGCAGCCAGAACACATAGATTGATCTATTCCTGAGACCCACTTGTGAAGGCAGATAGCCACAGTGAAGTTAGTACCACAGGCAATACTTTTGACTTGCTTGTCTTTTAAAGCTTCAACTAGAGTTGGAGAATTTTTGTCATCTGTATCTCCATGACCCAACCGGCCATTTGCTCCCTTTCCCCAAGTGTAAACTTCAGTTCTTGAAGTCCACACTGCAACATGATAGGCACCACAAGCTATCTCCTCCACGAAACTCTTTGAGAGCTTTCCTTCAACACGAGAGGGAGCTTTCCATCCGCTTGAGGATTCCCTAGCTGGCCATAAACAGGACTTCCCATGGTGTAGACATGGCCTGAGGTTGTAAGTGCAACTGTCAGGCTATATCCACAGGCAACTTGGCAAAAGTTGGGATCAACAAGAGCAGCAACACAGGTAGGCACAAGTTTAGCTTCCTTGTCACCGTGCCCAAGTCGACCTTTATCCCCATCTCCCCAGGTAAACAGTTTTCCAGATGAACAATTGCTGGAACTTGAATTGCCAACCATGACTTCTACAACTGCGGCAGTATGCCACACCCCACATGCTGCCCGTACAGTGCGGAGCCCTTTAAGAGATTCCACTTCCCTGGGTTTTGAGACACTTCTGCGATCCCCGTGTCCTAAAACACCAAAAGTTCCGTCACCAAAAGTAAACAACTGTCCAGCAGAGGTCACCACAGCAGTATGCCAAGGCCCACAGGAGATAGATGAAACATGGATACCCTCAAGTGGCCCATTAACCCTTTTCGGGACCCAATGGCTCACTTCATTCCCATGTCCAAGAAGACCAAAATGGCCATCACCCCATGTGTATAGATCACCAGAAAGTGTTACAGCACATGTATGATACTCGCCACATGCTACAAGCTCAATGTTAGTAGTGCTGAGGGCATCAATAAGCTTCGGATGCAAAACATCAGAATCTACTCCATGCCCTAGCCTGCCACCTGATTCCTCCCCCCAGGAAAATATCTCTCCTTGCTTGGTCACCAATGCAGCATGTCGTCCACCACAAGCTATATTTTGAACATCAAGTACCACTGCAGATTCTAAAGCTTTGGGCATTAAAGAATCTACTTTGGTACCATGACAACTTCCCACTTTGTGAGGTCCACCGCCCAAAACACCATCGCCAGTGTATTCCCCCCAAATGAAAACATCCCCCAAGGCATCACCGTCATCATGACCAGAACCTTGACTTGATGAACTAACAGCACTTGATAAGCTCACTCTAAAAGCATCCATCCCCATTCCTTTCACTTGACCATGCATACTATCTGAGGCTCCTGATGACAAAGAATGGACAGAAGCACTGGCAGAATCTGATGGGAAGAAACCTTTGGGAGGCACAGCATATAATATCACATCAGAAAATGTCCTGTCGTTTTTAGGAGGACTGTCATATGGACTATGAAGGCGAAGCTGTTCACCACCATCCTGAATCAAGTAACATTCATTGCTGTTAAATGGTATATGAATAAGTGTATGCCAAGGGTGAATGTGCACAAGTGTTTGCAGTAGTGTGCGCTTGATGTAGGAAATAACAGGAAAAATACCCTCTGCAAGCTATCACCACTGCCAAATGGAGAATTTAAAGGGGAGCTTCTTCGCGTGTATGTTCTAGGACTATTAGCTTCAGATGGGATTCCATCACTCCTTGATTCTGTTCTCCACTTCCGCTGATGGCCACGTGCAATTAATGCCTTTAGACCACTAAACCATACCTCTGCTTCTTCTTTATCCTTACAGATCTGGAAACAAAAGAGTTGCATAATTAGATTACACATACCACTACCAAGTATAATATCTGGAAACAATTCCTAAAATATAGACGATGTATAACTAATAATATGACATTTAAACAGCCGAATCAGGTTTTAGGAAAGTGGAACATCTAAAAGCTAACTAAAACTGAACTTACCAAATCGAGTGACCTGTCATTGTATATTAAAGAAAATGACTGGTACTCCTTCTCAGGCCGTGGATACCTCTGAAATATTGGCTGAAACAAAAATTAACATTAAAACCAAATATTATCAATCCGTAACAGGAAATCGAACATTACTGACATCCTATCCAGCAAACTCATGAGAGATTATAGCATACAAGCAACAACAACTTAAGTTCAGGAAAGGAGTTATTCTAAATAGTTAGTTAAGATATCAGATTCACCGGTGCATGGGTTTATGAATTGATGAGGAGCTGGGAATAGGAGCATACAAATCTTATAAGTGAACTTCATGCCAAACATTTAATTCTCCACATAAAAACAAGTAAAGTACTTTGATAAAAACCAATTCTAGCGACCACCTTACTTGACATTCAGTTACAAGGTCACCCATCAAAGAATAAGGGAGGGAGGCTTGATATATTATCTTCATGAGCTACTCAACTCATTGCCAGTTGATTTTAAGTCGGATGCTTTAACATGGTATCATATAAGGCAAATCCACGTGTTTGACTCAAAATTAGGCCACGCGTGAGGTTCTTGAGATATAAAGTCCCACATTGAACAAATAAGACTCGAATGCTCTATATATAATCCTGATGGGCTTTCCACACATCCCCAATCATTGTTAAGTTGGAAGCTCGAACACTTTATTTAGTGACAAAGGAAATTTAAGTGAGCTTTCGTTATTCTTTGAGAATGGACCTCTTTTTAGTTGTAAACACTACAAAAGTAGTGAATGCAGATACATTGTCAATCTCTTAATACATATTTGTGTTTTTACTTAATGTGGTAGCTTTCTGTAACCAAGAATCCAACCATTTCTTTAATAATGTTGCCAGTTACTCCAAAAAAATCTTAAGAATTTTCCGATTCCTCAAGAACTGTCTCACCATCTCTTAAAGCAGGTAAGGTTCTGTTTCCTGCAGACAGTATTAGGTTAAGTAAGCAAACAGAAAACATACTTGCCGTTTACAGTCATTTTTAATAAGTATTATATCGGACCCAACTCCTAGGACAAGTAAAGGAGTTAAATGTATTGGTTGAAATTATTTTATTAAGAGAGAGAGTTTTAGAGAAGCTAGTGTTTAGTGTTATATCTCACACCACGCCTTGTTATTATACCATTATGGTCATACAGAACTTAGCACAGGAAACTTAGAATATATAAGTCACTTGACAGCAATAAAAAATGAATTTCCATGGGAAAAAATTATGGATAGGTATAACATGTCACTGAAGAAATTATTTCAGTAAATTTTATATTAAAAAGGCGTGGATACTTAAAAATGATAACAGAGCTCAGGATTTGCAAAGTCTTGGCCTGAATACTTTCTACTTTCACCCTATTCAACTTGAACATTACAATGCACTGCATTTGTCTCTAATGAGTCAACGTGTAAATGGGGTCGTATGTGAAGGTTATTTTAAACTTTAAGGCACAATGTACACAATTGAGCTCATTCTGCAATACCCAACTGATTCTAATTTAAAGACTAAAATGAGTCTGTGTTCAATTGAAGAATATACACAACCCCTCCACCCAACCCCCCAAACCCACACAAATAAACAAAAATACAACTCCTAAAACAATTTTTAAAAGGAGAGAAAGAAATCTACCTATTTAATTCTTTATTTTTATAATAAGAAATTTGGACCAAGTATGGGGATTGGACCTGCCTTAAAGTCATTCCTCAAGGCCACTTAACATATTCCCCCCCAGCCCCCTTGGGTTGAAAACGTGCATATTTAAAAGAGCAGCCTATTTTATCCAAGGTGATTCCTCCGAATCAATTCTATGTCTCTATTAGTCGTCATCTAACAATGACTTTTAGCCTTGGGAAGTTCAATTGTCCAAGACACATCAATATGCAAAACCATTTTTTGAAGTTAATTTATATGGAAGTAGTCAAATTGTCCTTTATTCCCCAACACACCCAGGAACGGAGTAGTACAAGTTATTAATCACGGCGGACATTCCTTGCCACGACAAATATTAATGGAATACAAGAGAAGAGAAGAGGCATTAAGGATGACTAAATCGAAAAAAAAATCAAGCAACCTGCTTGCATGCTACACCATTGTTAGGTGCAGGAAGGTAGCCAAATGCAGTTTGAGAGGGGGGAGGGGGGAACTTAATGTCACTTTATACCCCTGAAATTTCACAATTTGGCACATTGTACCTAAAGTTCTGATTCTGTGCCATTGCTCCCAAAAATTTTACAATTTCTGGTACATAGCACCAGTTGCAAAACCTCCCCCGATTGCTCCGACTGAACGAGGCCAATTTTGAAACAACAACTTTTCAAGCAATTAGGGGCAATTGGTGCAGTAAGTAAAAAAAATTTGAATTTCAAGGACTAATTCTGCGCAATTAGAACTTCAGGGTGCAAATGTCTGCGTCAATATAAGACCCCAACACAGCCCAACCCTGCAACACTAATGCTACGTTTGGATCGATGGAATAGGAGGGAGAAGGAATGAATCATTCCATTGGAATGATAAAAATGTTGTTTGGTTTGTTTATTCCAACGGAATAATGTATTCCTAGTGGAATAGGTGTTAACTTAAAATTATAATTTTTATTCCTGAACCGGATCTATTATTTTTAAATAATTGACAAATATGCCCCTTATAAAAATAAAATAGGGTTCCATGTTCTTTCATTCAATCAATCTATCGATCTCAAAAGAGGAGCAGAACTGTCCACCCCACCCACACCCCCCCCCCACCCACCCCCCACACCCCCCCCTCCCCCACCCCCCACCCCCACCCCCACCCCCCCCCCCCCCCCCCACCCCACCCCAAAAAATAATATTATGTGATTATCTATACACCCTTACCATCACCCCCTCCCACCCCCCCTCCCACCCCTTCCTTAGGTATACACCCTTTCCTTAGGTATATACCAAGAATTAAGATTACTACAGTATGTATACAGTAACTGAACAGATTTCATGTGGAACAGGCTTTAGTTGCTAGCCAACTTTAAAAGTTAGGTTAAGATTGAGGCATCAGAAAAGAATGCCAAGTACAGAAATGGATATTAATTTCCTTCTTTTCAGTTTCAATATCAGAAAACTGTTAAAGTGTCGCCCATAATCCCATACAAGCAATTCACTGAAAACTGTAATTCTTATGATTTGAAATTAATGATGATTCAATGCAAATTTATAGCATTGAGCAAATCAAACAATATCATTACCTAGTTCATGCAACAATTCACTCATATCCAGAGACGAGATAATTCCTAAATAGTAAATACTATTGAACAAGGAGCATAATATTACATTTTTGTAATTTTGAAACTCATACAAAGTAATACAGAAAGAAGTTATATTCACATCAAGAAACTTACAGTGCGCTGGCCTGAAATAATTCTGGAGACATGACTTAGTTTGAGGTGTTTCTCCTCTTTACCAGAAAACCATATTAGAACTGATTCGTCCTGAAAATATAGCCAATTTTTTAATATTTAGCAATGCAGTTTCACTAATATTTAGTTGAATGAAATCAAAAGAACTAGTACTAGAATAAAGAAAAGAAACTAGCAAGTGGTTTAGCATTAAATAATATTCGACAAATCAAATTGTAAGAAGCTACAAGAGTTTTAGGAGCCCTCTTCTTTCCTGAGAACCATATTAGAACAAAATCAACTCAAAACCCATTACAGCTGATTTTTGATATTCAAGTACTTCATTCTTCACCAAAATCCATCTCATGAATCAGAGGAAGACTTGTATATAACCAAAAATAACAACTGGTTCAAAATTGAGCTTAAGAAGAATCTCAAACAAATTTATAGTAGGAAGCTAATAAGGTATATAAAGATGAGGTGGCAACATACAAAAGTGCATATGCACATTTTACATGCCACACAGCAAAAGGAGAACTCTTCACCAAAATCCATCTCATGAATCAAAGGAAGACTTGTATATAACCAAAAATAACAACTGCTCCAAAATTGAGCTTAAGAAGAATCTCAAACAAATTTATAGTAGGAAGCTAATAAGGTATATAAAGATGAGGTGGCAACATACAAAAGTGCATATGCACATTTTACATGTCACACAGCAAAAGGAGAACTTTCTGACATAATCACAAAATATATTTCAGGACGATGTACTGCAACAATATGCATTCTAGAAAGAGAGTTAGGTGCTGCCCAACCGAGGCGAGGAGGTGCTAGGAGGTTATGTAGCCACCTAGGCCAGCCATCAACCACCATCGTTGCTGTCATCCAACATCATTGCTGCAACCCATTTCCTCCTCTTACACTAAGATTATGTGCTGCTGCAATCTGTTTTCTTTTGGGATGAGATAACATTAGAGATTACCTTTTTTTACTTTGTTAAGATTACTACTAAGTCCACCAAATTTCTAGTTGAAGAAGAAAGATTGTCCACATAACTACCAATGGAGAACTCCAACTAGCGAACAGCTAAAGAAGGAAATAATGTATACAACAAACGCATAATAGGAGAAAAAGTAAACCAATATATTTATTATGTTCACAATATCTAAAAACGAGTGAAACTTACATTGGCCAGCCGGAAGGGGCAAAACTTGGGCTTCCCCCTCCTTCCATATTTGAGCAAATATGCCCCTTTCTTAAGAGCAGTAATGGCCTGTCGTAAAGATCAGCGAATTAACCTATATTAAACATAATTCAGCGCATTTGCATAAACAAAGAAACAAAATCACACAGCTTGTCAACCAAACTTATTAAAATATGTTTAAAGAAATAGAATCATGCTGCAACTGGATCAAGTTATGTAGCGCATACCGCATAAAGGTATGGGAAAGCAGCTTCAAAGAATCTATTAATTTGGAAGCTGTGAACAGCCCTCAAAGAACACCCTTTCACTTTGTGCCTAAATATGTAATCCATTTATGAATTTATCACTCTAACACCCCTTTCTAAACCACATGGTCCATACACTAGACCTTAAGATGTTTGCTTCTTTTCTTCTTCTTTTTTTGGTGGGGAGAATGCAGCTTGACACACTTGAACTCAGCTTTGTCTCATAGTTGCTTCGGACAATTTTATGATGTCTCTACCTTATCCGCCAAACAGTCCTACATTTGCATGACTAAAAAATGGGAGGCATGGTGCAAGTATATATTCCCACAGCATACAGTACATTTGACTATTTTTTCAGGGGCAACAAGATCAAATTGACACAAGTGTCTAAAAAGACCAAAAAATCTCACACTTGTCCCTTCCGTCAAATATACGATTTGACTTGGATATTTAAATTCCAAATAAACCTCTTTGTTTACCATATGGCAAAGGTTGATATTAACTCTTCCATATAACAATTGCAAATTCATATCTAGCAATAGTTGTTAAGCAATTCAAATAAAAATTCATATCAATTCAACTGAATACTTCTGAAGTTGCTTAGCTATTAATTATTATAGATTCCCACAAGATATGGTTATGGTCATGTCAATAACAACATTACATCAAAAATTTACAAATCATCACAGCCGAATTAAACCAAATCTTCTTTGAAGATTATATCAATTTTTGTCATCTTTGGTAAAGAATTTATAACTTTGAAGTCATGTATATTATATTAATTGTAATCAATAGACTACATGGCCTAAGCAAATTATGTTCAACTATTATATAATTTTATTTTAGTTGCTTTAGGCCAAACAGTTCTCCACTAACACCAAAAAAAATTCAAATTATCTTTTGCAATAATAAATGATATGAACAGTTAGAAGAAGACCTAGGCGTAACATGCGTTTTAGTCAACTGGTGTTCATCATATCATTATTTCCACTATTTGTAATAAATGTGTTATAACTCAATTTTACATTTTCACAAAAATCAAGATCTATCTACTTTCACTTGCAAGTTGAAAGAGATATTACTTCTAAAGATAGAAGTCCTGGTCCATAAACTTTCATCCTTTTCAGCTTTTCCTACCATCCTATCTCTTGAGCCTAGGTCTTTGATATTGAATGTCTCACAGATATATATACATGATTAAAAAAAATTAAGAAAAATCCCTCTTAAATAAGTCATTGTACTTCAGAATGCAGCTCAAGTCTATTTATTTTATTGGATCGGTAACAATATTCAAATAGAGCAATCAAGTTATTTCCCGTTATATTTAAACCAATACACGGTTTCATAGTAATAATAAAGCTCAATAGATTGATACACTTTCAAACTGATATATTATTTTTATAAATAAATAAATAATAAATATAATTTCAATCGCAGTGAAAATTTAAATATTTGTAATCAAGAGCCTGCAAAACCTAATAATATTGCATTCATCTTCCATACCATGTACGTATATGTTTATTTTTGTAAAATTTCGTAGGCCTAAAAGTTTATCTACTAATACCAAAAAAAAAAAATCCTATATTATAAATATAGATTGCTATGAACAAATGATATATGTCAATTATTCTATTTCTAAGAACTAATATTACTGATCAATGATAATAAAAATTCCAATCAACAGCTGCTTAAATTAAAAAGCTCAATTAATAATTATATCAACACAAAATTAATTACAAAGCCAATGACATACACTCATACTGTCATACATACACATACATGATAATAATTATTATATATACCTGTTCTATGTCCCTTTCAACTTGCCCGCCCGTTCTGTTAACATCTGAGGTCATTCTATCAATCCGCAACATCAATATCTCGAAACTCCAAACCCAGACCCTCCTCCATTCATCAATTCATTAAATGAATTCACCAAAAAAAAGCTCAAAAAGCCCAAAATCACCTCAAAAGATATACGAATCTACAGCTACAAACCTCACTACTAGGTCTTGAATTACAGTAATTGTAGAATAAAAACAGATGCCGAATGAATCAATATGAACATCAAAATCACTGTAAAGTAGTGATTTTTTACAGAAAGAATACGAAGTGATGAATACACATAGAAATCAGTTCGTCACTCCAAAAATGAGACCAAAAATGAGACCCTAGACCCTAACTTTACTGATTTTGATGACTGAGGAGTTTACTCAGCTCGGAGTTCAGAGTTAGATCAGCAAAAGGTAAAGTATAACCTACGAGAATGGTTGATCTGCAAATCAGTTGCGGTAATTGCAGATGAGAGAGAATGAGAAATAGCTGTAGAGAGAGAAATATGCTTTTTAGAGAGAGAAAGAGAAATAGCTGTAGAGAGAGAAAAAGGATTTTTAGAGAGAGGAAGCAGTGAATGATCCAGAGAGAAGGTGCGAAAGAGAACCGTGGTGGACTTAACAAAAGTAGACAAACTGTGAAGTCTATGGCTAAAGAAGATCATAAAAATTGCATCTTTAATCAATAGACAAAATTAAATTAATGATCTAGTTATCGAAGGTGTCACGTTTTATTAAATATTTATTAAAATTTTAATTTATTAAATTAATTAATTAAATTAATTAAAAATTTTAAATTAGGTCACTTCGTTAAAAAAAATAAACAGATGTTAATTTTTATTTACGTGACGCTGAAAAAATATATAAAAAATAAAAATATTACTCGTGGCAAAAAATAAATAAAAAACTTCAACCCTGACTTTCTACCTCCACAAAATAATAATATATAATTAATTAAAATTTTAATTCATTAAATCAATCAGATTACATATGGCAGATCAAAAAAAATCTTCATCTTCCCTAATAAAAGGCACTCTGTTATAAAATTTTAGCGAAGTGTATAAATATACTCTTATAATTGCTGCATAAATTTAGAGAGAATAAGTAAGAGAAAAGAATAGAGAGAGAAATTCTTTCAGAAGAGTTCGCTTCTTATTTCCTTCAATATCATTCCCTTTATATAGGAGATGAGAGGAGTCAGGGGGGAGTAATCCAAGTCATGGAAGGAAAAGGAAAAGAAGGAGGGAAATAATTGAGGGAGAGAGTGTCGGTGATCCCTCCTGTTGAGGGAATCACTTTATAACACTTCCCCTGATTCCCTACGATAGAAGATTATGTCTCATTAAAAATCTTGTTAAGAAAACTTAGTGGGAAAAACTTAACGAAGGGAAAAGAGTACATATCTTTTACAATAAATATCTTTATTGACTGCCTCGTTAAAACCTTGTCAGGAAAAACTCATTGGGATAAAAACCGTGACTAAAGAAAAAGAGTACAGTCTTGCCCTCAAAAGGAATTCATTACTTCTGGATGAAATGTTGTCACAAGTCGACACATTCCAATCCTTTTTCGAAGTTTTGCAAACGTTGTATTTGGTAGCGACTTTGTGAATAAGTCGGCTAGATTATCACATGATCGAATTTGATGCACATCTATATAACCCTTCTTTTGTAGCTCATGTGTGAAGAAGAATTTAGGTGAAATGTGCTTTGCTCTATCTCCCTTGATGTACCCTCCTCTAAGTTGAGCAATGCATGCAACGTTATCTTCATATAGAATTGTAGGAATGTCGTTGATTGATGGTAATCCACATGACTTTTAAATATGCTGAATAATTAATCTTAACCAAACATACTCTCTGCTTGCTTCATGTATAGCGAGAATCTCTGAGTGATTTGAAGATGTAGCTGTCATGGTTTGCTTTGTGGATTTTCTGGATATAGCCGTGTCACAATATGTAAATACACAACATGTTTGTGATATTCCATTATGTGGATCTGATAAATATCCTACATCGGCATATCCAACCAATCGCGACATTGAATCTCTTGGATAAAATAACCCAAGATCCATACTTCCACGGAGGTATCTCAAAATGTGTTTGATCTCATCCCAATGTCTCTTAGTCGGAGAAGAATTGTATCTTGCTAACAAGTTGACAGCAAAATCAGGTCGTGTACAGTTTGCAAGATACATAAGAGCACCTATTGCACTTAGGTATGGAACTTCAGGTCCAAGAACTTTTTCCATTTCACTTAGGCATGGAACTTCAGGTCCAAGAACTTCTTCCATTGTACTTAGGCATAGAACTTCAGGTCCAAGAACTTCTTCCCCACTTTCTAGAGGCTGAAATGGATCTTTATCAACTTCTAAAGATCGAACAACCATCGGGGTAGTCAAAAGATGAGATTTATCCATATGAAAATGACTGAGAATCTTTTCAGCATATGTGTATTGATGAGCAAAAATTCCAGATGCTAAATGCTCCACTTGTATTCCCAAACAGAATTTTTTCTTTCCAAGATCTTTCATTTCATCTTTTAAATAAGTAGTAGTTCTTGTGAGTTCTTCAGGAGTACCTACAAAATTCAAATCATCCACATATACAGCAATGGTGAAAAATTCACTTTGTGATTTCTTAATAAAAACACATGGACATACATGATCATTTATATATCCATCTTTTATTAAATAATTACTAAGTCGATTATACCACATATGACCAGACTATTTCAATCCATATAATGAGCGTTGAAACTCGATTGAATATATCTGACTGGGCCTTTGTGATTCAAATGCATTTTCAATCCTTGAGGATTCTCATATAAATCTCACTTCAAGTGAGCCATATAGGTATGCTCTTCTTACAACATCCATCGACGTGTATCCAAACCTTCCATGGTTGTCATACCTATCGAGAGCGAAAAGTTACTCCATCCATTACGTCTTTGGAGAGTATGTATCCTCGATAATCAATACCGGGGTTTTTGTGAAAACCCTTGAGCTACTAAGTCGGGCTTTATATCTCACATTTCATTTTTCTTATTTAAACTTTCGTACAAATATCCATTTGTTTCCAATCGGGATTACATCCAGCGGTGTTTGGACTACTGGTCCAAATACTTCTCTTTTCAATAGAGATTGTAGCTCAGTTTGAATAGCATCTTTCCATTTTGGTCAATCTTTTCTTTTTCGACATTCTTCCACGTTTTGTGGTTCAAGATCCGTGTTAGGAATCAAAGTAATATCTTATGCTATAAAGAAAGCAAATATATCGTCAATCATGACTTTGCTTCGATCTCATATTTTCTCATCATGTACATAATTTATTGAGATCTCTTGGTGTTCATCTCTTATCCCTTCACTAAGATTTTGAACCTCTCCTGGGGCTATTCCCACTCTTGGAATATGTGCTTTTTGGAGCGATTTGTACTCTCTCCGGGGCTATTTCCACTCTTGGAATAAGTGCTACTTACGGTAGTAGTATTCCTTGAGGATTCCTTATTTGCTTTTGATTTTCGTGGTACAGTGTCTTTTGCACCAACCGATCTTTCACGCTTCTGGCGTGGTTTAGATTCTTCTATTACCTTATTCGTCAATTCTTCATGAATTGATTTTTCAATAGGTATTTCTATCCTTGCTGGAGTATTCACTGCAGGTGTATGTGACTTTATCACTTTTCTAGCATCATTAAATGCATCTGGCATTTGATTTGCAATATTTTGTAAATGAATAATTCTTTGAACTTCAATTTCACATTGTCCTGTACGAGGATCAAGTGAATTTAAATCTGATGCATTCCATGATATTTCAGAGGGTTTTTTTTATTTAAAACTTTCCCTCCTTCTAATGGTGGAAATATAAATTCATCAAAATGACAATCTACATAACATGTAGTAAAAACATATCCAGTTAAAGGCTCAAGATATCTGATAATAGAAGGAGAATAAAAACCAACATAAATACCTGTTTTTCATTGGGCTCCCAGTTTAGTTCTTTGTGGAGGTGCAATTGGAACATATACTGCACTTCCAAAAACTCGAAAGTGTGATATGCTGGGTGTCTGTCCAAGAACTAACTATAGAGGAGAAAATTTATGAAGAGTCGTTGGTTTTACTCGAATGATGGCTGCAGCATGAAGAATTGCATGACCCCAAACTGAGGTAGGTAAGTTAGCCCTTAACATTAATGGGCGTGCAATTAGTTGAAGTATTTATTAAAACCATGAAATATCGAAATGGGCCAGACAATGGGTGAATAGGTCCACAAATGTCTCCTTGAATTCTCTCTAAGAATTTTGGGGCTTCTTTATAAACTTTACTGGTGATGGTCGAACAATTAATTTTCCTTGAGAACATACAACACAAGGAAATTCACTACTGGGAAAAACCTTTTTATTTTTGAGAGGATGACTAAAAGAATTTTCAATAATATGACACATCATAGAAGTACCTGAATGACCGAGTCTTTCATGCCAAAGCATAAAGGATTTGGGATCTATGATTTTTGGAATCATAAGAGTATGAGACTCAATTGCTCTAATTTTCATAGTATATAATCCATAAGAAATTTAATGAAGTTTTTCTAGGATATTCTATTTTTCAGAAATAGTAGAACTGGCGAGAAAATCTTCATTAAAGATGGTCTGACACATGTAAAAACATAAATAAGAAAAGTTACATTTCATATATAATTTTATTCATGATAAACACATACCACGTATAGAATGAAAACTAATAATATTATACATGCAGGGTGTTTAATTAAAACAAAAATTAAACGTTATCCCAAAAGATACTTTCAGAAGGTTCATTAATATCAACAACTTTTTCCTCATTGTGGGTCATTGGTGGATCATCAACAATATCTAATTGATGATTAACAAAGTTTGTTTCTACCTCAATTACTTTGTTCTTTTGAGACTCCTGGAATAAATTAACCAGATGCCTCGGCATTTGCAGTGCACGCCAATTAATGCCCATTCATCCCACACCTAAAACAAACATCTGGTTTGTTCTTTATCTGTGTTGCATTTTCTTTATTTTCACCCGACTCAGACACTTGCCACTTCTGGTGGCCTGAATTGTCGCGGTTCTAGAATTTGTTGTTATGATGGCCTCGTTTATTCTTTTCGCCCCCAAAAGCTTCTTATTATATGGCCATCTATAGTCACGTTTATTCTGCTGGAATGACGTCTTTGTTAATATCCCAAGAATGGGGTATCACCCGTTGGTAAGATTTGATAGTTTTTCAACAATAATTCATTATTCTTTTTTTGCAACAAGGAGGATAGACAATGAGTCACTGAATTTTGTGAACTTACTCTGTCTATATAATTGTGACAAAATCATGTTGGTGGGATAAAAAGTTGAGAGCGTTTTTTCTAACATTTAGGTTTCAAAAACTGGATCTCCATATAAGGCCAAAGTAGAGGTTATTCTATAAACATTGGAACTATATTTCGTAATTGTCTTTTCTAACTCATTTACACTAAGGTGCAATTCTGCATCAAGTGCACAAACCAAATAGTTGTCTCTAGAGATTTTTAAAATAGAAAAAATCTATTTTTACAAAGTTTGCCATCTATTCTGGGTTAAAACACAATTTTATTATTTATTAAAATAATAAATAATTGCATGTATGATATAGAAAAATAAACTATACCACAACCTCAAGTGGTGATAAAATGCAAATATAAATAATCTTATATTTATATTATTAGCATATTATCTTAGTAAAAAAGAATATGCAATCGTTAATGTATATATAAAATTACAAATATATATATATATATATATATATATATATATATATATATATATATATATATATATATATATACAAAACTGCAAATGGATCTTCACCCGCCATGCGGTAATCCACGTAGACAGATCATTTCCACAATTTAATAAGGAATGAATATAAAGGATCATTCACCATGCATGTGGTAATCCACATAGACTGGTTATTCTACCAGAATAATAAATAATGGAACCGGTCAAGCGTAATACTGTGCACAAACATGATATTTCAACGAATAATAAAGAATGAAATAACAACAAATCACCATGCATGCGATGAGACCAGCGAGAGCAGTTATTCTAACATAATAATTAATTAATGGAACCCGGTCCCAGTAAAGCGCCTACGAGCGGGATATTAAATGAAATAATAATTAATGAAATAATAGAAGAATTTCACCATGTATGCGGTACTTCGCATAAACAGGTTATTCCAACATAATAATAAATTGCAAGAATTTAAAGACAATTATAAGAATAAAATTATATTATTGGTGGCATAGTCAAACCGGTAATATAATAATAAATTGCAAGAATTTAATTTTACTGTCTCGGTTGTTTGAGCTTACGTCTTGATAACGTGTTATAAAACTTTAGCGAAGTGTATAAATATACTCTTATAATTGCTGCATAAATTTAGAGAGAATAAGCAAGAGAAAAGAATAGAGAGAGAAATTCTTTCAGAGGAGTTCACTTCTTATTTCCTTCAATCTCATTCCCTTTATATAGGAGATGAGAGGAGTCAGGGGGGAGTAATCCAAGTCATGGAAGGAAAAGGAAAAGAAGGAGGGAAATAATTGAGGGAGAGAGTGTCGGTGATCCCTCCTGTTGAGGGAATCACTTTATAACACACTCTTAATTGTTGAAATTGATCTTAAAATAAACCACAAGGCAGAACATACCTCTCAAAAATGTTTGATGAATTCACATCACAATCATAGTTGACGAATATATCCACAAAGATCTGTGAATCAACACAAAGCTTTTCAAGAAACCGAAGCACAATCATCTCCTGCTTAAAATTTGGTTGAGCAACATTTTTAAATACTCTAAGAATAATCATAGGGAAAAACACTCCAATCTTTGCCTTCAATCCAGCTCTAAATCTTGATACCAGACTAATAAAGATTGAGCAAGAAAGCTGAAAAACAATCATAAGGGTTAAAGCACTATTCTTCAACAACGAAAGGCACAAGTACTGCTTACATCTTGGAGTAATATTCTCCCCAAGATTAAACACGTAATAACCCTCACGATCATCATCCCTTTTCGGTAACGAAACGTGACGGCACAACCCCGGAGGCCGAATCTCACCATAAGCATGTACCAAATCATTCCCAATACCTCAGTTTATTGGACCCAAAACATAAAACCCTAATTCATTTTTGGCCCTAGAACAATTTTCTTCAACTAAAAACGAAAAATTAAACCCTAAATCAATCATAAAGGGCCCAAAACCAAAACCAACCTCTGTTTGTTTAGGAGATGCCACATCCCATTTAAGACGGCGTCGTTTCCTGCTATGCTCCTTTTCATTCACCATTTCAATCGCCACCATTCAAGTAATACAACTCTGTATGTATGAAGAATTATGTGTGTGTACATATAAAGTGTAAGACACCAAGTACATACGTCAATTTCGACGAGGACGAAATTTCATAAGGAGGGGAGGTTGTAAGACCCCAATTTTTTTATAAATAAAATCGAATTTTCTCTAATTATTATTGTGAATAAAAAGGTGTTAATTTGATATAATGCTTTGGTTATGGGTGAAATGTGCAAATTTTGCAAAATAAGCAAGTGGTTATTAAATATTCATTGTTGTCGGGGAATATTCGTTTGGTCGTGGAATATTCTTTCTGTCGGAGAATATTCGTACGACGGCGCAACCATTTGTGGGCCCCATAACGGAAAACGGTCGGATGAAGAAAATGACAAGTTGAGTTTTTATAAATAACGACGTAATGGTTACTGTTACCACTATTGGAATACCCGGTGGTTAAAATACGATGTCTGGCGTGGTTACCTGATGATTTTTTGAATTATTGATTCTTACGTAAGAAGGCACTACTCAATAATTGTTACAGTAATTACTGCTCAATATTTTATTTTATTGATTCAATAATTGCTACGTTGATATTTTATATTATTGTTGTTTCAATAATTGTCACTGCATAGTATCTCCATTATCAGATCAATAATTCATATTATTTGAATAATATTGTTAGATAGCATTATTGGCAATGTCTAAGGAAGTTCTATCTAGGAAAAGGGTTTGGTTGCCTAATTGCGCGCCAATAAGGAGAAATCCTTATCGGAAAGCCCCCTCTTTCCTAGGAACGACCTGGTTGTCATTATTGTAATTCTGTAATATTATTTGTGAATAATTAATTATTAATTTATATGATAAGGAAATATTTATTTTATGTGGATATAATTGATGAATATATTTTGTGTGGATATAAATGAAGGAATTAATGTTGAGGTATTTTATCAGTATTTTGTCGGAATGGAAGTGTTAAAAATTTGTCCGTAAGTGGATTTCAGGAATTTTCTGTTTGGAATTTGGAAAAACTTTCTTATACAAAGTTATAGAGAATTCAATTTCCTATGGAATGGACATAAAATTCGTATTTTTCTGATAAAAGGGCTATTTATTATGAATTATTGAAGTTTCAGAAATAAATATTTTTATTAAAAATATGGTGGGCCCCACTTTTGGTTGGTGAGAAATGAAATGTGCTGGAATTTATTTTCAAAAGTGGTGGGCGTGAATAGTAGCAGGTAAAGCCATTAGGTAGCATGTTAGTCTGCTATGGCGTTCTAAGCATTTTTCTATAAATATGGTGCTTAGTTAGAATTGAAAATCACCAGAAACAAGTTTTCACTCTTTCTCTCTCTATATTATCGAGCGTATATTGTGAGTATTTAGATACTTTATGAGTTGTGATTCATCAGTGCAAGTTTTCTTCAGCCTTATACCTGATATTTCAGCCGAAAGTACTGTTCTTTTAAGGTAAGGGATGCTATTTTCTTCATAATGATGTTATTCTTTCAATATCATTATACCGAAATATTGGTATGGATTTTATTGTAGAATTTCTACCTTTTTGTGTCAGAGTTACTATTCATGAATACGACACTATTCATGTATACGACAATATCCATGAATACGACACTATTCATAGAAAAAAAATGAAATTTTCTTTTCTTTGTCCAAATTGTCTATTATGGTTATTATCTTTGATTGTATCCATGTTTTGATCTTTATTCTTGAATTTTGCTCCACAATTGATTATTATAAGGTATTTTTGAACTTAGATAAACTAAAGTACGAATCCCTAATCTTTGATCTTTTATCTCACTAGATTCATTTTCTTTAAGATATTTTTCATCATCCTCAGTCCTAAATGATGATATTACTGAATATCTTTAGCCTGTAGTGCAAAGATGAATGATTACCTAATGAAAATCTTTGGCCCGTAGTGCAAAGATGAACAGGTGTTGAGATGAACATGACTAACTGGTGATACAAATGAATATCTTTGGCATGTAGTGCAAAGATGAATATTTGATTCAAGATGTATATTGATTGATGTTACAGGGATAAAATATTGACGATGGACTTTTAAATCTTAGAAGATAGTAGAATTCTTTCTCTACTTGACTCTTCTAATGGATTGTTGTTTCCGCTACAGTTGTTGATCTAAAACTTGTTGTCTATTATATTTTATCAGATTTTTCCCTATTGAAGACTACTAATAAATTTTTGTATATTATCTTAGTCATAATATTCTTTATTGGGCTAGTTAAGCTCACCATTTTTCTTTTTGTTCCATTTTTCTTCTCAGGAGGTGAGAACATAGTAGGAACTAGCCGGGGTTTGGAATGATGGTTCAGGATAGTTGTTTTAGTAGTCCTCACTATTTTGTAAAATAATGTATCAATAATTGTAATGAAGACTCCTTTTGAGTTTGTATTTTGTCTATTAGACAATATTTGTATTCAAACTCATAGTATATATGTTGTCGTATTTTGCACGACAATTGTATTACTGAAGTTATATTTATTTCTGTACCATGTATTTGGTGACTCAGAATGGGAGATGTATACCTATTTTGGGGGCGTCACATAAAGAGAAAGGTTTGTATATAAAGGTTTGTATATATATTTTTGAAATCAAAAGAGAAAGATGAAGCCAATTAGTTTAGATAAATAGTTTAGATTAGGGTTCTCCTTTTTATTGGATAAAATTGAAACATAAAATTTTGATTTTAATGTTAATGTTTAGTTATTAATATTTTCTTTTTTTAAGGAAAATATGTTTGATTTTTTAATTGATTAAGATTTGATTTATCTTGATAAATAAATTTGATTTAATGAATGAAAAAATGTTTTATTTTTATTAGTTTTTGTTTTGTTTTATTATGTTTTTGTCATTTTTAAAACTTTAAAATGTTAAAAATGAGTCAAAAAATAAAATTTTTATTTTTATTTCCATGTCATTGTTGCTGATTGGCCACCTCATTTTTTATTTATTTCCCCTTTTTTTTACTTCCACGTATGAAAATTTTTGACAGCCGTTAACCAGATTTGACAGAATGACCCAATTTACAATTTTAATTAGTTTAGTTAGTTAATTTGAAAAATTAAAAGTTCAATCAGGTATTCAATAAAACGTGCCAACTTCAGTGGCCAAATCATTAGTTTTGCCATATATTTACATTTTCTGTCCCGCTTGGAGTTTACTTCGTGGCGGTTGATCGTTCATATATATATATATATTTAAAGCTTTTATATATATATAACTGCTACAGCTTTCATACATACTGCATCATCATGTGAGCCTAGGAATTATGTGATCACAGATTCAGTCTCCTGAATCTAGATTCGGTTCCCGTGATGGACATTTTCAGCTGTAAACAACTTGTAAATTATCCCGTGATGGCTAAATCATTAGTTTTGCCGTAAATATATATATGTGCTATAAACCGCCACGAAGTAAACTCCAGGCGGGACGAAAATATATATATATATATATATATATATATGTATGTATGTAGAAAAGCAGTAAATGACCAACGAAGTAAACTCCAGGCCTGACAGAAATATAAATATATATATATATATATATATATATATATATAAGCGGTAAACACAGCAGATATATATTGATCCAGGCTCAGTTCGTTAATTCGAGTTCGAGGATATATATATATATATATATATATATATATATATAGTCCAGATCTTAAGCTCACCCACTTATCAAATTTCACTGAAGCTCACCCACCTTTAGCGACGGACGGCGACGGCTTTCGATCATATAAATCGTCGTCTATACTTTTAGCGACACTATATATTTTTCCGTCATAAAAAGTATGAATTTACAGTTATATATCGAACCATCGTCGATTTTGTCACTAAAGGGGGTAAGCTTCGGTGAGTTGGATAATGGAAGTGAGCTTAATATTCGAACCGTATTTATATATATATATATATATATATATATATATATATATATATATATATATATATATATAAAAGCAATAAATGCCCTTGATGTAAATTGAGGCTCAATCAAATGAGTTTGATAACATGAGAGATATATATAAGTATTTATATATATATAAAAATAGTAAATGCTCAAATATTATATTAAGGCTCAATCGAGATAACTCGATAATATATATATATATATATATATATATATATATATATATATATATATATATATAGAAATGCAATAAAGGCCACTTGGGCCGAGCGGTCTAAACATACACACACAACACGACTCTCAACGTGAATAATAGTGTGTGCACCAAAGTGGAGAAAGGCTTTAAGAAATGTGAGAAGGCTTACAATGAGCTGACAAAAAAGACTTCAAATAGCTTTAAATGGATGAACACTCGGTTCCCACCAGTAAAATGTAGCAAAATATAAGCTCACAAGTGTTTGAAATGAGAAAGCACTCAGTTTATAGTGTGTACAAAGCAAAATGGAGAGAGCTTCCTCGCCTTTTTTCTCTTATAAATGGCCACCCCAAGCCCTCTATTTATAGAGGGGGGAGCCACAGTGTACCGCTGACAACAGTAGAGCGTACTGCGGCTACAGGCCTATACTGGGCTCCGTCTCGCCCGCTAGTCTCAAAAATGCGTGCAATCGTTGTCGCTCGAACCTTCATAATTTTCAATCCGGGCATCCGATGGAGGCGTATAATACCTTTTCGAAATGTTGTTGTCGAGAGCTACACAATGACATGGGATAAGAGGTTGTACGAAGTCAGGAAGATGGGTCCATGCCTAGGTCTGCAAGTTTTTAAATTATATCCGGTGTGCTGTCTTGTGTAGTAGTCACTCGGGATTAGAGCTATGGTTCTTGTAGGACACTTATGTGTAGCATGTAGGTTGAAATGTTGTTGAGACGGCGTGAATATGGGATCGAGGTGGCAAAATGACGATTTTGCCTGTGACGCCCCTAAATCCGGGTACTTTCAACCCACAAATATGGTGCTACACGGTACTCATCACTATACATTCATTCTATTGAAACAACATCAAAATGAACATAATTACTACTTTCTTATTACAATAATAATAAATCCTTTCCCAGGTTCTGTAACCGATATATTCTTTGTTATCATAATATGATTCTTACAAACATATTAATCTATTACAGGAAAATCTACTTATCCATCTTAGCTTTGCCTTTATCCCTACTGGGATCATCAGTTCTTTCGGCCTTAGCTGCAATCATATAATTCAAGCAAGAAGTGAGCATAACTAGCTCAGCAAGTCTAACAAAGGATAATATAAATACCACGTCAAGAATTATATGATTATCTTCCATAACTGAACAAATAGCTATGAAGTACTATGTGTTGGGAGAATGCTTATTATGATTAGACGTTTTAATGTATATGCTCATGATTATTTGTAAAGTCCTTCAAGTAATATTTGTACAAGGACTTAGTGATAGATAAAATTTGTTAGGTTGATCTAAGCTCTTAACGTGTATCATTCTGTAATAGAATGTATAGATAGAAAGATCAAAGCTGTTAGGTTGATCTTGAGATGTAATAGATAGGACATTGCAGAAGTCAAGGCAGAAACGTAGAGCTTCAAAGATCGTAGTGTGCCTGCCTTGAAGGACCTCTTCGGAAATCGTAGAGTGGTCCCAACGTTTGCCGAGCCAACTCAACGATCGTAGTGTGCTGAAGGAAACGTGGAGTTTATAAGTCAACGATCGTAGTGTGCTCTCGGAAACGTAGAGTTTACAACTCAAGCAAGCAAAGATCGTAGTGTGCAAAGACTTAAGAGAAATCGTAGTGCTCTCGGCTGATAGCATTAGACCAGGCACCAAGGCAACAAGTCACCACGATCTGAATCGTAGAGTATCATCTGTCTTGTGTCAGAAAACGTCGAGCCTCATGATTTGTGTGGAGATAGGTTCCAACATAAGAGGAATGGATTCTAGACGTTGCAGTATTCACCAGTCCCAAAGTCATAAGAAATATCCTTAGTATACAACAAAGAAGCGTATTGAAGAAGCTAAGGAAAGTACCATTGGTAAGGGGGAAAACACCTTTTTCAGGTGTTAGGTGAGAAAGCAGTCTATAGTGTTAGTGGGCCAGAATGCAGTTCAGAAGATGTGCAGAAATGTCTCCATCAAAGAACAGAAAAGTTAAACGCATTTAATGCTTCAACGGATGGATCCAACGGATAGTTTTCAAGATCATATATATGCAAATCAAGCAGATAAGAGAGAAGCAAGCAAGCATTGAACAAACAACGTGAACAACTCTCAAAGCTCAACTCTACGATATGAGAAATCGCAAATCTTGCTCAGCTACTCAGTTCTTTCGAACAAGTGCTTAAACAGCAACTGAGTAGCAACCATCAAGAACTCAACATCTACCAATCAACTGAAGAAGAGTACCAAGTCTGCTGGACTTGAAGAGTTTAAGAGTGAACTAAGAAGTTCTTAGACTGCTGGTCTAGAAGGAATCTGTGTGATTCAGAAGTTGTAAAAGATATCCTTAGTGGATTTCCTACTCGTTGAGTAGAAGAGTGGACTAGGAGCTTTAAGTGCTCTGAACCACTTAAAACGACTGTGTCTTTTACGTTCATACTATAACTGCTATATCTGCCATAACTGCTATAACTGCCTCACTCTCATAACTCCACTACTTTGCAAAAGAGATTAAAACAAACATAAATTCCGTTAAGTTTTAATCATCAATAACTAACAAGTTTAAAACGAAAAGATTTTTTATATATCTATTCAACCCCCCCTTCTAGATAACTATTGTGCCTACTAGGAACTAACAATTGGTATCAAAGCAGGTTCTATTATACAGCTTACAAGCTTTAGTAGATCCAATGGCACACGTACCAAGCGAATCTAGGACTGGAGGAGGCAGCAAGCCACCAATCTGCAACAATGATAAATTTGCAAACTGGAAAGTCAGGATGCAAGCATACATGGACTCAATTGATGAAGATCTATTTGAGACTGTTCAGAATGGGCCCTATGTTCCAACAAAGCTTGCACCAACCACTGACGATCCAAACAGAATACAAATCAAAGTTAAAGAAGAATGGACAGACAATGAGAAGAGAGCTGTCCAACTTGACAAAAAGGCCAAGAACATCCTGTTCCAATCCTTAGAAGACAATCTGTTTGAAAACGTTGTCAACAACAAAACAGCCAAGGAGGTTTGGGAAGCACTGCTGATCATGCACGAAGGAACTGAAGAAGTTAGAGAAAACAAACAATCACTCCTGACACAGCAGTATGAGATGTTTGCTCATGTTCAAGGAGAAAACGTAACTGCCACCTATGAGAGATTCAACGTTCTGCTCAACTCTCTACGAGCATATGGGAAGATCTATCCTAACAAAGATCTGATCATAAAGTTCATGAGAGACCTCACCGAAAGCGGTGGGATGCCAAAACCACTGCTATAAGAGAGTCAAAGAATCTTCACGAGATGACAGTTCAACAGCTATATGGCAATCTCCTGACATACAAACTGGAGCTGACTCAACGAGCTGAAACACTATCAGAAGGAAGAAAGAAGGATAAGGGTGTTGCTCTCAAGGAAACTGAAGGTGCATCAAAGGTCAACACTGAGAATGACTCTGATTATGATGAGGACGATGATGAAGACCTTGCTATGCTGGTAAAAAGACTAAGAAGGTTCATACGTCAAGGCAAAACCAGCAAGCCAAAGAAGGTCAAACAACTCACAGACCGAGAGCAAATGAATGATCTATGCTACAACCGCAAAGAAGCTCGCCACTTCATTGCCAATCGCAAAAACCTCTCGAGAAGAACCAAGAAGAAATCACATGCAAAGAAGGAGTACAAAGGCAACAAAAGGCCTCAGAAGAGAGACAAAGGCCTGGTAGCTGGAGGATCGTGGAGTGATTCGCATAATGACTCAATCCACGACTCTGGAGATGATGAAGAACCACAAATGGCTAATCTGTGCCTAATGGCCAAACATGCAAAGGACAAACAAAACTTCAACATACATGATGTAAGTCTCGATGAGGTATTCAACTTCAACTCACCTGATGTAGACATAAATGATTTAAGAACTGCACTGCATGGCATAACCACTGATCTACATCAATACATGAAGTGGTTCAGAGTTTTGTCTAAGGATCATTCATTTCTTCAAGAGGAGAAGAAGAAAGTTCAAGAAGAGCTTGAAACATCCCTTCTAAGTACTAACCTTCTCTCCAAGCTTGAGGCTGAGAATGAGATCTTAAAACAGACAAATAAACTCAATGCACAAAGAGAGTCTAATCTAACCTCTAAAATTAAGGATCTAGAAAAGACTATTTCTACATGGAACAAATCCTCATCATCCATGGACTCTCTGCTCTCTAGTCAGAGAAGTACATTCTATAGAACAAGCTTAGGCTTTGGGGAATCCATCTCAGAGCCATGTGTGGAAAAGACAAAGGAGACTAGCACTAGGAATCCATCTCAGAGCCATGTAGTATCGTTCAGCAAAGTAGCATATGTGGAAGGTCTCGAACACAACCTTGTAAGCATCAGTCAACTCTGCGACAAGGGTCATCAAGTAACATTCCTCAACAACCAATGTCAAGTCAGAGATTTGAAGACATCTGTTGTAAAACTAACAAGGACAAGAGAAGGAAATGTCTACACAATGAATCTTGATCAACTAAGCTCAGACGTGACAATATGTTTTCTGGCAAAAGCATCCGAAGAAATGAGCTGGCTATGGCATAGACGGTTGTCTCACTTAAACTTCAAAAGCATGTCCAAACTGGCATCAAAAGATCTCGTTGCTGGCCTACCTAAGTTCAACTTCATAAAAGAAAGGCCATGCAATGCCTGTCAGCTTGGAAAGCGAACCAGAAGCTCATTCAAGAGCAAAACTGCCAACTCTATCGACAAGCCCCTGCAGTTGCTCCACATGGATCTATTTGGGCCAATTCCAACAACTAGCCTTGGAGGAAAAAGATACTCTCTAGTTATAGTTGACGACTACACCAGATTCACATGGGTATTCTTCCTAACTTCAAAGGATGAAATGAGCTCCCATTTAATCAGAATGTTCAAGCTGGTGATGAACGAGAAAGGAGAGAAAATCAAGGCCATAAGGAGTGATCATGGAAGAGAATTCGACTTCACAGAAATGGACCAGTTTTGCACAGACAATGGCATCAGTTATAACTTTTCAGCTCCATGAACTCCTCAACAAAATGGAGTAGCTGAAAGAAAGAACAGAACCTTGATAGAGGCTGGAAGAACTCTACTAGCGAAGCAATTCATCTGCGCTCGAATACTTACGGGACGAGAAGTCATCAACACTGCATGCTACACGCAGAACAAATCACTGATACACTCTACAATCAAAAAGACACCCTACGAACTGTGGAAAGGAAGAAAGCCAAATGTCAGCTACTTTTACGTTTTCAGCTGTGCATGCTACATTCTCAACAATGGAAAGCAGTACCTGACAAAATTTTAGCCCAAGTCAGACGAAGGAATCTTTCTTGGATATGCCACAGACAGTAAGGCCTACAGAGTGTTCAACAAGAAGACACTGAGTGTTGAAGTCTCGATTCACATCATCTTTGATGAAACAGACTTAGACAACAAAGTGCTTCAAGACACTACGACCGATAGTGCAGACACTACGAATGAAATCATCGAGCCCAATACTATGATCGTAGTGCCAGATAGTGAAATCGTTGAGCAACAAAATGAGATCGTAGAGAGGTCTATGCAAGACAATGAACCTCCACACCAAGAAGAAGAAATAGATCTTGAAGACTTAAGACAAGAAGGCATCAGGACAGATGTCCCAACCGGTAACAGATGGGCCAGAGATCACACTCAGGATCTAATCATTGGAGATCCGAGTGCTAGACTCAAAACAAGAGCTGCCACCCAAAATGAATGCTTTTATCTAAGCTTCCTATCACAAATAGAACCAAAGAAGATAGAGGATGCTATGGAAGACTCCTGTTGGATAGAAGCCATGCAGGAAGAACTCAACTAATTTGACGAAGCAAAGTATGGAGATTGTTACCAAGACCAAAAAGTCATCCTGTCATTGGAACCAAGTGGTTCTTCAAAAACAAAATGGATGAAGATGGAGTTATAACCAGGAATAAGGCAAGATTAGTGGCAAAGGGCTACTCTCAAGAAGAAGACATTGACTACGATGAGACATTTGCACCTGTTGTCAGACTAGAAGCCATCAGAATCTTTCTTGCCTTTGCGGCTCACATGAAGTTCAAAGTCTTTCAGATGGATGTTAAAAGTGCATTCCTAAATGGAGAACTCCAAGAAGAAGTCTATGTAGAGCAACCTCCAGGTTTCATCAATCCATCTCTTTCTAATTATGTTTATAGATTAGACAAAGCCTTATATGGTCTTAAACAAGCACTTAGAGCATGGTATGCAACACTAACTTCTCAATTAAAAATGGATTCACTAGAGGTAGAGTAGATACCACACTATTTCTTAGAAAGCATAAAGACAAAGTCTTATTAGTTCAAATATATGTTGATGATATTATTTTTGGTTCTATTGACGAAAAGTTATGCAAGAGATTCTCTAAGCTGATGCAGAGCAAGTTTGAAATGAGCATGATGGGTGAGCTGAATTTCTTCCTTAGACTGCAAGCAAAGCAGACTGATGAAGGAATTTTCATAAACCAAGCCAAGTACATCAAAGACTTACTCAAGAAGTAATGGCATGGAATCAGCCTCTCCTATGAAAACACCAATTGCTCCTACAACCAAGCTTGACAAAAATGAAAAAGGTAAAAGTATTGATATAACTTAATACAGAGGTATGATAGGCTCTCTTTTATATCTAACTGCCAATAGACCAGACATAATGTTTGCAACATGCATATGTGCTAGATTTCAGGCTAACCCTAAAGAGTCACATTTATCTGTTGTAAAGAGGATCTTCAGGTATCTCAAGGGTACACCTTACTTGGGGATTTGGTACCCCAAGGAATCCTCATTTGAACTAACAGGATACACAGATGATGATTTTGCAGGATGCAAAATAGATAGAAAGAGTACCAGTGGCACCTGTTAATTGCTAGAAAACAGACTTGTGTCCTTGTTTAGCAAAAAGCAAAACTCAGTGTCTACTTCAACTACGTAAGTCGAATACATTCTTTGCCGGCAAATCTTTGTGCTCGAGATCCTATGGATGAAAAATCAGCTAGCTGACTATGGGTTTGATTTCAAATATATTCCCATTCACTGTGATATCACAAGTGCCATAGCAATAACTCATAATCTTGTTATGCATTCTAGGACTAAGCATATAGAAATAAGGTATCACTTCATTAGGGATCATGTGCAAAATGGAACTATATCTTTACAATATATCCCTACTGAGAATTACCTTGCTGATGTTTTTACAAAACCTCTAGATGAATCCAGATTTAATAAGTTAATAAGTGAGCTAGGCATGCTAAATCTACAACAATAAAATATATGCTCTAGATTGTGCTAACCATAATAGATACAAAGGCTAAACTCAAAATCGTAGAGATGATCAAGGGAAGTCCCCGATCATAGAGTTGAAGAGACAAAACCACCTCAACGATCGTAGCAAAGACTCAACCATCGTAGTGCAGACTCAATGATGACACCAGCCCCAGCAACAAAGTAAGAATGCATCCTGTGATGATAAGCTTCAAAACACAGCAATCCCTCTAATAAGCGCCTCAGGAACAAACCTAACCCTTGGCTCACTCCAAGAGGTTGGCCCTTCCTGAGTTACCTTAAAAGAATGCTATGTCAAAAACTCATCACAAGGATCCGGTCAGACTCGAAGATCGTAGATCAGACACGACGAATGCTGGACAGACTCGACGATCATAGATCAGACTCGACAAATGCTGGACAGACTCGACGATCGTAGATCAGACTCGACAAATGCTGGACAGACTCAACGATCGTAGATCAGACACAACGAATGCTGGACATACTCGACGATCGTAGATCAGACATGACGAATGCTGGACAAACTCGACGATCGTAGATCAGACTCGACAAAATGCAAAGCACTCAATGATCATAAAACTACCTCAACGATCGTAGTCCTCCCTAAGGACACCTCAGCTCTGCAGGAGCCAAGGGAAAAACAGTATAATCCTTATCAGTTAAAATCGTAGAGCCAAACAAAAGTCTACACCTGTCCCACTAAGCAAAAAGGGAGAGAGGGAAGTTACATGTACTATTTGAAATTGTATTTTTGAAATCAGAAGTTCAAAAGATTATCTCTCTCATCCTCTCTCAAAGCAGAAACCCTAAATCAGAAGAAAGCTCAGTCAAATCTCACTTCTAGCTAGAAAATCAATGGCGGCTTCCAGTGTTATCTCAGGCTACAGACTCTATTTTGATGAGTTCAAAATAGCTCAACCCAAATTCCACAAGACTCTGGCCTTACTGAAGAAGGCAGGTCTCGAAGAAGCCTTGAGCACATACACATTGATCTATCCCATGTTAGTAAAAGAGTTCTACAGAAATGGTGTGTTTGAAAACCACACCATCACTACGAGAGTAAGAGAAGTGGAAATCAGACTGAAGGCCGAAGACATCAATCTCGCCCTAGGTCTCAAAAATGAAGGGCATCCATTCATAGCTAGCGTAGACTTCCAAGAGGGACTTAGAAGAATGCATCACAAGAAACTCCCCTCTGTGAAAGGGTACAAGAAGAAGGAGTTCCCATAAAGGTATGGATTTCTAGCCGATATAGTTGGGAAATGTATATGCTGCAAGAGCTCAGGTCATGACTCTGTGAATGAAGTACAACTTAAGCTCATGACTGCCATGTGTTATGGAATACAAGTCAACTATGGAGCCCTATTTCTTGATTGGGTTGGTAAGTGGATCATTAATTCAAAGAAGTCAAAAAGCCCTCAAAAGATTCTCGACGGGCGATTCATAAGTATTATTCTACAATCTTCCATGGGTGACAAAATTGGGGATGATGAAGGAGAAGCTATCAACCCAAACAGACGTATGACCCAGAAATTGTTTGAAAATTGGAATAGGAACCCAGCTGAGTATGTTCGCATGATGACAGAGTCCAGTGCAAGAACTGGTGATCTGAAGGACTCAGGCCTTCCAGGAAATATGTCTGTTGTAAGGGAAATCGAAGAAGAAGAAGAAACCAACAAAGGAGAACCCTCTATCCTTACCAGAAAAAGCAATGGCAAGAGGAAGCTAAAGGCTAGACTGGTAGAAGAACCTCAAGGATCTACCACTTATATACCTGTAGAGGCCTCTGATAATGCTAAGAAGAAAGTAGCAGCAAGATGAGGATCAAGCTACCATATCCCAGATCCTGAAGAAGAACAAAGTTGGTCATAAGTCCAAAAGGCCATCAGTCTCCTCAATCATAGAGTCTCTACTGTTCGTAGAGACCAGACCAAGCATGTCAGGTAAGGAAGTAGCTGCATCAAGCATAGTGGCTATTGAACAGGACAAAACTGAGGTTCAAGAAAGTCTTGAGGCTGTGGCCCAGCTGAGGGGGGGATCCCTGAGATCCTCATGATAGAGAATACACCAGCTGAGGGGGAGATGCCTGAAGCTCAAGAAGATGATCCAATTGAGGGGGAGTTTTTGAGTTTACAAGAAGATGATCAAGTTGAGGGGGAGCCTCATGATATCTCCATAGCAGAAGGAGAGGTCCCTGCCATAAATGAAGAAGAACTAGTGCAAGATCATCAAGAGACCATTGAGATAATGGACTCCTCCAACGAGAACAGAGAAGAGGAAGAAGATGATGATGACCTTGAGATCACTGCTATAAGCAATGATGGGTATAAAAGCTATCTCTATAATTAGATGTTCTCTTACCTACCCATGATGCCATATCATCAAGCTCAAATCCTAAACTCTTGGGATCACATGTTCTGGAGCTTCAAAGAGTATCCAGCCATCTCAGTACTAGCCAATGGATTCCTAGGAAGACTCAACTTTGCCAAGAAGTTGCTTACTAACAACTCTTCCTCAATGGATAAACCTGAGGTACTATCTATCCCAACCCTTTTTAGAGTTAATCACTTGCCATCATCCTCATTTAGCTATTTTTATGAATTCCCATGATGGTTGGAAGTGATACTTCATCCACTAAACCAATTTTCAGTTGCAGAATCCCAAAATTCTATAACTGAGGAACCAAATGGAATCAACTTTATATTGCTCCCTCAAACTATTAACTCTACGATCACGGACTCTAGCCCCATTGCAGAGTCTACACCTCAAATCATAGAGTCACCTAACACAAACATCCTGACCCAGGCCTCTCCATCAGACATACCATCATCCTCCTCCAATGACTATTTTAGTCTTGATCTTGCTCTCTACTCCCTGCAAGATCAATCCCAGAAAACATCTCCTCCATTCAACAATCCTCAAACCAATGATACTCTTCCAAATCTGCCCACAAAAGATGACTTGAAGGAAGTATCCAAGAACATGGTCAAGAACATAGAAGAAAGCCTGGATACTCACTCAGACCTCATTCATCTCCGGTTGAATCAAATGATCACTGCTGCAAATAATATCCCTGACACTCTAAACGCTGAGCTTACAAAGAAGCTGAGGGAAATTATCCAAGAAGTTCTTCAAAGCATGAAGGACAGAGATGAGATTCACTTCTAGATAGCCACCAAGCAAAGAGAGGCTGTTCTTGAAATGCAGAAAAATCAAGAAGTCCAAAATAAACTTATGCTGGAGAACATCATCAACCTGAAAGCCTCAGTCAAAGAATTCCAGAAAGCTTATGTAAATCAGGAACATCAGACTGACATTGTTCTCACTGCCCTCCAAAACAAAGAAGCTAGATCTGAAGTCCAGATCAAGGAAAATCGAGAGGACATTGCTAAAACACAAAGCCAACTAAACGATCTTGTCCAAGGAGTAAATCGACTTTCTGCAGACATTCGAACCCTTGATGCTGACATAAAGGGGGAGAATAAAGGGAAAGGAGTTCAAGGAGCACAGAGAGATTAGGGCAGAGGCAGGGGAGGTCAAGGAAACCAAGAAAGGGGAAGATGATAGTTTTCAAGAAGCCCTCCTGCAAGACAATTCCACCAACAGACTCCACGATCAAGCAATAAGACTCAACAATCTGATCAGCAGGAAGTCTTGATGGCTCAGCCATTAAGAAGTCAAGCGCCAACTACCAGCTCACCAAATGTGACCACCACAGGCCTAAGAATGCCAATTGGAGATCCAACATTCATGAATAGGCATGATCACAACCCGATAGTAAGCCCAAGTGAGCTGGAAGAGTTAGCCAGAAGTGATGAAGCTAGTAGGAAAAGAAGGGCTGAGGAGTATGCCAATCCTCCAAGGAAAAGATCAAAGAAATAGAGATAAGTAAAAGCTTAAATTCCTATTGATGTAAAGCTAAATTTAATACTCTTTAATCATCAATAAATTCATGCTTATTATCTGGAAATTTCAAATGCTCAATGAAATACTAAGTCATATTTAAATTTCCTGCAAATGCATCTAGACACTAATAATCATGACAACAAATCTCCTTGGTTATGTCAACATCAAATAGGGGGATATTGTTGGGAGAATGCATATTATGATTTGATGTTTTAATGTATATGCTCATTATTATTTGTAAAGTCCTTCAAGTAATATTTGTACAAGGACTTAGTGATAGATCAAATTTGTTAGGTTGATCTAAACTCTTAACGTGTATCATTCTATAATAGAATGTATAGATAGAAAGATTAAAGCTGTTAGGTTGATCTTGAGATGTAATAGATAGGCTTTGAAGAAATCGTAGTGTATCAATCTGATCAACATTGCAGAAGTTAAGGCAGAAACGTAGAGCTTCAAAGATCGTAGTGTGCCTTCCTTGAAGGGCCTCTTCGGAAATCGTAGAGCGGTCCGAACGTTTGCCGAGCCAACTCAACGATCGTAGTGTGCTGAAGGAAACGTGGAGTTTACAAGTCAACGATCGTAGTGTGCTCTCAAAAACGTAGAGTTTACAACTCAAGCAAGCAAAGATCGTAGTGTGTAAAGACTTAAGAGAAATCATAGTGCTCTCGGCTGATAGCATCAGACTAGGCACCAAGGCAATAAGTCACCACGATTTGAATCATAGAGTATCATCTGTCTTGTGTCAGAAAACGTCGAGTCTTATGATTTGTGTGGAGATAGGTTCTAATATAAGAGGAATGGATTCTAGACGCTGCAGTACTCACAAGTCCCAAAGTCATAAGAAATATCCTTAGTATGCAACAAAGAAGCGTATTGAAGAAGCTAAGGAAAATATCATTGGTAAGGGGGAAAACACCTTTTCAGGTGTTAGGTGAGAAAGCAGTCTGCAGTGTCAGTGGGCCAGAATGCAGTTCAGAAGATGTACAGAGATGTCTCCATTAAAGAACAGAAAGGTCAAACGCATTTAATGCTTCAACGGATGGATCCAACGGATAGTTTTCAAGATCACATATATGAAAATCAAGCAGATGAGAGAGAAGCAAGCAAGCATTGAACAAACAATGTGAACAACTCTCAAAGCTCAACACTACGATCTGAGAAATCACAAAGCTTGCTCAGCTACTTAGTTCTTTCGAACAAGTACTTAAACAACAACTGAGTAGCAACCATCAAGAACTCAACATCTACCAATCAACTGAAGAAGAGTACCAAGTCTGCTGGACTTGAAGAGTTCTAAGTGAACTGTAAGAGAGCCAAGTCTGCTGGACTTGAAGAGTTCAAGAGTGAACTAAGAAGTTCCTAGACTGCTGGTCTAGAAGGAATCTGTGTGATTCAGAAGTTGTAAAAGACATCCTTAGTGGATTTCTTACTCGTTGAGTAGAAGAGTGGACGAGGAGCTTTAAGTGCTCTGAACCACTTAAAATGACTGTGTCTTTTACTTTTATACTATAACTGCTATATCTGCTATAACTGCCTCAGTCTCATAACTCCACTACTTTGCAAAAGAGATTAAAACAAACATAAATTCCGTTAAGTTTTAATCATCAATAACTAACAAGTTTAAAACGAAAAGATTTTTTAAATATCTATTCAACCCCCCCTTCTAGATAACTTCTGTGCCTACTAGGAACTAACACTATGAAACATTGACTAGCACTTCTCATTTCATAACAATAATTCCAAAGTATATATAATAGCTTAGGAATTCTGAACCGGTCGAAAGACCATGAACATACTCTTTTTCGTTTTCATACATGAAAAGGACATCCGACACTAAGGTCGTACATCCGATATTTCTTACGAGCACTTCTAGGTGATCAGCCTATAGTACCCTATGTTGATCAACATTCATCCGTTAAACGTATTTACTTTTAAGTTTTGGCAACCTCACGTGCCCATCGAATAATCGATGAAAATACATTTGTTTATTCATATACAAACTTTCCTTTGAATTTGTACCAAATACTTGGCATAGGATAACGTTAATAGTTCTATATTGAAAGACTTGTCAACAAATCAGTCTAACTCTTAAGAATAGTCTAGCTGAGTTAAAACTGGCATCGACCCTTTCGTAACATATTTCATGCATCTTAGAACATGAATCACAGAAACTCGGCTAACATGGAGGTTAGACAAGCGTTAAGAAAACTTGCCTTCAAGCATCTTCGAATATAATATTCAACAATTCTTGCTCGTTACAGTATCTACATGATATATTCACACAACACACTGAGATTAGTTACTAAACAATCTAACTTCATTGTTTTAACCAACTTCTTTCTCTTTTATGTCTTAAGTGAATTTATTTCATTAATAAATGTCAACTCGACTTACTATGCTTCCTTATGGCTTGTTAACATTCTTACGTTATTAACCAAGACTCGATCATCTTTGGTTAAGTACACTTATTGAATACCATTCACGGTTTACTTACTTACACTTTGCGTTCTTTGTTTACTTACTATTAACCCATGCTCAAGTTCTTAAAGTCATCACTAAATAAGTGATTTAAGATTGATCTTACTATGTATATTAAGTACATAATGCTTCACTATTGGTTTATAATTACTTTGGTTCAAAAATAACTTGGTCAACATTGTTTTAGTACCCCTGTCATTTGCCGAGAGTTTGTTCTTTGAATATGCACTTTACGTGCAAAATAATGCTCCCACAACAAACTATAACTCGTTCAAGCCAAAATTCAAGCCAGCCTTAAATGTTCAACATGGTCTTTATCAATAACATATCCTAAAAACTGCACTCGTTCAAGCCTAAATTCACACTTAGTGAATTCCACGTACAACTTCTCATTCCTTACTGTTTCCAACACTATCCTTAAATGTTCAGCATGATCTTCTGGCGCCTTAGAATATACTAGAATATCATCAATGAACACTATAACGAACTTGTCCAAATACTGTGATAACCTGAATAATTATAGATGGTGAATTATGTAGTATATTAATTCGACAAGTAGAGTATTCGATAATGACCCTTAGAAAAGAAACGAACGAATTAAAGAATATATAATATTTGATATATGATTGTGTTTAATTGAAGGTTATGTAATAAAACCTAAAAGTTGTTGAAGAAATGGATGAAGTATATATATATATATGTAAAACCTTTTGCTAAGTTAATGTGTTGAAGTTATTTAACGATAATTGTGAAAGAGATTTTGCAAAAACCGAGTAAGGGAGGCTTCGTTGATTCCGAGGACAAAATCCTTATAAGGAGGAAAGGATGTGACATCCCGGATTTTTAAGAATTAATAAATGAGAATTTAATAAATAAAATTCTTATTTTAAGATGTTTAAGTACAAGTATGTGTATATGTGTTATATATTGTAAAATATGTGAATTAGTGTGAAGATAATTTAAATGTTAATTTAATATTTATTGAAGTAAATAAATATTTTAATTGAATTATATATTGAGATTATGTGATTAACATGGAGTAATGTAATTAAGTGTATTATATTAATTAAATGATTATTTAATATTTAATTAATATGTAATGATTTTATGTTATAGTTCTAATTTAGTTGAGATAATGTAGTGATGTGGTAATTGTTACATGAAGTTACAATTAGCGAGTAATTATAATGTGTGACAACCCCAAAACAGGTATACAACACCCATTCTGAGTCGCCAAATACATGGTACATAAAGCAAACTACAACTTCAATAATACAATTGTCGTGCAAAATACGACAACACATATTGTGAGTTTAAATACAAATATTGTCTTCTAGACAATATCCACACTCAAATAAGTCCTCATTACAATTATTCAAACACTATTTTACAGAAATAGTGAGGACTGCTAAAACATCTTTCTAGAACCATCACTCCATAACCCGACTAGATCCTGTTATGTTCTCACCTCCTGAGAAGAAAAATGGAACAAAAAGGAAAAGGGTGAGCTCAACTAGCCCAGTAAAGAATATTATGACTAAGATAATATACAACAAATTATCATTAGTTTTCAACAGGGAAAAATCTGATAAAATATAATAGACAACAAGTTTTAGATCAACAACTGCAGCGGAAACAACAATCCATTAGAAGAGTCAAGTAGAGAATGAGTTCTACTATCTTCTAAGATTTAAAAGTCTATCATCAATATTTTATCACTGTAACAACAATCAATATACATCTTTAATCAAATATTCATCTTTGCACTACATGTAAGACCCCAACTTTTATAAATAAAGATGAACTTTCTATAAATATTATTTTTGAATATTATGGAGTAAAATTGATATAATAGTTGTGGGTAATATTTATAAATTTTGCAAAGTAAGCAAGTTGTTATAAAATATTCGTTTGGTCGGGGAATATTCTTTTTGTCGGGGAATATTCGTACGACGGCTCAATCATTGGTGGACCCCACAACGGAAGTATTGTCGTAGTTAGAAAATGACAAAATTATCTTTCTATAAAAATAACGACGGAGGTGTTACCGTTAAAACTGTTGAACTACCCGGTAGTAAAAGTACAGTAATACGCGTGGTTGCATAGTAGCACACAGTATTGATTATTGATGCTTACGTGAGAAGTCACTCAGCTATACTCAATAATTGCTACAAAGAATTGCCTTGCATCATATCTCTTATATTATTGATTCAATTATTGTCACAAAGATCATCTCAGATAATATGTTATATTATTAAATCAATAATTGAGACGACAAGTTATAAATGATTAATAATTGTTGAAAGATTAAATATGTATTGATTAAAAATAAAATGATTTGTGGTAATATTTATTCAATCCTTGATGTATATAAAGAGTGTTATGAGACATTTGTGGTAAGTTTGGTTATTTTATGGGGGGGGCCCATATGTCATCATCTAAGAGTCTCTTCGCCAATAGTAATTACCTTCGTCAATAGTAATTACCTTCGTCAATAGTAATTACCTTCGTAAATAGTAATTACCTTCGTGAATAGTAATTACCTTCGTCAATAGTAATTACCTTTACTAGACGTCAAACCACTTGCCGTTTCATATTACAGGCGTCGAACCACTTGTCATTTCACATTACAAAAGGCCGAACCAATTGTCGTTTCACATTACAAAAGTCCAAACCACTTTTCTTTTCATCACTAGTCGTCGTCAAGCCACTTGCCTTTTCACATGGCAAGTGCTAAGCTAGAAATCTTCTATAAATAGAGGCCTAGTGCTTCATTATTTTTCACGAATTCATTCAAGCTATAGAGAGAGAAAGTATAGAGAGAATAAGAGAGAAAGAAGAAGAGTATTACATTACTATACTACTCATTGCGAGATTCAATCTCCTACTAAAGTAAGGGGTGTTATTCTTTCTTATTCATGAAGAGAACTGTTGTTATTCCATTGCTTATTATTCTGTTGGAATAACCTGTATATGCGGTTTACCCTATACTTGGTGACATTCTTCTATTATTCTGTTGGAACATCCTGTCTGTGTGTTTTTTACCGGACTGGTTCCGCTCTTATTATTATTCTGTTAGAACATCCTGTCAGTGTGTTTTACACCTAATTCTGGTTCCGCTCTTTATTATTATTCTCGCTGGAACATCACATGCTCAGTGTTTTACGCCGCACCTAGTTCCATTCTTTATTATTATGTTGGAATATCCGCACATGCATGCGTTTCTGCCGACCGGGTTCCGTTATTTTTATTCTGTTGGAATAACTCACTTGTAAGCGGTCTATCGCATGGATGGTGATTTCTTTTGTTATTCCATTCTTTATTATACTCGGTTGGTTAAAACTTTGACTTCTATACTCCATGAAATTAGTGGAATATCCTTGATATTTGTGCTTCATCCAAAGATCCTTTCATGGAAATATTCTTCTAAGTATTCTTGAATTTTACTCTACAAAGCAGTATCATGTTGACAGTTTGGATGTTATTGGTTCCTGGATAAATTAATTCTTGAACTTGTTTTATTGAATTCTTATATCATTATCATCATCCTCATATTTATATTTTTTGAAATTCATCTGTGGCCTGTAGTGCATAGATGGACTTGGTATGATTATAACCAGGGATTATTCGGTGTAATCATGACCGTAATGTTACAAATGATGTGGTAAAAATCCTCATTGGCCCGTAGTGCATTGATGGACAGTTGTTGGCATGATCACGACCATTAATGAATACACAAATATTCTTGGCCCGTAGTGCATGGATAATTGTGGTCGTGATACTAAAGAATATCCTTGGCCGTAGTGCAGGGGTGATTCAATGATGTGTAATATTTATTAAGCTGAGTCTCAGCTATAACAGTGATGAAAAACCTTTTAAATCATAAAAGATAGTAGATTTTATTTTCTACTTGACTCTTTTAATGGATTCTTTGGTTCATTGCGCAGCTTAAACTTGATGTTTATTATATTTTATTAGTTTAACACTGTTGAAGGCTAATGATAATTTATTATGCATTATCTTAGTCATAATATTTCTTACTGGGCTAGTTGAGCTCACCCTTTCTTTCACTGTTCTCTTCAGGAGATGAGAATATAGCTGGGACGAGTCGGGGAACGGAGTAATGGTCCAGAGGATAGCATTAGTAGTCCTCACTATTCTGTGAAATAGTGTGATAATAATTGTAATGAGGACTCTTTTTGAGTTTGTATAATCTCAAGTAGACAATATTTGTATTCAAACTCACAGTTTATGTTTTGTCGTATTGTACACGACAGTTGTATTAGTAAGTTGTATTTGAATTCTGTTCCATGTATTTAGCGACCTAAGATGGGTGATGTATACCTAATTTTGGGGGCGTCACAGTTGGTATCAGAGCTTAGGGATATGATCCCTGGCTAAGATGTGAGTATAGTACTAGGAGGGGAGAGACGGGGAATTCCTTCGCTAGTATGACCTACCTAAGTTTATGTGCTATTTTATTGGTCGGTTAGAATATAGGGATAATATGTTACATGTCAATTAACCTTTTGTTTTGTGGCAGTATCTGAAAATGACATCTGAGAATGTTGAGAATAGCAATGGAGCACAAAAAGCATCGCTTGATTCACCACATATCAATAATCAGGATAATGTGCATCAGGAAGGCGACAATCCTCATGTAAACAACAACACTGACCAAATGATGAATGATGGAATATTCAGAGGCTTTATGCAATTCATGCAACAGCAGGCGAGAGCGGCTCCGGTCCAAAACGTAGGTGGAAACACGGGAAACTCTCGGGCGGTCACCGCTAAACAGTTCAAGGAGTTGGGACCACCGGAGTTTAAGGGAGAGCCAAAACCACTTATGGCGAAAGCATGGATAAAGCAGATCACCAAGATATTTGATGTCTTGGGATGCTCCGAGGAGCAAAAGGTTCCCTTTGCCAGCCTTTATGTTGCGCGAGAGAGGCGGACATCGGTGGGAATCGATAAAACGTACTCAACCTCGGCATTGTATGTAAGATATCTTGGGAGAAGTTCCAGAGTCGTTTCAACGACAAATACTTTCCGAAAGTATTCGCCACATGAAGGAGGTGGAGTTTATCAAGTTGGAACAAAACAATATGACCAGTGTCGCAATACGAGGCAAAATTTGCGAGTTATCACTAGTTCAAGGCCCCACTTGGTGGATAATGAAGAGAGATGGCGCGAATGTTTTTAAGAGGTTTGAAGTTTGAGATACGTCAACATCTTATTTCTCATAAATTGTGTTTGTATTCGGATGTTGTAAATAGGGCTCGATTAGTGGAGTAGCGATAACGAGTCAACGCAACTAAAAGAGAAGCGGTAAACAAAATTATAATACCAGCGAGAGTAGTCATCGAAGCGGTGACAACAAGCGTGGAGGGAATCAACAGGCCAGAAATGGTAACCATAATAGACATCTTGGACAAAAAGAAGAAAATTTTATTTTTCGGTGAATAGTGCCGTATTCGTGAATAGTGCCGTATACGTGAATAGTGCCATATACGTGAATAGTAACCCCAACACAAAAAGTTCCAAATTTGATAAAAACGTTCACCAATATTTTGGCATAATATTGAAGAAAATAATATCATTTAAGAAGAAAATAACATCCCTTACCTCAAAAAAACCGTATTTCTGACTGAATTTTGGATATAGTGCGGACAGAAACTTGCACTGAATAACAACTCTCAAAGTATCAAAATACTTACTAAAATACGCTCGACAATATAGAGAGAAAGAAAACTTGTTTCTGGTGTGATTTTCAATTCTAACCTAAACGTCTATTTATAGGAAAATGCTAGAACGCCATAGGAGACTAAATAATAAAATATAATATTTTCTTTTCAAATTCTACGCACATGCTTTGAAAATTTCCAGCTCCTCAATTCTGAAAATTTCAGCAGCCCACATGTTATTGACACCAACCAAAGTGGGTCCCACCCATAAATTTAATAAAAATTATTTTATTTTCCGAAACTTCAACAATTCATAGAAAATAGTCCGGTTATCAGAAAAATATGAATTTTATGTCCATTCTGCCTGAAATCAAATTCTTTACAACTTTGTAGCTTTGAGTTTTTCCAAATTCCAAACCGAAAATATCCGAAATCTACAAACGGATGATTTTTAATACCTCTACACCGACAAAATACTGATAAAACACCTCAGCATTAATTCCTTCATTTTTATCCACATAAAAATAAATATATCCATCATTTATATCCACATAAAATAAATATTTCTTTATCATATAAATCAATAATTAATTATTCACAAATAATATTATAGAATCACAATTATGATAACCGGTAGCCGCCCTGAAAGAGGGGCTTCCAATAAGAATTTCTCCTTATTGGCCGCAATTAGGTGACCAAACCTCTCTTGATGTAACTTTCTAGACATTGCCAATAATGCTATCTAATAATATTATTCAAATAATATAAATTATTGATCCGATAATGGGAAATATCAAAAAGGATAATTATTGAAACAACAATAATATAAAATATCAACTCAAAGAATTATTGAATCAATAAAATAAAATATTGAATAAGAATTATCGTAACAATTATTGAGTAGTGCCTTCACGTAAGAATCAATAATTCAAAAATACACATGCATCCACGCCAGATTCAGTATTTTAACCACCGGGTATTCCAACAGAGTTAACGGTAACAACTACGCCATTATTTATAAAAACTCAAACTTGTTGTTTTCTTCATCTGACAGTTTATTCAGTTATGGGGCCCATAAATGATCAAGGCTGTCCGCATTTAATATTCCCCGACAACAAGAATATTCCACGACCAAACGAATATTCTCCGACAACGATGATTATTTTATAACCACTTGCTTATTTTGCAAAATTTGCATATTTCCCCCATAGCCAGAGAATTATATCAAATTAATACCTTATTATTCACAATAATAATTAGAGGAAATTTGATTTTATTTATAATAAGTTAGGGTCTTACAACCTCCCCTCCTTGTGAAATTTCGTCCTCAAAATTGACATACGTACCTGGTGTTTCAAAAAGGTGAGGGTACCTTGCTTTCATTTCTGATTCCAACTCCCAGGTCATCTCTTCAATAGCATGGTTTCTCCACAAAACCTTAACTTGTGGTATAACCTTGGTGCGTAGGACATGCTCTTTCCTATCCAAGATCTTAACAAGTACTTCTTCGTACGTTAAATCTTTGGCTATCTCGTCTGGTTCTAACGCAATAATATGGTTCGGGTCTTTCACATATTTACGAAGCATGGATATATGAAAAACATTATGAACATGAGACATACTTGGAGGTAATGCGAGTCTATAGGCCACATTTCCTATTCGGTCAAGAATCTCAAATGGACCAACAAATCGTGGATTGAGCTTTCCTCTCTTTCCAAATCTTGTAACTCCCTTCCATGGAGCAACACGTAACAATACATGATCTCCAATATTAAACTCCACGTCCTTTCTATGAAGATCAATATAAGTCTTTTGTCAATCTTGTGAGGTTTGAATACGTTGTCGAATCATTTGGATCTTTTCTGTAGTCATGCGTACTAATTTTGGTCCCAACAACGTTGCTTCTCCCACCTCGCCCCAAAGATACCGAGAACGACACTTTCGTCCATACAACGCCTCAAATGGAGCCATGCTTATACTTGCTTGATAACTGTTGTTGTAGGAGAATTCCACCAGTGGCAAGTACTTATCCCAACTTCCTTTAAAATCTAGGACACAAAGTCTTAATAGATCTTCAAGGGTTTGAATAGTCCTATCTGATTGTCCGTCTGCTTTGAGGATGGTATGCCGAATCAATCAGAAATTGCGCCCATAGCTTTTCTTCTCGCAAGCTAACCCAAAATCTTGAAGTGAATCTTGGGTTACGATCCGAAACTATGGATACTGGCATGCCATTCAATCTCACAATCTCATTCACGTACATACGAGCAAGATGTTCAAGGGAATAAGTCTCACGTATCGGTAAGAAATGGGCAACCCAAATCGCATCTATGACTTGAGAAACTTTGGGAAGACCTGTAACGAAATCCATAGTAATGTGTTCCCACTTCCATTTCAGAATCTCAAGTGGTTGTAATGGACCCTTTGGCACTTGATGCTCCGCCTTTACACGTTGACAAGTTAAACACCTCGAGATAAACTCCGCGATCTCTCTCTTCATATTATTCCACCAAAATGTATGTCGAATATCATGATACATTTTGGTACTCCCAGGATGGATTGCAAACGGTGTGTTGTGTGCCTCCATCATGATTCTATACTTCAAGTCAGAATCGTTAGGAACACAAAGTCTGGAGTTGAATCCAAGTATTCCTTCTTCATCGATTCTCGCTTCTGGAATAGCTCCTTCTTGCACTTTCTTCTTCATACGTATCAGCCCTAGGTCCGTAGCTTGAGCAACTTTAACTTTATCGATTAAAGTCGGTTCTACTCGTATATTCGCCATCATCATGTGGGTCCCTGTAGTCTTTAATTCTACCTCCATCCTTTGCAAGTCATACAGAATGGGCCTTTGCATTGATAATATCGCACTCGTGCTCGCATATGATCTTCTACTCAATGCGCCGCCTACTACGCTTTTTCCGGATGATATTGAATGGTATGATCGTAATCTTTCAACACCGAGCCAACGCCGTTGCCGCGCATGTTGAGTTCCTTTTGAATGAAGAAATATTTGAGGCTTTTATGATCCAGATAGATCTCCACTTTCTCCCCATACGTAGTAGTGTCTCCAGTTTTCAACGCAGCTTGATCGGCCGCTAACTCTAGATCATGAGTAGGATAATTCCTCTCATATTCTTTGAGTTGTCATGAGGCATAAAGCTATGACTTTCCCATGTTGCATGAGAACACATCCTAACCCTTTGCACAAGCATCATCAGATATAACAAATCCATCCGAACCAGATGGTATTGCCAGTAACAGGTACCGAAATGAGTCTCCTCTTGAGCTCTTGGAAACTCTTCTCGCATTCCTCGCTCCATACAAATTTTGTATCTTTTCGAGTCAACTGAGTTAACGGAGTAGCGATTCGAGAAAATCCTTCCACAAATCTCCGATAATAACCAGTTAAGCCCAGAAAGCTACGTACTTCGGTCACCGACTTTGGTTGCTCCCAACTTTGTACTGCTTCAATCTTCGCCGGGTCAACAGATACTCCATGTTTTGACACCACGTGCCCAAGGAATGATACTTCCTCAAGCCAGAACTCGCATTTCTTCAGCTTGGCATAAAGTTTGTTTTCACGAAGCCTTTCAAGTATCAGCTTCAAATGGTGCTCATGATCTTCACGACTTTTGGAATAGATGAGGATGTCATCAATAAAGACAACAACGAACTAATCCAAATATTCCTTGAATACTCGGTTCATCATATCCATGAAAGCTGCAGGAGCATTAGTCAATCTAAAAGACATGACTAATAATTCATAATTCCCATACCAAGTTCTGAAGGCAGTCTTTGGAATATCCTCAGTTTTAATCTTCAATTTGATGATATCCGAATCGAAGATCGATCTTTGAAAAGAATTATGCTCCTTGCAACCTCGGTCGAACAGTCATCAATGCGAGGTAATCGGATACTCTATTCTTGATGGTGACATGGTTTAATTCTCGGTAGTCAATACAAAGTTGCATACTCCCGTCTTTCTTCTTTACGAATAAAACAGGAGCACCCCAAGGAGATGTACTAGGATGAATGAAACCGATGTCTAACAATTCCTGTAGTTAGAATTTTAACTCCTGAAGTTAAATAAGAGCCATTCGATATGGGGTTTTAGAAATGGGTTTTGTACCCGGTTCAAGGTCAATAAAGAATTCAACATCACGTTTTGGGGGTAGACCGGGAAGTTCTTCAGAAATACATCGGAAATTCTCTAACAATGTAAATATTATTCAAATCTGACTTGTCTTTGTTCAAATCCATAACATGGGCTAAGAAAGCTTGACATCCGTTTTTTAATAAACGAATAGCTTTATGGCTTGATATGATAGTGACTGATTTTAGTGGTTTAGTTGTTTGAATTCGTATGATAGGTTGGTTAGGAATATGAAAACTAACAACCTTACGAAAATAATCAATTTTGTCATGATGAGTGGTTAACCAATCAATTCCTAAAATCACATCAAAAGTAAGTATCATTAAAGAAATAAGATCAACAGGCAATGTGATAGTGCCAACTTAGATTAAGAAAGATTTATAAATAGTGAATGTAACAAAAGTTTCACCCAACGGAGTCTCCATTGATAAATCAAAGTCTAATTTCTCCGGAGTCAAGTTTAAACGTTGAGCACAAGCAGGAGAGATAAAAGAATGGGTAGAACCGGTATCTAGTAAGGTATAAACTTCGCAAGATTTCAAGATTAGCTTACCCGTGATCACCTCGTTCGGGTTCCTCACGTTTTGGCCAGTCACGACAAACGCTCTTCCAGGAACCGCTGATTTCGACTTATCTGGGACAGCCCTTGGAGTCACCATCCCCGTTGAACTTGGTTTTGCTACAGAACAATCCCGAGCTATGTGGCCTTCCTTTCCACAGTTGTAACATACCTTGGATTGTTGTGGACAGTTTGGGCTGATATGTCCCTCTTTCCCGCATTTGTAACATCTAACTGGCGGTCGTTCTCCTCCCCTAGAATTTGTGGTTGGTGTTGGTGTTGCTGCTGATGTCTTCCCGTTATTGTTGAATCTCCTCTTTCTGAAATTTCCACTTGACTCACCTCTCCTATTATCATGGCCACGATGACCACCCGAGTGGTTACCGTCTTTGTTCGTATTTTTTCCTCCTCGTTGGTTATCATCGCTCTGATGACTGCTGTCACCGATATGACCCTGGTTGTGGTCCCTCGGTTAAACATACTCACTATCTCGCTCTAATAATTGAGCTCTGTTGACAATATTTGAATACAGAGAAAATTTACGAGAGATAAGGTATTGACGAATCTTGGGTTTTAGACCTCTCAAAAATATCCTTGTCATTCGTTCCTCATTCTCTACCAAATGAGGTGCAAACCTGGATAACTCAGCGAACTTTGTCTCGTACTGGGACACCGTCATGTTATTTTGTTCCAGTCTGATAAACTCTACCTCTTTCATATGACGAATACTTTCAAGAAAGTACTTGTCATTGAATAGTTTTTGAAACGTTTCCCAAGACATGCTTTGAAAAGCGGTGGGTCGGGTATGCTTCATGAGACTCCCACCAAAGAGTCCGCCTCACCGCTGAAACATAAATGTGGCGAATGGAACCTTCATTCTCCGCATCCCAAGACATCGAATATCTTGGTAATTTGCTTGACCCACGCTTCCGCCATGATCGGATCCGCTTTCCCCTTAAATCTTCAGTGGTCCCAATTCTTTGAACTGCTTAGCTGTGACAAGCCGCGCATTGCTAGCATTTCCACCCGTATTTTGTGCACGAGTCTCCCTCGTCTGGTTTTGTATGAACTGCAAAAAGCTCCTAAACATTCCATCGTTCATCGTTTGTTCGGTAGTGTTGTTTACAGGAGGAATATTTCCTTCCTGTTGTACGTTCTCCTAGTTTGTGACTAAAGGTTATTCCACAGTCTCATACACTCCATTGTTAACGTTCTCAGCATCCATTCTTAAATACTGCCATAAAACAAGGGTTAATTAAACAACTTAACATATCACATAATATCTCTATATTATGACTGACCAACAAATAAGCTTAGATAGGACACACTAGTGAAGGATTTACTCATCTCTCCCCTCCTAGTTCTATTCCCCGATCTCCGCCAGAGACCATATCCCTAAGCTTTGATACCAACTGTGACAACCCCAAAACAGGTATACAACACCCATTCTGAGTCGCCAAATACATGGTACATAAAGCAAACTAAAACTTCAATAATATAATTGTCGTGCAAAATACGACAACACATACTGTGCGTTTAAATACAAATATTGTCTTCTAGACAATATCCACACTCAAATAAGTCCTCATTATAATTATTCAAACACTATTTTACAAAAATAGTGAGGACTGCTAAAACATCTTTCTAGAACCATCACTCCATACCCCGACTAGATCCTGCTATGTTCTCACCTCCTGAGAAGAAAAATGGAACAAAAAGGAAAAGGGTGAGCTCAACTAGCCCAGTAAAAAATATTATGACTAAGATAATATACAACAAATTATTATTAGTTTTCAACAGGGAAAAATCTGATAAAATATAATAGACAACAAGTTTTAGATCAACAACTGCAGCGGAAACAACAATCCATTAGACGAGTCAAGTAGAGAATGAGTTCTACTATCTTCTAAGATTTAAAAGTCCATCATCAATATTTTATCCTCAGAACAACAATCAATATACATCTTTAATCAAATATTCATCTTTGCACTACAGGCCAAAGATATTCATTTGTATCACCAGTTGGTCATGTTCATCTCAACACCTGTTCATCTTTGCACTACGGGCCAAAGATATTCATCAGTTAATCATTCATCTTTGCACTACATGTGCCAAAGATATTCAAGAATATCATCATTTAGGACCGAGGATGATGAAAAATATTTTAAAGAAAAAAGCGAATCCAAAGGAGATGTAAGGACAAATAGTAAGGATTCATATAACAGCTTTATCCAAGATCAATAATACTTCATAAATACCAATTTTAAAGCGTAATTCAAAAATAAAGATCAAAACATGGATACAATCAAAGATAGTAACCATAATAGACATCTTGGACAAAAAGAAGAAAATTTTATTTTTCTAAATGAATAAGTGTCAGTATTCGTGAATAAAGGTCGATATACGTGAATAAAGGCCGATACATGAATAGTAACCCCACACAAAAAGTTCTAAATTTGATAAAAACGTTCACCAATATTTCTGAATAATGATATTGAAGAAAATAATATCATTTAAGAAGAAAATAACATCCCTTACCTCAAAATAACCGTATTTACGACCGAATTTTGATATAAGTCTTGTGAAACTTGCACTGAATAACAACTCTCAAAGTATCAAAATACTTACTAAAATACGCTCAATAATATAGAGAGAAAGAAAACTTGTTTCTGGTGTGATTTTCAATTCTAACCTAAGCGTCTATTTATAGGAAAATGTTAGAACGCCATAGGAGACTAAATAATAAAATATAATATTTTTTTTTCAAATTCTACGCACATGCTTTGAAAATTTCAAGCCCCTGAATTCCGAAAATTTCAGCAGCCTACATGTTATTGACACCAAACAAAGTGGGTCCCACCCATAAATTTAATAAAAATTATTTTATTTTCCGAAACTTCAACAATTCATAGAAAATAGTCCGGTTATCAGAAAAATATGAATTTTATGTCCATTCTACCTGAAATCGAATTCTCTACAACTTTGTAGCTTTGAGTTTTTCCAAATTCCAAATCAAAAATATCCGAAATTCACAAACGGATGATTTTTAATACCTCTACACCGACAAAATACTGATAAAACACCTCAGCATTAATTCCTTCATTTTTATCCACATAAAAATAAATATATCCATCATTTATATCCACATAAAATAAATATTTCTTTATCATATAAATCAATAATTAATTATTCACAAATAATATTACGTAATCACAATTATGACAACCGCACTGCTCCTCAGGAAAGAGGGGCTTTCCAATAAGAATCTCTCCTCATCGCGCCGCAATTAGGTGACCAAACCTCTCCTTGACGTAACTTTCTAGACATTGCCAATAATGCTATCTAATAATATTATTCAAATAATATGAATTATTGATCCGATAATGGGAAATATCAGTAGTGATAATTATTGAAACAACAATAATATAAAATATCAACGCAAAGAATTATTGAATCAATAAAATAAAATATTGAACAAGAATTATCGTAACAATTATTGAGTAGTGCCTTCTTACGTAAGAATCAATAATTCAAAATATTGTGCATCCACGCCAGACATATTGTATTTTAACCAATTTATTCCAACAAAGATGTTAATTGTAACAACTACGCCATTATTTATAAAAATTCAAACTTGTCGCTTTTTTTTTGTCATCCGGCATAGCTTATTACATTATGGGCCCCAAATAAATGACTCATACTGTCATCATTTAATATTCCCCACAACAAGAATATTCCACGACCAAACGAATATTCCCCGACAACAATGATTATTTTATAACCACTTTCTTATTTTGCAAAATTTGCACATTTCCCCCATAACCAAAGAATTATATCAAATTAATACCTTATTATTCAGAATAATAATTAGAGGAAATTCGATTTTATTTATAATAAGTTGGGGTCTTACATAATGTGATAATTTTATGTGATTAATTGATGTTAAACTTTTAATTAATTAAATTAATGTTAAGATTTAATTAATTAAAGGATAACATTAAGAATATATGTTAAATGATCTATTAAAAGAGTTAAAAGATTTTTTAAAACCGTTTTCCCAAACAAGGTCGTACTTTTGTTTTAAACCTGTGTTACCCAAACAAGGCCTTAACTATTAAAACCTGATTTTTAAATAATATGGTTTTGCCAAACAAGCCTTAGGGCTTTTAAAATTCAAAATTTTGTAACTTACATATTAAATTAATAATTAGCATATGTAATTATATTGGGAGTTACATATTCTATAATTATATGTGTTATATGTATATGTATATACACTAAGTTACGTTAGTTTTCTAAACCTAAGTCTAAACTAAGAACAAAGAGAAAAAGATAGAATATAGAGAAGAAGAAGAGGAAGAGGAAGAGGAAGAGGAAGAAGAAGAAGAAGAAGGGAAACCTTGAGAAAATAAAAGAAAAGCTTTCATCATCTCCATCTTTTCTCCTAATTCAACCTAGAAAGGTATCAAACTAACCCTTATACTAAATTAAGATGTTTTGCATTTAGTCTTTGTAAAATTAGGTTTTCATGATTATGAATTTATATGTATATATGGTGTTCATATGTTTTCATATGTGATTGTATGCCATGAAAGGATTTTCACAATACAATTGTTGTAAAAACAAGTTTTAAAATCATGTTCTTCTATGTTTTCATAGTTTTAGAGTTCTATGTAAAAGTCTTTTGGTGAAACTTCAAAATTTTGATATGTGAATGGGATGTGTGTGTATATATATATATATGTATATGCTTACATGAGATTTTTATAGTTGTTCAAAAGTTTCAATTCACAGAGATATGAGGAACATGATGAAATCATGTTCATAGTGTTTAATTATGAAGTTATGTTGAAAATTATTCTTAAATCTTTGATGTGAGCATGATTTATGTGTAATATGGGTTATATTATGATATATTATGAGTTATATGGTTGTTCTAGCAATTCAATCCATGTAATTTTGATAAACAAGAGAAATTTTGTTCATAATAATTTTCTGTGAATTAATTTCTGAAAAATAGCTTTTGAAACTATTAAATTGATGTTTGGTTATGATTTATTGTTGAAATTGATCATGCATTATGTTATTATGTTAAAAATATGAGTTATCACAATTGGAATTACTTGAATTGGTTTAAAAACGAATTCGTAAAAGCAATTTTCGTCAAGAACGCTTAATATCGTAGTTTTCTTCAAAAATCATGAAAACCTTGGTTATGATTATGTGTTGTATGGATTTTATATGTTATAATCATGTTAAAGAGTTTAAAATATTGTTCTTAGCAAGTTTCATGTTGATCATGTTGGAAAAAAATCGAATTCGGTGTGAAGAAATAAGCCAAATTGGCTTATTTCTCCGCCATTCTTGAATCCCGAGATGTGCACCAATAGTGGGGGCCCTTTTGAAGAGGTGGGGCCCACCAACAGGCTTTTGGCCTTGGGAGACCCGCCCCAGCGAGTAACCATGTTGTCCAAGTGGTTTAATTGTTGTAATGCAAAATTGTTTTGACCTCCGTTAGTAAAATGACCATAACGTTTTTATACAAACTCCGATTGAGGAGATTCAAGATGATCCGGAACGAGCACGAGTTGACCTACAACTTTTATTTTTAACTTTGTTTAAATTGAGGTTGTTAGAAGGGGTCAAAATGGTCATCTTTGTGACTGATGCGTATTCAGAGGCAATCGGAGGGCGTCAGACATGCACATACACAAGTATAGTGATGTCGACGATAATAGATGTTGTTCTAAATTATAAAACATGAATGTTAGTAAATATAATGATGATTAACATTAATAAATGATGTATTAGATAAGTTATATAAGCACACTAAGCATACATAAGAGAGACAATTCGGGCGTGTGACGAATGAACGTCGAAACGCCGTGACAAGTGTTAATGAAAATTATAAGATATGGAATGGGTTTAATATAAACCCATAAGTATTCCTAGCAAAACTTAAACACTTGAATGAATTTCGAATATTACATAAGTCGAAAAGTTAACACAATTTAATTGAACATTGTGTGCTAATTAACATGAAGGATTATGAGATGTGGAGTAGAGTTTACATTACAATTACTATGTGTTGTTATATGACTAATAGTTGATGTGTATGATTATATAATTGTGTAGGGCACGTGAATTGCAGATAGCTATAAGCTGTTAATCTGTTATTGGTAAACAACGATCAAGGCAAGTCTTTCGGTTCCTATTTTCTACGTGGACTTGATGAACTATTTTAAATTGCATGATATGTTATATGTGTTATAAGCAAGCATGATATGTTATACATGTTGTAATCATGAAATGTTAAAGTCAATTTATGACTACATTGTTTTGGTTAAATAATGATGATTGAGTAAGGAACTCAATCTTTATATTTTCTATGTGAATTAAAGCATGGATGCCATGTTACTTTAATTATTATGATATATATGTTGAACATATTATTATGTGCTATGTGATGCATGAAAACTGTTAGAACTTGCTGAGCTGTCGAGCTCACTCTTGCAAATAATAATTTTTGCAGGTCAAGATTTCAAGGTAAGGATATGTGCTAAGTGAATTATAGAGATCCATATTCACAAAGATTACTTATGTTTAATTAGAAATTTATTTAATATTTTGAATGTAACATGTTGTTGAATTGTAAGTTGAGTTATCCGATATATATGGATATCTATTTATCATGTAAGACTTTGTATAGTCATTTTGTTGTAACGATTCATGATATAAATTTGAATCGAAGAGATGTAATATAAAGGTTACGAGTTAGGGCAATACAGAAGGAAATGTACAAAACTTTTAAATATTCCACATTTTTAGTGATTTTAATATCGAATAATGATGTAAAGATAGATTAAAGTTGTATTGTTAACGATCAAGAAGGAGAATATTATTGTATGAATTTTGGGGTCGTTACAGTTGGTATCAAAGCTGATAGGTTATACACCTTAGGTAAGAGTACCTTAGGCTATGACCTTAGGTTAAAAGAATAAGAAGTTAAGTTTAAGTTACGTATAATGAAAATGTGATTCTTTTCACATATGTAGATGTATAAGATGAGTTTAGTCCTAGAAATGTTATAAGAAGAATATTAGAATGGCGAGGGATAAAACTCGAATAAAATATTGAGTAACATGAATGATATTAAATTCTTAAAGGAAGAGTTAATAAATAAACAAGTCAAAGAAGAATCTTGAAGAGATATGTAGATAAGAATCAGGAGTTGCCTAACTCCAATAATCAAGATGACGAATAACGATGAATAGACAAGGTCTATAAGATTAAAAGAATAAATGAAATCATAATATGATATAATGAAAGGTAAAGATAAGAAGTTTTTAAAACAAAATGATAATGAGATAAGAAAAGAATCATAAGGGAGATGATGTGACACACCCAAATCTTGGTACTTCATTTCCTCAAGATTTGGTGTTCACTTAATCAAAAATTCATTTCTAACTACCCAATCATAATAAAATTGAATAATAAAACCTGCCCATACAGGATTAAACTTGAATAAAAATATCCCAGGTTATCTAACCTTTAATTACAATCATTCAAATGCGAAAATTAAATTATTACATCATTCAAAAGTCTATAACGATAAAATAAAATTACAAGTCTTCATCACTTGTACATTTTTCTCTTTCCTTTGCTAGTGGTCGGTTCATTGACCTTCTCAACCTTAGCTGCAATAAGTATATAATATGCAAGAGTGAGCAAACAAGGCTCACTTGAAATAAGAATAAATACTTTACAACATTACAACCTTTGACAGAAATAGGTTCAATAGAACTGAATGATAGTTTATATTAACATTTTAAACATATTATTGAGGGTCTAATGACCACGAATCATGTCCACAGTTATAAGTAATCTTTCAACTTTAACTTTAACAGTCATAAGACTATAAGGACTCCACGTACTTAGGGGGATCAACCCTTCGTACAATGTATTGTGCACAACCATTTCAATACTAAGCGTAAACCTCTAATAAAAGAGTTGTTCATCTCAGTATTTAGAATACAAGTTCGCACCAAAGTAGGTTTGGTTTGGATACATCACAGTGTAATTTAGAATTCAATGGTCATCAACTAAGGATTAGTTGAATACAAAATGTTGGGAGAATGCATATTATGATTTGATGTTTTAATGTATATGTTAATGATTATTTGTAAGGTCCTTCAATGAATACATGTACAAGGACTTAGTGATAGATCAAATTGTTAGGATGATCTGAGCTCTCAACGTGTACCATTCTGTTAGGGAATGCATAGATAGAAAGATCAAAACTGTTAGGTTGATCTGGAGATGTAATAGACTAGTATTGAAGAAATCATAGTGCATCAATCTGATCAACATTGCAGAAGTCAAGGTAGAAAATGTAGAGCCTGAAGATCGTTGTGTGCCTGCCTTGAAGGGACTCTTCGGAAATCGTAGAGTAGTCCCAACGTCTGTCGAGCCATCTCCACGATCATAGTATGCTGAAGGAAACATGAAGTTTACAAGTCAACGATCGTAGTGTGCTCTCGGGAATGTAGAGTTAACAACACGAGCAAGTGAAGATCGTAGTGTGCAAAGGTTTAAGGGAAATCGTGGTGCTCTCATCGATAGCATCATAGTGTGCAAAGATGTCAAAGACGCTACGATCTGAATGGTAGAACACTACGACCCAAATCGTAGAGCATCATCTGTCTCATGTTAGAAGACGTCGAGCCTCATGATCTGTGATTTCAACATGTGAGAAATAGATCCTAGATGCTGCAGTACTCATCAGTCCTAGAGTATATGAAATATCCTTAGTATGCAATAAAGAAGCATATTGAAGAAGCTAAGGACAGTACCATGGGTAAGAGGGACAAAACACCTTTGCAGGTGGTAGGTGAGAAAGCAGCCTGCAGTGTCAGTGGGCCAGAATGCAGAATTCAGAAGATGTGCAGAAATGTCTCCATCACAGTACAGAAAGTTCAGACGCATTTAATGCCACAACGGATGGATCCAATGGATAGTTTTCAACATCACATATATACAGATCAGACAGATGAGAGAGAACTAAGCAACCATTGAACAAACAACGTGAACATCTCTCTCAAGCTCAACTCTACGATCTGAGATATTGCAAAGCTTGCTCAGCTACTCAGTTCTTTAGAACAAGTGCTTACACAACGACTGCGTAGCAACCATCAAGAACATAACATTATCAACCAACTGAAGAAGAGTACCAAGTCTGCTAGACTTGAAGAGTTCGTAGTGAACTATAAGAAAGCCAAGTCTGCTGGACTTGAAGAGTTAAAGAGTGAACTAAGAAGTTCCTAGACTTCCGGTCTAGAAGGAATCAGTAGTGATTCGTGGTTGTTACTGAGCATATCCTTAGTGGATATCCTACTCGTTGAGTAGAAGAGTGGACTAGGAGCTTTAAGTGCTCTGAACCACTTAAAAACGACTGTGACATTTACATTCATCTCATAACTGCTATATCTGTTATAACTGCCATAACTACCTCACCCTCATTACTCCATTGCTTGGTAAAGAAGATTAAAACAAACATTTATTCTGCTAAGTTTTAATCATTATCAAAGAACAAGTTTAAAACGAAAAGATTTTTAAATATCTATTCAACCCCCCTTCTAGATAACTATTGTGCCAACTAGGAACTAACAATTGGTATCAGAGCGGGTTCTATTTTACAGCTTACACGCTTTAGTAGATCCAATGGCACTCGTACCAAGCGAATCCAGAACCGGGGGAGGCAGCAATCCACCAATGTACAACAAGGATAAATTTGTTAACTGGAAAGTCAGGATGCAAGCATACTGGACTCAATAGATGAAGATCTATTTGAGACCGTTCAAAATGAGCCCTATATACCAACAAAGCTTGCACCAACTAATGACGATCCAAACAGAGTTCAACTCAAAGTTAAAGAAGAATGGACAAACACAGAGAAGAAAATTGTCCAACTTGATAAGAAGGCTAAAAACATCCTGTTCCAATCCTTAGAGGACGATCTGTTTGAAAATGTTGTAAACATCAAAACAACTAAGGGAGTTTGGGAAGCACTGCTGATCATGCATGAAGGAACTGAAGAAGTCAGAGAGAACAAACATTCTCTCCTGACACAGCAGTATGAAATGTTCGCTCATGTGCAAGGAGAAAACGTGACTGCAACTTATGAAAGGTTCAATGTTTTGCTCAACTCTCTACGAGCGTATGGGAAGATCTATCCTAACAAGGATCTGACCATAAAGTTCATGAGAGCCCTACCGAGCAGGTGGGATGCCAAGACCACAACAATAAGAGAATCAAAGAATCTTAATGAGATGACAGTTCAACAGTTATACGGAAATCTCCTGACCTATGAACTAGAGCTGACCCAACGTGCTGAAACCTTATCTGAAGGAAGAAGGAAGGATAAGGGTGTTGCTCTCAAGGCAACTGAAAGTATATCAAGGGTCAACACTGAGATTAACTCTGATGATGATGAAGACGATGACGATGAATTTGCTATGCTGGTAAAGAGACTAAGAAGATTCATGCGACAAGGAAGAATCAGCAAGCTAAAGAAGGTCAACAATTATAGCAGTCAGGAGCAAATGAATGACCTATGCTAGAACTGCAAAAAGCCTGGCCACTTCATCGCCAACTGCAATAAACCAATCAAAGAAGAACTAAAGAAGAAAACACATGCAAAGAAGGAATACAAAGGAAACAAGAGGCCTCAGAAAAGAGACAAAGGCCTGGTAGCTGGTGGATCGTGGAGTGACTCAGACAATGACTCAAATGCTGACTTCGGAGATGAAAAAGAACCACAAATGGCCAATCTGTGCTTAATGGCCAAACATGCAAAGGACAAACAAAGCCTCAACATACATAATGTAAGTCTCGATGAGGTATTTGATTTCAACTCACCTGATATAGACATGAATGACTTAAGAACTACACTACATGACATAACCACTGATCTACATCAATACATAAAGTGGTTCAGAGTCTTGTCTAAAAACCATTCACTTCTTCAAGAGGAGAAGAAGAAAGTTCAAGAAGAGCTTGAAATATCCCTTCTAAGTACAAATCTTCTTTCCAAGCTTGAGGCTGAGAATGAAACATTAAAACAGACAAACACAATCAATGCACAAAGAGAGTCTATTTTAACCTCTAAAGTTGAGGATCTAGAGAAGACTATCTCTGCATGGAACAAATCTTCATCATCCATGGACTGCCTGCTCTCTAGTCAGAGAAGCACATTCGACAGAATAGGTCTAGGCTTTGGGGAATTCATCTCAGAGCCTTGTGTGGAAAAGACAATGAAAACTAGCACTAGTAATGCCTCAAGTTTTGGTAGAGGCATTGCCTTTGTGAAATCCTCATAGTTAGAAGAGCCAGATCAACCTCGTTCTACTGTTTCTAGTTATACTCAGAGAAGTAAAGGATCTCACGCTGGTCTAGGTTTCATAAAGGAGAAGAGTAACCCAACCTCTACTCACCAACTTCGAAGAATCGTAGAGTCAAGCAAGACCAACTCTACGAGTCAACTGGGAAGGTACAGCAGAGGTAAGGCACATTCATCACTATTCATGAAACCTAAGGACACGCGGAAGAAAGAGAATCAGTTTAACAGAAGGTTAACTAAGGAACCACACAAATCCAAGTGGAAGATAAATCACCACACACACACAGGCATGCATCATAATAGATGTTTCATATGCAATAAATATGGTCATAGGGCTAGAAAGTGTTATTATAACTCCATGCATGTGAGACCCAAGATTAGACAAATTTGGGTCCCCAAAGGCACTAACAATGAAGGACCCATTCAAATATGGGTACCAAAATGAAGGTTCAAATGTGTTTGATAGGAAAAGAGCTCCACGACCTCAACATGGTATCTGGACAGTGGATGCTGGAGGCATATGACAGGGAACAAAGCTCTACTATCTAACTACATAGAAAAGGAGGGTCCCTCAGTCATCTTTGGAAATAACGGCTCGGGCAAGACAAGAGGATATGGCTCTGCTGGCAATGGTGCGGTATCTTTCAGCAAAGTAGCTTATGTGGAAGGACTCCAACACAACCTTCTAAGTATCGTACCAACTCTGCGACAAAGGGTCACCAAGTAACATTTCTCAACAATCGGTGTCAAGTCGAGATTTGAAGACATCTCGCCAGAAAGTTGATCGGAACAAGAGAAGGAAATGTCTACACAAAGGATCTTGGTCAACTAAGCTCACGATGAGACAATATGTTTTCCGCAAAAGCATCTAAGGAAATGAGTCAAGGCTATGGCATAGAAGGTCGCCTCTCACTAAACTTCAAAAGCATGTCCAAATCGGCATCAAAAGACCTCGTGGTGCCTACCCAAGTTCAACTTTGTGAAGGAAAGGCCATGCAACGCCTGCCAGCTTGGAAAGCAAACTAGAAGCTCATTCAAGAGCAAGACTGCCAACTCCATTGACAAGCCCCTGCAGTTGCTCCACATGGATCTCTTTGGTCCAATCCCAACAACTAGTCTTGGAGGAAAAAGATACTCTCTAGTCATAGTCGACGACTACACCAGATTCACATTGGTATTCTTCCTAACCTCAAAGGATGAAACGAGCTCCGAATTAATCAAGATGTTCAGACTGGTGATGAACGAGAAAGAAGAGAAAATCAAGGCCATAAGGAGTGATCATGGAAGAGAATTCGATTTCTCAGAAATAGACAAGTTCGCTTTCGCACAATGGCATCACTCATAACTTCTCAGCTCCACGAACTCCTCAACAAAATGGAGTTGCTGAAAGAAAGAACAGAACCCTAATAGAGGTTGGAAGGACTCTACTAGCGGAAATTTCATCCGCTCAATACTTCGGGCGGTAAGTCATCAACACCGCATGCTACACATGTATTGTAGATCATTAATTCACTCTACGATCAAGAAGACGCCCTACGAACTGTGGAAAGGAAGGAAGCCAAGTGTCAGCTACTTTCATGTCTTTGGATGTACTTGCTATATTGTCAATAATGGAAAGAAGTATCTGACAAAATTCCAGCCCAAGTCAGACGAAGAAATCTTTCTTGGATATGCCACAGACAGCAAGGCTTACAGGGTGTTCAACAAGAAGACACTGAATGTTGAAGTCTCAATACACATCATCTTTGATGAAACTAACTTAGACAAAATAGTACCTCAAGACACTACGACCGATAGTGCAGACACTACGAATGAAGTCGTCAAACTCGACACTACGATCGCAGTGCCAGATAGTGAAATAGTAGAGCATGAGAATGTGATCGTAGAGAGGTCCATGCAAGACAGCGAGCCTCCACTCCAAGAAGAAGAAATAGACCTTGAAGATTTAAGACAGAAAGGCATCAGACGATGTCCCAACCGGTAACAGATGGGCAAGAGATCACACTCGTGGATCTAATCATTGGAGATCCGAAAAGCGATTCAAAACAAGAGTCGCTACTCGTAATCTAATGTTTTTATCTAAGCTTCTGTCACAAATAGAGCCAAAGAAGATAGAGGATGCTATGGAAGACTCTAGATGGATAGAAGCAATGCAGGAAGAGCTCAACCAATTTGAACGAAGTAAAGTATGGAGATTGGTACCAAGACCAAAGAGCCATCCTGTGATAGGAACTAAGTGGGTCTTCAGAAACAAAATGGATGAAGGTGGGGTCATAACCAGAAACAAGGCAAGATTAGTGGCAAAGGGTTATTCTCAAGAAGAAGGTATCGACTACGATGAGACATTTGCACCTGTTGCCAGACTAGAAGCCATCAGAATCTTTCTTACCTTTGCGGCTCACATGAAGTTCAAAGTCTTCCAGATGGATGGAAAGAGTGCATTTCTAAATGGAGAACTCCAAGAAGAAGTCTATGTAGAGCAACCTCCAGGTTTCATCAATCCATCTCTTTCCAATTATGTCTATAGATTAGATAAAGCCTTATATGGTCTTAAACAAGCACCTAGAGCATGGTATGAAACACTGACTAACTTCTTAATCAAAAATGGGTTCACTAGAGGTAGAGTAGATACCACTCTGTTTCATAGAAAGCATAAAGACAAAGTCTTACTAGTTCAAATCTATGTTGATGACATTATCTTTGGTTCTACTGACGAAAAGTTATGCAGGAGATTCTCTAAGCTAATGCAGAACAAGTTTGAAATGAGCATGATGGGTGAGCTGAACTTCTTCCTTGGACTGCAAGTAAAGCAAACTGAAGAAGAAATTTTCATAAACCAAGCCAAGTACATCAAAGACCTACTAAAGAAGTATGGCATGGAATCAGCCTCTCCCATGAAAACACCAATTGCTCTTGCAACCAAGCTTGACAAGGATGAGAAAGGTAAAAGTATTGATATCACTCAATACAAAGGTATGATAGGGTCTCTTTTATACCTAACTGGTAGTAGACCAGATATAATATTTGCAATATGCATATGTGCTAGATTTTAGGCTAACCCTAAAGAGTCACATTTGTCTGCTGTAAAGAGGATCTTCAGGTATCTCAAGGGTACACCCTACTTGGGGCTGTGGTATCCCAAGGAATCCTCATTTGAACTAATAGGATACACAGATGCTGATTTTGCAGGATGCAAAATAGATAAAAAAATTACCAGTGGCACCTATCAACTTCTTGGAAATAGACTTGTGTCCTGGTTCAACAAAAAGCAAAACTCAGTGTCTACTTCAACTGTAGAAGCTGAATATATTGCTGCTGGCAGCTGCTGTTCTCAGATGATATATGGGCGTTTCATAAGTATTTCTGTATTACTCGAGTGGATCGGAAGATGGATCCTCAACTCGAAGAAATCAAAAAGCCCTCAAAAGATGCTATATGGGCGTTTCATAAGTATCATTCTGCAATCAGCACTGGGTGACAAAATTGGGGATGAAGAGGGAGAAGCCATCAACCCAAATCGAAAAATGACCCAGCAGTTGTTTAAAAACTGGAAGAGAAACCCTACTGAGTATGTGCGAATGATGACAGAGTCCAGTGGAAGAATTGGGGATCTACAAAACACAGGCATTCCAGGAAACATGTCTGTTGTTAGGGAAGAAGCTGAAGAAGAAGGAGAAGCCAACAAGGGAGAACCCTCTGCTCTTGCCAGAAAAAGTAAGGGTAAGAGAAAGCTAAGGGCTAGACAGATCGAAGAGCCTCAAGGATCTACAACTGACATTCCTGTAGAATCCTTTGAAATAGAAACTCTAAGGAGGCTAAGAAAGAAGCAGCAGCAAGACGAAGCTTAAGAGGACCAAGCCACCATATCACAGTTCCTAAAGAAGAACAAAACTGGTCATAAGTCCAAAAGACCAACAGTTACTTCTATCGTAGAGTCTCTACTGTTCTCTGAGACCAGGCCAAGTGTGGCAGAAATGGAGGAAGCTGCTTCAAGAAGAGTGGTTGTTCAACATGACAAAGCTAAGACTCAAGAGAGTCCAGAAGTTGTGGCTAAACCCAACAAATCAAAAAGAAAGCTGAACAAGAAGTATATTCTTGAAAATGAAAAGGTGCTGAAAAAGGAAGCCAAGAATATGGGTGCAAAAGAAGAACTGTCCCAAGCAAATAAAGAGGACAGTGCTCCAGCTGAGGGGGAGATCCCTTAAATTCTCATGATAGAAATTCCAGCTGAGGGGGAGTTTCTGATCTCTTAAGAAGATGTTCCAGCTAAGGGGGACTTGTTGAATCTACAAGATGATGATATCCACTCGGCAAAAGAGGAGATTCCTACCCAAAATCAAGATGTCCCTACCAGACATGAAGAGGAACCAGTAAAAGGTCATCAAGAGCCCATTGAGATAACGAAATCCTCAAATGAAGATAGTGAAGAGGAAGAAGATGATGATGATCTTCAAATCACTAGTGTAGGGAAAGATGGATATATGAGCTATCTGTACACTCAACTGTTTTCCTATCTACCCATGATGGCATACCATCAAGCTCAAATCCTGAACTCATGGGATCACATGTTCTGGAGCTTCAAGAATATCCACCATCTCGATTACGCTCATGGATTTCAAGGGAAAGTCATCTTTGCCAAGAAGCTGCTTACCAACCATTCCTCATCAAAAGACAAATCTGAGGTATTGTCTATTCCTATAAAATTCAGAGTTAATCACTTACCATCATCTTCATTTAGCTATTTTTCTGAATTCCCTCAATGGTTGGAAGTGACTCTCAATCCAGTAAACCAATTTCTAGTTACAGAATCCCAAAATTCTGTAACTGAAGAACCAAATGAAGTCAAATTTACCTTGCAACCACAAATCACCACCTCTACGATTCCAGACTCCAACCACATCGTAGAGTCCCACATCGAAATCGTAGAGTCGCCTATCCCAGACATCCAAACTCAAGCCCCTCCATCTGATATACTTTCCTCCTCATCAAATGACTACTTTAGTCTTGATCTCGCTCTTTACAACTTGCAAGATCAATCCAAACAGAGAACCCTTCCAATTAACAATCCACAAGCAAATGATACTCTCCCAAGCCTGCCTACCAAGGATGACTTGAAAGAAACTTCTGAGAAAATGGTCTAGTCTATAGAAGCAAGTTTGGAATCTCACTCTGATCTCATCAATATCCGGCTGAATCAAATGATCACAGCTACAAATAATTTCCCTGGCACTATGAATACTGAGCTTACAAAGAAGCTATGGGAAATTATCAAAGAGATTCTGAAGAGTATGTCAGACAGAGATGAGATCCACTTCCAGATAGCTGCCAAGCAAAGAGAGGCTGTACTCGAAATATAGAAACACCAAGACCTTTAACATAAAATTATGCTGGACAACATCCTCAACTTGAAAGCTTCTATCTACGACTTCCCGAAATCTTATGCAAATCAGGAAAAACATAATTATATGATTCTTTCAGTTCTCCAAAACAAAGAAGCAAGATCTAAAAAACAGATCAAGGAAAATAGAGAGGACATTGCTCTGACACAAAGCCAACTGAACGAGCTTGTCCAAGGTGTTAATCGATCGTCTGGCACGATATTCAAACCTTTGATCTTTGACATAAAGGGGGAGAATAAAGGAAAATGAGTTCAGGGAGGACAAGGCAGAGGCGGAGGAGGTCATGGAACTCAAGAAAAGGGAAGAGGACAATATCAAGCTCAAGCATCACGAAGCCCTCCTGCAAGACAATTCCACAGTCAGACTCAACGATCTGACCAACAGAGAATTGTAATGGCTATACCATTAAGCCGTCAGGAGTCAACTCCCAAATTTCATAAGATGTGTCTCCATCAGACGCATAAGAATGCCAACCGGAGATCCCCTGCATTCATGCACGGGCATGAGGAGAATCCAATACTAAGTCTAAGCGAAATGGAAGAGTTAAAGCGAAATGAGGAAGCTCAAAGAAAAAGAAGGGCTGAGGAGTACGCCAACCCACCTCCACTAAAGAGGTCAAGGAAACAGAGATAAGTTGAAACTTAAATTTCCTATTGATGTAATGCTGAATTGTAATATCTTCTTATCGTCAATAAATTCATGTTTATTCTCTAGAAATTTCAGTTGCTCACTGAAATACTAAGTCATGTTTAAATTTCCTGCAAATGCATCTAGTCACTAATAATCATGACAACAAATCTCCTTGGTTATGTTAACATCAAATAGGGGGAGATTGTTGGTAGAATGCATATTATGATTTGATGTTTTAATGTATATGCTAATGATTATTTGTAAGGTCCTTCAATGAATACATGTACAAGGACTTAGTGATAGATCAAATTGTTAGGATGATCTGAGCTCTCAACGTGTACCATTCTGTTAGGGAATGCATAGATAGAAAGATCAAAACTGTTAGGTTGATCTGGAGATGTAATAGACTAGTATTGAAGAAATCATAGTGCATCAATCTGATCAACATTGCAGAAGTCAAGGTAGAAAATGTAGAGCCTGAAGATCGTAGTGTGCCTGTCTTGAAGGGACTCTTCAAAAATCGTAGAGTAGTCCCAACGTCTGCCGAGCCATCTCCACGATCATAGTATGCTGAAGGAAACATGAAGTTTACAAGTCAACGATCGTAGTGTGCTCTCGGGAATGTAGAGTTAACAACACGAGCAAGTGAAGATCGTAGTGTGCAAAGGTTTAAGGGAAATCATAGTGCTCTCGACTGATAGCATCATAGTGTGCAAAGATGTCAAAGACGCTACGATCTGAATGGTAGAACACTACGACCCAAATCGTAGAGCATCATCTGTCTCATGTTAGAAGACGTCGAGCCTCATGATCTGTGATTTCAACATGTGAGAAATAGATCCTAGACGCTGCAGTACTCATCAGTCCCAAAGTATATGAAATATCCTTAGTATGCAATAAAGAAGCATATTGAAGAAGCTAAGGACAGTACCATGGGTAAGAGGGACAAAACACCTTTGCAGGTTGTAGGTGAGAAAGCGACCGCAGTGTCGGGCAATGTAATGCGAAATTCTGTAAGATGTGCGTAAATGTCTCCATCACAAGATGTAAAGTTCGGGACGCATTTAATGCCACAACGGATGCATCCAACGGATAGTTTTCAACATCACATATATACAGATCGACATGATGATGAGAGAACTAAGCAAGCATTGAACAAACAACGTGAACATCTCTCTCAAGCTCAACTCTACGATCCGAGATATTACAAAGCTTGCTCAAGAATCTCAGTTCTTTAGAACAAGTGCTTACACAACGTGTAGTAGTAGCAACCATCAAGAACACAACATTATCAACCAATCGAAGAAGAGTACCAAGTCCGATGGACTTGAAGAGTTCAGAGTGAATCGTAAAGAAAGCCAAGTTCTTTGGACTTGAAGAGTTCAAGAGTGAACTAAGAAGTTCCTGGATCACCGGTCTAGAAGGAATCATGTGATTCGTGGTTGTAATGAGACATCCTTAGTGGATATCCTACTCGTTGAGTAGAAGAGTGGACTAGGAGCTTTAAGTGCTCTGAACCACTTAAAAACGACTGTGTCATTTATATTCATCTCATAACTGCTATAACTGCCATAACTGCCTCACCCTCATTACTCCATTGCTTGGTAATGAAGATTAAAACAAACATTTATTCCGCTAAGTTTTAATCATTATCAAAGAACAAGTTTAAAATGAAAATATTTTTAAATATCTATTCAACCCCCCTTCTAGATAACTATTATGCCAACTAGGAACTAACACAAAAGAAATAACTGTATGCTATGGAATAATCATAACTGAATTGATATTTGTAAATTAACATCATGCTTTAGGAATAATCTAATAGCATAAACATTGAATACTCATATCATAATTTGCTTTGAACAATATTAAGTCAAAGTTTATTGAGAATTGGATACCAAGCATGCATAATGAATAGTATTTTGAACGATAAAGTTGTTCAACACTAGAATATTAGAATATAGTGATTTGCATGCTAAATAACAAGTTACATATTAAAGAAACTTGCTCAATACTAAATATACGATTTAGAATACTTGCATCCTTATGAACAATTAGATACAAAAAGCTTTCTCAAAAATAACCATCTAGCTCTACTTAAATGTAGAGTTAGCCACTGTGTAATTGCATTTGAATCAAAGACAATAATGTACTCAACGAAATTAAACTCGCACAATAAAATTTCTGAGTTAGAGAACTTGCCTTTAGCACAGGCTAAACCTTACAACTTGAATCAATACCCTATACATATGTCATCATGACATAATTAGTTATTACCAACATTTTATATCTATATAAACAAATATATATATCATGTAGGTCAAATTACCTATTCACATAATTAAACTATGGTAATACTAGTTAACACTTGATAACATGTTCATTCATAGTTTAATACTACTGAAATCATCATTTAACATTCCTATTATTAACACATAACATTTATTTTTAAAATTTGTGTAATAACTAAAACTGCTCGAACCATTCGCTTAACTCATTACTGCATGCATGATACGATTTACTTTGTGGTTGGATGATGACGCGAATCACAGGTGTCAAGGATCAAGGCTGCACATAAGACGTCGCTTGGCTCATGCACAAAACTTGTATTTCATCTTGGGCGTATTGCATGCACTAAAGTCCGTAACTTCGGCATGACACTTCTAACAATAGCATGAACAAAAAGCTAAAGTTGAGCATCCTTCACTTTGTCCACTAAAGTTGGACCGGCTTCTATTTGGAATAGTTGTTCGTCAGATTCTTTTGGAAATTTGATTTCCAACTCCAGTTTTGTCATTGCTGAAATGAGCTCCTCCTGAGTTGTTATCAATATTAATTTTCCCGACCTTTCCTGCTTAAAGCATCTGCAAGCACATTCGCTTTGCCCGGATGATAAAAGATCTCACAATCGTAATCTTTTATCAGTTCCATCCACCTTCTTTGACGCATGTTCAAATCCTTTTGAGTGAAAATATACTTCAGACTTTTGTGGTCTGTGTAGATCTCATATTTCTCTCTATAAAGATAGTGTCTCCATATCTTCAGAGCAAATACAACTATAACCAATTCCAAATCATGAGTCGGATACCCTTTCTCATAATCCTTCAGTTGTCTTGATGCATACGCAATAACTTTGTCGTTCTGCATAAGAACATAACCCAACCCTTTGTGTGAGGCATCACTATACACCACAAAATTTCTGTATTATCCGGTAATGCCAACACAAAGCCACACTTAACTTCTTCTTCAAATCTTGAAACTCTCTTCACATTTCTCCGTCAAACGAATTTTTACAACTTTCCTTGTCAAATTTGTTAGCGAGTGGCTATCTTAGAAAAATCTTGAATAAATCTTCTATAATAACCAGCCAGTCCCACGAAACTTCTCACTTTTGATGGTGTTCTTGGTTGTTCCCAATTGGTCACAGCTTCCACTTTTGACGGATCCACTGAAATCCCATCTTTGTCAATCACATGCCCCAAAAATTGTACACGGTCGAGCCAAAATTCGCACTTAGAGAATTTTGTATACAACTTTTCCTTTCTTAGTGTTTCCAATGTCAAACCTAAGTGTTCCACGTGTTCTTCTTGAGTTTTGGAATACGCTAGAATGTCGTCGATGAATACCACTACAAACTTGTCTAAGAATGGTTTAAACACCCTATTCATCAAATCTATGAATGCAGCAGGTACATTGGTTAAACCAAAAGACATCACCAGAAACTCGTAATGTCCATACCGAGTTTTGAATGCCGTTCGTGGTATATCCTCCTTCCTCACTTTTAACTGGTGATACCCACTTCTCAAATCTATTTTTGAAAAGTATTTAGCACCTTTCAACTGGTCAAACAAGTCATCTATTCTTGGCAACGGGTATTTGTTTTTAATAGTGACTTTGTTCAATTCTCTATAATCAATGCAAAGACGCATCGACCCATCCTTCTTCTTCACGAATAAAACCGGCGCTCCCCACGGCGATACGCTTGGTTGAATATACTTCTTGTCTAGCAATTCTTGCAACTGTACCATCAGTTCCTTCATTTTTACCAGAGCCATTCTATACGGGGCCTTCGATATCAGTGCTATTCCCGGTGCTAAGTCGATCACGAACTCAATTTCTCTGTCAGGCGGAAGTCCTAACAAATTCTCTGGAAAAATGTCTTCGAATTCCCTCACTTTTGGTATTTCTTCCAGTTTTATATTCTTCTTCTGAGTATCGACTATGTAAGCTAAATAGCCCACACAGCCTTGACTCAACAATTTCTTGGCCTGCATAATCATCAGACATTTCATCTGTCTAGGCGACTTGCTACCATAGAATACTACATTTGACGGAGTCATAAGGTTTACACACTTCTTTTGGCAATCAATTATTGCTCCATATTTGAACAGCCAATCCATTCCCAAAATAACATCAAACTCTCCAAGTCTAATCGGAATCAAATCTACCATAAAGATATTTTCCTTAATGTTCACCCTATAGTTCTTGTATACGAATCTAATAAGGATTACTTCCTTATTCACAATTTCTATGTTCAAAGGAAAATTCAGTTCTTCTCTAGGTAATTCTAACCTCTTAGAAAATTTATCAGATATAAACGAACAAGTAGCACCCGAATCAAATAATACATAAGCATTTATATCATTGATTGGGATAATACCTGACACCACATCTTTTGATTGCACAACATCTTGCACATACCATATCAAGGTTCCGTCAGGGGTTTATTTGATGCTGCAGGTCCTGCAATGGCCCATGTACCTCCATTGTTACCTCCATTGCTTCTGGTAGTCACTCCATCCTTCTTCTTAGGGCATTCACGAGCAAAGTGATCCTTGGATCCGCACGTGAAGCATGCATTCTTCTTTGGTTGAGTGCAATTTGGGGCGATGTGACCCTCCTGGCCACAATTGAAGCAAACTCGTTTTCCCATCAAGCACGCACCCTTGTGAAATTTTCCGCATGTCGCACATGCTTCAAACTTTTTGTTTTGCTGGTTACCCTGCTGGTTTCCAGCACCCATGTTTCCATTCCACTTCCTTTTCAAACTGTTGTTGTTGTAGTTGTTGTTGTTTCCACCGCTACCACCTCCATTCTTAATCTCATTTTCATTCTTCTTCTTCTTTTGTTCCTGATTGAACTTTGTCACTGCCTCACCTCCACCTTCAGCGAGTACTACCTTCTCTATCACTGCTTCAAACGTCTTCAATTGGAACAGGGAAACCCTACTCGCATGTACCTGTGGCTTCACCCTGCTCAAATCTCTTCGCTTTACGCGTCTCTCAGGCTTTAACTTCGATATGGCACAAACCTCGCTAATTCGTTGAATTTCACGGATACTCATATACCGCCATCGCTCCTCGCTTTAATTTTAGAAATCGCACTTCTAATCGACTCTTCAACTCTCCGGAAAATAGGTCTCAAGAACAACTCCTTGAACCTATCCTGTGTCATCACCCTAGCCCTTCACGAAGTTTTATTGGCTCGCCACCAATAATAACTAGCTTCGCTTTCAACATGAATGTTGCAAAAGCGATCTTTCGTCATCCCCTACCCTAGCGACATCGAATACCTTTTCTATCTCCATAATCCAGTGTTTGTGCTTCAATCGATTCATGGACCCATTGAATTCGTGGTCCAACCGCCTTTAAAAATCCTTAAACGTTGTACCATGGTTTTGTGGTTGATTCTCGCAACGCCTCCTCATCAAGAGTGTCACTAATTATTGAACGGGTTACCATCAACATTGTCGTTATTGGTTCCTTCAAAGGGTTCTCTGCCTTGGTGGTTGACGCCTGGGAGGCATTTTCTGTTAAAATACATTCATTAGACTATTATTCAATTCTTTTAAGTAATTCTACTTAACTTGTCTCCAAAAAGAATTAACCACATAACACATAACACTTTTAATAAAGTAACAACTTTTATTTATTCATAACCTTTTTGAAACATAAAACAATAGCATCACTGCTATCTACATTACTTTCCTGAACTACAAAAGTTTCAGGACAACATCATAATCATATCCCATAGGTTGCACAACACTTGGGATTTACAATTTATTTAACCTTTCACTCATCGTATAAACAACTACGATGTTCTATTAAGATACTTCTTAGCCGATCACGCTTCTTCCTCCATGACCAAAACATTGTTCTCGCGATTTAATACGATGATGGCAAAGGTCTCGAATCGAATAGGATATCCCATGACCCGATCTTGAGCTCGATTAATCATGGTGTTAAATACTTTATCCATCTCTTTCCATCTTCATCCTCTTCGCTGCGAGTTCCTTACTACTCTTCCAGCCATTGAAAAGCTTCCTCGTATGCATCTTCAGCTCTCACCCTCTTGGTAGCTTCTTTCTTCAGCTTGTTCTTCAGTTCAACGACCACCTCGATCAATTATTCTTTTTCTCCTTCGATCTGCATTTAGTTTCTCCTCAAAGATTTGTCGGGCCGTTCCTCACGATCCTAGATCTCGCCATCTTTTTGTGTCATTGCGTGATGTTGTTCACCATTATCTCCTCGCAACTCCTCAATCAGATCCTCGAAGTTCCACGTTACTTACCAGAGACTTCATCATACATACGACGAAAGTACCATCGAGGTTAATGGAGTCTCCTCCTCCTCGTCCTCGTCATCCTCATCCTCCTATGGCAACTCAACGGGATCCTCCTCATCCGTCTGCACATCGTCATCCTCATCTTCAACTACTATGACCAACGGGGCTGACTCCCGTGGAAGTAGTTATTCCCAAACTACCTGAATGTCACGAGGTTCCTCCTCAATAGGCATTTGAGGTCCCTCCTCCCTAGCTTGACTGGATTCTCCGACATTAGTCATCCTGACAACAAAGTTTTAAAGTTTTAATTATTAATCATTTCTACTCGACACTCACGAGTACATAAACTATAAACACATAAGCACATAAGTGTTTTATTACTTCTTCCTTAAAACTCGATAAGAGTTATCTCCACCATCTTTTCAAAGGTTACTTCCTAAGGCTTTTCCCCACCTAAGGTTCATAACCTAAGGCTTTGATACCAACTTGTGACACCCCCAAATCCTGGTACTTCATTTCCTCAAGATTTGGTGTTCACTTAATCAAAAATTCATTTCTAACTACCCAATCATAATAAAATTGAATAATAAAACCTACCCATACAGGATTAAACTTAAATAAAAATATCCCAGGTTATCTAACCTTTAATTACAATCATTCAAATGCGGAAATTAAATTATTACATCATTCAAAAGTCTATAACGATAAAATAAAATTACAAGTCTTCATCACTTGTACATTTTTCCCTTTCCTTTGCTAGTGGTCAGGTTCATCAACCTTCTCAACCTTAGTGCAAAGTATATATATATGCAAGAGTGAGCAAACAAGGCTCACTTGAAATAAGAATAAATACTTTTACAACATTACAACCTTTGATAGAAAATAGGTTCAATAAATCCAATGATAGTTTCTATTAACATTTTAAACATTCTACCGAGGGTCTAATGACCACGAATCATGTCCACAGCTTATAAGTAATCTTTCAACTTTAACTTTAATAATCATAAGACTATAAGGACTCCACGTACTTTCAGGGGATCAACCTTCGCATAAATGTATTGTGCACAACCATTTCAACGCTAAGCGTAAACCTCTAATAAAAGAGTTGTTCATCTCAAGATTTAGAATACAAGTCCGCACCAAAAGTAAGTTTGGTTTGGATACATTACAGGTAATTTAGAATTCAACGGTCATCAACTAAGGATTAGTTGAATACAAAAGAAATAATCAGATGCTATATGGAATAATCATAATCGAATTGATATTTGTAAATTAACATCATGCTTTAGGAATAATCTAATAGCATAAACATTGAATAATCATATCACAATTTTCTTTGAACAATATTAAGTCAAAGTTTATTGAGAATTGGATACCAAGCATGCATAATGAATAGTAATTTGAACGATAAAGTTGTTCAACACTAGAATATTAGAATATAGTGATTTTCATGCTAAATAACAAGTTACATATTAAAGAAACTTGCTCAATACTAAATATACAATTTAGAATACTTGCATCCTTATGAACAATTAGATACAAAAGATTTCTCAAAATAAACCATCTAGCTCTTCACGAAAATGTAGAGTTAGCCACACTGTGTAATTGCAATTGAATCAAAGACAATAATGTACTCAATGAAATTAAACTCGCATAATAAAATTTTTTGAGTTAGAGAACTTGCCTTTAGCACAAGCTAAACCTTACAACTTGAATCAATACCCTATACATATGTCATCATGACATAATTAGTCATTACCAACATTTTATATCTATATAAACAAATATATACATCATGTAGGTCAAATTACCCATTCACATAATCAAACTATGTTAATACTAGTTAACACTTGATAACATGCTCATTCATAGTTTAATACTACCAAAATCATCATTTAACATTCCTATTATTAACACATAACATTTATTTTCAAAATTTGTGTAATAAACTAAAACCTGTCGATTATTCTCGCTAACTCACATATTAGGCGCCACGCTTACATCACTTGTCAAGGCCATGCATTGAAATCAAGGCCATAAGATCACAGTCACAAATGCCAACGATGTACCCGTGAATGACTTGAAACTTTGTCTCACTGGGCAATTAAGCCCAAAAAGTCCGTAACTCCCATGACAAATTTCTAAGAACAACATGAACAAAAAGCCAAATCGCCTACAAGCTCCAATCTAACAAACTAATTAACATGTAATTCATACATAGACTTCATGTAAACATATTGTAAAGACTTCTAGCATGATTATACACATATAACAACACAATTATCAACTTTACAACACTCAATTTCACTGCTTTTGGCAAAAACTCCATTTTTGACATTTTTAATGAAAATCAACACTATAATTTTGTTTTTCAATCAAAACAGTAAATTCAAAATACCATGGTTATGATTATACATACTCTATCAAATTTAATAGTCAATTTATATATATTAACAATTAATCAAACCTTAATTTCATTTTAAACTAAGCCATACTCATATATTTTCATATAAACACAGTAATATGGTTTTCTTCACAAATTGCATACATGCATGACTTAATTTCTCTATAATCACATATAAACTCATGAAACAACCTTTTACAAATAATTCTCATACAAAACTATATACATATCAACAATTCATCTTTTACAATTATTTTACAGAGACTTTTTGAGAAGAGAAAAACTAAACTTTTAAAGAAAAAGATTAAGCTCCTACCTTTGATTAAGAAGATGATACCCTTCCCTTTTGATCAAGAACCTTCTTTTCCCAATTCCTTTATCAAAACCTGTTAGGATATCTCTCAATTCTCTCTAGAGTTTTCTTCTTCTCTCCCTTTTTCTTCTTCTGATATTTTCTTCTCCTAACTCTATCTTCTTACGATTATCATATAACATATAATAATAATAATATAGATATTAAGTATAGGATTTTAACTGAAATCAGTTATAAATATTTTAAAATCAAAAGCCATAAGGCTTGTTTGGCTAGTTAACTAAAAATTAACCCATTAACCCTTACACCTTGTTTGGTAAACCTAATTAAAACAAATGGATTAATCCTTATACCTTGTTTGATAAAACATCATTAGATTAAAGACTTATTATGCATTAAGACATGTTTAGCAAAACTAAATTAAAATCTTTTAATTTATTTTAGTAACTCTTTTATAGCAAGGTTATTTGTCACACTTCTATTTAATTAAATAATCAATTTAATCAATTAAAATATTAATCTATTAAATTACTTTAACACATAAATCATTATCTCATAATTATAATTTCCTTTATAATTATAAATTTATTTAACCAACTAACACCTTATTTTTAAATTACAAATTCTAATTAAAATATTATAATTCATTTAATCATTATTAGCTCTCTAACTTAATTATTAAATTAAATTAGTATATAATCTCATAACAATTAATTTTCTTAGCTCATTAATTATTTATTCAACAAATAATTAACTAAACCACATCAACTCAAATTGAATAATTATTTATTTAATAATAACATATCCCTTAAATACTTATATAAATCAATAAATATTTAATATTATAATTTAAAATTCTGGAATGTTACATATGATTATAGAATACGATCACAACGTGATTTCTGTTAAAGTTATAAAAGACAGATGGTCTGTAATGATTGAATGGTTATAGTTTGGGACTATAACGAGAATGTACTATTATATAGTACGAGATTAACTCACGAGGAGTTATAAATGATGAGATCTGAAGTATATCGGTATAGAGTATAGAAAGTTATAAGTAAGATAGAGTTAGGTGAGATTTTAACTGAGGACTCATGTGGTGGCTGAGTTGTACAAATCTTTGTATGGGCAGGGTTTTGTGCTTACACTTCGCTTATCATATTGATAATCGTTGGAAGGTTGGTGTCACATTATTGATATATATATATATATATATATATATATATATATATATATATATATATACGGAGAAGGTAATTCTTTTCTCATATTATATTTGATAGTTAGAGTCAATATAGGATATATTAGATGATATTAAGATTACATTAGATGATCTTAAGATTAGGCGAGTTCTTAAAACTCATACTTATGCTGAGTTCGTGACTCATAATCGTATGTATGTTTTTGAACCCTTAAGCATATGGACAATCTCTGATCAGTTCTTTGACTACGTATTACTAGGACAAGTCCTTAAACTCATATTATTGTGGCAAGTTCCTAAACTTCCAAAGTGTGGTAAGTTCGATGAACTATACTGGGTATAGAAAGTTATGGTATAGAAAGAATTGATGTTGTTTAAGATTGATAGAATGTTTAAGTAATGATGGAATAAAGATTTAATTGATGGAGAAAGTTTTTATATTCTAAATCTCCTAGCTTTGCTAGAATTTTGAAATTTATTGACTTCGTGCTGATGTTGCACTTCTATTTTCTTGAAAAACATTGGATCAAATGATGGAACCAATGAATTTTTTTAAATAGTGCTATTATTCAAATGTCTATGCTAATTGCTTCAGCTAGACAAAAATGAATTTAAAATTTTAAAATGTATTTTATATATGCATCATTTGATGTGGTGTAGAAACAATAATCGAGGAAGTTATCAATGAAGTTAAACCTAGTGTTGGATGTGATCGTATGATCGTCAGCCCACTATGGTATGATGTAGTATGACGACGTCATGTAATGACGAAATCCTCAACGTACCATTACTACGGTACGGTATCAGGATATTATGAAAAGATTTATTTATTTATTTTTGGTTTCCTTAAACAAAACAAAATATTTTTTTTTGAGTTGGTTAAAGATATATATATATATATATATATATATATTGATTGATGCCTGAATTTTTGCTAGAAGTCTATGCTACTTGATTCAGCTAGACAAATATTGAAAGATGTTTATAAAATTCAAGCATTTTTGGTCAAAATATGCCAAACCAAATTATTTTGGTGCGGATTCAGATGTTAAGAAGCTGAGGTGAACAACCCTATAAAAGGGGACATGTTATCGGAGACAATAGTTCTGAATGTAACACATATAGTCGTTACGATGTACTACGTTTGGGCCCGACGTAGGGGTACGATAGGCTGGCCACCTAGAGTATCGATGCGGTTTATAGTGTGAAGTACCGGGGGTGAAGCACTATTAAACCTAAAAAGAAGTTCAAGGTCTTCCGACCACTCAACATTATTGGAATCTTTTAAATTCTTGAGTTATTTATATCGCTTCCCAATTATTGAGCAATTGTGGAATATTCTTATTATTCTGATGGAGAATGTAGCGAGAAGAATATCCCTTAGAAAGAAGTTGTTGTAGAATGCTTTAATCCAGTGAATAGAGATTAACGTAAAATCTATTTTGCTAGATTGATATATAAAGATTGATAAACTAAAATTTCGAGGATGAAATTCTTAGAAGAAGGAGTGAATGTGATAACCCGAATAGTTATAGACGGTGAATTATGTAGTATATTAATTCGACGAGTAGAGTATTCGGTAATGATCCTTAGAAAAGAAACGAACGGATTAAAGAATATATAATATTTGATATATGGCTGTGTTTAATTGAAGGTTATGTAATAAAAACTAACAGTTGTTGAAGAAATGAATGAAGTATATATATATATATGTAAAACTTTTTGCTAAGTTAACGTGTTGAAGTTATTCAACGATAATTGTGAAAGAGATTTTGTAAAAACCGAGTAAGGGAGGTTTCGTTGATTCTGAGGACAAAATCCTTATAAGGAGGGAAGGATGTGAAAGCCACGAATTCGGGTCCCGAATCACCGCGGATCCGGTACAATCAAATTCTATTTCTATTACTATTGCAGAAGATATAAACATAAATTATTTATACAATAAACTTTACACACTATTTCCCTAAGGTCACGTAACCTTAACTTATACACAATTCATAAACTATCTAAAATATAACATGATTATCATATTATACTATTACATTTCTAGCTGCACATATTATCCCCAAGCTGAACTTGGCTTTGTCCTTTCCTGTATCCGACGTATTCGTCTTAATCTGCAACGTTAATCATGATATAGCAAGGGTGAGCAAATCAGTTTGCCCAACAAGTTTAAGTTCAATAATTTAAGGATATATCATGATAGAAAGAATTTAACAAAAGCTGGCTACAATTCTACAATATAATTGCGAACTAGCATGAACAAATTTTACATAGCTGAACGAACATTGAACATGAACATATAAATATCTGGACCAAATGGTAATGAAGGTGATCAACCTTTTATACATGATGAATACATGCAGTATGCACAGAGTGCGATTTAGTAATTCTTAGACATGGCAATTAGAAATGATTAACCACAAGTATAATTAAATAATACAACTCGAGGTCGAGTTAAGAAAAACTTGCATGTTCCGTGGATTATCGTTACGCATTTAATAAGCTTTGTCTGAAGACCTAATATTAATAATATTTATTTCTAAGTTAGAATAATATCATCACAGTATTTAAAATAACCTAAACACATTATCACATAATCCTATTCGTCTATAACACATATAAGACCTAACCTCAACTCAAACTTTTACAGTCTGAGTCGAGTTCGGTACAATTCTGATATCTCGACGATCTAGTCGGATAATTATCAAGTTTAAGTTCAATTAAATCTGTCTAAACACTTAACCATTATCTAAGATAATTTATTAACAGTCAAAATATTTTTCGTAAGCTCGTAATAATTTTTAAATAATTATTACTATTTATCATAATTTTTTTCAATCATTAATATCGTATTTAAATGAATTAAATACCACATAATTCCTTTATCATTAATATTCATTTAATATCAAACATTAATAAAAATACATGTCATAATATTATAATATATTTATAATATATCAAAATATTTTAATACCTTAAAATCACATTTATATGATTTTAAAAAATTAAATTCATTATCCGTTAATTACCATTAATATTAAATATATTAATGTTTTCATGAAAAAATATCAAAAGTTATATATTATAACTTAAAATATTTGTCTAACACTTTAATCATTTTAAAAAATTAATTCTATTTTTCCATAATTTATTTAATTTATTTATTAAATAAATTAATTACCATTAATATTAATTAATTAATGAAATTCCTCACAAAATATTAAAAGTCATTAAAAATAACTTAAAATATTTTCTTATACCATAATATAATTTTTTCATGAATTTTCAAATATTAAAATCATTTTAAATAATTTATTTAATATTATAATTAAATAAATTAAATACCATTAATATTCCAAAAATATTAAATATTTATGAAATATATTCTGAATAATTAAAAACTAATTTTTGGACTTTAAAATAATTTTTAGAAATTTATTTTGTATTTTTCATAATTAAAAACTATTTATTTTAATTTATTTAATAAAAACAATTATTTTTGGAAATTAATTATTAATAAATGGCCCTATAGCGGCAGAACCGTCGCTATAGGTGTTCTTGAGCCGTTCTTGAGCCTTTATGCCAGTGTGCAGGGTAGGTGGTTTGACCGATTTTAATTCTATGTTCCTGTTGCTTTCTGGGTTGGAATTTGTTTATACATGTAGTATTAATGTAATACTACAATAAAAACCTAAGTTCAGATCCATACAACAACACATCAGAGAGATCAAAGCCTCCAAAAATTCTGACAACGATGTTTTTCATTTCTAGGTCTTCCAGAAAATGAAGAACAATTGATGGTGCTATGTTTAGCTCCTTATAGCTTACATTATGGACTTTCTAATTATGTTATAAAGGTTCAAATATGTAGAGGAGATGTCAGGGTCCATTTCTATACCACCAGATCATCCAAACAACAAAACAAACAATAGATTAAGGCTGGTCAAAGTAGTGGTCAGGAACTGGGTCTTGAATTTTTTGGGTTTTCCAGAAAGTTCTTAAGGCTGATCGGTCAACTCAAGTTTGACCACTAATATCTTGGGTTCTGTTTTGGATCTGGGTAATCTAGAAACATTATCATGTAGCCTACATGTTAGACAACAACATCAAAATAATAACTTAGCCAAACTATCAAACAACAACAAGATTAAAGGCTTGCAAAAGCTTGTCGGAGGTTACTAAAATTCTGGGCTGCCCAGAATTCGTTCTCCATGAACGGTCAACGAGGTTTGACTGCTCATATCATGCAATCTATACATGATCTGGGCTTGATTCAAGTTCCAGATTAAAGACCTTACAACAAAGAACAAATCTATAACATAAAACACACCAAAACATTAACAGGTAAAGATCTAAGGCCTCTGACATATGGGTGTCAGGCCATTTTTCTAACTTTTTCCAAATTTCTAAAAACTCAAATTTTGAGTACTTTAATGTTATGGATCTGGAATTTAACAACCCAGATCACTAAAGGACACCCTCTAACACAACTTAAAATAATAAATCATAACATCTAACATCAAATCTAATGATTTCAAAATTTAGGGTTTATACCTCCTTTAATGCTTTGATCTTGATTCTGACTTTGATGATCTGATAAAGGAAAGCTAAGTAGTGATATAATCTTATCTTATCTCTTCTTTTCACTCTCATCCCCAAAAATATAGAGAGAGAATGGGTTTGGTTGGGTTGAGAAATAAAGTAAGTGATTTTTTCTTACTTTTCTCTCTTAATCCATTTGATTCATTGTATCTAATTGCTAGGTGTCATTGTTGGATCAGATATGGTTGAGATGACTGCCTTTAGTTGGTCACCAACTCTTATTTTATGGCAAGATTCACACACTAACCAATTAAAGAATACAAAAAGGGCACTTAGGTCTTTTTGCTTTTCATTTTAAGGGCATGATGGTAACTTGCACAACCCTTAGGGTTAAAACCTAAGGTTCTAAAAATCAAATTTCTAGAATTTTTAATTTATGATTTCAAAATAGAAAATTAGTATTTATAAATTATAATTAGGATTCTATAATTATTATAAAATTTTCTAATCATAATTCAAACTTGCTAATTAGGATTAATATTTCCTAATTTAAATTGCTAATTTAGCAATTAGGGTCATAATTGTATATTAGGGTTTAATTATAACCCAAGAATTAGGGTTTAATTATAACCCAAGAATTAGGGTTTTAAATAGAAAATAATCTTTGTAATTTAGAAATTAGGTTTCCTAATTAGATTAGGGTTTTCTAATTACTTATAACTTGAAAATTAAGATTAATGTTTCCTAATTAACATTAAAATTATTAAATTAAAAATTAGGTTTTTCCTAATTATAAATTAGGGTTTCTAATCCATAAATTAGGGTTTTCTAAATCAATTAGGGTTATCCCTAATTAGGTTAGTATTAATAACGTTAAACCTTATACTAGCATTTGAATTCCCAAATTAGGGTTTCAACTTCTGAATTAGGGTTTCGGATTCCCGAAACTGAAATTAGGATTTCTAGAACCGGTTTAGGGTTTCTTATAAATCGTAAGAATTTTCTAACTGAACGTTGACGTTCTTAATATATACTTAGGGTTTGCCACTGATATAGGTTATCTGATCAACCCTTGACCCTCAACCACATACCGTACATATATTCAACCATATACACATAACATATTCACATATATACATAATCATGAATAATTTACCACAAAAATTTAAAATTTCACAAAATTTCTTTTCGGAAATCTCAAATCCATACACTTATTTTCTGTCTAGGTTTAATATTTAACCTTAATTCAATATTTTAAGATTTCATAAATATTCAAATTCTCGGGTTGTCACAAAGGATGTGACATCCAGGATTTTTAAGAATTAATAAATGAGAATTTAATAAATAAAATTCTTATTTTAAGATGTTTAAGTACAAGTATGTGTATACGTGTTATATATTGTGAAATATGTGAATTGATGTGAAGAAAATTTAAATGTTAATTTAATATTTATTGAAGTAAATAAAAATTTAATTGAATTATATATTGAGATTATGTGATTAATATGGAGTAATGTAATTAAGTGTATTATATTAATTAAATGATTATTTAATATTTAATTAATATGTAATAATTTTATGTTATAGTTCTAATTTAATTGAGATAATGTAGTGATGTGGTAATTGTTACATGAAGTTATAATTATCGAGTAATTATAATGTGACAATTTTATGTGATTAATTGATGTTAAACTTTTAATTAATTAAATTAATGTTAAGATTTAATTAATTAAAGGATAACATTAAGAATATGTGTTAAAAGATCTATTAAAAGAGTTAAAAGAGTTTTTAAAACCGTTTTCCCAAACAAGGCCGTACTTTTGTTTTAAACCTGTGTTACCCAAACAAGGCCTTAACTATTAAAACCTGATTTTTAAATAATATGGTTTTGCCAAACAAGCCTTAGGGCTTTTAAAATTCTGATTTTTGTAACTTATATATTGTGACAACCCGAATTTTTATAAGTTATTAAAATAAGAATTTAATAGTTAAAATTCTTATTATGAGATGTTTTGAGTTTGAGTATGTATATATACGTGTTATATATTTTTGAATATGTGATCCGATGTGAATATATATATATATATATATATATATATATATATATATATATATATATATCATATATATTGGGAAAGTGAGTTTTAATAATTAAGTTAACTATTGAAGAAATTAAATGAATTTGGTAATTATTTAAAATATTTATTGAATTAAATAAATATTTCAAATAATTTATTTATTGAGAAAAATAAATAATTTATGAAATTTTGGTATAATAATTTAGTTACGTGTGTATGATAATTAAATTAAAGCAAATGTAAATTTTATTATTTGAAGATTTAATTTAATGTATTAATTAAATTAAATGAGTTGTTTAATATTAAAGAAAATAAGTGAATTAAATAAAGCGTTGTTTAAATCTAATTTATTAATTAAATTAGATATATGATTATTTATTAATCATCAGAAGAATTATAATAAAAATTATAATTATTATTGTAAGTTATGTAAAATAGTTACAGGTGTGACAAATAAAAACTATATAATATAATCTTCTCAAAATAAATTAGAATGAGGGGAATTGTGTGTAGCCAAACAAAGCCTTGTGGCCTTTGGTTTATTGTAACTGATGCAGACGTAAAAGACATATCAGTTTATTTCTACGCATATTATTTCTTTCCCTAAGATTAGATATCAGTGAAAATACAGAGGGAAAAAGAGAGTTTAGAGAGAATTGGAGAAGAATGATGAAGAGTCAAGGAGAAGTAAGGAGGAGATTAAGCAATTGTTCTTCATCACCAAACTAAGATTAGGAAGAATCAAGAGGTAAGAATCAATTCTAAACCCTTAAGTTTTATTTCTTGAGTTCTTTATTGATAAATTGGATTTCTTAAAGAATTGGTTGTAGATGTTAATGGGTTTGTATAATCCATTCTATATCATCTAAAAGGGGTTTTAGAGTAATCAAACTCATGAAAACATGTTAAAGATGAATAATATGAGTTTTGTTTAATATATGTATTTTGGGTCTGTTTTGAGACTAAAATTGGTTAGGAGTTTATGTTATAATTGTAAAATTGGTGATTGATTGTGTTAATAAGATAAGAAACGAAAAGAACGCAAGTTGAATGAATCAATTTGGTTAAGAAACGAAGTCGTGACGATTGAATTCGCTAAATGTGTTTAAAACATGAAAATAGAGTATGAACATGTGTTTTGGGTCAAATTTTAGGTTGGTTAATATTTTTATAAATTGTTAGAATTATAGTATGTTGTATTTTTATGAATTAAGAATCCATAGAATCGAAAATGGACTAATTTGGATGTGTATGAAGATTAGTAGGAGAAAAATGGTCAAAATCATGAAAACGGTAGCTTGTGTCCTGCTTTACTTAATCATGTAGTTAAGGCACTGCGTGCCTTAAGTCATTTGGGGCGTAGCTGCGCTGTGCCCAAGGCTTAATTGGGCGCATCTGCGTCCAAAGTATGTCAGGTATGACTGCTTTGACCTGGTTTAGTAAAATAGGCATAACTGTTTCATACGAACTCCGATTGAGGTGATTCAAGATGATCCGGAACGAAAACAAATAGATCTACAACTTTTATTCTTTAAGTTCTTCAATTTGAGGTTGGGAACAGTAGTCAAAATGGTCATATTTGTGACTGATGCATATTCGGAGGCAATCACAGGGCGTCGGACATGCACATACACAAGTATAGTGATGTCGACGATAATAGATGTTTTTCTAAGTTATAGAACATGAATATTATGAAGTATAATGATGCTTAACATTAGTAAATGATATATTAGATAAGTTGAATACGCATACTAAGCACACACAAGAGAGACAAATTGGGCGGGTGACGAATAAACGTCAAAACGCCGTGATAAGTGTTAATAAACATAAAAAGTGTTTTAAATCAAATGAAATGAATATAATAATATATTGAATAGTGTTAATATAAAACCATTAAGTAGTCCTAGCAAGACTTAAACACTTGAATGAACTTCGAATATGAAATACAGTGAGATATAAGTTGAAAGTTGTATAAAATATGCAATGAAAATAAAAATTATTGCCAATGAATGTGGTCCATATTAGGCAACGAAATATAGCAACAAAAAAACTTTCGTTGCTCACGATGAGGAGAAATCAAATGGTTAAAAATTTTGCAATGAATTTCTAACGAATTTTGTTTCCAAATTTTGCAACTACTTATGAATTTCGTTGCAAAAAGTGAAAGCCTGACACAATCTGCAACGAAGGACAAGTTTTGTTGCTAAACATACACTTTTAGCAACGACTTGTAAATTCGTTGCCTAAAAAATCGTTGCTAAAACCCCATTTTTAGCAACAAAAAAACTTTCGTTGCCCACGATGACGAAAAAGCAAGTGGCCGAAAATTTTGCAACGAATTTTTAACGAAATTTTTTCTCGCCAATGAATTAGCAACGAAATTTTTCAACGACTTATGAATTTCGTTGCAAAAAGTGAAAGTCTGACACAATCTGTAACGAATGACAAATTTCGTTGTTAAACATATACTTTTAGCAACGACCTCGAAAAATCGTTGCTAAATGCCCATTTTTTTTGTAGTGTAAAGAAGTTAAGAATCAAAAAGTTATAGTTAAGTGTGGTACAATTGTACTCTTTAATAGTTGATGTATGGTATCTGGGCTAAACGATTCCTTCATAGAGCGGAGGTATATACGAACTAGCAACTCGGAACCTAGTTTGTTGGTTATTTGTGGGAAACCACTCAGCGTGCCATAGTGAAACTATTAGAGACTCGATGTGTACTAAGTATGGAAAGTGGATATATATGATGAAAATGTGGAACTCAAATGAAATGTTGAGCAATGTAAATGAAGCTAGAAATTCTTAAAGTAAGAATTGTTATATAAATAAGAAAATTCAAAGAAGAATCTTGAAGAGATATAAAGATAAGAAATGGCAATAGCCAAGATAACGAATAATGTCATAAATTAATGATGAAAAAGGAAAGAAAGAGGATTGTAAAACAAAACGATCACGAGTTAAGAAAAGAATTTTAAGGGAGATGATTATAAAATAAGATCACGATGTGATCTGTTTAAGTTATAAAAGAAAGATGGTATGTAATGTTTGAATAATTATAGCTTGATGCTATGAAGATAATGTACTGTGATATAGTACGAGATAAACTCACGAGGAGTTATAGATAATGTGATACGAGGAATTCGTATCGAGCAAAGAGCAAGTTATGAGTATGATAGAGTTAGGTGGGATTTTAATTGAGGACTCATGCGATGGCTGAGTTGTACAAACCTTTGTATGGGCGAGGGTTTTGTGCTAGCACTCAGTTTATCACATTGATAATCATTGGAATGTTGGTGTCGCTCTATCAATGTATATGTGGCGAAAAGGTGATTCTTTTCTCATGTGTATATTTGATAGTTAGGGACTATTAAGATTAGTCAGATATTATTAGGATTAGGTGCGGTTCTTAAAACTAATGCATATGGTAAGTTTGTGACTCACAATAATATGGTATATTTTGAACCCCTCAGTGAATGGACGCCTATGGTCTGACTAGGATAAGTTCTTAAACTCATATTATTGTGGAAAGTTCCTGAACTTCCAATGTGTAGTAAGTTTGATGAACTATACTGGGGTATAGATAAGCTATGAATGAAGAATTGAGGATTATGGAAATAGATAGAATTATTAAGCAATGGATCAGTATAGAAAGTGGAGACATATGTTTTCCAAATCTTCTAGCTTTGCTAGATTTTCGAAATTTATTAACTTCGTGCCGATGGTTATACTTTTGGTTTTTGAAAAAAAATGTTGGGTCACACTAGTGAACCAGAGAATTTTTTTTTTTTTATAAAAAAAACAGTGATATTATTCGCGTATCTATGCTGTTTGTTTCGGCTAAAAAAATGATTTTTTTAAAATTTTCAAAATATATTTTAATTATATGTATCGGGTGATATGATAAACGATGAAGTCATCAATGCAATGGAACCTGGTGTTAGATGTGATTATATGATCGTCAGCCCTCTATGGTGAGATGTAGTATGACAACGTCATAATCATGACTCCATAAAAGGATTTTTGAGATTTCTCTAAGATATGAGAATATATATATATATATATATATATATATATATATATATATTTCGATTGATGTCCGGATTGTTGTAGAAGTCTATGCTATTTGGTTCAACTAGACGAATATTGAAAGATGTTCATGAAATTCAAGCGTTTCTTGAGAAGTTATGCCAAACCAAATTGTTTTAGTACATATTCATATGTTGAAAAGATGAGGTGAACAACCCTGTAAAGGGGACATGTTATCGGAGACAATGGTTCTAAAAGTAACGCATATAGTCGTTACGATGTTAAGATGTAATACGTTGTGCACGGCGTAGGGGTACGATAGGCTGATCACCTAAAGTACTTGCAGAGAGTGTTTTCAGTCTGTGTGATTGCTAAACATTCTGTTAAAGACGGTTTGCAGTGGTGATGCATTGTTAAACCTGGAGAAGAGTTCAAGGTCCGTATAGTCTTATGACTGTTAAAGGTTCAAGTTAAGATACTTGATAACCTAGGGACGTAGTTCAAGGTCTTATGACCCCTCAACATGATTTGGAATCTTTTAAATTCCTGTTATTCATATCTCTTCCCAATTATTGAGCAATTGTGGAAGATTCTTATTATTCTAAAAGGTGAAAGTGGAAAGGATGATAAATTTAAGAAAAACTTAATAATTTCAAGAAAGAAATGAAATTCCAAAAAAGAAGAGAAATGTGAAACTCTTAGATGATGAAGAGGTGATGAATATGATGATCTTAGAAAGATCCTTAGAGAAAGAATTTGGTTGTAGAACCTAATGAATAAATAAAGTATTAACATAAAATCTACTTTGATGTGAATGAATAAAGATTAATAAAATTTCGAGAACGAAATTCTTAGAAGAATGGGCAAATGTAATATCCCTAGTGTTTCTGATAATGATCCTTAGATAAGGAAATGAATGGGTTAAAGAATATATAATACTCAAAATATAATTGAGTTCAAGTGAAAGTTATGAAATAAAACTTACAAGAATTTATTATGAATAATGGTGGGAGTAGGAATATAAAACCTATATTAAGGTAATGTGTTGAAGTTATTCAATGATAAATTTTGAAAAGAGATTTGGTGAAAATCGAGTAAGGGAGGTTTCGTTGATTCCGAGGACGGAATCCTTATAAGGGGGGAAAGACGTGACAACCCGAATTTTTATAAGTTATTAAAATAAGAATTTAATAGTTAAAATTCTTATTATGAGATGTTTTGAATTTGAGTATGTATATATACGTGTTATATATTTTGAAATATGTGATCTGATGTGAATATATATATATATATATATATATATATATATTCATATATTGGGAAAGTGAGTTTTAATAGTTAAGTTAACTATTGAAGAAATTAAATGAATTTGGTAATTATTTAAAATATTTATTGAATTAAATAAATATTTTAAATAATTTATTTATTGAGAAAATAAATAATTTATGAAATTTTGGTATAATAATTTAGTTACGTGTATGATAATTAAATTAAAGCAAATATAAATTTTATTATTTGAAGATTTAATTTAATGAATTAATTAAATTAAATGAGTTGTTTAATATTAAAGAAAATAAGTGAATTAAATAAAGCGTTGTTTAAATCTAATTTATTAATTAAATTAGATATATGATTATTTATTAATCATCAGAAGAATTATAATAAAAATTATAATTATTATAATTATTATTGTAAGTTATGTAAAATAGTTACAGGTGTGACAAATAAAAACTATATAATATAATCTTATCAAAATAAATTGGAATGAGGGGAATTGTGTGTAGCCAAATAAGGCTTTGTGGCCTTTGGCTTATTATAACTGATGCAGACGTAAAAGTCATATCAGTTTATTTCTACGCATATTATTTCTTTCCCTAAGGTTAGATATCAGTGAAAATACAGAGGGAAAGATAGAGTTTAGAGAGAATTGGAGAAGAAGGATGAAGAGTCAAGGAGAAGTAAGGAGGAGATTAAGCAATTGTTCTTCATCACCAAGCTAAGATTAGGAAGAATCAAGAGGTAAGAATCAATTCTAAACCCTTAAGTTTTATTTCTTGAGTTCTTTATTGATAAATTGGATTTCTTAAGGAATTGGTTGTAGATGTTAATGGGTTTGTACAATCCATTCTATATCATCTAAAAGTGGTTTTAGAGTAATCAAACTAATGAGAACATGTTAAAGATGATTGATTGTGTTAATAAGATAAGAAATGAAAAGAACACAAGTTGAATGAATCAATTTGGCTAAGAAACGAAGCCGTGACGATTGAATTCGCCAAATGTGTTTAAAACATGAAAATAGAGTATGAACATGTGTTTTGGGTTAAATTTTAGGTTGGTTAATATTTTTATAAATTGTTAGAATTCTAGTATGTTGTAGTTCTATGAATTAAGAATCCATAGAATCGAAAATGGACTAATTTGGATGTGTATAACTCAAGTTATGAAGATTAGTAGGAGAAAAATGGTCAAAAATTGCGAAGAACAGTAGCTTCAGGTCCCGTTTCTGCTAACGGGCGCAGTTGCGCTGTGCCCTAAGTCATTTGGGGCGCAGCTGCACCCAAAGTATGTCAGGTGTCACTGTTTTGACCTGTTTTAGTAAAATAGACATAACTATTTCATACGAACTCCGATTGAGGTGATTCAAGATGATCCGGAACGAGAACGAATATATCTACAACTTTTATTCTTTAAGTTCGTCAATTTGAGGTTGGGAACAGTAGTCAAAATGGTCATATTTGTGACTGATGAATATTCGGAGGCAATCGGAGGGCGTCGGACATGCACATACACAAGTATAGTGATGTCGACGATAATAGATGTTTTTCTAAGTTATAACATGAATATTATGAAGTATAATGATGCTTAACATTAGTAAATAATATATTAGATAAGTTGAATACGCATACTAAGCACACACAAGAGAGACAAATTGGTCGGGTGATGAATAAAACGTCAAACGCCGTGTGATAAGTGTTAATGAACGTAAAAGTGTTTTTTAAATCAAATGAAATGAATATAATAAGATATTGAATAGTGTTAATATAAAATCATTAAGTAGTCCTAGCAAGACTTAAACACTTGAATGAACTTCGAATATGAAATACAGTGAGATATAAGTTGAAAGTTAACACAATAAAATTAAACATTGTGTATATATAATAGGAATGGTTATGAGATGTAGAGTAAAGTTTAAATTACAACTACTATGCGTTTCTATGTGACTAATAGTTGATGTGCAAGATTATATAATTGTGTAGGGCACGTGAAGTCTGATAAATCATAAGTCGTTAAAAGCTTATTATTGGTAAACAACGATCAAGGCAAGTCTTTTCATTCTTATTTGCTATGTGAATTTGATTGTTTTAAACCTTTATTGCGAAGAGCATGATGTGTTATATATATGTTGAATGTATGAAATGTTAAAGTCAACTTATGACTACGTTGATTGAGTAAAGCATGCTGATTGAGTAAGGAACTTAATCTTTATACTTGTTATAACATGTATGTTATGTTAGTCCAATGTTTATGAGATGTATGTTGAGCATGTTATTATGTGCTAAATGATGCATGAAAACTGTTAGATTTTGCTGGGCTGTCGAGCTTAACCTTGCAAATAACCACTTTTGCAGGTCCAAGATTCAAGGTAAAGTTATATGTTACTTGAAAGACATGAATCAGATGTGATACTTGAACATTTATACACTTTGGTTGTGTTATTATTATTTGAACCATGTTTAAGGTTCCGAATGATGTATTAATGTTGAATTGTAATATCGTTTCGCAATGTAAACTATGATAGTATTAAATTGATTCTGAGATGTTTAGATGTAAAGGTTGAAGGTTTTGGGAACGGGGATAGTTTGTAATAAAAAATTTTAATTATTCCGCAAATTTCAATGGTTGTATTATCGTTTAATGATGTAAAATTAGAGGTTGAATGTATTATTAACGACCGAAGTTGAGAATTAAATTGTACAAATTTTTGGGTCTTTACATATATTAAATTGATAATTAGTATATGTAATTATATTGGGAGTTACATATTCTATAATTATATGTGTTATATGTATATTGTATATAAACTAAGTTATATTAGTTTTCTAAACATAAGTCTAAACTAAGGACAAAGAGAAGAAGAGAGAATATAGAGAAGAAGAAGAGGAAGAAGAAGAAGGAAAACCTTGAGAAAACAAAAGAAAAGCTTTCATAATCTCCATCTGTTCTCCTAATTCAACCTAGAAAGGTATCAAACTAACCGTTATACTAAATTAAGATGTTTTGTATTTAATCTTTGTAAAATTAGGTTTTCATGATTATGAATTTAAATGTATATATGGTGTTCATATGTTGTCATATGTGATTGTATGCCATGAAAGGATTTTCACAATACAATTGTTATAAAAATAAGTTTTAAAATCATGTTCTTCTATGTTTTCATAGTTTTAGAGTTCTATGTAAAATTCTTTTGGTGAAACTTCATAATTTTGATATGTGAATGGGATGTGTGTGTGTGTGTGTGTGTGTATATATATATATATATATATATATATATATATATATATATATATATATATATACGCTTACATGAGATTTTTATAGTTGTTCAAAAGTTTCAATTCACAAAGATATGATGAACATGATGAAATAATGTTCATAGTGTTTGATTATGAAGTTGTGTTGAAAATTATTCTTAAATCTTTGATGTGAGCATGGGTTATGTGTAATATGAATTATATTATGATATATTATGAGTTATATGGTTGTTCTAGCAATTCAATCCATGTAATTTTGATAAACAAGAGGAATTTTGTTCATAATAATTTTATGTGAATTAATTTCTGAAAAATGGCTTTTAAAACTATCAAATTGATATTTGGTTATGATTTATTGTTTAAATTGATCATATATTATGTTAGTATGTTAAGAATATGAGTTATCACAATTGGAATTACTTGAATTGGTTTAAAAACGAATTTGAAATAGCAATTTTCATCAAGAACGCTTAATACCGTAGTTTTCTTCAAAAATCATGAAAACCTTGGTTTTGATTATGTGTTGTATGGATTTTATATGTTATAATCATGTTAAAGAGTTTAAAATATTGTTGTTAACAAGTTTCATGTTGAAAAAAAAATCGAATTCGGTGTGAAGAAATAAGCCAAATTAGCTTATTTCTCCGCCAGTTCGCGAATTGAGATGTGCACCAGTAGTGGGGCCCACCCCAGCAGGGCTTTTGGCCTTGGGGGACCCGCCCCAGCGGGTAACCATGTTGTCCAGGTGGTTTAATTTTTTTAATGCAAAACTGTTTTGACCTCTGTTAGTAAAATGACCATAACATTTTCATACAAACTCCGATTGAGGAGATTCAAGATGATCCAGAACGAGCACGAGTAGACTTACAACTTTTATTTTTTAACGTTTTTAATTTGAGGTTGTTAGAAGGGGTCAAAATTTTCATCTTTGTGACTGATACGTATTCAGAGGCAATCGGAGGGCGTCAGACATGCACATACACTAGTATAGTGATGTCAACGATAATAGATGTTGTTCTAAGTTATAAAACATGAATGTTAGTAAATATAATGATGATTAATATTAATAAATGATGTATTAGATAAGTTATGTAAGCACACTAAGCATACACAAGAGAGACGATTCGGGCGTGTGACGAATGAACGTCGAAACACCGTGACAAGTGTTAATGAACATTATAAGATATGGAATGGGTGTAATATAAAACCCATAAGTATTCCTAGCAAGACTTAAACACTCAAATGAATTTTGAATATTACATAAGTCGAAAAGTTAACACAATTTAATTGAACATTGTGTGCTAATTAACATGAAGGATTATGAGATGTGGAGTAGAGTTTACATTACAATTACTATGTGTTGTTATGTGACTAATAGTTGATGTGTATGATTATATAATTGTATAGGGCACGTGAAGTACAAATAGCTGTAAGCTGTTAATCTGTTATTGCATGATATGTTATATGTGTTGTAATCATGAAATGTTAAAGTCAATTTATGACTACAGTATTTTGGTTAAATAATGATGATTGAGTAAGGAACTCAATCTTTATATTTGCTATGTGAATTAAAGCATGGATGCCATGTTACTTTAATTATTATGATATGTATGTTGAGCATATTATTAAAGCATGGATGCCATGTTACTTTAATTATTAGAACTTGCCGAGCTGTCGAGCTCACTCTTGCAAATAATAATTTTTGCAAGTCCAGATTTCAAGGTAAGGATATGTGCTAAGTGAATTATAGAGATCCAAATTCACGAAGATTACTTATGTTTTATGAGAAATGTATTTAATATTTTGAATGTAACATGTTGTTGACTTGTAAGTTGAGCTATCTGGTGTATATGGATATCTATTTATGATGTAAGACTTTGTATAGTCATTTTGTTGTAACGATTCATGGTATAAATTTGAATCGAAGATATGTAATGTAAAGGTTGCGATTTAGGGCAATACAGAAGGAAATGTATAAATTTTTTAAATATTCCGCATTTTTAGTGATTTTAATATCGAATAATGATGTAAAGATAGATTAAAGTTGTATTATTAACGGTCGAGAAGGAGAATATTATTATATGAATTTTGGGGTCGTTACAAATAATATTTGAACACTCTGTTCATCATATCCATTAATGCAGCTAGCGCATTCGTCAACCCAAATGACATAATCAGAAACTCGTAATGACCATAACGAGTCCTGAATGCCGTCTTAGATACATCCTCCTTCCTTAATTACAACTGATGGTACCCCGTACGCAAATCTATTTTAGAAAAATACTTCGCCCCTTTCAACTGATCAAATAGATCATCGATCCTGGGCAGTGGGTATTTATTCTTAATCGTTAACTTGTTCAACTCTCGATAGTCGATACAAAGTCTTAACGACCCATCCTTCTTCTTTACAAACAATATCGGTGCTCCCCACGGAGACACACTCGGTTGAATGTACTTCCTATCTAATAGTTCCTGTAGTTGAATCATTAAATCCTTCATCTCTACTGACGTCATCCTATATGGTGCCCTCGAAACTGGTGCCGTACCCGGTAACAAGTCAATCACAAATTCGACTTCCCTATCAGACGAAATACCTGGTAACTCCTCCAGAAATACATTCGTGAATTCTTGAACTATAGGTATTTGTTCCAATGATGCTCCCACTCTTTGGGTATCCACAACATGACACAAATAACCTATACATCCCTTCTTCAACATTTTCCTAGCTTGTGTCATTGTTAGACAACAAAAGCGTCTTGGTGATTTACTACGGAAGAACACTACCTTGGTTTTCTTAGAAAGTCGAAGGTTCACACTTTTCCTATGGCAATCTATTATAGCCTTATGGTTAATCAACCAATCCATACCAAGAATTACATCGAATTCTTTCAACCTTATCGGTACCAAATCTACCGATAATTTATTACCTATAATATCTACGCATCAATCCGTATGAATATGTTCAATGGGAATTATCTCTTCGCTTGCTACTTTAACGTCTAAAGGTATTTCTAGCTTTTCAGGGATTAAACCTAATTGCTTAGCAAATCCACATGCTATAAAAGAACAAGTAGCACCCGAGTCAAATAACACATAAGCATTTATTTCGTTGACTAGGATGATACCTACTACTACATCCGCCGATGCAACCGCATCTTGGACAGTCATATTAAAAGTACGGGCTGAGGGTCTACCCGACGATGGTGTTAGTCCAGTAATGGCTAACTTATCACTACTAACACCCTTGCTACCCACCTTTCCCTTATTCGACAATTTCTTGCCATGTGGTCCATCGACCCACAAACAAAACATCCATGGTTCTTCTTAGGATTAGGACAATTGGGTGCTATATACCCCTCCTGCCCACAATTGTAACAAACTGACTTCCCTTTCAGACATACACCTAGTTGAGTCTTTCCGCATGTCTTGCATGCCTCGATCCTACGCTTAGGATCCCCTTGTTTCACTCCAATATTCCCGGAGTTAAAACTCTTTCTTTTTAGCATACTGCCACTACCACTGACACCTTATGCCTTGGTTCCTCCCTCTTCATTGCTCTTATTCTTTCTCTCTTTGTGGTATTGGGTCAACGCCTCACTACCACCCTCTGCTATAATTGCTTTCTCCAGAATGGTCCCATATGAGGCACTCTGGAAAACAGAAATCCTACTATCACTACAAAAAAATGGGGCTTCAACAACAACCGATTTTCGTTGCTAAAGGTGCCAAATTTCGTTGTAAAAGGGTTTTGGCAACGACTTTCTTTATCGTTGCGTCTTTTCGTTTGTCTTGATGAGCGTTGCTAATTGTTCCATTAACGAAGCGTTTTTTTCGTTGCAAAAAGTAATACATTTTGCAACGAAATTTGACTTTCGTACATAGACATCAATTCTTTAGCAACAAAATGTATTGTTGTAGAATAACTAAAATTTTGTTACTAAAAACCCCATTTCGTTGCAAAAGCCTATTAATTGGCAACGAAATGAACTCTTTTTTTTTTGCAACAATCATACATTTTCGTTGCAATTGACACCATTTTACAACGACATTTTTCGTTGCAGTAAATTATGGAAATTGTTGCCTAAGCTTACTTTCGTTCATGAATGTAAACTTTTAGCAATTTTTCGCTATAATTATATTATTTGGCAACGACATTATCTTTGAATCAATAACGAAATTGTTTGTTCTTTGGTTATTTTCAATAGCAACGAAAGTCGTCGATTAAAGCAACGACATTATATGTTGTCGCTTTTTATATGTGCAACGAAAAGTTGATATGATTTGCAACGATAAAAAATGTTGCCTTTTATGTTAGTATTATCAACAATATCCTCTCCGTTGTTATTAGATTAATTTTTCGTTGCCAAATATTATATTTTTAATGCCATTAACAACAAAAATTTGTTGCTAAATATATAAAAAATTGTTGCTATATTAAAACTTGTTCAATGCTTTGATAACGAATTACATTGTTGCCAAATCAAAATTTGACATTCTTTTTGTGTACCTAGCTGGCTCAATGTCCCCATAGCAAATAATGACAAAAATACAAAAAACTAAAATATTATTAACTTAATAAAATCATCCACTACATAATCATTCATTATCTTTACAATTAACCATCTAAAGCTACCACAGTTCTTCAATCAAAGTATATATCTACATATATAGAGAGAGTACACTTCATAATTTCGTCCCTCGTCTTCCGTAAACGTAGCACGAAAATTTGATACTCAGTATTGCAAGGCAGGTCGTAGAAACAGTCTTCCTGCACATATTTAAAAATAATAGCAAAGTCAGTAAAATAATAGCAAAGTCAAGAAAACGTGCTAAATTTACCCAAACTGCATTATTCAATAACTTATTACAAATGGAAGATGAAAAGATCAACCTATTTTGATCACTAAAAGAAAATATATATACAGAGCATAAAACGAAGGTCATCATTAGAGCATATTTAATAAAGCTTTATCCTAATCTGGATGGTGCTTCGACATATAGGACAGAGATGAAGGTCTTGTCCACATTCACAACATGTCTACAAATAAGAATGAAAAAGAAAACTTGAAGATTCACTCTAGTCATGTTCTCTAAAAATGAAAACCAAAAACCTTTTGACAGTGATACCTGATGTCGACAACCAAACGCCATATCCCTAGGATTGGTCATGCAAATGGGACATAACTGTCACAAGGCAAGGCAGACAAGAAACAGTTTACTATGATTCCCAACAATACATGAACATTCCAATACTAAATCCATTAATGGTATGATGCATCACTAGAATAAAATAGAGCAAATAACAAACACCAGAAATATAAAGGTTATATTCACCTCGAAATCAGTACTACAAACACAGAGCTCATACATAACACATATATAACGAGCAGCTAGTTCAGTATGAACTCACCAGCTTGTACTGCTAACTATGAGTGCTGGCCTATTCTGATTCAAGACTATATCAGTGCCCACCTGGGTTGTAAATAAAGTAGAATTTAAATCATGTCTATCTGTACCTGTCATTTATACAAATCACAAATGTGTGTAAATATCCAAGACTCTCTGCTCTTGCACAACTTCACCAGACATAGAATTGAAAATCGAATTTTTCAAGTACAATAGCATTGCTTATGCAGTCTTGAAGACCATAAGACTCATCCAGATTTTTACTAATCCTGCAAAACAACTAGAATCCACAGTCCAATTATAAATTGCCAAGTCAATGTACTCTTGAGAGTGAGTTGAGATATAAATATGATTTACATTATACAATTTATAAATTGTATAAATTGTTGCTGGTGCTTGCAAGGGTGGGGCTTATATTTGAAAGAGCTTTGGCACGGAAGTGGGCTTGGTTTGCGACTGGGGCTGTTATTACCTGACACTACTGCTGAGTTGGGGAGTTGCTGCACTGGGTTAATGTTTGGATCCTGCTGGGCATTTGCACTGCTATTCGCTAGGTTTGCTGTTTGTTGGGTCTTCTCTGCTCGAGTTGTCTGCAGTATGTGTCTTGCTTGGCGTATCAGCTGGGGGGCATTTACACTGGGTCGTTTTTGACTGTGGCTTTGCTGCAGGCATTTGCACTGGGCATTTGCACTGGGTCTTTTCTGACTGTGGTCTGCTGCAGGCAGGTTTAGCTCGGCGGATCAGCTGGGGGGCTAGTAGGGTAAGATGCTACTGCTGCTGGGTCTGCTATGTGTGCGACTGCTGCAGTGCTGGGTATGATGCGGGTGTGCTCTTACCTCAGTCATACTTCTTCTGATGCCTTGAAAACTGTTGCAGACTGCTTCACATGGGCTGTTACGTGGTTGCCGCTGTCGCGTTGTTGCTGCTACATCTCTATTGCAACTTTCCATGCTCGGTTGTAGATGCAAAG